>JASDDO010000006.1:371827742-373199936 GCA_030015575.1 Agapanthus africanus
GAAGTGAAATTTTATAGAAAACCGAATCGGAAATCGGATTTGTTCCGATTTCGTCGGGTTTTGTAGTTTCGTATTTTAGAGAATAAGAAAGGGGGATAGAATGGGACTTACGAGCTTCGATTAAGCAAGGGAGTGAGGGGAGACTAGAGGGGTTGCCGAGGCGTTGCTTCGTCGCCGGTTGTTCCTAAAAACGTCGCAGGAATTTCCGCCGGAATTTCGTCGGAGTTTCGCCTCGCACTTGTTTTCAAGGTACACAACTCTTGGAAAATTTTTGAGAGAGTGAGCTTAGGGTTTTGGGATGAGAGGGTAGAGGGTAGGGGGTGTATTTATAGGGTAGGCTAGGGTAGGATAGGTGAAGAGTTTTTTAATAAAAAAAATGTAAAAAATGTGGGTAAAACATTAAAAATCATAGTAATTAGGGTATATTAAATCCTCGGGAACCGATCCAAGTAAATGGTGTGTGCAAGGGAGTTGGGCAACTGAAAAGTCACAACTTTTCAGTTGCCAACTAGGCCGAGTCGGGGTGCCGGGATGTGGGGGGTCATCTGGTGAGAGCTCTGGTATTGGATTTGAACTCTGGTGGCTTGGTTCAGCAGTGCAAGATATTACCAATGAGCTACAAGCTCTTTCTTGTAATTATTGTGGGAAAATAAATACTTAAAGTGGTAACAGCAACATTAAATACCCCAAGTATACTTCAAATTTAAATCAATTTTATGTATACAAAAATTGGAGTTGTTACAATCATTCTGGTAGCATACATGGATGACATTATTATCACAGGTGATGATGAGGAAGGTATTCATGATCTTAAGGCGTATATTCATAAGCAGTTTCAAACTAAAGATCTTGGCCAACTTAAGTACTTCTTAGGGATTGGGTAGCTCGATCTAAGAAAGGAATCTATCTATCACAGAGGAAATATGCACTGAAAATATTTTCTGAGAATAGAATGTTGGACTGCACACCTCGTCACACACTGATGGATCCAAATTCTAAGTTGTTACCCGATCAAGGAACGTTACTAGATGATCCAGCTGGATACAGGAGGTTGGTTGGTCAGTTAAACGTCTCACTGTCACTCGACCATATATATCATATCTAGTTAGTATTGTGAGCCAGTTTCTAAAATCGCCTCACACAGGCCATTAGGATGCAGCTATTAGGATTCTTCAATATTTGAAGAGTTCTCCAGGAAAAGGATTGTTGTATACTGATGGAGAACACAAACAGAATAGCAGGTTTTTCCGATACTGACTGGGCAGGGTGTCCGATAACTAGAAGATTCACAACAGGGTATTTTGTGTACGTAAGTGGGAACCTAATGACGTCGAAGACCAAGAAGCAACGTGTGGTATCACGTTCTAGTGCAGAGTCTAAGTACCATGCTATGGTGGACATCACTTGTAAGATGGTATGGGTCAAACAATTTCTAGAAGAACTAGGTGTGGTTCAACACAGCTTGATAAGATTATATTGCGACAATCAGGCTGCTATCCATATTGCTTCAGATCCAATGTTTCATGAGCAGACCAAGCATATCGAAGTAGATTGCATATGGTTCGAAATAAGGTTGTTGGAACTGAGGAGGAGTCTCCAGTGATTGAGACACAACATGTGCGCACATATCACCAATTAACCGATATACTCACTAAACCATTTGCTCGTGATAAGATGCAATTTATTTGCAACAAGTTGGATATGGACGATATATATACTCCAACCTGAGGAGTATTAGAGTTTAGTTCCATATCGGAAAAATTGGAAGAATAGACATATTGTAACACCTATATATATTGTGGTTTTATGAATCTTTTAAAAATAAGAATTTTATTTTTCCTCATAATCCTTGACAATTTTTTCTTTCCTTATAGCTCATTGTTTATTAAGTTTCCGCCTGATTACACTCTGTTATTGATAAATCCAACTTAGTACGAGTAAAATATAGAGTAGAGTATGATCACGTGCGATGCATGTAAAGCAAAATTTTACGGATTCCGCATTCAACGTTGCATCTATTTTCTTTTAGATGTTTAGAGTAAAAGATGTTATATAGTTTATTCATTAGATTTCTATATACTCAAAGATTCACATAATTTACTCTAAATCTCTACTCGGAATGCATCAAAAAATTTAGTTGAGTTTGTATATACAGTACCTCTAAGATATTGGGATTTCGGAAACAACCCCAAAACAATTTGACATTTATTGGTTATAAAATGGACTAGAAATAAGAAAATCTAAGCAATTATAGGGACATATGAGATGGACGCTTAAGATAAAGAAAATATGCAAGGAATTATCTCGTTTGTTTAACTTTTTCCTGAAAAATGAAAAGAAACAACATTGAACTTCTTGAGTTCTACTTATAATAGTAGAGATAAAGAGAAGGCGACGACGATAATGAGATGATGGTGGAGAGCTTGAAGAGCTCACGGATGGGGCGAAAACGGCGGAGTGGTGGGGATGCCAGTGAGGAGCTCGTGGTGGCAAAGAGGAGGCAACAACGGTGCAAGTCGCTATGGGGAGGAGGGGACATTGATTTCTTTTTCCTGGAAGGGAAGATTCAATTTAATTTCTATAGATATAATTTTTCTTTTTATGTGTAGGTAAGGGCATCTTGGAAATTACAAAGGACATTTTAACTGAAAATTATTGATGTTACTTCCTAGGAGGCAAAATGCTGCTTTTTAAGTGGTAAGGTAAATGTCTCTTTTTAAGTGTTAAGGGTATTTTCTACTCTCTGATTATATGGTAAAGATATCATCTGCGATTTAGCCGTGTACTTGTCGGAGACAATTTTCCTCAACTTATATTGGAGACCGTCTTCCTCTCCTTATATTAGAGATTATAATCTTAAAAGCTCCAACAATTTTTTTATTTGAATTCCTTATTTTCTTTTTAAAAGTTGTTTGGTTATTTAAACTATTCTATTTTTTAGAATATGCATTATTTTATTTTGAAAAGTCTAGATGTCGTTTGGAAATCCAGAGAAATTTTTGTCTTTTATCAATTTTAATTAAAGAAAATTAAAATTGAAAGGGTCAAATGCTTCCTTAGCTTTGCACTAAAATAGTTAATCTAGAGATACTTCTGTTAAATAATTGAAAACATGTAATATATCCCAAATTTCGTTAGGGTTATAAATTTTAATTCAAAACTTTCTATTGTTCGTTTAAAATTTTGGATTCATCTGAACTTTTTAGGTTTAGCGCAGTGTTGTATCCCGATCTACTCTGACACGACGCGGTAAACCACGAAGGGATCACACAGGCCTATCACGCGTACAAGCGGTACGGCGTAACGGAAATAAACAGAATCGTGTGCAAGCAAAGACGGTGCAAAAAAAATATCTGACGGCTATCGCAACACACCAAACAAACAGAAATATACCAACAACACAAAAGACACACGATATACCCTGCTTTAGCGCATCTAGCAACTAATCTTGCCTTTGCAACGAGAACTTCTACTATAGTAAGAATTACAGAAGATAATTTCTGCACTCTTTTTTGCTTGATTTGGCAGCACCCAAATCTATGTTGCAGCCTTCTTCAACTAGGCTATGTGGAATATTTTATTTGGCATAGGGATTTAGTTTTCTACCCATCACATATATATAGTTTGTATATATTAATAGGTATAGGAGTAGGTTTTAAACAGTGGTAATTCTTAATTTAAATCCTCAACTCTCACGCGCAATGCATGTGCCACTTCATTGGCTTCACTTAGGATTTGGGCTCTTGATACTGGGCTCCGAATTTGCAATCATTTTCATCAATCTCAAGCTTGATTCAAATTCATCACAATTTCGACACTTACTCAATCCTTGGAACTCTGTTCACGTCACGGTTTGCCCTTACCAATCAACTAGGCATAACTTGAACTTGGACCGGAACCATATGAGAAAAACGTCCGCTGAATTCTTTAGAAAACCAAATTTAGTAAAAGACATTACCTTCTTCTCAGCCTTCAAGAAGAACACTCTCGCCTCTTGTGAAACTCCAAAACCAAACATCCTCCGCAAATATATAGTCCCCATAACCGCATCCAAGACGGTTACCAAACTTGCCTTTGCTGTTGATTACGTGATACCTGGCTAAAATATCGATCTACCTGGCACTGCATCTGTGCCCAACATGACACCCGTCGTCGACCTCCATCTGTTCATATCACCATACCCTGTCATGATGTTCCCATCAACACTGCCTTCGCAGAATGATGAGTCAAACCCTTCACTATCTCTCAAGTATCTTAGGATGCACTCCACAGCCTGCCAATGCTCTTTGCTCTAAATAGTCAAGTACCTGCTAACTGCTCCAGCTTCCTGTCCATTACTCATCCGCGTGCATCCCACACCAACCTCTGCACTCGCATATGACACTAAAGACACATGATAGGCATCTAACCATAGTGATAATATCGCCGTAAGACTGAAGTATGCCTCTAAGCTAGAAGGCACGAGCATAATCTCCTCCATCCCATACCAAATTAGAACATGCTCGATACACTGCTGCAACTGACGCAACTCCCCACCCATGACACTCACCAAACCACGAATCAAACGTGCAGACTTTTTGTTGAACTTCCGATTCTCTTGTCTTAGAAACACGTCCCTAGCCACTCCTGCGTGTTGAACTGTCCTCGGCCTTTGCACCACTGACTGTACTGAACTCTCCACTTGAATCAGAATATCGACCACGTCATCTTGTATAACCGGGTTTGGAACTTCGAACTCCACATCGCCTGGAGGCATACCTGTTCTCCGTTTACATCTGACCTATTTTGTCTTCTACGAAGTATCACAGAGTCAACGAATGTCACTTGGCTGATTACTCCACTCTGGGTCTTAGCCGACAAGAGAACGTCTCTTGATTCTCGACTCCTCGATACACCCAATAATGCAAGCCCTGAGTAATCTTTAGCCTCTCCAGTCCATAACTCCGTAGGAATTCTCATATCTACCACCGTCGATGGTGACCGATCGATGAGGTACTCGGTAGTAGATTGGGCTTCATCCCGAAACTCCTTCAGAGAACCAGCCGTAAGCTGTAAAGTCCTATTCTTCCTAACTGTCTAAACTATCCACCCTGCAATGCCATCTAACCGAGGATCTCTTAACATGGTGTACTGATGCATGATCCTCTCCTGCCTGCACAATTGTCATGCCCCGCTTCCCAAAATACGGAAATACGAAGAGTAACGAAGGCCAGCCATGCTACCTAGGGTAAGAAAAGATCCTTCCATAGTCATATAAAGACTGTCTAGCTAAAACTATCAAGATAATTTCCAAAACAAAATAGATAACACTGATAATCATGCTGCAACAAAACCATAAAGAATACTAGCAATAGGTTCATAAGATAAAAAGGAGAAAAAAATAAGGATATAATACAATAGGTCCGAAATAATATAAAAATCCGAAAAGACACATGAATCCTAATGTCCCGCAAGGACGCACATGCTAAATGCTAACTGAAAAGAAATAAACCTACGAATTACTGGTCTTTTGCAAACCCCTGATAATCACTCTGATCCTGCTCGGCCTGAAAATCCGTCTCTAAATCTAAGATGGCAAGTCTTAGGGATGTCAGAACATCCCAACAAGTATTCAACATAAAAGTGTGTGTATGTGGTGTGATAGCATGAATATGTGAGTGTTATGAAGCCCATGTGCACATGTTTATAAAAATATGGATATAGTAATAATATGAAATAAACATGTAAACAGGTCAAGTCGGTCAAGTCACATCCTAACTGGTCACTACAAGTTAATCTATCCTATCATGAGTTTGAATGTGTGCATCAACCTCTGCAGGAGTATTCCTAACCCAACAGTAGGGCCCCAGGGGTAAGAAAACAAGGGCCCAACTGTGGAATGAACAAGCGACCGATATAGCCCGGTACGAGCTGTCATAACATGCGACCGATATAGCCCGGTACGAGCTGTAGTAATAAGCGACCGATATAGCCCAGTACGAGCTGCCGGTATGGAACTCCTGAGATCTTGTTGTACGAATGCACACTCAAACTACCCCAACCCATGCGTATCTATCGCTAACATGGTAATAAATTCAATCACAATATATAATGCTAACTGGACAGGAAAACAGGACAAGTCACGATGATAGTATAGTATGGTAAACATTTAAGCACGAGTAATTGTTCTATGGCATGAATATTCAGCATTCTAATTAGTGATGTCGTTTTAATGAAAAAAATAGTAATCGTGAACAAGCATGTCATGTCAACCATGTCGATGATAATAGTCTCAAGTAGCATATCAAATATAGTCGATATAATATATTAGTATCAATAATGTAAACAACAATCTACATGAATTTGCATGTATCTCCATTTAATATCCAGATTTATTAATAGGAAGAATAATAATAAAATATGGTTTTAAAGAATTAATATGATTAATGGGTGTTCTTGAAATTTTAGGGTTTTCATTTCATGCATAATGAACATAAAGTTTCATTTAATAGAATATGATTTAATTGTTAATAAAAATACAAAGCTAAATATATAAAATTAATAACAAGGGTATTAAAACACAATCAATATAGTTATCTTATATAAATGCGCTTAAGCATTATGTTCCATACTATTAGTGACAATGAGTAATTTCTTGAATGTATTATATATTGTATATTTATTTTGTTGTTGTTACAGTGATCTTATATATATATATATATATATATATATATATATATATATATATATATATATATAATTTAATTATTCTGAACTACTGTTCACTAAGCACTATATTATATAAGCAATATTCTATAAATATTCAACAAAAATAAAACTGAATTGATTATTTAACTTAATGAAATGATAATTCATGTCTACTAATTAAAATTTATATCAACTATACAAATAAGTCTAAATATATATATATATATATATATATATATATATATATATATATATATATATATATGAGCGGTATAAAACTAAGGTTTTCATCATGTATATAATAATTACGTGGTATTTTAGTGAAATTGCACAATAATACAATTTTCATTCAAATATTATAGACTAAGAATTTATTGCGATATTTGTTGATTTTACATCGGTTAAAAAAAAGTAAGTGTAATACCCTGTTCTTTTGTATCCGTATTCGAATAAATTAATTCCAAAAAAATTTGTGTTATACACTTCTCAAATATTTTTCCTAATTTTTAAAATTTTTCCAAACCCCTTACCCATAAACCCTTTTCCCACTCTTCATTATTTTCCTTTTGTTTAAAACTCCAATCCTAAGTCCCGGCCCGAACCCTCACCCAAACCCGACCCGGCCCATCTTCTTTTCTTCTTCCTTTTTCTGTTCTTTTCCATTTTTTCCCCTTTCGTTCAAAATCTTACATCTTCATCTCCCTCGCCTCGAGACCCGCTCTCCTCCACATCGCCGCTCTCCTCCAACGTTCGCCTCCGAGATCCCCGCGCCTGAAAATCCTCTCAAATCTTAACCGCACACTCTCCCTCCCCCTCTCCTCATATCTCTATCTTTCCATATCTCTCTTACACTCTCACTCTCTCCAAAACCACATTTTCCTTTACCAAGCTCACTTCCATCTCGCCGGCCATCCTCGACCATCTCCTGCACTTCACCAACAACACTACCGAACGCCTCCTCTTCTCGAACCCACCTCTACACACCCTGTGCCCTCTACAACGAACCCTAACAACATCACCTTTTCCCCTGCACCTTGCCGTCACCGTTCCTATCGTCTGTGACCCCCTTGGTTCCAGTCGGAACATCTGCTCGTTGTCGACAACCCAGGCTCCTCCCTATCGTCCCCACTGCCATCAGCTCCATACCTAACCACCACTTTGTAGGGTGTTTTTCATCACCCCATTGAGATGGGAATACACATCGCCTGTCAGGCGTACTAAAGATTCCCCTTACTTAGGGTAGACGGAGATTTATTGATTATGGGGATCCGAATCTCCGGCAGCCTCGGACTAAACTACCGTTAATTACCCTTCGCCTTTGAAGTAAAGGAACCTCCGATTGATGGGTCAAACTGGTCATGCAAACTCAATGTGCAGTTTGCGTATGTTGTGTTTTGAGGGGTCTTGGGTATATCGGGAGCCTCGCGGAGTTTACGAGGGAAGTTTTCTGGTGTGGGTATATATATAAAAAGAAAGGTGAATAGCATCCAAAGGACGCGTAGGCGCTAGCGCCTCACGTACCCAGCTACGGGCGCTGGACGCCAGCTCTATTGGAGTGTACTAGCACCTCTAGTTTGGTTTAAACATCATAAAGTCAAGAACTTTTAAAAAATTAGTGAGTTAATGCACACAAACACCAAATCGAACTAGAGATTGGGGTAAAAACATAAGCTATAAGAAGTCTAAACTAAGTGAAAGAGGACTACAACCTTACTAGACAACTCCTTCTCTTCTTGGACTCCTTTGGCTCCATGGATCAACTCCGTTCGAAGTCCTTCGACGTCCACGATTATCCACCGGGAGTTTCTTTGCTCAAGCTCTTGCTTCACAATTCTAGGATGATATGAAGCAAACAACCAACACTAGTTTGCCAAACTAATATTGATTGATGAAGTGGGAATTTTTCTCTCAAGAAAACCTTTCTTTTTCTTCTCTTTTTCAAACCCTAGAAAGAAATGAAGAAGAAGAAGAAGAAGAAGCAACTAGGGTTGAAGGCTCAAGTCAAGAATGAATTATATATTATTGAACCATTGAGATATTTTTGGATATTTACTCAAATGAGTGTGAGTGGAATGGTGAGTCATAGGCTAGATATTTTGAGAACAATGTAGAAGCAATGACTCATTTCCATTTAATTAAAAATCCAAATAAATCTCCAATATAAGTCTTGCATACCCATGTTGCATGTATTATCAAATATGATACCCCATTTATAAAAACACACACACACACACATACATATGTAAATATAAATGTAAAGTAAGGATTTCTTTTTAAAAAGGAAATTAGTCATTTTATTAAATCAACAATTGATTTAATAACCCGGTCATATCACATATAACCCGACTACTGTAAATTGCTTGATTTAATTACGGTATCATATACACGCATCAAGCCCCGCACATATCTACATATGTTCCCCACTTCATTTCGCTTGAGTTCGGAAACCCCTATGTGGGACTCTAAGACTCGTCAATATGCTAGCAGTGGGTAGTGATCATATCAGATTCCCATAAATCGTCAGCGGTACTAGCTGCACGTAACGGCTCCCAGGTATTGTACGAACAGAAGAACAACAAGCGAACCTGTCAAAACTCCCATCGAGCCATTGGTAACACTTGCCGTACAGTCTGGTCTCTTCGTCTGATATGTTGCATATTGAGTCTAGGGATGGTATCGTAGACACCAATAGCTTAATAAGTCATGCCAATGTGGCATATGACAGGTCGAGAAACTACTGATAACACTTATTAGTAAATCTCATCAGCCTTGGCCAGGGACTTCGAGTCATAGCCAATCGCGCATAGCGCAACATCTACTCCTAATACCGGGAGAGATGAAACCCTTTCTATCACTCATTGCCTCCATGTGTCTCGGGACCGTACCCAAAAACCACCTGTTTGCATGACTCAGTAGAGCCGTGGTAAGGTGGAAATCAAAACACAGTGGGAGAACACACAAGACTCTATGACGATCTTGGGTCTACAGACTAACATGTACCAGTGTCATATGAGAACTACTATCCGACGATAAGTATAATACCATATAGGAGTTCTCGACGAGTCCGTTCAGTGCACCCAGTCTCCACTGAGCACCTGTTCAGTTGATAAAACTGCACATTTATTATTACATTTTTCCTACTATTTCTATACTAGAAAAGGTGTTTATTATAATATATGATACATATGAGGGTTTATCTGTAAAAATACTATTTTTTATGTGTTGATATATTATAATTAACATTTGGTAGGAAAATGTATGCAAAAATACCATTGACCAAATCTTAATGTTGAAATTAATATCTCAATAAAACAAACTCTACTAATATTATTTGTTGAGTTGTTGTGCAGAATTTTCAGGGCTAAAATCAAGAGAATCAAAGTTGTTAAGAGCAAACCTGCCTAATTAAGAAAACAAACTAAGAAATCAATTCTGGCAGAAACAAAGAAAAGATTTCCAATTTCCAAAGGTTCCAGAGATCGCCACGTGTCATAAAGAGAAAAGCCCACAAGACCAAATCCACTGATCCGTACATAAGGCTGCGGATCCGCGGTCAAACCTACCTGTTGGCCGTGGATCCGCCGCGTTCCAGAGGTCTTGTGAGCTGCGATTTGGTTGGTTGAATCTTAACCTCTGGCTTCTAAATTTGGAAGCTAGGGTTCTGGCTTTTGGAGTATAAATAAGGACCGAGAGCCTCTTGGAAAAATCATCAAGTCGACGAAATCACGAAGTCCAAGACGGTTCATACATCCAGGCTGATCATCAACGGTTCATCTACCTCCTTAGAAGAGATCGAGAAGCAAACTAGCATTTGTAATCATTTTCTAAGGGAATAAAGTGTAAATGAATTTTGTTGATTAATAAAGGTAGTTCTTTTTCTTATTCTATTTCTTTGTAGTTTGAATATGATTTCCCTCTCCATCTCTTCTTCTCACAACATGCGCGAGTAATTCTCCACATGTTAGGGTTCGTAGGATTAGGATAGGTTAATAGATGATGAAGATCCTTAAACTCTTTTTAAGTCTTATAAAGTTTATAAACTTTATCAAAAGAATAGTTAACATCCTAATCGGGCGCGCTACCAATTCATTGCTAGTCTCGACCGCGATTAGAGATTAGATTAACAATTGTTTTGGTAAAGGCTAGATATGAACGGAGTTTCATGTCGAGATAAGGGTTAAGAGTGGGAACCCTTTTCCCTCCAGAAACCCTAATCTACATGCATCACCGTCGTTCTAGTTTTAAATCTATTAAAGGATAAAAAGGGTAATCTTTAATTAATCATTCATAACTACTAAATCCTAATGAACCCTACAAGCCCCCTTCTTATATAAACTTGCCTCCGTAGTTAATCTAGATCTATATTTTGCATCAGTGTTTAACGTAGATCTAGATCCTACAACCATTCTGCACCATTCTTTATTCTTCCTCTCTCATTTTCAACACGCCTAAAGTTAGAATAAAATATTCTACGTTTCCCAGAGGACGACCCGTACTCATCTCGGTCTAGCTACGCGCGACACCGTTATTGATTGCGGTTACACTAAACACACAAATTACATACCAATCAAATGGCGCCGTTGCCGGGGATACGTGCGTAATTTTTATTCTTATTATTTGTGTTGAATTCTTATCCGATCTATATCATAATTAAAACAAAACTGCAAATCGTATATTTAACGAAGTGTGTGAATTTTTGCAAGGAGATCTGGAGTCACGGACTTGAGGAAACAGGAAGACAAAGACATTCTTAGAGATCCAGAGGAGTATAGGAAGCCATGTAGCAAATTTCATCAAGTGATCCATCCTTCTTGCGGCGGATCCACGGCAGATAGCCCATATTCGCGGCGGAAGCGCAGCAGGTTTGGAGATCTAGGGCTCCAATATTCTCTGGTAAGATTCTAACCTCTTTCTCTCTCCTCTAAAATCCAATAAAATCTCTTTTCTGCAGGATTCTTTGCAAAATATCGCCGCTCAAAAATCTTTTTGCAAAGTTTTGTGATTGGTTTTGTTTTGCACATTTTAATACGGACTTTAAGGGGCAAAGACCAAATCCAGATTAGGTGGGGATTTCATCACCCTTCCTAAGCCCCACAAATCA
Organism: Agapanthus africanus; assembly: GCA_030015575.1. Classification (NCBI taxonomy): domain Eukaryota; kingdom Viridiplantae; phylum Streptophyta; class Magnoliopsida; order Asparagales; family Amaryllidaceae; genus Agapanthus; species Agapanthus africanus. Next base: position 371,839,531 of record JASDDO010000006.1, read on the forward strand.
CAAACCGAGCATCTGCATCAACCCTACATTAATTTAAAAAAAATATCTAGACCGGACTCTAAGGACTATCGCGCTCAATAAGGACAGAGGAAGGTCGTAGGTAATCTATCGCTTATCCGCATTACTTTTGTGGTGTCTAGGCTAGTGTGTCTAAGGTAAGAGGTTACTTAATTAGGACTACTACTTACTTAGTGGACAACCTCCCACTTACCTGGCACTTACCTGGCTACAAGAGTAGTAAAGAGGCAGTAGAGGATTAATCCTACGGCTTGTCCTTTGGAAGTCTAGGAGCGGTCTAGAGACTGGACCTAGGTAACCTTAGTTCTAGGGTTGTTTGTGCATTTTTGTGTGATTTGTCTAAGTCCGACACACTTTTCAAAACAGACCAATTTTAAATAACACACACACTACCACTTGCGCTAAACCCGCTTAGTGCATGCTTGGCTGGACACGGGATTCTAGTGCCCGTCTTGTCCGCATTCCTGCTATCGACGCCGAAGTCAGTACTTCTTCATCTTCTTTTCCCCCACCACACACCACGACCGAGATGGACGGTACTTCATCATATTATAACACCACGCTGCCACCGCCCGTAGGTGCGTAGAATCCACCGCGCATCTCTCTCCAAGAGAGATGCTATTCTATCCGTGGTCCCCTTCCCACTTGTCTATCCATTCCACCAGCTAACGGGGATAATTTTGAAATTAAACCCCACTACATCAATCCGTTGCCCAAATTTCATGGTCTTGAGTCTGAAGATGCGTACGTTTTCATCACCAAATTCAAAAACGTATGCGCAATGATGGGTACTTCACAACTGACCGTGGATGCTATGCGCTTGCGTCTTCTCCCATTCACTCTGTGCGATTTGGCAGAAAAATGGTTTTATAATACTGCCGCACACTCTATCACTAATTGGGGTGAATTCGTAAAAGCATTTTTTAAGAAGTTTTACCCAAACCACAAGACTGCCCATATTAGGAGCGAGATCAACCAGTTCACCCAGCTTCCCAATGAACCATTTTGGAAGTGCTTTGAACGTTTCAAGGATCTGCTTGTCCAATATCCTCATCATGGAATACAAAGAAGGGATTTATGTCGAATTATATATGAGGGCATTAATCCAGCGACAAAGCAGATGCTTGAAACAATGTTTCAATGCAATTTCATGTCTAAAGATGACGGTGAAACGAGGAAATATCTGGAAGATCTCGCTGAAAACACATTGCAGTGGAAAAGCGTAAGACCACCTTCATCTAGGGGAGGTATTCACCAGCTCGATGTTTCCATCACAGTGAAAGCCGAAATGGCAGCGATGCAGAAGAAACTCGACGCTATTGAGAACAAATTTTCATCATTCTCCCTAATCAGGTCATGCTTCCCAAGACCGTCTGTGGTTGTTGTTCAGATCCTTCACACTTAACGGAAGAATGTCCTATGAATGCATCGTTTCAAACTAATGCTGCTTTTCAGCAGCGACCTGGAAACGATCCTTATTCTTCCACGCACAATCAATGATGGAGGAATCATCCTAACTTTGCTTGGAACCAAAATCAACCCCAAAATCAAAATCAGTTCCAAAGCAATTATCAAAGACCTCCTCCACAGCAACCACAACCACAAAGTCAGCTCCCCTTTCAGTCACAAAATTTTCGAAATCCGGCCAACACTTCTACACCACAAGTGGCCGGTACTGACAACTCTTCACTCGCACAAACTTTGGATTTGTTCATGAAACATTCCATTCAAATGTCGGCTGATATGAAGTCTTCTATTGATTCCATAAAGAAAGATTCCGCCTCCCACGGTGAGAGTATTAAATCAATAGAAAACAAAATTGCACAGTTGAACGCCTCTATGAGTGCGAGAGAGAAAGGGAAACTCCCATCTCAACCCCTACCGAATCCTGGTCACTCACAAAGTTATAACGTGAGTGCCGTTACTACGTTGAGATTGGGAAAAGTGCTGAATAATCGAGTGGGTGAGCAATGTGATGATATTAGTGACAGCAATGATACCCCAGCTTCTACTTCTTCCCCTAATTCGTCTAGTCTCCCACCTACTTCCGAGCCTATTCTCCGTTTTCCCCAGGCTCGAACCCTTCGCCCATTTCCTCGAATCTACCTAAAACGATCCCCACTCCAATTCTGGGATCCACTCCATCCTTACAATCCTCTCCAATGTTGGACCAAACCCTTATTGATAAAGCACCTTATCCAAACAGGTTAAGAGGCAACAGACCAAGTCCATAAATGGAGAAGATTGTGGAAATTTTTAAGCAAGTTAACATAAACATTTCTCTCCTAGATACTATTCAACAAGTTCTGTCATATGCGAAAATCCTAAAGGACTTGTGCACTAGGAAGAGAAAAGTTCAAGTACCTAAAAAAGTTTTCCTTGCGAGTAATATGAGCACTCCTTTTACACAATAACTACCCAAGAAACGAAAGGACCCCGGAAGTCCTACAATTTCTATTTCTATTGGGGGTAAAAATATCAATCGTGCTCTACTCGATTTAGGTGCTAGTGTTAACTTGCTTCTGTATTCTGTTTATGAGCAATTAGGGATCGGAGAGTTAAAACTGGCACATTGCACTCATCAGATGGCCGATCGATCTATCACCCAACCTAGGGGTGAGCTAGAGGATGTGTTAATCAAAGTCGGGGAATTCATATTCCCTATGGAATTTATTGTTATAGATACACAACCTGTAGCAAACCCACGCAATCAAATCTCGGTGATACTCGGTCGACCCTTCCTAGCAACTTCCAACGCAGTAATCAATTGTAGAAACAACTCTATGACCCTATCCTTTGGAAAGAAGTCAATTGAGCTTAACATTTACAAGTTGGGAAGTGAACCCTCCGAACCCTATGCTTATGTGTATTCTGTCGAATTAATGGATATCGACAGCAGCGAATTTGATCAACCTCATGATACTGACTCTTTTCATATGTTGTTGTTTGACCCAACCATGTGTTATACATACACGGACTCTTCCACCGAGTTGTCCGGGTCAACATCTAACGCTGATGAGGAACTTTTTATAGAGTCTGACGATTACCCTGTTTTTCCTGATGACATTATTCTTCGGGGTATCGATGAGAACTATGAGGAAATTTTCGCTGATGAACTCGCATTTTTAAAAGATACGGGTGTTGACATGAATCAACTCCAAGATAAAGAAATTGAACCTCCACCCCTTCTTCTGGATAATCATGATAATGCAAGTAATCCATCATTACTATCACTGTGTCGTCTCTCCAAATTGAGACGCAATCCTTTTCCATTACACCTCTTATCACCTTCCCACTTCTTCACGTCGAAAGGTGACATGTTCTTCCACCAACCTTGGTGCTTTATCGATAAAATTTTTGAATGATTGGTGTTGACCTTCGGTCTTTGCAAAGCTTGGCATTGACCAATAACCTTGACCCCCTCATGTGATTTTAAAAGATTAACATTGTTTAACTCAAGTTTGGGGGGGTGTATATTTTGGCTCTTGAAAGAAAATGATTTTTACAAAATTGTGAGCCAAAAAGAAGTTTGGGGGAGGATTTCACTTTCATTATTTCTTGTCCCCTTGCTCCTCCCAAGTCTACAGGTTTTTGAGCTTAACGGATAACAACAGTGAAGACACTGCTGCAAACAGGTTTGGGTGAGGTTTGTACTTATTTACGCATCATTTTGCATTATACTATATATAAGCACACACAAATTTTTTTTTGTTGATAATAAAAGATTAGATAGTGAAAAATTACATCCAAAAGATTGGAATAGTTTAAGAAAACCAAAAAAATTAGAAGTTTTCTTAAACGAACTAGTAATAAGTAGTTATGAGCCGTTGTCCCAAGGGTTAGTAAGATGAAAGAAGTCACTAATCTGAGAATAAAAATAAGTCTGAAAAATAGTTCCTATTCTGGAAGCCAAACATTTGAATGTTGATACCCTACTATACACACTTACACACGTCTTGAAACTCGGGATAGTAGAGGATACCTTGAAATGCTCTTGTCTAAAAACCAAAGTATGAAGGAAATAATAAATGAAGAAAATATAAAAATGGTGAAAAGAAAAAAAATGAACGCTGGTTTTGTTATAGCCAAGGCAACAATAAAAAAATATAGCGTGGGTGCTTCATCACCTAGTGCCTTAGACCAACTGGTCTGAGAGTCACTACTAAGCCTTAGGTGGTGCAAGACGAGGAAAATACTATCACCTAATCAGCAAGCACATAAGTAATCGGTCGATTAGTACCTCAAGAAGTATTAACGGTCGCATGAAAATGTGTGAGCAAATTCATAAATATTCATCAAATTAAAAAGTACTGAGATAGATGGACAAGAGTATGATAGCTTGAATTGAATTCTCCGAGTGTAGGGATGTCCATTACACACACGTAGGGTTATATGATCGATGTTTGGATGAAAGGTAGGAATGAAGAATAAAGACAATGTTTTATTGAGGGATGATGTGATTTCTAATATCTTTTCATGACTATTAAGACAGGGCTCATGACAACTGAAAAGCTAGTGTAGTTGGAAACTCTAAATTTTCAAAGTATTTCTTTTATGGTTCTTATCTTTATATGCAAATTTCACCATCTCTCTTTTATTATAGGATTTTGTGGGTGTAATCCGCTGAAAACCCTCAGGAGACAACACTCCTCCTACTAGGGACACATAGAGGTTTAACGGCTTGTTGCACGTACTCAGTGCAATCGTGTTTGCCTACGAAAGTGTGCTTAGTTTTCTCCTTTCTTTTTCTCCTTCTCTTGAATAAACTAGTTTGCTCGGGACGATCAAAAATAAATTTGGGGGTATTTGTTCAGTTGATAAAACTGCACATTTGTTATTACATTTTTCCTACTATTTCTATACTAGAAAATGTGTTTATTATAATATATGATACATATGAGGGTTTATCTGTAAAAATACTATTTTTCATGTGTTGATATATTATAATTAACATTTGGTAGGAAAATGTATGCAAAAATACCATTGACCAAATCTTAATATTGAAATTAATATCTCAATAAAACAAACTCTACTAATATTATTTGTTGAGTTATTGTGCAGAATTTTCAGGGCTAAAATCAAGGGAATCAAAGTTGTTAAGAGCAAACCTGCCTAATTAAGAAAGCAAACTAAGAAATCAATTCTGGCAGAAACAAAGAAAAGATTTCCAATTTCCAGAGGTTCTAGAGATCGCCACGTGTCATAAAGAGAAGAGCCCAGAAGACCAAATCCACTGATCCGTACATAAGGCCGCGGATCCGCGGCCAAACCTACCTGTTGGCCGCGGATCCGCCGCGTTCCAGAGGCCTTGTGAGTTGCGATTTGGTTGGTAGAATCTTAACCTCTGGCTTCTAAATTTGGAAGCTAGGGTTCTGGCTTTTGGAGTATAAATAAGGACCGAGAGCCTCTTAGAAAAATCATCAAGTCAACGAGATCACGAAGTCCAAGACGGCTCACGCATCCAGGCTGATCATCAACGGTTCATCTACCTCCTTAGAAGAGATCGAGGAGCAAACTAGCATTTGTAATCATTTTCTAAGGGAATAAAGTGTAAATGAATTTTGTTGATTAATAAAGGTAGTACTTTTTCTTATTCTATTTCTTTGTAGTTTGAATATGATTTCCCTCTCCATCTCTTCTTCTCCTAACATGCGCGAGTAATTCTCCGCTTGTTAGGGTCCGTAGGATTATGGTAGGTTAATGGATGATGAAGATCCTTAAACTCTTTTTAAGTCCTACAAAGTTTATAAACTTTATCAAAAGAATAGTTAACAGCCTAATCGGGCGCGCTACCAATTCATTGCTAGTCTTGACCGCGATTAGAGATTAGATTAACAATTATTTTGGTAAAGGCTAGATATGAACGGAGTTCCATGTCGAGATAGGGGTTAAGAGTGGGAACCCTTTTCCCTCCAGAAACCCTAATCTACATGCATCACCGTCGTTCTAGTTTTAAATCTATTAAAGGATAAAAAGGGTAATTTTTAATTAATCATCCATAACTACTAAATCCTAATGAACCCTACAAGCCCCCTTCTTATACAATCTTACCTCCGTAGTTAATCTAGATCTATATTTTGTATCAGTGTTTAACGTAGATCTAGATCCTACAACCATTCTGCACCATTCTTTATACTTCCTCTCTCTTTTTCAACACGCCTAAAGTAAGAATAAAATATTCCACGTTTCCCAGAGGACGACCCATACTCATCTCGGTCTAGCTACGCGCAACACCGTTATTGATTGCGGTTACACTAAACACATAAATTACACATCAATCAGCACCCGTATACAATCTTTGATATCAAACACCAATGGATATGGGATCATCCATCGCCTATCAAATGGAACAACAAACGTATACTCTAGTCTACTCTGGAATATCGATGCCTCGTCTCGATACACCTACGACTAGGAACATTTAAGGATATGCTTATAAACTAAACATGCCCCACTAGTATGATTTCCATCATAGTCATGGTAGTCAAGCTGATATCCTAAGGGCTTTATCAACTAGTATGATCTCTATCATAGTCATGGCACACAGTTTCTTCCAGGGTGCTTTGCTTTAGTAGGTGGGACACATGTTGGATCGTGCCTACTCTCGTACTGATATATTCTATTGTATCTAGATAACTCCATCACATCAGATCACATTAAATCAGAGATTAGAATTGTATATTGGTAGACCCAGTCAGACTTGGGTATTGTGTGAGACTTAGAGCGATGGGTTTATAATTGCTTTCTTGAGTTTTTATATCTTTCTTCTTTATTTGTTCTTTCTGAGTTGTTTCTTCATCGTTGGGCGTCGTATATATGTTATTGCGTGGTTGTGATTCCGCCAGTTGACGAAGAGCTAGCTCCCGCTTGGGGATGCCTATATTTTGTTGTATATCTGTTTTTGGATCAAAATATACAAGGGAGGTGCTGCCTGAATTTTGAAAAGACAAAACACAATTTATTATACCTTACTTCAAAACTGCACCCCCACTATTTTCCGCAAAAAACTTTAGATTTTCTGGGCTTTGGCTTACTTGATTTACGTTACGCCTTTTGGCGTTGCGTGATTTAAGTGCCGGTCATGTGCTAAATTTCGGGTCGTGACAAAATTGGTATCAGAGCGTTAGGTTTAACCTTGGTTTGAGTCTGGGTTTGACTATGCGGAGTCTAGGGCGTTTATATTTCGGAACCTAGGCCTGACCTTACGGAACTTAGACTTAACGGGGGGTATTAGACCCGAACTTTCATTTCATAGATTGACCTTGATTAATGGAGTAGGTAGCTTGAGTTGAATGACGTACCGTACGTATGTTCCGTAGCATATTTATGATACGATACTCCACTTAAGAAACCTTAGGATGTTCATATCTTAAGATCTTTGATACTATTTGTTCCTATGATCATATATCCATTTGGGATCTATTGATTTCTTTCATTCATTTGATCTATCTTCTTCGATACCTGCTTGAGGTTCCTGTCATCATGGTTTGAGCACAGATTGAGCTACTGCTAGTGTTGCGGTCAGGGTGAGCTCGTCATGGACGAGGACTGACCATGGTGTTTTCGGGTGACATAGGGACATGTAGGTATAATGATGTGTTGTGATCTCTCGTTTGAGGTGAGTGTTCGGTTTTACACCGATGATCGGGCCATTGATAAAGGCTTCCAGATTGAGAGGACTGTTGATATACAGCCTACCTAAGAGATCGTAATGTTGTCTACTGTGCAGACAGATGACCCAGCTGTTGCTGAGATTGATGGGATGTCGTTTCCAGAGTTTATGAGATGAAACCGCTGGAGCTTTCAGGCAGAGATATGACAGAAGATAGCTAGTCTACCTTGAGTGGAGCGACGGATATGATTCGTCAGATTGATGTGCCGATGCAGGCTCAGTTGAGTTGAAGAATTCCAGTTGAAGGATCTTACTCAGATCTAGAGTAAGTCGAGCAAGAGAGGACGTTGTTCGTCAGATGCTCCGATGTAAGATCGGTAAGTTGACCAGTTTCAGATAGAAGGACTTCACCAGATGTGTTGTGAGTTGATCGAGAACGGATGAATAAAGTGTATTCCTCTGATGATTTGGACAAGTTCCCGAGGACGTGTTCGGCTAGATATCTTCTACAGAGTGATGAAGGTACCGAGTTCAAAATTTCGAGTTTGTGTGAGAGACTCCAGATTGACCGTAACCGAGAATGAATTGCAATATGCAAACAGCAAGATATGACATTGAAGTGGACGATAATAAAGACGAGTGGAACCAGAGGTTCGTGCGAGATGTTAATGAGTGGTTGTTACTTCCGTAGATGCCAGAGGATTGATATGTGTGCAGAGGCGTTAGATACAGCAAAATTTTAGTGGAAAGCCGTGCTGAGGACACAACTGTCCGGTTATGAGGAAATAATTAAGCAAGAGTGCCGCTTCGTATAGTTCGGCATAGGTGAGATCGGAAGAAGCCATGAGCAGGTTCTTTCCAGGACACCGCAGCGATAAAAATTTGCACCCAGGATTAGTTATAGCGTGCGTATTCAGAGGGCCAGATGCCGCTGTCAGTAATGTGCCGTTTGTGAGTGATCATGTTGATTGGCCAAACGGTGATCAAAGGAGTTACAGAGCGGGACTGTTACGTTAGTGCACCTGACCAGGCCGACGAGCAGAAGGATCGTGATTTGTAATCCACAGGGAAAATGAGGACACTGAGACTGAGGACACCATATCGCGAGCAGGAGGCAAGTAGATGATCTTGCTCTGCCAGCTTTGGGCGCACCGGGTTATTTTTCGATATTGCAGGAGGTGTAGCTCAATGTCAGTTATTGCGATGTCTGTTTCGTGATCCGAGTATCACACTTTTAGCGCTTGGATTTGAGTTTCGATGATTGGGTTTCGTGATTTATATTTTCGTGCACCATAGTTGCACCTACTGGGGATTTATGATTTGTGCATATCTATTGCACTTGATATCGATTTGTGCCTTTGCTGCACGTACTTATGATTTTGGTGGATTTCGAGATTGTCGATTTGATTTTGTGCATGAGGTACGCACTCGATATGATTTTTATACTCGGTATAGCTTATATGTGCTTGCAGTGCATTGGTATGGTTTTGTGCACGTAGTTGCACACGTTTATGATCTTATACACCTTAGCATGCTCGGTGTTGTTTTGTGATCATTGGGATGTTGATGAGTTTTCGTGCATTATTGCACCAGACTTATTTTTGTGAAGTTGTTGCACCAGATTATGTTTTCATACGCGTCTGCATTTAACGTTCGTTATCGTGAATACTATTGCATTGGATATTTTATACGGACCAGACGCACTTGATTTAGATTTTCGCGCATGTTGGACGCAGGATACGAGATTTTGTGCACACCGGATGCACTTAATTGGGATTTTTATTCATGCATGTTAGATGCACTTGATTGAGATTTTATTCGCGCATGTTGGATGCACTTGATAGAGACTTCATTCGTGCATGGTTGTTGCGCTTGATTAAGATTTTCATGCACTATAGATGCATTTGATATTGTTGTCGTGCACATCCGTTGCACTGGACAGATGCTTTCGTGCACACATGTTGCACTTAGTTTTACTTTTTTGCATATTGTGGCACTTGTATTGGATTGGATTTCCATATGCATCAGACGCATGTGATGTTGGATATGCCTTTTGAGGCTGATTTTATTTATGAGTTTTGCATTTTGATGTTGGATGCTATATTATATAGTATCCGAGTAGGGCTGGTCTGAGGACAGTGCCTGAGTACTTTTGCATGTATCAAAAATTACCGAAGGTTTTCAAAAAGGAGCTATAGTCTCGTTATATTCATACGTGTCCGAGAGTGACACGAAATTTTATAAGGAAAACCTTCTGGGATATTTCAAAAAGGAAGGACGTATAATTTGAGCAAAACATATATAATTATATATTTACTACTTTATAAATGATCGTCCGCCACTTGTGCCGTGAGCTATGCATATCACGGTGATTTGGAAAAGATTTAGCATGAGTTATTCAGCTTTTAAAATGGTTTTACAAAGATGCGTGCTATATATGTATTATGATTTTGACTATAGCATCATTGAGTATGGTATTGGATTTCGAGATTGCATCTCCTTTATAACTCCGATGATTGCGTAATGTTTGACGGAGTTTGATTTTGATTTTCGTATTCGTTTTTAGGCGCACACGATGCACTGTGGTATTTCTGTATCTTCCGTATTTTCGGAGCCCTGTTGATTTGAGTTGATTATTGAAATTTTTTTGTAATTGGGGAGTTAAATTTAAATTCGGGGACCGAATTTATTTAAGGGGGGAAGACTATAACATTTCAGAAATATAAAAATATTATTTTTGAAAATTTAATATTAAAATAATATATTTCGCGAAAACTATTCGATTTGCGAATAGGGATTTTTCGTAAAATGGTATAAGTATATACCAATATTTGAAAATTTATCGGAGATTAAAATGATTTATTTATTTTAATGATATTTATCGGATTTTTGGCCAAATCTATATTTTTACACTTTTTCATTTCATGTGCATGCTATGCATTGAGTTTGTGTTAGTGGCTTGTGAGTTTGTGAGAAAGAGAATGAGAAAAGAAATGAAAAGCAATGGAAAAAAGGGTTTGAGTGTGAAAGGAATAAGTGAAACAAACAAAAGCGCATGAATGAAATAGATATTTTGTTAGGAGAGTGAGCTTAAGAAGAGAGTGAGGCTAAAAGAGAGAGAGTTATACTTGGCTGCCCCATTCCTCCCTCCCCATTGTTTTCTCCATGTTTTCTTCATCTCCATTCCTTCATCTCACTACCCCCATACTCAATCTCAAATCCTATGCCAAAACCCTATGCAACCTTCATAAAAAACATGCACACATCCATTCTAAACCCCTTAGACCATTCAAGTATGGATTTTGAAGACTTGGGCAACCCAAGAAATTTCTTTAGTTGCTTATGAGGTATATCTTTATAATTTAGTTTAGTATTTGCGTTAAATATCGTATTTTAGTTAGAAATTGAATTAATTAGGAAATTTGATCTTGGAAAATTATAACTTCCTGTCTAGTGGCCAATTGAGGTGTAGTGAGTGTTTACAAGACCTTAGGGATTGATTTTATGGCCTGAAAATGAGTTTAGAACCCAAAATACGAAGTTAGAATTGTTCCGTGTCGGTTTTGTGAAACCATAAGGCCTACAGGGTATCTGGAGCTACCTGGGGAATTTCCAAGAAAATCAAACAAGTCCATTAACCTAGATAGACCACTAGAAGACCACCACAGAAACACGAACCCATTTTCCCCTAGTACGGCCGGCGAGACCGGATTTCATGGCATTGTCGCCAGACCCCCTATATCCAATGGTGATGTGGTTCTGCCTGTAGCTCCCTAACACTATAACCTATCCCGTGTACTTGCTTGTTTAGTCCCCTTTTACCTGAACCAAAATCTGGGAGTTGTTTACGAGTGTTTGGGCCAATGTTTACGATATGTGAATTCTTGGTTTTTAGATTTGAAATGCGTGGTTTTTATATTTGGATTTGATTCCGTCATTGGACATTTGTACATCAACGGACGAGAGTTGTTTGGTTGTTTTTTCATGCGTAGGCTATAGGTTCTAACCTATAAGCAATCCATGTGCCGTATCGGTTTTCGGATATTGATTTTTTTTGCATTTCGATTGTGTATTGATTGTAGGTACTTCGCGTGGACTTTCGAGATGACGAAGCATTTTGACTTCGGCTAAGCAAGGAGTTTAAAGGTGGGTAGATTTATATCTACGGGTAAAGTCGGGTGGATGGTGTATAGCACCCCCGCAACCATTGATATAGAAGTTGTGTTTTAAATTATAGTTTTGATAAAGGATATGCTACGGGCTTAAGATAACCTTATTATAGGATTTAGTAAGATATGATATGATTAAAGTTGACACTAGAAATATATATTGGCTTGAGAATATGAAATGAGAAGTGAATCATGATAGGTACGAATTGAAAAATAACAAGTATGGGTTGAAAATGATAGGATATGAGTTCGAGATCGATAGACATGACACGAGATTGAGATAGAGGTATTGTGGATTTGATAAGATATGACATTTATACAAATATGAATTGAGATATGTGTGTGTGTATGTGTGTGTATTTATGAGTATAATGAGTGATCTGTCGTACGAGACTTTAGATCCGTACCCTCATTATTATATAGGTCGATAGATTCCCTCTTCTGTTTGATGACCCTGTACAATGGATTACCGTACGAGTTGAGATGTACCGGATGATTGATCCACGCTAGTGATTTGAGAATGATGATCGATAATTATTGTCATATCGGATGTTATGAGGCGAGATCGCCGATATAGAGATTGCCACCTGAACCACACCTATTTTCAAAGCGACAATGTGTATCGTTTAAAAGTGACCGTATGATTCTTTTGTAGATAGATACACCCATTTATTGTTCATGTTGTGCAGGATATTACCCCTCGTGATGTACATACCACGTGCCGGTATTTAATACTATATAATATCAATTGCTAGTATACTTGCACCATTACCGTTGATGCACATGTTATACATACACAGATTTACCGGCTCACACACATTCTTCATCGGTAATTTCCATGCCACTTATACGGTAGAATTGGCATGTCACTTATACGGTAGAATTGCCATATCACTTATACAGTAGAATTGTCGTACTATTGACACAGGAGAACTGCCCTATCATGATATTAATTTTAAAAGTAAAAGTACATTCATTGTTCAGTACTATCACTTGACATACTTGCATGATATACCGATATGCTCATATTACTACTTTATGTTGGATACATCGTTCCTTATGATTATATGCTTGCATGATATACCGATATGCTCATATTACCACTCTATGTTGCATACAATGTACTTTAGGGTTATTTGCTTGAGATGATGTTTTCATGAGATCTTTGGATTTGAGAACCGTGGTTATATTTCAAAGGAAATTGCGTATTGTTTTAAAAACACGATTTCTCTTGATGTGATATTTCGAGACGTCCACCATGAGTTTTCTCAGTTCTGAGCTTGTTTTCGAGACCCGATTCGAGGAGTTGGCAGATGCCATTTGCGGGTACATGGTGGACCCGGTATGGTACCCCAAGGAAGAAATGATTTTTGTGGTGTAGACGATGAGCCTGGCAGAGGGAACACTACCTACTGGTGATTGTATAGAGCTCGGCGGATATCCGGAGGATATCGTTTTCGAGTTATGATATGAGATGGATATGAGGACCGATCTAAGGATGCGGCACCTGAGATATGAGGATTTATATGTCGATGCTGGACACGGGTTTCATGATGTTTCGAGTGTCGGTGTTGGACACTCAGGTTCCATGATTTTGATATGTTGTTGATAGACACACATGGTTGATATCCTCATATATATATATATATATACAGGCATATGTTTTCATGATGTTCGAGTGTCGGTGTGGGACACTCAGGTTCCATGATATTGTTTTGTGTCGTTGATAAACACTTGGATGATATCCACATGCATACAGGCATATGATGTCGGATGTTTATTTATATATGTCATTCCATTGACTCGATTGTAGATATATATATATATATATGTGTACTTGGTCACCATAGATATCATAGTATTACCTTCAGGATATAGTGACCTATGAAATCGTTGTTTTATTCGATTTCTACTTGTTGATGTTTTCTACTCACGAGTTGGCAACTCACTCCCGTTGTGCCACAGTTCTTGCAGGTTTGACCGCTTGGGATCAGTTGCGGTATTGCTGGCACACAGCTTCTTCCAGGATGCTTTGCTTTGGTAGGTGGGACACATGTTGGATCATGCCCACTCTCGTACTAATATATTCTATTGTATCTAGATAACTCCATCACATCAGATCACATCAAATCAGAGATTAGAATTGTATATTGGTAGACCTAGTCAGACTTGGGTATTGCGCGAGACTTAGAGCGATGGGTTTATGATCGCTTTCTTGAGTTTTGATATCTTGCTTCTTTATTTTTTCTTTCTGGGTTGTTTCTTCGCCGTTGGGTGTCGTATATATGTTATTGCGTGGTTGTGATTCCGCCAGTTAGCAAAGAGCTAGCTCCAGCTTGGGGATGCATATATATTGTTGTATATCTGTTTTTGGATCAAAATATACAACGGAGGTGCCGCCCGAATTTTAAAAAGACAAAACACGATTTATTATACCTTACTTCAAAACTGCACCCTCACTATTTTTCGCAAAAAGGTTTAGATTTTCTGGGCTTGGGCTTACTTGGTTTACGTTACGCCTTTTGACGTTGCGTGATTTAAGTGCCGGTCACGTGCTAAATTTCGGGTCGTGACACTATTCCTTGACTATGATCAACATACGTAGCACGAATACTAAGTACTCTACTTTCTAAAATGACGGAGGGCTGCGGATGGTTTTTAAGAAAACCTTTAACACTTTGAACTTGATCTCGTTGTAGAATCAAATAGTTTTTAAAAGGAGTGGTTTAAGCTCTGTATATCTGAAACTTGCTTTTTCATAAAAAGGTCGAGTGGGTTTCAAATTCGATTCTGCAATATCTTTTAGGTTTCTTTTTCTTTACATTAATCTCATTAATGTGGTCCCATCATTTAAGTTCATAAGCCATCACAGGAAAAAAAACGAAAATAGAACGTACGCTTATACCATCCGCATTTGCCACGGAGTCCCGTCATACATCGTTGGGTTACTTAACTAACGGCAGAGCGGGGGCAGGACTAGCACGGATGCAAAACATAAGCAACGTTTATTATATACCATATATATAATAATAACATTCGTCTCAGCACATAAGTGATCACATCACAGATTATATGCAGCAGAAGCATATATATGAAGATATAGGATATACTAGGTAGTTCGTATTTTATATTTAGCCAACGATAAAAAATATGGATTCCACGGTCATGATGAATAGCCAAGCACACATCCCTAGACTCCTACGAGAGCGGCAAGCGACTCTACCAATTCTGGAGTTAGGAGACCCAGTCTCGACTCCTCGAGATGGCCTCCTATTGGACTCCAGAACCCGGTCACTTATGCTCCCCACCTTGGGTCTATCCTAATGCGGAAAAGTAAATAATATACATCAATGGCGACATCATCCTCAACCCGGAAGTGCCCTAATAAAAGAATATTATATACAATGAATTTTACATGAATAAAAAGAAAAACTCTCATCTCACATAAAACCCCCCGGCCATTCAATCACGACGATCTTATATATCATATCACAGTAACACATAATATCACATGTCATCAATGTAAGTAAATATGAGTATCCCAATTGTCGTTGAGGTATAGCAACGAAACCGGCAATACACCACATATTACGCTTACAGTCACAGAAAAGAAATTTAAAACTACAATAGTTGAAATCCGCACTTTCCTTAGACATCATAACCCCCAAAATATCGTATATCCCGGATTTCATGCCTAACACTGTAGATCTTACATTTAAGTCTCAAAAATAAAAACACATTTTCAAAAGAAATCGGGTAATTCAGCAAGATTCCCGATATCCTACGAGACCGAAATGTTAGATTTACAATAACCAATTAATTTTCTCAAAACTAATTAGTGTAGATTCCAAATATAGTATTGCATTAAGAACGACTAGGCAATGTAAAACATTTCAATCAATTCATCAAAACACCCACAGATCTCAGAGAGCTCAACACTTGAGCCTGATTTAAAAATTCCCAGAGAGTGCCAATATTACCTACAGGTCAGCATAAGAAGGGACGGTCCAAGCCTCACCAACGGCGCCGCGGAACTGCCGCAAATAATAGGTTTCAGCCGCGGTTCCGCAGTCGTTGTGTCGAGTTCTTCTTGGGGATCCACAGAAAACCCTGCACTATTTTTTGAATATTTTTAAACATAAAAATTCCAACACTTGAAAAAAATTCCAGAGAGCATGGGAAAATATGTAATTTTGATGTTCAATTGAGTTTTTTAACGCCGCCTAGGTTATCCTAAAGATCTAGCTTGGCTCTGATACGATGTTGGAGTGTACTAGTACCTCTAGTTTGGTTTAAACATCATAAAGTCAAGAACTTTTCAAAAATTTGAGAGCTAATGCACACAAACACCAAATCGAACTAGAGATTAGGATAAAAACATAAGCTATAAGAAGTCTAAACTAAGTGAAAGAGGACTACAACCTTTGTAGACAACTACTTCTCTTCTTGGACTCTTTTGGCTCCACTAGAAATCCTGGATCAACTCCGCTCGAAGTCCTTCGACGTCCACGATGATCCACCCGGAGTTTCTTTGCTCAAGCTCTTGCTTCACAATTCTAGGTTGATATGAAGCAAACAACCAACACTAGTTTTCCAAACTAATATTAATTAATGAAGTGGGAATTTTTCTCTCAAGAAAACCTTTTTTTTCTTCTCTTTTTCAAACCCTAGAAAGAAATGAAGAAGAAGAAGAAGCAACTAGGGTTGAAGGCTCAAGTCAAGAATGAATTATATATTATTGAACCATTGAGATATTTTTGGATATTTAATCAAATGAGTGTGAATGGAATGATGAGTCATAAGCTAGATATTTTGAGAACAATGTAGAAGCAATGACTCATTTCCATTTAATTAAAAATCTAAATAAGTCTCCAATATAAGTCTTGCACACCCATGTTGCATGTATCATCAAGCATGATATCCCCCCCATATATATGTGTGTGTGTGTGTGTGTGTGTGTGTGTGTGTGTGTAAATATAAATATAAAGGATTTCTTTATAAAAAAATTAGTCATTTTATTAAATCAACAATTGATTTAATAACCCGGTTATATCACATATAACCCGACTAATGTAAAATGGTTGATTTAATTACTGTATCATATACACGCATCAAGCCTCGCAAATATCTACATATATGCCCCACTTTGTTTCGCCTGAGTTCGGAAACCCATATGTGGGACTCTAAGACTCGTCAATACGCTAGCGGTAGGTAGTGAGCATATCAGATACCCACAAACCGTCAGCGGTACTAGTTGCACATAACGGCTCCCAGGTATTGTACGAAAAGAAGAACAACAAGCGAACCTGTCAAAACTCCCGTCGAGCCATTGGTAACACTTACCATGCAGTCCGTTCTCTTCGTCTGATATATTGCATATTGAGTCTAGAGATGGAATCGTCGACCCCAAAGCTCAATAAGTCATACCGATGTGGCATATAACAAATCGAGAAACTACTGATAACACTTATCAGTAAATCTCATCAGCTCTAGCCAGGGACTTCAAGTCATAACCAATCGTGCATAGCGCAACATCTACTCCTAATACCGGGAGAGACGAAACCCCTCCTATCGCTCATTGCCTCCATGTGTCTCGGGACTGTACCCCAAAACCACCTGTTTTCACGACTCGGTAGAGCTGTGGTAGGGTGGAAATCAAAACACAGTGGGAGAACTCACAAGACTCTATAACGATCTTGGGCCTACAGACTAACCTGTACCATTGTCACCTGAGAACTGCTATCCGACGATAGGTATAATACCATAAAGGAGTTCTCGGCGAGTCCGTTCAGTGTACTCAGTCTCCGCTGAGCACCCGTATACAATCTTTGATGTCAAACACCAATGGATATGGGATCATCACTTATCAATAAATCTCATCAGCCCTGGCCAGGGACTTCGAGTCATAGCCAATCGCGCATAGCGCAATATCTACTCCCAATACCAGGAGAGACGAAACCCATCCTATCGCTCATTACCTCCATGTGTCTCGGGACTGTACCCAAAAACCACCTATTTGCATGACTCAGTAGAGCCGCGGTAGGGTGGAAATCAAAACACACAAGACTCTATGATGATCTCGGGTCTACAGACTAACCTGTACCAGTGCCACCTGAGAACTGCTATCCGACAATAGGTATAATACCATATAGAAGTTCTCGGCGAGTCCGTTCAGTATACCCAGTCTCCACTAAGCACCCGTATACAATCTTTGATGTCAAACACCAATGGATATGGGATCATACATCGCCCATCAAATAGGTCAAGAAACGTATACACTAGTCTACTCTAGAATATCGATGCCCCGTCTCGATACACCCACGACTAGGAACATTTAAGGATATGCTTATAAACTACACATGCCCCACTAGTATGATCTCCATCATAGTCATGGTAGTCAAGCTGATATCTTAAGGGCTTTATCAACATGTATCAAATGAACAGTATACATAATCAAGTGAACATGTTAAGATAAAGAGCAACCAGATAGTATACTATCATGTCGAGCAAGAATGTCATGTATATATATACATGTCCAAGCATCCACTATACAAATAATGGACTATAGGGCATATATATATCCAACAAGTGCCACACGTGCCCGGACGTTGAGCGCCAGTGCCTGGGCACCTCACACGGCCAGCGTCCGGCACGTTGGCGCTGGGCGCCTACGAAAAAAAAGGGGCTTAGCCCCTGTACTAAGTGTTGTACTCCCAATTTACATTTGGAGTTAAACTCCTAAAAGAAGGACAAGGGGTCTGAGCCCCTGCAGTGGGAGTTGTACTCCCAAATAACTTTTGGAATTGAACTTCTAAAAAGAAAGATTTATTATTTTATATATTTGACTGTTACACGCTTTCGCGTTTTCGTTTTTTAAAGAATTTAAAGTTAACCGCAATCAAGACGGCGTCGCGTGTAGCTAGCCGCGATGAGCACGGGTCGTCCGCAGGGAGATGGTGTGTTTTATGTTCTTGTCATCACGAGTTAATGCAAGGGTCAGAACGGTTCAATTCTACCCTAAATGTTGTATATGCAAAGCATAAATTGTTAGGAATAAAGATAGGTTAGTATAAATTAGGGAAGTCCGTACTCAATCCTTTGTGCCGAGCTTGACTATTGAAGCTAGAGTAATCGGCAACAACGTGGATTAGGGTGCTTAAGCACGGTATTGGTGAAATCCAGCTTATTGACCCTTGTCCGTCCGTTCTTGTCTCTTGACTTTCACCTCCGGCCAAATCGAATGAACCGGTCACGATTAGGGATCACCGATATCTTGTTAGGGTAGGGTGCCTAACGGAGCGCTTGCGGAAGGTTTGGGCGGAGTTCAATTAGCAAATATCGGGCAAAAGAAATAAGCAAATAGAATTCCTAACTTACATAACCATTATCTTTCCTAACAACACCATTATTCACAAACCATCAAAACAACAAAAAGAAAGTGCAAATGAAATAAAATAAAAGGAATAACACAACATTGCAAGAAAGTAAATGGAAAGAAATTGAATTGCAAGTAAGTAAAACAATAGAAAAGGAATACTAAGAACCCAAGTGCAAAATGAAAGCTTTATTAACTTCAAGTGATGATATAAACCATGAGTTCAAAAACCCAAACATAAACTTGCATGCTCAATGAAGAGGTTGCAAGATCAAGAGAAGACAAAGAACTCAAGGTGAACTACTATGTACAAAGCTTCAAAATTAAAAATAAAACAAAGAGTAAACTATAGCTCAAAGTATTTCCAAAAGTCCCCCTTTCCCTTGCTCACTAATCTGGCATTTATAGGCACAAAATAAGATTAAAAAAACAACATAATATGGTTGATGTGACAACAAGGGAAAGCCAGAAGAAAAATGGGGCTCATTGGACTACAATGGACCGGCGGCGTCGGGTCTATGGGAACTTTCGCCAGTCTACTTGATGAGTTTGGGGCTTGTGTTGGTTCTGTGCTGTTGTGTGCTCTCCACAATCCTACTGGTGTTGTTTGATTTCTTTGTAAAAGCCTGGGTTGTACTCAGTAGTTTTGGAGAGAAACTTGATGCTTTAAATCACATCACAACTTTTAGCATTTATCACACATCATACTCACATGTGACCACTTGCACAAGTTGTTATGCCAAGGCAGCCCCACCATGGTCCATGTGCCAAAGAGTTATGTGCACACTTATATTGTGTTAGACCAAAATTGTGTACACATTTATTTGTTGCAAAAGAACTCTTTGGATATTGATCGGTTTATAGTTCCGGTTGCAGTGTCGGCTCACAAATGTTATATCCGTGAATTTGAGTGTGTTTTCAGTATTTTATCACGAATACCTGTAATCTGTATTTACTGGACAGACACTGGTTAATAGTACCGATATATAACAAAACAGATAATGAATGAGTGGTATTAACATATAGTTTTCTGAGATGAACAAATACCCCCAAATTTATCTTTTGCTCGTCCCGAGCAAAACAAAATCCTAACCTCACTTTTGCAGGGAACGCGATTGCACTGAGCTCGTGCAATAAGCCGTTAAACCTCTAGGTGTTCCTAGTAGGAGGAGTGTTGTCTCCTGAGGGTTTCCAGCGGATTACACCCACAAAATCCTGTCAATCTAGTTTCACAAGTTAACTTCGATTCTGCTCCTACAGTTTAGTATCCAGGTTAGAAATTCTATCCTAAATTAGAAATATTCAACCCTTATGTTGCATGCCTCATATTTATTCAACCTCAGATCGTATACGTTTTTACAGTTTAGAAAGATCTCGGTTTTTCTTGAGTTTTCCTTCTAAAGTGCGGTCTCCAATCAGGGATTTTTATCATCTTTACGGAAAACATAAGTCTTATTCTTTATTCCTATTTTTCCTCCAAACATCGATTGTATACCCCTACGCGTGTGTAAAATTTTGCCCTTACACTTAAGAATTCAATTCAAGCTATAGTACCCTTGCCCTGACACCTAATACTACTTCTTTTCGTTAATGATGGACGGTTTTGCTCACACACCTTTCATGCGACTATTAATGCTTCTTGAGGCATTAACAACCGATTACTGAATGTGTGAGCTTAAAACGTAAATAGCAGTTTTCAGGTCTTGACTTTCATTTTTTTTCTTTTTTTCTTTTTCAAGACCGGATATATTTTTCAATGATGCTCTTTTGATGGTTAGCTTTAAATACCGTTTTTTTCTTTCATACTAGGTTTTCAGGTAAGAGTATTTCTAGGTATCCTCAACTATCCCAAGTTTCAAGATGGGTGTATGTGCAGTTTGTAGGGTATATACTTTCTAAATTTGGACTCAAGAATAGAAACTATTTTTTAGACTTTTCCTTCAGTAAAGCTTTCAATATTTTCCCTTCATCTCGACTTAACTCAAGAACTGAACTCAAAATTACCTACTTCTAAAAAAACTGCAAGGATGTATAATTACCAAGATTAAACATAATGAGGGTTATTTTTAGGGTTTTCAATTCCTAAGCCTAGGACTTAGTTTATTTCTAACGTACCAACTAAACTTTCGGAATAAAAATCAAAGTTACCCTATTAGCTAACTTGACGACAAAGTTTTTTATATTTTTGTAAACTTTTTTGATTTTTAAGGGTTTTTAAATAAGTATGCAAATGCAAAATATACAAATGAATGCGAAGAAAGAAAGCTTACCGAGCACACTTGACAGTGCCCTTACTGCCAGTCTACACAATGAGGGTCAAAATTGTCGCGGGGGGTGGGGGTGTCAAAATAGTCGGTTCTCCCTTCATTTTTCATTTATTTATTAACATAAAAAAAAGAAAAGAATATATATATACATAAAAAAGCCCCTCCAAACTTAAGTGAAACAGTGTTTCCACTGTTAAGCGTTGAAGTTCAAGACTAGAGGAGGGAACAATTTCAATCTATACAAAGCCTTACACAGGCCAAAGGTTAACACCAACCATCCAAAAATTCTATCGCTATAATGTGCAGGTTGGTGAAAGAATGCGGAGAGGAATGAAATGGAGAATACGCGAGACCGTATGGGGATGGAAGCGATGTACGATCTCGGTAGAGGAGAAGAATGGCGGAGGGGAAAAAGAAATAGAATATGAACTTGAGGGTGGAAATGGAGTGAATAAATTAGTACAATTTGTAAAGACCGATGTGTAAAAAGTGATTGTACTAATCTATCAATCCGTTGAGAAATGGGGTCAAACCTCTCAAGATTCGTGAGAAAATATGGGTAGACCGAACTTGGTAAACCAGATACAGGAAATGAAAGTGATATGGTGTCTTGCGAGGTGGGAACGATGGAAATGATGGAGGGGAGTGATTGAGGAATGGTATCGGTTAAAGATTCAGGAGGGTGTACACAGTCAATGAAAGGGATAGGATGAATTGGAAAATCTGAATCATCAAATAAAACTGGTTCATCCTCAGTTCTATCCTCAAAATTAAGTTCATCCATGCATTTATCATCATTAAAATTTAGACGCATATGGTGTTCGGGAAAAACTGTTAATGACTCGGGATGATGTCCACATGGAAGTAAAATGACATGATGAATTGGAGAGTAAAACTCATCCAAAGCTATGGGTTCATCATCCAAAATATTCCCAGCGTCGATATCCTCAATCAAGTGAAAATCAAATTTCTAAGACACCTTATTAAAAGCATGGATTTTAATCAATTGTGGTTCTAGGATGGAGGTGTAGAGGTCAATGTGATTAGGTGTGGTTTCACTTGACAGGGTCCCTTCACAATCGGGTAAATCAAACACTACAATGTCGCATAACTCATCAAACATTCTATCTGCAATTTGTGATTCATTTGGGACACTTGATAGACTTTTGAAACCAGAGTTTTGGAATTCAATTTAGAATGGGTAGATTTGATTTGGAAGGGTATACTGCTCACTCTCACTACTCAAATTCTCAATCTGCCCTATCGCCTCATCATACATTGGAAAATTTGGAGCTGGTTGGGAACTAGGTATCAGTTCGTTAGGTTGTATGAGAGCGGCCATGGATGCATTAAAACTCATCATCTGTTGGCATGACGCTACCCGAAATTCTTCTAATGGCTGTTCCATACTAGACATGGGTTGTGGAGGGATTTCAATAAAAGATTCAAAGTTTTTTGGATACGTGAAACTCCCAAATGGCTGTTCAGAAGAAATATCTAGTGAAGGTGTAAAAGTCAGGTAGGATTGATAGAAATTGAATGGTTGGACAGGAATAAGATCAACGTTATGATAAGGAGGTGATTGGAATTGTTGATCAAAACAATTGGAAGTGGTGAAAGGAGTGAAAGATCGGTTACGAGATTGTTCGATTCTGTCTGCAATGGACATGGGTTTCGGAGTCGCAACATGACTCTCAAAAAGGGTATCAACGTGAGAAGGTAGGGGAAGTTGAAACAGTTGATACGAAGTGGATTGCTGAGTCAAATTGTTTGTCTTAGATGCGTCTATCCGATCTTTCAAAGAGATTTTTGGTATGGATGGATCATTTGTCGTTCTACCAAAACAAGAACCGTATGATGTAATATCTGGCTGTGGTTACCAAAGTTCGGCAAGAGCTGGTCTATGTGGGGTACCCATGATATTAAGAGAAAGAAGAAAAGGAGAAAAAAGAATGTGATTTTTTATGTTAGTTTTGTTAGTTATCAACAAAAGTATGAAATATACACACAAAAAGATAAAGAAGAAAAATAATCACGACACAATACCACACACCTAAGCGGTCCAGGGTTCACCTAGGTCAACTAGACCTGCTCAACAACTTGATTGTTGAAGTAAAACTGCGTCGAGAAACGGGCTCAAGATATACTGATCACGAGGCTAGGTAAGCGCAGAGATAAGGGGAGGTTTTCCAACACTTTCGGGAAGTTCCTTAATTAGAATAACCCTTTCTCTTTCGGCGGTTTTGCCGTGAACACTTTCCTAGACACCCCGTGAACAATATACCATTAAGCGGTGTTCTAAATATAGTTAACTTCTCATAATGAGCGCGAAGTCCTTAAAAGCTTAAAGTCTAGTTTCTTTTAAAATTTGTGCGGGTAAACGTTATGCTCAATTTCGTGATTTGTGTGCCATGGAAAAGGTGATGAAATCCTTTACCGTATGTTGTGGGGTTCGCTTGTCCTTAAGTCCATATTAATGGATGCAATGGGCAAATTAATGAAAAAGCTCAAGAAACGTCAAACAATCGTTTTTTATGTTTAGGCACGGCACTGCAACAAATACGGGTTAGTCACTTTTAGCGTTTGACAGCGAACTTGCAAAGATAATATATTGGATGCATCGGATTTGAGAAGGTGTTAGGAAATACGTACCGATACTTTTGCGGGTTAAGAAACCTTCGTTGAATTGAATCCGGCTAGCTTGAAATGTTCGCTTGCACGGGTCAAACTATTCGGATCTTTCTCACTGTACTTCGCAATCACCTTAATTTTGAATGTACACTTTGCTCCACATGATCGCAGTTCGTAAATCCGTCAAAATCGATACTTTTACGGGTTAAGAAACGTTCGTTAAATTGAATCTAGCTAGCTTGAAATGTTCGCTTGTGCGGATCAAACTACTAGGATCATTGGCACTGTACATCGCAATCACCTTAACTTTGAATGTACACTTTACTCCATACGATCGCAGTTCGCAAATCCGTCAAAATCTGCAAATGTAGGAAAAATGGTTTTTTAGTGCGAAAAAGCGATATGAATGCCCGAATTCCTACACACACATAATTAAAAGAATCAAACAATAAAATTGAGATGATAATACAACACTGGAGCACAAAAAAAAATTTGGAGCAAATGGGGAAGATTAGACTGGCGGCGCCGTACTTATGGAGGAAGTCGTCGAGCTCTTTTGGGCAGTTGGGTTCCAATTTTCTTCTGATGTCTCAGTGTTCTACTAGTGTCTTAATGTTATTGTTTAACTTTTCTAATTAGTCCCAGAATGCTAGCAGGTCCAATTTTCAGAGGGCAAAAAGTTAGAATTGTTAATTTTTGTTTTTGTTTTTAGAAATTTTTCGATTTTTAGTTTCGTTTTTAGGATAGTGTTAGTGAAATAAACAAGATATAAAAAAATTAACCCGAACTAACAAGAATAAAAACTTTACCGTTTCCCCGGCAACGGCGCCATTTGATTGTTACAAGCTTTCGCGTTGTTGTTTTTCAAAGAATTTAAAGTTAACCGCAATCAAGACGGCATCGCGTGTAGTTAGCCGCAATGAGCACGGGTCGTCCGCAGGGAGATGGTGCGTTTTACGCTCTTGTCATCACGAGTTAATGTAAGGGTCAGAACGGTTCGATTCTACCATAAGTTGTTAGGAATAAAGATAGGTTAGTGTAAGTTAGGGAAGTCCGTACTCAATCCTTTGTGCCGAGCTTGACTATTGAAGTTAGAGTAATAGGCAATAACGTGAATTAGGGTACTTAAGCACGGTATTGGTGATATCCGGCTTATTGACCCTTGTTCGTCTGTTCTTGTCTCTTGACTTTCGCCTCCAGCCAAATCGAACGCAACCAATCACGGTTAGGGATCAGCGATACCTTGGTAGGATAGGATGCCTAACGGAGCGCTTGCATAAGGTTTGGGCGGAGTTCAATTAGCAAATATCGGGCAAAGTAAATGAGAAAATGGAATTCCTAACTTATATAACCATTCTCTTTCCTAACAACACCATTATTCACAAACCATCAAAACAACAAAAAGAAAGTGCAAATGAAATGAAATAAAAGGAATAACACAACATTGCAAGTATGTAAATGGAAAGAAATTAAATTGCAAGTAAGTAAAACAATAGAAAAGGAATATTAAGAACCCAAGTGCAAAATGAAAACTTTATTAACTTCAAATGATGATACAAACCATGAGTTCAATAATCAAAACTTAAACTTGTAAACTCAATGATGAGGTTGCAAGATCAAGAGAAGGTAAGGAACTCAAGGTGAACTACTATGTACAAAGCTTCAAAATGAAAAAGAAAACAAAGAGTAAACTATAGCTCAAAGTATTTCCAAAAGTTCCTCTTTCCCCTGCTCACTGATCTGGCATTTATAGGCACAAAATAAGATTAAACAAAAAATATAATATGGATGATGTGACAACAAGGGAAAGACAGAAGAAAAATGGGGCTCATTGGACTACAATGGACCGGTGGCACCGGGTCTATAAGAACTTTCGCCGGTCTACTTGATGAGTTTGGGGCTCGTGTTGGTTCTGTGCTGTTGTGTGCTCTCCACAATTCCACTGGTGTTGTTTGATTTCTTTGTAGAAGCCTGGATTGTACTCAGTAGTTTTGGAGGGAATCTTGATGCTTTAAATCACATCACAACTTTTAGCATTTATCACACATTACACTCACATGTGCCCACTTGCACAAGTTGTTATGCCAAGGCAGCCCCACCATGGTCCATGTGCCAAAGAGTTATGTGCACACTTGTATTGTGTTGGACCAAAATTGTGTACACATTTATTTGTTGCAAAAGAACTCTTTGGATATCGATCGACTTGCAGTTCCGGTTGCAATGTCAGCTCACAAATGTTATATCCGTGAATTTGAGTGTGTTTTCAGTATTTTTTCATGAATACCTGTAATCTGTATTTACTGAGCAGACACTGATTAATAGTACCAATATATAACAAAACAGATAATGAATGAGTAGTATTAAAATGCAGTTTTCTGAGATGAACACGTGTCTCCGAAATGGAGTGTCGCTGGTTGACGTGTCTCCAAGGCGGAGTGTCTGTGTTTGACATTTCCCCAAGACAGAGTGTCTGTATGTGACGTTTTCTCAGCATGGAGTGTCGCTGGTCGACTTATCCCCAAGGCGGAGTGTCTGTATGACGTTTCCCCAGCATGGAGTATCATTAGTTGACTTATCCCCGAGGCGAAGTATCTGTTTGACGTTTCCCCGGCATGGAGTGTCACATGGTTGACGTGTCCCCGGCACGGAGTGTCGCTGGTCGACATTTTCTTGGCACGGAGTGTCGCTGGTCGACTTATCCCCGAGGCGGAGTTTCTTTTTGACGTTTCCCCAGCACAGAGTGTCGCTAGTTGACGTGTCCCCGGCATGGATTGTCGCTGGTCGACTTATCCCTGAGATGGAGTGTCTGTTTGACGCTTCCCCAGCACGGAGTGTCGCTGGTTGACGTGTGCCCAGCACGGAGTGTCGCTGGTCGATGTTTCCCTGACATAGTGTGTCTATGGTCGACATTTCCCCGGCACGGAGTGTCTGCGGTCGACGTTTCCTCTGCACGGAGTGTCACTGGTCGACTTAACCCCGAGGCGGAGTGTCTGATTGACGTTTCCCCACCATGGAATGTCGCTGGTCAACGTGTCCCCGGCACGGAGTGTCGCTGGTTAACGTGTCCCCGGAACAGAGTGTCGCTGGTTGACGTTTCCCTGGCATAGAGTGTCGCTGT
Source organism: Agapanthus africanus (assembly GCA_030015575.1). Classification (NCBI taxonomy): domain Eukaryota; kingdom Viridiplantae; phylum Streptophyta; class Magnoliopsida; order Asparagales; family Amaryllidaceae; genus Agapanthus; species Agapanthus africanus. The sequence continues at coordinate 371,866,721 of JASDDO010000006.1, forward strand.
TTTTTGATGTAGAGGTCATTGTCGGAATTGGTTGGCCTGATTTGTTCTGGAAGTTCTAATTTGTCCGACGGGGCTTTTGAGCTTGGAAGCGCTTCCGGATGGGACTTTAGTTTGATTTGTCCAATTCCTGCCTTGTTTGGCAGGATCCTTGAATCCGAGGCATTGCAGCGTAGGATTTGAAATTTGGAATTTGGATTTCTTTTAGCATCAGCATCGCTACACTGGAATGTGGTACCAGGAGCGAATCATCATTTTCCGTGAGAAATTTGGGGATTTTGGTTTTCGTTTGGCATCAGCATCGCTACACTGGAATGTGTTACCAGGAGCGAATCATCATTTGCCATGAAGGGATTTCCCTTGTTCCCAGTTTAACGACTTAGGGGTCATATGTTCCCAGTTTAATGACTTAGAGGTCATCTGTTCCCAGTTTAATGACTTAAGGGTCTATTGGATCGAAAGTTTGGAATTTTGGGGTTGGGGTCAGCATCAGCGTTGCTAACACTGAAGCACAGGTGCCAGGAGCAATTCATCATTTGCCTTTGCCTGTTGGGGAGTAATGGCTTAGGAGACAGGTTTAGGTACCTATCACCTAAGGCTTTTCAATTTTATGATCCGTAAGGGTCCCATAAAAGCATTTTCTCCCTATGAGTCAAAAGGATTTCGTAGGTGTATTTTCTCCTCAGGAGTCATGGAGACCCCCAAGTGTGTTTTTCCCTCATGAGTCGTAAGGATCCCATGAAGGTGTTCTCTTACGATTCGAGAGGATCTCGTAAGTTGTGTTCTCCTCATGTATCGTGAGGACACATGAGTGGGTCTTTCCAAAATAGAGCTTAATTCCATGGGCGGAGACCGGCCGCGGGGCTTATGGTTGTGGTGAGGCATGGCTTTGAAGAGAATTATTTGAGAACGTGGATTGTATACGGTAGTCAATTTAGGGACTGGCTGTTGGATATGTATGCCCTAGAGGCCATTATTGTATAGTACTAGTTTGTATAATACATTTTGGAAACTTGGGATATATATACGTGTTTACAACAGTCTTGTTCAATATAGTAGTATGCTACTTGGTTTGTTTCTATCTTAATATGTGTATATGTTTCTTTTAACATATTGCTAATATATATTGATGGAGCCCTTAGGATCTTTGCTTGACTACCGGTATTGTGATGGCGATCACAATAGTGGGGGCTGGGTAGTCTATAAGCACATCCTTATACATGTCCCTAGTCGTAGGATTATCGAGACAGGGCATCGATACTCCAGAGTAGACTGGTGCATACGCTTCTCGTCCCAGCAGGGGAGATGGTCTGTCCCACAACCATCAGTATGTCGTACTGGAGATAGTATACAGGTGCTCGTTAGGTTACGAGTACACTGGACAGGACTCGTTGGGAACTGTTGGTTGGTATTATACCTATCGTCAGTTAACAGTTCCCAGGTGACATGAGTACAGCTTAGTCCGTTGACTTAACACTGTCACTTCGCCTCGAGTGTGTTCCCACTGTTCTTAGATTACTACCCTACCACGGCTCTATTGAGTCATGCAAACAGGTAGTAGTTGGGTGCAGTCCCGAAGCACTTAGAGGCAGTGACGGTTAGACATGATTCGTCTCTCCCGGTATTGGGAGTTGATATCGCGCTGTGTCCAGGAGAGCCATTACACAAAGTCCCTGGTCAGGACAAGTGAGATTTACTGGTAGTGTTTCCAGTAGTTTCTCAGGATGTTCTGGGCTACACTCCGACACGACTTGTACCGCTATTAGGGGTCTGACGTTTACCGCCCCCTAGACCCGACATGCGATACTCTTAGACGAACAGACCGGACTGTACGGAGATTGTCACATTCAGGCTCAGTAGGAGTTCGGATGGGTTCACCTTATCGGTCTTCTTATTGGCATTTATCTAGGGACCGTTACGTACAGCTAGTACCGCTTACGGCCTGTGGTTAAACCCACTGCCAGCGTAGTGTCGAGTTTTTAGAGTCCCACGCAGAGGGTTGTTCGCCTTTGGGCGAAACAAGATAGAGGTCGTATGGTTTTACGACAGGGTTCGTTCACATATGCGTACTTGTGTGTGTTTGGTGTTCGGGCAATTGATACTAGTGGGCTTTGGTTTAAGCCAGATCCTAGTATTTTGGTTTTGGGTTGGTTCGGTCTCATTGTATTCGTGTTCCTCGGAACACGGATGCGGGTGTGTATACACAGTTGACAGAGGCAGAGGAACCTCATTAGGGTTTTGACCATTGACTTGATTAAAACCATAATGAGATGGAGGAAATTGATTAATGAGTTTTAATTAGAGATAATTGTATCATGGTTAATTAGTTTGACATTTGACTAAGTTGACCCATGTTGACTTAGATATTTTTGTGAGCATGCTTAACATTAATTGTGACATGATAATGGTCAAATCAATATCAACCATGACAATTTATCCTAATTAAAATTATCATTATTATTTTTGTTCATATGAGAGTTATCTCCTCATTTTATCATGACACATTCTCTCTCTTGCAAGCTCTCTCCTTTTCCTCTCTCAAGGCTCTCTTGTTTCATGAGTTGAAAAACAAGAGTTTTGTGAGATCAAACCACCATAACACCTCTCTACTCATTCTAGGGTTCTTAGTCTAGCAAGCCAAGCACTCTAGTTACTTCATTATTGAGGTAGGAGCTCAAGGTAAAGGCTTTCGGGTGGATCTTTCTTTGGCAAAGAGAAGATGGTGAGGAGGAGCCATCTACACCACTCCAAGAAGCTCACAAGAAGAGGAAGCAACACAAGAAGAGAAGAAGTTCAAGACCAAGGTTTAATCATCTAACCTAGTAGTTAAAACTCTAAGTTAGTTTGTTAGTTTTTTGTTTAGCAAAGATCCTTCATGGTTAGTCTATGTTTCCTTGTGAGAAAAATTCGATTTTTACCTATTCCGCCTCCCTGAGACTACTGGAGTGGGTAACATAGATTTTCACTGGCCGTAGGGCTGGTGAATTTAAGGGATTTGGATTTTGGTTGGCTTCTGTGTCGCTGCACTGTAATATGTTACCAGGAGCGACTCATCATTCGCCATTTAGGAATTTGAATTTTGGTTGGCATCTGTATCGCTACACTGGAATATGGTACCAGGAGCGACTCATCATTCGCCATTTGAGTTTTTTTTACCGTGATTGCTCCACCATTTCAGCTTTTCTTATCGCGAAGGTCGCGATTGCCCTATCATTTCGGCTGTTTATTCGCAGTTTCCCCATCATTTCGGCTGTTTATTTTCATTTTTATTTTACTCGCTGATTTTTATTGCAAGTTGCCCTATCATTTCAGCCTTTTTTATTATTTACACATTTTTTACATCCCCGGTTTAACGATTTAGAAGTCGAATGTTCCCAATTTAATGACGTGGTGGTCCTTATCGTGCACTTATTGAAAAATCCTTGGACTTTGATCTCACGTCGCTTCAATGCACTCTTTGTCCATTTGGAGAGACGTTCACGTGTGTCCCGTAGAAATTGCGATGAACTGGGTCATTTCTGGAGCAGGCGATTGAGCCGTTTGCCCCCAAAGGGTTTTGGTCTTCGTTCGAACAGAGCGGATGATCGTAGTTTGGTTTTCTTCTAACGCTTCTTTGGACAATGAGACCATTCAATCATTGTATTGTTTGTCCACCCAATTCTTGAAAACAAAGTAGTCTTCAATGGTATGAATCACCATTCTGTGATACGGGAAGTACAAAAGATCATTAGTCATGTTTGCTTCATGTGGTCTTTTTGATTTAGGCAATTGCAGACCGTTTCTCAGGGCGTCCTTGAATATTTTACGGACTCTGTCCCTTCTGAAAGATTAGACCTTATTTAATCTCTCTTCCAGGGGCGATTCTCCTCCTCCTCCCAACACTGGTTTTCGAGGCTGGTCGGCATTAGGCCTGCCTACTCCTCGCCTGCTTTGGTCGGCAGATACATTAGAGGATTCAGTGTCCTTGGGAGGCCCACCTTTGCGGTTTTCGTTCTCCGAATATTTGGACTTGTTGTTATATTGGTATTTTGGAAGAGATTCGGGACCCGCATGTTCCAGCATCTGGACACTTTTAAGTAGGTCATGAAGAGTTTCGGGATATGCTGATGACTTTCCCTTAATTTTGTCCCGTGTCAACCGGTCGCAGACATGCATCGATCAGGACTTTCCTGGGGGTTATCCGCCTTCAACTTTCATGAAGGTATTCTGCTCTTAGACCAGAGGGAATAGCCGTTGGCTGCTTTGAGACATCAATCCTTGGTTCATGGACCAAATTTTGATTTTGTTGTGATTGATGTTCGCCGCCGAAAACAGAAACAGATCCGGGATGGATCGTCTTGCCTGAATTTGGGGGCATATACTATTTGGGTTTATCCGTCCACATCTCCGAAGACACCAAGTTGATATATGGCACCGTATATCGGAGATTTGGATGGATGCGGCCGTTGTAGCAGATTTCGTCAGATTCCCCCTCGTTTGCGAGGGGTTTTTAAGTGTGGGGACGCTCTTCCCTACAGGTTCAAGCATCTGCATTTAATTACATTATTGCTTCGTGATAACCACTTTCTCCGTCTCCAGAAGTTCACTTCGTGTCGTGTATGTTTGTTTTATTTTTGGTTGCCCGTGAATTGTATACGGAGACTAATTTATGTTGTCGCCTGTAGGGCGTGGATTAGTCCAAATCCATATATTCTTAGATTTGGGCTTGGTTTGATTTAAAGATCGTTGATCTGTTTTGAGATCAAGATCGACTTAAATGTAGACGAGCAGTTGGGGGCTCGGTTGGTTTTTTTTGATGTCATGAGTCATGTTTGGGAAACGATGAGTCCATGGGCTCAGTTGATCTGAATTAGGGACCTATCCAACTTGGGCTTGGTCTACTCAATTTTCCTTTGATTTAAAAGAAGTGCTGAGCACTGGTGTGGGCTTAGTCCCCTTCTTCTTGAAAAAAGTGCTGAGCACTTATTTAAGTTCTGATGCACACACATAACCATGTGGGGTTTTCAGTCATAGGGATATGCCCAATAAGTGTTGGACATTTTACTCTTTTTTTGTCTCTTTATGTGGAGTGCTGAGCACACTTTAAAGCGCCCACGTGCAGCACGCGAGGCACTAGGCGCCAGGTGCTGAATGATGAGAGTTAATCACCCTTATATTCTGTGGCGCCCACGTGAGGCGCTGGGCGTTGAGCGCTAGGCGTCGTTCACTGAATGCTAAGCACTCCTTTATTTTGTAGCGCCCACGTGAGAGACACGTGAGGCGCTGGGTGCTGAGCGCCGGTCACTGAGAGCTAAGCACTCCTTATTTTTGTAGCGCCCATATGAAGGGTGCGTGGGGAGCTGGGCACTGAGCGCCAGCCACTGAGTGCTAAGCACTCCTTATTTTTCTTTTTCTTTTTTTTTTGAATGATCCACAGGATCTTTATCTACATTTTGTTTACCTAAAATTTCCAAGAAGAGAATTCTTCTTCCTTGAGAATTTAATTCTCAGTTCTTTCAAAGCTTTCTCTCTTTCTTTTTTTTTAAGTTTATGGGGGGGGGGGGGTCTTTTCTCTTAGACTTGAAGTCTTGGGTCCTTTATGTAGTAAAGACAAATCTGTTGATTAGTTGAAGAAATCTCTCATTGAGAGATCCTAATTGATTTGGGAATTTTACCCACCGTTGGATCTTTGATACAAGGACTTCTATTTTACAGAAGTTATTTTTCTTGTTTTTAACAAGATTAAGGAAATATTTTCCCACACAAAATTTATTCTGTAGATCGGTGATTCTCTAATCACCATTGGATTTTTAATCCAACGGTACTCTATTTTACAGAGAGTAATCTTTTTTGTTTAGAAAGATTTGAGAGGTATTTCCTTAACAGAATTTAATTCTACATTCTGATGATTTATCATCTCTATTGGATCTTAGATCCAACGGCTTTGTTTAACAGAGAGTAGAATTTAATTCTACCAGGCGCCGGCGCTCACGTGCTGTGCACGTGCGGCGCCAATAAGAGTATTTTTAACTCTGGCACAGGCACCCTTGTGGCAAACACGTGAGGCGCCGCCTCTTGAGTTTTGAATAGAGCTTTGCTCTTTTAAGAGTTTTTAACTTTGGCGATGGCGCCCTCATGGCAAACACGTGAGACACTGCCTCTTGAGTTTTGAACAGAGCTTTGCTCTTTTAAGAGTTTTTAACTCTGGCACTGGCGCCCTCGTGGCAAACACGTGAGGCGCTGCCTATTGAGTTTTGAATAGAGCTTTGCTCTTTTATTGGGGAAACAAATTCCCCCCCCCCACCGTCACGCTCACGTGACTCATATATGAGTACAGCGGTGGTATCTTTTCAACCGTTTGATCTCCTCGGAAGTGGAACCGTCTCCTTGTGCCTATAAGTAGGGCCTTTGGCCCCTGAGATGACTGTTGTTCATCTTCCCTAAACTTTTTCTTTCTGAGAATATAATTCTCTTTTCAGAGCTTAGATCTCTGCCCAAGGAAACTCTTTTAGAGTTAGAGTTTTGTCCAAAATTTTGGTAAGGATTATGATCGAACCCATTAACAGAGATTTTCTTTTCTTAAATCGTAGATCTTAAAAATGTATTTTAGGGTTTCTTTAACCCGTTAATCAGAGCTTTGCTCATCTTTCATGAAGAACTCTTAGAGTTTCTAGGATTTTTCTTTCAGATCTTTAAAGATCTTGGGGTTTCACCCTATTAAAAAAAGCTTTCCATTTAAGGGTTCGTGTAGATTATCCCATTATTTTTCAGAGCATGGCTCTAAGAAATTCTTGGGGAATTTTATTCCCTTCTTAATTTTCTGACAGACGTGAAATCTCTTTGCAGAGTACAGCTCTTGATGGAGTTTAACTTCTTAGTCCAACGATATTTCTCATTAAATGAGAATCCTTTTAGGATTCTGTTCTTAATGAGTGATTGCCCCATCAATGATAAGGTGTCACCTTAATTTTGTGGGCCCCTCTTTGTCCCACTGCAACGCAGTGCAAAAATTTTGAGTCTCAAAGAACGTTACAGTTCTGATTCCTGAATCATGACGCCAATAGCTGAACTTTCTTCTTTTGTGCAGGTGCAATGGCCTTCGAATCTTCCTTCCCTTTCGTATGTTCAGAGAGCGTCTTCGCCGACACGCCCGTGGACCGAGAAGTCTTCGCACTTATTAAAGATCATGACCCAGAGCAGAAGTCTCTTCACTTGTGGGGTCGTGGTATAATCGGATCATTAGGAGTCGGTGCAGTTTTTTTTGTGCAGCGCCCTCAGAGCTGATTTCAGCGATCCATTACGCCGATTCGCCTCAAGTGAATTATGACGTAGAAGAGGTCAACAGGACTTCAGAGGGTCGCCTTCAGCCTTCTATGGCATCAATACCCATACAACCGCTGATGGCTTTGGATATTTTAGGGCGGCGCATATGCCAAGACGAGTCGCGCCCTTTGGGGAAAGTCTATATGATAGGGTTGACTCCTCGCCAATCAGCCAGCTACCTGCAATGGGCCCGGTATATCTTGTCGACCATGAAGTCTCTGCTGCTGAAGCTTTGGCTATATCCTGCCATATATGCGTCCCTTTTCCAATATCCCGCGCCTCATGTATGGTGGGTTAAGGCTTTTCTAGAACAGTGGAACATCCCAACCCACACATTTCTTCTATCGGACCGAGTGGTCTCAATTTCCTTGGAGGAGTTTGCGGAAATCTCCGGCTTACCCGTCAGAGAAGAACATTACGAGGAGATACTTTCCCTTGATGAGTACATCTTTGCCACCAAATCAGTGGTGATGGGCCTTACTCCAGAGAATGCTGTTCAACACCGGTTCCCAAGCCTAATCAAGGTGTTGAACATTTATAAGAGTTTGTTCTTAGAGTCTGGAGGGCACGGAGTTGGCTTTGCATATTTCATCACCCGCTTTCTTCGCCCAGAAGTCTTATCAAAACAAGCCGTGAAGTTCACTAAGCTTGATGACCCGTTCGGTTTCGGTTTGGATGATTTGCCGACGGCAGAGGCGGATTTGAAGAATTTTTTTATTCCGGACGTTCCGGTCATCCCTTTTACAGAGCTCACTGCTCCAGGCGTCGACGAAGAGACGTTCTTTCTGGGGTTCATCGGCCTGTGGTTAAGTTGGTTTGTGCTTCCGACGCATCCTCGCTAAATAAGGTCGTCTGTCTTTTATCCGGCCCACCGCATGATTGCAGGGACGCGTGTGGCCGTTGGGATCGCAGGGCTGGCTCATCTATATCATGGCCTGAGCTTAGCGGCAGACACTACACAGCCAGGGGTAAAGCCCATACATCTCCCGTTGCACTACTTCATGTCGTGGATCGAGATGCATGTGCTAGGTGCTTTCGGTGTTCACAAACGACCCCGCTTCTATGACAGCTACAACTTTTCTCGGGTCATGTATCTGGTTGACGCTTCTACGTCAGACCCGTCGTAGCGAGAGGCTCAGCGATTGGTCCTCCGCCCGCGCATGGTTGGGGACAGCATGACCTTTGTCGATAGAGTCTTGACTATCGGCAAGGAATCTACCAAGGTGGTGCAACCGCTACGTGACACTTTCAAAGACGGGGCTCCCACGTTGAAGGCTCGGGAAATCTTGCACTTGTATTCTATTAGGCCAGACTTTTTAGTATTCAGGCAAAACGCCTCGGCACTGTTCATGTGGTACAACCCGCACCGCTTCACTCAACAGTCGGGTTACAATTAGGGTGTTCCTCTCGAGGCATTCTTAGCCGAGCTGGTCACTATGGAAGAGAGTATTCGTAGCGCGCTGCATCACTTTATGTGACTAAATACGGGGTCCAATTTTCTCATCAGCGAGGCGAGCTATGTGTCGAAAGATTCGAACGCTTACGTGGCGTGGTACCAGCATGCGACAGGTGCTATTATCAGGGAAGAAAGACGATTATTGCTCGATCACAAGGATGCAGTCTCCGCTGGTAATCCATCTGTTCCCTTAAAGCAACGGACCGCCGTTCGTCCTTCCTTGAGGGAAATTACTACAGCCGTAGTCCCTCGAGTCTTCCCTGAGAGGCTTCAATTTGATGTTCCCGTAACTGCAGTAGCCGAGGCATCCCCAGAATCTGGCGCTGGTACAGAAATCGTGACCCGCCGCCTGAAAATGCATGTTAAGCGCAAGCCCTTGTCATCGGTCGCTGGTGTCCGCTCGCAGAAAAAGAAGAAGTCTTTATTTTCTGCTGATTTCATATTCGGCCAGGAGCCACATGCTCCCTACAGCGAGGGCTTGTGCGAATATGGCACCAATGAGGGTTTGTTCGACCCGTCTGTGACCGATACTGATCTCCAGGCTGCCCTCGCGGCTTTCGAGCGACTGGCTCGCCAGGAAGCGGCGTTGATCACTAACGCGAAGTCAGGTATATTCTTCTGCGGCTATCCCCTTTCTCTTTATTATTCTTCTATTGACGCTTTTTTTTAACAGGTATTTCTGCTGAAGAGGCTCTTTTGGCTTTCTTCAGGACGTTCGAGGAGGAAGAGAGGCTCTGCGCTTCTTTGGGCCTTGGTATAATTCGTTTCATTACGCCTTTACTCTTTTTATTCATGATCTAACCCTTCTCTTCGCCCCACTGCAGGAACTACCGTAACTCAGGTCATTCCAAGTGCAGTGCTAATCCCAAGTGGCAATGCAGCAAGGCTTTTAGAACTAGCTACTACGGTCACGGCCGCCCCAATGTCACCACAGGAGGCATTGCTGAAGCAACCGATGATGGACGCCGTGGCGGCTCCGGAGACAAAGCTCGGTTCGGACGATGACGTCTCCCTATCGGAAGTCTTAAGGGGGTAAGTTCTCACTGCTCAGACTGAAAGGAAGCGCAGGAAGCATGCAGTGAGGGAACGCGATACTGCTTTGGCCGCAGGTGCAGGCCCAAGTAGTATTCCGCCTGCTGACCTTCTTTCGGTGAATGTTCCTTCCGCCCTGTCTACCGCCCATAGACAAGTTGCACGTGCAGCTCGGGAAAAAACTGGAAAGCTACTTCAAGATAACGTAACGCCTAGTCCTTTATTCGATTTTGATCGTCGAATTCTGACATACATAATTCCTTTTAAGCAGGGCCGAGTCTTGACGATGGTATGGCAGGTGAAACGCCGATGATTACAGAGCCCGAAGTGGCCACTCTTTCTCGGGAATCTGGGACTATCTAGACTGCTGCTCTTTCTCCTTATGGCTCCTTGGTATCGGCGGGTGCCGCAAGCATTACGACGGCCCTCGTCGAGTCAGGGGATGAAGCTATGGGTGCAGAATCTATTCCCCCGAGAGAGAGCGAGGAAGCCATTACACTTGGTGATGCTTCCGGCGCGGTTTCGGTCCCTGATCTATCAGGCAGTCCTTAGGTTGTTTTTTGAGTTTTTCAACCTGTTAAGCCTTTCTACTGATATTTCGTTTGTCTTGAGCATAGGCGCGGTAAACTCTGAAGTTGTGCCGGCTGAAGAAGTGTCATCGGCCGCTATTTTGACGGTCAATGTCCCTTCACTTTCTTCTGCGCCTCCTCAAATCTTGGAAGGTATGGGTTTCTTACTTATTTGTTTCACTATGGATACATTCCTCCTCGTATTGACTATATGTTGTCGCAACTCTGCAGGAGTACTTTTCGACCATTTGTACCAAGTGTTAAATCCACACTTTTCCTTTCAGTCGGAAATCGTTGCACTTTCTTGTATTGGTCAGTATATTCTTCACCTAATATTTCTCCCCCTCTTTTTTACGAGTAGAATTATTGTTGCTAAGCCTTCCTTCTATTGACCACAGTATCACAGGTCGGAGGAGGAAGCAAAAGAATAGCCGCTCCTCCAGTACTCCCTATTCTGCCGCATGCCACAGCCGGTACGATAGATTCCATCCCTCTGGTGCTTTCTTTGTCTCCCGAGTCGAAATTTGACCGTAATTCATTTTGCAACGATTACACCGGCTCCAACTCCTTTTGAGTCTCGCATTCCAATGTCTGCGGGGCCCTTCGCTAAACGTACATCCTCCAGGGACGCCATGAATAGCCGGCGAACGTTAAGAGAGTTTATCGAAGATCTCGATACTGAGGTCCTCACTTTTGCAATGGATTTTGCCGTTGAAGTCAATCCAATGCTGGCGACGCTCGTGAACTTCTATAATGAAGATCTCGTCGATTCTTGGGTTGATTATTGCAGGAAGATCGAGGCTTGCCTGCATGAGATTGAGCTTAAGCGTCTCGCTCCTGAGGTGTTGGCCTCGAACTCTCAGCGGGCTGCGTGAGTGGAGCATAGTGTTCCTTTCATTCGCCATTTTGAACAAGTGGCAGCGCTGAGACGAAAGGAACATGAGGCGGCCTCCAGCGAATCCGTCTGGTTGCGCGCCCAGGTTGAAGCGAATGCTGTGCAGTTAAAACCTATTTTTGACAACCTCCAGCGATGTATTTCGGACGGGTTGACGCTAAGGCGGACGGTTGACTTCACCGAGTAGGTCATGCAGGACTGCGAAGCTTCCATGCTAGAAATTAATGAAAATATTTCATCCTATTTGCTGCAACGGACTCAAATTGAAGCGGAGTTGACCACGGTAGCTGACCACGAGAAAGGATTGAGAGGAGCGCGCGAGCGACTTGTCAATTTGTTGAAGATGCCTCCTCCTTAATAACTGTCATTTTACCTCTTTTCTTTTACCGGTTGTAAACTTGTGATTCATGAATAACATGTATTCATTTTGCTTCCTTTATGAAATGTATCTTGTATTCACTTGAATTCATGAATAAAAGACATATTTTATTTCATACCGGCATTTCTTTCTTTTGATGTCTTGACTTGGTATAAAGTAGTTTATATACTCATTGCGGAGTTTGTAGTTTATGAGCTCATTTCCGAGCATTCTAGTTTATTCACTCATTTCGAAGCTTGTAGTTTATTCACTCATCCCGGAGTCTCTAGTTTATGAACTCATTTCAGAGCTTTTTAGTTTACCTCCCTTGGGCTTGTAGGCAAACCTGTCCTAACGTCATAGTTAAACCCTGCGCTTTACGACAAAGGTCTGTTAGGGTCTGTGATACTAAGGTTTGTCTGTCGTACCGTCGCATTGGTTGATGCATTCCCTGATATGCAGTCTTGCAGTTCGAGTAGCCCCGCGACTATCATGTCTCTGATCCCTTCGGGGGCTGGACAAAACGTCTTCAAGTAATCTCCCATGTCATATTACCGTCAGAAGAGCAAGCGTTAGGGATTTTCCATGCCGCTTTTTACTTGAGGTTAGACTCAGTTTGGGAGCCTCGATGAGTCATAACCACTCCGCGCTGGTGTGGGATGATCTCTGATAGTCTTTCAGGTTTTATTTGAGTTGCCATCAAGACCCTGAAGCTGGGGATTTTCCTTTGCTTCGTTTGCTGGCATCGCGTCTGCTTTAACGAGACGAATTTTGAAGTTGTCTCTAGGTTGTTTGTGAACCATCAAGGCTTGGAACTAGGGACTTTGCCATGGCTCCGATTTGCTGACGTTGCGTCTGCATTCTGTTGGAGTGAGAAGAAACGCCGTTGTTGATCTCTAGGCTGTCTGTGAACCGTCGAGATTTGGAACTAGGGACTTTGCCATGGCTCCATTTTGTTGACGCCACGTCTGCATCTTGTTGGAGTGAGAAGAAACGCCGTTGTTGATCTCTAGGCTGTCTGTGAACCGTCGAGATTTGGAACTAGGGACTTTGCCATAGCTCTGCTTTGTTGACGTCGCGTCTGCATTCTGTTGGAGTGAGAAGAAACACCATTGTTGATCTCCAGGCTGTCTGTGAACCGTCGAGATTTGGAAATAGGGACTTTCTCATGGCTCCATTTTGTTGACGTCGCGTCGGCATCCTGTTGGAGTGAGAAGAAACGCTGTTGTTGATCTCTAGGCTGTCTGTGAACCGTCGAGATTTGGAACTAGGGACTTTGCCATGGTCCCGAGGTAGTCTCTAGCTTGTTGGTGAACCGTCGAGGCTTGGAACTTAGGACTTTGCCATGGCTCCGAGGTTTTGACCTTAGGGTCAGTTGTTGACGTCACGTCTGCATCCTGCGGGAGTGAAAAGGAATGCCGTGTTGATCTTCTAGGCTGCAGATGTTGCCGTCGAGATCTGACTCTCCCTTTGATGGAGCCTGGTGGGAAAATGTGGTTCCCTTTACGTTTGTGCCCATGGATTGTATACAGTGGTCGATGTGGACTCACCTGCAGGGCAAAAGTTTCATCATTTTTTTATTTCTTTCCGCGATGCTCTATCATTTCAGCTTTTTATATCGTGAAATTCACGATTGCCGAATTATTTCGGCTGTTTTTACTACGGTGCCTAATCATTTCGGCCATTTTCTTTTTACTCGCTGCTTTTTATTATGATTTGCCCAAACATTTCGGTTGTTTTTATATGCATATTTTTGCTCGTTGATTTTTATTGCGAGTTGCCCCATCATTTCGGTTATTTTATATGCATTTTTTGCTTGCTGATTTTTATTGCGAGTATAGAACTTGATATCTGATACCAATTTTAGCATCAGCAACGCTGCGACTGGAATATGGTCAGGAGAGAATCATCATTTGCCTTGAGAGAACTTGGAATTGACACATGTTCAGGCATCAGCACCACCATGGCTTAGAAAACAGGGTTAAGGTTCTGTCGACTAAAACTTTTTGACTCTATGAGTCATAGGGGTCTCACAAAGGGCTTTCTCCTTTCGAGTCGTGAGAATCTCGTAGGCGTATTTTCTCCTTAGAAATCATGGGGATTTCTAAGTGTGTTTTATCTTATAAGTCGTAAGGATCTTATAAGAATATTTTCTCTTTATAAGTTGAAAGGACTTACAAGTGTCGTTCACCATATGAGAACATTCCCCGTGATTGGTGGAACTTGGTGGGGGAAACTTTTACTTGTGCCCATGGATTGTATACAAGGGCCAGCATTGTACCGCCTGTAGGGAAACTTAGGGAGTATGATGTCTTAAGGACAGGTTTGGATCCTTGTAACTTAAGAGGTTGAATCTTATGAGCCACGAGGGTCTCACAGGGGGAGTTCTCCTTACGAGTCGAGAGGATCTCGTAAGTGAAATTTTACGAGATTGCGCCCTTTCGGGTTTTCACAAGCTCGCCGGTAACCCTGCTATTTTTACTCACGGTTCCCTTTCGGGTTTTCATCCGTGCCCATTTCGCTTGTAGACGTACCGGTTTTTTATCCATCTGTTCTCCAATGGAACTTATGGAGGACTTCGTCACCGGGGCAGATGTGCAGCCAACGGGACTTGAGTTACAGTCTTTGCAGCTGGGACCTGTGGACTTGAATTCCACTATCGCCGTACTTGAGGCGACGTATTTAGTTTAAGGACATTGCGGTCCATTGTTAGTTTAGGAACATCTCGGTCCAGGGCCAGCTTCGTGTTGGGATTTCCTCAGTACCTATCCTAGGGTTTGCAAGCATCAATAATGCCACAACAAAAAATTTAGGGGGTGCTAAGGAAACATCCAAGGAATCATACTAGAAAATAGGGTAACTAAACCTTGTAATCAAACATTACAATAGAAGTGAATAAGAGATACAACCTTTGTAGCCCGGTCCTTCAATTCAATAGCTCTGTGTTGTCATCCCTTTGCTGCGATCATCGATCTCCCGGACTCAAGATGGACTTCACAAAGCGTAGTGAGCAAACATGCTTGAAGACTTCGAGGCCGAAGATGATCTACATCGAGGGACTCAAGTACAGGCTACCTCTTCACAAAGTGATGAACTTTGTGAAGCAAACACCCTAAACTAAATGGCAAGTAGTAGAGGATGGTGAAGTAGAAATTTTTCTCACTTTGGATTTGATTTTCTAACAATATTTCTTCTCGTCTTCAAACCCTAGAAAGCTTCTCAAGATTAAGAAGAAGATGAAGATGAAAGAATAACAAAAGAATGAGAATGAGGTTAGATTTGCAACCATGGTGAGTTAGTGTCATACACTTAACCATTGTAGAGACTTAACCATGGGTTATGATAAGTGATTGGGTTTATAAATATCTTTAATAAAACAAAAGAGTGGACTAAGTCAATGAAGCTTTACAAGCTTCTACAAGCTTCAAGCCATGAGATAATTCTCACAATTTTGAATTACTTATGATAATTAAAACCCTAAACTTATCATGGTTATGGTGTAAGTCCTACACACACAAGTTGCATATATAACCTTGCATGATACATTAATATATATCATATATACATCATGTATACAAAATGAGAAAAAGAAATGGTCAAGTGAGCAATATTAGTTAATGTAAATTCATATATCAAATATATAATTATACATTAAATCATTAAATCAATACTTGATTTAATAATCTGGCTATATTACATATAACCGACTAATATCAATAATATCAATTCACCGAATCAACACTTGATAAAATAAACGGGCTATATCACATATACCCGGACGATATCACATATCGCGAGAATACAATACGGTATCACATACTGTCACGTTCCGCTTCCCGGTATACGGCAAAGGGGATGCGACTGGTCCGCTACGTATTTACTCAGAAGCAAATACGCTAAGCGTAACTAAGCAATATAAAAGAAAATATACACAAGAGACAAGGTATAATAAAAATAGCAACTTATTTATTAACATTCTTTTGTACAATGCATGAAAAGAAAATACAACTGAAATGAAAGCGATACCTAAACAATGGCATGACAGGAAATTAAAGGTACTGAATAGAAAATGTAAAATGTCTAGAGCTCAGGGTCTTCGCTGTACTGATCCAAGTCTTCTGCAGTTGGCTCGATCTCTGACGGGTCCAAATCACCTGACGACATTCAAAGAAGAAAGAAAAAGAATGTCGTCAGCGAACAGGTCGCTCGGTAAGTCCCAAAGATAAGAGGAAATTAGAATAGACAGAATAAGAAGGTATCTTTTAAAGTTGTATTATATTGTTGTAATGTTGTGTTATTCCTGTTGTTTGTAGCTTGGTACAGAAGGATGCCAGTGTATACGAGAGGGGTCTTTATATGCTAGAGACCAGGGCAAACGAAATGTATAAGGAACCGTTAAGACACGATACAACAGCAACAGAATATAGGTTAGGTGTCTTAATATTACCGTCTCGTGCCACTTTTAACACCTTCCGTACCAATCTACCCCTTAAACCCCGTAGTGTTTTGATTGTATTGTTTGTCTTGTATTGTAACTGTATAGATTGTATAATTAGATGACTGACCGAAACCATGATATCAGTAAATGGATGTAGCTGGAGAATCATGTAAATGGATGTATATCCAGGGTTCGGTTCAGTCAGGTTGATAGATTGAATATATGGAATAATGGATTCATGGATTCATATTGAATTGTAATATTGTAGATTGTAGATTGTAAATTGTACTTGAATCATATTCAAGTCAAATTATAATGAGACTCAAACTGAGTCAAACAATTAGAAAAATAAATTGAAGTCTTGATTGTTTTGATGTTATCGGTAACCGCTGCACATGGGTGGCAGGATTTGTGTCTTTTTCAAAGACGATTACCGTATTGATAACGCCGTTGTTAAGTTGTCTACTTTAGATAGGCAAGCACCCACTTCTCCGGCTCCCTGAGGCTCAAGAGATTGATCCCACTTAAACATATGTTTACTAGGGTCCTTATGGTAAATTATAGAACTTGAGAGGGGTTTTTATGTAAAAATACTTTTATATACTTTTCAAAATACACCACAAGTATTTATTAATCGTCTTTAGAGTTGTAATGAATGTAGATTTTATATTGTAATATTTCTAATGGAAATATCCTAATTTCATAATAAATGGTATTTATTTGTAATAATGGTTTTGTATGGAATTCAAGATATTTTAGTGTAAAATTGATTCTTGTGAATTTTGAAAAGAGTTGGAATATTTATATTATAACAAAATAGGTATTTTAATGATAAATATACATATATTTATACAAAAATAATTTTAATATATATTTTATATTCTAAAAATCTCATTTTCTTAAGATATCGTATTTTAAATCTTTCGAGACCGAATGCTCCTTGCGGAGGTCTGAATATCGCACTACTAAGCCCGAGGATGTGCGATAATCCACACCATCCTGAATGGGTTCTCCAAAATAGGTTGTAACGGCGCTTTGCAAAAATTTGTATAAATACTAAATCCTTTACAAAACGGTTTTATTAAGTAAATGGTATTTATTTGTAAAGATATCGATTTCCCGTATTCTATATTTTAGGGTCTCCTAAGTCAACTAGACTGCTCCTAACTGGTCCAAAGCGATAAGTTGTGAGATATCCCTCAAATCACCTCTTCACCGCCAATTGTGGCCAGGTAAGTACAAGTGAAGAAAGGAGGTATCCGCTCACGAATCACCTTGAGACGGGCCTTTTAAAGTTACCTTTCTCACTTGTCTAGCCTAGATATCACAAAGTCAGGTTTAGATAAACGACTCAATGCCCACAACCTTACTCTGTCCTAATGAGTGTGACAGTCCTTAATTGGCTGAGTCTAGATATTTTTATTATTAGCTCAAAGATTATTTATTTGTAAAGATGTATTAATACTAAATCTTTTAGAAATGGTTTTATTAAGTAAAGGGTATTTAAATGAAAATGTTTGTTTTCCCGTATTCTAAGTTCTCGAGAGTATCGTGTTATGTTGCATATGAGTGTGTGAGGAGGTAGGTCGTTACCTCGTGATCTACTTAAAGATATAGCACGTTTAATAGAGTTAAATGTAGAATTGAAACAATGTGGTATTTAAGTGAAAAATATGATAAATTGAAATAGCCATCATTGTATGAAATGAAACTTGATCAATTTGGTTGATTAGTGTTTAATAGTCAACATGAGAGAGTTTAAGCATAATTATATTAACGAGAAGTGAAGTTTTATAAGAAACCGAATCGGAAATCGGATTTGTTCCGATTCCGTCGGGTTTTGTAAATCCGTATTTTTTTTTGAATAAAAAAGGAAGATAGAAATGGGACTTACAGGTTTTGGACAATAACAAGAGTGAGGTGGAAAGAGAGGAATCACCGGTGCGTCGCTTCGTCGTCGAGGGCTCCTAGAACGATCGCCGGAAATTCGCCGGGAATTTCGCAATAGGTTTGTTTCGTGCTCGTTTTCAAAGTACAGAAGTTTCTTGGAAATTTTAGAGAGTTGGCTTAGAGTTTTTGGGTGATAGGGTAGAGAGTAGGGGTGTATTTATAGGGTTAGGTTATGGTTAGGCTAGATGTAGGGTTTTAATTTAAAAAATGTTAAAATGTATTAAAAAATCATTAAAAATGGACTAAAGGAGGTTTTAAAAGCTCTCTGGAACCGATCTGAGTAATTGGAGTGTGCAGGGGGGTTGAGAAAACCAAGAGCCAGATTTTTCATGTTCACGACTCGGCCGATCGGCCGAGTCCGGCCAGCGGCGCCGGCCTGAGTCCTGCCGAGTTGGGGTCTCGGAAGATGAGGGGTCGCCGGAGGTAGCCACTGGTGCATTAACATTTTCATGTGTAGTGGGAAATGTGGGAGTTATCACGTGTGGACTGTTGGGCTTCTATAAAATTTAAAAAAAATAAATATAAAAGATAATATGGGGTATGGGATTTGAACTCTGGTGGCTTGGTTCAGCAGTGCAAGCTATTACCAATGAGCTACAAGCTCCTTCTTGTAATTATGGAGTGAAATAGATACTTAAAATGGTAACAGCAACATTAAATACTCTAAGCATACTTTAAATTTAAAGCAATTTATGTACACTGAAAATGGAGTTGTTACAGTCTACCCTCCTTACAAAAATTTCGTCCTCGAAATTTACAACTTTTATTTGAGGATTTGTTTATAAAGAGGTATGGATATCTTGCACGCATTTCATCTTCCCTTTCCTAAGTGGACTCTTCTAGAGTGTCCTTCCTCGACATCACTCGGACCAAGTTAACTTCCTTGTTCCGAAGTGTCTTCACTTTCCTATCCAGGATCTCCACAGGCTGTTGCTTACAAGACAAGTCGGGCTGTATAATGAGCTCGGAATGATCTAGAACATGGCTGGGGTCACTCACATACCTTCTGAGTTGGGATATGTGGAATACATTATGCACTCCTTCCAATGAGGGTGGAAGTGCTAAGCGGTATGCCACTTCACCGACTCGTTCGAGTATGTCGAACGGTCCAATGTATCTCGGACTTAGCTTACCCCCGTCTTCCAAATCGGATCACTCCGCGGTTCGGAGATATCTTCAAGAATCCGTGATCTCCTAGCTGGAACTCCAAGTGTCGTCTCTTTGCATCAGCCCAGTACTTCTGTCGATCTTAGGCTATGCCCATCCTTTCCTTGATAGTACGAACCACATCAACAGTCGCTACTATCACCTCTGGTCCAAGAAGTTCCCTATCTCCGATGTCGTCCCAACTTAATGGCGATCGACACTTCCTTCCATACAATGCTGCAAAAGGTTCCATTCCTATGCTTGCTTGGTAACTGTTGTTGAACGAAAACTCCACAAGATATAGGTGATCTTCCCACGATCCTTTGAAGTCTAACATACATGCTCTGAGCATATCCTCCAAGATCTGAATAGTTCGCTCAGACTGACCATCGGTTTGTGGATGATAAGCCATGTTGAAGTTCAGACTTGTTCCCAAGCTTGCTTGCAGACTCTGCCAAAATTGCGATCGGAACCTAGTGTCACGATCGGAGACAATGCAGACCGGTTCTCCATGAAGTCTCAAAATTTCCTGTATGATTTCATGGGTATCAGAGATAGTACATTATGAAGAGTTTAAATCTTAAGTAGATTATTACCTCCATGTACTTCTTTGCTAGTGTCTCAGTTGATTGGCCAACTCGAAATGGGATGAAGTGAGCCGACTTTGTGAGTCGATCCACAATGACCCATACGGCATCGTTACCCTTGGTGCTGTGAGGAAGAGCAGTCATAAAATCCATTGTGATTTGTTGCCACTTCCATTCTGGGATTGGTAACGGTTGAAGTAGTCCAGCTGTCCGGTGATGTTCAGCCTTTACTTGCTAACACACCAAGCATTTTGCGACGCTTCTGGCTACTTCACGCTTCATTCCATACCACCAATAATTCTGACGCAGATCTTTGTACATTTTGGTACCTCTAGGGTGTACTGAATAGGGAGAGCTGTGAGCTTCTTTCATTAACTCTTCCCGAACATGACCTTTTGGTACACACAATCTGCTGCCGTATCTCAAAGATCCTTTTTCATGGATGATGAAGTCTGTTCTGAGTCCATTCTCCACTTGTTCTCTGATCTTTTGCAACTTAGCATCACTTGCTTGAGCTGTTTTGATCTGATTGACAATGGTTGATTGAACTTGTAAATTCATCAAACTTGAAGCATTACCTGGCATGACTACTTCAATCTCCATCTGATGCAAGTCTTGTTGAAGCTTCCACTGAGCGGTGAGATTCATCGATAATGGGTGGCAACTAAGAGCATCAGGTACTACATTCACCATCCCTGGGTGATATTGCAAGTTGATGTAAAAGTCCGCAATGAGTTCTAACCATCTTCTCTGCCCTAAATTCAACTCCTTCTGAGTAAACACGTACTTCAGACTCTTATGATCTGTGTAGATGTTCACTCGTTCACCAAGTAGATAATGGCGCCAAATCTTGAGAGCAAAGATGACGGCTGCCAACTCCAGATCATGCGTCGGATAATTGCGCTCATGAATCTTCAGTTGTCTTGAAGCATAAGCCACAACCTGACCGTGCTGATGTAGAACACATCCTAATCCCTTACCGGATGCATCACAATACACTTCGAATCCTCCAGATTGATCCGGTATTACGAGAATAGGTGCTGATGTCAACCTTGACTTGAGTTCTATGAAAGCTTGTTCGCATGCTTCTGACCACACAAAATCTTCATCTTTACGTGTGAGCTTGGTCAGGGGTGTTGTTATCTTTGAAAAGCCTTCAATAAACCTTATGTAATATCCAGCTAAACCCAAGAAACTCCGAATGTCCTTCACTGACTTTGGTGTAGGCCATTCGCTAACTGCTGAAACTTATGCTGGATCCACAGAGATTCATTCTCCTGATACGATATGTCCAAGAAAACCAACTTGCTTTAGCCAAAACTCGCACTTGCTGTACTTGGCATAGAGCTGATGTTGTCGAAGAGTTTCCAGGACAATTCATAGGTGCTCGGCATGCTCTTTCCGACTCTTAGAATACACCAGGATGTCGTCGATGAAGATGACAACAAACCTGTCTAAGTACTCCCGGAAAACTTGATTCATTAGGTTCATGAATATTGCTGGTGCATTGGTCACTCCAAATGGCATCACTAGAAATTCGTAATGTCCATAGCGAGTTCTAAAAACTGTTTTGTGAATATCAGCTTCCTTGGCCTTCACCTGATGATAACCTGAACGAAAATCCAATTTAGAGAAAACACAGGATCCACTTAGCTGATCAAATAAATCATCGATGCGCGGGAGTGGATACTTGTTCTTTATAGTGACTTCGTTCAAGGCTCTGTAATCGATACACATTCTGTATGAACCTTCCTTCTTCTTCACAAGTAGTACAGGTGATCCCCAACTTGAAGTGCTGGGACGAATCCATCCTTTCGCCAGTAATTCGTCTAACTGTGTTCAGACTTCCTTCAAACCTTCCGGACTTAAACGATAAGGTTCTTTGATCACTGGTTATGCTCCTGGTACTAAATCAATGCTGAATTCAAAAGCTCGATCGGGAGGCAAACCTGATATATCGTCAGGAAACACGTCGTCGAACTCTCGAACTACAACTAGCCTTGATTCTTCCTCCGCTTGAGCTGCTGCAACTACTGCTTCCTTTGGCTTCGCTTTGTAGGTACTTGGCTCCAGGGTACGGTCTCCGCTTTTGAAATAGAAGACCGGATGGTCTGGAATCTCGAATACTACCCTCCTTTGACGACAGTCGATGGTAGCATAAAAATTTCTAAGCCAGTCCATACCTAGAACCACATCGAAGTTCGGTATGTCCAGCAGTTTGAAGTCAGCATAAAATTCTCTGCTGCAGACGACTACTGGACACAAGCTGTATCCTATGGTTGCCTTTAGAACGCCATTTCCTGAACTGACATTCCAGCTGAATACAAGCGGTGAGACTAGAATCGCATGGGTTCAGACAAACCGTTGCGACATAAAGCAGTGAGATGCTCCAGTAACAAACAGTGCTAGTGCAGGTATTGAGGATACTAAGATTGTACCTAAGGTATGTGAGATATGTTTTAGGTATAGGAAAAGGATGTAGGATAAATATCAAGACTGAAAGAAATTTTAAGAAAGAAAGGGTTACCAGTGATAACTTGGCCAGTGGCCTCAGCTTCTTCCACTGTCATCATGAAAGCCTGGCGCCTTGGTACATTCCTCCTGGCCTGAGGAGCATTCCTCTGAACGTTCTTTTGAGCTTGATGGAACTGATGAGGAGGTGGTGCAGCTTGTGGTCCTCTAGGTGGTGCATGTAGTTCAAGTCTTGGAGCAGGTGCCTGAAGGGCTGGTCGCTGCGGATAGGTAATTGCTGGCCTGGGTGCAACAACTGGGTTTTGTCTATGCGGAAAAGACCCAATATCATGAGCAGCTGAGCCACAGACTAAGCAAAGACGGTTGGCTCGCCGGCAGTCTTTCATCATATGTCCAGTTCACTTACAGTAGGTACAAAAGGCTAGGCTGGGACGATGGTTCGGTGCTCCGGGCCGCCTTGGCACAAAAGGTGGCCTAGACGAGGCTCCTCCTGTCATCTGGTTGACAGGGCATTTAACTCCTGCAGATTGAGGTCTTCCCCTCGCCTTTACCATTGCCTCAAAACGGCGGGCAGCTTTCAGAGCCGATTCATGAGTCGGAAAATCTCCTGTGGCCAGTGCAGCCTGGATCTCCGAATCCAAACCTTGTTGAAATCGACGGGCTCTGATCTCGTCCGTCGGTATCAAGTGTGCCGTGAATCTGTTTAAAGGATTGTGTTAGCTGTGTAGTATGTGATATTTAAAAAAATTCGAATTATTGAGACATATCTTACCGACTGAGCATGGTGAACTCAGCGTCATACTTATCTACTGACTTGGTCCATATTGAACCTTGTTGCAGATGGATGAACTGATGTTCCATGTCGAACCTGGCAGTCTCAGGGAAGTACTTAGCGTCGAACATGTCGCGGAAAGTCTTCCATTCGATGGGTTGTTCAAGACGGCTTTCTTCCGCCTTCCACCAGTTTCATGCATTTTCCATGAGCTGTAATTTTGCCATACGAACCCAAGCTAATTCTGGCACCTGTACCGCTGCCAGATCATCCTAGATACTCCGATCCCATTCCTCAGCTTCCAGTGGGCTCTCCTTTCCTGAGAACTGTTTGTGGGTGCAAAGCCCTGAATTGTTTCACCCCAGGTGCTTCTGCCTCGGGACGGTTCATTAAGAGAGCAGTCTGTTGTTGCTGTCCCTTTAGGAGGCTGAGGATTGCCTCTAGCAGAACCGTTTGTTCGTTGAGTGGAGCAGGGACGGCAGGTGTGAGTGGTAGTGGTGGAGGTGTGTTGTTGATATTGGTGCTGGTATTGTTCGGGGAATCCATAACCTTGAAGAAAAATTTGGGTTATGACAGATTCAAAATACATGAAATGATAAGATTCAAGGAACATGAATTGTAAAGAATGTTTTAGTTACTGGCTCTTGTGTTATATTGCCTTGGTTGTTCACGCAGAACAGAATTGCATGATAGAGTTTCATACCGCTCTGACCTGCATGTGCCACCAAAAAAACCTGTCACGCCCCGCTTCCCGGTATACGGCTGTTGAAGTCGAAAATTGCACCCCGGTTGACCAAATGAAAGTCAAAGTCAACCCCAAGCCAAGTGGGCCCATGCCCAAGTCGAGTCCGAACATGAAGCGGCCGGCACTCCCCCATGCCAAAATGAAATCATGTAATAAATAATTTTTATGAAATTTTTTATGCATGAATATAAACAAAATGGGCATAAAGCCAAATTTTTGAAAGCTCATGGCTTATGTGTAAAAAGAAATGGCACATGAGCCATGGGATGGGCAAAATGCCATTTTGTAAAGCCCAAGGGGCTATATGTAAATATGTAAGCCTATATAAGGCAACATGATGATGAATAAAGGATAGACTTTTCATTCCCCTCAAAATCTAGGGTTTGTGTCTCTTTCCCCTTTCTGAAGGTTAGAACCTTCTTCTTTCTTTTGAATTAAATCAAGAGTTTTACTCTTTCTTTTCCAAAACTAAATAGTTTTTCACCATAAAACCCACAAAGGGGAACTCAGATCTGCCATCAGATCTCAGAAATGAGAGATTTTTAAAATCTCATATTTCTTAATCTTCAAGATCCGGCCAACAAAGGAAAAAGAAGGAGACCCATCTTCAGAAACCCCACTTTGGGGAAGAAATATGGCTCAAGGGGAGAAGCCCCTTCATCAGCTTCAAAATATCCTAGGAGTTTAACTCCTCATATATATATATATACACAAAATAATAAGTGCTCCTTTCTGGGAGTACAACTTCCATTGCAGGCACCAAGTCCCTTTTACCGCCCGAGCGCCCACGTGCCTGGCACGTGAGGCGCTAGCGCCCTTACGCTCAAAGCGCTAGCGCCCAAAGAGCTAGCGCCCAAGCGCACACGTGCTGACACGTGGGGCGCTAGCGCCCTTGCGCTCAGAGCGCTAGCACCCGAGCGCCTAGGTGCTGACACGTGGGGAGCTAGCGCTCAAACCGCTAGCGCTCTTACGCTCAGAGCGCTAGCGCCCGAGCGCCCACATGCCTGGCATGTGTGGCGCTAGCGCTCAGAGCGCTAGCGCTCTTGCGCTCAAAGCGCTAGCATCCAAAGCGCTGGCGCTTTTCCCACTCATCCTTTGGATGCTCTTTCCCCCTTTATATATATATATATGCATATATATACATACACACACACACATACTCTACAACACTGTCTCTCTCAAAGAAATTTGGGCCGGGGCGCTGCCCCGCACCCCGCAAGGGGACTGCTAGCCCTCTTGACCCCCAGCCCGCTATCCGGGTAGCGGGACCCCCGTAAAAACTCTGCGGGACCCCCGATATATCCAAAACCCTTTCAAAACACAACACTGCACATTGAGTTCGCATGACTAGTTTAACCCGTTAATCGGAGGTTCTCTCGCTCCAAAAGTGAGGGGTAATTAACGGCAGCTTAGTCCGCGGCTGCCGGAGATTCGGATCCCCACAATCAATAAACTGCAGCCTACCTTAGGCAGGGGGAATCTGTAATGCGTCTGACAAGCGCGCACGTATTCCCATCTCAATGGGATGACGAAAAACACCCTACAGATTCTGGCACGCCCGGTGGGACTTATCTCTCCTCCCATATTTCGGGTTAAACGTTCATGCGAACTCAATCAATATACATGTCTATATTAATACTAAAATAATGCTCTTTCATGCAGATTTTCAAGCAACCGCTTTTCAACAATGTCTCCAAAGATAATCTCGGCTCTCAGTACAGCTCCCATCTCCTACACGATGAAGATGGACGCCAGGACGATCCTCCCGGCTAGTCTCGGGAGACAATGGGAAGAACCGCCGCTACCATTCGGCTCTATCCTATTTGTGTCAACTAACGCCATCCCAGCTCCTCAAGCCCCGGTGACAGACAAACCGGTCTCGAAAGGCAAGAGGCCAAATGTGGTGGTCTCGAAGGCGTCCCAACTCAAATGCAATGAACGGCTCCCCTTGGCCCCAGCTGGGGGCAAGGCCATCAACACCAACAAAGCAACAGGGCATCTCGAGCAAGCTCCGGCGATGCTCCTGACAACTACTCAATTGGGTATCTTCTCTAAGCTCCCCATCACTCAGCCTATGGCGGCTTCCCGAAGAGCAGAAGCTCGCCAAGCGCTTAAGGAAGAGAAGCTGAAGCAGAAGCGGCTCAGATACAGAGCCAACAAAAGGGCTAGGGCTCTAGCCATGTTAAAATTTATGAATTTCCAAAGCCCGGACCGCTCTACGAAGTCAGCCGCCAAAGATAAAGAGATGGCTGGGTACGTGGTCCGCACTGTCTATATGGTCGGACATAAAGAAACGATCCCTCCTATGCTTCACAGCCAGGGTGATGATACGGTGGACGCTACCCAACGTCAACTCGATCTAAATGATGAAGAGCTCGCTCAGGCTGATAAGCCAGAGGAGCCTGTGGTTCCTGCGGAATTGAGATCAGGCAATAAGGATGACCCGGTTGTCATAACCGGAACCACAGAACAAGCATTATTCTAATGGCTTCAGAGGCAGCTTCAGGACAGAGATGAGAAGTTAGCCAAGGTACAATCTAAGGTCGACGAATTGGCAAACATCGCGGCAGATCTCGCGACCCAAGTCGCCCGATTGCAATTACAGCAGAATCAAATTTTGGTTCATGAGCCAGAGATTGATACCCGGAGGCAGCCAACTGATACCCCCTTCAACCTAAGAGCGGAGTGCCTTCGCGAAAAACGGCCGTGATCAGCCTCCAGTCCCTCCGATACATACACCGAAGGGGAATCGCCTCTGAAAGAGAAAATGGATAAAGTATATTCCTTCAAAAAGGAAAAAGTCTAAAAGATATTCAGGGACGCCCTAAGAAACAGTCTACAACTGCCAGAATCAAAGATACTGCAAGAAGCGAATATGACCGACGACCCAAAATATTACCCCTATCACAGGGTGATAGGTCATGCCATTGAGGACTGCTTCGTCTTCAAAGATTGGGTAGAAAGGCAATACAAGACGGGAGAGATAGAACTGTCTAAAGGAGTGTTAGCAAACAGTCAAGCTACGACCGCCGATTTCATACAAATGGAGACCGAAGCCTTTTGGGAACCTAATCCTCCCAGACATGTGCCATTATCTGGAAAGGGCGAACCAAAGACTAATCGGCCTCAAGGACCAGCATCAGTGAGGGCACCTACTCTAATGGAGAGAAGGAAGAAGGTGTACTCCTTCAGGAGGGATGAGGTCCGCAATATATTTGAGGAAGCCTTGAACAACGGTCTGCAATTGCCTATTCCGAAGAGGCCACATGAAATGAATATGATCGGCAATCCTGTATACTGCCTATACCATAGGGTAGTGAGTCATGCCATTGAAGACTGCTGTGTTTTTAAAGATTGGGCAGAGGACCAATACAAGCTTGAAAAAATCTTACAGTCCTCGGATGTATCGGCAAGCCACAAAGCTACGGTCATCAATACAGCTCCGCCAAGATCAAAATTCAAGGAGCTGGGATAAGCAAAGATGGCCACCACGTCGTTAAACTGGGAACAATCGACCTCTAAGTCGTTAAACTGGGAATGTAGAAAATATATATGTAAATAAACAAAAAATGTGTAAGCAAAAGAAAAATAAAAGCCGAAATGATGGGGCAACTCGTAATAAAAATCAGCGAGTAAAATAAAGATAAAAATAAAGCCGAAATGATGGGGCAACCGCGAATAAAAGCCGAAATGATAGGGCAATCGTGATCTTCGCGATAAGAAAAGCTGAAATGATAGAGTAATAGCGGTAAAACAAAAAAACAACAAAAACAAAACAAAAAAACGCCGAATGATGAGTCGCTCCTGGTACCATATTCCAGTGCAGCGATGCAGACGCCAACCAAACCCAAATTCCCAAGTGGCGAATGATGAGTCGCTGCTGGTACCATATTCCAGTGCAACGATGCAGACGCCAACCAAATTCCAAACTCAAATTCCCAAGCGGCGAATGATGAGTCGCTCCTGGTACCATATTCCAGTACAGCGATGCAGACGCCAACCAAATTCCAAATTCAAATTCCTAAGTAGCGAATGATGAGTCGCTCCAGGTACCATATTCCAGTGCAGCGATGCAGACGCCAACCAAATTCCAAATCCCATACCCCAACGGCGAATGATGAGTCGCTCCTGGGACCATATCCCAGTGCAGCGATGCAGACACCAACAAAGTCCTAAAATTTTTCTGGCCCTACGGTCTGGATCATACATCCTGCAAAACTGTATACAATCCACGGGCGTAAAACAATCCCAATCCCTCCCAAGTCCTGTCGGTGAGACCATATTCAAAGTCCCACCGGCGGTGAAGATTCAAAAAAAAGGTATGTCCACAAGCAAAATGGGCACGGATGAAAACCCGAAAGGGCTCCGTGAGTAAAAACAGCAGGACTGCCAGCGAGTTTGTGAAAACCCGAAAGGGCGCAAACTCGTGAAAAAGAGATGGAATGCACTCACAAAGTCCTTTCGACTTTGTGAGGAGAAAATTCCCGCGTGATATCCTTACGACTCACAAAGGAGCAACATACTTAGGAGTCCCCACGACTCCTAAGGAGAAAATACACCTACGGGATCCTTACGACCCGTAGGGAGAAAATGCTTTGTGAGACCCTTACGGCTCACAAAATTGAAAAGTCTTAGGTGATAGGGACCTAAAACCTGTCTCCCAAGCCATCGCTTCCTGATAAGCAAGCGCAAATGATGATTCGCTCCTGGTACCATATTCCAGTGTAGCGATACTGATGCCAAGCAAAAACCAATTCCCAAATCCTCCCGGGGCAGATGATGAGTTGCTCCTGGCATTATTCCAGTGCAGCAATGCAGATGCCAAACAAAAAACCAATCCCAAAATCCTCTCAAAGACAGATGATGATTCGCTCCTGGTACCATATTCCAATATAGCGATGCTGATGTCAACCCAAATCACAATCAACATGTCAACTTCAACTCCAACACCGCAGAAAGCAGAGCAAGTCAGAATCCAATCTCGACACCGCAAGAAGCGAAGCGAGTCAAGTTCACCCCTGACACTGCAGGAAGCAGAGCAAGTCAAGTAGAGCGTCGACCGTCCATGTCGTAAAAATGGGAGTGCAGGCTTCCTACAAAGCAGGAACCAGATCACTCCAGGCCAAGGAAACGTCTACCACGGACACTCCGTCTCGGAGACGCGTCAAGCGTCGACCATCCATGTCGCAAAAAGGGCATTGCAGGCTTCCCACAAATCGGAAACCAAATCGCTCCGGATCAGATCGTAGACCGTCCATGTCGCAAAAAGGGAAGTGCAGGCTTCCCACAAATCGGGAACCAAATCGCTCTGGATCAGAGCGTCGACCGTCCATGTCACAAAAAGGGCAGTGCAGACTTCCTACAAAGCAGGAACCAGATCACTCCGGGCCAAGGGAAAGTCTACCACGGACACAACGTCTCGGAGACGCGTCAAGCGTCGACCGTCCATGTCGCAAAAAGGGCAGTGCAGGCTTCCCACAAATCGGGAACCAAATCGCTCCGGATCATAGCGTCGACCATCCATGTCACAAAAAGGGCAGCGCAAGCTTCCCACAAATCGGGAACCAAATCGCTCCGGCTCAGAGCGTCGACCGTCCATATCGCAAAAAGGGCAGTGCAGGCTTCCCACAAATTGAGAACCAAATCGCTCCGGATCAGAGCGTCGACCGTCCATGTCGCAAAAAGGGCAGTGCAGGCTTCCTACAAAGAAGGAACCAGATCACTCTGGGCAAGGGAAAAGTCTACCACGGACACTCCGTCTCGGAGACGCGTCGGAGCATCGATCGTCCATGTCGCAAAAAGGGCAGTGCAGGCTTCCCACAAATTGAGAACTAAATCGATCTGGATCAGAGCGTCGACCGTCCATGTCATAAAAAGGGCAGTACAGACTCCCACAAATCGGGAACCAAATCGCTCCGGATCAGAGCGTCGACCGTCCATGTCGTAAAAAGGGCAGTGCAGGCTTCCAACAAAGGGGGAACCAAATCACTCCGGGCCGGGGAAACGTCAACCACGAACACTCCGTCTTAGAGACGCGTCAAGCGTCGACCGTCCATGTCGTAAAAAGGGCAGTGCAGGTTTCCTACAAAGCCGGAACCAAATCGCTCCGGATCAGAGCGTCGACCGTCCATGTCACAAAAAGGGCAGTGCAGGCTTCCTACAAAGCGGGAACCAGATCACTCCGGCCCAGGGAAACGTCTACCACGGACAGTCCGTCTCGGAGACACGTCAAGCGTCGGCCGTCCATGTCGTAAAAAGGGCAGTGCATCCCAAAAAGTGGGAACCAAAGAAAGTCGCCTCCACGCGAAAGAAGATCCATCAATTTCATGCACACGACTCACATATGTGGTGTGCATTTATTGATGGGGGCACTTTGTTGAAGTCGAAAATTGCATCTCGGTTGACCAAGTCAAAGTCAAAGTCAACCCTAAGCCAAGTGGGCCCATGCCCAAGTCGAGTCCGAACATGAAGCGGCCGGCCCTCCCCTATGCCAAAATGAAATCATGTAATAAATAATTTTTATGTAATTTTTTATGCATGAATGTAAACAAAATGGGCATAAAGCCAAATTTTTGAAAGCCCATGGCTTATGTGCAAAAAGAAATAGCACATGAGCCATAGGATGGGCAAAATGCCATTTTGTAAAGCCTAAGGGGCTATATGTAAATATGTAAGCCTATATAAGGCAACATGATGATGAATAAAGGATAGACTTTTCATTCCCCTCAAAATCTAGGGTTTGTGCCTCTTTCCCCTTTCTGAAGGTTCTAAACCTTCTTCTTTCTTCTGAATTAAATTAAGAGTTTTACTCTTCCTTTTCCAAAAATAAATAGTTTTTCACCATAAAACCGACAAAGGGGAACTCAGATCTGCCATCAGATCTCAGAAAGGAGAGATTTTTAAAATCTCATATTTCTTGATC
This sequence comes from Agapanthus africanus, assembly GCA_030015575.1. Classification (NCBI taxonomy): domain Eukaryota; kingdom Viridiplantae; phylum Streptophyta; class Magnoliopsida; order Asparagales; family Amaryllidaceae; genus Agapanthus; species Agapanthus africanus. The sequence goes on from JASDDO010000006.1 coordinate 371,897,362, forward strand.
TTCATGATCCGGCAAACAAAGGAAGAAGAAGGAGACCCATCTCCTGAAACCCCACTTTGGGGAAGAACTAGGGCTCAATGGGAGAAGCCCCTTCATCAGCTTCAAAATATCCTAGGAGTTTAACTCCACACACACACACACACACACACACACACACAAAATAATAAGTGCTCCTTTCTGGGAGTACATTTCTCATTGCAGCGACCAAGTCCTTTTTGCTGCCCGAGCGCCCACGTGCCTGGCACGTGAGGCGCTAGCGCCCTTGCGCTCAAAGCGCTTGCGCCCAAAGCACTAGCGCCCGAGGGCCCACGTGCTGACACGTGGGGCGCTAGCGCCCAAAACGCTAGCGCCCGAGCGCCCACGTGCTGACACGTAGGGCGCTAGCGCTCAAAGCGCTAGAGTCCTTGCGCTAGTGCCCGAACGCCCACGTACTGACACGTGGGGAGCTAGCGCTCAAAGCGCTGGCGCTGTTGCGCTCAGAGCGCTAGCGCCCACGTGCCTAGCACGTGGGGCGCCAGCGCTCTTGCGCTCAAAGCGCTAGCATCTAAAGTGCTGGCGCTTTTTCCTACGCATCCTTTGGATGCTCTTTCCCCCTTTATATATATATGCATATATATAGATACACACACACACATACTCTACAACACTGTCCTTCTCAAAAAAATTTGGGCCGGGGCGCTGTCCCACACCCCGCAAGGGGGCTGCTAGCCCCCTTGACCCCTAGCCCGCTATCCGAGTAGCGGGACCCCCGTAAAAACTCTGCGGGGTCCCCGATATATCCAAGACCCCTTCAAAACACAACACTCCACATTGAGTTCGAATGACCTGTTTAACCCGTTAATCGGAGATTCCTTCTCTCCAAAGGCAAGGAGTAATTAACGGCAGCTTAGTCCGCGGTTGCCGGAGATTCGGATCCCCATAATCAATAAACCCCAGCCTACCTTAGGGAAGGGGAATCTGTAATGCGCCTGATAAGTGTGCGCGTATTCCCATCTCAATGGGATGACGAAAAACACCCTACAACGGCGAAGAGGACGAGACTGGTCCGCTACGTATTTACTCAGAAGCAAATACACTAAGCGTAACTAAGCAATATAAAAGAAAATATACACAAGAGACAAGGTATAATAAAAACAACAACTTTATTTATTAACATTCTTTTGTACAATGCATGAAAAGGGAATGCAACTGAAATAAAAGCGATGCCTAAACAATTTCATGACAGGAAATTAAAGGTACTGAATAGAAAATGTACAATGTCTAGAGCTCAGGGTCTTCGCTGTATTGATCCAAGTCTTCTGTAGTTGGCTCGATCTCTGACGGGTCCAAATCACCTGACGACATTCAAAGAAGAAAGAAAAAGAATGTCGTCAGCGAACAGGTCGCTCGGTAAGTCCCAAAGATAAGAGAAAAGTAGAATAGACAGAATAAGAAGGTATCGTTTAAAGTTGTATTATATTGTTTTAATGTTGTGTTAACGCTGTTGTTTGTAGCTTGGTACAGAAGGATGCCAGTGTATACGAGAGGGCTCTCTATATGCTAGAGACCAGGGCAAACGGAATGTACAAAGAACCGTTAAGCCACGATACAACGGCAACGGAATATAGGTTAGGTGTCTTAATCTTACCGTCTCGTGCCACTTATAACACCTTCCATACCAATTTACCCTTTAAACCCCGTAGTATTTTGATTGTATTGTTTGTCTTGTATTGTAACTATATAGATTGTATAATTGGATGACTGACCGAAACCATGATATCAGAAAATGGATTTAACCGGAGAATCATGTAAATGGATATATATCCAGGGTTCGGTTCAGTCAAGTTGATAGATTGAATATATGGAATAATGAATTCATGGATTCATGTTGAATTGTAATATTGTAAATTGTAGATTGTAGATTGTAGATTGTACTTGAATCATATTCAAGTCAGATTATAATGAGACTCAAACTGAGTTAGACAATTAAAAAAGTAAATTGAAGTCTTGATTGTTTTTATATTATCGGTAACCGCTGCACATGGGCGGCAGGATTTGTGTCTTTTTCAAAAACGATTACCGTATTGATAACACCGTTGTTAAGTTGTCTACCTTAGATAGGCAAGCACCCACTTCTCCGGCTCCCCGAGGCTCAAGAGATTGGTCCCGCTTAAACCTATGTTTACTAGGGTCCTTATGGTAAATTATAGAACTTGAGTGGGGGTTTTATGTAAAAAATACTTTTATATACTTTTCAAAATACACCACAAGTATTTATTAATCGTCTATAGAGTTGTAATGAATGTAGATTTTATATTGTGATATTTCTAGTGGAAATATCCTAATTACATAATAAATGGTATTTATTTGTAATATTGATTTTGTATGGAATTCATGGTATTTTTGTGTAAGATTGATTCTTGTGATTTTTGAAAAGAGTTGGAATATTTATATTATAAAAAAATAGGTATTTTAATGATAAATATACATATATTTATACAAAACTAATTTTAATATATATTTTATATTCTAAAAATCTCATTTTCTTAAGATATCGTATTTTAAATATTTCGACACCGAATGCTCCTTGCGGAGGTCTGAATCTCGCACTACTAAGCTCGAGGATGTGCGGTAATCCGCACCATCCTAAACGGGTTCCTCAAAATGGGTTGTAGCGGCGCTTTGTAAAGATTTGTATAAATACTAAATTCATTAGAAAACGGTTTTATTAAATAAATAGTATTTATTTGTAAAGATGTCGATTTCCCGTATTCTATGTTTTAGGGTCTCCTAAGTCAACTAGACTGCTCCTAACTGGTCCAAAGCGATAAGTTGTGAGATATCTCTCAAATCGCCTCTTCACCGCCAATTGTGGGCAGGTAAGTACAAGTAAAGAAGAGAGGGATCCGCTCACGAATCACCGTGAGACGGGCCTTTTAAAGTTACCTTTCTCACTTGTCTAGCCTAGACACCACAAAGTCAGGTTTAGATAAACGACTCAATGCCCACAACCTTCCTCTGTCCTAATGAGTGCGACAGTCCTTAATTGGCTGAATCTAGATATTTTTATTATTAGCTCAAAGGTTATTTATTTGTAAAGATATATTAATACTAAATCTTTTAGAAATGGTTTTATTAAGTAAAGGGTATTTAAATGAAAATGTTTGTTTTCCCGTATTCTAAGTTCTCGAGGGTATCGCGTTATGTTGCATATGAGTGTGTGAGGAGGTAGGTCGTTACCTCGTGATCTACTTAAAGGTATAGCATGTTTAATGGAGTTAAATGTAGAATTGAAACAATGTGGTATTTAAGTGAAAAATACGGTAAATTGAAATAGCCATCATTTTATGAAATGAAACTTGATCAAATTGGTTGATTAGTGTTTAATAGTCAACATGAGAGAGATTAAGCATAATTGTATTAACAAGAAGTGAAGTTTTATAAGAAACCGAATCGGAAATCGGATTTGTTCCGATTCCGTCGGGTTTTGTAAATCCGTATTTTTTTTGAATACAAAAGGAAGATAGAAATGGGACTTACAGGTTTTGGACAATAACAACAGCGAGATGGAAGAAGAGGAATCGCCGGTGCGTCGCTTCGTCGTCGAGGGCTCCTAGAACGATCGCCGGAAGTTCGCCGGGAATTTCGCAATAGCTTCGCTTCGTGCTCGTTTTCAAAGTACACAAGTTTCTTGGAAATTTCATAGAGTTGGCTCAGAGTTTTGGGGTGAGAGGGTAGAGTGTAGGGGTGTATTTATAGGGTTAGGCTAGGGTTAGGCTAGATGTAGGGTTTTAATTTAAAAAAATGTAAAAATGTATTAAAAAATCATTAAAAATGGAGTAAAGGAGGTTTTAAAAGCTCTCTGGAACCGATCTGAGTAATTGGAGTGTGCAGGGGGGTTGAGAAAACCAAGAGCCAGATTTTTCATGTTGACGACTCGGCCGACCAGCCAAGTCCGGCCGAGTCGGGGTCTCGGAAGATGGGGGATCGCCGGAGGTAGTCACTGGTGCATTAACATTTTCATGTGTAGTGGGAAATGTGGGAGTTATCACGTGTGGACTTTTGGGCTTCTATAAAATTTTAAAAAAATAAATATAAAAAATAATGTGGGGTATGGGATTTGAACTCTGGTGGCTTGGTTCAGCAGTGCAAGGTATTACCAATGAGCTACAAGCTCCTTCTTGTAATTATGGAGTGAAATAGATACTTAAAGTGGTAACGGCAACATTAAATACTCCAAGTATACTTTAAATTTAAAGCAAATTTATGTACACTAAAAATGGAGTTGTTACATACGCGTATTAATCTCGGTCCCGCACATATCACATATGTGCTCCTACTTCGTTTCGCTTGAGCCAGGAAACCTCTGTGTAGGACTCTAATGACTCGTCAGTACGCCGGCAGTATGTGATGATCATATCAGTCACCCACAAGCCGCAAGCGGTCTGCTAAACGTAACGGCCATCCAGGTATTGAGCAATCAGAAGATCAACAAGCAAGCCTGTTCATACTCCTGCGAATCCAATCATTAACACTACCGTACAGTCCGGTCTCTTCGTCTGATGTGTCGTATATCTCGTCTAGGGGTGGTAAACGTCAGACCCCAGTAACTTGATAAGTCATGCCGATGTAAGGTCCATAACGATTCAAGGAACTACTGATAACACTTACCAGTAGATCTCAGCAACCCTGGCCAGGGATTTCCTGTTATGGCCAATCGAGCATAGCGCAACGTCAACCCCCAATACCGGGAGAGACGAATCCCCTCCTATCGCTCATTACCTCCATGTGAATCGGGACTGTACCCAAAAACCACCTGTTTGCACGACTCAGTAGAGCTGTGGTAGGGTGGAAATCAAAGCACAGTGGGAGATACACAAGACTCTATGACGATCTCGAGTCAACAGACTAACCTGTACCAGTGTCACCAGAGAACTACTACCTGACGTGAGGTATAATACCATCTAGGAGTTCTCAGTGAGTCCGTTCAGTGTACCCAGTCTCTACTAAGCACCCGTATACCATCTCCGATGTCAAACACCAATGGATATGGGATCATCCATCGCCCATCAGATAGGTCGAGAAGCTATACACTAGTCTACTCTGGAGTATCGATGCCCTGTCTCGATATTCCCTCGATTAGGAACAATTAAAGGATGTACTTATAGACTGCCCAGGCCCCTACTAGTATGATCTGCATCATAATCTTGGTAGTCAAGTACATATCCTAAGGGCTTTATCAACATGTAACAAAGAGACATCATGTGTACATGTTAAGATAAAGAGTAACCCGATAGAATACTATCATGTCGAGAAAGAAAGTCCTCCCTATGTATGTCCAAGCATCCACTATAATATACATTATATGTGGAATAATGGCCTCTAGGGTATACATATAACTAACAATCTCCCACTTGCACTAGGGCCATATGTTGTAGTATCCAATACCCAACAATCAGCAGTGGTTGTAGTATCTCATACTCAACCATCCCATAAAAGTCTCTTTTGGGAAAAGGCCTTTGTGAGTGGATCTGCCATGTTGTCCTCTGAGTCTACTCTCCTAAACTGGATCCCCTGGAGATCATCCATCTCCATGATCAGGTGATACTGCCTTAGAATATATCTGGGTCACTGACGGGACGGTGGTTCCTAGGCCAAAGCCACAGCTCCATTGTCACATAATGGTAGGAACCAAGTTCATCTCATGAACAAATATATACCCAGACTACCTCTTTGGTAGCATCGTTGGTAGCGATGCATTCAGCCTTTATCGTCTAGTTTGCCACAGTATATAGCTTGGAACTCTTCCAACATACCATCCCTCCACTGAGGGTAAAGATAATGCCTGCGACTGACATTCAGTCGTCCTTATCATCCTGGAAGCTATCCGGTGATTCTCCTCATGATTGACTGATACCTTCTCACTACACCTAGTGAGAATCCTAACATCCACTTAGATCTATCTCATAGATCCAAAACCCAGGATTTAGGAGGTACCACTTTGATCCTATATGGATAATCTTTGTGATAAGAGGAGATTGACCAAGTGTAGCATAGGAAATACCTTCCCTATCAAGAATATGTCATCCACGTACTATACGAGGAAGACCACCTTACTCTCTACTACCCTTTTGTATATACAAGGTTCATCTACCTTTTTGATGAAGTCAAACGCTTTGACTACCACATCAAAAACAGATGTTCCAACTCCGCGATGCCTGCTTTATTCTGCTCCGCTGGTCCCACCATTTACAAAGCCCTCTGGCTGTGTACTTATAGACGCTATCTTCTGAATCAATATTTAGAAAAGCAGTCATGACACCCAACTGTCAGATATCGTAGTCATGGTATATAACAATGGCAAGTAGGATTTGGATGGACTTAAGTATAGCTTTGTAAGTCTCAACTTTTTCATCTACGCGAAGTAATCTTCTCAAGATATACTTGCTCCTGATGGGGATTTAACCCTTCAGATAAAGCAACCAAAGTCCATATTTTGTTGGTGTATATGAATTCCATCCAGATCGCTTAGCATCCAGCCATTCTTACAGAGTCGCCACTCTTGATGGCCTGCTTGAAACTAGTTGGGTCATCATCTCATGATGCAATCCTCGCTGCCACTGTCATCGAGAAACCGAAGTATCTTTCAGGCGGATGAGGAACCCTACCAGATTGGCGGAGAGGTTGGGGGAGCTATTGAATCCTCTGGTTCTACCAAATCATCAGCTGTAGTTTGTATAGCTGGAACTTATTCCAGTTCTACCTCATGGCCACAAATTTCTTTCCATAAAAATTCCTTTTCTAAAAAGGTGGCATGGCGAGAAATAAAACACCTTTTGTTCCTCGGTGCAGTAGAAGATATTCCCTTGCGAATGCTTGGGATATCCAACAAACTTCCACAGAACTGAGCTTGCCTCGAGTTTGTCCGGATTTTGCTTTTGACATAGGCCGGGCAACCCAAAATCTTAACTTGCTTAAGACATGGGCTCTTCCCATTCCATATCTCATATAGAGTGGTAGGCACCTGATTTAGTTGGAACCGAATTCAATGGTTATGCATCTTCACAAGTGCATAACCCCAAAGGAAATAGGCAACTCAGCAGTACTCATCATAGAGCGCACCATATCTAATAAGGTACAATTGCTCTGCCCAGATAAACCGTTGTGCTGTGGTATATATAGAGGAGTAATGCTGAAAGAGAATCTCATTCCCCTTTAGAATAATCCAGGATCTTCATGCTCAGGTATTCTCCTCCATGATCACATCAAAGGACTTAAATACTTATACCCGTTTTGGTTCTCTAGTTCTAACTTATATTCTTTGAATTTCTCAAAAGCTTCAGACTTGTGTTTCAACTGAAACATATGTCCGAATCTTGAGAGATTATTAGTGAATGAAATGAAGTACAGAGAACCAGTTTTGGCATATGTAGACAGGGGACCACATATATCATCATGTATCAGTCCCAAGAGTTCACTAACGCTTTCTCTGTTTCAAGTAAACGGAGCTATGGTTTTATCTTTGTGACATAACTGGCAAGTTTCACAAGATGTAAATTCAAACTGATTTAAATATGCATCTTAATGTAACTTAGCTAGTCGGGTCGCATTGATATGACCTAGTCTACAATGCCTCAAGAAGGATTCGTTCATTTCTGAACTCTTCCTCTTGTGTGTGTTCAGTATGTTAAGAACTGTGGTTTGATTTAGAACGTATATGCTATTAGATAATGTGCCTGAAGCGATCAACACTTGATATAGGAAATGTTCAAAATTATATCCTTCCTTACTTAATAAAGAGACTGATATGATGTTGTATATCAGGTTCGGTATCTAATAACATTCGTTCAGAATCAATGTATTTTGATAATACAGGATGATAACTGCCAACATCTTGGCTGCAACAATTGCACCGTTTCCAACTCTTGAAACTTATCACACATTCTCAGTTCTCTACCTTTCTGTAGCCCATGTAATAGATTATATATGTGTGATCCCGATCCGGTATCTCATACCCAGGACATAGAGGATACTGAGAAACGGTTCTTGGTAATGAACACTCCCGAAGAATATGCATCAACATGCACTTTCTTCGTTTGGGCGGCACGGGAATTCTGGTAATCCCCTATTTTCTGCTCGGTCTTATAACAATTATAAGTTGGACCGGGACCAACGTTCCCCAGCTCAGTATAACAAGCGAGTTCGGTCAATACATCCATATTATTATCTTGATTAAGGCGTGACATGGTCGCTACCTGGAGAGAGAGAGAAAGAAGAAAATACTCTGCGTGCGCTCTTGTAAGATTAGATTGGTTATATTTTTATCTAATCAGGATGGCTCCCACTGTTTTCATCAAATCTTCCTACAAATCATAAAAGGAATGACTAGCCGGGATTAATTACACCCTACAAGTTCACCAATTTTTCCCCAGGCTAGTATCGAAACTTTGAGGGAGGTTCCCCGTACTTTCGCACGGACCTAATTAAAATAAACCTCATTTTCCCAGGGGCGTAACTCTGTTGACACCTTTCTAGACACCTACTTGATCGGCTAATTGTAAAGTGCAAAACTCTCCCAGGAGTAACAATTACTCGCAGTGGGTATCAGGATCCAACTATCTCATAGAAGGTATGCAATCTCATTGGAAATTTCAACACTTGAAACTCCCGATAATGGTGTTTACCCCTAGCACTTATGACCTTGACTATGATCAACATATCATAAGCACTAGTCAAGTTCTACCTGTCATTTCGTGATTAATTAGGCCCACCCATATGACCCTCAGCTATGGTCGATATAATCATGTGACTGTCCTAACTAATCGCATCATATGCGGTGTAGCAAGACATTACTTAGCTACAGTACACTACGCCTCGGCTATGGACGACATACGTAGCACGAATACTAAGTACTCTACTTCCTAAAATGACGGAGGGTTGCGGATGGTTTTTAAGAAAACCTTAACGCTTTGAACTTGATCTCGTTGCAGAATCAAATGGTTTTAAAAAGAGTGTTTTGTAGGCTTTTACTAGTTTCGCTAAAGAGGTCACTCTCGGTGAAGGAATCTCGGTTCTTTCCTCGTCGAATGAGGTGCAGGATATTCACAATACCACTATGCAAAGCAAGAACTAGAAAAACAATCAAAAGACAAAACCGAGGGTTGTAACATCTGCCAGTTACTGCTAAAGAGTTCACTCCCGGTGAAGGGATCTCGGCTCTTTCCTTATCGAAAAAGGTGCTGGATATTCTATAAGGAATACCGTTTTGCAAAGCAACAACTAGAGCTACCAATTTTAGAAAATTCGATTCCACAACATCTTTAAGTTTGTTTTTCTTTCATTAATCTCATTAATGAAGGTCCCATCATTTAAGTTACCTGAACATTACAGATAAATACAACGTACGCTTATGCCATCCGCATTCGCCTCGAAATCCCGTCATGCACCGTTAGGTTAGGTAACTAACGGCAAGGCGGGGTAGGGCTAGCGTGGGTGAAAAATATAAGCAACGTCTATAATATATCATATATATTATAATGTAAAGTATCTATCTCAGAATATAAAATGATCACATCACAAAATATCAGCAGCAGAAGACAACATATGAAATATTGGATATACTAGGATGTCCATATTTTGTATTTAGCCAACAATAGAAAATACGGATTCCACGTTCGTGATGAATATCCAAACCCACATCTCTAGAGCCCTACGAGAGCGGCAAGCAACCCTGCCAATTCCAGGGTTAGGAGACCCGGTCTCGACTCCTCGAGATGGTCTCCCACTGGACCCCAGAACCCGGCTACTTGTGCTCCCCTCCTTGGGTCTGTCCTAATGCGGAAAAGTAAATAATATACATTAATGGTGACATCATCCTCAACCCGGAAGTGCCCCAATAAAAGAATATAATATACATTAATGGTGACATCATTCTCAATCCGGAAGTTCCCCAATAAAAGAATATTACATACAAGTTTATACATGAATGAAAATGAAAAACTCTCATCTCACATAAAAAAAACCCGGCTATTCAAACACGACGATCCAATATAACATATCACAGCAACACATAGCATCACATGTCATCAACGTAAGTAAATATGCGTATCCCAATTGTCGTTGACGTATAGCAACGAAACCGGCGATACACCACATATTACACTTACGGTCGCAGAAAAGAAAAAGAAAACTACAACAGTTGGAATCCGCAACCACCTTAGACATCATAAACCCGAAATATCTCATACTGCGGATTTCATGCTTAACAATATGAATTCCTTAGACATCGCAAGCCTAACAATTATAAACCCCGTATTTTAGTCTCGATATTGAAAACACTTTCCAATAACAAGTTGGGTAATTCAACAAGATTCCCGACATCCCGATCGAATGCTCATCGGAAACTTTAGTAGACAGCCGCACCCCCCGATGCCGATAACGAAGTGCACTAAGGCGGAACACCGCAGCCTCGAGCACCCGAACGGATGCTTTAGGCGATGGGGTTCTCCTACAGTCACTTGGTCGGGGCTATGGGGCATGGCTATCTAGTAAGGTTACCCTGCAAATATCCACATACGCTATGTGATTGCGACGGATTTTTTATCACATCAAAATCCCATGGCAACCGATCAAATGAGACTAAATTGCTAGATTTATAAAATTCAATTATTGTGGATTCCAAGTATTGTATGACAATCAACTAGACAAAACATTTCGATCAAATCAACAAACACCTTCATCTCCCTAAGAACTCAACACTTGAGCAAAGTTGAAATACCCAACCGCACCATTCAAACCAATATCGCGCTAGCCACAGTACCTATGGACTAGCCGTAGAAGGGTCAAACCAACGCTTCACCTATGGCACCGCGGAACTACAACAAACCCTAGGGTTCGATCGCGGTTCCTTGGGCATAGAATCGAGTTAAGGTTTTTGTTCTTCTAGATGGTCCATAGAGTTACTTGCACGACTATTGAGTATAATCAACTTAGAAAACTCCAACTCTTGGAAAACATCAGAGGGTATTATGAGGCAGTGTTCGAAGCTCGCTCGAAGTGTTAAACATAGCCTAGGTTACCTTTATAATGTTAAATTATATGACTACGAAACACTCCGTATTAATCCTATATCAAAATTTACGTCACATGAACTTTTGGACCAAAAAAACAATACCTGAAACCCCATAATCTACAGTACAATGCACAGAACAAAAACGAGGCAGTTCTGGGTGAAAGTGGCCTGCCACAAGGGTATTGATCTTGGGTCATTTCCGAGCAAATGCTCTTAAATTTTTTCTGTGCACTATATGTATCACATACATCACTCTGTAGATGTTTGCATAATTTTTAAAGACATTTTCAAAATCGACATAGAGCAAAATCTGCAGGGTTTCAGAAATCGTATTTCGGAGTTGTTTCGGTTTCGTATTAATCTAACATCGTCTAAGTTTCTAGTTAGGCTCTGATACCATGTTGGGATTTCCTCAGCACCTAGCCTAGGGTTTGCAAGCATCAAGCATGCCACAACAAAAAATTTAGGGGGTGCTAAGCAAACATTCAAGGAATCATACTAGAAAATTAGGGTAACTAAACCTTGTAATCAAACATTACAATAGAAGTGAATAAGAGATACAACCTTCGTAGCCCGGTCCTTCACTTTAATAGCTCCATGTTGTCATCCCTTCACTGCGATCATCGATCTCTCGGACTCAAGATGGACTTCACAAAGCGTAGTGAGCAAACATGCTTGAAGACTTCGAGGCCGAAAATGATCTACGTTGAGGGAACTCAAGTACAAGCTACCTCTTCACAAAGTGATGAACTTTGTGAAGCAAACACCCCAAAATAAATGGTAAGTAGTAGAGGATGGTGAAGTAGGAATTTTGCTCACTTTGGATTTGATTTTCTCACAATATTTCTTCTCATCTTCAAACCCTAGAAAGCTTCTTAAGCTCAAGAAGAAGATGAAGATGAAAGAATAACAAAAGAATGAGAATGAGGTTAGATTTGCAACCATGGTGAGTTAGTGTCATACACTTAACCATTGTAGAGACTTAACCATGGGTTATGATAAGTGATTGGGTTTATAAATATCTTTAATAAAACAAAAGAGTGGACTAAGTCAATGAAGCTTTACAAGCTTCTACAAGCTTCAAGCCATGAGATAATTCTCACAATTTTGAATTACTTATGATAATTAAAACCCTAAACTTATCATGGTTATGGTGTAAGTCATACACACACAAGTTGCATATATAACCTTGCATGATACATTAATATATATCATATATATATCATGTATACAAAATGAGAAAAAGAAATGGTCAAGTGAGCAATATTAGTTAATGTAAATTCATATATCAAATATATAATTGTACATTAAATCAATACTTGATTTAATAATCCGGCTATATTACATATAACCGACTAATATCAATAATATCAATTTACCGAATCAACACTTGATTCGATAACCGGGCTATATCACATATACCCGGCCGATATCACATATCGTGAGAATACAATACGGTATCATATACTCTTATCAATCTCGGTCCTACATATATCACATATGTGCTCCTACTTCATTTCGCTTGAGCCAGGAAACCTCTGTGTAGGACTCTAAAGACTCGTCAGCAGTAGGTGATGATCATATCAGTCACCCACAAGTTGCAAGCGGTCTGCTAAACGTAACGGCCACCCGGGTATTGAGCGATCAGAAGATCAACAAGCAAGCCTGCTCATACTCCTGCGAACCCAATCAGTAACACTACCGTACAGTCTGGTCTCTTCGTCTGATATGTCGCATATCTCGTATAGGGGTGGTAAACGTCAGACCCCAGTAACTTGATAAGTCATGCTGATGTAAGGTCCATAACGGTTCGAGGAACTACTGATAACACTTACCAGGAGATCTCAGCAATCCTGGCCAGGGATTTCCTGTTATGGCCAATCGAGCATAGCGCAACATCAACCCCCAATACCGGGAGAGACGAATCCCCTCCTATCGCTCATTGCTTCCATGTGACTCGGGACGGTACCCAAAAACCACCTGTTTGCACGACTCAATAGAGCAGTGGTAGGGTGGAAATCAAAGCACAGTGGGAGACACACAAGACTCTATGACGATCTTGGGTCGACAGACTAATCTGTACCAGTGTCACCAGAGAACTGCTACCTGACGTGAGGTATAATACCATCTAGGAGTTCTCGGCGAGTCCGTTCAGTGTACCCATCCTCCACTGAGCACCCGTATACCATCTCTGATGTCAAACACCAATGGATATGGGATCATCCATCACCCATCACATAGGTCGAGAAGATATACGCTATTCTACTCTGGAGTATCGATGCCCTGTCTCGATATTCCCTCGACTAGGAACAATTAAAGGATGTACTTATAGACTGCCCAGGCCCCCACTAGTATGATCTGCATCATATTCCTGGTAGTCAAGTACACATCCTAAGGGCTTTATCAACATGTAACAAAGAAACATCATGTGTACATGTTAAGATAAAGAGCAACCAGATAGCATACTATCATGTCGAGCAAGAAAGTCCTCCTTATGTATGTCCAAGCATCCACTATAATTTACATCATATATAGAATAATGGCCTCTAGGGCATACATATAACTAACACTTCGGGGCAAAGTTTTGTCGGATACTACTTATAGAGTTTGGACTCAGGAAGACAGCGAGCGGACACAAGCGTCGTCATCTATCATTAACCTGAGCCGTGGCTTGTCAAGCATAGTATTTCTTAAGGAACTGGCCGTTTATTGGCCGGAAGGGTCTTTCGCCATGCATATCCATTGGCAAGTAGGCCCCACCTTGGTAGACCTTGTCTATGATGTACGGACCTTCATAGTTTGGCTCGAATTTCCCCCGCTTTGCACGGTTAGGGATCATAGGTCTTTTGACAACTAGCACAAGTTCGCCTTGGCGGAACGTTCTTGGCCTAGTTATCTTTCATATGAGTGCGTCATCCTTGCTTTGTAAGCTTCCAGATTTTGCTGCGCTATGAGACGAGTTTCATCGAGGGCATCGAGCTCCTCAAGCCGAAGATGGGCATTTTCCTCATCTGTCAGCTCGTATCGAACTGCTACTCGTAGAGAGGGTAGCTCTATCTCCAAGGGAAATACCGCTTCCTTGCCGAATACCAACGCGGATGGCGTTGTATTTGTGGCCGTTTTGAATGTGGTTCGATACGTCCAGAGAGCTTCATGCAGTCTCTCGTGCCAGTCCCTTTTATTACTGGACACCGTTTTCTTTATGATCTTCGTCAAGGTCTTGTTGAAAGCCTCAGCTAGACCGTTAGCTCGGGGATTATAGACTGAAGAGTATCTCCAATCTATATTATGCTGCTGTGTGAAGCGGCTGATCTTATGGCTTCTGTAGGCCGGACCATTATCCGAGATGATTTGTCGCGGAGTGCCGAACCGGTAGATGATGTGTGTCCTGAAGAAATGAAGGATGTTCTCCGTCTTCACTTTCCTTAGCGGTACTGCTTCTGCCCTACTTAGAGAAGTAACCGGTCATTGCCAGTATGAACCGATGTCTTTTGGATGATGCCAGCTCGATGGGCCCGATTACATCGGTTCCCACATTTCGAACGGCCAGCTGGCTACCGTTGGGTGTAGCGGATTTGGATGTTGGTGGATGAAGTCCCCGTGAATTTTGCACGAGTGATACTGCTTCGCATATTCGAGATAGTCCTGAATCATCGTGGGCCAGTAGTAACCCATTCTCTTGATCTTCAGCTTCATCTTTGTCCCAGCTTGATGGGAACTGCAGAGTCTGTTGTGAGTTTCTTGGATGACCCTCCTTGCTTCCTCCGGTCCCAAGCATCTTAGCCACAAACTGTCGAACGATCTCTTATATAGAGTATCATTGACGAAGGCGAAGGATAGAGCTCGTTTCATGAGCTGATGTCTTGAAGACGCGTCTTGGGGTGTTTGATTGGATTTGAAGTAGTCTATGAAGACTTCTCTCCAATCCATAGCCTTTTCTTCGTCTTCTATTTGGCAGGCTGCTTGTTTGGTCGCTTCCTTTCCTTCAGACGACTCCGGAGATATTTCTGCTGGCGCAAGAATCCGGCGGATTTGCACAATGATCCTTACGTCATCGAGGTTTTCGTCGGCCAATTCTTTAGCGAGTTTGGCTAACGCATCCACCTTGCTATTTTCTACCCGCGGTATGCTTTCCAGGATGTAGGAAGGAATTTGAGTCAGCAGTTGCCGCATTCTTTTGCCATATTTTACCAACTCCGGTTTACACGTCTGATAGTCGCCATTTACTTGCCTAACGACTAGCTGGGAGTCTCCATATATGAGGAGGTTTTCGATACCCATGTCAACAGCAATCTCAAGACCTGCTATCATAACTTTGTACTCAGCTTCGTTGTTTGTTCTCGGCTCTGTTAATGAAAGGGCGAAACCCATTATCCCTCCTTATGGAGTCACGAAGATAAGTCCCACCCCGGCTTTGATTATGGGAGTGTTGTGCTTTCGCTTCTTTATGGAAGATTCCCCATCAAAGTAAAGTTCCTATCGAGAATTATTTCCTGCCTCCTTTGTGTCGAACGCGTGTTCGTCAGGTATTCATAATTTATGTCACGCCCCGCTTCCCGGTATATAGCAAAGGGGACGCGACTGGTCCGCTACGTATTTACTGTGAAGTAAATACGCTAAGCATATCTAAGCAATATAAAAGTAATCACAAGAGACGAGATATAAAAAACAACAGCAACTTTATTTATTAACATTCTTTTGTACAATGCATGAAAAGGAAATACAACTGAAGTAAAAACGATGCCTAAACAATGGCATAACAGGAAATTAAAGGTACTGAATGGAAATGTACAATGTCTAGAGCTCGGGATCTTCGAGGAACTGATCCAAGTCTTCACTGGTGGGCTCGATCTCTGCTGTGTCCAGATCACCTGACGACATTCAAAGAAGAAAGAAATAGAATATCGTCAGTGAACAGATCGCTCGGTAAGTCCCAAAGATAAGGGAGAAATAGAAAATACGGAATAAGAATGTATTTTTTAAAGTTGTATAATATTGTAGAATATTGTGTTAACGCTGTTGTTTGTAGCTTGGTACAGAAGGATGCCAGTGTATACGAGAGGGGTCTTTATATGCTAGAGACCAGGGCAAACTGAGAGTACAAGGAACCATTATGCCACGGTACAACAACAACAGGATTCATGTTAGGTGTCTTAATCTTACTGTCTCGTGCCACTTTTAACACCTTCCGTACCAATCTACCCCTTAAACCCCGTAGTGCTTTGATTATATTGTTATAATGCATTGTATAAGTTGTATAGTTGGATAACTGACCGAAACCATGATATCAGTAACGGATGTAAACTGGATTCATGTAAATGGAAAGTATATCCATGGTTTGGTTCAGTCAAGTTGAATAGATTGATAACTGAATTCATGAATTCGTGTGTTCATATTGAATTGTAATATTGTAGATTTATAGATTGTAGATTGTAGATTGTAAATTGTACTTGAATCATATTCAAGTCAGATTATAATCAGACTCAAACCAAGTCGGACAGTAGAGATGTAAATCGAAGTCCTATATTTACTAGGGTCCTTAGGGTAATTTATAAAACTTGAGGGGGTTTTATGCAAAAATACTTTTGTATAGTTTTCAAGATATACCCCAAGTATTTATTATTCGTATTTATAGTTGTGATGAGTGTAATTTTATTTTGTGATATTTCTAGTGAAAATATCCTAATTCCATAAATAAAGGTATTTATGTGTAAATGGTGATTATATTGAATTCATGGTATTTTAGTGTAAACCGATTCTTGTGACATTTTTAGAAAAAAAAGTTGAATATTCATATCATAGCAAAATAGATATTTTAATGATAAATATACATATATTTATACAAAAAATAATTTTTTTAATAAATATTTTATATTCTAAAAATCTCGTTTTCTTAAGATATCGTATTTTAAATCTTTCGAGATCGAATGCTCCTTCCGGAAATCTGAATCTCGCACTACTAAGCCCGAGGATGTGCGATAATCCGCACCATCCCGAACGGGTTCCCCAAAATGGGTTGTAGCGGCGCTTTGCAAAGATTTTATAAATACTAATCCTTTATAATACGGTTTAATTAAGTAAATGGTATTTATTTGTAAAGATGTCGTTTTCTCGTATTTTATGTTCTAGTGACAAGTTCAAATCGCCTCTTCACCGCCAATTATGGTTAGGTAAGTACAAGTGAAGAAAGGAGGGATCCGCTCACGAATCACCGTGAGACGGGCTTTTTAAAGTTACCTTTCTCACTTGTCTAGCCTAGACACCACAAAATCAGGTTTAGATAAACGACTGAAAGTTCACGACTTTTCCTGATGAATGTGACAATCCTTAATTGGATGAGTCTAGATATATTTTATTATTTCAAAAGTTATGTATTTATAAAAAATGTATCAATACTAAAAGTTTTATTAAGTAATGGATATTTTAATGAAAGGTTTGTTTTCTCGTATTCTAAATTTCTAAGATTATAGTACTATGTTTAGATGGGAGTGTGTGAAGAGGTAGGTCATTACCTCATGCTCTACTTATAGGTATAGCAAGGTTAAAGGGTTAAATGTGAAATCGAAATATTGTGGTATTTAAGTGAAAAAAATACGATAAATTGGAAAGGTTATCATTTCATGTGATGAAACTTGTTCAATTTATATGTTAAATGTTTAATAGTCAACAATAAGATGTTTAAGCATGATTGAATTTACGAGAAGTGAAATTTATAAGAAAACCGAATCGGAAATCGGTTTTGTTCCGATTCAGTCGGGTTTTGTAATTTCATATTTTAGAAAAAGAGAGAGAGAGGTTAGAATGGGACTTACAGGTTTGGACAACACTAGAGAGTGAAAGGGAAGTAGAGGGTTCGTCGGTGCGTCGATTCGTCGCCGAGTGTTCCGAGCACGATCACCGGAATTTCACCGTCGATTTCATCGGGGCTTCGCCTTTCGCTTGTTTCCAAAGTACACAATATTTTCTTGAGATTTTGAGAGAGTGGGCTCAGAATTTTGGGATGAGAGGGTAGGAGGTAGGGGTGTATTTATAGGGTTAGGCTAGGGTTAGGGTAGGTGTAGGGTTTTAATTAAAAAATGTAAAAAATAATGTGATAAATTGTAATAAAAAGGAGTAAATGGTGTTTAAAGGATGCTCTGTTACTGGTCTAACAATTTAAAGTATACAGAGGGGTAGGGGAGACCAAGAGGCAGCACTTTGCTGTTGGGGACTTGGCGGTCCGGCCGGCGGCGCCGGCCCGAGTCGGTCGGTCCACCGGCCGAGTCCGATGGTCGGGAGGTGGGGGGTCGCCGGGGGTAAGCACTGGAACATCTAACTTTGTGGGTGTAGTGGAAAATTCTGGAGTTATGGCTGTTGGACTGTTGGGCTTGTATAAAATTTAAATCAAAACAAATACAAAAATAATGTGGGGCAGGGGATTTGAACTCTGGTGGCTTGGTTCAGCAGTGCAAGGTATTACCAATGAGCTACAAGCTCCTTCTTGTAATTATGGAGTGAAATAAATACTTAAAGAGATATCAGCAACATTAAATACTCCAAGTATACTTTGAATTTAAATCAATTCTTGGTATATTAAAAATGGAGTTGTTACAATTTAAGGGAGAGTCGTCTGGTATTGGATGTTCAGCGAGAAAGTCGGCGATGGACAGGCTTTCACAGCCCTAGGTTCGATAGATTATCGAGAACTCTATCAAGAGGAGGGCCCATTTGGCAAGCCTTCTTGTTAGTATGGCTCTTGACATCAAATATTTGAGAGGATCCACCTTTGATATGATATGGACCTCATGTGCCAAAATATAATTTCGAAGCTTCGTTATCGCGAAGATCAGTGCCAGGCAATGCTTTTCGATGGGGGAGTAGTTGTTTTCTGCCCCCAGAAGAACTCGACTCAAATAATAGAGAGCTCTCTCTTTTCCCTGATCATTCTCCTATACCCATAGCGCTCTTAGAGAACCTTCAAGGGCTATTGTATACAGGATGAGGGGCTTTCCCTTGACCGGAGCGGTCAGTACCGGTGGATTCTGCAGATATTGCTTGATTTCGTCTAGTGCACTTTGGCATCTACGATCCCAAACGAACGGGGTCCCCTTCTTCATTAGATGGCTGTAGGGGTGGCATTTGCCGGAGAGGTTAGCTATGAACAGTCGGATATACGTGAGTTTTCCTTGGAGAGACCGCAGTTGCACAAGAGTTCTTGGCGAGGGTATTTCTATAATCGCCTTAATCCTTGATGGGTCTACTTCGATGCCTCGGTGTCGTACGATGAATCCTAGGAATTTTCCTGAAGAGACTCCAAACGCGCATTTCAGAGGGTTCATCTTCATATTATATTTCCAAAGACGCTGGAACACTATTTTCAAATGCTCCCAGTGCTCCTCGTACAATTTGCTTTTCACCACAAGGTCGTCAATGTAGCATTCAACGATCTCATAGATGAGGTCATCAAAGATCTTTGTCATGGAGCTCTGGTAGGTGGCGCCTGTGTTCTTCAAGCCGAAGGGCATCACCTTATAGCAGAATATGTCTAGCGAAGTCTGGAAGGCGGTGTGCTTTTGGTCTTCAGGATGAATTTTTATTTGATTGTAGCCTGAAGATCCATCCATAAAGGAGAAGACCTCGTGAGTGGACGTGTTATCAATCATCAGCTCGGTAACAGGTACTTGGAAGTCATCATTCGGGCAAGCCTTGTTGAGGTCCCAAAAGTCCACGCATATGCGTATTGTCCCATTCTTCTTCATCACTGGAACAATGTTGGAAATTCAGTCGGGATACCGAACTTCTTGGAAGAAGCCGGAGTCAATAAGTTTCTTGATTTCGGCATTGATACCCATCTCGTGTTCGAGCTGCATTCTTCTTGGCGCTTGCTTGACTGGCTTAACGTCCGGCGATATAGCCAGTTTATACATCGCTATTTCTGGATCTAGTCCCGGCATCTCGGAATAATTCCATGCGAAGCAGTCTTTATATTGCGTAAGTACTTCTTTTAGTGTGACCACCTGTATTTTAGACAACAGCTCACTGAAGAACGTTAGCCTTGGATCGTTTTCCGTTCCTAAGTCAATTTTCCTTAGGTTATCCGTCGTAGTGTGTATCTCATCCTCTAGCTCTTTTGGGACCGGTGGAAATTCTGAGATCACCTCGTCCTCATTCTCATTTGCAAAGCATTAGGAGAGGTCGCCCATATTCTCATGCTCCCTCTCCTTTGAGATATTCTTGTGCTCCCTCTCCTTTGAGAATGTTATCACATGGCAAGTACAAGTTCGTTTCCAAGACCGATGTTGATTTGGTTCTACTCTCGCCATATAGGTTGCTTTTGGCTCATGCTTTTATGGTGGGGTTACCCTCCAACTGTCGGATAAAGCAAACTTGCCTTGTCGATATAGGTCTTCAATCCAGTCTTTGAAGATGAAGCAGTCTTCAAGAGGATGTCCTATTACTCGGTGGTAGGAGCAATAACCCGGGTGACGGACTTCGTTTATCTGTTCGGGATACCGAGACTCCGGGAGCGTCATCATTTAATGCTTCATGACAAGGTTGAATATTTTCCTCGTCTTGTCTTGAGGGAACGAGTACTCCCGACCCATCTTCTTCATAAAAGACGGGTTCCAGCTGACTTTTTCTCGATCGCGTGGCTTCTTGGATCGGCTTCGCTATTTTTGAATGTCATTCCCATTCTTGATCTTGTTGTTGCCTCTGTGTATGACTCTTTCCTTGCCACGAGAGTGCACAGCAGGCTGAGGGTGAAGGGCATCGTAGTCTTCTTTTTTCGTGGATTGCTGAATGAGAAGTTGCGTATTAGCTTTCTCGTAAATGGACATTTCGCGGCTGTGGTCATCCCGAACCTTTTGACTCGCTTCCCTTATTAGCTTATCAATCTATTCTTCGAATGACGGACTTGGTATTCATACGGCGGGATTTCTCTCTATTTCAATATCAGCGCTATCTGGAAAAGCATTCCCTCTCCAACGGAGTCATTTATAACATGGCGCCATGGAACCGCTCCCGTTTCTTGGACCGAACGTATCCAAGCCCAGTCATCTCTATCCTCCCGTTGGGAATCTTTCGCTGGGTCCCTGGAACGTCCCAAATTTTGTTGTAGAACTGGGCTTGTCGAGCAGTTTGTTTGAAGAGTACGCCTTGGGATCTTAATAGCCTTTTCAATCCCTCTGCCTAATATCTGGGAAGACGGATTGGTTGAATCCTGTCGAGCGCAAGTTCGGCACCATGCCAGACTTCTTTCTCCACTTTAGTCTCCGTAGATCGATAGAAGAGGATCGCCTTTTCACCTTTTCGCCTAGAAGGGATGTAAAAAGTCTGCAACTCTTGTATGCTGTATGTATCAAGCGCATCGAGTTCTTGATAATGCCACTGCAGAACCATGGTGATTTGTAAACTCTGATCAGCTTCAACGAATGCCTGCATTGACGGGCGAACGGAGAACACTATGTTGGCATCATCCTCATAGTCACTGCCAACGACCAAAATAGGAGTAGATGGTCCTGGCCTGCTGCCTTGGGGTTGCCCCGAGAAGACTATCTCTTCATCCTCCTCGGTATCGCTCCCAATGATCGGGTTAGTGGCGATGGCTTTTTGTTGGTTCTCTGGCTTATGACATCTTTCCGTGTCTTCAAAGTCTTGTAGGAAGTACTTGGCGTCTTTATATTTGCGGACTTCATTTACGGAGAATGGGTTTAGCTCCCCTATAACTGTGTACTCGAGGCCGTCTTTGAAATACTTCATACACTGATGTTATGTAGAGAGGATGATGTTGTACTCATGTAACCAAGGCCGGCCGAGCAGAGCGTTGTAGCAAGTCTTAGCATCGATGACATGAAATTTGATGTCGGTGACGAGCATCCCAAAGCTTAATGTCAATATTACGGACCCCAGCATCCGTAATGACTGCGAGTCGAAGCCGGAGATGGTAATTTTGTCCCGGGCCAGGTGCTGAACGTTCATGCAGATCTCCTTCAGCACCTTCACGTTGAGAAGGTTGACAGAGGACTCGTTGTCGACGAGGATCTTCCTTATCTTAATGTCATGGCAGTACCCAGTGACATATAAAGCACGGTTGTGCTCGCACATTCCGAGGAGGAGATCTTCATCGCCGAATATGATGTCAGTTGTATGAACCTCTGCCAGCTCGTCCTTCATCTTTTCTTCAGCAAAGAAAACTTGGAACTGATTAGGCTCTTGCAGTGCCTTGATTAGAGAATCGCGTACCTCTTTAGACAAGAGGAGAGCATCCAGTATGCTCAGTTGTGAGGGTATCTTCATCAGATGTGCCAGGACATTGTAATCCACCTTCTGTTTCTTAGGCGGGTCTTTGGCTGCAAGCTCTTTGACGACTCTATAATCGAGGGCGATTTCCTCAGGGACTTTTTCCTTCCCCTTGTCTCTTTTGTTCGAACCCTTGTTTGAAGGCCTGAGGTTCTTTTCAGGAAACACACGGTTGCGCAGCTGAATGTTCTCGCGGTTCTTCGCCTCTTCTTCTTTTCCAGAGTTCGATTCTTTGAAGAGAGGGCCGAGGGTTATTTCTTCCTCAGAATCGCTCCCGAATATGAGAACTTGAATTTTCCCGTTTTTCGAACCGGTATCAACCATATAACAGTTTCCAGTCATTTTTCCGTGCTCATCTGTCGCATTTTTTCGCTGTCGGCGAGCTTAACGCTTCATCCTCTTGAAGTGTTGTCGGTAGACAATGTATCCCTGCCACCACTTCTTGAAGGCACTGATTTGATCAAAGAATAATTTATAACCGCAATCAAGAACGGCGTCGCTTGGTAGCTAGAAGGTGAGTACGGGTCGGTCCACATGGATTTTGTGTATTTCCTAATTGTTCTTACGAGTTAATTCTGATTGTTGTCGGATTGATTAAATCTAAAAACTAAAGTTAATCTAGACTAAGATTAAAATCTTGCTAGGGTTAGGTTTGGGTTAAATTTGGAAAGTCAATATTCCTCACCGCTTTCTATGCCCTGTTTAAGATCTATGAGGTGTTATGGTAATAATTAATAAAGTGGATTAGGACCATCGGGAAGAAACGATGTTTCTTCCTCTAGGTTCTTATCCTTCCTTTCTTAATTCTTACCCTAACCTCCATGGAAAATATACGCAACCGGTCCTTTATACTACGGTATCACCGCTACCTCATGGGATAGGGTGCCGTAGGGAGCGGTGTGTGCATGTATGCATGGAGTACTATAAAAACGTGTGATGGGTAAGAAAGGGGTGAGAGATTTTCATCTCTCAAGCTTTCCCCAAATCTAACCCTAACAAACGAGGAGACTACTCACTCATTAGGGAATTGATAAACATTGTCTAACTATCTAACTAGGGCAGAGAATAAAATCTAAACTAGGGCAGAAAGGAAAATTATACTAGGGCAGATAATAAAATTAACTAGGGCAAGAATTGAAAACTTACTCTAATTTGATGCACTCTTCATACTTCACAGAAATTTACAGATCTGAATTTTCATAAAATGAAATGAGGCACAAGAAGAGGCATAACCTAAAACAAGTTTTAGGGCTTCTATTTATAAAGCATAGAAAACCCTAGGGTTACAATCGAGTCACATCTGCTTTTATAATTTTACCCCTAAGAAAAACCTAATAAATGCACCGTCGCACCGACACCACCGACACGCACGTGCGACACACGACCGCGGATCCGCGGCCATAAGCTTGGTTTGGCCGCGGAACCGCTGCCGTATTGAGGGCTTGATGGCTAGTTTTTCTTCTGTTGCTTCAAATTGCTTTTAGCATCTGTTTTCTTCACTTTGTTCTTCAGAATGTCTTCTGGTCTTCTTCCAGATTTCCACAGTGAATAATTGTTCATATCAGTTTTTTGCATTTTCATACCGTCCAATTTTTATCACATTACATATCGGTAGATACTCTTGAGCCGTGTTTGCTAGTCAATTGCAGGATACAGGTTCTCGGCTCTAAACGGTGAAATTCATGGAAATACACGACAAAACCCGGGTTCCTGCCAACCACAGATAAAACACGGATCTCCGCTCTTTATCCGTCTGTTGCCACACACCAGTTTAGGAGACAAAATGGCAAATCGATTGTCGTTTTCGTGCACAAGGCTCAATGGCAGCACAAGATCCAAGAAATCTACACGGAGCTCGAGAAAATCATGACAAAAAGATCCACATCAAATCACCTTTTGCTCAACAGAAATTCTGGAAAAATCGTGAAGAAAATCTGAGAAAATACATATACCAGAATAAAGGGCACACAAAACCAGGAAAAACCACAAAACCTGAAGACCTAAGTCCTCTATATGGCCGCGGTTCCGCGGCCTAAGCATGCTTAGGCCGCGGAACCGCGGCCGTACTGGCGCCTCAGATGAAGATTTTGCAGGGGCTTTTTGGTCATTTCATGTTAAGGCAGAATTTTGCCCTAGGTTTTCATTCTCCAGCCTATAAATAGCCCAGAACCTTGTGAAGCCAATGGTGCATAATCTTGTATTTTTCTAGGTTTAGAATACTTGTTTCTTCTTCCTCTTCTCATCTCTTCTCCATTAAAAATCTTGTAGTGAGCTTTTGTGAGTGAAGAATGATGAATAAATAAGAACCTTTTACTTATCATGCTTGTCTTGTTCTTTAGTTAACTTGTTAATTGTTGTAATTTTCATTTGTTAACTTAGTTGTTGTTATTTCTTGTTGTTTCTTTCTTTTCTCTTTTCCTTTATCATTAAAACAACCATGATGCTTACGCTGGATCCTTGCCAAGGTGAGGTCGCAAATAGCTAGTTGTTATCTTCTAATCTCCTTCTTTCTATCTTCCTCTTTTGTTTTGTTTTCTTTTCATTATGATGTGTGAGTAGTTTCATACTTGTTAGGGTAGGATAAGGGAAGTTTGAGAGAAGGAAATCTCTCTCACTCTTTCCTTGCCCAACATCTTAAAATCGACTCCCGTTAATTGAACCACAATCCGCTCCTTACGGCACCATATCCTACATGATAGCGGTGATTCCGTAGTGAGACCGGTTGTGGTTGAATTAACCGGAGGTTATGGCTAAGAGCCAAGAACGGACGGACAAGCACCAAAAGGAAGAACTTATGCGTTGGAAAGCCTAGCTTATACTCGCAAGTTCCTTCCTAGTCGTGCTAATCCCCATTGTTGCCGATTACCGTAACACCGATATTAAGAGTGGCAACGAAAGAGGTGAGCGACTCCTAACTCAAACTAACCTAATCCTAACCCTAACAAGCTCTCTTTACATATCACTTTAACACTTAATTAATCACAACAAAATCTGGAAATCTGGACTTAACTCGTTAAAGCACTTAGAAAAAGATTCCCATCTCCCTGCGGACGACCCGTACTCAACCGGCTAGCTACAAGCGAAACCGTCTTGATTGCGGTAATTAACTAAACTTGAACACACAGAATCCCTAATAATCAAATGGCGCCGTTGCCGGGGAGACGGTAGTTTATTTCTTTGTGTAATTTCGGGTTAATTTGTGAATATAACCGGAAAAAAAAAACAAAAAAAATTATACTTTGTAAAAAACCATTTTGTTATTTTTGATTAGTTTTTGTGCAAGTGTGCAGGATAATACGAAGTTTGAAGTTCAGTACCAAAGAAGTGGGATATACGGAGTTCAAGTACAGTGCCAAAGACGTGGGAAGATAGACCCACATCTCGCGGCTACACCGCGACGGATTGAAACGAAGCAAAAGGTCTACTATAAGATTCTGGAGAAGTTCCAGTGAGCAAATCCAATTTCAGTAGCTCCAGACAAGCAGAGGAGACCCAGACCAGCACTCACACAAAAATTGAAGGCCCAAGTCCCTGTTCCCGCCGCGGAACCGCGGCATAAGAAGGCTTAGGCCGCGGAACCGCGGCACTTTGGTGCCCTCTTCATCCCAAAATCTCTGGGTAAGTCTCTATTCTCCTCCCCACTCCTCTGGACTCCAATAAACTGTGTTTTCTGCAGCCTTCTTTGCGCAAATTCTCTTCCCCCTTCCAATAAACTGTTCTTGTGCAGGATTCTTTGCGCCGCGCTAAAAATAAAAATTGTTTGCAGTTGATTTGTTATCGCTTTGCATTCATTAATACGGACTTAAAGGGCTTGAAACCAATTCAGATTGGGTGGGGATTTCATCACCCTTCCCAGGACCCCAGAAATCACAAAAAGCATATGCATTGACCATTGTTAAATTAAAAAAATACTAGACTCAGCCCTAAGGACTTCGCGCTCAATAGAACAGAGGACTAATTACAGGCATCGGCCGTTTATCCTATCCTGACTTTGCGGTGTCTAGGCAAGTGTGACGAAGGCAAGTGGTTATTTAATTAAGGAACTTCGCGAAAGCGTTGGACAACCTCCCACTTACCCGGCACTTATCTGGCCGCAATTGGCGGAGAAGAGGCGGTTTGAGGTCCTGTTTCTAGTTCTTTGGAACAGTTAGGAGCAGGTCTAGTTGACCTAGGTAACCCTAGATCTAGATGTGATTGTGCATATCTTGTTTGTGATTGCTTAAAGCCGTAAGTCCGTACATATTTCTGTAAATCTCTTTCTAAAAAAAAAGGAAGGAAAAAATCAAAAACTTTTATAAAAACTTGCCCTTTGTCGCCAAAAATCCATTTTTCACCCACCACCCATCGCCTTTCTCCATTGACGTTTTCTTACCCTCACCTTCTCCGCTTTGACTATACTAAACTCGTTTAGTGTATGTCCGCTTGGACTCGGGACACTAGCGCCCGCCTAGTCCGCGTTACGTTAGTCGCTACCGACTACGCGATCGACTCAGACGTCGAAACTCCGTCCACTCCTCTTTCACCTTTACCTTTGCCGGCCAACTCCGGCGTTGACCGGAATTCTGTTCATACATCTTCACCTTCACCATCACCAACCTCTTCTTCCGCGATGTCAGGATTTAATCCGAACATCTCTTTGACTACCCCTGGATTGGCTCCACCTCCTACGGAAACCAATAACCCACCACCACCGCCTGTTGTAGCGCCGCAGCGAATCGCGCTCCAGGATCGTTTCTATCCCACCCGTTCTGCACTTCCCACCTGCCTTTCTCTTCCACCGGCCAATGGGGATAATTTTGAAATTAAGCCCCACTTCATCAACATGCTTCCACGATTTCATGGGATTGAATCTGAAGATGCCTATATCTTCATCAATAAATTTCAAAACGTTTGTGCCATGATGAAAACCACCCAACTGTCGGACGATGCTATACGTCTACGGGTCATTCCGTTCACTTTATGCGATCTTGCTGAAAAATGGCTGTATAGCACCGCTTCCCACTCCATAACCAGTTGGGACGAGTTTGTTAAAGCGTTTCTCAAAAAGTTCTATCCGAATCATAAAACCGCAAGGATTCGCAATGAAATCAACCAATTCTCTCAGCTTCCTTCTGAACCCTTCTGGAAGTTCTTTGACCGGTACAAAGACCTTCTTGTTCAGTGTCCTCACCATGGTATCGAGAGATGGCAACTTTGCCAAACCTTATACGAGGGCCTGAACCCAGCAACGAAGCAGTTGTTGGAAACCATCTGTCAGGGCCACTTCCTATCGAAATCTGACGAGGAAGCGTGGCAATTCTTCGACGACCTTACGGAGCAAACGCTACAATGGGAGAGCACCAGACCGACTTCTTCTTCTTCTACCTCCATTTCTGCCGGTCAGTCTAGGGTAGGAATTCACCAACTTGATGTCTCTATTGCGATGAAAGCTGAAATGGCTGCAATAACGAGAAAGCTTGAAGCGATAGAGAGCAAATTTTCTTCTCCTGCTCCTGCCCCAGTTCTTCCCCTTCGTACCATCTGCGCTTGTTGTTCCGATCCTTCTCACTTAACCGAAGAGTGTCCTTACAATCCACCATCGCAAGGACAGGATCAGGTTAATGCTGCATTTCAGCAAAGACCGAGGAATGATCCATACTCTTCCACCTACAATCCCGGTTGGAGGAACCACCCCAATTTCGCCTGGAATCAGAATCAGAATCAATTCCAAGGCAACAATTTCCAAAGGCCCCCTCCGCCGCAACAACAAGCGCAACAACAAACTCAACAGCAGTTTCAGCAACCCTTCCAACCCCAACCTTTCCAAAATCAGACGAACAACTTTGCACCCAACAATTCTTTTCCACCAAACAACTTTGTTCCGTCAAACAACGATAAGGTTTCCACGCTCGAACGAAGTCTGGAGGCGTTTGTTAAACAATCGACACAATCCACTGCCAACATCCAGTCTTCCATTCAGTCCTTAGTGCAACACACTGCCGCTCACGGGCAAAGCATCAAGACCATCGAGGCCCAGATTGCACAACTGAATGCAGCCTTAAGCGAGCGAGAGAAGGGGAAGCTCCCGTCCCAGCCACTCCCAAATCCCGGTCACCCACATAATGTACATGTTGCTCTTGAACAACAGAATCATAATGTGAGTGCCGTGACCACGTTGAGATCGGGAAGGACGCTGCAAAACAACATTGGCACACGGATCAACGATGACACCCCGGCCGCTGCTTCTTCTTCTTCTTCTTCTTCTTCTTCTTCTCCTGCTTCTTCGTCTTCTGAGCCTATTCTCCGTTCTTCACAAGGCTCTCCTTCCTCTTCTTCTGCTTTGAATAGACCCACTTCTCACTCCACGAAAACATTTGTTCTGGGATCCGTTCTAACTCCACAATCTCCTCCTCCAGCATTAGACTCAACCAATTTTAAAAACGTTCCATTTCCAAACCGGTTGAGGTCTAATAAACAAAATCCTCAAATGGAGAAGATTCTGGAGTTATTTAAGCAGGTTAACATTAACATTCCTCTTTTAGATGCTGTCCAACAAGTCCCGTCCTACGCAAAAATCTTAAAGGACGTGTGCACGAAAAAAAGGAAGTCTCAGGTACCAAAGAAAGTTTTCTTGGCTAGTGCTGTGAGTGATGCTCTTACCCAATCTTTACCACAAAAACGTAAGGACCCTGGCTGTCCTACGATTTCTATTACCATTGGGGATAAGAACATCAACCGCGCACTATTAGATCTTGGTGCCAGTGTTAACCTGCTTCCGTACTCAGTATACGAGCAATTAGGCGTCGGAGAGCTGAAACCCACACACTGCACTCTCCAAATGGCCGACCGATCGATCACCCATCCTAAGGGTGAGCTAGAGGATGTGTTAATAAAAGTCGGGGACTTCATATTCTCCGTTGACTTCATTGTATTAGACACACAGCCTGTAGCTAACCCCCGGAATCAAATTCCGGTGATACTCGGTCGCCCATTTCTCGCAACCTCAAATGCTGTGATCAATTGTTGCAATGGTTCGATGAACCTCTCTTTTGGAAACATGACAATTGAACTCAACATTTTTAGGTTGGGGGATCAGCCCGCCGAACCTAATGCTCATATACTGGACGTCTGCTCGATCCAGGAGATCACCCCAGAAGAATGTGAATTCGAGGAGTTTCTGTTTGATCACGATAATCTTGACGCCACTAGTGCGTTCCTCCTCGAACCTGCTGCTGTTTCTGCGCCCGACAATGACTACGAGTGTTTCACGTTCTTGAACGATCTTAGCCGCTCACCACCCGAGTTTGAATCCTTCGAATTTCCGGATGAGTTACCTGAACCATCCGACTCGGTCGCTTACACTCGTTTCGAACCTTTGCTGGAATCTTTTGAGTTCGAGACCGTTTCACCAATCTTGCCTTCCATCATTTCACCTCCAACGCTCGAACTCAAGCCTTTGCCGTCTCACCTTAAGTACGCTTACTTAGGTGAGAACGAGACCCTACCTGTCATCATCTCGGCTTCTCTAGCTCCCGAGCAAGAGAAAGCCCTTCTCGCGGTCTTGCACAGCAACAGGCAAGCTTTTGGTTGGTCCATGGCGGACATCAAGGGGATTAGTCCCCTGATCGTTGAGCATCACATTCATCTGATGGATGATGCCAAACCAGCCCGGGATCCACAAAGACGTCTCAATCCAGTCATGAAAGAGGCTGTGAAGAAGGAGATCGTAAAATGTCTAGATAGTGGTATCATTTACCCTATCTCTGATAGCCAGTAGGTTAGCCCCATTCATGTTGTCCCCAAGAAGTCGGGCATAACGGTCATCACTAACGAGGCGAACGAGTTAATCCCTACTCGCACCCAAACTGGGTGGCGAGTATGCATCGATTACATAAAACTCAACGCCGCAACGCGGAAGGACCACTTTCCGCTACCTTTCATTGACCAAATGCTTGAATGATTGGCCGGACACGAGTACTACTGCTTTCTTGATGGCTACTCTGGCTATAATCAAATTCCCATCGCCGAAAAAGACCAGGACAAGACCACATTCACTTGTCCTTTCGGCACGTTTGCATATCGACGCATGCCCTTTGGGTTATGCAATGCGCCCGCTACCTTCCAGCGGTGTATGATGGGAATCTTCTCAGACATGGTGGAAAATTTTCTGGAGATTTTCATGGATGATTTCTCCATCTTCGGCGATTCCTTCAACGAGTGTTTGCTGCATCTTGACGCTGTCCTTACCCGATGTAAGGACAAGAATCTCACTTTGAATTGGGAGAAGTGCCACTTCATGGTGCGCGAAGGTATTGTCTTAGGACATATCATCTCGCAAAATGGCATAGAGATTGACAAAGCAAAGATTGAGGTCATTTCCAATCTACCTCCTCCCCGATGCGTCAGAGATATCCGAGCCTTCCTTGGCCATGCCGGTTTCTATAGACGGTTCATCAAGGACTTTAGCAAAATTGCTAGGCCCTTGACTCTTTTACTGGCCAAGGATATGCCATTCGATTTCAACTCAAGCTGTGTGACTGCATTCGAGTCATTGAAACGCTCACTCACTTCTGCTCCTGTTCTTTCTTCACCTGACTGGACGCACCCATTTGAGATTATGTGCGATGCATCCGACTTTGCCATTGGTGCTGTCCTTGGACAACACATCAACAAGATGCCGCACGTAATCTATTATGCGAGCCGAACCCTGAACGACGCCCAACTCAATTATACAACAACTGAGAAGGAATTCTTAGCTGTTGTATTTGCTTTAGAGAAGTTCAGGCCCTACCTCATCGGCTCTCCAGTCATTGTCTACACGGACCATTCTGCTCTGCGCCATCTTTTTGCGAAGAAAGATGCAAAATCTCGGCTAATACGTTGGATCCTCTTGCTTCAATAGTTTGACCTTGTCATTAAGGACAAACGAGGATGTGAAAACGTAGTTGCCGACCATCTCTCACGACTTCTTTCTTCGCCGTCGCTTCCAATTCCGATCAATGACGTTTTCCCAGATGAACAGCTCTTGACTGTATCTTGCGAACCCTGGTTCGCAGATATTGTGAACTATTTGGCCACGGGATTACTACCGACTGAATGGTCAAGTCAGGACAGACTTCGCTTCTTATCCCAAGTAAAACACTTTTACTGGGACGAACCCTATTTGTTCAAGTACTGTCCCGACCAGATTATTCGTCGGTGTGTCCCTGACAAGGAATTCAAGAGTGTGCTGTCATTTTGCCACGATCAAGCGTGTGGCGGGCATTTTGGCCCCAGAAAGACAGCTGAGAAGATCTTGCAATGTGATTTCTACTGGCCACAACTCTTCAAAGACGCTCACGACTATTGCAAGACTTACTCCCGGTGCCAACACTTGGGCCGGATATCCCGGAGGAACGAGATGCCGCTCCAACCAATCTTGGTTGTGGAGATTTTCGATGTTTGGGGGATAGATTTCATGGGGCCGTTTCCCAGCTCTTTTGGGAACTTGTACATCCTTCTCGCTGTTGATTACGTCTCTAAATGGGTCGAGACTGTGCCCAGCCGGACTAACGACAACAAGGTTGTCGTTAGGTTTCTTAAAGAAAACATTTTCTCCCGTTTTGGGCACCCCCGAGCGATCATTAGCGACAATGGAAGTCATTTCTGCAACAAAACTTTCGAGGCCTTGATGCGGAAATATTCCATTAATCATAAGCTATCCACGCCCTACCACCCCCAAACCTGCGGGCAGGCCGAAGTTTCAAATCGGCAAATCAAGCAGATACTGGAAAAGACGGTTTCTAAGAACCGTAAGGATTGGTCGCTGAAACTCACTGATGCCCTTTGGGCATTTCGAACCGCTTATAAGACCGACCTTGGCATGTCTTCCTATCGGCTTGTGTACGGAAAAGCCTGCCACCTACCTGTCGAAATAGAGCATCGCGCATTTTGGGCGATAAAGGAGCTGAATCTGTCTCTCGAAGATGCGGGCAGCCATCGGAAGCTGCAGTTGAACGAGTTAAGCGAGCTTAGGGATGAGGCTTACGATAACGCGGTTGTCGTTAAGAATCGAACGAAGGTGTTTCACGATAAACACCTTTTGCGCAAAACTTTCGTACCTGGTCAGCAGGTACTGCTTTACGACACCCGACTTCACTTCCATCCAGGAAAGCTCAGATCTCGCTGGAAAGGGCCGTATTTTGTGCAGAATGTGTATCCGCAGGGCGCTGTGGATTTGGAGAATCCAAAGGACGGTTCATTTTTTAAAGTGAACGGACACCGACTAAAACTGTACCTTAGCGCCGGACCAACAGAGGAGCTCCTGTTCTTACAGGAGCCGGTTTTCCCTGCATAATCTTCCTCTGCCTACCTCCAAACTTCGGTTATCCAGCCAAGAACAAGTGGACACTGTTCCAAATAAGTTTGGGGGTATGTATATACCATTTTGTACATTTTTGTGGATATTCTTTTTCTTTTTCTTAAAACCAAAAACAAAAAATATAAAAAATAATAAACAAAAATTGTGTATCGCTAACCGACAATTTTGACCCTTCAAATGATCTCTTCATGCAATGACAGTGAGGACACTGTCCAGTTTAAGTTTGGGGGTACGCTCGGTACGCATTTCTTACCTTCGCATTCATATGTATATTTTGCATCTGCATACTAAAATCCATAAAATCCATAAAAATCTGAAAATTTTCTAAAAACATAAAAACTTTTTTGTCAAGTTAGCTAGTGGGAGAACTCTGATTCAACATTTCGACGGTTTTGGTTGATAAAATAAGAATAACTAAATCTTATGTTTAGATTTTGAAAACCTGAAAGATAACTCTCCTTTGAAGTTAACCATAGCTGATATACGTCTTTACATCACACTACACGTGTCGTGAGTTTTTGGGAATTAGATGACAAGTCTTTTTATGTCTAAAAACTTTTAAATGGATAAATGATTTTCTGAGGATCAAATAGGTTTGTTCGGAAATAAGTAATATCAAGAATAGTTTATGAAGTGAGTGAATATGAAGGAATGTTATTGATGCCGTAATTGGAACTAAGTCTGAAAAATAACCCATCTGGAACTTGATTGGAATGATTACACACCAAACCCACTAAACACATCTTTTATCCAAAAAAAAAATATAATTGAACTGCCGGCTATATCTCCGTTCGTATTAAATCATCATGATTTTCACGCCAAACTGTCTTTTGTTTGTGGACCTAGGTAACTTGAGTAATTAAGTCCGCTGGGGTGTTTCTACACCTAATGCCCTAAAGCCAACTGGTTTGGGTGCATTGGCCCAAAGCTCGCTAAGAAGCCTAGAAAGTCCAGATAAAAACAAAGTCAAGCAAGTGTTCTCGCCGAGTTAAAATTCCTAACGGTTCTTTGTGTGAGAATAATCTTGATAAAAGACAGGATTTTATAAAAATTTTAGCGGAGATATGAAGGTTTTATTCTATGATAAAGACTATTGCACGTTCACAGAGGTGTGTATGAAATGAAAACAAGAAAAAGGTGAAGTGAAAAATAAGACCTAGTTTCCTGTTAAGGAAGATAGAAATTCTGGAGTTGAAACCTTACTGGAAAACGAAACTTGAAAAATGCTTAACTCTTTATAAAACTCATGTGATCCTTTTAAAATTGTTATCTGGGCTTTATTGTGTGACATAATGACTTTATTCGACCTTTCGGGAACTTAACGACACTATTTGCACTGCACGTAAAGACATATAAAATCTGTAGTTAAATAAGAAGCGAGGTGTGAAAAATAAAGGTTCGATAGTCTAGACTGAGGATAATAGAATTGTTATTTTCTGAAACAAAACTTTAGGGTGTGAATCTTAGTTATTTTACAAAACTAGCTTGACCGGATTTTGTGGGTAGTATCCGCTGAAAACCCTCAGGAGACAACACTCCTCCTACTAGGGACACCTAGAGGTTTAACGGCTTGTTGCACATGCTCAGTGCAATCGCGTTCCCTGCGAAAGTGAGGTTAGGAAATTTTTTGTGAATAAATTGGCTTTGCTCGGGACGAGCAAATGATAAGTTTGGGGGTATTTGTTCATATCAGTTTTTTGCATTTTCATACCGCCCAATTTTTATCACATTACATATCGGTAGATACTCTTGAGCCGTGTTTGCTAGTCAATTGCAGGATACAGGTTCTCGGCTCTAAACGGTGAAATTCATGGAAATACACGACAAAACCCGGGTTCCTGCCAACCACAGATAAAACACGGATCTCCGCTCTTTATCCGTCTGTTGCCACACACCAGTTTAGGAGACAAAATGGCAAATCGATTGTCGTTTTCGTGCACAAGGCTCAATGGCAGCACAAGATCCAAGAAATCTACACGGAGCTCGAGGAAATCATGACAAAAAGATCCACATCAAATCACCTTTTGCTCAACAGAAATTCTGGAAAAATCATGAAGAAAATCTGAGAAAATACATATACCAGAATAAAGGGCACACAAAACCAGGAGAAACCACAAAACCTGAAGACCTAAGTCCTCTATATGGCCGCGCTTCCGCGGCCGTACTGGCGCCTCAGATGAAGATTTTGCAGGGGCTTTTTGGTCATTTCATGTTAAGGCAGAATTTTGCCCTAGGTTTTCATTCTCCAGCCTATAAATAGCCCAGAACCTTGTGAAGCCAATGGTGCATAATCTTGTATTTTTCTAGGTTTAGAATACTTGTTTCTTCTTCCTCTTCTCATCTCTTCTCCATTGAAAATCTTGTAGTGAGCTTTTGTGAGTGAAGAATGATGAATAAAGAAGAACCTTTTACTTATCATGCTTGTCTTGTTCTTTAGTTAACTTGTTAATTGTTGTAATTTTCATTTGTTAACTTAGTTGTTGTTATTTCTTGTTGTTTCTTTCTTTTCTCTTTTCCTTTATCATTAAAACAACCATGATGCTTACGCTTGATCCTTGCCAAGGTGAGGTCGCAAATAGCTAGTTGTTATCTTCTAATCTCCTTCTTTCTATCTTCCTCTTTTGTTTTGTTTTCTTTTCATTATGATGTGTGAGTAGTTTCATACTTGTTAGGGTAGGATAAGGGAAGTTTGAGAGAAGGAAATCTCTCTCACTCTTTCCTTGCCCAACATCTTAAAATCGACTCCCGTTAATTGAACCACAATCCGCTCCTTACGGCACCCTATCCTACATGATAGCGGTGATTCCGTAGTGAGACCGGTTGTGGTTGAATTAACCGGAGGTTATGGATAAGAGCCAAGAACGGACGGACAAGCACCAAAAGGAAGAACTTATGCGTTGGAAAGCCTAGCTTATACTCGCAAGTTCCTTCCTAGTCGTGCTAATCCCCGTTGTTGCCGATTACCGTAACACCGATATTAAGAGTGGCAACGAAAGAGGTGAGCGACTCCTAACTCAAACTAACCTAATCCTAACCCTAACAAGCTCTCTTTACATATCACTTTAACACTTAATTAATCACAACAAAATCTGGAAATCTGGACTTAACTCGTTAAAGCACTTAGAAAAAGATTCCCATCTCCCTGCGGACGACCCGTACTCAACCGGCTAGCTACAAGCGAAACCGTCTTGATTGCGGTAATTAACTAAACTTGAACACACAGAATCCCTAACAATCAATAATGTAGTGGACTTTACCGTTCGCTTCGTGTCGAAGTCTTTAACCTTGCGCTGCCTTTGTACTTTGTGAACTTGTTCATTGATTCTTCGTTTATTCTCCAAAATGTAGGCTTGATCAAGATTCTTCCATTTGTTGGTCGTAGTCTCACTTTTGTATCGTCTTTTCATCTTTTTCACTGTTTTAATTCTGAGAACCTGTAACCTGCAACTATGTAGCAGACATGGGTCAAAAGCACCTGTTTATTGGTAAAATGAATAAGAATGGGGAATATAATAATGCAAAATTATGATATAAACAAATACCCCCAAACTTATCTTTTGCTCGTCCTCGAGCAAACCTAGTTTTATTCTCGAAAAAGTCCTAGCCTCACTTTCGCAGGGAAACGCGATTGCACTGAGCTCGTGCAACAAGCCGTTAAACCTCTAAGTGTCCCTAGTAGGAGGAGTGTTGTCTCCTGAGGGTTTTCAGCGGATACTACCCACAAAATCCTATCAACTCGGCCTATTGACTTTTATTCTCCAATTAGGTTTTCTAACAAGAAACTCTATTATTTTCGACTCATAAATTATCCACCCGTATTCTTCACGCTTCCTTATTATTTAACTTAAGATTATATATGTTCTTGTGAATTTACTTAGCTTTTGGCATCTTTTAAGTTTTCCTTCTAGGGTTCCATCTCAACTTAGGAATGTTTATCATCTCTATTAAAAATATAAGTCATATTCTTCATTCCTATCTCTTATCTAAACCCTAATCACATACCCCTACGTGTGTGTATATATCACCCCTACACTTGAAAATTCAAATCAAGCTATTATACTCTTGTCCATCGTCCAAAGTACTTTTCAATTGGTGAATTTTTAGGTGAAATCTGCTCACACATTCTTCATGCGACCGTTAATATTTCTTGAGGTAACAACGACCGTTTACAAAATGTGTTTGCACATTAATGTGTAATTCCTAGTCTTGTAACACCTAAGGCTTTAGCAGTGACTCCTAAACCAGTTGGTCTAAGGCACTGGGTGATGAAGTACCCTCGCTAATATTTTTTTCTATTAATGCGCCTTAAGTAATTATAAAAACCAGTGTTCATTTTTTTTATTATCTCTTTATTCACACTTGTATTTTTATTTTATTTTTCTTCGTACTAAGGACTTTAGACAAGAGCATTTCAAGGTCTCTTCTACTATTCCAAGCTTCAAGGTTCGTGTTTGTGCAATTTTTAGGGTATATATTTTCAGAATTTAGACTTAAGCTTAGGAATTATTTTTCAAACTTATACTTTAATAAAAATATCAATACTCTTCCCTTGTTTTAACTTAGCCCAAAAAGTCAACTTGAAATTTGCCTATTTCTAAATAAACTACAAAGATATATAC
Organism: Agapanthus africanus; assembly: GCA_030015575.1. Lineage (NCBI taxonomy): Eukaryota > Viridiplantae > Streptophyta > Magnoliopsida > Asparagales > Amaryllidaceae > Agapanthus > Agapanthus africanus. The sequence continues at coordinate 371,934,650 of JASDDO010000006.1, forward strand.
TTTCTACCGTTAAACTTTTAAGAAAGGTTATTTTTAGGGTTTTTAATTTACTAAATCTAAGATCTAGTTATTCCTAGCTAGTTAACCTATTTGTCAAACTTAAGTCAAATATGGCCAAAATTGAACTTTTCAATTTTTATAATTTTTGAAATTTTTCAATTTTTTATGGGTTTTAAAATAAGTATGCAAATGCAAAAATATACACATGAATGCGAAGGAAGAAAGCTTACCGAGCACACCCCCAAACTTAAACTTGACAGTGTCATCACTGTCAGGCTAAACCAAGAGGGTCAAAATTGTCGGCGCTCCCCTGTTTATTTATTTACAAAAAAAATTATTGTTAAAAGAAAAACAAAATATATATACAAAAAGGTCCCCCCCAAACTTAAGTTAAACAGTGTTTCCACTATTTTGAACGTTAAAGTTCAGAGTTAAGGGAGGAGAAAAATCAAACTATACAAAGCCTTACACAGGCCAAAGGTTAGCACCAACCATTCAAAAATTCTATCGTGATAATGGTAGGGTTGGTGAAAGAATGGAGTGTAGAGAAAGGAGTTGAGAAACACACGAGACCGTATGGGAAGAAGAGTGGAATATGGTCTCGGTATATTCGGAAAAGAATGGCGGAAGAGAGAAAGAAGTGTAGTATGAACTTAAGGGTGTAAATTGAGTAAATAAATTAGCACAAATTATGATGACCTATGTGTTAAAAGAGATTGTGCTAATTTATCAACCCATCGAGAAATGGGGTCAAATCCCTCAAGATTCGCGAAAAAACATGGGTACGTTGAACTTGGTAAATAATCCATTGAAATTTGAAGCGCGGCGGATTCTTGTGCGGTTGAAACGATGGAAAGGACAAAGGGGGGTGATTTAGGGATAGTCTTATTCTCACTTAAGTAAACTGTCTCGAACTCGAAGGATTCCATTAATGGTTCGAAATGACTGTAAGCAACCGAGTTTGATGGTTCAACTAACTCATCTGAAAATTTAAAGGACTCAAACTCGGGCGGTGAGTCTTCAAAATCGTCCGAAAAAGTGAAACACTCGTAATCGTTATCGTCTGTGAGAACTGTGTCAGATTAAAACAGGTACGCACTAGTGGCGTCCAAACTGCTGTGATCGAAGAGAAATCTTTCAAGCTCACAGTCCTCCTGCGTGATCTTTTGTGTGGTCGGAACGATTGGAAGGATGAGGGGGGGTGATTTAGGAAGCATAACAATTAAAGGTTCAGGAGGATGAATTGGAAAATCCGACTCATCAAACAAAAATGGTTCATCCTCAATACTATCCTTAATACTCTCCTCAATACTATTCTCATAATTCTCCTCAAAAGTTATCTCATCCATGCAATTATCATCAAAATCAAGACGCATATGAGGTTCGGGAGAAACATTTAATGACTCGGGATGATGAATTGGAGATAAAATTTCAGTCAAATCTATGGGTTCATCATCCAAAATATTCCCTGCGTCAATATCCTCAATCAAGTGAAAATCAATTTTTTCCGACACCTCATCAAAAGCATGGATATTTATCAATTCAGGTTCTAGAGTGGAGTTGTAAAGTTCAAAAGGATTAGGTTTGGGTTCACTCGAAAAGGGCTCTTCACAATCAGGTAAATCAAACACTACAAACTCGCACAACTCATTACACGTTTTATCTTTAACTGGTGAATCATTTGGGACACTTGTTTGAAAACCGGAGTTGTGGGATTCAATTGGGGAAGGGTAGGTTTGATTTGGAAGTGTGTAGAACTCACTCTCACCACTCAAATTCTCACTCTGTCCAACCGCCTCATCATACATTGGAATTTTTGGAGCTAGTTGGAAACTAGCTACCGGTTCACTAGGTTGCATAAGGACGGCAATGGACGCATCCAAATTCCTCATCTGTCGGTTTGTCGGTGCAATGTACGCTTCCAACGACTGTTCCAGACTAGACATAGGTTGTGAAGGGGTTTCAGTAAAAGATTCAAAGTTGTTTGGATACGTGAAACTCCCAAATGGCTGTGTAGAAGCAATGTCTAGGGAAGGTGTGAAAGTCGGGTAGGACTGGTAGGAATTGAATGGTTGGACAGGAGTAGGATCAACATTTGGATAAAAAGGTGAATGGACTTGTTGATCCCAAGAACAGGAAGTGTTGAAAGGAGTGAAAGATCGGTTACGAGATTGTTCAATATGTTCAGCTATAGACATGGGTTTCGGAGTTACAACAGGACTCGAAAAAGTAGTATCAACATAAGAAGGTGGTGAAGGTTGAAATGGTTGATACAAAGTGGATTGTGGAGTCTAACTGTTTCTCCTAAACGCTTCCATTCAATCTTTTAAAGAAATTTTGGGCATGGAGGGGTCGTCCGTAATTCGACCAAAACAATTCATGTAAGAAGCAAAGTTTTGTTGAGGGTACCAAAGTTCGGCAAGAGTTTTGGAAGGTGGGGTACCCATGATGTAAGAAAGGAGAAGAAAAAAGAATGTGGGGTGCATGGATTTCTTAGCGACAAGTTGCAAGTTTTTGTAAAAAAAAAATTTCTTTTTGTGTTTTTTTTTATGTGGAGCTTTTTGCAAAAAAGATTTTCAATAAAAGACTTAGACACACGTTCAATCACACAAATGCACAATCAAGCCTAGATCTAGGGTCACCTAGGTCAGCTAGACAGCTCCTAACTGTTCCAAAGGACAAGAAATAGGACCTCAAACCGTCTCTTCACCGCCAATTGTGGCTAGGTAAGCACAAGTAGAGAAATGAGGGATCCGCTCACGAATCACCGTGAGACGGGCCTTTTAAAGTTACCTTTCACTACCTGTCTAGCCTAAGCACCACAAAGTCTGGTTAGGATCAACGGTCGATGCCTACAATTATTCCTTTGTCCTATTGAGCGTGAAGTCCTTAGAGCCGAGTCTAATCTTTTTTTAATTTAACTTGATGGTCAATGCAATATGCCTTAGGTGATTTTTGGGGTCCTGTGAAAGGTAATGAAATCCCCACCCAATCTGGATTGGCGTTCAAGCCTCTTAAAGTCAATTTAAATATGCAAAGCAGTAAACACAATCAAACACTTGCAAACAATTTTTTTAGCGCGGCGAAAAAAATCCTGCACAAGATCAAGTTATTGGAAGAGGGAGAAATTTTTGGCGCAAAGAATCCTGCAGGCAAATTTTACAGAGGAGATATCAGGGGTTGCAGAGAAGAAGAGGAGAAGCTTACAGAGGATTTTTCGCTTGCGGACGTCACAAGACCGCGGTGGTTCCACGGTCGGTTGGTTTGTTTAGATCTCCAAATCTTTTCTGTTGCTCTGTTATGGTACTCCTCGGTTGTTTAGATCTTCAGTTTTCTGTTTCGCTCTCTGGATATTTCCAGATCCGAATTCGTTCTTCGATCCTGCAAAATTCAAACGAAAATACCCTTCACAAAATAACAAGATGATAAATTTTTTATATTTTTTATATTTTTTTCAGTTTTTATAATTTTTCAATTTTTATATTAACCCGAAATTACAAAATGAAAATACTACGCCATCCTCGGCAACGGCGCCATTTGATTTGATCAAAGAATAATTTATAACCGCAATCAAGAACGGCGTCACTTGGTAGCTAGCCGGTGAGTACGGGTCGGTCCACAGGGATTTTGTGTATTTTCTAATTGTTCTTACGAGTTAATTCCGATTGTTGTCGGATTGATTAAATCTAAAAACTAAAGTTGATCTAGACTAAGATTAAAATCTTGCTAGGGTTAGGTTTGGGTTAAATTTGAAAAGTCAATATTCCTCACCGTTTTCTATGCCCTGTTTAAGATTTATGAGGTGTTATGGTAATAATTAATAAAGTGGATTAGGACCACGATGTTTCTTTCTCTAAGTTCTTATCCTTCCTTTCTTAATTCTTACCCTAACCTCCATGGAAAACATACGCAACCGGTCCTTTATACTACGGTATCACCGCTACCTCGTGGGATAGGGTGCCGTAGGGAGCGGTGTGTGCAGTTATGCATGAAGTCCTATAAAAACGTGTGATGGGTAAGAAAGGGGTGAGAGATCTTCATCTCTCAAGCCTTCCCCAAATCTAACTCTAACAAGCGAGAAGATTACTCACTCATTAGGGAATTGATAAACATTGTCTAACTATCTAACTAGGGCAGAGAATAAAATCTAAACTAGGGCAGAAAGGAAAATTATACTATGGCGGATAATAAAATTAACTAGGGCAAGAATTGAAAACTTACTCTAATTTGATGCACTCTTCATACTTTACAGAAATTTACAGATCTGAATTTTGATAAAATGAAATGAGGCAAAAGAAGAGGCATAACCTAAAACAAGTTTTAGGGCTTCTATTTATAGAGCATAGAAAACCATAGGGTTACAATCGAGTCACATCTGCTTTTACAATTTTACCCCTAAGAAAAACCTAATAAATGCACCGTCGCACCGACACCACCGACACGTACGTGCGACACACGGCCGCGGATCCGCGGCCATAAGCTTGGTTTGGCCGCGGAACCGCGGCCGTATTGAGGGCTTGATGGCTATTTTTTCTTTTGTTGCTTCAAATTGCTTTTAGCATCCGTTTTCTTCACTTTGTTCTTCAGAATGTCTTCTGGTCTTCTTCCAGATTTCCACAATGAATAATGTAGTGGACTTTACCGTTCGCTTCGTGTCGAAGTCTTTAACCTTGCGCTACCTTTGTACTTTGTGAACTTGTTCATTGATTCTTCGTTTATTCTCCAAACGGTAGGCTTGATCAAGATTCTTCCATTTTTTGGTCGTAGTCTCACTTTTGTATCGTCTTTTCATTTTTTTCACTGTTTTAATTCCGAGAACTTGTAACCTGCAACTATGTAGCAGACATGGGTCAAAAGCACCTGTTTATTTGTAAAACGAATAAGAATGGGGAATATAATAATGCAAAATTATGATATGAACAGGCACTGCACTCTTCAGTGGAGTGTATAACCCTCTGATGGTATAAGCAATAGTTCGGGTGTACATCTGATTCATCGAGGCACATACTCCCGGGAGTATTTCCTTTGAAAGGTGGAAGCTTCATCCCCATTGACACGGCTTTGGCGAACCGTTTTCCCATCTTAAACCTGCTTTTGTCTGCCGCGGGTGTGTTTCGATCTGGTTGGAGTACTTTGTGACTTTTCCTCACCGCAGCTTCCTCATTCTGACGTCGACGCTTGGTCTTTTCGTATATGGCCGTTTCATACTCTTAGTTAGCTTTGCTCTTTTGAAGGGCTTCGTGTAGCAAACTGTCAATCAAGTCGTCTGATGGCTCCAGGGATTTTTGCACCGGTCTTGCCCTCAGCTTTTCTGCGCCATTTTCTGACTCCAGGGAGGTCTCTTTGTTTTTTAACGACGAATGAGAGACCATGTGGAAACTCTCTACATAATCCTCTAGTTCTTCTGACGAGTCGTTCCCCTCATCATTGTCACCGTCTCCGTTCTCGAGGATATGGTCGAGAAACTCTTCGAGGGTGACTGGGGTCCGCGCCTTTTGGTTGTACTCCTCCAGCGCGTCGATATATTTTTGCAGGTCCGTGTGCTTGTCGTCAGGCTGTACGAGCTTCTTGGTCTTCTTCTTTTTCTTCGAAGACTTTGAAGGCTTGACCTGGGTGTTTTGCCCATCGTTACCAGCTTTCGGTGTTAGGCGCGGTTTAAGCATCCCCTCAATGATCTAAGGCTCCAGCGAGATTTTCCACTTGATCGCCGGACATGCTTGAAGGTCATTCAGCATTCTTTTAGTTTTAGCTGAAAGAACAACTTCCCACGGAGCTTCTTCTACAAACGAGCATGATGCCCCTGGCTTGTCCACCTTTTTAAAAGCGTGCTTCTATGGCGGGTTCACCCTCCAGTTTTCGGACAGCGCAAACTTCCCTTATTGGTATTGGTCCTCGACCCAGTTTTTGAAGACATAGCAATCCTCAATTGGGTGGCCCACTACTTTGTGGTAGGAGCAGTAGTTGGGACTGTTAGTGTCACCATATTGCAGTGGCCATCTCGGATCCGGCAGAGTGATAAATCTGTTGTGCACTGCCAGTTCGAACAGTCTCCTCGTTTTATCTTGGGGAAATGAGTAAGGACGTCCTAGCTTCTCTTCGATGGATCGGCGTGGACGTGTTTTGCTTTGGTGAGCAACCGGTTTCGGGTCAATTGGCTGCTGTTGAGTGTTGGCAACGAAGGTCGCTTTCCCTTTGCCCTTTTCATTCCGGAGATCCGTTTTTGAAGAGGATGGCCTATGGCTTATTTGGTCCATTTGGGCTAGCTTGTCGATCAAGGCCTGGAAGGTGGTCGTCTTGAAGAACATCATAAACTGGGATACAGTCGCCAGAGGATCGAGGGTCCCTATGAACATGCCCACGGCAGGAGCTTCTTCTATGCGTTGTTCGCATTTTGAACATAGGTTCCGCCACCGGATTGCGTATTGAACCCAGGTCTCTCCTGGCTTCACCCTGACATTGACTAATGCCATGATCGGGGTGCATTCGCTTGCGCTGGTGATTAATCTAATTTTAGTGATTCCACTTCTTTGATTTTAAAGAAAAGATGTAGTACTGAAGAAATGATGTAATGTTTTAGTCGTATAATAACCGCAATCAATGACGGTGTCGCATGTAGCGAGCGTTAGTGAGTACGGGTCGTCCTCTGGGATTCGTGGAGCTCGTAAATTCTTACTTTAGTTGAGTCGAAAGAAATAGTAAAGAAAATCAAGAAATTGTTTCAAGAGTTTATTGAAGTAATTGTTTCAAGAATTCAAGAAATTGTTTTCAAGAAAGAAAATTCAAGAAAATATTCAAGATTTTGTTATCAAGAAAATTGTAGAATGCTTGTAGGATTCGAACGGAATTGGTAGCCATGGATGGCTATTCAAAATGATTCCTCTTATCTATTGGTAGAATTAACACTAGATCGATGGCTACCAATAAGAATTAGAGATCCCTTGAAGAAACTAGGATTTCTCCTTCATTGCCCCTTGTCCTTTCATTGATTGACATTCTTATCTAGCCTTTAACAAGAAGAATTATCAATCTAATCTCCAAATTGTGATGAAATTCTCAATAAATTGATCTCACTCACAGTTTGAACATTAATGATTCTTTTTGCTAAAATTTATAATCTCCATAAGACTTAAGATGAATATAGAATTCTCTCACCATGTGATCTACCAAATTGATGAATATAAAATTTATAATCTCCATAAGATTTACTCACGCATTATGAAAATAGAAGAATCAACAAATAGAGATTTCATAATACGAAAATTTAAAGAAAGCGAGATTAAAAGTAATGATCACCTTTATTATTCAACTTCAAATTACAACATTTTCAATCCGAGATTACAAGAAAATTCGCTCTCGATCACTCCCTTGAAGAGGTAATTTCTCCGTCGATCTTCGCTTCACTCGATCACCGTGAGTCTTGGATCTATTGAGAATTACGTGCTCTTGATGACGATCGGCTTCACGTAAAGGATTTTCAATGATCTCGCTCGGGGAATTTCTCAATGATTCTTGATCTTGTACCTTGATTTGGAATTGGATCTAAATTGTTTTTGTGATTTGGTTTTTGGATCAAAAGTGTTGAACCCCTCACCTCAAGGCTTGGGTCCTTTTTATAGCCCTTCATCAAGCTTCCCTCATAAGACAGGTTGTTACATTAAGGCTTCTAGAATAAGCTAGGTAGTTATGAAGGTTTCTCATCAAGCTAGGTTATTATAGAGAAGTTTTCAGAACAAGATTGTTACAATGAAGCGTTCTCAACAAGCCAGGACATTGCAATGAAGCTTCTGGAGAATTCTTGATCCCCGATCCCCTGACTCGACCGTGGATCCGCGGCGACTCGGGCTGACTCGGCCGCGGTTCCGCAGCCGATTGGTGAGTTTGTGTCTTTAACTTTCTGTGGCCTTATTCTGTTGATATCTGGGTCTTTATTTTATATTTGGAATCTTCTTATCTCTTCTAAATTTCTGCCGGTATTTGATTCTTCAATTTCTTGTATTTTATCGGCAAATTTCTGATTCCGATATCTGACCTGAGCTGATTTTTGCACAAGATCTCAATGAAGAATATTAGAGATATACAATATTATGCGTGAATTCCTTCAAAAAATGTTGATTATAATGTATAACATATGGTAATTGATATTTTCCAAAAAAACTTGTAATATGTGTTATATTTATAACAAAAATCCTTAGATGATTAGAAAAATGAGAAAATTGTTATGTTAAAGATTGCAATAATTTCGATTGAACAAATTCCCCCAAATTTGACTTTGATCGTCCCAAGCAAACTTCTTTTATTGAGGAGAATGAGAAGTGTAACATTTTGAAATATTTTAGATGATTAATTATTTTATTTATTTAATTAAAAATGTTGTTTTAATTTTTATTTTGTAATAAAAAGACCTTTTAATATGTAATAGGTTAAATTGGTAAAGAAATAGTTGTTTATATAATAATAAGTATCATGAAGGATTTTGTGAAAAGTTTAGTTATTTGTAGGAATTAGATAATTTGTGAGGGTTTATGTGTAAAAAGAGTAAGGCCATGGTTAAGCTAAAATTTCACTCATGGAACATTATAACCTAGATGACACTTCATACTTACATGAGACATTCATAGTGACACATCCTCCTTGTATGAAAACACCACCATCTTTCATGCTTACACCTCCTACTTGCATGGATACACCACACTTCTTATTGATGACACCTCCTCCTACACCTCATCACTCCCCTATTCTTATCTTTCCTTTTGCTTCAGTTGAGAGATCAAATTAGAAATAAATTGGCAAAACTAGAAAATAAAGAAAAACATAGATCACACCAAAAAAAAAAGAGAAAAGAAACTAAGTGCTAAGGATCACTACCACCACCCTCAAGCTAGGATCTTGTGTGCTTGTGCATTTTTCAAGGAGCCTTTCAGTGATCATTCAATAGGTATAAGTTTCAACCCTGCAAATTTAAGTTCAGTACTGTTTTAGTGTAGAATTGTGATATCGGAAATATCGTATTTTGATAAATTTAGGCTCTGTTTGGAATCTTCTATAGTCATGGTAATCTTTAACAAAATCAAACAGTACCATCATATTGTAATCTGGACCTAGAATAACAACTCGAATCACAGACCAATTCCTCGAAGTTTTGGCCGGCGACATTCAATGAAAATCCGGTGTCGCCGGTTTTGTGTGGGAGTTGGGTGTTGAAATTTTTAGGGTATCTCTTCGTATATGTGTTAGGATATCTGGTATTGCTAGTTTATGTTGATTATTCAGTATATAAAATCTGGAAACAAATATCTGTTTTGGGGTTAAAATTCTAATACGATACGGATATCTTGAGTTTGCGATTCTGTTTTACTGATACGAACAGCGAAGGGTTAGTTTAGGTTAATATAAGTTCTAGGAAGTTCACAATATTCGCACGTCGCATGTTTAGTATGTGCATTATCATGAACTAGGATATTTGTGATATTTAGCATACTGATATTGAATCTGGAACCAATAGGTGTGACCACTAGAAAAACTAGCAACACCATAAGTATCATAAGACCAGTAGGAGACCTTACTCAAAACCCGAGACCCCATCTCCATGTTTTGGCCAGCGAGAACCCACAATATTCCGATGTCGTCGGGCCCCCTTGGGTTTTTGGTGTTGGTTTTTCTACTTTGGCTTTGTTTGGGTAATTTATGATCTATAGCATTGTTTGATTTGTCCCAGTATGCATACAGAGAAATCTGGGAATGTTTTAGTAAAGTTTTTATCAAGTTCCGATATTCCGATACGGGTTTTTCGTATTTTGTACTGCGACTGAAATATCGACGATTGTTGGTGGTTTTAGTGCTATCCTCGATCCTTCTTTCACTACTGAACTATCTGGGGCCCAGCGTCTAGACTTATGCACCGCTGGACTTTCTTTCAAGAATCTCCCAACCTTCTCCTTCTATTCTAAAAAAAAAGACTTTCTATATTTTTTCAATAGGCGGCAAAAGCGATGAAGGGGATGCAAATGTTGCCGTTCACGGAGGGAGGCTGCAAGCGGGCTTTGAGAAGCAGTTGATGCCCTGATCCCGAGAATAAGAGCACTTTCTCTTCCAGGTATTCACTCATCCTCTCTGTCGGTCCGGTCCGGCCCGGCTGATGAAACTGAACGAACCGCTCCGTTTCGTTTCGGGTTTTCAAGGTAACCGCCTTCGTACATTAATTTCAATGGCATATTGTCGTTTTTGGGTTTTGTATGCTATAGGTTCTATCCTATGGGTGCCTATCTCTTTGTTTTGAGTTTTGATATGATATTTACGTCGATATGATATAACTACGTTTATAGGTACGATCGCGAAGGTTTTCGAGACGGAGTTGGCGGACATAGCAGCGTAGATTTCAGCGAGCTCAACACGTTGGTGAGTAGATTTACATCTATGGGGAAAGTCGGGTGGATGGCGTATAGCACCCCAGCAATCTCATAAATAGTAGTATGATATATAGTAATTTTAGTAATTATATAAGATATGGATATTGGAATTAATTTGCATCTAGTATGATACTCATTTGCATATTGTTTACGGATTGTTTGGTAACTAGGTACGAAGGATCATGCCTTACTATAGATGATTTAAATATAGTGATAATGTGAAGAATTGTTCGAGGAATTATACCGTATTGATGATTATGAGATTAGTATGCCGAATAACGGCCCAGTTCCCTTTAGACTCGTAAAATAAAGTTAATATTTACTTTACTTGTTTACGTTATAATTATTGGTATTATACGTTTCCATAATACGAACACTCTGATAGAACACTGCACAACCACCAATGAGTCCTATGCTGCACAAGCACGTGTACATATATTACACTACACCTCATTGGTACTGCCATGTCACTGTAGGACCATTATGTTATGTAATACATATGTAGATGTTGATATGAGTAGGTTATTACACCGATAAAACACTTGCACAAATACTAATGATTGAGATGTTGCACGAGCACAGACGCGTATGTTACACCATACATCATTAGTAGTGCCATGACACAGTAGAATTGATATCTTTGTACCTGTATGAATTATTTACGCAGTCTTCCTTTATTTTCTGTTGCATATTGCGAATATCAGTACTATAGATGTTATATTCAATTCTTATGGATTTTCTGGATGTTTTACTCCTGATGATATATATCAGTGGTATGGGACGCTGTTATATATGTATATATATAATATATCATCAGAATGATCTATGGAAGTATTCTTATTCTTTACTTGATATTTCTGGATATGATGAATTGACGTCCACCTTGAGTTTGATATTTTATGATGGTTTTATTCCGAACCGAGTGGGGGGGCTATACGGTTTCGGACTTATTTCTTATCCGGACTGAGTGGGGGAGATATACAGTCAGATATATGGTGGACCCGGATCGAGACCGAGGGGCAGGATTGCCGCATTAAGGCGGGGGAGCCTAGCGAGGATACTCGATACCGAAGATTGAGATGAGCACGGCAGATATCCAGAGGATACTGACCGGGGTTCGATTGGGCACAGCGGATATCCAGGAGATACCGACCGGGGCCAGGGATATCGGGTGGCGATCATCTATTGAGATGGTGTCGACGGTATCTGCTTTTATGTGTCGATGATGGACACAAGAGATTTGAGGATTTACGTGTCGGTGATGGACACGAGAGATTTCTGATTTCGAGTGTCGATGGTGGACATCCATATATATATTGATATGTGGTTATCATGAGGTACACGGTTAGATTACAATTATTGTAGCCGACCAGGACTTATCCGGGGGACAGTAGCTGCATATCTTTTACGGACATTCGTATACATAAAAAGGGAATTCAAAAAGTGAGCTATAGCCTCCTTATTTTGAAATGTCCGATATGATACTGAGATCTTTAAGTTTTAAACCTCTAAACATTCTTTAATAAAACAGCAGGACGTATATCTAAAATAAGATACCTATTATATTTCATACCATCACGTCTGCTTTTATGCCGTGACATATCTATTTCGTGGTTATTTTAAAGAAGAGCTTTACGTATATATATTTTCGGCTACATTGGGCTTATACCTAGATACAGGTCATTTGCATTCGATATATTCTACTTGGGATTACATGATAGTTAGTGTTGCATTATGATACATATGCATATCATATATTATATTAGTACAGATTATGATAGTACCATACTTATGATCTACGTATCGTCGTGCATTTCGATTTCTACCTTGTGATGTACTTTTATTCACTGGGTTGGCAACTCATCCCCGTTGTGCCACAGTTTCTTGCAGGTTTTACCGCTTGGATTATCAGCGGCTTGGCACACATTCCTTTCGGTGATTGCTTTAGGTAAGTGAGTTACTATTGTATCGTACTCGTACTTGGTTATTCATATATTCTTGTATCTAGAAAAAACTCCATCAACTTAGAAAAGATATATTGTGGACTTAGAAGCAAGACTTAGAGTTGTGTATTGTGTTGTCGCACTCATTGGAGTCGACCATTTTATATTTTTGATTTTGTTTCGCTTTTCTTTTCTTCGCCATTGTGCGTCGTATATTGTTTGTTTGGTTGCTCCGCCATTTGAGACGTAGACGTTAGCTTCCGTTGGGATGCTATATGTGTTTTATGTTGTAGTGGGTTTATTCAAATTACAAAGGAGGTGTTGTCGAATTTTAAAACTTCATAGATACTTTTCAAATATACTTAGTTAAACTTAAATATTTATTTTAAACTGATTCCATCTGATGACTATTTTAAACTACACCTCCAATATTTTCAAAAAAGGGTTTAGATTCCGGGTTTCGGCTTACTTGAACCGCGTCGACGTCTTTAGATGTCACGTGATTTAAGTGCCGGTCACGTGCCACATTTGGGTCATGACAAACTTGGTATCAGAGCGTTTGGTTTAACCTTTGTTCGAGTCTAGGTTTGGCTATATGGGGTCTAGGCATGCACTTTTGTTACCTAGACTTTACCTTATAGGACTTGGACTTGACCTTGGGGGTCTTATACCCGAAATTTCTTTATATAGGATGACATTGGTTGATAGAGTAGGTACTAAGTAGAGTGACGTACCGTACATATGTTCCGCGGCATATTTACGATATCACACACCGCCTAAGTTACCTTAGGATTTATATCTTGAGATCTTCTTTCTATTCATTCCGTTGATCTATCCTCGTCAATGCATGCTGATTGTTTCGGTTGCCATGTCTACATGAGCCGAGAGGGCTGCGATCAGAGATGCGGTCAGAACAGACTTGTCTGGGACAAGGACCGACCAGGGTGGCATTCCGATAATATAGAGATATGTCGTTTATTTATATTCGATTGGGTTCTAATGTTGAAATGAGTTTCTTCGGGATCCGCACCAGATGGTCGAGTTATTGCTAGAGATTAGCCGGACTTAAGGCGTGATTCTTTCCCCTATCCGAAGATCGTGGCGTTGCATACCGTTCAGACAGTGGTACCAATCATTGCCGAGGTTATCGAGATGTTGCTTCCAGAGTTCATGAAGTTAAAGGTTGATGATGTTTACAAAATTAGATGGATCAGAAGGATTCGTAGCCATTAAGATATGAATGGTTAGGACTTTTAATCCGTTGTGGCGCTCCGATAAGAGATCGGTGAAGTTGATTAGCTTCTTCCGATGGGTCTTGCTCAGACTTGGTGCAAGTCGCTCGAGAAAGAGATCATGTAGTGAGTTTTCTTCCGACGGATTCAGACGGGTTCTCGAAGGCGAGTTTAACCATATTGAGATTGTGATGTGCTTCACTTATTAGGCATAATTAGCAATTTCCTCGTCTTGCAACACCTAAAACTTAGCAGTAACTCCCAAACCAGTTGGTCTAAGACACTAGGTGATGAAGCACCCTCGTTATATTTTTTTATGCTGCCTTGGAGATTACAAAACCAGTGTTCATTTTTTTCACTATTTTATACTTTTATACTTCATTTATTATTATCTTCGTACTCTGGCTTTTAGACAAGAGCATTTTAAGGTATCCTCTACTATCCCGAGTTTCAAAACGTGTGTAAGTGCATATAGTAGGGTATCAATATTCAGATGTTTGGCTTCCAGAACAGGAACTATTTTTCAGACTTATTTTTATCCTCATATTAGTGACTTTCTTCTTCTTACTAACCCTTGAGACAATGGCTCATAACTACTTATTACTAGTTTCGTTTAAGAAAACATCTAACTTTCTTGGTTTTCTTAAACATTTTCAACCTTTTAAATGTAATTTTTCACTTTCTAATCTTTCATTATAAAAGAAAAAAATTTAAAAATTTTGTGCTTATGCAAAATGGAATGCAAGGTAATGCGTAAATAAACACAAACCTCCCCCAAACCTGTTTACAGCAGTGTCCTCACTGTTGTCATCTTTTAAATCTCCAAAACCTGTAAACTTGGGAGGAAAAGTTATTAACGGGGACAAGAATAAATGAAAGTGAAAATCTCCCCCAAACTTATCTTTAATCATATGGATATTCAATTAAGTCATTTTTAAACTCACCTCCATTCTTATGAGACAATTTTATCGAGACATGGAGGTGAGGCGGAGGAAATTTAGTTATGGTAAATCGGCTCATGTAAAAACAGGAGCTCCTCCGTGGAGTCAGTGGAAAATACGGTTTTAATCTATGCCCATTCACTTTAAAAATACAACCATTTTTAATATTTTCAACTTCAACCGTCCCGTGCAGATGTACATACCGCACCACAAATGGTCCTTCCAACGAGATCTTAGCTTACCCGCATGAAGATGGAGACGGGAATCATAAAGAAGGACTTGTTGTCCCGGGATAAAAGTTTTTCTCAAAATATTTTTGTCGTGAAATACCTTAGTCCGGTTCTTTACTATCACCGCATTATCGTATGCTTCATCGCGGAGTTCGCTTAGCTCATTTAATTGCAGCTTCCGAAAGATGCAGGCTTGGTTTAAATGGAAATTAAGTTCTTTAATGACCCACATTGCTTTATGTTCGATCTCGACAGGAAGGTGGCAAGCCTTTCCAAACACTAGGCGGTAAGGAGACATACCAAGATCAGTCTTATAAGCGGTATGAAATCCCCAAAGAGCTTCCGCCAATTTGGTTGACCAATCTTTACGATTTTTAGAAACTGTCTTCTCCAAAATTTGTTTGATTTGCCTATTGAAAATCTCAGCTTGCCCGCTCGTTTGGGTATGATAGGGTGTAGAAAGTTTATGGTTGATTGAATATTTCTGCATCAAAGTCGTGAAAGACCGATTACAGAAATGCGTCTTATTGTCGCTAATTATAGCGCAAGGGTGTCCAAATCGCGAAAAGATATTCTCTTTAAGGAACTTAATAACAACCTTGTTGTCATTAGTGCGACATGGTATTGCTTCCACCCATTTTGAGACGTAATCAACTGCTAACAAGATATACAAATTCCTAAAAAAGTTGGAAAAAGGACCCATAAAATCAATACCCCAAACATCACAAATTTCCACAACTAAGATAGGTTGGAGTGGCATCTCATTTCTTCGAGAAATCCGACCTGTGTGTTGACACCGTGGACAAGTTTTGCAATGTTCAAATGCATCATTGAATAATGTTGGCCAGTAAAAACCACATTGCAAAACTTTCTCTGCCGTCTTACGTGGACCAAAGTGACCACTGCATGCCTGATCATGACAAAAAAACAAAACACTCTTGAATTCATCAATGGGGACACATCTGCGAATGATTTGGTCAGGACAATACTTAAACAAATAAGGTTCATCCTAATAAAAATGTTTTACTCGGGATAGAAATCGATAATTGTCTTGTTTAAACCATTCGCTGGGAATAAGTCATGTTGCTAGATAATTCACAATATCCACGAACCAAGGGTCGCAGGATACGGTCAAGAGCTGTTCGTCTGTATAAGTGTCATTTATTGGCAAAGTCACAATAGGTGAAGAAGAGATACGTGATAGATAGTCGGCTACTACGTTTTCACATCTTTTCTTATCTCGAATAACGAGATCAAATTCTTGTAATAATAGGATCCAACGTATTAACTTAGCCTTAACATCCTTCTAAGACAAAAGATGTTTTAGGGTAGAGTGATCGGTGTAAACCATAATCAGTGAGCCAATCAAGTAAGGCCTGAATTTTTCTAATGCAAATACAACTGCCAAGAGTTCTTTCTCGGTGGTTGTATAATTAATTTGGGCATCATTCAAGGTCTTACTTGCATAATAAATCGCATATGGCATCTTATCAATGTGATGTCCTAAGACTGCATCAACAACAAAGTCTGATGCATCACACATAAGCTCAAACGGATGGTTCCAATCAGGAGATGATAGAACATGAGCTGTAGTGAGAGATCTCTTAAGTGATTCAAAAGAAGCCTCATAGTCCGAGTCAATGTGAAATATTGTATCCTTGGCCAAGAAAAGAGTTAAGGGTCTAGCAATTTTGCTAAAATCTTTAATGAATCTCCTATAAAATCTTACATGACCAAGAAAAGATCGTATATCTTTGACGCATTTGGGATGAGGAAGGTTATGAATGACATCTATTTTAGCTCTGTCTACCTCAATGCCTTTTCGTGAAATGACATGTCCAAGCACAATACCTTCTTGGACCATGAAATGGCATTTTTCCCAATTCAACGTAAAGTTCTTATCCTTACAGCGGGTAAGAACAGCGTCAAGATGACATAGGCAATCTTCAAATGAGTCCCCGAATATAGAGAAATCATCCATGAAAATCTCCAGAAAATTCTCGACCATGTCTTAGAATATCCCTATCATACACCGCTGAAATGTAGCGGGAGCATTGCATAACCCAAAGGGCATGCGTCTATAAGCAAAGGTACCGAAAAGACAAGTAAATGTTGTTTTATCTTGGTCCTTTTTGGCCATAGGGACCTGGTTATAGCCAGAATATCCATCCATAAAACAATAATATTCATGTCCAGCTTATCGTTCCAACATCTGGTCAATGAAAGGTAGAGGAAAGTGATCTTTTCTCGTTGCGGCCTTGAGTTTTCTATAATCAAAATATACACGCCACCCAGTTTGGGTGCGTGTTTGGATCAACTCATTAGCCTCATTAGTTATGACCGTGATGCCAGACTTCTTAGGGACTACATGAATAGAACTTACCCATTGGCTATCAGAGATTAGGTAAATTATACCACTATCAAGGCATTTGACAATTTCTTTCTTTACCGCATCCTTCATGACAGGATTTAACCATCTTTGTGGGTCTCTAGTTGGTTTGGCTTCATCCATCAAATGTATATGATGTTCTACAATCAAGGGACTGATCCCTTTGATGTCTATCATTATCCAACCAAATGCTTGCCGATTAGATCTCAAGACCTTCAAAAGAGCATCCTCTTGTTCTAAAGCTAGAGAAGCAGATATAATCACGGGCAAAGACTCATTCTCACCTAAATATACATATTTAAGATGAGAAGGTAATAGTTTGAGATCTAATGTCGGCGGAGAGAAAATAGAAGATGGGGTAAGGGAATGATATTCGGATTCTCGAAGAAGTTCATAGCCTGTATAAGATATTGACTCGGAAAACGCTACTAACTTTTGTGATGAGTCAAAAGGTTCAAACTCAGGGTTGGACTCGTCAAAAGTGTCCTCACTATGATGCTGTGCAAGATCAAACAATGATGTACTAATATCATCGAGATCATCAAAGCAAAGTTCATCAACCTTGCAGCTTTCGGGAACTATCTCGTAGACAGAACAGATATCAAGAATATGAGCAGAAGGTTTAGATGGTTGACTTCTAAGCTTGTAAATGTTAAGCTCAATTGTCATTTTGCCGAAGGTTAAGTTCATAGAACCGTTACGACAATTAATGACAGCATTGGAAGTGGCAAAGAAGGGTCGACCGAGAATCACCGGAATTTGGTTCCGTGGGTTCCCTACAGGCCGTGTATCTAAAACAATAAAGTCCACAGGGAATATAAATTCCCCGAATTTTATCAACACATCCTCAAGTTCACCCCTAGATTTGGTGATAGATCGATCTACTATCTGGAGAGTGCAGTAGGCAGGTTTCAACTCTCCAATACCTAACTGCTCGTAGACAGAGTAAGGAAGTAGGTTAACACTAGCGCCAAGGTCGAGTAAAGCACGGTTAATATTCTTACCCTCAATAGAAATTGAAATTGTAGGACAGCCAGGGTCCTTACGTTTCTTTGGTAACTGATAGGTAAAATCTGTGCTAACATTACTCGTCATGAACACTTTTTTCGGCACTTGATTTTTTCTCTTCCTAATGCACAAGTCCTTAAGTATTTTCGCATATGCCGGAACTTGTTGGATAGCATTTAGGAGAGAGATATTTATGTTGACCTATTTAAACATTTCTATAATCTTCTCCATTAGTGCGTTAGGTTTGTTGGTCCTCAACCTATTAGGATAAGGAGCTTTATTAATAATAGTTGGGTCTAAAATTTGTGGAGAAGTTCGTATGGGTAAAACGGATCCCAGAATTGGAGTGGGGATCGTTTTAGGTTGACTAAAAGGAATAGGCTGAGGGTTCGAGCCTTGGGAAAAACGGAGAATAGGCTCGCAAGAAGGTGGAGTAGGCAAAATGGGGTAAGAAGTGGAAGTGGAAGCCGAGGTATCATTGATTGATTCCTCATTATCAATCTCTTCATCGACATGGTTGTTTAGCACTCTTCCAGATCTCAACGTGGTAATAGCACTCACATTATGATGTGAGTAGCCAGGATTTGGAAGGGGTTAAGCTGGAAATTTCCCTTTCTCTCTAGTACTCATTGCGGCATTTAATTGTACAATTTGTGCTTCTATCGATTTTATACTCTCACCGTGGGAGGCGAAGTCCTTCTTTATGTTATCGATAGACGATCTTATATCAGCCGACATTTGCATGGAATGTTTCATAAACAAATCCAATGTTCGTTCGAGTGAAGAGGAGTTTTCAGTACCAGCATTTTGGAAAGAATTATTATAAGGTACAGAATTGTTGGCTGGATTTTGAAAAGTTTGTGGTTGAAAGGGGTGCTGAATCTATGGTGGTTGCTGTGGCTGTGGAGGAACCCTTTGATAGTTATTTTGGTTTGGAACCGTATATTGAGTTTGGTGTTGGTTCCAAGCAAAATTAGGATGATTCCTCCAACCTTGATTATATGTGGAAGAATAAGGATCGTTTCTCGGTCGTTGCTGAAAAGCAGCATTAGTGTGTTCTTGACCTTGAAACGGAGAATTCAAAGGACATTCTTCCGTCAGATGTGATGGATCGGAATAGCATCCACACACGGTTTTAGGGAGCGTCACCTGATTTAGGGAGGCTAATAAAAAAAATTTCCATAGCTTCGAGTTTCTTTTGCATTGTTGCCATTTCGGATTTTACGGCTATGGAAACATCAAGTTGATGGATACCACCCCTAGACGAATGACTAACGCTTTCCCACTGCAAAGTGTTTTCAGCAAAATCTTTCAAAAATTTCCAGGCTTCACCATCATCTTTAGACAAGAAATTGCCTTGACACATAGTTTCAAGCTTCTGTTTTGTCGTTGGATTAATGCCTTCATATATAATTCGGCACAGATCCCATCTATAGATTCCATGATGAGAACATTGGACAAGCAGATCCTTGAACTGTTCAAAACATTTCCAAAATGGTTCATTGGGAAGCTAGGAAAACTGGTTGATTTCACTCCTAACACGGGCGCTCTTATGATCGAGATAAAATTTCTTAAAGAATGCTATAACGAATTCATCCCAATTGGAAATTGAGTGTGCGGGTGTGTTATAAATCCATTTTTCGGCTAAATCGCACAAAGTAAACGGAAGAAGATGTAAACGCATAGCATCCACAAAAAGTTATGAAGCGCCCATCATAGCACATACATTTTCGAATTTGGTGATAAAAACGTATGCGTCTTCAGACTCTAGACCGTGAAATTTAAGCAAAAGATTGATATAGTGTGGTTTGATTTCAAAATTATCCACATTGGCTGGTGGAATAGAAAGACAAGTAGAAAGAGGACCACGTATAGGGTAGCATCTCTCTTGGAGTGATATACGCGGTAGATTCTGCGTACCTGCGGGTGGTGGAAGAGTGGTGTTATTGAAATTCGATGGAGAACCGTCCATCTCGGTGAATGTGGTGTGTGGTGAGGAAAAAGAAGATGAATAAATACCGACTTCGGAGTCGATAGACAAAACGCGGACAAGACGGGCACTAGAATCCCGTGTCCAGCCGAGCATGCACTAAGCGGGTTTAGCGCAAGTGGCAGCGTATGTGTAAATTAAAAGAAAAGAAATGTTTTTTTTTTTTGAAAAAGACGGATTTAGAAAAATCACAAAAAATGCACAATCAACCCTAGATCTAAGATCACCTAGGTCAAGTCACTAGACCGCTCCTAGACTTCCAGAAGACAAATCACAGGATAAATGCTCTACTACCTCTTTATCTCTCTTGTGGCCAGGTAAGTGCCAGGTAAGTGGGAGGTATCCACTATGTAAATAGCGGGCCTAATTAAGTAACCACTTTCCTTAGACACGCTTGCATAGACACCACAAAAGAAATGCGAATAAGCAGTAGATTACCCACGACCTTCCTCTGTCCTAATTGAGCACGACGGTCCTTAGAGTATTGTCTAGATATTTTTTAGTTAATGAAGGGTGATGCGGATTCTACTTTTGTGATTTTTGGGGCTTAGGAAGGGTAATGAAATCCCCACATAATCTGAATTTGGTCTTTGCCTCTTAATTTTCGTATTAAAATATGCAAAAATAACCAATATCAAAACACGCAACAAGAATTTTTTAAGCGGCGGATTTTTGCAAAGAATCCTGCAGAAAAGTTGTTATTGGACTAATCAGAGAAGAGAGAAGAAGATAGAAATTATACCACAGAGAGCTGAAACTCTAAATCGTTCAAGGTGCCGCGGTTCCACCGTCAAATACTGCTTCTTGTCGCGGTTCCGTGGTCGATTGAACAGTTCTTTGAACAATGTTTTGGTACTAATGCTCCCCTTGCTCCTATGGTCTCGATGTAAAGATCTGAATATTTTTCTCCCTGCTACAGCGATTCCAGATTTCCTTGCAAAATTCACATACTAATCGTTAAGCACACAATGCATTTTTTGATTTAAATTTTGATGGAATAATAATATTTCAACTCAAATAGCAAGAACGAACAAATTACGCACGTATCCCCGGCAACGGCGCCATTTGATTGATCTAATTTTAGGGATTCCACTTCTTTAATTTTAAAGAAAAGATGTAGTACTAAAGAAGTGATGTAATGTTTTAGTCGTATAATAACCGCAATCAATGACGGTGTCGCATGTAGCGAGCGTTAGTGAATGCGGGTCGTCCTCTGGGATTCGTGGAGCTCGTAAATTCTTGTTTTAGCTGAGTCGAAAGAAATAGTAAAGAAAATCAAGAAATTGTTTCAAGAGTTTATTGAAGTAATTGTTTCAAGAATTCAAGAAATTGTTTTCAAGAAAGAAAATTCAAGAAAATATTCAAGATTTTGTTATCAAGAAAATTGTAAAAGGGTTGTAGGATTCGAACGGAATTGGTAGCCATGGCTGACTATTCAAAATGATTTCTCTTATCTATTGGTAGAATTAACACTAGATCGATGGCTACCAATGAGAATTAGGGATCTCTTGAAGAAACTAGGGTTTCTCCTTCATTGACCCTTGTCATTTCATTGATTTTCATTCTTATCTAGCCTTTAATAAGAAGGATCATCAATCTAATCCCTAAATTGTGATGAAATTCTCAATAAATTGATCTCACTCATAATTTAGACATTAATAATTCTTTTTGCTAAAATTTCTAATCTCCATAAGATTTAAGATGAATATAGAATTCTCTCACCATGTGATCTACCAAATTCCTTCGAATTCTAAGCAAGCGGAGATTTACTCACGCATTATGAAAATAGAAGAATCAACAAATAGAGATTTCATAATGCGAAAATTTAAAGAAAGCGAGATTAAAAGTAATGATCGCCTTTATTATTCAACTTCAAATTACAACTTCATCAATCCGAGATTACAAGAAAATTCGCTCTCAATCACTCCCTTGAAGAGGTAATTTCTCCGTCAATCTTCGCTTCACTCGATCACCGTGAGTCTTGGATCTATCGAGAATTACGTGCTCTTGATGACGATCGGCTTCGCGTAAAGATCTTGAATAATCTCGCTCGAGGAATTTCTTAATGATTCTTGATCTTGGATCTTGATTTGGAATTGGATCTAAATTGGATTTGGTTTTTGAATCAAAAGTGTCAAACCCCTCACCAAGGCTTGGGTCTTTTTTATAGCCCTTCATCAAGCTTCCCTCATAAGCTAGGTTGTTACAAGGAGATTTCTAGAATAAGTTAGGTAGTTATGAAGCTTCCTCAACAAGCTAGGTTATTATAGAGAAGTTTCCATAACAAGATTGTTACAATGAAGTATTCTCAACAAGCTAGAACATTGCAATGAAGCTTCTGGAGAATTCTTGATCGCTAATCCCCTGACTCGGCCGTGGACCGCGGCGACTCGGGCTGACTCGGCCACGGTTCCGCCGCCGATTGGTGAGTTTGTGTCTTTAACTTTCTGTGGCCTTATTCTGTTGATCTCTGGATCTTTATTTTATATTTGGAATCTTCTTATCTCTTTTGAATTTCTGCCAGTATTTGATTTTTCGATTTCCTGTATTTTATCGGTGAATTTCTGATTCCGATATCTGACCTGAGCTGATTTTTGCACAAGATCTCAATGAAGAATGTTAGAGATATACAATATTATGCGTGAAATAATAAACATACAATTTCCTTCAAAAAATGTTGATTATAATGTATAACACATGGTAATTGATATTTTCCAGACAAACTTGTAATATGTGTTATATTTATAACAAACTTCCTTAGATGATTAGAAAAATGAGGAAATTGTTATGTTAAAGATTGCAATAATTTCGAATGAACAGCTGGCGAACCGCTGTGTGAATAGAAGCTCCATTTCTGTGAATGTTTTGACGGAGTCATTTTGGAGCTCCGAGTACCATTCAAACGTCGTCTCTGACAAGCTGCCAATGAACTGGCGAAACAGCAATTAGTCGTCGCCTCCAGTATTGCCGCATAATTCTGTGAACTGGACGACGTGCTGATGAGTCTGTCCACTTGTATACCTGGAACTTGGGGATCGTATATCCTGGTGGGTACTTGATTTGATCTTACCAACTTGGATACGGTCGCCCGATTCTGACGACTTGGCCAGCCGCTTTGCTTGCCTGATGAGCTCGTATTTGCTGAGCTATGTAGTCATCGAGGGCAGCTTTGGAGATCGTTTCCTCCCTGGCTGCTAATAAAACCGGAAGAGGGTTTGAAGTTTCCCCTCTGTTGTCCTCGATGATTATCAGTGGATTTTCGGCTGGAGGTTCTGGTTGGATCATCATTCTAACTATATCTTGGAACAGGAGCGCCATCTGTTTTATATTAGCCGCTTGTTCTGTAGCCTCCTTATCCTTTCTTTCTAGCACCCTTCGCAGGAACTCCGTATCGGTCTCCTGCTCCTGGCGATGTTCAGACGCTGCTTCCGGGCTTTCTTTCTGCCCGGTGAGTGCTGTCATTTTCGTCAGCACCTCCTGGAGCTTTTGTTGTTGCTCCTGAGCCTTTGTCAACGACTGAGTTTGCGGCCGATGACCCATGGAAGCACGGCTTTACTCTTTTCCGGAAGACATATAAACCGTGTGCACGATCATGCCTCCAGACTTGGGGCATTTGGATCCATCACCCTTAGGATTTGCCGCCGACAGTGGGAGATTCTCCGGCCTTCTCTTTTTGTGAGAAGTCGAAGTCGAAGGAGCTATTGTAACAGGCACCTGAGAAGTCCCTTGTTGCATGCTAGAGGGATGATTGTTCTCTTGTCGAACCTTCATTTCTCCGGTCGACAAGGGTAGTCTTTATTGATCACAGAATCTTGGACCTTCCGCCAGACCCTGTGGACTTGGGAAGACAGCCGCTGAGGGGGTTGCGCCAGCTTCGCCTATATCATGTTTTCAACAAGCGGGGGAGATCTCTTCAGCACCGCGGTCGTAGAGTTCTTTCGCACCCTCCTTAGCTGTTCAAAACTGTTCCCAGTTGGAACAGCAGCGTCAACTTCCACCATTGGAGCTGGTGGAGTAAGTCTAGAAGGAGAGTTGCCCCCAGCTTTCCTCACTCGGCGCCAGTGGCGACGTCGAGCATGTCTTGCAGATGGGACTACCTCTGTCGTGGGAGAGGCTCCGTCATGCCCCCGGCTTTGATGAAGGGCTACAGCTGGTGTCAGCCTGTTGAATACTGACGTCCGTTGAAAGGGGACGGTCAATCTTTCGAAGGCCGGACTTTTAGTAAAGGAAGCAATCTTGATGACTTTTCCGGAAGAAGGAGTTGGAACGGCCAATCTTGCGAAGACCGATCCTTTAGCAGGAGAAGCCCTGTCGACGACTTCTCTCGCCGGAGCTGGAACGGCTATCCGTTTTGGGATAACCCCTTCAGGTATTACGAGCCTCTTTGCGGGCCCACCGGAGCTTTGGTTCAGTCTATTGAAGACTGAGGCGTTAGGATTAGACGACCCGTTGAGTGGGGCCATGGAGATTGCAAGTCGATCAAAACCGACTTCTTGGGAGCTTCTTGTAGTGGCACTGGGGCACTGAAGCTTGCTGGCGGGATCATGGTCCTAAAGAATAATCCAGTGGTGGCTTGAGTCACCTGCTCCACTGGCATTGAAAATATGCAGGCCGCAATTTTCCCGTATGTCACTCTTCCAGCGGGGATGGAGTGGGAGTTGCTGTTGCAGGTACACTTAGAAGCCATTGATCTTCTTTTCTCTGCACAGGACTAAGATACCAAATCTTAGTACCCCGAATCCAGGGGCAACCATAGTAAACAGCGATTTTTTTTCAAACATGACACACGAAGTGTGGAGTGGAAAGAGGAAAAGGTCCCGCCGGGCGTGCCAGAATCTGTTCGCCGCCGAAAATAGAGACGGATCTGGGATGGATCGTCTTGCCTGAATTTAGGGGGAAATGCTATTTGGGTTCATCCGTCCACCTCTCCGAAGACACCAAGTTAATTTATGGCACCGTATATCGGAGGTTTGGACGGATGCGGCCGTTGTAGCAAATTTCGACAAATTCCCCCTCGTTTACGAGGGGTTTTTGATTGTGGGGACGCTCTTCCCTGCAGGCGCAAGCCCCTGCAGTTAATTACGTTACCGCGCCGTGATAACCACTTTCTCCGGCTCCAAAAGTTCACTTCGTGTCGTGTGTGTTTGTTTTATTTTTGGTTGCCCGTAGATTATATACGGAGACTAATTTATGTCGTCGCCTGTAGGGATTAGTCCAAATCCGTATATTCTTAGATTTAGGTTTGGTTCGATTTAAAGATCGATGATCTGTTTTGAGATCAAGATCGACTTAAATGTAGACGAGCAGTTGGGGGCTCGATTGGTTTTTTTTATGTCATGAGTCCTGTTTGGAAAACGATGAGTCCATGGGCTCAATTGATCTGAATTAGGGACCTAGACAACTTGGGCTTGGCCCACTCAATTTTCCTTTGATTTAAAAGAAGTGCTAAGCACTGGTGTAGGCTTAGTCCCCTTCTTCTTGAAAAAAGTGCTGAGCAATTATGTGAGTTCTGACGCTCACACATAACCATATGGGGTTTTCAGTCATGGGGATTTGTCCAAAAAGTGTTGGACACTTTACGCTTTTTTTGTCTCTTTATGTGGAGTGCTGAGCACTCTTTAAAGCGCCCACGTACAAAGCACGCGAGGCACTAGGCGTCAGGTGTTTAATGATGAGTGTTAATCACCCTTATGTTCTGTGGCATCCACATGAGGGTCACGGAGGCGCTGGGCGCTAGGCGTCACTCACTGAGTGCTAAGCACTCTTTTATTTTGTAGCACCCACATGAGAGACACATGAGGCGCTGGGCGCTGAGCGCCAGTCACTGAGTGCTAAGCATTCCTTATTTTTGTAGCGCCCACATGAGGGGCGCGTGGGGTGCTGGACGCCAGCCACTGAGTGCTAAGCACTCCTTATTTTTCTCTTTTTTTTTAATGATCCACGGGATCTTTATTTACTTTTTCTTTACCTAAAATTTCCAAGAAGAGAATTCTTCTTCCTCGAGAATTTAATTCTCTGTTCTTTCAGAACTTTCTCTCTTCTTTTTTTTTCTTGAAATTTATGGGGGGTTCCTCTCTCTTAGACTTGAAGTCTTGGGTCCTTTATATAGTCGAGGCAAATCTGTTTATTAGTTGAAGAAATCTCTCATTGAGAGATCCTAATTGATTTGGGGATTTTACCCACCGTTAGATCTTCGATCCAAGGACTTCTGTTTTACAGAAGATATTTTTCTTTTTTTTAACAGGATTAGGGAAATATTTTCCCACACAGAATTTATTCTTTAGATCGGTGATTCTCTAATCACCATTGGATTTTTAATCCAACGGTACTCTATTTTACAGAGAGTGATCTTTCTTTTTGAGAAATATTTGAGGAATATTTCCTCAACAGAATTTAATTCTGCATTCTGATGATTTATCATCTCCGTTGGATCTTCGATCCAACGGCTCTGTTTAAAAGATAAAAGAAAGTAGAATTTAATTGTACCAGGCGCCGGCGCTCACGTGTTGTGCACGTGCAGCGCCAATAAGAGTTTTATTAACTCTGGCGCTGGCGCCCTTATGGCAAACACGTGAGGCGCTGCCTCTTGAGTTCCGAACAGAGCTTTGCTCTTTTAAGAGTTTTTAACTCTGACGCTGGCGCCCTCGTGGCAAACACGTAAGGCGCTGCCTCTTGAGTTTTGAACAGAGTTTTGCTCTTTTAAGAGTTTTCTAATTCTGGCGCTGGCACCCTCGTAGCAAACACGTGAGGCGCTGCCTCTTGAGTTTTGAAAAGAGGTTTGCTCTTTTATTAAGGAAACAATTTCATTTGAAAGACTCGGGTTGCGAGATTTTCCACAACATTCACCAGATCGTCATTCCTATGCTTGCTTGGTAGCTGTTGTTGTATGAAAACTCCACAGGATGTAGGTGATCTTCCCACGATCCTCCGAAGTCTAACATACACACTCTGAGCATATCCTCCAAGATCTGAATAGTTCGCTCAGACTGACCATCTGTTTGTGGATGATAAGCCGTGCTGAAGTTCAGACTTGTTCCCAAGCTTGCTTGCAGACTCTGCCAAAATTGCGATCGGAACCTGGTGTCACGATCGGAGACAATGCAGACCGGTACTCCATGAATTCGCACAATCTCCTGTATGAGTTCATGGGTATCAGAGATAGTACATATTTGAAGAGTTTAAATCTTAAGTAGATTATTACCTCCATATACTTCTTTGCTAATGTCTCAGTTGATTGGCCAACTCAAAATGGGATGAAGTGAGCCGACTTTGTGAGTCGATCCACAATGACCCATACCGCATCGTTACCCTTTGTGCTGTGAGGAAGTGCAGTCACAAAATATATTGTGATGTGTTGCCACTTCCATTCTGGGATTGGTAACGGTTGAAGTAGTCCAGCTATCCTGTGATGTTCAGCATTTACTTGCTGACACACCAAACATTTAGCGACGCTTCTGGCTACTTCACACTTCATTCCATGCCACCAGTAATTCTGATGTAGATCTTTGTACATCTTTTTACCTCCAGGGTGTACTGAGTAGGGAGAGCTGTGACCTTCTTTCATTAACTTTTCCCGAACAGGACCTTTTGGTACACATAACCTGCTGCTGTATCTCAAAGATCCGTCTTCATGGATGATGAAGTCTGTTCTGAGTCCATTCTCCACTTGTTCTCTGATCTTTTGCAACTTAGCATCACTTTCTTGAGCTGCTATGATCTGGTTGACAATGGTAGATTGAACTTGTAAATTAATCAAACATGAAGTGTTACCTAGCATGACTACTTCAATCTCCATCTGGTGCAAGTCCTGTTGAAACTTCCACTGAGCGGTGAGATGCGTTGCTAATGGTTGGCGACTAAGAGCATCAGGTACCACATTCACCTTCCCTGGGTGATACTGCAGGTTGATGTCAAAGTCCTCCATGAGTTCTAACCATCGTCTCTGCCTCATATTCAATTCCTTCTGAGTAAACACATATTTCAGACTCTTGTGATCTGTGTATATGTTCACTTGTTCACCAAGAAGATAATGGCGCCAAATCTTGAGAGAAAAGATAACGGCTGCCAACTCCAAATCATGTATCGGATATTTGCGCTCATGAGTCTTCAGCTGTCTTGAAGCATAAGCCACAACCTTACCGGGCTGATGTAGAACACATCCTAATCCCTTACTGGATGCATCGCAATGCACTTCGAAACCTCCAGATTGGTCCGGTATGACGAGGATAGGCGCTGATGTCAACCTTGACTTGAGTTCTACGAAAGCTTGTTTGCATGCTTCTGACCACACAAAGTCTTCATCTTTACGTGTGAGCTTGGTCAGGGGTGTTGCTATCTTAGAAAAGCCTTCAATGAACCTTCAGTAATATCCTGCTAGACCCAAGAAACTTCGAATGTCCTTCACTGATTTTAGTGTTGGCCATTCGCTTGCTGCTGAAACTTTCGCTGGATCCACAGAGATTCCTTCACCTGATACGATATGTCCAAGAAAACCAACTTGATCTAGCCAAAACTCGCACTTGATGTACTTGGCGTATAATTGATGTTGTCGTAGAGTTTCCAGGACAATTCGTAGGTGCTCGTCATGTTCTTTTCGACTCTTAGAATACACCAGGATGTCGTCGATGAAGATTGTTGGGGTCGAAAATTGCACCCCGATTGACCAAGTCAAAGTCAAGGTCAACCCCAAGCCAAGTGGGCCTAAGCCCGGATCAAGTGGGCCCATGCCCAGGTCGAGTCTGAACATGAAGCGGCTGGCCCTCCTCCATGCCCAAAATGAAATCTTGTAATAAATAATTTTTATATAATTTTTATGCATGAATGGGCATAGAGCCAAATTTTTGTAAAGCCCATGGCTTATATGCAAAAAGAAATGGCACATGAGCCATGGGATGGGCAAAATGCCATTTTTGTAAAACCCAAGGGGCTATATGTAAAGTGTATAGCCTATAAAGGCCAAGATAATGAAAATATCTCAACAACTTTTTCTCTCTCCCAAAAAACATCAAGATCTGTGATCTTCTCCTTCCTCAAGGTTCTAAAACCTTCTTCTTTCTTTTAAATTAAATCAAGAGTTTTACTCTTCCTTTTATAAAACTAAATATTTTTCATCAAGAAACCCACAAAGGGGAACTCAGATCTTCTATTAGATCTCAAAAAGGGGAAATCTTTAAATCTCGCCCCCTTTCTCCAAGATCCGGCCAAACGACAGGAAGAAGAAGGAGACCCATCGCCAGAAACCCCACTTTGGGGAAGATCCAGGGCTCAAGGGGAGAATCCCCTTCATCAGCTTCAAAATATCCTAGGAGTTTAACTCCTCACACACACACACACACACACACACACAAAATAATAAGTGTTTCTTTCTGGGAGTACAACTCTTGTTGCAGGGACCAAGTCCTTTTTGCCTCTCGAGCGCCCCGAGCGCCAGCGCCCTTGTGCTCGAAGCGCTAGCGCCCGAAGGCCCACGTGCTTGGCATGTGGGGCGCTAGCGCCCGAGCGCCCACGTGCCTGGCACGTGGGGCGCTAGCGCCCGAGCGCCCACGTGCCTGGCACGTGAGGCGCTAGCGCCCAAAGCGCCAGCACCCGAGCGCTCACGTGCCTGGCATATGAGGCGCTAGCACCCAAAGCGCTAGCGCCCGATATATCCAAAACCGCCCTTTTCAAAACACAACACACGTACACTGCACATTGAGTTCGCATGACCTGTTTGACCCGTTAATCGGAGGTTCCCTCAGTCCAAAGGCGAGGGGTAATTAACGGCAGCTTAGTTCGCGGTTGCCGGAGATTGATCCCCTCAATCAATAAACCCCAGCCTACCCTAGGCAGGGGGAATCTGTAATCTGCCTGACAAGCGCACACTCATTCTTATCTCAATGGGGTGACGAAAAACACCCTACAGATTCTGGCATGCCCAGTGGGACTTATCTCTGCTCCTATATTTCGAGTTTAACGTTCATGCGAACTCAACCAATACACATAACTATATTTATACTAAAATAATGCTCTTTCATGCAGGTTTTCAAGCAATCACTTCTCAAAAATGTCTCCAAAGATGAACTCAGCTCTCATCTCATACACGATGAAGATGGATTCCAGGATGGTCCTCCCGGCAAGTCTCGGACGACAGTGGGAAGAACCGCTGCTACAATTTGGGTCTATTCTATTTGTCTCGGCTAATGCCATCCCTGCACCTCAAGCCCCGGTGACAGACAAACCGGTCTCGAAAGGCAAGAGGCCAAATGTGGTGGTCTCAAAGACGCCCCAACTCAAACGCAAGTCAGTATTTGAACGACTCTCCTTGGCCCCAGCTGGGGGCAAGGCTATCAACACCAACAAAGCAATAAGACCTCTCGAGCAAGCTCCAGCGGTGTCCCTGACAACTGCTCGATCGGGTGTCTTCTCTAAGATCCCCGCTAATCGACTCACGGTGGCTTCCCACGAAATGGATGCCCGCCAATCCCTTAAAATTGATAAGCTAAGGCAGAAAAGGCTCAGATATAGAGCCAACAAAAGGGCTAGGGCTCCTGCTAGGCTGAACCTCATGAGGTTCGAAGAACAGGGTTACCCCGCCAAAGATGAGGAAATGGCTGGATATGTGGTCCACACTGTCTACATGGTGGGCACGCGCAGCAAGAGCAAGGACGGGGCCACCACATCTGAAATCCAATCTGGCTTGAATGTAGTTGTCGTTTCCCAAGAACAGCCGCCTCCGCTGGATGATGAAAACCCTCTCGATGAGGATGATAGGCAGCAAGACCCCTCAGTCCATGTAGAGTCAAGCGCGGAAAGCGAAGATGAGCCAACTTTCTATCCTAAGACCGCAGAGCAGCAACTTCTCCAAGAGCTCTGAAAGCAGCTCAAAAACAAAGACAAGGAGATGGCCAAGCTCTACTCAAAAATTAACGACTTGACAAACGTCGTCTTACAGCTCACGGCCCAACTTGCCTCTCAGCTGCCCAATCAAGCGCATGGCTCTACTCATGGACCGGGAAACGGTGTCCCAAGACAGCCGACGCCTATTCCCTCAAATCCAAAGGTGGGCGGACAGCATGAAGGCCAGTCGCATCCTATCTCGGGAAATGTCTTGGCGGCCGATGACAGCAACCCGCTAACTCAAGATCAAATCATGGATTTGGTTGCCAACAAAGTCAAAACATTGGCAGCCGAAGCCGGAGAGCAAAAAGATGCCAGCAGTAGCGGGAGACCATATCCTGCTCGGTACGATCTTGTGGAATTTCCCACTGGCTATGTCGTCCCCAAATTTGAAAGGTTCGATGGGACGGGAAATGCGAACCAGCACATTGCCCAATTTAAAGCATCATGCGCAAATACTGGGGGCAATGATGCGCTCCTTCTCCGTCAGTTTGTTAATAGCTTGACAGATGTTTCTTTCGATTGGTATGCAAGCATACCAGATGACTCGATCACGACCTTCGCTCAAATAGAATCCATGCTCAAGAAAAGGTTCATGAGTGTCAGCGATAAAATCACCATTGCCGACCTCGTAAGGATAGAGCCAAACAACAACGAAAGCAAATGGATTTTATAGTCCGATGGTGCAATCTCTCTGTCAAATGTGAACCGCCGTTGGAGCAAGACCAATCCGTCAGTCCTCTTATATAAAATCTGAAGGACTGGATGAAACCTTTCCTGTGCACCGCAGGCCTTAAAACATTCCAAGAGATGACCAGAAAGGTCCAAACGGTGGAACGCTCAAAGCTCGAGTCCGCTCAGGATCTTCAGTTCACAAACAAACTGAAACCTTGGAGGGACGACAACCGAAAAGGCGGAAGTTCTAACATCACCGATTCTCTAAATAAGCAGAGAGTGGGCGGAGCAAAGACTAACAAATCTCGAGAGCCAACTTTGGAGGAAAGAAGAAATAAGGTCTACTCATTCCGAAGGGACAAGGTCCACAAAATTTTTAAAGATGCTCTGAAGAATGGCCTGCTGCTACCAGGACCAAAAAGGCTAAGTGAAGCGAACAGGACTGATCATCCCAACTTTTGCCCATACCACCGAGTGCTGAGACACACTATTGAAGACTGTTGCATCTTCAAGGATTGGGTCGAGAAACAATACAAGGCGGGAGAAATATCATTGTCCCCTGGCGTGTTAACAAACAATCAAGTTGCGACCGCCAATTTCATACAAACGAAGACCAAAGTCCTTCAGGGACCTAATTCTCTCAGACATCTGCCTTTCTCTAAAAAGAGTGGACCAAGGCAACAAACTAAGAGCCAAGCGAGCAACATTGCCAATGAAGAAGCAATAGACGGATACACAACCCACACGTTCTATATGATGGAGCTCAGAGGAACAAGTCCTCCTATGCCTTATAACCATGACAATGACGCGGTTGTTGCCATCCAACATCGGCCCGATCCAAATGATGAAGAGCTCGCTCAGGCCATTGAGCCAAAGGAACCCGTGGTTCATGCTGAATCAAGTTCAGGCGGTAGGGATGAGCCCGTTGTCATACCCGGAACTATAGAACAAGCATTATTCCAATGGCTTCAAAGGCAGCTTCAGGACAGGAATGAGAAGATGGCCAAGGTCCATTCTAAAGTCGACGAGCTGGCAAATGTCGTGGCGGATCTCATGACCCAAGTCGCCCGATTGCAATTACAGCAAAATCAACTTTTGGTTCGTGAGCTGGGGATTAATATCCGGAAGCAGCCGACTGATGCTCCCTCCAGCCCGAGAGCGGAACACCTTTGTGAAAAACGGACGCGATCAGCCTCCAGTCCCTTTGATACGTACACTGAACGTGGTAAGCGGACAATAGGCAAACCAAAGACCGATCGTCCTCAGGGTCCAGCATCAGTAAGGGCACCTACTCTAATAATGGAGTGAAAGAAGAAAGTATACTCCTTCAAGAGGGATGAAGTCCGCAAAATATTCAGGGACACCTTGAACAACGGTCTTCAACTGCCTATTCCAAAGAGGCCACATGAGATGAACATGACCGGCAATCCCCTATACTGCCCATACCATATAATGGTGAGTCATACCATTGAAGACTGCTATGTTTTTAAAGACTGGATGGAGAACCAATACAAACTTGGGAAAGCCTCGCAGTCGTCAGATGTATCGACAAGCCACAGAGCTACGGTCATCAACACAACTCCGCCAAGATCAAAGTTCGAGGAGCTAGGATAAGCAAGCTGACCACCACGTCGTTAAACTGGGAACAATAGACCTCTATGTCTTTAAACTGGGAACCGCTGACCACCATGTCATTAAACTGGGAATAATCGATCTCTAAGTCGATAAACTGGGAATGTAAAAATGTGTAAATAAAACAAAAATAAAAAAAGTAATAAAAAGCCGAAATGATGGGGCAACTCGCAATAAAAATCAGCGAGTAAAAATAAAGATGAAAAATAAAGTCGAAATGATGGGGCAACCGCGAATAAATAGCCGAAATGATAGGGCAATCGCGACCTTCGCGATAAGAAAAGCTGAAATGATAGAGCAATCGCGGTAAAAAAAATACGACGAATGATGAGTCGCTCCTGGTACTATATTCCAGTGCAGCGATGCAGACACCAACAAAATCCAATTTCCCAAAATTCTCCCGGCCCTATGGTTGGTCCCCAAGTTGACTACCGTATACAATCCATGGGCTCAAATAATTCTCACCATACCCCTGCCCCACCGCAATCACCAATCACGCGGCCGGTCTCCGCTCGTGGAATTATGCTCCATCAGGAAAGACCCACTCATGTGTCCTCACGATACATGAGGAGAACAAACCTTCGTAGAATCCTTACGACTCACAAAGGAAAAACACACTTGGGAGTCCCCACGACTCCTAAGGAGAAAGTACACCTGCGGGATCCTTTCGACTCGTAGGGGGAAATGCTTTTATGGCACCCTTACGGCTCATAAAATTGAAAAGTCTTAGGTGATAGGGACCTAAACCTGTCTCCTAAGACATTGCTCCCCAACAGGGAAAGGCAAATGATGAATTGCTCCTGGCACCTGTGCTTCAGTGTTAGCAACGCTGATGCCGGCCCCTACCCCAAAATTCAAAGCTTCCGATCCATAGACCCCTAAGTCTTTAAACTGGGAACAGACGACCTCTAAGTCATTAAACTGGGAAAAGATGACCCCTAAGTCGTTAAACTGGAAACGAGGGAGATCCCCTCACGGCGAATGATGAGTCGCTCTTGGTACCATATTCCAGTGCAGCGATACAGACACCAACCAACCTCTGAATGTCCCAACGGCAAATGATGGGTCGCTCCTGGTACTATATTCCAGTGCAGCGATGCAGACGCCAACCAAATTCCAAATCCCATACTCCAACGGCGAATGATGAGTCGCTCCTGGTACCATATTCCAGTGCATCGATGTAGACGCCAACAAAGTCCCAAAATTTTTTCCGGCCCTACGGTCGGATCATACATCCTGCAAAACCGTATATAATCCATGGGCGTAAAACAATCCCAATATCTCCCAAGTCCTACCGGTGGGGCCACATTCAAATTCCTACCAAAACTAAAAATAAATCGTATGTCCACAAGCAAAGTGGGCACGGATGAAAACCTAAAAGGGCTCCGTGAGTAAAAACAGCAGGACTGCCGGCGAGTTTCTGAAAACCCGAAAGGGCGCAAACTCGTAAAAAAGAGATGAAATGCACTCGCAAAGTCCTCTCGACTTTGTGAGGAGAAAATTCCCGCATGAGATCCTTACGACTCATAAAGGAGCAACATACTTAGGAGTCCCCACGACTCCTAAGGAGAAAATACACCTACGAGATCCTTTCGACTCGTAGGGAGAAAATGCTTTTATGGGACCCTTACGACCTATAAAATTGAAAAGCCTTAGGTGATAGGGATCTAAACCCGCCTCCTAAGCCATCAATTCCCAAATCCTCTCAGGGCAAATGATGAGTTGCTCCTGGTATTATTCAAGTGCAGCAATGCTGCCGAACAAAAAAAATAATCCCCAAATCCTCTTAAAGACAGATGATGATTCGCTCCTGGTACCATATTCTAGTGTAGCGATGCTGATGTCAACTCAAATCAAACAAATCAAACCAACCAATTCCAACATCGACTTCTGCGTCAAACAACAGACACTCCACCTCGGGGAACGTCAACCAGCGACACTCCGTACTGGAGAAAAGTCCAACAACGACACTCCGTCTCGGGGATACGTCAACCAGCCGACACTCCGCCTCGGGGAAACGTCGACCAGCGACACTCCGTACCGGAGAAACGTCCAACAGCGACACTTCATAACGGGGAAACGTCGAGCAGACACTCCATCTAGGGGACACGTCAACCAGCGACACTCCGTCTCGGGGAAACGTCCAACACAGACACACCGTGCCGGGGACATGTCAACCAGCGACACTCCGTCTCGGCGAAACGTCCAACATAGACACTCCGTGCCGGGGACATATCGACCAGCGACACTCTGCATCGAGGAAACGTCCAACACGGACACTCTGCATCGGGGAAACTTCCAACAACGACACTCCGTAATGGGGAAACGTTAAGCAGACACTCCGTCTTGGGGACACGTCAACTAGCGACACTCCGTCTCGGGGAAACATCCAACACAGACACTCCGTGCCGGGGACACGTCGACCAGCGACACTCTGCATCGAGGAAACGTCCAACACAGACACGCCACATCGGGGAAACATCCAACAATGACACTTCGTAACGGGGAAACGTCAAGCAGACACTCCGTACCGGGGAAACGTCCAACAGCGACACTCCGTAATGGGGAAACGTCAAGCAGACACTCCGTCTCGGGGACACGACAACCAGCGACACTCCGTCTCGGGGAAACGTCCAACACAAACACTCCGTGCCGGGGACGCGTCGACCAGTGACACTCTGCATCGGGTAAACGTCCAACACAGACACTCTGCATCGGGGAAACGTCCAGCAACGACACTCCGTAACGGGGAAACGTCAAGCAGACACTCCGTCTCGGGGATACGTCAACCAGCCGACACTCTGCCTCAGGGAAACGTCAAGCAGACACTCCGTGCCGGGGGCACATCGACAACAGACACTCCGTCTCGGGGAAAAGTCGACCAGCGACGCTCCATACCGGGGAAACGTCCAACGGTGACACTCCGTAATGGGGAAACGTCAAGCAGACACTCCGTCTCGGGGATACGTCAACCAACCGATACTCCGCCTAGCAGACACTCAGTGCCGGGGGCACGTCGACTAAAAACACTCCGCCTTGGGGAAACGTCGACCAGCGGCACTCCGTGCTGGGGGCACGTCTACTAAATCACTCCGTGCCAGGAAAACGTCGACCACGGACACTCTGTCTCGGAGACGCGTTAAGCGTCGACCGTCTATGTCATAAAAAGGGCAGTGCATCCCAAAAAGTGGGAATCAAAGCAAGTCGCCTCCACGCGAAAGAAGATCCATCAATTTCATGCACACGACCAACATATGTGGTGTGCATTTATTGATGGGGGCACTTTATTGGGGTCGAAAATTGCACCCCGATTGACCAAGTCAAAGTCAAGGTCAACCCCAAGCCAAGTGAGCCCAAGCCCGGATCAAGTGGGCCCATGCCCAGGTCGAGTCCAAACATGAAGTGACCGGCCCTCCTCCATGCCCAAAATGAAATCTTGTAATAAATAATTTTTATGTAATTTTTTATGCATGAATGGGCATAGAGCCAAATTTTTGTAAAGCCCATGGCTAATGTGCAAAAAGAAATGGCACATGAGCCAGGGGGTGGCAAAATGCCATTTTTGTAAAGCCCAAGGGACTATATGTAAAGTGTATAGCCTATAAAGGCCAAGATAATGAAAATATCTCAACAACTTTTTCTTTCTCCCAAAAAGCATCAAGATCTGTGATTTTCTCCTTCCTCAAGATTCTAAAACCTTCTTCTTTCTTTTGAATTAAATCAAGAGTTTTACTCTTTCTTTTATAAAACTAAATAGTTTTTCACCACAAAACCCACAAAGGGGAACTCGGATCTTCCATTAGATCTCAAAAAGGGGAGATCTTTAAATCTCACTCCCTTTCTCTAAGATCCGGCCAAACGACAGGAAGAAGAAGGAGACCCATCTCCAGAAACCCCACTTTGGGGAAGATCCAGGTCTCAAGGGGAGAAGCCCCTTCATCAGCTTCAAAATATCCTAGGAGTTTAACTCCTCAAATATATATATATATATATATATATATATACAAAATAATAAGTGTTCCTTTCTGGGAGTACAACTCCCGTTGCAGGGACCAAGTCTCTTTTGCCTCTCGAGCGCCCCGAGCGCCAGCGCCCTTGCACTCGAAGCTCTAGCGTCCACGTACCTGGCAGGTAGGACGCTAGCGCCCAAAGCGCTAGCACCGTTGTGCTCAAAGCGCTAGCGCCCGAGCGCCCACGTGCCTGGCACGTGAGGCGCTAGCGCCCAGAGCGCTAGCGCCCTGGCGCTCAAAGCGCTAGAGCCCGAGCGCCTACGTACCTAGCACGTGAGGCGCTAGCGCCCTGGCGCTCAAAGCGCTAGCACCCAAAGGTGCTAGCGCCCGAGCGTTTTCTCCCATGCATCCTTTGGATGCCCTTTTCCCTTATGTGTGTGTGTGTATGTATGTGTATGTGTGTGTGTATACACATCTATAAACACACACACATACTCCATGACATTGTCCCTGTTAGAAAAAAATTCTAACGGGGCGCTGCCCCGCACCCCGCAAGGGGGCTGCTAGCCCCCTTGACCCCCAGCCAGCTATCCGGGTAGCGGGACCCCCATAAAATGGGGCCCCCCAATATATCCAAAACCCCCCTTTTTAAAACACAACACACGTATAATGCACATTGAGTTCTCATGACCTTTTTGACCCGTTAATCGGAGGTTCCCTCGCTCCAAAGGCGAGGGGTAATTAACGGCAGCTTAGTCCGCGGCTGCCGGAGATTTGGATCCCCGCAATCAATAAACCCCAGCCTACTCTAGGCAGGGGGAATTTGTAATGCGCCTGATAAGCGCACGTGCATTCCCATCTCAATGGGGTGACAAAAAACACCCTACAAAGATGACAACAAACCTGTCTAAGTATTCCCGGAAAACTTGGTTCATCAGATTCATGAATATTGCTGGTGCATTGGTCACTCCAAATGGCATCACTAGAAATTTGTAATGACCATAGCGAGTTTTGAAAGCCATTTTATGAATATCGGCTTCCTTGACCTTCACCTGATGATAACCTGAACGAAGATCTAATTTAGAGAAAACACAAGATTCACTTAGCTGATCGAATAAATCGTCGATACGCGGTAGCGGATACTTCTTCTTTATAGGGACTTCGTTCAAGGCTCTATAATCGATGCACATTCTGTATGAACCTTCTTTCTTCTTCACAAGCAGTACTGGTGATCCCCAACTTGAAGTTCTGGGACGAATCCATCCTTTTGCCAATAATTCGTCCAGCTGAGTTCGGACTTCCTTCAAACCTTCCGGACTTAATCGATAAGTTGCTTTGATCACCGGCTGTGCTCCTGGTACTAAATCAATGCTGAATTCAAGAGCTCGATCGGGAGGCAAACCTGATATATCGTCAGGAAACACATAATCGAACTCTCGAACCACTTCTGTCCTTGATTCTTCCTCTGCTTGAGTTGCTGCAATCACTGCCTTCTTTGGCTTCGCTTTGTATGTACTTGGCTCCAGGGTACGGTCTCCACTTTTGAAATAGAAGACCGAATGATCTGGAATCTTAAATACTACCCTCCTTTGATGATAGTCGATGGTAGCATAGAAGGTTCCGAGCCAATCCATATCTAGAACCACATCGAAGTTTGGTATTTCCAGCACTTTGAAGTCAGCATAGAATTCTCTGTTGCAGACGAATATTGGACACAAGCTGTATCCCATTGTTTCCTTTAGAACGCCATTTCCTGAACTGACATTCCAGCTGGATACAAGCAGTGTGACTGGAATCGCATGGGTTCGGACGAACCGTTGCGACATAAAGCAGTGAGATGCTCCAGTATCGAACAGTGCTAGTGCAGGTAGTGAGGCTACTAAGATTGTACCTAAGGTTCATGGGATATGTTTTAGGTATAGGGAAAAGTATGTAGATAAGGAACAAGACTGAAAGAAAGGTTGAGAAGAAAAGGGTTACCAGTGATAACTTGGTCGGTGGCCTCAGCTTCTTCCACGGTCATCGTGAAAGCCTGGCGCCGTGGTACATTCCTCCTGGCCTGAGGAGCATTCCTCGGAACGTTCCTTTGAGCTTGATGGAACTGACGAGGAGGAGGTGCAGCTTGTGGTCCTCTAGGTGGTGGAGCAGGTAGTGCAAGTCTTGGAGAAGGTGCTTGAAGGGCTGTTCGCTGCTGTTAATTGATCACTGGCCTGGGTGCAGCAACTGGGTTTTGTCTTTAGGGACAAGACCCAATATCATGAGCAGCTGAGCCGCAGACTAAGCAAAGATGGTTGGCTCGCCGGCAGTCTTTAATCATATGTCCAGTTTTCTTGTAGTAGGTACAAAAGTCTAGGCTAGGACGGTTGTTCGGTACTCCCGATCGCCTTGGCACAAAAGGTGGCCTTGATGAGGCTCCTCCTGTCATCTGGTTGACAGGGCGCTTAACTCCTGCAGACTAAGGTCTGCCCCTCGCCTTTACCACTGCCTCATAATGGCGGGAAGCTTTCAGAGCTGATTCATGAGTCGGAAAATCTCCTGTGGCCAGTGCAGCCTGGATCTCCAAATCCAAACTTTGTTGAAATCGACGGGCTCTGATCTCATTCGTCGGTATCAGGTGTGCCGCAAATCTGTTAAAGGATTGTGTTAGCTGTGTAGTATATGATATTTTTTTTAAAAATTGAATTTATTGAGACCTATCTTACCGACTGAGCATGGTGAACTCAGCGTCATACTCATCTACTGACTTGGTCCACATCGAACCTTGTTGCAGATGGATGAACTGCTGTTCCATGTCGAACCTGGCAGTCTCAGGGAAGTACTTAGCGTCGAACATGTCGTGGAAAGTCTTCCATTCGATGGGTTGTTCAAGACGGCTTTCTTCCGCCTTCCACCAATTCCGTGCATTGTCTGTGAGCTGCAGTTTCGCAACAC
Source organism: Agapanthus africanus (assembly GCA_030015575.1). Lineage (NCBI taxonomy): Eukaryota > Viridiplantae > Streptophyta > Magnoliopsida > Asparagales > Amaryllidaceae > Agapanthus > Agapanthus africanus. Next base: position 371,974,852 of record JASDDO010000006.1, read on the forward strand.
GGACCCAAGCTCCCTCTGGAACTTGTGCCGCTGCGAGATCATCTTCGATACTCTGAGCCCATTCCTCAGCTTCCAGTGGGCTCTCCTTTCCTGAGAACTGTTTGGGGTGCAAAGCCCTGAATTGCTTCACCCCAGGTGTTTCTGCCTCTGGACGGTTCATTAAAAGAGTAGTCTATTGCTGCTGACCTTCTAGGAGGCTGCGGATTGCCTCAAGCAGAACCGTCTGCTGGTTGAGTGGAGCAGGGACGGCAGGTGTGATTGTTAGTGGAGGTGGAGTGTTGTTGAAGTTGGTGCTGGTGTTGTTCTGGGAATTCATAACCTTGAAAGAAAATTTAGGTTAGGACAGATTCAAAGTATATGAAATGATAAGATTCAAGGAACATGAATTGTAAAGAATGTTTTAGTTGCCGGTTCTTGTGTTATATTGCTTAGGTTGTTCACGCAGAGCAGAACTGCATAGTAGAGTTCCATACAGCTCTGACCTGCATGGGCCAACAACAAAACCTGTCACACCCCGCTTCCCAGTGCACGGGCAGAGGGCGCGAAGAGGCCGCTACGTATTTACTATGAAGTAAATACGCTAAGCGTATCTAAGCAATATAAATATAAATGCACAAGAGACAAATGTAATGAAACAGCAACATTATTTATTAACATTCTTTTGTACAATGCATGGAAAAGTAAATACATCTGAATGAAAGCAATGCCTAAACAGTGGCATAACAGAAATGAAAAGTACTGAAATAAAAATGTGTACAATGAAGCTAGAGCTCTGGGTCATAGGCAAGCCGATCCAAGTCCTCACTAGTAGGCTCGATCTCCTGAGTGTCCAGATCACCTGACAACATTCCAAAGAAGAAAGAGAAGGAATGTCGCCAGCAAACAATCGCTCGGTAAGTCCCAAAGATAAAGGAGAAGGATAACATACAGAGAGTAAGAGAGAGAGAGAGCATAACTTTTAAAGTTGTAATTAGTGTTAACGTTGTTGTTTGTAGCTTGGTATAGAAGGATGTCAGTGTATACGAGAGGAGTCTCTATATGCTAGAGATTAGGGCAAATGGAAGTACAAGGAACCGTTATGCCATGGTACAACAGCAACAGAATATAGGTTAGGTGTCTTAAATCTTGCAGTCTCGTGCCACTTCAAACACCTTCCGTACCAATCTACCCCTTAAACCCCGTGATGTCTTCTTTGTATTGTTTGTGTTGTATTGTAACTTGTATTGTCTTGTATAGATGGATAATTTGCCGAAACCATGATATCAGTAAATGGATGTAACTGGAAAATCATGTAAATAGAAGTATGTCCATGGTTCGGTTCAGTCAATACGGATTGAATAGATTGAATATATGTATTCAGGGATTCATGTTGAATTGTAGATTGTAGATTGTACTTGAATCATATTCAAGTCAGATTATTTATAATGAGACTCGGTCTGAGTCAGAACAATTAGAAAAGAAATTGAAGTCCTGAATTAGGTTTTGATGTTATCGGTAACCGCTGCACATGGGCGGCAGGATTTGTTTCTTTTTCAAAGACGATTACCGTGTTGATAACACCGTTGTTAAGTTGTCTACCTTAGATAGGCAAGCACCCATATCTCCGGCTCCCTGAGGCTCAAAAGACTGGTCCCGCTTAAACCTATATTTACTAGGGTCCTTAGGGTAATTTATAGAACTTGAGAGGGTTTTATGTAAAAATATTTTTGTATAATTTTCAAAATACACCCCCAAATATTTAATTATCATCTTTAGAGTTGTCATAGATATAGATTTTATATTTGTGATATTTCTAGTGAAAATAACCTAATTTCATAATATAGGGTATTTAATTGTAATATTGAATTTGTATAGAATTCATGGTATTTTAATGTAAAGTGATTCTTTTGATTTAGAAAGGTTGGAATATTTATATCATATCAAAAATAGGTATTTTGATAATACATACATACAAACATACATACATACATACATACATACATACATACATATATATATATATATATATATATATATATATTTTATATAAAAACATTTTAATTTATTATTTTCTAGAAATCTCATTTTCTTAACATATTCGTATTTTAAATCTCTCGAGACCGAATGCTCCTTGCGGAGGTCTGCATCTCGTACTACTAAGCCCAGGGATGTGCGATAATCCGCACCATCCCAGTCGGGTTCCCCAAAATGGGTTGTAGCGGCGCTTTGCAAAGATTTATAAAAATACGTAATCTTGTAGAAAACGGTTTTAATAGTTAGTGGTAATTATATGTAAAGTTTCGTTTTCCCGTATTCTATTTTTCCGAAAAGTATTGTGTTATGTTGCATATGAGTGTTGTGAGGAGATAGGTCATTACCTCGTGATCTAATTAAAGGTATAGCAAATTTAATGATGTTTTAAAGTAGAAAGTAAACTACATGGTATTTTAGTGAAAAAGAGCGGTAAAACTTACAAAATGAAATATATTGCCATGAAACATGCTCAACATCTTTTTTAAAGATTAATAGTCAACATGTAAGGGTTTGGTATGTTTGTATTAAAGAAAAAGGTTGGATTTTTAGGAAGAACCGAATCGGAAATCGGATTAACTCCGATTCCGTCGGGTTTTAGAAATACGTGTTTTTAGAAGAGTAAGGTGAAGAGGGAGAAGGGACTTACGGGTTTAGAGGTTAGGGATGAGGAAGAGGAAGCGGTAGGAGGTGCCAGTGCGTCGTTTCGTCGCCGGGAGCTGCTAGAGTCGTCGTCGGAAGATCGTCGAAGTTTTGCCCTTTGCTAACTTCAATTACACACTAAAATTTCTAGAGGAAATTCATGAAAGTGTGGACAGGATTGTGAGTGAGGGGGTGTGTTTAGGGTTGATATTTATAGGGAAAGATTAGGATTAGGGTAGGTGAAAGGTTGAATTAAAAAATGTAATAAAAATTATATTTAAAATAAGGTTTAATGGGGTTCTAATTGGTTTTAAAAGACTCTGTTGAATTACAGGGAAATTAAAGTGTACAGGGGGTAAGAGGAGGCCAAAAGACACACTTTTGTTGTTGGCAACTCGGCGATCCGACTCGGTCGGGCCGGCGCCGCCGGCTCAACTCGGCCCGCGCCGGGCCGATTCGAAGCCTCCACGTGTCCAGAGACTGTTGGTGTACCCCCTGGGATAGTTTTTTTTATTTGTTTAGTGAGATTTTTACGAGTTATGCATGTGTAAACCCTTGGAATTCTAAAAGTTTAAAAGAAAATAATATTAAAAAATAATGTAGGGTATGGGATTTGAACTCTGGTGCTTTGGATCAGTAGTGCAAGGTATTACCAATGAGCTACAAGCTCCTTCTTACTATTAAAAAGCAAAACAATTACTTATAGTGCTCATAGTAAATGTTGTTTCCCCAATCAGAGTAAAGCTCTGTTCAAATTCCAAGGTTTGAAATGAAGCGACGCTTCTGCTCCCCCTAATCAGAGCAAAGCTCTGTTCAAGTTCCAAGATATGGAATGAAACGACGCTACCTTTCCCCCCAATCAGAGGAAAGATCTGTTTCAAAATTCAAAATTTAAAGCAACGCTTCAGATTCTGCGCGCTGCGCACTGCGCGCCACGTGTCAAACGCGGGTGCGCTAGCGCAGTTGCGCTGCGCTCTACGCGGCGCGCCACGTATCAAACACGGGTGCGCTAGCGCAGTTGCACTGCACGACATGTGACGAACGTAGGTGCGCTAGCGCAGTTGCACTGCACGACATATGACGAACGTAGGTGCGCTAGCGCAAGGTGCGCCAGCGCTGGAGTTAAAAATTCTCCCACCGTCAGATCAAAAGATCTACTAATAATAAATTATTAATTAATCAGAACTAAAATTCTGTTATGGAAAGATTTTTCAATTTTATTAAAACAAGAAGATTATCTTCTGTAAAACAGAAACCTTAGGATCAAAGATCCAACGGTGGGAAATATTCCCAAATTAAGCAGAGAAAAATCTCTTAAAACTGATTTAACAAATCATTTGGCCCTATATAAAGGACCCTAGACTTCAAGTCTAAAGGGAGAGAGAGATACAGAATATACAGAAAAGAGAGAGAAAATCCCTCTGCAAAAGAAGAGAAAGCTCTTAGAAGAAAGAAGATTTTTCTTCATCTTCAAGGTAAAAATAACTATGTTCTTGAATAATAGAGATGAAATCATCCCGTAAAAAGAAGAACCATCTTCTAAAAAGATCATAGATCTAAGAAAAAAGACCAAGGTCTTTAATAAAAAAGAAAAGATCAAAGATCTAATCATAAAATAATAAAAAGAAGTAAAATATTTCATTCACAGATCTTTTGATATATAAAGGCAGAGCCTTTTATAAAAACAAGAACTTTTGTTCTTGGATCTTGAGGCAAAGCCTCCTTTGAAGAACATAAATCTGTTCTTTAATCTTAAAATTGATCATAAGCGCTTTGCGCTATTAAAAAGTGCGTTGCACTCATGAATTGCGCCCTTGCGCTCATTGGACCGGCGCTCAGTGCCAAAACCTGCCACGTGTCAACCAGAGACACAATCTGCGCTTTGCGCTTCTAAAACAGAGCACTGCGCTCATGGGCTAGCGCTCAGCGCCAAGCGCGCCATGTGTCACTCACTGGTGCGCCAACAGACTAGCACAATGCGCTCATAAATTAAAAGCGCAATGCGCTAACAAACTAGCGCGATATGTGTCCTCTTCGTGTGCGCTACCCGACAGAAGCGCAATGCGCTCTTTGACTGGCGCAACGCGCCTGGCGCGCCACGTGGCGCACTGTCAGAACAAACTTTGTTTCTGATGAATGCTATGCATTCAATACAAGACAAAAATGTCAGAGCCCAATGCCTAGCATTATTAAAAGGGCTGAGCCCAAATAAAGGCTTAATAGCCAGAACAAAAATAAAATGTTAAAACATTTTAATTGGACTTAGCCCAATTTTGGCCATAAGTCCTCAACTTGTTTTGAATTGAGCACATCTGCTCTTTCAACCAACTCACCTTGGTTCGAGAGTATATCTCTTCACTCCTCTGATATTTGTCGTTGTAATTCTTCAACGTCGTCAGAGAGGTGACTGGTCCCAACAACCACATATTACTACGGACTGTGGGGTCCCTAAACCCATGGACTATGATGTCCTTAACCTCGACCGTGATGTCTTAAAACTAACAACGGAGTGTGGGGTCCCTAAACCCATGGACTATGATGTCCTTAACCTCGACCGTGATGTCTTAAAACTAACATCAGACTGTGAGGTCTTTAAACTCATGGACTATGATGTCCTTAACCTCGACCGTGATGTCTTAAAACTAACAACGGACTGTGGGGTCCCTAAACCCATGGACTATGATGTCCTTAACCTCGACCGTGATGTCTTAAAACTAACAACGGACTGTGGGGTCCATAAACCCATGGACTATGATGTCCTTAACCTCGACCGTGATGTCTTAAAACTAACATCGGACAGTGAGGTCCTTAAACTCACGGACTATGATGTCCTTAACCTCGACCGTGATGTCTTAAAACTAACAACGGACTGTGGGGTCCCTAAACCCATGGACTATGATGTCCTTAAACTCTACCGTGATGTCTTAAAACTAACAACGGACTGTGGGGTCCCTAAACCCATGGACTATGATGTCCTTAACCTCGACCGTGATGTCTTAAAACTAATATCGGACTGTGAGGTCCTTAAACTCATGGACTATGATGTCCTTAACCTCGACCGTGACGTCTTAAAACTAACATCGGACTGTGGAGTCCTTAAATCCACGGACTATGATGTCCTTAACCTCGACCGCGATGTCTTTAAACTAACAATGGACCATAATGTCCTTAAACTAACAACCGACCCTAAACTAAACAACAGAGCCCAATTGCTCTCTTGTCGGATCTAAACGATCCCGTTAAGTTGATCTTAGTCTAAAATTAGATTAACGTATTCTTAACAAATGTTTAAGTTGATCTTAGTCTCAAATAAGGCTAACGTATCCTTAAACCCAAACCCCCAAAACCCAAATCTAAGAAAGATACGGATTTGGACTGGTCCACGCCCTACGGGCGACAACATAACTTAGTCTCCGTATACAATCCAAAGGCAACCAAACACAAAACAAACACCCACGACACGAAGTGACCATCTGGAGAGGGAGAAAGTTGTTACTGCGATGCGGTAGCGTAATTAACTGCAGGGGCTTACGCCTGCAGGGAAGAGCGTCCCCACAATCAAAAACCTCTCAAATGAGGGGGAATCTGACGAAGTCTGCTAAATCGTCCGCATCCATTTAAACCTTCGATACATGGTGCCATAAATCAACTTGGTATCTTCGGAGAGGTGGACGGATAGCACCAATTAGTATCTGCCCTGAATTTCAGGCGAGACGTACATCGCGTCTCCGCCGCGTCTTTCGGAGGGGAACAGATTCTGGCACGCCCGGTAGGACATTTTCCTCTTTCCACTCCACACCTCGTGTGTCGTGTTCGCGAACCAATCGCGGTTTGCTAATGGGTGCCCTTGGGTTTCAAGGTACTAAGATTTGGCGTTTTGCTTGGTGCAGAAAGCAAAAGATCAATGGCGTTCACCTGCTCGAAGTGTTCCAAATGCAACTGCAACCCACGTTCTGCCTCAACTGGAGGCATAGCTTACGGGCCCCAGGCGGCTTCCCTGTTCACGATACCGGTGGAACAGGTCACCCAAGCCTCCACAGGATTGTTTTTCGGGACCATGCTCCCGCCAGCGAGCTTCACCGTTCCTATGCCCGCACCAGAAGCTCCTAAGAAGTCGGTCTTCGATCGGCTTGCTGCTACCATGGCCCCTCTCAGCGGGTCGTCCAGCTCCAACTCCTCGGTCTTCACCAGACTGAGCCTGAACTCCAATGGGCCTGCCAAGAAGCCCATGACACCTGAAGTGGCCATCCGGGAGAAGATAGACATCTCTGCTCCTGAAGTCGTCAAGGTGGCTTCTCCTGCCAAAGAGTCGGTCTTTACAAGACTGACTATTCCGGATCCCGTTCCTGCTCGAAGGTCTATCTTTGACAGATTGGATACCGCTACTCAAAAGACGTCAGTCTTCAAGAGGCTGGCACCAGCGGCGCCTCATCTGGACAGGGGGCAAGACAAAGCCATCCCCATCACCGAACCAACACCGTCCGCTTGACACGCTCGACGTCGCCACTGGCGCCGAGTAAGGAAGGCTGGGGGTAACTCCCCCTCTGGGCTAACTCCACCGGCTCCAACGGTGGAAATTAATGCTACTGTTCCAACCGGGAACAGTTTTGAGCTGCTGAATAAGGTGCGCAGGAATTCGCCTACCGCCGTATTAAAAAGATCTCCGCCGCCGGTGGATACCGTCATAGAAATGAAGCCGGAACAGTCCCCTCAACGACTGTCTTCTAAAGTTTACAAAATCTGGCGACAAGTCTGAGAGTCGGTGGTTGATCAAGACTATCCCCGCCGGCAGAAGAAGCTGAAGGTCCGACAGGAAGAAAACCGTCCTGTTAAGCCACAAAAGACGACGGCTACTTGGGTGCCCACTACAGCGTCCCCCTCAACTTCGACCGCTCATAAGAGGAGAAGGCCGGAGAAAATCCCCATGCCTTCGACAAATGTCAAAGGCACTGAGCCTAAACGCCCTAAGTCTGGGGGCATGGTGGTGCATACCGTCTATATGGCATCCGGAAAAGAGGATAGCCGTATCTCCACAGGTCATCGACCGCTTACGCGATCCGTGACAAAAGCCCAAGAACAGCAGCAGAAGCTTCAGGAGATGATGACTGCGATGGCCGCGCTCATAGGACCGAAAGCAAGCCCAGAGGCATCCTCGGAGCAACGCCATGAGCAGGAAACTGATGCCGAATTCCTTCAGAGAATGCTTGAAAAGAAGGATAAAGAGACCGCAGAACAAGCGGCCAATATAAAGCAAATGGCCCTTCTATTCCAGGATATGGTGGGCATGATGATCCAGCCGAAGCCCCCAACCGAAGATCCTCCAGTAATAATTGAAGATGATAGAAGAGAAACATCAAACCCTCTGCCGGCTCTGTCAACAGCCAAGGAAGAGACAATCTCCAAAGCCGCCCTGGATGATTATATCGCTCAGCAGATACGAGTTCACCAGGTGAATAAAGTGGCTGGGTAAATTGTTAGAACTGGGCGACCGTATCCAGACTGGTATGATCAGATAAAGTACCCGCCGGGCTACACGATCCCGAAATTTCATGTGTACAAGGGGACAGGCAATCCCCATCAACATGTTGCCCAGTTCAGGGCTCTTTGTGGCAACACCGGCGGCGATGATAAGCTCTTGCTTTGCCAATTCGTCGGCAGCTTATCGGAGACGGCATTCGAGTGGTACTCCAAACTTCCAAATGACTCCGTCAAAACTTTCGCGGAAATGGAGTTGCTGTTCACCCAGCGATTCGCAAGTGCTAGTGAACGCACCCCAATAACGGCATTGATCAATGCCAGGGTGAAGCCGGGCGAGACGTGGGTTCAGTACGCAATCCGATGGCGGAACCTGTGGTCGAAGTGCGAACAGCGCATCGAAGAAGCACCAGCGGTGGGCATGTTCGTGGGCACCCTTGATTCTCATGCAACTATTTCACAGTTCATGATGTTCTTCAAACCGACCACGTTCCAGGCTTTAATCGACAAGCTGGCCCAGATGGACCAGATGGGTCATAGACCGTCTCCTCCGAAGCCGGAGCCACGGAACGAAAAAGGTAAGTAGAAGGCGACCTTCGTTGCAAATACCCAACAGCAGCCCAGTGCTCCAAGACTAACGGATCAATTGGAGGAGAGACGACGCTATTATAATGAGAAAATGAAGCGCCCTTACTCATTCCCGCGGGATAAAACGAAGAGGCTGTTCGAAATAGCGATGCGCAACAGGCTTATCAATTTGCCGAATCCAAGGCGACCATCGCAACCCGGCGAAGTGAATAATCCCAATTATTGCCCTTACCACCAAACGGTGAGCCATCCAATCGAAGATTGCTTCGTCTTTAAGGGATGGATCGAGGATCAGTACCTACAAGGCAAGTTTGCGCTGTCTGAGAAGTGGAATGTAAACCCACCACAACCGCACACTCCTAAAAAGACGGATACACCGGGGGCAACGTGCTCTTTTGTTGAAGAAGCTCCATGGGAAGTGGCCCTTTCGGCCAAAACCAAAAGGATGCTGAATGATCTCCAGACATGCCCGGCAATCAGGTGGAAGAATCCGTTAGAACCCCAGATCATCGAAGGGATGTTGAAGCCGCGCCCAGTGCCAAAGATTGGTGGTGATATCCAAAGCTCGCACACCCAGCCGTCGAAATCTCCGAAGAAGAAAAAGAAATCCAAGAAGCCCGTGAAGCCTAATGACAAGCACACGGACCTGCAGAAACAGATTGACGCGCTGGAAGAGTACAACCAGAAGGTGCAGACTCCGATCACGCTCCAAGAATTCCTCGGCCACGTCCTTGAAGACGGAGATGATGGAGAAGGCTCATCAGATGGATCTGAGGATTACGTAGCAAGTTGTCATGTGATCTCTCACTCATTGATAGACGATGAAGAGGCTCCTTACACCAAAAGACTGGAGGCAGGTCCTGAGCCGGAACTTCTATGGCCGTCAGACGAAATGATCGACACCTTCCTGAGTGAAATTCATCTGAAAAGTAAAGTCGATCGGGAGCGTGAGATGGCCATATTTGAAAAGGCCAAGCGTCGGCGACTGGACGAAAGAGTCAAGACACTTCCGCCGAATCAAGGGACATCCGTCGCGGAAAAAAACAAGTTCAAGATGAGGAAAAGGTTTGCTAAAGCCATATCGATGGGAATGAAGCTACCCTCCGAAGGAAACACTGTCGGTGAAGCAGAGATTCATCCTAACTACTGCTCATATCATCGAAAGATTTCGCATCCCACCGAAGAATGCGACGCTTTTAAAAGATGGTGGCAAGGATATGTTGCTCACCGGCAACATTTTAAGCGGATGAAACGTAAAACTCGTCGGGAGCGAAGAAATACGACCGAAGAGCGTGGAAGAACTACCGGCAACTGTCGCATGGTTAACGCTGGGGGATCGTAAGTTCTCACGTTCGGGAGCGACTCCGATAAAAAGATGACTCTTGGCCCTCTATTCAAGGAATCCACCTCGGGAAAGGAGGGAGAATCGAAGACCTATGAAAATATCCAGCTGCGCAATCGTACGCTGCCCGAAAAGAATCTCGGACCCGCAAACAGAAAAGATAAGGGAAAAGAGAAGGTCTCTGAAGATATCGCCCTAGATGACCAAGTCATGAAAGAGCTGACCGCCAAGGACCCGCCAAGGAAAAGTAAGGCGGACTACAACATTCTGTCACACTTGAGGAAGTTACCCTCGCAGCTCAGCATTCTCGACGCTCTTTTACTATCAAAAGAAGAAAGGGACTCATTGATCAAGGCGCTACAAGAGCCAGAGCAATTCCAAGCTTTTCTCGCCGAAGAAAAGATGAAGGACGAGCCGGAAGAAGTACACACAGCCGATATTACTTTCGGCAATGAAGATCTCCTCCTCGGGACGTGCGAGCACAACCGTCCCCTATATGTCTCCTAATATTGTCACGATATCAAGATAGGCAAAATCCTGGTCGACAATGGGTCTTCCGTCAATCTCCTAAACGTGCGAGTGTTGAAGGAAATCTGCATGAGCGTCCAGCACCTCGCTCGTGATAAAATCACCATCTCCGGTTTCGATTCCCAGTCATCACGGACCCTCGGGTCTGTGATACTGACGCTGCGCTTCGGACTACTCGTCATAGATATTAAATTTCACATCATCGATGCCAAGACATGCTACAATGCTTTGCTTGGACAGCCGTGGTTACACGAGTACAACATTATCCCTTCTACACAACATCAGTGTATGAAATATTTCAAGGATGGTCTCGAGTATACCGTAACAGGAGAGCTGAACTCATTCTCCGTAAACGAAGTCCGAAAGTACAAAGATGCAAAATACTTCTTACTAGACTTTGAAGACACAGAGAGATGTCATAAACCGAAGAACAAAGCTATCACCACCATTCCGGTCTTCGGGAGTGATACCGAGGAAGAGAAAGAGATAGTTTATTCAGGGCCGCTCCATTACAACAAACCAGGACCGTCCGCTCCTATGTTGATCTTTGGCAGCGATTCGGAAGATGAGATCCATGCTATATTCTCTGCTCGGCCTTCAATACAAACCTTCGCTGATGAAGAGCAAAATTTTCAAGTTGCCATGGTTCCACCCAAGCATCATAAAGAGCTAGACGCGCTTAATACTTACAATGTGGAAGAGCTGCAGACGTTCTATATCCCTCCCAAGCGAGAAGGTGAAAAGGCGATCCTATTCTACCGATCCGGGGAAACTAAAGTGGAGAGGGAAATCTGGCACGGCCCGGATTCCACACTCGACAGGCTCCAGCCCATCCATTTGCCCAGATATTACACAAACGGGCTAAGGAGACTCTTGAGACGCCAAGGTGTACCCCTTAAGCAAACTGCATGACAAACACGGTTCTATAACAGGATCTGGAACGTCCCTGGAACTCAGCGGAAATTGCCCAACGGAAAAATGGAAACGACCGGGCTTGGGTATGTTCAATCCAAGAAACGGGAGCTACTCCGCGATTGCTACGTCATACATGACTTTGATGAAGAGGGAGATGCTTTTTGGGAAAATACTAATCCTGAACCGGAAAGAGCTCCCGACGTAAAAATGCCCAGTCCGTCGTTTGAAGAACAGATGGACAAACTTATAAGGGAAGCGAGTCAAAAGGTTCGAGACGACCACAATCGCGAAATGGCCATCTACGAGAAAGCCAGGACGCAACGCCTTTTTCAACAGGCTGCGAAAGATGAAAATGCTCCTCCCTGTCAACCCATTGTATGAAAGGCCCGACGCAGAGGCAGAAGCAAATCAAAGAACGAGAAAGGCGTTCGACAGTGGCAGAGCGGGACCAAGAAGCCACACGATCAAGAAACGAGCAACCAAGATTCATCTCTTATAAAGAAGATGGGTCGAGCATACTGTTTTGCCCAAGATAAGACAAAGAAAATACTTGATCTTGCCATAAGACATCAAATGATTACACTTCCGAAGTCCAAGCTGTTAGTGTATATGCCCTAGAGGCCATTACTGTATCATACTAGTTTGTATATTACTTAATGGGAGCTTGGGATATTCACCTTGTATATACAATCTTGCTCAAAATAGTAGTATGCTACTTGGTTTGTTTCTACTTCAATGTGTACATGTGTTTATTTTATCACCTATACGCATTAGTGGAGCCCTTAGGATCTTTGCTTGATTACCAGCGTTGTGATGGCAGTCACACTAGTGGGGGCTGGGCAATCTATAAGCACATCCTTATGCAGGTCCCTAGTCGCAGGACTATCGAGACAGGGTATCGATACTCCGGAGTAGACTAGCGCATGCGCTTCTCATCCCAGAGTGGGAGATGGTCTGTCCCACAGCCATCAGTACGTCGTACTGGAGATAGTATGCGGGTGCTCGTTGGGTTACGAGTACACTGGACTGGACTCGTCGGGAATTGACCGGTTGGTATTATACCTATCGTCAGTTATCAGTTCCCAGGTGACATGAGTACAGCTTAGTCCGCTGACTTGACACTGTCACTTCGTCTCGAGTGTGTTCCCACTGTACTTTGATTACTACCCTACCACGGCTCAAAGGAGTCGTGCAAACAGGTGGTAGTTGGGTGCAGTCCCGAAGCACTTGGAGGCAGTGATGGTTAGACAGGATTCGTCTCTTCCGGTATTGGGGGTTGACATCGCGCTGTGTCTAGGAGAGCCATTACACGAGTAGTCCCTGGCCAGGGCAAGCGGGATATACTGGTAGGCTTCCAGTGTTATGTCAGGGTGTATTGGGCTTCACTCCGACACGACTTGTACCGCTATTAGGGGACTGACATTTACCCACCCCCTAGGCCCGCCATGCGATGTATCAGACGAACAGACCGGACTGTACGGAGATTGTCACATTCAGGCTCAGTAGGAGTTCAGATGGGTTTCACCTCGTCAGTCTTCTTGTCGGCATCTACCTGGGGACCGTTACGCACAGCTAGTGCCGCTTGCGGTCTGTGGTTAAATCCACTACCAGCGTAGTGTCGAGTCTTTAGAGTCCCACACAGAAAGTTATTCGCCTTTAGGCAAAAGAGTAGAGGTCGCATGGTTTTGCGACAGGTCGCATGGTTTTGCGACAGGGTCCGGTCACATCCGTGCACTTGTGCACGTACAGTGTCCGGACAGTTAACACTAGCGGGCTTTGGTTTAAGCCAGATCCTAGTGTACGTTTTGGGATTGGTTTTATCCAGTATGTATTCGTGTTCCTTGGAACGCGAATGCGGGTGTGTATGCACAGTTGACGGAGAGACAGAGGCAGAGGATTCTCATTAGGGTTGTTGACCATTGACCGTTGACTGTTGACTTTTTGCTCAACCCTAATGAGAATATGATATGTAATTAACAATTATATTAATTAAGTATTATGGTGATATGGTTGTTGAGGGATTGACTTTGTTGACTTGTTGACTTTGTTGACTTGTTGACTTTGTTGATCGGTTGACTAGGCTTGACTAGTTGACCGTCATGATAACAATAGCTATCATTTCATGGCAAAGACTTTTGCTTGCTTGCTCTCTTGTGCAAAATGAGTGCATGAAATGATATGGCTATTGTTGCTTAAACCATCACATAATACTTGATTGCTATGATGTGTTATGATGGTTTTGGAATATGAGAGCCAAATGAGAAAAGTCTTCTCTCGTTCTTCTATGCTCATTCTCTCTCTTGTTCTTGAGCTCTCATCTTCCTCCTCTTGCTCTCCCTCTCTTGAGTCTATGGTTCACTTGTCTCATGAGTTGAGAACCAAGAACCATAGATAAAATCCCAAACAAACTCTTCTCTACTCACTCTAGTTCACAAGGTTTAGCAAACCGAGTGAACTAGTTTCTTCAAAGTTCGAAGAAGGAGCCAAAGGTAGAAGCTTTCAGGTGGATCTATCTTCGGCGCAAGGAGACGACGGGGAGAAGCCGATTCGGACAACCATCGAGGCTTGAAGACGAAGGAGTTCGAGATAAGAAAGGTATAAACCCCCTAACCGAGTAGTTAACAACTCCTAGTTAGGTTGTTAGTTAGATGTTTAACAAAGATCCGGGTTTTAAGTCCATGTTACCACCTCTAGAAAATTGTTTTTCACCAAATTCCGCATGCCCGAAAGTACCGGGAGAGGTAGCATGGACTTACAGTGGTATCAGAGCCTAGTTAAACTCTATCTAACATGTTAGCAAAGTAGCTAGAAGATCGATCAAAGAAAAAGTCCCGAAATGAACCCCATTTTCAAACTTTCTGTCGATTTTCAAAGTGCTGAAAAAATTATTTGAGATACACCAAAAATCGACTCAGGGTTTTTAGAGTATACTGTAGAAAAATGGTCCCTTGATCTCATCAAAGCGCCGCGGAAACGCGGCAATAGCTTGCTATTGCCGCGGTTCCGCGGCCGTCTTGGCTCCTCTCTGGGTCTTCTTTGCTACAGTATGTTTATAAGGGTATTTTGGGATTTTTGGTATGTGTTTTTGCAGCCCAGATTTTCCAGAAAGAAAAATTTATTTTTGGGGGTTTAAAAACCGTATTTAGATCGAACTTCTAAAAGACTTAAGCTGACGGGTTTTTCTGTGATGTGATATTTGTATTGAACGTCTGCTAATCTCTATATGTCGATTAGTGGGGGTTATACAAATCTGTGATCTATAATGTTATTGGAATGTGTATATGAATTCATTGGATTGTCGCGGGTGAATAGCCGGGGGTTGTGAGACGAGAGTTTTCTTTTCTTTCAATTCATGTAAATTTGTAAATTGATGTAATAATTATTTGTATGGCCGCACAACCGGGTCGGGGTTGTAGCCGTCATTGTATAATTTCTTTTTACTGTTTTTGCTCCTAGGATAGACCCATGGAGGGGGTGCACAAACTACCGGGTATGCCGAAGTGCCGAGTGGCCTACTCACGGAGTTGAGGGAGGTTGCTTCGCTTCGGGTACTTGGCGGGTAGTTTGCCGCACCCGTAGGGGTCTTGGGTGGGGTATTGGCTATTCACCGCGACCGTGTAATCTGCTTTTCGTTACAGGCTCGTACGAATTGCGGGTTCCTAGTATATCCAATGTGTTCATCTGTGATCTGAAATGACTATCATTGCAATATATCTATATATGATATTATTTAGGCGTTGCTTATGTTTTACAGCCGCGCTAGCCCAGCCCCCGCTCTGTCGTTAGTTAAGTAACCTAACGGGTAATGACGGGGCCCCGTGGCGAATGCGAATGGCATAAGCGTACGTCATATTTTGGTTGTTTTCTGCAATGGTAGGATTAAATGATGGGACGCATTAAAAGAACTAATGCAAGAATATCACGCATTAAAAGAACTAATGCAAGAAAATAAACCAAGTTAAAATCGTTGGAACACTTTTGGAAAACCACTCGGTTCTTTTCAAAACTAACTTTTAAATGCGGAGCTTGAGCCACTCCTTTTAAAAGCTATCTCGTTCCATCGATTATATCAAGTTCACTACGTTCACGGTTTTGCCAAAACCATTCGTAGCCCTCCGTCGTTTCACATGAATAGTCAATAGTATTCAAGCTGTGTATGTTGGCCAAAGTCAAGGCATAGTGATTGGTAGCTATTGGGTATTCATGTGTAGCATAGATAGATGCGTTGGTTTGGGACAGTCGTACTGCCATTTTGGCCAAAGTCAAGGGTAGGTACGGATGGATCCAAATTAACCTGGAGAATGACGGGTAGAACTTGACATGTGACTTATGATATTTTGGCCAAAGTCAAGGTCATAAGAGCATGGGGCAAAAATCCACATCGGGAGTTTCAAAAGAACTGAAACTTGCTAGTGTTGCATACCATTTGGAGTGTGATGATTCTGGTAGGATTCCTTCAGTTTCATCACGCGATGATATTTGGATCCCGATCCTACTGTGAGTATATGCTACTCCTCGGGAAATTTCTCACTTAACGATCAATGCTATAAACCAAGTAGGTGTCTAGAAAGGTGTTAGCGGGGCTACGCCCCCAGGGAAAAGAGGTTATTTAATTAAGGAACTTCGCGAAAGCGTTGGAAAACCTCCCTCGAAGTACCGACACTGGCCTGGCTGAACGGTTAAGCAAGTATTGTACGGTGAGATTGATCCTGACTAATTCTTCCTTTTTGGTTTGAGGAGGGATTCGAGAAACAGTGGGAGCCATCCTGTTTAGACAAACTAAAAACCATTCTAAACTTGCAAGAGCATCATGCTGAGTGTTTCTTCTCTCTCCTAATTGCAGCGACCAATCGACATGACTGGACTTAAGTTACTTCTAGATAAAAACATACTGACAGGGCCAAACTACAAAGATTGGCTCAGGAATGTCAAGATGGCAATCACTTACGACAAGCTGGGGTATCTTCTTACCACCAAAGCTCCCCCTGTCCCAGGTCCCAAAACCAGCGTCACTGATAAGGAAATCCGTAAGACCTGGGAACTAGACTGCGCGAAGGCCAAGTGCCTCATGCTTGCCTCTATGGACAATGAACATCAGAGGAGGCATGAGAATATGGACCTGGAATCCATATTTCTTCATACAAAAGAACTGTATGGAGAGCAATCTCGTATCGCAAGATACGAAATGTCGAAGAAGTTATTTTCGGTAAGATTGGCCGTCGGATCATCGGTAGCGGAACACGTGCTTAAGATGATTGGCTACATTGAGGAGCTCGCGGACCTTGGGACCACGTTGGAAAATGAGCTCTATACGGACTTGATTCTCCAGTCCCTTCCTTCCACTTACGCCCAGTTTATACTGAACTTCAACTTACAAGAAAAGGAAGTTGAACTTTCAGAACTCCTCAACATGCTGAGGAGCGCAGAGGGCACCCTACAGAAAGGTAGGGAAACATCCACTTTGTTTGTAGGAGGATCTTCTTCTTCTAGGTCCAAGGCGAAAGCCAAGGGAAAGAAGAAGAAAGCCCCCGCCAAACCAAGGGGCGGTGTTAGTAAAGTGGATACGAAGGGAAAGGCAAAAGCAACAAAGAAAGTGGGAAAGCTTGTGGATAAGGATGAATGCTTCTATTGTCATAAGAAAGGACACTGGAAGAATGATTGCAGGGCTTGGAAAGCCAGGACACGGGAATTGAAGCAGGTTGCAGCTTCAGCTTCAGGTGTGTATGTTATTAAAAACTGTCTTTCAATAAACTCTACTTCCTGGGTATTGGATACCGGATCAGGATCTCATATCTGTAATTCTTTGCAGGCGTTGAGAAACCGTAGGGTTTTGAAGGCAGGTGACATGACCCTCAAAGTTGCAAACGGAGCTAGCATGGATGCTAAGGCCGTGGGGGACTATCACCTGGGAATGTCAGATGGACACATTTTGGTTTTGCGTAATTGCTATTTTGTACCCAACGCAACTTGTAATATCATTTCTGTATCTTTGACTTCTAAAGAAGGTTATGAATTTGCGTTTGTAAGTAATGTTGTAAACATTCACCTTAATCAAGTTCTGATTGGGTCAGGTACATTAAGCAATGGTATATACGTATTAAACCATCCACAGATTTTCAATGTCCAGAATACATACAAAAGAAAGTCTCCGGAAATCAATCAGACTTTCTTATGGCATTGTAGACTGGGTCACATCAATGAGAGAAGGTTGACGAAGTTACATACAGAAGGATATTTGAATCCGTTCGAATATCAATCGTATGCCACTTGTCAATCCTGTCTCAAAGGAAATATGACAAAGACTCCGTTTACTGGACACGGAGTAAGGGCGAGCGAGCTCTTGGGACTCGTACACAGCGACGTGTGCGGTCCAATGTCTACACATGCGCGAAGCGGTTATTCTTACTTCATTACTTTTACGGATGACTTCTCAATGTACGGTTATGTCTTCTTAATGAAACATAAGTCCGAAGCCTTTGGAAAATTCCAGGAATATAAGAATGAAGTAGAAAAATAAACCGGCAAAAGTATCAAGATCCTAAGATCGGATCGAGGTGGTGAATACTTAAGTACCGAGTTCCTGGACTATTTAAAAGAGAACGGAATTCTCTCTCAGCTTACTCCTCCATACACTCCGCAACATAACGTTGTATCGGAGAGACGGAACCGAACCCAATTGGATATGGTACGGTCCATGATGAGTAACGCTGAGTTACCGCGATCATTCTGGAGGTATGCGCTAGAATCAGAAACATACCTTTTGAACCGAGTTCCAACTAAGACTGTGCCTACTACACCATATGAGATGTGGTGTGGGAAGAGACCCTATCTTAATCACATTAAGACATGGGGAAGTCCAGCTTTTGTCAAAAAGCAGCATGCGGACAAACTCGAGGCACGCTCAGTACAGTGTAAGTTCGTGGGATATCCAAAGAACTCCATGGGATATTTCTTCTATTGCGAAGAGGAACAAAAGGTTTTTGTTTCTCGTCATGCCCATTTTCTAGAACACCAGTTCTTAGAAAAGGAAATTAGTGGGAGCGCAGTAGAACTGGATGAAATTCCAGAACCACGAGCTATTACTGAAAGCTTAGTGGAACCAGAGGGTTCAAAAGAACAGGACATTCCTACGCCGCTCCGCAGGAGTAGTAGGCAGTCTCATCCGCCCGAGAGATACTGCGGTTTTCTCATAGACGGGGATAGAGAGGATTGCATCATAGATTATGATAAGCCTACTAGCTTCCAGCAGGCCGTTCAGAGCGTTGACTCAGTAAAATGGCAGGATGCAATGCGGACCGAAATGGAGTCCATGTACACCAACAAGGTATGGACGTTGGACATTGCTCCAGACGGGGTAAAACCCGTAGGATGCAAGTGGATCTTCAAAAGGAAGATTGGTGTAGATGGACAGGTTGAGACCTATAAAGCTAGACTGGTTGCAAAGGGTTTTCGTCAAAGACCTGGTTTGGACTATGACGAAACCTTTTCTCCAGTAGCTATGCTGAAATCCATTCAGATCCTTCTTGCCATTGCTGCCTTCCACGATTATGAGATCTGGCAGATGGACGTAAAGACCGCTTTTCTAAATGGAAATTTAGAGGAGTGTGTCTATATGGACCAACCATAGGGTTTCATTCAGAGTGGGAGCAGCGGAAAGGTGTGCAAGTTGCTTAAGTCCATCTATGGACTAAAGTAGGCATCGCGGAGTTGGAACATCTGTTTTGATGAGACGGTCAAGGAATTTGGCTTTATCAAAAATCCAGATGAACCATGCATCTATAGTAGATTTTTAGCGAGAACTGTAGTATTCCTCGTTTTATACGTGGATGACATTCTCTTAATAGGAAATGACATTCCTATGCTACAATCTGTCAAGGGGTTCTTGTCACACAGGTTCTCCATGAAAGACCTGGGTGATGCCTCATACATCCTGGGGATCCGGATCCATCGTGATAGATCCAAGAGGATATTAGGACTTTCACAGTCCAGGTACATCGACACCATACTGAAAAGATTCAGTATGGAAGATTCCAAGCACGGTAACCTACCGGCTTGTCACGGGATCACCCTCTCTAAAGAGATGTCTCCCAAGACTAATTTGGAGAGGGATCGCATGTCTATTATACCCTACGCTTCTGCGGTAGGCTCTATAATGTATGCGATGTTGTGTACCAGACCGGATGTAGCTTATGCACTGAGTGTGGTAAGCCGGTATCAGTCAAACCCTGGGGAGAAATACTGGATAGCGGTAAAGAACATTCTCAAGTACCTGAGAAGGACTAAGGAGATGTTCTTGGTGTATGGCGGAAAAGACCTCCAGATCGAGGCCTTTACTGACTCCAGCTTCCAGAGTGACAAGGATGATTCCAAGTCCATGTCGGGTTTTGTCTTTACCCTCAATGGAGGGGCGGTGTGTTGGAAGAGTTCCAAACAGGAAACCGTTGCAGACTCGACGATGGAAGCGGAATACATCGCTGCATCTGATGCCGCAAAAGAAGCTGTCTGGATGAGGAAGTTCTTGAAAGAACTTCAGGTGGTTCCGTCCATTGTTGATCCAATACCTCTGTATTGCGACAACAACGGGGCTATAGCTTTAGCAAAGGAACCCAGGTCCCATCAGAGATCCAGACACATCTTGAGGCGGTATCACCTGATCAGGGAGATCGTGGATCGCCAGGAGATCGAGGTTCGGAGGGTTGCTTCAGAAGATAACACTGCAGATCCATTCACCAAGGCCTTGCCCCAGACTCAGTTCGAGCGGCTGATCGAGATGATAGGTCTTCGATACGCCAGTACATGGCCTTAGTGCAAGTGGGAGATTGTTAGTGTATATGCCCTAGAGGCCATTACTGTATCATACTAGTTTGTATATTACTTAATGGGAGCTTGGGATATTTACCTTGTATATACAATCTTGCTCAAAATAGTAGTATGCTACTTAGTTTGTTTCTACTTCAATGTGTACATGTGTTTATTTTATCACCTATACGCATTAGTGGAGCCCTTAGGATCTTTGCTTGATTACCAGCGTTGTGATGGCAGTCACACTAGTGGGGGCTGGGTAATCTATAAGCACATCCTTATGCAGGTCCCTAGTCGCAGGACTATCGAGACAGGGCATCGATACTCCGGAGTAGACTAGCGCATGCGCTTCTCATCCCAGAGTGGGAGATGGTCTGTCCCACAGCCATCAGTACGTCGTACTGGAGATAGTATGCGGGTGCTCGTTGGGTTACGAGTACACTGGACTGGACTCGTCGGGAACTGACCGGTTGGTATTATACCTATCGTCAGTTATCAGTTCCCAGGTGACATGAGTACAGCTTAGTCCGCTGACTTGACACTGTCACTTCGCCTCGAGTGTGTTCCCACTGTACTTTGATTACTACCCTACCACGGCTCAAAGGAGTCGTGCAAACAGGTGGTAGTTGGGTGCAGTCCCGAAGTACTTGGAGGCAGTGACGGTTAGACAGGATTCGTCTCTCCCGGTATTGGGGGTTGACATCGCGCTGTGTCTAGGAGAGCCATTACACGAGTAGTCCTTGGCCAGGGCAAGCGGGATATACTGGTAGGCTTCCAGTGTTATCTCAGGGTGTATTGGGCTTCACTCCGACACGACTTGTACCGCTATTAGGGGACTGACATTTACCGCCCCCCTAGGCCCGCCATGCGATGTATCAGACGAACAGACCGGACTGTACGGAGATTGTCACATTCAGGCTCAGTAGGTGTTCAGATGGGTTTCACCTCGTCAGTCTTCTTGTCGGCATCTACCTGGGGACCGTTACGCACAGCTAGTGCCGCTTGCGGTCTGTGGTTAAACCCACTGCCAGCGTAGTGTCGATTCTTTAGAGTCCCACACAGAAAGCTATTCGCCTTTAGGCAAAAGAGTAGAGGTCGCATGGTTTTGCGACAGGTCGCATGGTTTTGCGACAGGGTCTGGTCACATCCGTGCACTTATGCACGTACAGTGTCCGGACAGTTAACACTAGCGGGCTTTGGTTTAAGTCAGATCCTAGTGTACGTTTTGGGATTGGTTTTATCCAGTATGTATTCGTGTTCCTTGGAACGCGAATGCGGGTGTGTATGCACAGTTGACGGAGAGACAGAGGCAGAGGATTCTCATTAGGGTTGTTGACCATTGACCGTTGACTGTTGACTTTTTGCTCAACCCTAACGAGAATATGATATATAATTAACAATTATATTAATTAAGTATTATGGTGACATGGTTGTTGAGGGATTGACTTTGTTGACTTGTTGACTTTGTTGACTTGTTGACTTTGTTGACCGGTTGACTAGGCTTGACTAGTTGACCATCATGATAACAATAGCTATCATTTCATGGAAAAGACTTTTGCTTGCTTGCTCTCTTGTGCAAAATGAGTGCATGAAATGATATGGCTATTGTTGCTTAAACCATCACATAATACTTGATTGCTATGATGTGTTATGATGGTTTTGGATTATGAGAGCCAAATGAGAAAAGTCTTCTCTCATTCTTCTATGCTCATTCTCTCTCTTGTTCTTGAGCTCTCATCTTCCTCCTCTTGCTCTCCCTCTCTTGAGTCTATGGTTCACTTGTCTCATGAGTTGAGAACCAAGAACCATAGATAAAATCCCAAACAAACTCTTCTCTACTCACTCTAGTTCACAAGGTTTAGCAAACCGAGTGAACTAGTTTCTTCAAAGTTCGAAGAAGGAGCCAAAGGTAGAAGCTTTCAGGTGGATCTATCTTCGGCGCAAGGAGACGACGGGGAGAAGCCGATTCGGACAACCATCGAGGCTTGAAGACGAAGGAGTTCAAGATAAGAAAGGTATAAACCCCCTAACCGAGTAGTTAACAACTCCTAGTTAGGTTGTTAGTTAGATGTTTAACAAAGATCCGGGTTTTAAGTCCATGTTACCACCTTTAGAAAATTGTTTTTCACCAAATTCCGCATGCCCGAAAGTACCGGGAGAGGTAGCATGGACTTACACAAGCACCCCAAGCAAGTCAATGAGATCTCTCACCCAGACTATTGCTCCTATCATAGGGCAATAGGGCATCCTATTGAAGACTGCTTCACCTTCAAGAAATGGGTCGAAGACCAATATCAGTAAGGCAGGTTCACTCTATCCAACAGCTGGAGGGTAACCTCGCCGCAAAAGCATGAACCCAAATCCACGAGGGTAGAACCAGATCCACATCAGTCTTGAAAGTGAGCTCGTACCTGTCACGTGATTACGCTGTTGAAAAAAGAAGAGCTCGAGGATATGGATGACCTCCCCTGGTGCTTCGAAAACAATGATGACGAGGTGATCTCAGAGTTCCCACCGGCGCCGAAAGAGCTGGAAGATGGAATACATACCACTGCAGATGAGCTCAAGAAAATTGATTTGGGGACGGCAAGTGACCCGCGGCCGACGTTCGTCAGCGAATTGCTGTCTGAAGAAAGGGTGGCTACACTAAAGGACGTGCTCATGCAGCATAAAGATTGCTTCGCATGGAATTATTCCGAGATGCCAAGACTAGATCTCGAGATTGCTGTACACAAATTGGCCATATCCCCGGACATCAAGCCAATCAAACAAGCACCGAGAAGGATGCGGCTCGAGCTCGAGATGAGCATCAACGCCGAGGTCAAGAAGCTAATCAACTCTGGTTTCATCCAAGAGGTGCAGTATCCTGACTGGATCGCCAACATCGTCCCGGTGATGAAGAAAAATGGGACAGTGCGCATATGTGTGGACTTTCGGGATCTCAATAAAGTCTGCCCAAAAGACGACTTCCCAGTACCGGTTACCGAGCTGATGATAGACAATACGTCCACCCACGAGGTTTTCTCCTTCATGGACGGCTCGTCAGGATACAATCAGATAAAAGTGCATCCCGAAGACCAGAAGCACACCGCTTTCCGGACCCCTCTGGGTATATTCTGCTACAAGGTGATGCCTTTCGGTCTAAAGAATGCCAGTGCCACCTATCAGAGGGCTATGACAAAGATCTTCGATGACCTCATACATAAAGTCGTCGAATGCTATATCGATGACCTCATGGTGAAAAGCAAATCATACGAGGAACATCTAAAGCATCTAAAGATCGTGTTTCAACGCCTTCGGCAATACAACTTGAAGATGAACCCTCTCAAATACGCGTTCGGAGTTTCCTCAGGCAAGTTCCTAGGATTCATTGTCCGACACCGAGGCATCGAAATAGATCCGTCAAAAATCAAAGCAATTATGGAGATGCCCCCGCCGAGGACTCTCAAAAAGTTGCGGTCTCTCCAAGGGAAGCTTGCGTATATCCAGCGATTCATAGCCAATCTCTCAGGAAAGTGGCATCCTTACAATCAACTGATGAAGAAAGGAACCCCGTTCGTCTGGGATCACAAATGCCAAAGCGTGCTGGACGAAATCAAGCAATACCTGCAGAATCCGCCAGTACTGGCCGATCCGGTCAAGGGAAACCCTCTCATTCTGTACACAACCGCCCTTGAAGGTTCCTTAGGCACATTATGGGCACAGGAGAATGGTCAAGGGAAGGAGAGAGCGCTCTACTATTTGAGTCGAGTTCTGCTGGGGGCAGAAAGCAATTATTCTCCCATCGAAAAACACTGCCTGGCATTAATCTTCGTGATAACAAAGCTCAGGCACTATGCATTGGCGCATGACGTCCGTCTCATATCGAAGGTGGATCCTCTCAATTATTTGATGTCAAAGGCCATATTGACGGGACGGCTAGCTAAATGGGCCTTGCTCTTGATGGAGTTCACAATAACTTATCAGCCTCTTAAGGCAGTGAAAGGCCAGGCCATCGCCGACTTTCTCGCTAAGCATCCGATACCTGCCGATTCTCCTTTGAATTGCGAACTGCCAGACGAACATGCGTTTGACACGATCGACGAGGGTGATACCCGATGGGAGCTTTACTTCGATGGAGCATCCTCCATGAAGAAGCGTAAACAAAACACGCCCATAATCAAATCAGGGATAGCCTCATCTTCGTAACTCCACAAGGAGGGGTAATGCGCTTCGCTTTCTCTTTAACAGAGCTGAGGACAAACAATGAAGCCGAGTATGAAGCTTTGATAGCAGGTCTCGAGATCGCTATCGACATGGGAATTGAAAACCTTCTCATATACGGAGACTCCCAGCTGGTCGTCAGTCAAGTAAACGGCGACTATCAAACGTGCAAACCGGAACTGGTAAAGTACGGCGAGAGAGTACAGCAGCTGCTGACCCAAATACATTCCTATACCTTGGAAAGCATACTGCGTGTGGAAAATAGCAAAGCGGATGCATTAACCAAGCTTGCTAAAGAATTGGCCGATGAGAACCTCGATGACGTAAGAATCGTGGTACAAAGTCGTCGGGTTCTTGCACCGGCAGAAATATCTCCGGAGCCGTCCAAGGAAAAGAGAGCGACCGAGCAAATGAATCTACAAATAAAAGACCAAGAGAAGGTTGAAGATTGGAGAGAAGTCTTCATAGACTACTTCAAATCCCGTCGAACGCCTGAAGATGCGTCCTCAAAACATCAGCTCATGAAGCGAGCCCTATCTTTCGCTTTCGTCAATGATACTCTGTACAAGAGGTTATTTGATTCTTTATAGTTAAGATGCCTGGGACCTGAAGAAGCAAAAAGGGTCGTCCAAGAAACTCACGACGGACTCTGTGGTTCTCACCAAGCCGGGCCGAAGATGAAGCTGAAGATCAAACGGATGGGTTATTATTGGCCCACGATGATCCAAGACTGCCTTGAGTATGCGAAGCAATGCCACTAGTGCCAGATCCATGGGGTCTTTATCCACCAGCATCCGAATCCATTACATCCGACAGTGGCTAGCTGGCCGTTCGAAATGTGGGGGACTGACATAATCGGCCCCATCGAACCAGTATCGTCCAGAGGACATCGGTTCATTTTGGCGATAACTGATTACTTCTCCAAATGGGCAGAAGCAGTACCGCTGAGGGAGGTGAAGATGGAGAATATCCTCCATTTCTTCAAGACACGTCATTTATCGGTTTGGCACTCCGCGACGGATTATCTCCGATAACGGACCAGCCTACAGAAGCCACAAGATCATCCGCTTCGCACAACAGCATAACATAGACTGGAGATACTCCTCAGTCTATAATCCTTGAGCTAACGGTCCGGCTGAGGCTTTTAACAAGACATTGACGAAGATTGTAAAGAAGACGGTGTCTCGAAATAAAAAGGACTGGCACGAGAGACTGCACGAAGCTCTCTGGGCGTACCGAACGACGTTCAAAACAGCCACGAGCACAACGACGTACGCATTGGTATTCGGTACAGAAGCGGTACTCCCCCTCGAGATAGAGCTACCCTCCCTACGAGTGGCAGTTCACTATGAACTAACGGACGAAGAAAACGCTCACCTTCGGCTTGAGGAGCTCGATGCCCTTGATGAAACCTAGCTCATGGCGCAACAAAATCTAGAGGCTTATAAAGTAAAGATGATGCGCTCATACGAGAGATTGACTAGGCCGAGAGCATTCCGCCAACGTGAACTCGTGCTAGTGGTTAAAAGACCTATGATCCCTAATCGCGCTAAGCGAGGAAAATTCGAGCCGAACTATGAAGGCCCATATATCATAGACAAGGTCTACCAGTGTGGAGCCTATCTACTCATGGACATGCATGGCGAAAGGCCCTTCAGACCAATAAATGGTCGCTTCCTGAAAAAATACTACGCTTGACGAGTCATGGCCTAGGTCAACGATAGATGACGACGACTATGTCCGCTCGCCATCTTCCTAAGCCTAAACTCTGTAAGTAGTAACCGGCTTCCTTTACTACGGACCGAAACGTCCTTAAACTAACGGCGGACCGAAACGTCCTTAAACTAACAGCGGACCGAAACGTCCTTAAACTAACAACCGACCGAATTGTCCTTAAACTAACAGCGGACCGAAACGTCCTTAAACTAACAGCGGACCGAAACGTCCTTAAACTAACAGCTGACCGAAACGTTCTTAAACTAACGATGGACCGAAACGTCCTTAAACTAACGACGGACCGAAACGTCCTTAAACTAACAATGGACCACTATGTCCTAAAACTAGCCGTTGACCGAGAGGTCGATAAGCTACGATGGATTGCGGCGTCCCAAAGCTGATACAAACAAAACGGTACGTCCATAAGCAAAATGGGCAGGGATAAAAACCCGAAAGGGCTCCGTGAGTAAAAACAGCAGGGCTACCGGCGAGTCTTGTGAAAACCCGAAAGGGAGCAACCTCGTTAGAATAAAAAAAAGAAAAAAGAAAAATGGTATGTCCATAAGAAAAATGGGCACGGATGAAAATCCGAAAGGGCTCCGTGAGTAAAAACAGCAGGGCTACCGGCGAGTTTTGTGAAAACCCGAAAGGGCGCAATCTCGTTAAAAGACACTTGCAAGGTCCTCTCGAGTTTGTAAGGAGAAACCACCTGCGTGAGAGCCTTACGACTCACAAGGGAGCAACACACTTAGGGATCTCCACGATTCCTAAGGAGAAACAAACTTGCGAGATCCTCACGACTCGTAAGGAGAACCCTCTTATGGGACCCTCACGGCTCATAAGATTTGAAAGTCTTAAGCTACAGGGATCTGAACCTGTTCTTAAGCAGCCCCACAACCTCCGATACTGCCCTACAAGCGGTTCAGTACTAACCCTTGTATACAATCCACGGGCGCGAATAAACATTTCCCTAACAAGGTCCCATCCACGGCTAGGGATATGTCTGCACGATGAACTGCCCTTGTAAGTCCTCTCGACTTGCAAGGAGAAAACACTCTTGTAAGATCCTTACGACTTATAAGAGATCATACACTTAGGAATCCTTACGACTCCTAAGGAGAAAACACACCTACGAGATCCTCACGACTCACAGGGAGAAATACCTTTATGAGACCCTTACGGCTCATGAAGTCAAAAACCTTAGTCGACAAAATCCTAACCCTGTCTACTAAGCCACCTTTGCTCGACATCGACGAAGGCAAATGATGACTCGCTCCTAGCAATATCCCAGTTGTAGCGGTGCTGATGCCGAAATCGGTGTCTAATTCCAAGCTTGCAAGCAAAAAAGCTGGCAAACCACACGTGCGTACGAAATAGCCGAAATGATGGGGCAACTTGCAACAAAATCAGCAAGTAAAAATGTATGCATGCAAAATAGCCGAAATGATTGGGCAACTCGCAATAAAAAGCAGCAAGTAAAAATAAAACAAATAGCCGAAATAATTGGGCACCGCGAAAAATAGCCGAAATGATTGGGCAATCGCGACCTTCGCGATATAAATGCTAAAATGATAGAGCATCGCAGAAAGAAATAAAAAAAATGAATGAAATTTATGCCCTACTGGTGATATCATGTCAATCCCTGTATACAATCCAGGGCCGCAAACAAAGAGGGAATCACACCCTTCCTCCCCAAGCTTCATCAGAAGGAGAGGCCAAATCTCAATGGTTCATAGACAGCCTAGAGATCATCTCAACATTCGTCTTTTTACAACGGACACAACATCAAGCAAAGCGGAACAGCGGCAACTCCCAGTTCCATGACTCGGCGGTGTACAGATGACCGAGAGTCAAACTCCGACTCCGTGAAATGCGGATAAAATCAACCCTTCCTGGCTACGTGGAACGCGGATTATGTCACTCCTGGCCCCATGGAAAACGTCCAGAGCGGATCCTGGTCCTCGCAGAGCACGGCAATGACCCCGTGTGAAGCATCCAGAGCGGAGCCTGGTCCTCTCCGAACATGGCAGTGAACCCGTGGGAAGCATCCAGAGCAAAATTCCTGGTCACATGGAATGCGGATTATGTCACTCCTGACCCCGTGGAAAACGTCCAGAGCAGATCCTATTTCTCGCAGAGCACGGCAATGACCCCATGTGAAGCATCCAGAGCGGAGCCTGGTCTTTGCCGAACACGGCAGTGAACCCGTGGGAAGCATCCAGAGCAAAATTCCTGGCTACGTGGAACGCGGATTATGTCACTTCTGACCCCGTGGAAAACGTCCAGAGCAGATCCTGGTCCTCGCAGAGCACGGCAATGACCCCGTGTGAAGCATCCAGAGCAGAGCCTGGTCCTCGCCGAACACGGCAGTGAACCCATGGGAAGCATCCAGAGCAAAATTCATGGCTATGTAGAACGCGGATTATGTCACTCCTGACCCCGTGGAAAACGTCCAGAGCGGATCCTGGTCCTCGCAGAGCATGGCAATGACCCCGTGTGAAGCATCCAGAGCGGAGCCTGGTCCTCTCCGAACATGGCAGTGAACCCGTGGGAAGCATCCAGAGCAAAATTCCTGGCTACGTGGAACGCGGATTATGTCACTTTTGACCCCGTGGAAAACGTCCAGAGCGGATCCTGGTCCTCGCAGAGCACGGCAGTAAACCCGTGTGAAGCATCCAGAGCGGAGCCTAGTCCTCGCCGAACATGGCAGTGAACCCGTGGGAAGCATCCAGAGCAAAAATTGGACCGTGATGTCCTTAAACTCACGGACTATGATGTCCTTCACCTCGACCGTGATATCTTAAAACTAACATTGGACTGTGGGGTCCTTAAACCCATGGACTATGATGTCCTTAACCTCGACCGTAATGTCTTTAAACTAACATCGGACTGTGGGGTCCTTAAACCCATGGACTATGATGTCCTTAACCTCGACCGTGATGTCTTACAACTAACATTGGACTGTGAGGTCCTTAAACTCATGGACTATGATGTCCTTAACCTCGACCGTGATGTCTTAAAACTAACAACGGACTGTGGAGTCCTTAAATCCACAGACTATGATGTCCTTAACCTCGACCGCGATGTCTTTAAACTACGGTATCCTGGAAAACGTCCAGAGCGGAGTCTGGTCCTCGCAGAACATGGCAGTGAACCCGTGGGAAGCATCCAGAGCAACCCCTTGCTCCGTGAAATGCGGATAAGGACAACTTCATCCATCACTTGCGGGTCCTCACGACTCGTAAGGGAGTAAATTCTCTTGTGAGATCCTTACGACTTTCAAGAGAAAACACACTTAGGAATTCTCACGATTCTTAAGGAGAAATTACACCTACGGGATCTTCTCGACCGGTAGGGAGAAAATTCTTTATAAGACCCTCACGGCTCATAAAGTTGAAAAGTCTTAGGTGACAGATCTTAACCCAGTTTTCTAAGCCATCACTACCTTACAAAGAGCACAAGATTGACAGTTATATAATATCTACAGGCCACACTTGCTAGAATCAAATGGCAGCAACACAGCAAGGAGAAGAAAGCGACAAGGAGAACATTTGATTCGCATTTAATTAAGCGTTCAAGGCATACCCGTTCATGCATGCGCAAAAGATTTAGTATGTAAAATAAAACAAGCTGAAATGAGAAACTTGCCATTCATACTACGAAAAAGTTCTTACAATTATGAAAGCAGTAAACAAAAACATTATCCAAACAATTACAATGGCAAAACCTCAAATCCGGGGCATGGATTGAGGAACTCAAAAGTAACTTTGTCCAGAATCTTCCAGACATTCCGAACTATCCTAGTATGCTTTCTTTCACGATCACAAGCGTCGGGATCCCCACGGATGTCCTCCACCCTCCGATAGGCAGCAAGTATGGCCGACTGTTGAAAAGCCTGATTCAGGAGATCGATAAGATTGTCTCGCCTTCTCTTCGAGATTAGGCTCATCAGATACACCGAATGCACCTTATCCTCGGCGGCATCCAATGGCCTGAGCGGCATGCCGGTACAGAATAGAGAAAGCACTTCCCAGATCGCTCCCACAATAAGCTTCAGGAGAGAGGAGCGTCGAGGAAGCAGTTGACCATTGTATGCGTCAAAGCGGCTCATAATTTCGGCACACTCGGCGTTTGTGAATTCTCGATTCTGAGAACGGCCGAGTGAGCGGATGTCTCCGTAGGAGATAATCTCGTCGAGATCATACATGTGAGCGTCCATTACTCCTGAAAAAGAAAATCAACAAAATTAGCAGACAGACTGATTAAGCGAATTCTTATTAAAAACAGGCACAGGGAGTTAAACTCCTCGAGAGCAATGCTCTACAGACAGGAGTGACATCTGTCAAAATCAATTATTAGGGGAAGTTAAAGAAATTCCCCGAGACCATTGAGAACCTTGCTCTGAGAAGATGATATAATTCATTAAAGATAAAATTCCATTTTTAATCTTCAAGATCCATAAAAAAACTCTGAAGAGTTCTTTTATATGATTTGAAAGGAGCAAAAATCCATTAATGAATTAAGAAATCCTGAGTAAAATCCTTTTGGAGAGCGAAGCTCTATTAATGGAACCCTAAAAGGGTTCTCTTTAGATCAAAGATCCATGGAGCAAAGCTCTGCTAGCGAAACCCTAATAGGTTTTCTGTAGATCAAACATCTATTAAGAGCAAGGCTCTGTAATGGGTAAAACCCTAACTCATTAAAATTTATTAAAAAAATTTACCTGAAGTTTGAAAAAAAAATATTTACTCTTGTGAAGTTCTTAAACAAAAGAGCTGCACTCTGAATAAAAAATTTCAGGAAAGAAGATGATAATCATCTGAGGACCAAAGGTCCTATTTATAGGCGCTAAGATGCCTCTTCAATTTCTGAGTTGATCCAAAGGCTCAAATGTTGCCACCGCTGCGCTCACGTGTGGACCACGTAAGCGCAACGGTGGGGGGGAATTTGTTTCCCCAATCAGAGCAAAACTCTGTTCAAATTCCAAGATTTGAAATGAAGTGACGCTTCTGCTCCGCCTAATCAGAGCAAAGTTCTGTTCAAGTTCTAAGATATGGAATGAAGCGACGCTTCATTTCCCCCCAATCAGAGCAAAGCTCTGTTTCAAAATTCAAAATTTAAAGCAACGCTTCAGATTCTGCGCGCTGCGTGCCACGTGTTAAACACGGGTGCGTTAGCGCAGTTGCGCTGCGCTCTGCGCTGCGCGCCATGTGTCCAACACGGGTGCGCTAGGGCAAGGTGCACCAGCGCTGGAGTTAAAAATTCCCCCACCGTCAGATCAAAAGATATACTAATAATAAATTATTAATTAATCAGAACTAAAATTCTGTTATGGAAAGATTTTTCAATCTTATTAAAACAAGAAGATTATCTTCTGTAAAATAGAAGCTTTAGGATCAAAGATCCAACGGTGGGAAATATTCCCAAATCAAGCAGAGAAAGATCTCTTAAAACTGATTTAACAAATCATTTGGCCCTATATAAAGGACCCTAGACTTCAAGTCTAAAGGGAGAGAGAGATACAGAATATACAGAAGAGAGAGAAAAGCCCTCTGCAAAAGAAGAGAAAGCTCTTAGAAAAAAGAAGATTTTTCTTCATCTTCAAGGTAAAAAGAACTATGTTCTTGAATAATAGAGATGAAATCATCCCGTAAAAAGAAGAACCATCTTCTAAAAAGAGCAAAGATCTAAGAAAAAAGACCAAGCTCTTTAATAAAAAAGAAAAGATCAAAAATCTAATCATAAAATAATTAAAAGAAGTAAAATACTTCACTCACAGATCTTTTGATCTATAAAAGCAGAGAATTTTATAAAAACAAGAACTTTTGTTCTTGGATCTTGAGGCAAAGCGTCCTTTGAAGAACATAAATCTATTCTTTAATCTTAAAATTGATCATAAGCGCTTTGCGCTATTAAAAAGTGTCTTGCACTCATGAATTGCGCCCTTGCGCTCATTGGACCGGCGCTCAGCGCCAAAACCTGCCACGTGTCAACCAAAGACACAATCTGCGCTTTGCGATTCTAAAACAGAGCACTGCGCTCATGGGCTGGCACTCAGCGCCAAGCGCGCCACGTGTCACTCACTGGTGCACCAACAGACTAGCGCAATGCGCTAACAAACTAGCGCTAAGCGCGACACGTGTCCTCTTCGTCTGCGCTACCCGACAGAAGCGCAATGCGCTCTTTGACTGGCACAACGCGCCTGGCGCGCCACGTGGCGCACTGTCAGAACAAACTTTGTTTCTGATGAATGCTATGCATTCAATACAAGACAAAAATGTCAGAGCCCAATGCCTAGCATTATTAAAAGGGCTGAGCCCAAATAAAGGCTTAATAGCCAGAACAAAAATAAAATGTTAAAACATTTTAATTGGACTTAGCCCAATTTTGGCCATAAGTCCTCAACTTGTTTTGAATTGAGCACATCTGCTCTTTCAACCAACTCACCTTGGTTCGAGGGTACATCTCTTCACTCCTCTGATATTTGTCGTTGTAATTCCTCAACGTCGTCTGAGAGGTGACGGGTCCCAACAACCACATATTGCTACGGACTGTGGGGTCCCTAAACCCATAGACTATGATGTCCTTAATCTCAACCGTGATGTCTTTAAACTAACAACGGACCGTGGGGTCCCTAAACCCATGGACTATGATGTCCTTAATTTCGACCGTGATGTCTTAAAACTAACATCGGACTGTGAGGTCTTTAAACTCACGGACTATGATGTCCTTAACCTCGACCGTGATGTCTTAAAACTAACAACGGACTGTGGGGTCCCTAAACCCATGAACTATGATATCCTTAACCTCGACCGTGATGTCTTAAAACTAACAACGGACTGTGGGGTCCCTAAACCAATGGACTATGATGTCCTTAATCTCGACCGTGATGTCTTAAAACTAACATCGGACTATGAGATCCTTAAACTCACGGACTATGATGTCCTTAACCTCGACCGTAATGTCTTAAAACTAACAACGGAATGTGGGGTCCCTAAACCCATGGACTATGATGTCCTTAACCTCGAACATGATGTCTTAAAACTAACAACGGACTGTGGGGTCCCTAAACCCATAGACTATGATGTCCTTAACCTCGACCGTGATGTCATAAAACTAACATCGGACTGTGAGGTCCTTAAACTCAAGGACTATGATGTCCTTAACCTCGACTGTGACGTCTTAAAACTAACATCGGACTATGGAGTCCTTAAATCCACGGACTATGATGTCCTTAACCTCGACCGCGATGTCTTTAAACTAACAATGGACCGTAATGTCCTTAAACTAACAACCGACCGTAATGTCACTAAACTAAACAACAGAGCTCAATTGCTCTCTTGTCGGATCTAAACGATCCCGTTAAGTTGATCTTTGTCTAAAATTAGATTAACGTATCCTTAACAAACGTTTAAGTTGATCTCAGTCTCAAATAAGGCTAATGTATCCTTAAACCCAAACCCCCAAAACCAAAATCTAAGAAAGATACGGATTTAGACTAGTCCATGCCCTACAGACGACAACATAATTTAGTCTCCATATACAATCCAAGGGCAACCAAACACAAAACAAACACCCACAACACGAAGTGACCATCTGGAGAAGGAGAAAGTTGTTACCGCGATACGGTAGCGTAATTAACTGCAGGGGCTTGCGCCTGCAGGGAAGAGCGTCCCCACAATCAAAAACCTCTCAAATGAGGGGGAATCTGACGAAGTCTGCTACATCGGCCGCATCCGCTTAAACCTTCGATACATAGTGCCATAAATCAACTTGGCATCTTCGGAGAGGTGGACGGATGGCACCAATTAGCATCTGCCCCGAATTTCAGGCGAGACGTACATTGCGTCTCCGCCGCGTCTTTCGGAAGGGAACAAATGCAAATACCCCAAGTAACATTAACTTTTAAACAATTTTTGTACACTAAAATTGGAGTTGTTACATAAATTTACACATAGCCCCTTGGGCTTTACAAAATGGCATTTTGCCCATCGCATGCCTCATGTGCTTATTTCTTTTTGCACATGAGCCACGAGCTTTACAAAAATTTGGCTTTTTGCCCATTTATTTTATATTCATGCATGAAAATTACATCAAAGTTATTTATTACATAATTTTCTTCTTGGCATAGGGGAGGCCAGCCGCTTCATGTTCGGGCTTGATTTGGGCATGGGCCTACTTGGCCTGGACTTGGACCCGTTTGGCTTGGGGTTGACTTTAATTTTGACTTGGTCAACCGGGGTGTAAATTTTGGCCCCAACACACTGGTCGTCGTTCGATCTCCCCACCACGTCGGAGTCGTCCCTGCCGCACCACCACCTGACCTCCTCCTTTCTTTCACGTTGTCAACCTTCCATCAACACCTCACCGGCTCCCTATGTCCCAAACCACACCGTGCCCTGTACCGGTGTCGCATCGTGCTCGGCTCGTGCCCATCACCGTGCCCTTTCCGTACCACGACAGCACCCACTCCGTACCTAGCAGCGCACCAACCACGGACCCACTCCCGCGTTGCCCATGCCACATCCTCACCACGCACCGAGCCACGACCGTCCCCACTACCGTGCCACGCTCGTGTCACCACCACGTCCAGTACCGGATCGCCATGCATCGCGCACATGCCATGCATCGTGTTCAGCATTGCGCCATCTCATGTGTCGAGATGAACTCTGCGTGTCGCGTCGCTTCTATATCAGCGGCCCAAGCCAAGTGGAATCCCTCTTCCCTTGCAAATCATGCTACTGTATATTATAATATTATTTGATATCATTATATAATCGTGTGTGTGTGTGTGTACATATATATATATATATATATATATATATATATATATATATAAACATATATGGTTATCGTACGTAGATATATCGTTACTTTTATAGCGATGAATTTAATCGAACACACATACTTCGAACCATCTTGGGTCGAACTCTTATTAGGTATACTGATCATATGAATACTATTTGGGTTTTTCATGAATTAATCGGGTTCGCTCGTTACTCGTGTACACCGGCTAAGTACTCGGTGTGAAAACTAAATCAAATATGGCAGAATTTATGATTACTATATTCTTTTATAGATATCGGACGATACGTAGAAAGTTGGATCGAAAATGCGAACCCTAACACCGTGAAATGTCGCCCCCACTTAGATCCACCAAAACTGAAAATTTCCTGTACACCTCACTTGTGAAAATCATAGTAATTTGGATACATAATGGAATGAAGTTTTCAAGGGCTTGTATCGAAGCCAACTCGACGACCTAGAACCCCCTATAAATTATATTTCGATACTGTTAAAATCCGATGATGAAAACTGTTTGGGAGTGCAGCTTTGGACTCCAGTCCAGAGCAGCTTGTCGATACCCGTTTTAATATGCTCTTATAACCCTGTGTGAAAATGATAATATGCGGAACCCTACACCGTTGCCAAGATTATTTCGTTAGCTAACTGCCTATGGTTGTTTCACTCATTTTTACTGTCATTTGATATTTTAATTATCTTTTAAATCGTCGTTACGTACTGCAGTCCCAAGCAGGGACAAAACGTATACCCTGATATTGAACAGTGCATATCTTCCAGCACACAGCGGATATTGTCAATCCGTATGGTGCATTGAAAATATAATTAATAGATCTAAATATTACTCAACTGTAGCATTGCCTAATTATGATCCTAACAGGCTGAAAAATACGTTACGAATTGGACTTTCAGTTCAGGAACTAAATTTCCAGCGATGAAAACTCAAAATGAAACGACCGCATCTCGTAAACCTGAAACCCGATTGACCTAGAACCAGTTTTGTTAGATCGCTGGTAGAGTTTACTTTTTACCTATTTTGTAGCATTTTGTCTAAATACTATCGTGTAAATTAATATATTTTTCTAAATCATAAGGTGTATTGTGTTTCATATCGTATATGAGTTGCTATGTTGCATCATTCTTGTATTTACCCGAGCATGATACCTTCAGTGAGAGCGAACGTTCATAGTGATTTTAGAGAACTTTACATTTTTGAACGTGAGTAGTATTGGACTAGTTGTGTCAAGTACGCCAACGATAAGGGATCGATTCGTGATAGTGAACAGTACAATGAATAATGAATAAAGCAGTATTATTGATGCGTACTTGTATACAACTTGCACGTACTTATAGATAGTGAAACCTGGGGAAAAGGGGGAAATTGAAGTGGAAAGGAACTTGTATTTAGAGAGCTTAGCGATTTAGAGGATGATCATTCGAACAACGACTCTTATATATATTAGGTTTGGACTTAGCGGTCCAGCTGACTGGGTTATGTCCAGGGCAATAGTGGGCCGTAGTTTTGGGTACGCACGAGACCCTCGTTAAACATGATCACTCCTTTCTACAAACTTAATTTCAAAATTGACTTAGGGACCAGTATGAACACAGGTCATAAATTGCATTGATTGTAGACATATCGATTACTTGCATTCACTGTCCCCGTTGTTATTACTTTTATTTCATAGCTCATTATTGTTATCATATTATTGCTATTGCATCGCTCTAACGACCTGAGTATGCATACTCAGAGATTGGAAAGGACCCAGTTCAGGAGTCAGACTTACCATTCGGGCTCACAGAGATCTAGACGGTTGTACCTTCGGTACTTTTACCGCTTTCTATAAATCAGCCTTGTATTCGCACTTAGTTAGTAGTTTCATTTCCTTTCAAACTATTGTAAACTGTGAACAAAGAAATTTGATGTAATAAACTATTGATGTATTTCCTTTACTTCTGTGTTGTATTTACTGATTACCATGTAATGCTAAAAGCCGAAGTGTGACCACGGCGGAATTGTTCCCTGACCGTAGGAGCATAGCTGGCCTAGTCGCCTTTCGTATCTGTAGGGTGTTTTTCGTCACCCCATTGAGATGGGAATACGCGCGCGCTTGTCAGGCGTACTACAGATTCCCCCTGTCTAGGGTAGGCCGGGGTTTAATGATTGTGGGGATCCAAATCTCCGGCAGCCGCGGACTAAACTGCCGTTAATTACCCATCGCCTTTGGAGCGAGGGAACCTCCGATTGACGGGTTAAATTGGTCATGCGAACTCAATGTGCGGTGTACGTGTGTTATGTTTTGAAAGAGGGTTTTGGATATATCGAGAGCCACGCAGAGTTTTTACGGGGGTCCCGCTACCCGGATAGCGGGCTGGGGGTCAAGGGGGCAGCGCCCCGTTAGAAAATTTTTTCTAACAGGGGCAATGTCGTGGAGTATGTGTATGTGTACATGCGCATGCATATGTATATATATATATATGTATATATATAAAAAAAAAGAGGGGGAAAAGGCATCCAAGGGATGCGTGGGGCCAGCGCCTTGAGCACTGTGCGCTTAGGTGCTGTGCACTTGGGCGCAAGCGCGCCACGTGTCGGCACGTGGGCGCCTTGCGCCCGAGCGCTGTGCGCTGGAGCGCAAGCGCGCCACGTGTCGGCACGTGGGCGCCTTGCGCCCGAGCGCTGTGCGCTGGAGCGCAAGAGCGCCATGTGTCGGCACGTGAGCGCTTTGCACTTGGGCGCAGGGCGCTGGCGAGAAAAGGGGCTTTTAGTCCCAGAAATAGGGTTTAGAGTGGAGTTAAACTCCTAAAAATGTTTTGGTTAAGAAAATGGGTTCTTCTTCTTCCTCCTCTGTTGGCTGGATCAAGAGATGTGAGATCTAAAAATCTCTTCTTTTTTAGATCTAATGACAGATCCAAATTCCCCTTAGTGGGTTTTGTGGTGGAAAACTATTTAGTTTTGGAAAAAGGAGAGTAAAACTCTTGATTTAATTCACAAAAAAAAGAAGAAGGTTTGAAACCTTTAGAAAGGGGAAAGAGGCACAAACCCTAGTTTTTTTTTTGAGGGGAATGAAAAGTGTATTGCTTTATTCATCATCATTTTGCCTTATATAGGCTTACACATTTACATATAGCCCCTTGGGCTTCACAAAAATGGCATTTTGCCTATCCCATGACTCATGTGCCATTTCATTTTTACACATAAGCCATGGGCTTACAAAATATTAGCTTTATGCCCATTTTGCATACATTCATGTATAAAAAATTACATAAAAATTATTTATTACATGATTTTTTTTGTTGGCATGGGGAGGCTGGCCGCTGGCTCGACATGGGCATGGGCCCGCTTGACCTGGGCTTGGCCCACCTAGCTTGGGGGTTGACCTTGACTTTGACTCGGTCAACCGGGGTGCAAATTTTTACCCCAACAGTATCCCGTATTTTGGGAAGCGAGGTGTGACATGGTTTTGTTGGTATCAGAGTGCCAGGTTTTAGTATTAAGGGATAACATGAATTACGCTTCATTATATTATTTTCACTTCACTATCTTACACTTTTATCCTTGTATCTAATTATGTCCGTTCATCTATCTTCCAGCGACATGACTTCCCTGAATGACCTCTTCTCGGACTCTAGTTCTCAGGATCGCACAGAAAAAATCTTGAACGCACTGACGACCCTCACGGAAGCCCAAGAGAGAAAGACGGACCTACTTACCGAGGGTCTCAGGACAATACCGCATTAGGAGGACCCCCCGCTCTCATTTGCGCCCTCGAGGGCGCCGCTGCACCAGCTACACCTGCCATAGCGGGCACTATGTCGGATTTTCGGAGGCTACACCCAGCTATGTTTACAGGGATAGCCGAACAACTCAAGGCCGAGCAATGGCTAATCAATGTGGAGAATCTACAGACGACCGCATGGGTCCCCGATGAAGAGAAAGTGAACGTGATAAAGATCCAGCTGGAGGACGATGCCCGTACTTGGTGGTCCGTCGAAGAAAGCAGACTCGATAGGCCAATTGAGTGGAGCATGTTCAAAGAATGCTTCTTGGACCACTATTTCCCCTCCACCGCCAAAGCAGAGATGGAGGAAAGATTTATTTTGCTGAAACAAAACGGCCGTCCCGTTGATATATATGCGGCATAGTTCAACCGTCTGAGCCAATTCGCTCCGTATATGGTCGCTTCAATGGCCACCAGAGCCAAACGTTTCTTGCAGGGACTTGACTTTGAGCTGCAATAGTTGATTGTGTCTTTCGAGTTGCAGACTTTTGCGCAGGTGCTCAACGCTGCACGAATTCAAGAGAAGCTAATCAATAAATTTAAGGGCCCCAGCTCGAGTGACAGGAGGCCCCCGGTTATCCCACCACGTACTCATACATCGTCCTAAGGGGTCATACCAGTTCACAGGCCAGGGACGGCGCAGATAAAGGATCCATTCATGCCCCAACAACAACAACAGAGGAAGGCTTTAGTCTGCAGCTACTATCACAGGGACGGGCATACCCAGAAGGACTGTCGCCGTGCCAAGGGACGGTGTTTGATTTGCGGATCTAGCCAGCACAGGGTTAATGGTTGCCCTCGGCGAATAG
The DNA here is from genome assembly GCA_030015575.1 of Agapanthus africanus. Lineage (NCBI taxonomy): Eukaryota > Viridiplantae > Streptophyta > Magnoliopsida > Asparagales > Amaryllidaceae > Agapanthus > Agapanthus africanus. The sequence goes on from JASDDO010000006.1 coordinate 372,014,466, forward strand.
AGTTACAGGGAGGATTTAGACCGCAGCAGCAGAGGTCATTAGAGAGGAGGCAAACCAACACAGGTCGTGGTCAGGTACAGGCATTCACCCTGACTGCCGAGCAGGCAGAGGCCTCAGATGGAGTTGTTGCAGGTACTCTACTCGTTCATTCTACGCCAGCTAGAGTACTATTTGATTATGGAGCATCACATTATTTCATATCTGCACATTTCGTCGACACTCACTCCATACCACATGAACCCTTGACCAAAGGATGGGAAATACATACAGGTAATGGTATTATAGTGTCTAGTCAAGAATGTAGATCTTGTCCTGTTGTAGTGTGTGGCAGAGAATTCTATGCGAAATTCCTTTTAATCGGGACAAACAGCTATGACGCAATTCTCGGGATGGATTGGATGAGTACATTCTATACGATCATCGATTGCTGAGCTAGGAATGTTACTTTCTGCATTCCTAATCACCCTGAGTTTGTCTTCGAAAGTAGAAGTGAATATTTGGAGCCAGCCAATATAGAGCCAAGCCGAAGGTATTGATGGCTATAGAGATTGATGAAAACCCGGTACCAGAGATCGTTCGGGATTTTCTTTATGTGTTCCCTGAAAATTTACCAGGTCTACCACCTCCTCGCGTCTTAAGATTCTCAATCAACCTGATTCCAGGTACATCACCAGTTTCTAAAGCACCGTACAGAATGGCACCGGTTGAATTGGCAAAATTGAAAAAGAAAATAGGAGATCTTCTGGAGAAGGGATTCATTCGCCTAAGCTCTTCGCCGTAGGGTGCACCAGTCTTCTTGGTGAAGAAGAAGGATGGCTCGCTATAGATGTGCATAGAAAACCGTAAGCTGAACAGAGTAATGATAAAGAACAAATACGCCATTCCGTGCATCGATGATTTATTTGATCAATTGGGTGGTGCCAAGGTGTTTTCGAAGCTAGATTTTCATTCACGATATCACCAGTTCAGAGTAACGGCTGATGATATATGAAAGAAAGCTTTCCGAAATTGATACGGGCATTATAAATTTCTTATGATGCCGTTCGGTGTTAATAATGCTCCAGCAATATTCATGGATATTTGCAAAATACTTGGACACATTAGTCGTTGAATTCATCGACGACATACTAGTCTACTCTAGGACTCAAGAGGACCACGCTGAACATTTGCGAACTGTACTATAAATTCTGCAGGAAGAGAAGCTATACACAAAATTGAGCAAGTGTGAGTTCTGGCTCGACAAAGTGCAGTTCTTGGGACACATTATTTCGGGCGAAGGAATCTCAGTGGACCCAGCGAAAATAGAATCTGTTAGAGATTGGTCGACACCGAAATTAGTGGCAGAGATCAAAAGCTTTATAGGATTGGCAGGATATTATCAGCGTTTCGTTCAGGACTTTGCACAAGTTGTTGAACACATAACAAAGCTGACATAGAAGGAAGCGCCTTATGTGTGGTCAGAAGAATGTGCACAGGCTTTTGAGTTGCTAAAACAAAAGTTGAACACGGCCCCTATCCTTACAGTGCCGGATGATTCAGGTGGTTTGGTGATACACAGCGATACTTCGGGGAAAGGTTTAGGCTGTGTTCTGATGCAGCACGGTCGGCTAGTTGCTTATACCTCACGGCAGCTGAAGAACCACGAGAGGAACTACCCAACACAAACTTGAAGTTAGCCGCAGTGATTTTTTCCTTGAAGATCTGGGGACATTACTTATTGGGCGAAAAAGTAGAAATGTACACGGATCATAAGAGTCTGAAATACGTGTTCACTCAGAAAAAATTAAATATGAGGCAACGCCGATGGCTAGAACTAATGGTGGACTACGACTTGGACTTATAGCACCATCCAGGGAAAGTAAATTTCATACCCGACGCTCTCAGACGCAAGCCAGCGGTCATGATATTGACCAGTCAGAGGAGCATCATTAAGTACTTTCAGAAGCTCGAACTAGAAGTTGTTGCACCAGTGCAACCGGGCACCTTTGGCAACAACAGGTGCAATCTTCACTTGTAAATACATTAAGGCTACACAGGCTGATGATCCTCGATTGTAGAAGTTCAGAGAGCGGATAGAAGCCGGGCTGAGGACAGATTTACTCATACATCGAGATGGTTCCTTGAGAGTCAGGAGTAGACTCTGCGTTCCCAAAGGTGGTGTTCGAGAAGAAGTACTAGCTGAGGCTTACAGTTCAGCTTATTCAGTGCATCCGGGGAGTATGAAGATGTACCGAGATCTGAGGCGGCGCTATTGGTAGAACGAAATGAAGCGGGAGATTGCACGGTTTGTGTCCAAGTTCTTAGTATGCCAACAAGTAAAGGCTGAACACCAGAGGATAGCAGGATTGTTGTAACCACTTCTGATACCCAAGTGGAAATAGGAGCACGTCGCTATAGATTTCGTGACTGCCTTACCATGAAGTCCAAGAGGCAACAACGCCGTCTGGGTTATCTTCGACCGTCTTACAAAAGTAGCACACTTTATACCTTTCCATGCGGGACAGTCGATAGAGTCACTTACGGAGAAGTACAAGCAGGAAGTAGTGCGACTTCACGGAGTTCTGTTCAGCATAGTATCGGATCGAGACACTAGATTCGTTTTGCACTTTTGGAGGAGCATACAGAAGAGTCCGGATACACGTCTCAAGTTCAGCACGGCTTACCATCCACAGACAGACGGACAATCTGAGCATACTATTCAGACGCTCAAGAACATGTTGAAGGCTTGCATGCTAGACTTTCAGGGTTCTTGGGAGGATCAACTCCATCTAGTGGAGTTTCCTTATAACAACAGTTTCCAAACTAGCATCCATATGGCTCCGTTCAAAACACTTTAAGGACGGAAATGGCGATCCTCTGTTTGTTGGGATGACGCTGGTGAGTGAAGATTACTGGGTCCTGAACTTATAGTTCAAATGGTAGACAAAGTCCAGATGATCAGACAGCGGATTAAGACGGTTCAGGACCGACAGAAGAGTTGGGCAGATGCCAGCAGGATATCATTAGAGTTTAAAGTCGGTGATCATGTATTCCTGAAGATTTCAACTACCCGCGATGTTATCAGATTTGGGAGTCATGGGAAACTCAGTTCTCGATTCATCGAACCGTTCGAGGTACTAGAACGGGTAGGGGAGGTGGCTTACCGACTTCCTTTACCCACATCGCTAACTAACGTGCACAACACATTTCATGTATCACATTTGCGGAGCTACGTTCGAGACGACAGTCACATTCTCGATCATTCGGAATTGACATTGGGCACCGACTTATCTTATATAGAGCAGCCTACTAATATACTCAACCGTAGAGAGAAGGTACTGAAGAATAAGGCCATTCCATTAGTCCGAGTATATTGGGGTGGTCGTTCACCTGGGGAATCTACCTGGAAACATGAGGAAGATATCCATTCGCGGTTCGCACATCTTCTTGAGTAGCTGTTTGTATCATTACTTATTTTCGTTCCTTAATTTCGAGAACGAAATTTTTATAAGGGGGTGTGATGTAATTGTAGGGTTAGCTTAGCACCTTAGCAAGGTTTTGGCAAGCATCAATCATTCTACTTTAAAATTTTGGGGTGCAAAACAAACCCTAACCAAGATCTTAACTAGAGAATTAGGGTTAAACAAGATATGTAAACTCTTTACATCTAAGTGAACAAGGAATACAACCTTTATAAACCGGTCCTTCACTTCAATAGCTCCGTGTAGTAGTCCCTTCGATGCGATCACTAACTTCCGGACTCTAGAGATACTCCCATGAAGAAACGAACAAGCTTGCTTCGAAATCTTCTAGGCCGAAGATGATCTACGTCGAGGAGACACTGGCTCATGCTATCTCTTCACTAATTGTGTAGATTAGTGAAGCAGACACCCTAAACTAAATGGCTAATAGTAGAGGATGATGAAGTAGGAATTTAGCTCACTTTAGTATTTAATTTCTCACTATATTTCTTCTTGATCTCAAAGTCAAGAGAGCAAAAATGAGATAATGAAGAAGAAGAAGGAAAATATCTCAAGTGATGAAAATATCTCTCATAGTTCAAATGCAACCCTTGGGTGAGTATATCATCCATACACTAACCCATGTAGAGAATTAACCATAGTAAGGGTTAATGGTTAGGTCACAAAATATCTTAAGTAGAAACAAAAGAGTGGACTAAGTCAAAGCTTATCTACAAGCTTCTACAAGCTTCTAACTTTGATTAAATCCACTAATTTGTAATTATTTAATGATAAATGAAACCCTAACATAAACCCTAGCATGGTATGAGTCTCATACATACATGTTGCATGTGTAACCTAGCATGTCACAATATTATATATCACATATATAATATTCATGTAACAAAAGAAAACAATACAATAAACATATATCACATATATGTTAAATGCATCATAAGTGAGAATAATAAATATTTAAGTGAGCATATAATATATATATATATATATATATATATATTATTTCATCGAATCAACACTTGATCCGATAACCCGACTATATCATATATAACCGGCCGATATCATATATCGCGAGAATAGAATACGGTATCACATACTGGTATTAATCTAGGTCCCGCACATATCACATATGTGCTCTTACTCCATTTCGCATGAACCAGGAAACCTCTGTGTAGGACTCTAAAGACTTGTCAATACGCCGGCAGTAAGTGATGATCATATCAAACACCCACAAGCCGCAAGCGGTCTGCTAAACATAACGGCCATCCGGATATTGAGCGATCAGAAGATCAACAAGCAAGCCTTCTCATTCTCCTGCGAATCCAATCAGTAACACTACCGTACAGTCCGGTCTCTTCGCCTGATATGTCGCAAATCTAATCTAGGGGTGGTAAACGTCAGACTCCAGTAACCGATAAGTCGTGCCGATGTGAGGTCCATAACGTTTCGAGAAACTATTGATAACACTTACCAGTAAATCTCAGCAACCCTGGCCAGGGATTTCTTGTTATGGACAATCGAGCACAGCGCAACATCAACCCCCAATACCGGGAGAGATGAAACCCCTCCTATCGCTCATTGCCTCTATATGATTCGGGAATGTACCCAAAAGTCACCGTTTTGCACGATCTCTTGACCGTGGTATGGTGGAAATCAAAGCACAGTGGGAATCACACAAGACTCTATGACGATCTCGGGTCTACAAACTAACCTGTACCAGTGTCACAAGAGAACTACTATCCGACAATAGGTATAATACCATCTAGGAGTTCTCGGCGAGTCCGTCCAGTGTACCCAGTCTCCACTGAGCACCCGTATGCCTTATCTGATGTCAAACACAAATGGATATGGGATCATCCATCGCCTATCATATGGGTCAAGAAGCGCATACGCTAGTCTACTCTGGAGTACCGATGCCATGTCTCAATATTCCCATGACTAGGAACATTTGAAGGATTTACTTATCGACTACCCTGTCCCCACTAGTATGATCTGCATCATAATCCTGGTAGTCAAGTAATCATCCTAAGGGCTTTATCAACATGTGATCACAAAACAGTATTTGTTAACATGTTAAGATAAAGTGCAACCAGATAGCATACTATCATGTCGAGCAAGAAAGTCCTTCCTATATATGTCCGAGCATCCACTACAATATACATCGCATGTACAGTAATGGCCTCTAGGGCATACATATAACTAACAATCTCCCACTTGCACTAAGGCCATCTGTTGTAGTATCCAATACCCAACAATGTAGCAGTGGTTGTAGTATCCCATACTCAACCATTGTAGAGAAGTCTCTCTAAAGGTAAGGCCTCTGTGAGTAGATCCGCCGTGTCAACCTTCTGGTTTACTCTCCTAACCTCGATCCCTTGGAGATCAGCCATCTCCCTGATCAGGTGATACTTGCCTCAGAATATGTCTGGAACGCTGATGGGACCGGTGTTCCTAGGCCAAAGCCACAACTCCATTGTTGTCACAATAACAGTTATTGGACGCTCAATGGTAGAAACCTTGTTCACCTTATGAACAAGAAATGTCTAGACAGCCACTTTGGTAGTATCGTTAGTAGCAATGTATTCATCATTTATCTTCTAGTATGTCACGGTATCTAGCTTGGAACTCTTTCAACATACCGTCCCTCCACTAAGGGTAAAGACAATGCCTGTGACTGACTCTCAGTCGAACTTATCACTCTGAAAGCTGGAACCAAGAACTTTCTTTTAGTACTTCTCAAGTACTTAAGAATGTCCTCCACAGCTTTTCAATGATTCTCCCAAGATCCGATTGATTCCTGATCACTACACCTAGTGAGTCATCTACATCTGGTCTGGTACATAACAACGCATACTCTGATAGAGCCTACTGCTGAAGCATAGGGTATCACTTGCACGCGAGCTCTCTTCAAATCAGTCTCGAGAGACATCTTTTTGGAGAGAGTGATCCAAGAGTAAGTGGGCGAACCACCATGCTTAGAATCATCCATACTAAACCCCTTTAGTATGGTGTTTATGTACCTGGATTTGGGACACTCCCAACATCCACTATAGATCTATCACCATAGATCATCATCCAGAAGATGTAGTAGGTATCATCCAGATCTTATATTGAGAATTCTTGTGATAAGAGGAGCTTGACCGAGTGTAGCATAGGAAACCATTTCCTATCAAGAGTATATCATATACGTACAATACGTGGAAGATAACCTTACACTCTACTACCTTCTTTTATATACAAGGTTCATCGACTATTTTGATGAAGTCAAACTCTTTGACTACCACATCAAAACAGATGTTCCAACTCCTGCGATGCGCGCATTGATCCTGATGGACTTAAGCATAGATTTGAAAGTCTTACTTTTCCATCTACACCAAGAATCTTCTCAAGATCCATTTGCTCCTAATGAGTTTTACCCCTTCAGGTGCAACATACAAAGTCATACTTTTCTAGTGTACATGGATTCCATCTTTGATCGCAAAGCATCCAGCCTCTTCACAAAGTCGCCACTCGTGATGGCCTGCCTGAACCTAGTTGGGCCATCATCAACCATGATGCAATCCTCGCTCTCACTGTTACCGAGAAGACCGTGGTATCTCTCAAGTGGATGAGGAACCCTACTAGATTCGCGGAGAGACTGAGGTTCGTTGGAGACTATTGAATACTTTGGTTTCACCAAATCATCAGTTGTTAGTTTGTCTAGCTGGAACTCCTTCCAGTTCTACCTCATGTCTACAAATTTCTTCACAAAAATTCCTTCTCTAAAAAGGTGGCATGCTGAGAAACAAAACCCCTTTTGCTCTTCAGAGTGGTAGAAGATATTCCCTCACTAATGTTTGGGATATCCTAACAAACTTATACAGAACTGACCTTGTCTCGAGCTTGTCCGGATTTTTCTTTTCAACATAGGCTAAACAACCCCATATCTTAACTCGTTTAAGACATGGTCTCTTCCTATTGCATATCTCATATGTAGTGGTAGGCAATGATTTGGACGGAACCCCATTCAATAGGTATGCAGCTTCTCAAGTACATAACACCCAAAAGGAAACAGGTAACTCAGTAGTACTCATCATGGAGCGCATCATATCTCATAGGGTGCGATACCTTCACCCTGATACACTGTTGTGATGTGGTGTATTCGAAGGAGTAAGCTGAGAGAGAATCATATTCTCTAGAAAATCCAGGAACTCCATGCCTCAAGTATTCGCCTCTTCGATCACATCGTCGGACTATAATACTTCTACCTGTTTGGTTCTTAACTTCAAGCTTACATTCTTGAATTTCTCAAAAGTTTTAGACTTATGTTTCAACAGGAACACATGTCCGAATCTTGAGAGATAGTCGATGAATGTAACGAAGTACTAAGAACCAACCTTGGAATTTGTAGACATAGGACCATATACATCATCATGTATCTGTCCCAAGAGTTCACTAACTCTTTCTCTGTTTCCAGTAAACGGAGTATTGGTCATATTACCTTTGAGACAAGACTGGAAAGTATCATAAGATGAAAATTCGAATAGATTCTTATATTCATCCTTATGTAACTTAGCTGGTCGTGTCACATTGATATGACCTTGTTTACAATGCCTCAAGAAGGATTCGTTCATTTCTGAACTCTTCCCTTTGTGTGTCTTTTACATACTTTGAACTGTGATTTGATTTAGAAAATATATGCTATTATATAACGTGCCTGATCGAATCAACTCTTGATTCAGGAAAATGTTCACAACATTATCCTCCAATACAGAATTATATCCTTCTTTAACTCAGTAAAGAACATGATGTAATGTTGTATATCAGATTCGGTATGTAACAACATTTGTTTAGAATCAATGTATCAAATACAAGGTTATATCTGCCAACAGACTTGGCTGCAACAATTGCATCATTCTCTAACACTTAGAGACATATCACCATTCTCAGTTCTCTACCTTTCTGTAGCCCATGTAACTCTTACATATTTTGGATCCTAATCCGGTATCTCATACCTAGGACGTAGAGGATACTGAGAAACAGTTGTCGGTAATATACACATCCGAAGAAGATGCATTAACATGCACTTTCTTCAATTGGGTGGTATGAGAATCTGGATATTCCCCTATTTCCTGCTCGGACTTATAACAATTATAAGATTGAGCAGAACCAACGTTCCCTAGCTCAGTATAATAAGCAGGTTCGGTCAATGCATCCATATTATTTTCTTGATTAAGGCGTAACATGGTCGCTACCAGAAGAGAGAGAGAAGAAAACACTCTGGATGCACTCTTGCAAAATTAGATTAGTTATTAGTTTATCTAATCAGGATGGCTCCTACTGTTTTGGTCAAATCCACCTTTAAACCCTAAAAGGTAAGACTTGCTAGGATTAATTACACCCTACAAGTTCGCCAATCTTTCGGCCAGGCCACTGTCGGTACTTTGAGGGAGATTCCCCGTGCTTTCGCACGGACCTAATTAAAATAAACCTCATTTTCCCAGGGGCGTAACCCCGTTAACACCTTTCTAGACACCTACTTGATCGGCTAATTGTAATGTGTAAAACTCTCCCAGGAGTAACTCTTACTCGCAGTGGGTATCGGGATCCAACTATCTCATAGAAGGTATGCAATCTCATTGCAAATTTCAACACTTGAAATTCCCAATAATGTTTTGCCCCAAGCCTCCTATGACTTTGACAGAGGTCAACAAACCATAGGCTGCTAGTCAAGTTCAACCCGTCATTTCCCGATTGAATTAAACCCACCCGCACGACCCTTGACAGAGGTCAACAATGTCGTACGACTACCCTAATCCAATCGCATCATATGCTAGCAGAAAAGCACTAATCAGCTACCGCACACTACGCCTTGACAGAGGTCAACAAACGTAGCACGAATACTAAATACTACTTATCTGAAATGACGGAGGGCTACGCAGGTTTTTTAAGAAAATCATGAGCGTAATGAACTTGATATCGTTTGTAGAATCGAGTGATTTTTGAAAAAGTGTGTTTTCAGGCTTTTACTAGTTTCGCTAAAGAGGTCACTCCCGGTGAAGGGATCTCGGCTCTTTCCTTATCGAATAAGGTGCAGGATATTTCACAAATACCACTATGCAAAGCAAGAACTATAGAAGCAATCAAAAAACAAACTGAGTGGGTTGAAGCATCTGCTAGTTTCGCTAAAGAGGTCACTCCTGGTGAAGGGATCTCGGCTCTTTCCTTATCGAATAAGGTGCTGGATATTCTATAAGGAATACTGCTATGCAAAACAAAAACTATAGCTACCAGTTTTTAAATAAGTTTCTGCAACATCTTTAGGTTTCTTTTTATTTCATTAATCTCATTAATGAAGTCCCATTATTTATGCTTCACAAGCATCACAGAAGAAACGAAAGCAATAATATTAATTATATCTCATATATATAATATAGGCATTCATCTCAGAACATATCAAATGATCACATCATAGAATATCAGCAGCAGAAGAATCACATATGAAATATTGGATATACTAGGAATTCCGTGTTTTATTTAAGCCAGTAAAAACGCGGATTCCACGGTCGTGATGAATAGCCAAACCCACATCTCTAGACCCCTACGAGAGCGGCAAGCAACCCTACCAATTCTAGAGTTAGATGACCCGGTCTCAACTCCTTGAGATGGTCTCCCACTGGATCCTAGAACCCAGTTACTTGTGCTCCCTGCCTTAGGTCTATCCTAATGCGGAAAAGTAAATAATATACAATGGTGACATCATTCTCAATCCGGAAGTGCCCCAATAAAAGAATATTACATACAAGCTTTTACATGAATGAAAATGAAAACTCTCATCTCACATAAAAAAAACCCCGGCTATTCAAAACACGACGATCCAATATAACATATCACAGCAACACATAACATTATGCGTATCCCAAATGTCGTTGACATATAGCACCAAAACCAGCGATACACCACATATTACACTTATGGTCGCAGAAAAGAAAGTGAAAAACTACAACAGTTGGAATCCGCAATCTCCTTAGACATCATAAACCCAACATATCACATACTTTGGATTTCATGCCAAACCAAATGAATTCCTTAGACATCGCATGCCTAACAATTATAAACCCCGCATTTTAGTCTCGATATTGAAAACATTTTCCAATAACCTGTCGGGTAATTCAACAAGATTCCCAATAACCTGATCGAATGCTCGTCGGAAACTTTAATAGACAGCCGCACCCCCGATGCCGTCGACGAATTGCACCAAGGAGGAACACCGCGGCCGCGAGCACCCAAACGGATGCTTTTGGCTATGGGGTTCTCCTACAGTCACTTGGTCGGGGCTATGGGGTGTGGCTCTCTAGTAAGATTACCCAGCGAGTATCTGCGTACACTACGTAATTGCGACGGACTTTTGATCAATATCAAAATCCTGTGACAACCGATCAAATGAGACTAAACCGCTAAATTTATAAAATTCAAACTAGTTATCACATAACCAATTCTGTGGATTCTAAATATTGTATCACAATCACATATAGCTAGGCGAAGATAGATAATTCGATCAATGCAATGAATTCCCAAAATTTCTAGAGAGCTTAACACTTAAGCAGAATTAAAAGTTCCTAGAAGCATGCCCCAGTACCTACGGACCAACAGCTGAAGGGCTCAACCCAAGCCTCTCAAGTGGCGTCACGGATCCTTAGATCCGCGGTCACTTGGACGAGTTAGGGTTTCGTTCTTTAGGTGTGTCCATAGAATTTCCTGCATGATTTTCTGAGTATTTTTAACATAGAAAAATCCAACTTTTGGAAAAATTTCCAGAAAGGGGGTCGTTTCGGGCTTTCGGAGTTCGATCGGACTTTAAACTTCGTCTAGACAACGCCTAATGCTCTAGCTTGTCCCTGATACCACTGTAGGGTTAGCTTAGCACCTTAGCAAGGTTTTGGCAAGCATCAATTATGCTACTTTAAAATTTTGGGGTGCTAAACAAACCCTAACCAAGATCTTAACTAGAAAATTAGGGTTAAACAAGATATGTAAACTCTTTACATCTAAGTGAACAAGAAATACAACCTTTTTAGACCGGTCCTTCACTTCAATAGCTCCGTGTAGTAGTACCTTCGCTGCGATCACTAACTTCCAGACTCTAGAGAGGCTCCCATGAAGAAACGAACAAGCTTGCTTCGAAGTCTTCGAGGCCAAAGATGATCTACGTCGAGGAGACACTAGCCCATGCTATCTCTTCACTAATTGTGTAGATTAGTGAAGAAGACACCCTAAACTAAATGGCTAATAGTAGAGGATGATGAAGTACGAATTTATCTCACTTTAGTATTTAATTTCTCACCATATTTCTTCTTGATCTCAAAGTCAAGAGAGCAAAAATGAGATGAGGAAGAAGAAGAAGAAGGAAAATATCTCGAGTGATGAAAATATCTCTCATAGTTCAAATGCAACTCTTGGGTGAGTATATCATCCATACACTAACCCATGTAGAGAATTAACCATGGTAAGGGTTAATGGTTGGTCACAAATATCTTAAGTAGAAACAAAAAAGTGGACTAAGTCAAAACTTATCTACAAGCTTCTACAAGGTTCTAGCTTTGATTAAATCCACTAATTTGTAATTACTTAATGATAAATGAAACCCTAACATAAACCCTAGTATGGTATGAGTCTCATACATACATGTTGCATGTGTAACCTAGCATGTCACAATATTATATATCACATATATAATATTCATGTAACAAAAGAAAACAATATAATAAACATATATCACATATATGTTAAATGCATCATAAGTGAGAATAATAAATATTTAAGTGAGCATAATATATATATATATATATATATTATTTCATCGAATCAACACTTGATCCGATAACCCGGCTATATCACATATAACCGGCCGATACCACATATCACGAGAATAGAATACGGTATCACATACTGGTATTAATCTCGGTCCCGCACATATCATATATGTGCTCCTACTCCGTTTCGCATGAACTAGGAAACCTCTGTGTAGGACTCTAAAGACTCGTTAATACGCCGGCAGTAGGTGATGATCATATCAAACACCCACAAGCCGCAAGCGGTCTGCTAAACGTAACGGCCACTCGGGTATTGAGCGATCAGAAGATCAACAAGCAAGCCTGCTCATTCTCCTGCGAATCCAATCAGTAACACTACCGTACAGTCCGGTCTCTTCATCTGATATGTCATATATCTAGTTTAGGGGTGGTAAACGTCAGACCCCAGTAACCGATAAGTCGTGCCGATGTGAGGTCCATAACATTTCGAGAAACTACTGATAACACTTACCAGTAAATCTCAGCAACCGTGGTCAGGGATTTCCTGTTATGGCCAATCGAGCACAGCCCAACATCAACCCCTAATACCGGGAGAGACGAAACCCCTCCTATCGCTCATTGCCTCCATGTGATTCGGGACTTTACCCAAAATACACCATTTTGCATGATCTCTTGACCGTGGTATGGTGGAAATCAAAGCACAGTGGGAATCACACAAGACTCTATGACGATCTCGGGTCTACAGACTAACATGTACCAGTGTCACCAGAGAACTGCTATCCGACGATAGGTATAATACCATCTAGGAGTTCTCAGCGAGTCCGTCCAGTGTACCCAGTCTCCGCTGAGCACCCGTATGCCTTATCTGATGTCAAACACAAATGGATATGGGATCATCCATCGCCCATCATATGAGTCAAGAAACGCATACGCTAGTCTACTCTGGAGTACCGATGCCCTGTTTCAATACTCCCATGACTAGGAACATTTGAAGGACGTACTTATCGACTACCCTGTCCCCACTAGTATGATCTACATCATAATCCTGGTACTCAAGTAATCATCTAAGGGCTTTATCAACATGTGATCACAAAACAATATTTGTTAACATGTTAAGATAAAATGCAACCAGATAGCATACTATCATGTCGAGCAAGAAAGTCCTCCCTATATATGTCCAAGCATCCACTACAATATACATCGCATGTACAGTAATGGCCTTTAGGGCATACATATAACTAACAGTAATACCCTGTTCTTTTGTATCCGTATTCGAATAAATTAATTCCAAATAAATTTTGTGTTATACATGCATCAAATATGTTTCTAATCTCTTAAATTTTTCTAAATACCTTACCCACAAACCTTTTTCCCACTCTTCATTCTTTTCCTTTTGTTTTAAACTCCAATCTCAAGCCCCGACCCGAACCCATCTTCTTCTTTTCTTCATCCTTTTCTTTTCTTTTCCATTCCCCCCCTTTCAAAATCCCACGTCTTCCCCTTCCTCACCTCGAGACCCGCTCTCCCTTACGTCACCGCTCGCTTCCAACGTTCGCCTCCGAGATCCCCGCACCTGCAAATCCTCTCAAATCTCAACCGCACACACACACTCTCTCCCCCTCTCCTCATATCTCTATCTTTCCATATCTCTCTTACACTCTCACTCTCTCCAAAACCACATTTTCCCTTACCAAGCTCACTGCCATCTCGCCGGCCATCCCCAACCGTCGCTTGCAACTCACCGACAGCACCACCGAATGCCTCCCCTTCCCAAACCCACCTCCACACACCCCGTGCCCTTTGCAATGAACCCCAACAACATCACATTTTCCCCTGCACTTCGCCATCACCATTCCCATCGTCTGCAACCCCCTGCCTCCAGTCGGGCCATCTGCTCGTCGTCGACAACCTAGGCTCCTCCCTATCGTCCCCGCCGCCATCAGCTTCGTACCTAACCACCACTTTCCACCGTTCGAGCTCCCCACCACGTCGGAGCCATCCCTGCCGCGCCACCACCTAACCTCCTCCTCTCTTTCACATCGTCAACTTACCACCAAGTCGTCGCCACCATTCGTCGACTGTCACCTCCATCAACACCTCACCAGCTCCCCACATCCCAAACCACACCGTGCCCTCTACCAGTGTCGCATCATGATCGGCCCGTGCCTATCACCATGACTTTTTCGTGCCATTGTTGGGGTTGAAAATTGCACCCCGGTTGACCAAGTCAAAGTCAGGGTCAACCCCAAGCCAGGTGGGCTCATGCCTGAGTCGAGCCCGAACATGAAGCGGCCGGCCTCCCCTATGCAAATAAAAAATCATGTAATAAATAATTTTGATGTAATTTTTTTATGCATGAATATAAGCAAAATAAGCATAAAGCCAAATTTTTGTAAAGCCCATGGCTCATGTGCAAAAGAAATAAGCACATGAGGCATGGGATGGGCAAAATGCTATTTTGTAAAGCCCAAGGGGGTATACGTAAATGTGTAAGCCTATAAAAGGCAACATGATAATGAAATAAAAGATACAAATTCATTATCACAAAAAAAAACTAGGGTTTGTGTGCCTCCTTCCCCTTTCTCTAGAGTCTAAAACCCCTTTCCTCTTTTTGAATTAAATCAAGAGTTTAACTCTTCCTTTCTCAAAAAGAAGTAGTTTTTCACCACAAAAGCCACCAAGGGGAGCTCGGATCTCCCATCAAATCTTTGAAATGGGAGATTTTGAATCTCACTCCTCTTTTCCCCTAAGATCCGGCCAACCGAGAGGAAGAAGAAAGAGACCTATCTCCAAAAATCCTATGTTGGGAGGATCCAAGACTCAAAAGAAGAGCCAAAGATTTCTAGGAATTTAACTCCTTTCTAGATCTGTTGGAGTTTAACTCCATAAATTAAATTTCTGTTAGGAGTTCAACTCCAAAACCCCTTGGAAGTTCAACTCCCCAACCTAGGGGCTAAGCCCCTTTCTACTGGTGTTTCCCGTGGTCCCGTGCCGCTCACGTGACCTGCGAGCGCCCGGCAGTCGCGTGCATGGCACGTGACCCGCGGTCGCTAAAGCGCCCAATGGTCGCGTGCAGCGCACGTGACCCCGGGCACTAAAGCGCCCACGTGCACGCATGCCCTGCAGTCGCGTGCAAGGAACGTGACCCGTGGGCACTATAGTGCCCACGTGCGCCCCATACGACCCACTCAACGCCCAGTGGTCGCGTGTTGCGCACGTGACCCGCGGGCGCCTCGCGGTCACATGCTGCGCACGTGACCCGCTGGCGCCCACCGCCTACGTGCTGCGCACATGACCAGCGGGCGCCAATCGCTCACGTGCCCTTAGGCACCATGCGCCCGCGTGCCACGTACGCGTCTTTAAGATGCTCCTCCCCTCATTTTTTATGCACTCCACAGTAAACACCATCCCCCGTTAGAAAAAATTTCTAACGGGGTGCTGCCCCGCACCCCGTAAGGGGGCTGCTGGCCCCCTTGACCCCCAACCCGCTATCCGGATAGCGGGACCCCCGTAAAAACTCTGTGTAGCCTCCGATATATCCAAAATCCTTTTCAAAACATGCGTACACTGCACATTGAGTTCGCATGACCTGTTTGACCCGTCAATCGGAGGTTCGCTCGCTCCAAAGGTGAGGGGTAATTAACGACAGCTTAGTTCACGGCTGCCGGAGATTCGGATCCCCACAATCAATAAACCCCAACCTATCCTAGGCAGAGGGAATCTGTAGTACGTCTGATAAGCGCGTGTGTATTCCCATCTCAATGGGGTGACAAAAAACATCCTACAGGTTCTGGAACGCCCGGTGGGACAGATCTTTCCTCCCATATTTTGGGTTAAGCGTTCATACGAACTCAATTAATATGCATATCAATTGCCTATACTGAAATCATGCTTTTTTATGCAGGTTAACGTTTTCCAATCTCAATCTTCGGACGCAGCAAAATGTCTCCAAGGACGATCTCAGCTCTCAGCACAACACCCATCTTCTACACGATGAAGATGGACACCAGGACGGTCCTTCCGGCCTGTCTCGGGCGACAGTGGGAGGAGCCACCGCTACCATTTGGCTCTATTTTGTTCGTGCCAGCTAACACCGTCCCTGCTCTTCAAGCTCCGGTAACCGACAAACCGGCCTCGAAAGGCAAGAGGCCAAATGTGGTGGTCTCGAGGGCGCCCCAACCTAGACGCGAGTCGGTGTTCAAATGGCTCTCCATGGCCCCAGCTGGGGGCAAAGCCGTCAGAACAAAAGAAGTTGCCAGACGTCGCGGGCAAGCCCATGCGATACCTTTGACGGACACACGGGCGGATGTCTTCTCAAGCCTCCCCATCACTCAGCCCATGGCGGCTTCCCGAAGAGCAGAAGCCTGCCAAGCGCTCAAGGCAGAGAAGCTGAGGCAGAAGCGGCTCAAATACAGAGCCAACAAAAAGGCTAAGGCTCCGGCCATGTTAAAATTTATGAATTTCCAAAGCCTGGACCGCTCCGCGAAACCAGCTGCCAGTGATGAAAGGATGGCTAAATGTGTTATCCACACAGTCTACATGGTGGGCACGCGTCCTAGCGATAACCTTCGCAGCAAGGATGGGACCAACACATCTCAAATCCAATCTGGTGTGAATATAGCTGTCACATTTCAAGACCAGCCTCCTCTGGAAGGTAATGAAGACCCTTCCAGTGAGGCTGATAAGCAGAGAGAGCCCTCAATTCATGAGGAGTCGGGCTCGGAAAGAGAAGATGAGCCAACTTTCCATCCAAAGAACGCAGAGCAACAACTTCTCCAGGAGGTCCGAAAGCAGCTCAGAAACAAAAACAAGGAGATGACCAAGCTCTACTAAAAAATTGACGACTTGACAAACGTCGTCTTACAGCTCACGGCCCAACTTGCCTCTCAGCTGCCCAATCAAGCGCAGGGCTCTGTTCATGAACCGGGAAACGGTGTCCCGAGACAGCCGACGCCTATTCCCTCAAATCCAAAGGTGGGCGGACCGCATGAATGTCAGTCGCATCCTATCTCAGGATATATCTTGGCTACCGATGACAGTAGCCCGCTAACTCAAGATCAAATCATGGATTTGGTTGCCAACAAAGTCAGAACATTGGTAGCCAAAGCAGAAGCGCAAAAAGATGTTGCAGTAGCGGGAGACCATATCCTGCTCAGTATGATCTTGTAGAATTCCCTAGCGGCTATGTCATCCCTAAATTCGGAAGATTCGATGGGACGGGAAATGCGAATCAGCACATCGCCCACTTTAAAGCCTCATGCGGGAATACTGGGGGAAATGATGTGCTTCTCCTCCGCCAGTTCGTTAATAGCTTGACCGATGTTGCTTCCGACTAGTACGCGAGTATACCGAATGGCTCCGTCACAACTTTCGTCCAAATGGAGTCTCTGTTCCGGCAGAGCTTCATGAGCACTAGTGATAAGATCACCATTGCCGATCTCGTAAGGACCAAGCCAAAGAACAACGAAAGCAGAACGGATTTTATAACCCGATGGCGCAATCTCTCCGTCAAATGTGAACCGCCGATAGAGCATGACCAATCTGTCAGTCTCCTCTTTGGAAATCTCAACAATTGGATGGCCCCGTTTCTATGCACCGCAGGTCTCAAAACATTCTAAGAGCTGACCAGGAAAGTTCAGATGTTGGAACGCTCAAAGCAGGAGTCCTCCTCTGACTCCCAAAGTAATAATAGGTCCTGGAGAAACCGAAAGGACGAAAATCGCAAAGGCGGAAATTCTAACGATGCTAAATCTTTTAACACTTCAGCTAACCGAAATAAGCAAGGAATGAGCGGGCCTAATGCCAACCAGCCTCAGAAGCTAGTGTTCGGAGAGGGAGAAAAATCTCCACTGAAAGAGAAGCTGGATAAAGTATATTCCTTCAGAAGGGACAAAGTCCGTAAAATATTCAAGGATTCCCTAAGAAACGGTCTATAATTGCCAGAATCTAAAAGACCGTAAGAAGTGAATATGACTGACGACCCCAAATACTGCCCCTATCATAGAGTGATAAGTCATGCTATTGAGGACTGTTTCGTCTTCAAAGATTGGGTCGAAAAACAATATAAGGCAGGAGAGATAGAACTGTCTAACGACGTGTTGGCAAACGGTCAAGCTGCGACCGCCGACTTCATACAAAATAGATGACCACCACGTTGTTAAACTGGAAACAGTCGACCTCTAAGTTGTTAAACTAGGGATGTAAAAATGTGTAAATAAAAAAAATAAAAAATAAAAAATAAAGAAAATAAAGAAAATAAAGCCAAAATGATGGGACAACCGCGAATAAATAGCCGAAATGATAAGGCAATCGCGATCTTCGCGATAAGAAAAGCTGAAGTGATAGAGCAATCACAGTTAAACAAAAAAACAAAAAATGGTGAATGATGAGTCGCTCCTGATACCATATTCCAGTGCAGCGATACAGACGCCAACCGAACTCTGAATGTCCCAACAGCGAATGATGAGTCGCTCCTGGTACCATATTCCAGTGCAGCGATACAGACGCCAACCAAAATCCAAATTCTCAAACGGCGAATGATGAGTCACTCCTGGTACCATATTCCAGTGCAACGATGCAGACGCCAACCAAAATCCAAATTCCTCCGGCCCTACGGCCAGTCCCTAAATTGACTACCGTATACAATCCACGGGCTCAAATAATTCTCATCATACCCATGCCCCACCGCGATCATCAGTTACGCGGCTGGTCTCCGCCCTTGGAATTATGCTCCATTTGGGAAGACCCGCTCATGTGTCCTCACGATACATGAGGAGAAAAAACTTACGGGATCCTCACGACTCGTAAGAAAACACCTTCGTGGGATCCTTATGACTCACAAAGGAAAAACACACTTGGGAATCCCCACGACTCCTAAGGAGAAAATACACCTACGGGATCCTTTCGACTCGTAGGGAGAATACGCTTTTATGAGACCCCCACGACTCATAAAATTGAAAAGCTTTAGGTGATAGGGACCTAAACCTGTCTCCTAAGCCATCGCTCCCCAACAGGCAAAGGCAAATGATGAATTGCTCCTGGCACCTGTGCTTCAGTGTTAGCAACGCTGATGCCGACCCCTACCCCAAAATTCCAAGCTTCCGATCCAATAGACCCCTAAGTCTTTAAACTGGGAACAAATGATCTATAAGTCGTTAAACTGGAAACAGAAGATCTCTAAGTCGTTAAACTGGAAACAGATGACCTCTAAATCGTTAAACTGGAAACAGATGACCCCTAAGTCGTTAAACTGGGAACGAGGGAAATCTCTTCATGGAAAATGATGATTCGCTCCTGGTACCATATTCCAGTGAAGCAATGCTGATGCCAAACCAAAACCAAAATCCCTAAATCCTGTCATAGCAGATGATGATTCGCTCCTGGTACCATATTCCAGTGTAGCGGTGCTGATGTCAACCCAAATCACAATCAACAAGTCAACTTCAACCCCAACAGCGCAGAAAGCGGAGCAAGTCAAAATCCAATCTCGACACCGCAAGAAGCAGAGCAAGTCAAGTTCATCCCTGACACTGCAAGAAGCAGAGAAAGTCAAATCAAGCAACGACCGTCCACATCGCTAAAAGGGCAGTATCGACCGTCCACGTCGCAAAAAGGGCAGCATCGACCATCCACGTCGCTAAAAGGGCAGCATCGACCGTCCACGTTGCAAAAAGGGCAGCATCGACCGTCCACGTCGCAAAAAAGGTAGCATCGACCGTCCACGTCGCTAAAAGGGCGGCATCGACCATCCAAGTCGCAAAAAGGGCAGCATCGACCGTCCAAGTCAAAAAATAAGCGGCATCGACCGTCCACGTCGCTAAAAGGGCAGCATCGACCGTCCATGTCGCTAAAAGGGCAGAACCGACCGTCCACGTCGCTAAAAGGGCAGCAACGACCATCCACGTAGCTAAAAGGGCAGAACCGACCGTCTAAGTCGCTAAAAGGGCAGAACCGACCATCCACGTCGCTAAAAAGGCAGCACCGACCGTCCACGTTACTAAAAAGGCAGAACCGGACATCCAAGTCGTAAAAAGGGCAGCAATGACCATCCACGTCGCTAAAAGGGCAGCACCGACCGTCCAAGTCGCTAAAAGGGCAGAGTCGACCGTCCATGTCGTAAAAAGGGCAGTGCAGGCTTCCCACAAATCGGGAACCAAATCACTTCGTGTCACGCCCCGCTTACCAGAGTACGCTAAAATAGGCACGTGACATAGCCAACCATGCTACCTGTGGATAGGAAAAATCCTTCCACAGTCACATTACAGCTGTAGAGATATCAAGAATAGAAAAGTAAACTAAACTATCTAGTACATGTCCATGAGCCAGAATAAATGAGTCAAGAAATGATAATATGCGGAAGCAAAAGATACAATCAAAGAAACACCTGGAAAGTAAAACTGCATACCAACAGGATCTTCACCGCTCGGTCTAACAGCGGCAATACTCCTGATCAGTCTGCAACAAGGTAGGGGATCTGGGCCATGCAAAACCCAAACGTCAGCGCGTCATAACATCAAGCAATAATATAAACAGGGGTAGCAATACATGCAAGTATGAGTATAAATAGTAGAGCAGGTGTAACAGTAATATAAATCAGGGCAGTGGAAGGTAGTGTGCAGTGAGTAATCTAAACTGGTCTATTAGGTTAACTACTCTCAAGTCTTTGAAATCAATTTGATGAATCATCGATGTAACTCAATAGTATCCCGTGCATGCCCGGGATCACGGTCTAAGACTCTCGGGCTGAATCCGAGACGTGCCGCAAGGCAGTAAAGGGTGGATAGTATCCCGTGCGTGCCCAGGATCACGGTCAAAGACTCTCGGCTGAAACCGAGACGTGCCGCAAGGCAGTAAAGGGTAATAGGTAATGACGAGTGATGTCAGCAGCATCACCCCGGGCTGGCCTAGCCCATAAGACTGATCAGAAAAGGTAGAGAACTGTCGAGTAACAAGTCAGGTTTCATCATTGATTTCCCCATACCCCCAAGTTATAGGTGTTCAAGTCAGGTATTAAATAATCTGGAGCTAATGCCAATACAGGATCAGGAAGGTAAAGGTTTGTCTGGATAGACAACAGTAACGGTCCGTAAGGACAACGGGTTAGGTTTGTTGGCATTAGACACAAGATCAGGTAACAGGTAAAACCTGTAGGGTTCCTAGGCACCCTAGTGAGGTCTCATAAGGCATCGAACATGCCAATATAAAAATTTATGGGTGCCGAG
The DNA here is from genome assembly GCA_030015575.1 of Agapanthus africanus. Taxonomy (NCBI): domain Eukaryota; kingdom Viridiplantae; phylum Streptophyta; class Magnoliopsida; order Asparagales; family Amaryllidaceae; genus Agapanthus; species Agapanthus africanus. The sequence continues at coordinate 372,035,937 of JASDDO010000006.1, forward strand.
AGACCCGACTACGGATCGTTTGCTAGAAAACTAGGCGAAAAAGCTAACTAGTTAACACTTAACTATAAGAATCGGAAATACAACCTTTGTAGATCCGGTGCTCCACCTCCATAGCTCCGCAATGAAGTCTCCTCGCTGTCCATTACAAGTCCCGGGCTCTAGCGTCGGCTTCATCGGAGAATGTACGGGCTAGGTCATCGACGACGTGCCGAAGATGATCTACGTCGAGGCATCGCTAAATCAAGCTCCGACTTCACCAAGTCAAGAAACTTGTGAAGTAAACACACTCTACTACTTGGCAAGAGGTAGAGGATGAAGAAATAGGAAGTGGGTTCAATTTAGAATTGGATTTCTCACTCATTTCCATCAATCACCATTGATGGACCTTGCTTTCTTCTTGAAGAAGAAGATGAAGAAAAAGATAAATATTAAGATAAGAATAAATTAAAATGAAAAGAATAATCCATTCTTATCATAAGTGAACCATGGTTAGTTGTAGAGAGTGAACTAGGGTTAGTGGAGTAGTTAGGGTTAAGCATGAGACAAAATGGTGACAAAGTCAAAGTTTTCATGAAGCTTCAACAAGCTTCCAAATAAAGCCACCATTTTGCATTTGCTTATTCTTTTTCCAAAAAGAAAAAGATTAATATATAAATAAGGAAATCAAAAACCCTAATCATCCACTTAACTATAGTTTGATACTTTACACTTAACCAAAAGGCATGTATCATCAAACATGATACAATCATGTGCACAAAACTATATCGAATATACAATGTGCACATCCGAGCGAGAAAATCCAATTAAAGTGAACCGACACTAGTTAATGCAAAGTAATATATCAAATATATAATTATGCATTAAATCATTAAATCAACACTTGATTTAACGATCCGGTCATATCGTATATAACCGACTAGTATCCAATGTATCGGTTTATCGAATCAATCCTTGATTCGATAACTAGGGTATATCGCATATAACCTAATCGATACATTCATCGCGAGAATGAAATACGGTATCACATACACGCATTATTCTCGGTCCCGCACATATCTCATATGCGCTCCTATTTCGTTTCGCTTGAACCAGGAAACCTCTGTGTAGGACTCTAAAGACTCGTCAATACGCCGGCAGCAGGTGATGATCATATCAAGCACCCACAAGCCGCAAGCGGTCTGCTAAACGTAACGGCCACCCGGGTATTGAGCGATCTGAAGATCGACGAGCAAGCCCGCTCACACTCCAGTGAATCCGACCAGTAACACTACCGTACAGTCCGGTCTGATCGTCTGATATGTTGCATATCTTGCCTAGGGGTGGTAAACGTCAGACCCCAATAGCTCGATAAGTCGTGTCGATATGAGGTCTATAACTGTTCGGGAAACTACTGGTAACACTTACCAGTAAATCTCAGCAACCCTGACCAGGGATTTCCTGTTATAGCCAATCGAACACAGCGCAACATCAACCCCCTATACCGGGAGAGACGAATCCCCTCCTATCGCTCATTGCCTCCATGTGACTCGGGACTGTACCCAAAAACCACCGTTTTGCACGCCCTCTTGGACGTGGTAAGATGGAAATCAAAGCACAGTGGGAACCACACGAGACTCTATGACGATCTCGGGTCAACAGACTACTCTGTACCAGTGTCACCAGAGAACTGCCATCTGACGTGAGGTATAATACCATCTGGGAGTTCTCGGCGAGTCCGTCCAGTGTACCCAGTCTCTACTGAGCACCCGTATATCATCTCTGATGTCAAACACCGATGGATATGGGATCATCCATCGCCCATCTGTATGGGTCGAGAAGATACACGCTAGTCTACTCTGGTATATCGATGCCCCGTCTCGATACACCCACGACTAGGGACTTTAAAGGATGTACTTACGGACTACCATGTCCCCACTAGTATGATCCGCATCATAGTCCAGGTAGTCAAGTACAGATCCTAAGGGCTTTACCAACATGTAACAGAGAGACAATCAGTATACACGTTAAGGTAAAGTTCAACCAGATAGCATACTATCATGTCGAGCAAGAAAGTCCTCCCTATATACGTCCCAGCATCCACTACAATATACATCCTATGTACAGTAATGGCCTCTAGGGCATACATATAACTAACAATCTCCCACTTGCACTAGGGCCATCTGATAGCAGTGGTTGCAGTATCTCATACTCAACCATCCCATAAAAGTCTCTCTCTGGGAACAGGCCTTTGTGAGTGGATCCGCTGTGTTGTCCTCTGAGTCTACTCTCCTAACCTCGATCTCCCTGGAGATCAACCATCTCCATGATCAAGTGATACTGCCTTTAGAATATGTCTGGATCACTGATGGGACCGGCGTTCCTTGGCATAAGCCACAACTCCATTGTCACACAATGGGAGGAACATAGTTCATCTCATGAACCAATATACACCCAAACAGCCTCTTTGGTAGCATCTTAAGTAGCGATGTATCCAGCCTTTATCGTCTAGTATGCCACGGTATCTAGCTTGGAACTCTTCCAACATACCGTCCCTTCACTGAGGGTAAAGATAATGCCTGTGACTGACATTCAGTCGTCTTTATCACCCTGGAACACTTCCAGTGATTCTTCCCAGGATCGATTGATACCATCTCACTACAACTAGTGAGAATCCAAACATCCAATTAAATCTATCTCATAGATCCAAAACTCAGGATTTATGAGGTATCACTTTGATCCTATGTGTAGAATCATTGTGATAAGCGGAGATTGATCGAGCGTAGCATAGGAAACTCCTTCCCTATCAAGAGTATGTCATCCACGTACTCTACGAGGATCGTCACCATACTCCCTACTACCTTTTTGTATATACAATGTTCATCTACCATTTTGATGATGTCAAACTCTTTGACTACTTCATCAAAACAGATGTTCCAACTCCGCGATGCCTGCTTTATCCTATAAAGCATCTTGCACACGTTTCCGCTGCTCCCACTGTCTACGAAGCCCTCTGGCTGTGTACTTATAGACGCTCTCTTCTAAAACATCATTTAGAAAAGCAGTCATGACACCCAACCACCAGATATCGTAGTCATGGTATGTAGCCGTGGCAAGTAGGATCTGGATGGACTTAAGCATAGTCACTTGAAAAGGTTTCATCATAATCCACGCCTGGTCGATGACGAAAAGCTTTAACAAGTCTAGCTTTGAAAGTCTCAACTTTTCCATCTACACCAAGTAATCTTCTCAAGATATACTTGCTCCTGATGGGGATTTAACCCTTCAGATATTGCAACCAAAGTCCATACTTTGTTGGTGTATAAGGATTCCATCTCAGATCACTAAACATCCAGCCATTCTTACAGAGTCTTACTCTCGATGGCCTGCTCGAAACTAGTTGGGTCATCATCTCATGATGCAATCCTCGCTCCCACTGTCATAGAGAAACCAAAGTATCTCTCAGGTGGGTGAGGAACCCTACTAGATCGGCGGAAAGGCTGAGGTTCGTTGGTATCTACTGAATCCCTTGGTTCTATCAAATCATCTGCTGTAGTTCGTATAGCTGGAACCTTTCCAGTTCTACAATACAGACTTTGCCTCGAGCTTGTCCGGATTTTGCTTTTCAGACATAGGCTGGACAACCCCAAATCTTAACTAACTTAAGAGATGGGCTCTTCCCTTATCATATCAAATATGAAGTGGCAGGCAACTGATTTGATTTGAACCTAATTCAATTGGTATGCAGCTTCTCAAGTGCATAACTCCCAAAAGGAAATAGGTAGCTCAGTATTACTCATCATAGAGCACACCTTATCACATAGGGTGTAATTGCTCCATCCCGATATACCATCGTGCTATGGTGTATGCGGAGGAGTAATGCTGAGAGAGAATCTCATTCTCCTTTAGAAAAGTCCAGGATTTCCGTGCTCAAGTATTCTCCTCCTTGATCTCATCATAGGATATAATACTTATACCCGTATTCTGGTTCTCTACTTCTCGCTTATATTCTGTGAATATCTCAAAAGGTTCGGACTTGTGTTTCAACAGGAACATATGTCTGAATCTTGAGAGATTATCAGAGAATGTAACGAAGTACAAAGAACCGGTCTTGGCATGTGTAGACAGGGGACCTTCATACATCAACATGTATCATCCCAAGAGTTTACTAACTCTTTCTCTGTTACCAGTAAACGGAGCTATGGTCATCTTATCTTTGTGACATGACTGGCGAGTTTCACAAGATGTAAATTCAAACTGATTTAAATATGCATCTATATGTAACTCTAGCTAGTCGGGTCACATTGATATGACCTAGTCTACAATGCCTCAAGAAGAATTCGTTCATTTCTGAACTCTTCCTCTTGTGTGTGTTCCATATACTAAGAACTGTAGTTTGATTTAGAACATCAACGCTTTTAGATAACGTGCCTGATACGATCAACTTTTGATATAGGAAATGTTCAAAACATTATCCAACAATACAGAATTTTATCATTTCTTTACTAATAAAGAGACTGATATGATTTTGTATATCAGGTTCGGTATCTAATAACATTCGTTCAGAATCAATGTATTGGTAATACAGGGTGACAGTGACCAACAAACTTGGCTGCAACACTTGCCCCGTTTTCTGCCTCATGAAACTTATCACCCGTTCTCAGTTCTCTACCTATCTGTAGCCCTATGTAACATATTACATATCTGGGATCCTGATCTGGTATCACATACCCAGGACGTAAAGGATACTGAGAAACAGTTCTCTGTAATGAACACACCCGAAGATGATGCATCAACATGCACTCTCTTCGTTTGGGCGGCACGGGAATTCTGGTAATCCCCTATTTCCTGCTCTGTCTTATAACAATTATAAGTTGGAGTGGGACCAACGTTTCCCAGCTCAGTATAACAAGCGGGTTCGGTCAATAATCCGTATTATTATCTTGATTAAGGCGTGATATGGTCGCTATCTGGAGAGAAAGAGAAGAAAACACTCAGCGTGCGCTCTGTCAAGAATAGATTGGTTATTATTTTATCTAATCAGGATGGCTCCCACTGCTTTTTATCAAATCTTCCTTCAAACCCTAAAAGGAAAGACTAGCCGGGATTAATTACACACTACAAGTTCGCCAATCTTTCAGCCAGGCCAGTGTCGGTACTTTGAGGGAGGTCCCCCGTGCTTTCGCACGAACCTAATTAATGTAAACCTCGTTTTCCCAGAGGCGTAACCCCGTTGACACCTTTCTAGACACCTACTTGATCGGCTAATTGTAATGTATAAAACTCTCCCAGGAGTAACTCTCACTCGCAGCGGGTATCGGGATCCAACTATCTCATAGAAGGTATGCAATCTCATTGCAAATTTCAACACTTAAAATTCCCGATAATATTTTGCCCCTAACCTCCTATGACCTTGACAAAGGCCAACAAACCATAGGATGCTAGTCAAGTTCAACCCGTCATTTCCTGATTGAATTAAACCCACCCGCACGGCCCTTGACAAAGGCCAACAAGGTCGCACGACTACCCTAACTCAATCTGCATCATATGCATAAGCAGATAAGCACCAGTTAGCTACCGCACACTGCTCCTTGACAAAGGCCAACAAACGCAGCACGAATACTAACTACTACTTATCTGAAATGACGGAGGGCTACGACAGGTTTTTCTGAAAACCTATTGCGTAATGAACTTGATATCGTTGTAGGATCGAATGAATTTTGAAATGGAGTGTTTTTTAGGCTTTTCTAGTTTTGCTAAAGGAGTCACTCCCGGTGAAGGGATCGTCGGTCCTTTCCTCGTCGAATGAGGTGCGGGATATATCATATATATCACTGTGCAAAGCAAAAACTCTTAAAAGCAATCAAAAGACAAACCGAGTGTGTAGCATCTGCCAGTTATTGCTAAAGGAGTCACTCCCGGTGAAGGGATCTCGGTCCTTTCCTCATCGAATAAGGTGCAGGATATATCTCATATACCGCTATGCAAAGCAAGAACTGTAGCAACCTGTTTTATTTTGAAATTCGATTCTACAACATCTTAGGTTTCTTTTATTTCATTAATCTCATTAATGAAGTCCCATCATTTAAATACCTAAACATCACAGATAAATACGACGTACACTTATGCCATCCGCATTCGCCTCGATGTCCCCTCGTGCACCGTTAGGTTAGGTAACTAACGGCAGAGCGGGGCAGGGCTAGCGCGGGTGTAAAACATAAGTAACGCCTATATAATATATCATATATACTATATACTGTATCTATCACAGAACATCACATGATCACATCACAGATATCGCAGCAGAAGAATCATATGAAATATTGGATATACTAGGACGTCCGTGTTTTCAATACGAGCCAGTATAAAACACGGATTCCACGGTCGCGATGAATAGCCAAACCCACACCCCTAGACCCCTACGAGAGCGGCAAGCAACCCTACCAATTCTAGAGTTAGGAGACCCGGACTCGACTCCTCGAGTTGGTCTCCCACTGGACTCCAGAACCCGGTTACTTGTGCTCCCCTCCTTGGGTCTATCCTAGTGCGGAAAAGTAAATAATATACAAAGGGTGACAACTTCCGCAACCTGGAAGCGCCCCAATAAAAGAATATTACATACAAGTTTTTACATGAATGAAAATGAAAAGCACTCATCTCACATAAAAAACCCCGGCTATTCAAACACGACGATCCAATATAACATATCCAGCAACACATAACATCACATGTCATCAATGTAAGTAAATATGCGCATCCCAATTGTCGTTGACATATAGCAACGAAACCGGCGATATCACATATTACACTTACGGTCACAGAAAAGAAAGTGTAAAACTACAACAGTTGGAATCCGCAATCACCTCAAACATCGCATGCCTGACCAAATGAATTACTTAGACATCGCATGCCTAACAATTATAAACCCCGCATTTTAGTCTCAAAATAGAAAACACTTTTCAATATCAAGTCGGGCAATTCAACAAGATTCCCGACATCCTGATCGAATGCTCGTCGCAAACTTCAGTAGACGGCTGCACCCCCGATACCGTCGACGAAGTGCACCAAGGCGGAACACCGCTACCGCGAGCACCCGAACGGATGCTTTCGGCGACGGGGTTCTCCTACAGTCACTTGGTCGGGGCTATGGAGTGAGGCTGTCTATTAAGTTTACCCGGCGAGTATCCGCGTACGGTACGTGATTGCGACGGACTTTTGATCACATCAAAATTCCGTGGCAACCGATCAAGTGAGACTAAAGTGCTATGTTTATAACATTCATTCAGTTATCTCATAACTTCTTGTGAATTCCAATTATTGTATCCCATTCCGGATAAATAGAAAATGTTAAACTTTCCGATCGAACAATCGAACACCCAAGTTTTCCCGATACAGATCAACACATGAAATAAGTCTAACAACATTCAGTTCGTGCCTCAGTACCAACGGTCCAGCCGTAGAAGGGTCAAGCCAACGCCTCACATGTGGCACGCCGTACTGCCCCAAACCCGAAGGTTCAAAGGGCAGTTCAAGACGGTCACATAATCGAGTTAAGGTTTGTTGTCTTCTAGAGAGTCCATCGCGTTACTTGCACTACTTAGAACGTCGTTAAACTACGGAAAAATCCAACACTTGGAAATTTCCCGACAGGGGAAAAATTGGGTATTTATATCCGGTCGAACTTTTTAACATATTCTAAAATTTATCCGGAAAGCCAAATAGACAAAATTTGATACCCCGATCGAAACACCGAATCCCCAAAACAACTCCAGAAAATTCAACTCTGTATTAAATATTAAAAATTCCCAGAAAAACCGGCATTGACTATTATTGATTCTGGTGCAAATTTTGATGAACAATAAGACAAAACCGCCGCGGATCCGACGCACGAGCCATGCTCGTGCCGCGGATCCGCGCCTTGACTATGGAGTTACGTCATCAAAATTCACCGTAACCCTTAGATTTCCCTGCTGATTTTTTTAGCAATTTTTAATCTGGAAAAATCCCAGTTTTTGAAAAAAGGACAGAGAGCAAGTAAGGAATTGGGTTTCGGGTTCGTTCGGACTTCAAATAGCATCTAGACTTCGCCTAAGGCTCTAGCTAGGCTCTGATACCACTGTAGGGTTCCTAGGCACCCTAGTGAGGTCTCACAAGGCATCGAACATGCCAATATAAAAATTTATGGGTGCCGAGAGACCCGACTACGGATCGTTTGCTAGAAAACTAGGCGAAAAAGCTAACTAGTTAACACTTAACTATAAGAATCGGAAATACAACCTTTGTAGATCCGGTGCTCCACCTCCATAGCTCCGCAATGAAGTCTCCTCGCTGTCCATTACAAGTCCCGGGCTCTAGCGTCGGCTTCATCGGAGAATGTACGGGCTAGGTCATCGACGACGTGCCGAAGATGATCTACGTCGAGGCATCGCTAAATCAAGCTCCGACTTCACCAAGTCAAGAAACTTGTGAAGTAAACACACTCTACTACTTGGCAAGAGGTAGAGGATGAAGAAATAGGAAGTGGGTTCAATTTAGAATTGGATTTCTCAATCATTTCCATCAATCACCATTGATGGACCTTGCTTTCTTCTTGAAGAAGAAGATGAAGAAGAAGATAAATATTATGATAAGAATAAATTAAAATGAAAAGAATAATCCATTCTTATCATAAGTGAACCATGGTTAGTTGTAGAGAGTGAACTAGGGTTAGTGGAGTAGTTAGGGTTAAGCATGAGACAAAATGGTGACAAAGTCAAAGTTTTTATGAAGCTTCAACAAGCTTCCAAATAAAGCCACCATTTTGCATTTGCTTATTCTTTTTCCAAAAAGAAAAAGATTAATATATAAATAAGGAAATCAAAAACCCTAATCATCCACTTAACTATAGTTTGATACTTTACACTTAACCAAAAGGCATGTATCATCAAACATGATACAATCATGTGCACAAAACTATATCGAATATACAATGTGCACATCCGAGCGAGAAAATCCAATTAAAGTGAACCGACACTAGTTAATGCAAAGTAATATATCAAATATATAATTATGCATTAAATCATTAAATCAACACTTGATTTAACGATCCGGTCATATCGTATATAACCGACTAGTATCCAATGTATCGGTTTATCGAATCAATCCTTGATTCGATAACTAGGGTATATCGCATATAACCTAATCGATACATTCATCGCGAGAATGAAATACGGTATCACATACACGCATTATTCTCGGTCCCGCACATATCTCATATGCGCTCCTATTTCGTTTCGCTTGAACCAGGAAACCTCTGTGTAGGACTCTAAAGACTCGTCAATACGCCGGCAGCAGGTGATGATCATATCAAGCACCCACAAGCCGCAAGCGGTCTGCTAAACGTAACGGCCACCGGGGTATTGAGCGATCTGAAGATCGACGAGCAAGCCCGCTCACACTCCAGTGAATCCGACCAGTAACACTACCGTACAGTCCGGTCTGATCGTCTGATATGTCGCATATCTTGCCTAGGGGTGGTAAACGTCAGACCCCAATAGCTCGATAAGTCGTGTCGATATGAGGTCTATAACTGTTCGAGAAACTACTGGTAACACTTACCAGTAAATCTCAGCAACCCTGGCCAGGGATTTCCTGTTATAGCCAATCGAACACAGCGCAACATCAACCCCCTATACCGGGAGAGACGAATCCCCTCCTATCGCTCATTGCCTCCATGTGACTCGGGACTGTACCTAAAAACCACCGTTTTGCACGCCCTCTTGGACGTGGTAAGATGGAAATCAAAGCACAGTGGGAACCACACGAGACTCTATGACGATCTCGGGTCAACAGACTACTCTGTACCAGTGTCACCAGAGAACTGCCATCTGACGTGAGGTATAATACCATCTGGGAGTTCTCGGCGAGTCCGTCCAGTGTACCCAGTCTCTACTGAGCACCCGTATATCATCTCTGATGTCAAACACCGATGGATATGGGATCATCCATCTCCCATCTGTATGGGTCGAGAAGGTACACGCTAGTCTACTCTGGTATATCGATGCCCCGTCTCGATACACCCACGACTAGGGACTTTAAAGGATGTACTTACGGACTACCATGTCCCCACTAGTATGATCCGCATCATAGTCCAGGTAGTCAAGTACAGATCCTAAGGGCTTTACCAACATGTAACAGAGAGACAATCAGTATACACGTTAAGGTAAAGTTCAACCAGATAGCATACTATCATGTCGAGCAAGAAAGTCCTCCCTATATACGTCCCAGCATCCACTACAATGTACATCCTATGTACAGTAATGGCCTCTAAGGCATACATATAACTAACAAAACCAAGGTACATCAGGTGAAGCCAGGTAATGTATAAAGGTGTCATGTCATGTCAAGAGTTGCACGGTACCATATCGTGACAAGCAATAGGTGTATCCAGTCATGTCAGGGTGCACAAGATGTCATGTGAGTGCTCAAATAATTCAACTAACATAAGCATGGGTATACAAAACAAGCATGGATACTAATAGAACAATAAAATGAAATGTTGTAATGTGATATGCAAAAAGGTACAGATTCAAACATATGGTTGCACGGTTATCAGTTTGGGTTTAAGGGATAGCTTCAACAAATACTTAAATACAGTATAACAAATATGGATGTTAAAAATCATGTTAATATATACTAAATAAGCTAAAGATGCAATTGAATAAAATTAGACCAGATGTATGCAAACGGTCGTCCGATAGGGTATAAACTATAAAAGGGGTACTGTGGGTTATACAAATAATTGTTAAGTGATTTAGGCACGGATGTGGGTACTATATAGTAAAACCAAATGCAACACGATAGGTTTCAAGTTGTAAATCTAAAATGTTAACATGGACATCGAAGTGTTAAAATGAAACAATGGCCTTGGTTTAATTTACAGGTTTAATCATGCAATTAAGTATATATAAAATAATATAATAGCATGTAGCAAGTTTTACTTGCCTCGGGGATCCACAGATGCACGGCACGCAGCAAGAATGCGAGAAACGACGGAAAAATCTCCACTGGGGCATTTCATCAAACACCTCGCGTGTAAAATCGAACATTGTCAGAACGGAGATCCGGAGGCACGAAAACGATCATCGGTAAAGGAATGGATAGTCCACGACTTCATAATTGGATTGCAAACATAATACTCACGTGAAGGTTTCATGCATGCTGATGAAATGACAAAGAACAAGGCCATTGCAGCAATCAAAGATCCAGAGGTCAGAAGAATACAAAGCATCACAAGGCAAGAAAGATAGATCCGGATCAAAACTAGTACTTGCATTATCTTTATTTGCTGAAGGAGCAAGAAGCGGGCGGTATCGGTAAAAGCCATCTAAGGAAAAACAGAAGAAGCCAAGCAATGGGGATGGGGGTATCTTGGGAAGGACGTGATGGCTGATGAAATGTGACCACGACTTTGAGAGGTAGTTTACACAAAATTTCGATTAAGATATCTTCCGGGATTGAACATTGCGATTTTGGATTAAGAGAATTTTTCATGGTGGTGCAAGTTTGATGGACTCCAAGGCCAATTTGGCATAAATGAACAAAAAATATATAATGATTATATTGAGAATTAAAAGGCCATGCATGGGGGGTTTTCCGGCGATGGGGTTTGGTGCTGCGAGGGTTGCAGGGTGAAGGCTATGGGTGCGCAGGCTCGGGAGAAGAGAAGTTGGGAAGGTGGGTTTGAGAGGGACGATGACGAAGGTGGAGGTGACGACGAGGCTCGGGCTCCGGCGTGGGTAGGGTGTTCTGTGGGTTCTCGGGTGATGGTTCGTCGGGGCTGCAGGTGTGAGTGATGGTGGTGTCGGGGTTTGCGGGGAAGGAGAGGAGATGAAGTTGAGGAGGAGATGATGATGAATGAGGAGATCGGGGTCGAGGGGATGGCGACGGCGGTGAGTCGAGGTTGTGCAGTCGGCGAAGGCGGGACAAGAATGGCGGTGAAGAAGAAGAAGAGAGAGAGACAGAAGAGGAGTCGGTGCTGGTGACGAGGGGAGGCCGACGTGGGCGTCGACGGTGGTGGCGATGGCAACGGGCGAGCGCGGCGTGGGTTCACGCGGCCACGAGGACGCCGAAGGAAGGCGGGAAAAAGAAAAAGAAAAATAAAGAAGAAGACGAAGAGAGAGGAGAGAGAGAGACGTGGGGTGTATAGGTTTTTGTGGGGAACTGGGGAAAAGAAGGAATAAAGAGAGAGGGAGAGAGAGAGATTTGTTTGTTTTTAAATATATATTTAGTTGAAACGAAATGTTACAGTTAATATTAAAGGAAATATTATATTAGTTAAAGAAATGTTGAATGAATAAGGAATATAATATAATATTATAATATTAGTCCGTTTGAGATTTTGGCAAATACAAATTTACTCCAAAACATGCCCGAGTCGGGTCTAAAAATTTAGATTTAAAATACAGATGTGGTTACTAGGTAAAATGCCTGTATGAACTAATCATGAGATGCATGTGTCCATGCAACAAGTCAATGTAATCTATAAATAAGACACTAACAGGTTCAAGCAAGCGGGTCGGGTCGAATGCAATATAAAGTATAAAATACCATTCGCACCCAAGATACGTTAAATCAAGAAATATCACGAATAAAGAAATACGAGAACTGGAATTGGTATAAATGAACTCGGGTGTTACATTATACCCAACTACAAAATAATTTCGTACTCGAAATTCCAAGAACAAGAAAGGATAAACAATCAAGAAACTACAGGAATATATGGGGAAACTTCTGTCGGACTTCATCTTCTCGTTCCCAAGTTGACTTTCCATGTGAGCGATTACCCAAAGAAACAAGTACAAGAGGGATAACCTTATTCTTAAGAACCTTTTCCTTTCGATCCACAATCGACATCAGTCGTTCCTCAAAGGTGAAATCTTCTCGTACAGTCAGCTCTGAATGATCCAGCACGTGTGCTTCATCTCGAACATACTTACGGAGTTGAGATACATGAGACACGTCATGAACATTCGCCAAAAATTGCGGTAACGCCAAACAATACGCCACTTCTCCAACATGTTCCCAAAATCTCGAAAGGTCCAACGAATCGAGGACTAAACTTTTCTCGACCACCGAAACGAAACACCCCTCTAGTCGGTGATATCCTCAAGAATACCGGATTACCAACAGCGAACTTCAGAGGTCTTCTCAATGTATCTGCCCAACTCTTCTGTCAGTCTTGTGCTGCCTTTACATGATTCCGGATAGTGTTAACTTTCTCCACCGTCTGCACGATCAAATTCGATCCCAACAATCTTCGTTCTCCAACATCGTATCAACAGATAGGTGAACGACACTCGCGACCATATAATGCTGTTGTCGTACGACACTCCACCAAGTGTAGCTGATCCTCCCATGAACTCTTGAAGTCTAACCTGCAAGCTCTCAACATGTCTTCAAGAGTTTGGATCGTTCTCTCCGACTGGCCATCGGTCGGATGATGATATGCTGTGCTAAACTTCAATCGAGTCCCCAAACTTTCCTATAAGCTCTTCCAGAAGTGCGATAAGAAACGAGTGTCACGGTCGGACACGATGCTCACCGGTACTACACGCAATCTTGCAATCTCCTGCATGTACCGTTCTGCCAAAACTTCTGTTGATTGACCAACTCGAAATAGTATGAAATGAGCTGTCTTGGTCAATCGATCAACAATCACCCAAACTGCATTATTGCCTTTCGGACTCCTCGGTAGAGCCGTCATGAAATCCATGGTTATATTTTCCCACTTCCATTGAGAAATCGGAAGTGGTTGCAACAAACCAGCAACTCTTTGATGTTCAGCCTTGACTTGCTGACACACCAAGCACTTTGCTACGAAGCGGGCAATCTCTCGTTTCATGCCTTTCCACCAGAAATGCTGTCGTAAATCACGGTACATCCTCGTGCCTCCTGGATGTACGGAATACGCGAAACTGTATGCCTCCTTCATAACTTCTTCGCGAATATCTCCTTTTGGCACACACAAACGGCTACCATGTCGCAACGAACCATTTTCATGAATTAACAAGTCCGTACAAAGTCCAGCTTCAACCTGTTCTCAAAACCTTTGCAATCTTGGGTCCTTCGACTGCTTGCTTTAATACTTTCGATCAACGACGACGGTACTTGCAGCTGCATCAATTGTCCCAAAGAATGCGGTAGCACAACCTCCAAATCAAATTTTCGAAAATCTGCAATAAGTTCTTTCTGTGCAGTCAACATCTGAATTGCTGGCAACCGACTAAGTGCATCCGGCACAACATTAACTTTCCCCGGATAGTATTCAAAATCAAGATCGTAGTCAGCCATCAGCACCAACCATCTACGCTGCCTCATACTAAGCTCCTTCGGCGTGAACACCTACTTCAAGCCTTTATGATCGGTGAAAACCTCGACTCTTTCGCCCAATAGGTAGTGTCTCCAAATCTTCAAAGCGAAGATCATAGCCGCAAGCTCCAAGTCATGAGTTGAGTAATTCTTCTCATGTGTCTTCAACTGTCTCGACGCGTAAGCTACAACCTTCCCATGCTGCATCAAAACACATCCCAATCCTTTCCCAGATGCGTTGCTGTGAATCACCAATCCTCCGGAACTGTCTGGCACGGTTAAAACAAGAGTGGTTATCAACCTTTGCTTTAACGCCTCAAAAGCTGACGCACACTTATTTGTCCACACAAATGGTACTTTCTTGCACGTAAGCTTAGTCAGAGGCTCTGCCAAACGAGCAAAGTTCTCTACGAACCTTCTGTACTACCCAGCAAGTCCAAGAAAGCTTCTGATCTCTGTTACATTCTTCGGAATCGGCCAACCTTGAACTGCTGTAATCTTTCGGGATCAACGGCGATTCCATCTCCAACCACAACGTGCCCCAAAACTTCACTTCTTCAAGCCAAACCCACACTTGCTCATCTTTGCATACAATTTCCTTGCCTCAATGTCTGCAGTGCAATCTCCAAGTGTTCTACATGCTCTTCCTTGCTCCCTGAGTAGACCGGAATATCATCGATGAACACCACTATAGACTGATCCAAGAACAGTGAGAGATTCGGTTCATCAAATCCATAAATATTGATGCCGCATTCGTTACTCCGAAGGGCATCACCAAATACTCGTAATGTCCATACCGAGTTCTGAACGCAGTCTTGCAAATATCTTCTGTTTTAACTCGGACCTGATGATATCCGGATCGCAAATCCAGTTTCGAGAATACCCTCACGCCACAAAGCTGCTCAAATAATTCGCTAATGTGAGGGATCGGGTACTTATTCTTAATAGTCACCCGGTTTAATTATCGCTAATCGATGCACATCCTCCTCGTGACATCATCTTCTTTACTAGAAGAACTGGAGCTCCCCAAGGTGAGTTACTGCTGCGAATCCAACCCTTCTCAAGTAATTCAATAACCTGTTTCTTGACTTCTTCCAACTCTACTGGTGCCATTGGATAATACGCCTTTGAGATTGACGCGGCACCAGGAACAAGATAATCATAAACTCCACATCTCGTTTTGCGGTAACCCGAGATGTCCTCGAACACGTCCATGAACTCTCAAACCATAGCCGGCACTTCTTTCTTATCAGCTTCCATCGACGAAACAACATTGTTTGTCGGCCTAGCCCTAAACTCGACTGGCCCGACAGAACTGCTTCCTCCAGCAAAACAAGCTCCGGATGTCCGGGAATCTGGAGAATCACTTACCTTTCCTTACAATCAATATGAGCATGGAAAGTCCCGCGAAAATCCATTCCCAAGACAACAACAAACGAAGGGATGCACCAGAATTGAATAATCCTAATGCGGGGAAAACAAGAACAAGTAAGATACCGAAATGACTTCATCCGAAGTCAAGATACTGAAGAGGATTAAGCACGGTAAACATGATTTAAGCTGGCAATAAAACCAGAACTGGTAAGCAATGAAACCGAGAGAAACAAGGTAATAGAACGATCATGGAATAAGGAAGTGAATCAAGACCAGGACTCCAAGTTACTTAAATAGAGTACCGTATTGTAACTATGCAGCAGTTCATAGTTACAATTACATAACTCTACTCAAGTCGTCCAAATCCTAGTATCAGAATCAAAGAACAGGCAGAAACAATAGGGAACCAACAAGTTTCAAGTCGAGATGCAAAGAGGTTTACATATTGTCAAGATAAGGATCAAGAGATAGATATGATTCAAGAATCACGATAACAACGTAGCAGGACATGCTCCTAGTTATGAGTATTCAGATTCGTGTATTGGGTCCAATACCCAACTACAAAAGAATCAAACTCGATTAACATGTATCCTATGGCTCTGATACCAAAAGAAGCATGTCAGGCCCCGCTTCCCAGAGTACGCTAAAATAGGCACGTGACATAGCCAACCATGCTACCTGTGGATAGGAAAAATCCTTCCACAGTCACATTACGGCTGTAGAGATATCAAGAACAGGAAAGTAAACTAAACTATCTAGTACATGTCCATGAGCCAGAATAAATGAGTCAAGAAATGATAATATGCGGAAGCAAAAGATACAATCAAAGAAACACCTGGAAAGTAAAACTGCATACCAACAGGATCTTCACCGCTCGGTCTAACAGCGACAATACTCCTGATCAGTCTGCAACAAGGTAGGGGATCTGGGCCATGCAAAACCCAGACGTCAGCGCGTTACAACATCAAGCAATAATATAAACAGGGGTAGCAATACATGCAGGTATGAGTATAAATAGTAGAGCAGGTGTAACAGCAATATAAATCAGGGCAGTGGAAGGTAGTGTGCAGTGAGTAATCTAAACTGGTCTATTGGGTTAACTACTCTCAAGTCTTTGAAATCAATTTGATGAATCATCGATGTAACTCAATAGTATCCCGTGCGTGCCCGGGATCACGGTCTAAGACTCTCGGGCTGAATCCGAGACGTTCCGCAAGGCAGTAAAAGGTGGATAGTATCCCGTGCGTGCCCGGGATCACGGTCAAAGACTCTCGGCTGAAACCGAGACGTGCCGCAAGGCAGTAAAGGGTAATAGGTAATGACGAGTGATGTCAGCAATATCACCCCGGGGCTGGCCTAGCCCGTAAGACTGATCAGAAAAGGAAGAGAACTGTCGAGTTACAAGTCAGGTTTCATTATTGATTTCCCCATACCCCCAAGTTATAGGTGTTCAAGTCAGGTATTAAATAATCTGGAGCTAATGCTAACACAGGATCAGGCAGGTACAGGTTTGTCTGGATAGACAACAGTAACGGTCCGTAAGGACAACAGGTTAGGTTTGTTGGCATTAGACACAAGATCAAGTAACAGGTAAAACTATGGTACATCAGGTCAAGCCAGGTAATTTATAAAGGTGTCATGTCATGTCAAGAGTTGCACGGTACCATGTCGTGTCAAGTAATAGGTGTAACCAGTCATGTCAGGGTGCACAAGATGTCATGTGAGTGCTCAAATAATTCAACTAACATAAGCATGGGTATACAAAACAAGCATGGATACTAATAGAACAATAAAATGAAATGTTGTAATGTGATATGCAAAAAGGTACAGATTCAAACATATGGTTGCACGGTTATCAGTTTGGGTTTAAGGGATAGCTTCAACAAATACTTAAATACAGTATAACAAATATGGATGTTAAAAATCATGTTAATATGTACTAAATAAGCTAGAGATGCAATTGAATAAAATTAGACCAGATGTATGCAAACGGTCGTCCGATAGGGTATAAACTATAAAAGGGGTACTGTGGGTTATACAAATAATTGTTAAGTGATTTAGGCACGGATGTGGGTACTATATAGTAAAACCAAATGCAACACGATAGGTTTCAAGTTGTAAATCTAAAATGTTAACATGGACATCGAAGTGTTACAATGAAACAATGGCCTTGGTTTAATTTACAGGTTTAATCATGCAATTAAGTATATATAAAATAATATAATAGCATGTAGCAAGTTTTACTTGCCTCGGGGATCCACAGATGCACGGCACGCAGCAAGGATGCGAGAAACGACCGAAAAATCTCCACTGGGGCATTTCATCGAACACCTCGCGTGTAAAATCGAACATTGTCAGAACGGAGATCCGGAGGCACGAAAACGATCATCGGTAAAGGAATGGATAGTCCACGACTTCATAATTGGATTGCAAACATAATACTCACGTGAAGGTTTCATGCATGCTGATGAAATGACAAAGAACAAGGCCATTACAGCAATCAAAGATCCAGAGGTCAGAAGAATACAAAGCATCACAAGGCAAGAAAGATAGATCCGGATCAAAACTAGTACTTGCATTATCTTTATTTGCTGAAGGAGCAAGAAGCGGGCGGTATAGGTAAAAGCCATCTAAGGAAAAACAAAAGAAGCCGAGCAATGGGGATGGGGGTATCTTGGGAAGGACGTGATGGCTGATGAAAGGAGACCACGACTTTGAGAGGCAGTTTACACAAAATTTCGATTAAGATATCTTCCGGGATTGAACATTGCGATTTTGGATTAAGAGAATTTTTCATGGTGGTGCATGTTTGATGGACTCCAAGGCCAATATGGCATAAATGAACAAAAAATATATAATGATTATATTGAGAATTAAAAGGCCATGCATGGGGGGGTTTCCGGCGATGGGGTTTGGTGCTGCGAGGGTTGCAGGGTGAAGGCCATGGGTGCGCAGGCTCGGGAGAAGAGAGGTTGGGAAGGTGGGTTTAAGAGGGACGACGACGAAGGTGGAGGTGACGACGAGGCTCGGGCTCCGGCGTGGATAGGGTGTTCTGTGGGTTCTCGGGTGATGGTTCGTCGGGGCTGCAGGTGTGGGTGATGGTGGTGTCGGGGTTTGCGGGGAAGGAGAGGAGATGAAGTTGAGGAGGAGATGATGATGAATGAGGAGATCAGGGTCGAGGGGATGGCGACGGCGGTTGGGCGAGGTTGTGCAGTCGGCGAAGGCGGGAGAAGAATGGCAGTGAAGAAGAAGAAGAAGAAGAGAGAAGAGGAGTCAGTGCTGGTGACGAGGGGAGGCCGACGTGGGCGTCGACGGTGGTGGCGATGGCAACGGGCTAGCGCGGCGTGGGTTCAGGCGGCCACGAGGACGCAGAAGGAAGACGGGAAAAAGAAAAAGAAAAATAAAGAAGAAGACGAAGAGAGAGGAGAGAGAGAGACGTGGGGTGTATAGGTTTTTGTGGGGAACTGGGGAAAAGAAGGAATAAAGAGAGAGAGAGAGAGATTTGTTTGTTTTTAAAAATATATTTAGTTGAAACGAAATGTTACAGTTAATATTAAAGGAAATATTATATTAGTTAAAGAAATGTTGAATGAATAAGGAATATAATATAATATTATAATATTAGTCCGTTTGAGATTTTGGCAAATACAAATTTACTCCAAAACATATCCGGGTCGGGTCTAAAAATTTAGATTTAAAATACAGATGTGGTTACTAGGTAAAATGCCTATATGAACTAATCATGAGATGCACGTGTCCATGCAACAAATCAATGTAATCTATAAATAAGACTCTAACAGGTTCAAACAAGCGGGTCGGGTCGAATGCAATATAAAGTGTAAAATACCATTCGCACCCAAGATACATTAAATCAAGAAATATCATGAATAAAGAAATACAAGAACTGGAATTGGTATAAATGAACTCGGGTGTTACACTTCGGGCCAGGGAAACGTCTACCACGGACACTCCGTTTCGGAGACGAGTCAAGCGTCGACCGTCCATGTCGTAAAAAGGGCAGTGCAGACTTCCTACAAAGCGGGAACCAAATCACTCCATACGTGGAAAACGTCTACTACGGACACTCCGTCTCGGAGACGCGTCAAGCGTCGACCGTCCATGTCGTAAAAAGGGCAGTGCATCCCAAAAAGTGTGAACTAAAGAAAGTCGTCTCCACGCGAAAGAAGATCCATCAATTTCATGCACACGACCCACATATGTGGTGTGCATTTATTGATGGGGGGCACTTTTTTGGGGTCGAAAATTGCATCTTGGTTGACCAAGTCAAAGTCAAGGTCAACCCCAAGCCAGGTGGGCCGAAGCCCAGATCAAGTGGGCTCATGCCTGAGTCGAGCCCGAACATGAAGCGGCCGGCCTCCCCTATGCGAATAAAAAATCATGTAATAGATAATTTTGATGTAATTTTTTTATGCAAGAATATAAGCAAAATGGGCATAAAGCCAAATTTTTGTAAAGCCTATGGCTCATGTGCAAAACAAATAAGCACATGAGGCATGGGATGGGTAAAATGCCATTTTGTAAAGTCCAAGGAGCTATATGTAAATGTGTAAAACTATAAAAGGCAACATGATAATGAAATAAAAGAAACAAATTCATTCTCTCCAAAAAAAACTAGGGTTTGTGTGCCTCCTTCTGAAAATTCTCGTCTTCGGGTTTGAGAATGTACCCCCATAAGTTTCTCGAAAAGTTGTCCATGAAAGAAACATAATGCCCAGCTCTACCTCGAGAACAATCCGGTGTCAGAACCACATGTATCTTCTTCTCATAGTCCTCAATGAAATTTGTCCTCTCAAACTCTCCATCTCCAAGTTACTGCCTCTTCCGAGACACCTCCAAACTCTTCTGACTGATATGACCCAATCGTGGAGGCCAAATTCTAACCGAATCTGAACCGCCTGAACTAATAGAAACTTCGACAACATATCCTACAATTTTCTGTTCTTGAAGAAAATATAGATTCTCCACCTTCTTCGCCTTCATGAAAATTATAGCATCTTTGGAAATCCTCATAGAATCTCTGTCAGCCACGCACTTGTAACCGATCCTACTTAAAGCACCCAAAGAGGTCAAGCTCCTCCTCAAATCTGGCATGTGTCTGACACCTGTCAACATCCGAACATCACATGATGCATATGAATCCAAACTATGCCCACCCCCAACAACTTTCCTTGACGCATTGTTCCCTATGAAGACCGAGCCTTCAACAACTGAACGATATCTAGCAAACCAACTCCGATGCGGAGTCATATGGAACGAGCTCCCTGAATCCACTATCTAAGAATCATGTACATCTGAAATCGCATATATCAATAGAACCAAATCATCACTGCCCTGTAACACCCTAGTTCATTTATACCAGTTCTTTTGGGTATTTTTTTTATTTATGGCCAATTCTTGATTTATTGTTGTTTGGGTGCGAATAGTATAAATGGTGTCTGTATTTGCATCCGACCCAACCCGCTTGCTGGAAACCCATATTGATTCTTGTTTATGATTTATCCCGGCTAGTTATGAGGATCCGTACACTTTCATGTTGTATATTCTGCATACTTGCATTATATCGAGTATCTGCATTTTTTTAATAAAACAAGTAAAATCAAATAAAATATTTTTAAAATATCTAGCATGGCCTGCATGATACCCCTAACCCTGTCGTGGCATCCGTACATCGTGTTCTCGTTCCGTTCAGTGAAACGGACTCGTTTGGATAGCTACGTGCACACTACGTGCATCCGTTCTTAGGGATATGCATTTCCGTTACCTGGATATCCTATTTTGGTTTTCGTTACTATGTATATTATCCGTATTTTCAAACCATAATTTTAGACCCGACCCAGTTGTATTTTGGAGTAAGTTTGTATTATTCAAAATCTCAAAATCTATAATATAAAATTCTTTATCTAAATAAACCGATTTACTGTTTTAACAAATATTTTATTTTATATTTATTCCTAACCTAAAATCCTATTCTATCCTAACAGTTCAGCCCTCTCTCTCAGTCTCTCTCCTCTGTATATATTTTATATTTCCTTTTATAAAAAAAATTTTATAACCCATACACTTTTTCCCCCACGTCCTCTCTCTCTCTCTCTTGCTTCCTCATTTTTCTCCCAGTTCCTGCCGCCTCCTCTCACGAACCCCATCTCGAACCCTAGCCATCGCTCGCACTCGTCGCCGTCGACCTCGTCGGCCTCCCCTCACCGCTCTCATCCCCACGACTCCTCTCCCTGCTCACATCTTCCTCCCCCTACGAACCTTTCCCGAACCCAGGGACCCACCAAGCAACCATACCTCGTTCAGCTCTCGTCGTGTCTGACCTCGCCGCCGATCACTTAGTCGGCTTCGTCGCCGCCACCTCTCTTCCTCTCCTCTCCCCTCTCTCCAACCCAACACGAGCCTCTTCCCTGTGAGAACCCCTGCAACCCATACCCATCTCTTCAACCCCGCTTGTACTTCCCGCCTCGCCGGAGCTCCGACTCCGCCGATCATCTTGTCGGCCTCTTCATCACCTCGGAACACCACAACCCCGACCAAAACCCCACACCCGAGCTCCCCTTTTCCCGGCACCTGAAACCCTAACACCTACTGCCCTTTGCCGGAGACCATCGCCTGAACCTTGCCGTCGACGGCCCGTCGTCGTCATTTTCCCTGCCTCGCCTCACCTCCCTTCTGAACCCTCAAGCCAAACCCCAGAGCACCAGCCCCTTCTTCTTCTTCTTCTTCTTCTTCTTCTTCTCTTCTTCTCTTTACTTTCTTGGATTCTTGTTTTCCGGTGATCGCCGGAGCCGTACTGCCACCGACGATCCGGGCGACCTAGTGGACGTTCCCAGCCAGCGTGGTCTTATTCTTGCTTTGCCTGGTCCTGTTCCGTACTCGCGCGCGTGCATTGCGACGTTTACCCGACGTCGGACGCTGCATACGCACCCCGTATTGAGATCCGATCAGGCAAGTTTATCTTGCTACATGCTATAATACATATTTTGCATCCATATGAATAAAAATATCACATGTTTACTGCATTGTACATCCAGGTTATTGTTTTACTGTTTTCGGATAGCCGTTCGTATCCGTATCATTTATTACGTATATAGTCGCATGTAAGTTTATCTTGCTACATGTTATGATACATATTTTGCATCCATATGAATAAAAATATCACATGTTTACTGCATTGTACATCCAAGTTACTGTTTTACTGTTTTCGGATAGCCGTTCGTATCCGTATCATTTACTACATATATAGTCGCATGCAAGTTTATCTTGCTGCATGCTATGTCTATATATTTTCATTATATTAATAAAAATATTGCATGCTCATTACATTATGCATCCCTGTTATAGTTTACCGTTTTACGACACTCGGTCATATCCGTACTGTATATTACATATTTAATTGCATGCCTGAACCTGATTGCTTCATGTTACCGCTAGATTCATTTACCATGCTTGCTAGTATGCATCATACGACTCATGAACTCATTATATGTTATCGCTGATTTCCATTCGTGCATCCGTGCTTTTACCGTGATTCGATACTTGTTGCATTTTACTGTTGGGCATCCACTTGATACATATGCACCACATGACATGACCTGATACACTACTACTTGGCTTGATACATGATCCTGTTACTAATGCCGACAATCCTGACTTGTTGTCCCGATAGACGTTACTGTAGTCTGTATAGACAAAACCTGTACTTGCTTGATCCTGTGTCGGCATTAGCTCCAGATTTATCAATACCTGACTTGAACACTTAACTTTGAGGGTAAGGGGAAATCAATAATGAAACCTGACTCTTAACTCAACAGTTCGACGCTTATACTGATCAGTTTTGGGTGCTAGGCCAGTCCCGAAATGATGATGCTGGCATCATTCGTCTGTACATGTTTCCTGTTTTGTGCTTAGCGGCACATCTCGGATTCAACCCAGAAAGTCTGGACCGTGGTCCCGGACATGCATGGGATGCTATTGAATTACATCGACGATTCATTAAATTGATTTCAATGATTTGAGAGTAATTAACCCAGTAGCATAGATTACTCACCGCATGCACATACACTTCACTGTTCCATATTCATGTTACTGTTATACACTTATTACTGTTCATACTCATGCCCGCATATTTTATTACCTCCTGATTATATTTTTATTGTTTGATATTATGACGCACTGACGTCTGAGTTTTGTATGACCCAGATCCTCTGTCTCTTTCGCAGGCTGATCAGAGTATTTCCGCCGTCAGGTCAAGCAGTGAGGATCATGTTAGTATCTAGTTTAGTTTTATTTCCGTACTTTCATTTCCTGATGTGAGCTCATATTTGGGACGTACTTTCCAGATGTTTTTGTTTATTGGATTTATTGCTTCCGCATATATTATTTCTTGACTTGTTTATTCTGGCATATGAACATGTACTAGATAGTTTATTTTATTTTACTGTTCTTGATATCTTATAGACAGCCGTAATGTGACTGTGGAGGAATGTTTTCCTAGCCATAGGTTGCATGGTTGACTCTGTCATGTGCCAATCTTAGCGCACTCTGGGAAGTGGGACGTGACAACCCTGAAATGAATCATCCTCTACGACTGCAGTGCTGGAAGAAATTTGCTTGCCTTTTTCTTTTAACTTCAGACAATCCATCTTCCAATGTCCTCTTTCTTTGCAATGTCTGCACTTGTCATTCACCCGGCTTCTCGACTCGTTAGAACAATCATCCAACCGCTTCACCAAGCGGCCAATAGAGAACATCGCATCACCCGAACTTCTTCTGTCACCAACCACCTTATCCCTCAACGCCTCACTGTGCAAACATATCTTGATGTCTTCCAAAAATAACTTGTCTCGGTCATACACCATAGATTTGACAAACTGACCAAACTCGGTGGTCAAAGAGCACAATAAAATCATCTCCTGATCTTCATCGCCGATCTTCACCTCTATATTTCGTAAGTCCATTATAATCTGATTGAGCTCGTCGATGTGGCCTTTGACTGAAATCCCTTCCTTCATGTTCAAGGTGTACAACCTCTGCTTGAAGTAGAGACGGTTCGTGAAAAACTTCTTATTGTAAAGGGACTCCAGCTTATTCTAAATAGTTGCTACTGTAGGCTTCTACGCGATCTCGCAAAACACCTCGTCGTCTTGGTCAAGGTGTAACGAACTGTGCACCTTATCTTCCATCACCTCCAACTCTATATCTGTGGTCCCACTCGATATCTTATCTCTCGCGAAAACTATCTTGTGAATGCCCTGTTGTTTCAAAATTGCAGTCATTTTCAACTTCCATAAACCGAAGTTATTACGACCGTTAAACTTTTCTATTTTGAAGTTTGTAGTCGTCATCTTCCCAATATCTCCAACCGAGCCTGATGCTCTGATACCACTTGTTGTATCTCGATCTACTCTGACACGGCGCAGTGAACCACAAAGGTATCTCACAAGCCTATCGTGCAGACAAGCGGTACGGCGCAGCGGAAATAAAAAGAATCACGTGCAAACAAAGATGATGAGAAAGATATATCTGACGGCTATCGTAGCACACCAAACAAATAGAAAAACACAACAATAACACAAAAGACATAACGATATACCCAGGTTCGACGCAACTAACACATAATCAAGCATTCGCAACGAGAACTTCCACTAAACTAAGAATTACACGAGATAATTTCTGCGCTCTTGACCTCACCCAAATACAAACCCCTTTCTCTCCCCCTCTACCCTCGGCCAATCTTAGCCACTGCCACCTTTGAATATGCTCTGTGGTTGTAGCCGTAGCCCAAAAAATCCCACTGGCTTTTTTTGCTTGACTCCGCGGCCCCCAAATCCTTGCCGCGGCCTTCTTCAACTAAAAGACTTCGTGGAATATTTTATTAGGCCTAGGGATTAAGGCTTCCACCCATCACACACGTGTGCGGAGAGAGAGAGAGAGAGAGAGGAGATATATAAATTAATAGGCATAAGAGTAGGTTTATAAATAGAGGTAGGTCTTAATTTAAATTAATGATTAAGTTAAATCTTCAATTCAACTCTTCATATGCACTGCACCTGCCACTTCATAGGCTTCACTTAGGCTTTTAAGGCTCTTGATTTTGGGTTGCGAATTTGTAATCAATTTTAACAAGTATGGGATATTGTTTTTTATACGCTAAATCTGAAATTCGGATTGGATTTGAGCCTAAAGAAAATACGCTCATGCAAGTCCGGCCCAAAATATGGCTTCTTGAATGACTTTTATCATACAACACGCATGGTAGTGTGGCAGTAAATAATTAATTCATTGTAATTGTTTTGCATCTCTGTATATGAAAATATATAACTTTCACCAATTAATATATTCATATAATCACGCAGCAAATACATAAATCAAAATTTCTAATCTACTATTATATTATCATGATTTATATTTCCATAAATATTAAAGTCTATGAGATATTAGAAGACCATCAAAGACAAATTATGTCATGTTAATGTAATAAACCGATCAACGCTTATCTAAAAACTCGGTCGTTTGTTTTTCTTATTCGTGTAATCATATCCGATCACCGTTTCGGATAAGATCAATGAAAATGAATTTGATTGATAATTGAGGTTGAATACGAAATCAAAGAACCATTATCAAGTCCCCTGTGTCTATGTTGATAACACCGATTCATGAACTATGTATATTATCTTCAAAAATCCGGTGATGGATAAAACCTTCTTCCTTTTTGTGCAAAATAATGCAATGTTCATCGGTTTTAGCCAAAGTTTAAAAGAAAATTTGGGCCTCTTATCAGATTGAACCAATTTCAGCTTCGGATTCAAGATAAAACAATTATAAGCTTAACTGTTATTCATGTATTAAGCAACTTGAATTTAATGTTTTGATCGATGAGACTATCAACTGCATACTGCAGCATTCCTGGATTAAAGTTATAAGAATTTTGCATGTATGTTCTTAATTGATTCAATAACTCTCAGAACCATCCCCATTTCTATTGAAAAATGAGTATAAGTGGGATAATTGTAAGTTTTACAGATCATTTCTTGTTGTTTTTCTTTCTTTCTTGGATGGATTCGAACCTAGAACCTCCCACCTATTGGGATAATGTCCTTGTTGCTCGAGCAACTGTAATAATAACTATGATATCTATCTACTATTGTGAACATCTTTTTAAACTAGTACTATTAGTCTCATTTGATTCCTATATTGATTTCCAATTGCTAATTATGCATGAGTTTAATAATAGACTTCATCTAACATGGAAAGATAAATTGAATATAATAATAATGGATTTTGTTGAAATAAGGTTATGTTGAGTACTTGATTGAGCAAGTGATTTTTAATAGTTTTTGAAATGAAAGATGTTAAAGTCTCCACTACTACATTACATGGATGTGTGTAAATTAGGATTTGTACATAAATAATGAATCCAAAATGGTCGTATATTATTTACTTTCTGTATAGATCGATTTTCGTTCTTAGTTCTATAAGCCAAATTTATAATCGACTCAACGTACTTAAAAAATAGATAGGGCTGTTCATTCTTTTTTTAGTATATTGATTCTTCATTTGAACTCATAACAATCTCCTCGTAGTTGTCATGTAATATACAGAAAATCAATAAGATTGGCCAAAAGAATTTTTTAATATATATATAGTAATGTGGCAGTTATTGGTCATAGAAAACGGATTTTGGCTAGATAAAAAGATCTCTTATTGTTATATGATATGTATTTTCAATATCTAAAGTTAGAAATTGTGCATTCTCTACATTAAATTATTAAAAAAAGCTAGGATTAAAATAGATTAGAATTGAGAAAATAACAAGATATTTAAATAAGTTTTTGATTTTTCCCAAAGTTTTTGAATGGAGCGAGTAGGAGAAGATGAGATATATAAGGAGTTTTTTTTTTGGGGGGGTGGGGGAGAGGGGGGGCAGGGGAGGAGGAGGAAAGGGATATTAGACTGTAACATGATGCACATAAGGTTTAAACCCTGTGTTTCTTGCGCGGCAGCTGCAAAATACTTTATCATTATATGATATTGGCACTTGCGAGAACGTGAAAGGAAGGTTGGGGGTTGGTGGGTTATGCTCTCTAGCCGGTATTAAGGCCTGTTCCTAAGTCTAGTGAGAGGGTATCAAAGTCACAACATGCATTCAAAATGTAAATCAAAATCCAGTTATCCATACCATCCATCAATAAACTGATCATATATATAAAGAAGTCGTCTATGACAACTCAAATTCCCTGTTATGCAATATGTGTCAACGGGCCCATCCTGATTCAGATATCCTCAGTTATATACATATAACCATATACAGGAATAAAAGGTACTAAGATAAGACAGGGTATATATATATATATATATATATATATATATATATATATATATATATATATAGGTTTCTATAGATTGTTTATCACTCAATGAATATAATTCTCTTTCTTTTACCTCCCGCCATTCACCACATCGCTTGCTTCTCGCTGGGAATAGCTCCTTGGGGAGGAATAGAAGCTCTAGTTGCTTTTGATCTATTACTTATGCCTCTGTTATTTATTTTTCTTGAAGTTGAAATTTAAAATGTAGCTGAATACATGTATAATTTTTTATTTTCAGTCAGCAGAAATAATTTTGGTTTGTGAATTGAGCAGAAGTTTTGATGGTAAAAGGTTTTCAATAATAGCTGGGCCTTCATTTTAGTAAATGGACATTTGTTGCTTTTCAATTACCCATGGCAACTCGGTTCCAGAGGCCCTTCACTTTATTCCTCAGCATTAAGCATTAAGCTGGCTAATTACATGCCTGTTAGGATTAAAATTCACGGCAATAAAATATCTGGATTGCACATACATTACTAAAGTGGAATCCCTAAGGTTTTATCTTGACTTATGCTTGTTTGGATGGTTTTGGAAGTAAGGGTTTGCCAAGAAACCATTTTTTAATAAACGTTTTATCTATATAATCTTATAACAATTTTAATTGATTTATATTTTCTCACTTGATTAGAAAATGATTATATATAGATTTCTTATTTATTCAGCCCCTATAAAAAAAATCATCCAACACAGATATGAAATCCAAATCCAAATGAGCAACCAAAAGAGAAAATAAGATTTTTGATTCTATAAGGAATCATAATATAAATAAAATAAGAGATTAGGGTTTGTTATATTTTGAGAATTAGGGTTTGCATAGTACTTGTAAATCTTATCTTGATCAATGTGATCAAATTGGAAAATTAGGGTTTATCAAATTTTAAGAAAAAGAAAAAAGGATTTGGAGAAAGAGAAGAGAGAAAGATGGAGAGAGCACTCTAAACTTGATGGATCTTATTCGAAGAGGGTGGTGATGGAAAAGAGGTCATGGATGGGTTCTTTGTGAGGGAAGAGAGATGCCTATTTGGATGGATGAGAGGGGAAAAATACCATAAAGAAAAAAAGAAAAAGACACGTTGTTTGAGGAGAGAAAAGAAAGAAAGTTCGGGAAAAAATAATTCAGTCTGAGCTAATTTTCATTATCATGTGGAATGGATCTAATTGAGGTATTTTGTCCATCTGAATTAATCATGAACAAGTCTGTCCAAACGGGCCAAAATTCAGGATTGCTCTAATCCAGTGGATAATAAGAATCTGGGCTTTTAATTCTAAAGAAAGGATGGATCCGAACATACCCTAAGCGAGGAAGCTTTAAAGACAACCATTTGATTTTTATTTTTTTAACCTTAACTAGTAATATTTATAAACTTAAATGTGAGTTTATGATTTGAGTTTTCAAATTCTTGAGCGAAAAAGATAATTATTTTATATATTCATTTGGTAGAGTCATTTGTTTTGTCCTCTTTGGGTTGGAAAGATCTTAACGTTTGAAAGGGTTTAGTTGTTAGCACCCTATTCATGGGCTTTAAGATCCTAAAATTTAGTTGGGCCTGGTCAAGGTTTGGGTTGATCTCAATGTTGCCGTTATAGTAAAGAGACGAATAGGCCCGGCGATGTCTCCCCGGAATTGGAGACTGCAGATCCGGCCCCGATACCACAGCGAGACCCGGGAGTCCAGGGACCCGTTTTACCCCCACTCGCCGGAGGATTAAAAGGGCTTGCCTCTATACGAAAATACCAGCTACGAAAATTGCATAAGACACTAAAGATTTGCTACAAAACAAGTCAGAGAAATAAAAGAATGTGAAATAGGTGTGGTGTATGGGCGGGACGGGTTAGGTTCGGAATAATACATTATGGAGCAAGATCCACCAATTGACCCAAAAAATCCATATGTAATGGACCTGGACACATTTATAATTGGGTCAGACTGATGGGCCCATTTATGTTTCATTATTAAACAAACAAAGAGAGAGAGAGATAATTTAGTAATTGGAATAATGATAAGACAATTTACAAAGCTCGGATGCAAATCACAGTACATCATGTAATGGGACCAGAGAAATTTAGACAGAACAGACCGCTGCTTGGAAAGGACCCATTAACTTTATCTAAGTGTCACTTATAAGTCATGATGACTTATAACTTTAGAGTCATAAGTGGGTAAAGCGTTTTGTCACGTCCTGCTTCTCAAAATACGGAAAAAAGATGTGATGACAAGAACCGCGATGTATCTATATCGAGAAGTGCACCCTCTCGGTATAAATATGCTTAAGCGTCTGACAAGCAATAACATCACAAGAAACAATAAATAATTTTTGAAATAAATAAAACATATCCAGTAGTATAATCACCATAAATTCCAATATAGTTTTACAGTGAAAGCCATAAAACAAATAAGACAATTATTTCTGAAAAGAAATCCAAGCAATGTATGGAATACAAAGGCATAGACGAACTGCTCAGAAACTGATTGTCAATCTGCTAGGTCTGCGAAGTGTTTCAACTCTTCCGTTGAAAGGTCCTGCCCACCATACGAATCTTGATCTTCCTCAATTTCTAACGAACATTTCTATCATACAGAAATGTTCGTAAGAGAGTTAAAACTCACGTAAGTGTCTCAAGTAAAAGGAAAGTGAAAGCGAAGGACATAAATAATGAATGGCATGCATGAACATAAACATTAATCATACATAAAAGGGGGAAATTCTTGGGTGCTTCCATAGAGAGAAAATTCTTTGGAAACACCAAAGAATTACTCATAAAAGGGATACCTAGCAATTATGAGGAGCATCATGTAAACATACTAAATAAGCAGTACATGAATGAGTGTACATACGGCGGTATTTTGTTTGTGTAACTTATATATCGTTCGTCTAGTCTATAGAGAGTGTTGGACTGGATTTCAAGAGTATTCTATTTTTTCCACGGAACAACTGCAAAATGAATGATTATTAACTTCCGTCAATACCCGGAATCACGGCTACACGACAGGAGACTTCCGATCGGAGTGTTTCATTTTATACCGATGAAACACGGTTACACGACATGAATAGTGAGGGGGCTCTTGATCGGCAAGTATTCCGTTTTATGCCGATGAAATAAGGAAACATGACCATGTAAGTTAGCTTATGTTTAGGCCCGGAATCACGGCGCCGTAAACTTGTGGGGACTCTTGAAATCCCGACCGCTACCTTCACTAAACTACCCAACCCCCCTGTTAAATATTCATGCACATAACTGATGTCTTTAATTTGCAAGAGCTTATTTTATACATGAAAGGGTGATTCATGGACAATGAGCAATAATGTCAATAATCAATGAGGACTTTTGTAAGGATTCGGTTATATACTTGATCGCACGATATAGCATGTTATCACTTTTTTTCAAGAAACGGTAACTTCATGAGTTGGAGCATAAATAAGGCACTTTAAGATTCAGAATCAAACAGTGGAGTCTAAATAAGAGATGTAGGGTTTTCTGTTACGGTGATTTTGCAAAAAGGTCTACCCTGTTATGGTATCGGGAACTCCAGTTATGAAGGGTTAAAGTCAGGTCGCGCATATGTTTCGGCCGCTGTTACAGAAAACAGTGCTGATGTGATAGTGCCATTTCGGAATGTTTTGGTGCAGAATATGATAGAGGTGTCAACTAAGAAAACATGCACCGCTCAATAAACTTGTGAGACGTCTAATAGTTTGCCTAGTTTATAGTCCCGAAAAGAGAGTTACAACAAGTTAAACGACACTTATTATGGCTGTTTTCTGTTAAACCAGAGAACCAAAAGATGAAAGAAACCACTAAGTCATGGTTCAAATCAAACAATTAGGTCTTAATAAAATTTACAGTGATAGTAACATGAGTTTACTAAAAGTCCCAAAGATGTATTCGCAAAATCTATTACGATGAATTTTATAAAAAAATATTAAAGACGGCAATGTAGCTGAATTTCAGCCAACCGACTAGAATGCAAAATAAAAGTAAGTTGCATTTTGCATCCCTTTTAGTTCAGAATTGGGAAAAGGTCTTAACGTCAAAGTTGTAGGAAACTCTCTGCTATTAATTTAAAAAAAGAAACATGGTATTTGAATACAGGAAAAGCAAGATACATGTAGTTTAAGGTCACCACTTGTAACAGTTCAGGTTTCGCAAGTTGCAAATCCTGATATTCGGAAGACTTAAACTCAGTTTAAACATCGTTATTAGGAAATGTGATCTACAAAGAAAGTGTGCGCGTGTTTGTACCGAACGTTTCACATTAAGAACTCAAAGTCTAGGGAACACCCTAACGTAGTGTTTTGCTATAGTCTTTACAGACCGTGACCGTGCAGTAAAATTTACAGCCAACGGAAAATACAAAAACAAGAGGCAAATATAGAACTATAGTGATTTAACCTAAACTGTACCCGTCATGGCAATCATGGGGAGACGTCATTGCTCATAGATTAGTTGACTACGACAGAGCGGTTGTTGGATTGGCCATGACTTGCACTATTATGGTTAAATCCATTCTAGGAATAATGATAAAATTTTCTTGAATGAAAAAAAATACTAATTATGACACATTTATCAATTAAAATTATGAACCCAAATCTTTATTTTTGTTTTTGCTTAAATTCAGCGAGAAAACCAAGTGAAATAACATCATTGATTCACCTCAAAATTTTCATATAATAATAATAATCATGAACGTAGATAAACACATAATATGGTAACCCTATCGAGATTCATCTTATTCGATTATCACATCTTTTTTAATAATCATAACAGACTAAATTTAGTGATTAAAGCTCATTTAGGACAAGAGAATGATGAGACGATCTAGGGCATGCAGAGTTGGAAAGACTTACGACTTAGACGATCTAGGATCGTCCACAACGTGTCAAGAAGGTCTCGAATTGATTAAGGCTCGATGTAGCTGTTGATTCGAGGATATTCTCTCTAGGGTTCTTCCTCCTTTCTTTTTTTGATCAGAAATTATGAAAGGGGGAGAGAGGAGGTTAGGCTTGATTTATAATATTAAGGATTGGAGTTTTAGAGATCAAGAGTAAAAATTTAATCGGGTTAGATTTAACAGCTTAAAAAAAGTTCTATAAAATAGACTTTAGGTAAAATTTTAAATTCTAAAAATAAATTCTAAAATAAACACTCACATTAAAAAAAAAATTAAATTTCAAAATAATTTCTTAAAAGTACATTAGATCCTTTCATTCCAAAATAAACAAATAACCTATTTTAACCAAAACGTTTTTAAATAAATAAAAACCTGTGACATCAGGGCTCAATCATGTGAGCTCTAGAACAACAACTCAACATCTCAACCAAAAGAATATAAGTATCGAGTTTCAAAAGAGAAGATCTTATTATAAAGAAAAGAGTATATGAATTCTTCGGTCTTGACATGTTTGGTAAAACTTGACTCTTGACATGTTTGGTAAACCTGATTTATAAGTTACGGGTTATGTCAAAATTATCAAAAAAGGAAATGTTATTGATTTTTATATAAAATGCTATTTTAATTGTATTTCTTACATTTATAATATATTTAATAATAAAATAATTGAAACTAACCGTTTATAATAATAATATAATTGTAATTATCACCATTATAGTTAAAAATAATTTAAATTAATAAAATAATATATTTAGTTTACAAAATAATTAAATAATTAAAATGAAGAGCCTTTAATAGTAAAATAAATATATTTAATTATCAAATTAATTAGAATAATAATAAAATAATTGAGCAGACGGATAAAGATCAATCCCATAATGAATGCCCTTGAATGTGGAAATTTCAAATTAAACGAAAGATAAGTAGGTCTTTTATTTGGTCAAATCTACATTGACTTGTAAGTGCGGAAAAATAAGTACATATTTGATACTCATTGGGGCTGTTCAAAAAATATCCAACCCGACTAAAACCGACCGACCCGAACCGATTGATATCGGTTTGTGAGAGAGGTCAGGTAGGGCCAAAAAAAACAAAGAAATCGGTTATTGGGTCGGGTGGCGGGTTTGGAATTTTCAAACCCGACCCGATCCTATATATACAAATTGTAAACCTTAACATCATTTTCTACCCTAATTTCCTTTCTCCTCCTCTGAGTCTTCTCTCCCTCAAGCCCTAACCTCATTTTATGCCTTAGTTTTTCTCCGGAGGGCGGCGACTACTCACTCTTACCCTCGAATCTCCTGGAATCTTTCTTTAATGGCTTTCATCTTCTTCATGAGGAAATAGAAACTCTAGTCCCGAGTCTCATGACTCGATTCATCGAATCTTTGGACTCTAATTCATCGAATCTCTGGGTTATCCTTCGACTTTGGCCTCAAATCCATTATTCTCTGATTTAAGAATTTCCAGAACCGTAACTCGACAACTACAAGTATGTCTGAGTAAGCAACTTTGCAAGATATAGAAAGCATGCCTCCTCCTCCACCTTCTATAGCTCCTCAACCTCCTCCAACAGCAGATGGTCCTCGGGTATATTCATCTGTAACTTAGCCCCTATCTAAAGTTGTGTTTTTATTATTATTATTCTTAAATCTGACATGGTTGTTAGTTATTATTGCAATGTTGTTGTTAAGATATGTGGATAATATAGTCCCACATTGGAAAAGCAATGAGAGGTATATGGGTATAAAATATAACATGGACCAAAACTCAACAAGGCTTGAATCTTATTGATGGAACCCACTTGTATCAAAAGCTCGTGTACCCTCATATAAATAAAATATATAATCATCCCCTCGTTTGTGTATGATTAAATTTAATATGGTATCAGAGCTAGGTTTAGTCACTAGTAGATTTGAGTACTTTAAATCGCCCTCTTGTTTGTGTATAATTAAATTTAATATGGTATCAGAGCTAGATTTAGTCACTGGTGGATTTGAGTCCTTTAATTGCATCATAGAGAAATTAGGCTCAGCGTGTGTTTACACCGTAGAGAAAACCGATTGGGCTCTACGTGTGAGAATACTAATGTGCAATCCTTAAAAATGTTTTATAATATAATTGATTGAATAATTTAAAGGCATTTATAGGCACTTATATCAAAAGCCCGTGTAAAATCATATAAATAAAATATATAAACTCCCCCTCGTACGTGTATGATTAAACTTAATAGTTGTTAATTCATAACTTTTTATTATTGTTTGATTAATGTTTTTAATTTTAATTGAGAATACTGATGTGCAATCCTTAAAAATGTTTTATAATATAATTGATTGAATAATTTAAAAGCATTTATAGATACACAACTAGTGTGTTCGTTTTTGTAGAATGATGAAGAGCAGAATTCCAACATCGTTGATGCCTCAACCTTTTCCAAGAGGAAGTCGCGAGCGTGGGTTCATTTTACAAAAGATAAGAAAACTAATGTTACGACATGGAATTATTATACATAAGAATTTCGTGCACTTAGCAAAAAGAAAGGTGCTAAATCGCTATTATTGCATGCCGATAGTTGCAATAGAAACTTTCATAATTTGGAAATCCGACAAGCTCAATTGACCTTTAAGGTTGGAGAAAGTGAGAAGACAAGTGGGCTTGGTTCAAGGATGTTTATTCAAGAAGAAACTAGAAAAACTTTCATATTTTATAAACTTAGAGGAATTTCTTTAAAGGATGGTTGATGGAAAATGGTTTAAACACTTCATGTGGCTTTGTTGTCCACACTTTAAGATTTCTTCTCCTCTCATCTTTCAAAGAGATTATTATACTCTTTATTTAGAAAGAAAGGAAAATTTGAAATCTTTTTTACACGATACTTGTCAAAGAGTGTGCCTAACTACCAACACTGGAAGTTCAATCCAACACATTAGTTATATGTGCCTTATGGCACATTGGATTGATTACGAGTGGAAGTTGAGAAAGAGAATAATAAACTTTTGCCTAATCGATAGTCATAGAGTTGAAGATCTCAGAAGAGCCATAGAGACTTTCTTGATAGATTGGGGTATCAACGAAATTTTCACGATCACCGTCGATAGTGCTGGTTCAAATGACACCAAGGTTTTGTATTTGAAGAGGAAAATTAATAACTGGCATGGTGGCATGTTAGAAGGGAGGTTTTTTCATATGCGTTTGTATTGCACACATTATCAATTTAGTTGTTAGTGATGGTATTAAAAATTTAAATCGTTCCGTAACTCGTATTCGTTCGTCCATTCGCTATATGAGGCAATCCCTTCTAGATTGCAAAAATTCTAAAATTGTGTTGAGGCCAAAAAAATTGAATATAAAAGGGGTTGTGTTTGGATGTCCCCACTAGATGGAACTCGACATACTTAATATTGAGTGCCGCCAAAATATATGAACGCTCTTTTGATAGATTGTTCTCACAAGAATCTCTTTTTATGCATGATCTTAAACATGTGGATGGAAGTAGTGGAATTCCGGATGAAGATGATTAGAACGACATTAAGAAGTTATGTTTCTTTCTCAAATTTTTTTATGATCTCACAAATAAGGTTTCCGGCTTTTCTTATGTGACAACCAATTTTTTTATTCATGAAATTTTTAAGGTTGCAAATTCATTGAAAAAGCAAGATGCAAGTAATGATTTAGATTTATGTGTGATGGCTCGACGCATGAGGAAAAAGTACAACAAGTATTGTTGAAATTGGGAAAAAACGAATCTTTTGACTTAATTTGCGCTTATTTTTGACTTATTTTGCGCTTGTTTTTCACTCTCCATTCAAATTTAAAATGGTGGAATTAGCTTTACCGGTATTACATATGAGTATCTAATCCATAGAGGTAGCTTCGCAAAAGGTGAGAGAAACCCTATTTGGATTGTTTAACGAGTACGATATGAAGTATGGGAATAACACATCCATATAAGCCAGTCAATCTTCTACCCTTTTTGTTGAAGATGAAGATGATGATGATGATTTTAGTTATTGCTTTAAAAGAATGAGAGCGGAATCCGAAGGCTACGAATGCAAATTGGAGTTAGAGAAATATCTAGATGAAGCGAATGAGCAACCTAATTTTGATATAGACATCTTGAATTTTAGAAAAATTAATGGTTTGCAATTTCCAATCCTTTCGAAGATGGCTCGTAATGTATTGGAAGTTCCTTTCTCTACGGTGGCGTCCGAGTCGGCGTTTAATACCGGTGGTCGAGTTCTTGATCCTTTTAGAAGCTCATTGACTTCAAGAATAGTACAAGCTCTATTATGCACCGAGAATTGGATTCATGCTGAATTAAATCAACCTAAGCTTAGTATTGAGGAGAATCTAGCAAGTCTTGAGTATTTAAATGAAGATAAGAAGTTTATAGTGTACTTTTAGTACAAGCTCTATTATGTACCAGTCTTACATATGAGTATCCAATCCATGGAGGTAGCTTCGCAAAAGGTGAGCGAAACCCTATTTGGATTGTTTAACGAGTACGATATGAAGTCTGGGAATAACACATCCATACAAGCCAGTCAATCTTCCACCCTTTTTGTTGAGGACGAAGATGAAGATGATGATTTTAGTTATTGCTTTAAAAGAATGAGAGCGGAATCCAGAGGATACGAATGCAAATTTGAGTTAGAGAAATATCTAAATGAAGCGAACGAGCCATCTAATGTTGATATAGACATTTTGAATTTTTGAAAAATTAATAGTTCGCGATTTCCAATCCTCTCGAAGATGGCACGTGATGTATTGGCAGTTCATATCTCTACGGTGGCTTCCGAGTCGACGTTTAGTACCGGTGGTCAAGTTCTTGATCCTTTTAGAAGCTCATTGACTTCAAGAATAGTGCAAGCTCTATTATGCACCGAGAATTGGATTCGTGCTAAATTGAATCAATCTAGGCTTAGTATTGAGGAGGATCTAGCAAGTCTTGAGTATTTAAATAAAGATGAGAAGTTTATAGTGTAATTTTTGTTAGTGATATATGCCCTAGAGGCCATTATTGTATCATACTGGTTTGTATATTATTTAATGGAAACTTGGGATATACATGAATATAGTAACAGTTTTGCTCGAAATGGTAGTATGCTACCTGGTTTGTTTCTATCTCAATATGTGCATGCGTTTTTCCATATCGCTTATACATATTGGTAGAGCCCTTAGGATCGTTGCTTGACTACCAGCGTTATGATGACAGTCACACTAGTGTGGGCTGAGTAGTCTATAAGCACATTCTTATACAGGTCTCTAGTCTTAGGATTATCGAGATGGGGCATCGATACTCCAGAATAGACTAGTGTATACGCTTCTTATCCCAGCAGGGGAGATGGTCTGTCCCACAGCCAAAAGTACGTCATACTTGAGATAGTTTGCAGGTGCTCATTAGGTTATGAGTACACTGGACAGGACTAATAGGGAACTATTGGTGGATATTATACCTATCGTCGGGTAGCAGTTCCCAGGTGACATGAGTACATCATAGTTTGTTGAATTGACACTGCTATTTCGTCTCGAGTGTGTTCCCACTGTTCTTAGATTACTACCCTACCACGACTTAAAGGAGTTATGCAAACAGATATTAGTTGGATGCAGTCCCGAAGCACTTGAAGGCAGCGGCGGTTAAATGGGATTCGTCTCTCCCGATGTTGGGGGTTGATATCGCGTTGTGTTTGGAAGGCCATTACACAAAGTCCTTGGCCAAGGCAAGCGAGATTTACTGGTAGGTATTCCAGTAGTTTCTCAGGGTGTTTTGTGCTACTCTCCGACACGACTTATTGCGCTATTAGGGGTCTGACGATTACCGTCCCTAGGCCCGATATGCAATACTTTTAGACGAACAGACCGGACTGTACGGAGATTATCACAGATAGGATCTGCAGGAGTTCGAATGAGTTATTCTCATCGGTCTTCTTATCGACAGATACCTGGGTAGCCGTTTGTTGGGAATCCACCCGCGTGCGCAAACGTGTATGTTTTGGAAATGTGTATATTTTAATGGAACGGAATGCGCACGTGAGATCGTTCTAGTTTTAAAATTTATAACCGCAAATGCAGGCGCGTTGTAGCGATCCGGTAAGCACTGGTCGATCCGCAGGGAATTGTGTATTACGTATTGTTGTTTAAGGTTCAACAAATCAATGAATTAGGGTTTGTCAAAAAATTATAAAAGAATACGAAAATAAGAAAACAAGCAAGAAAGCATGGTTGTGGCTTGGTTCGGAAGATCGAATCGCGACTTATACCTCTACACTCTCTTGGTCATGAGTTGTCCGGCCTTACCTTGATCCCGGCATGAAGCACGACTTGTCAACGTGGTTGCGGAGTATAAACCGTCAAATTCCGATATTCGCCGCAAGGAACGAAACGAATCCTTTTGATCACTTACCGTTTGTATATCCGCGCTTGGGGTATCAATACTAAACACAAGGCTTAGCAAGCATACCGCAACAACAAAAACACAAAGTGGTTAGTGAGAGCAAATGATTTTGGTGTTGAGTTTACTAAGTATTTGTGATGGCATATCGTATATGAAAACAAAAGATTGTCAAGCAATTGATCACAAGATACGATATCCAAACTTAGCAAACTTAACACCAAATGGATTTTAATTTAAATATTGAAAATGGGGAAGGGAATGAATACGGTATATGAGGAGGTTACAAGTAACCATGTATCAAAATACCGTATCATATCAATCCATAAACAGTATTTAGGTTAGAATCGTAAGTTAAGCACATGAAACATAAACAAGAGGTGGAGGAGGCAAAGCCTTTCATCTCACTTTCTCACCCACACCACAACCAAATAAGGAATTAGTTAAGCATGTAATAAAAGCAAGTAATAAAAGAAAGCAAGTAAAGAAACAACACTATATTATAAACACTTGAAGAAGAGGTACAATGTTTTGGTGACTTGTTCAACTTTCTTAATGAAGCTCTCCAAAGAGAGCTTCAAGAGGGAAGAAGAAGAAAAAGAAACTAATATGAAGCTCGCTCACTCTTAAGCTAAACAAAAGAAACTAAACTAAGAAATAGAAATGTATATACATGGTAACCTCTTCCCTTGCCCACTGGTCTGATATTTATAGGCTCAAAAGAAAATTAAACAAACAATAAAAATAAGCCTACATGGAAGCATGGGAGGGGCAGAGAAAACATGGGGGCATTTGGGCTTAATGGGGCCGGCGAGCTCGGTTTATAAGGGCTTGTGCTCGGCCAAAATCCGAGCACAGAAGCTCGTACTTGTTGTGTAGACTTGTGTGCCTCCCAACATCACTCTGGTGCTGTTTGCTTGGTCTAGAATAACCTGGTTTGTCTTCAGAGTTTTGGAGGGAAACATGGTGCTTTAACTCACATCAACACTTTATGCATTCAATGCCATGTCCCCCCATATGCCTACTTCATCATGTCTTGTGCCATGGGCAGCCCTACCTAGGTCTAAGAATCAAAGAGCTATTCGAATATCGGTCATTTTTCTGTTCCGTATGCAGTGTCAGCTCCCAAACGTTATATCTGTGATTTTACGTGTGTTTCCAGTATTTTATCACGAACACCTGTAATCTATAATTCTGAGCAGACACTGGTTAATAGCACCGATATATACAAAATAGATAACGAATGAGGTAATTAAAATGTAGTTTTCTGATATGAACAAATACCCCCAAACTTATCTTTTGCTCGTCCCGAGCAAAACAAAAAATCCTAACCTCACTTTCGCAGGGAACGCGATTACACTGAGCATGTGCAACAAGTCGTTAAAACTCTAGGTGTCCCTAGTAGGAGGAGTGTTGTCTCCTGAGGGTTTTCAGCGGATTACACCCACAAAATCCAGTCAAACTAGTTTCATAAGTTAACATCGATTCTACTTCTACAGTTTAGTTTCTAAGTTAGAAATTCTATCATCCTAAGTTAGAAATTCTATCATCTTAAATTAGAAATATTCAACTCTTATGTTTCACACCTCCTGTCTATTTACCCTTAGATCATATACATTTTTACAGTTTAGAAAAATCTCGGTATCTCCTGAGTTTTCCTTCTAAAGTGCGGTCTTCAATCAGAGATTTTTATTATCATTACAGAAAACATAAGTCGTATTCTTCATCCCTATCTTTCCTCCAAATATCGATTGTATACCCCTACGTGTGTGTAAATTTTCACCCCTATACTTAAGAATTCAATTCAAGCTATAGTACTCTTGCCTTAATACCTAATACTATTTCGTTTCATTAATGGATGGACAGTTGTGCTCACACACCTTTCATGCGATTATTAATGCTTCTTGAAGCACTAACAGCCGATTACTGAATGTATGAGCTTAAAGCGTAAATAGGAGTTTCCAGGTCTTGACTTTATTTATTTTTTTCTTTTATTTTTATTTTTCTTTTCAAGACCGGATATATTTTTCAATGATGCTTTTATGG
Source organism: Agapanthus africanus (assembly GCA_030015575.1). Lineage (NCBI taxonomy): Eukaryota > Viridiplantae > Streptophyta > Magnoliopsida > Asparagales > Amaryllidaceae > Agapanthus > Agapanthus africanus. The sequence goes on from JASDDO010000006.1 coordinate 372,077,353, forward strand.
TAGTTAGCTTTAAATACCGTTTTTTCTTTCATACTAGGCTTTCAGGCATGGGTATTTCTAGGTATCCTCTACTATCCCAAGTTTCAAGGTGCGTGTATGTGCAGTTTGTAGGGTATATATTTTCTAAATTTGGACTCAAGAATATAAACTATTTTTCAGACTTATCTTTCAGTAAAGCTTCAATACTCTCCCTTCATCTTGACTTAACTAAAGAACTGAACTCAAGATTACATATTTCTCAAAAAAAACTGTAAGGACGTATACTTACCAAGTTTAAACAGAATTAGGGTTATTTTTAGGGTTTTCGATTCCTAAGTTTAGGATTTAGTTATTTCTAACGTATCAACTAAACTTTCGGAATAAAAATCTAAGTTACCCTATTAACTAAATTGACGACCAAGTTTTTATGTTTTTGAAAGAGATTTTTTAATTTTTATGGGTTTTTTAATATGTATGCAATGCAGAATATACACATGATGTAGCAAAATAAACGGAGTGCTCACCCCCAAACCTGAGTTTTACGATGTCCTCATCGTTGGCCCCATCTCCGGTAGCTAGACTTAGACATCAGGGTGAGAATTTTATTCAAGAAAAAGAAAAAAACCTAAAACTAATTACAACATATACAAGTGAAACGATTAGGTTAGTCCAGAAATTAATACCATCCATTCAAATTTTTTATCAATATAGTGCCATGGCTGGCAAAAGAATAGGTATAATAACAAGAAAAAGAGAATATACAAAAAATGGTTAGATGTTAGTAAAGGGCATGGATGTGTGAAAGTAGGGATCGGAAGACGCTAAAGGTGAAGACGAAGTTTTGAAGAGGAAAAAGAATTGTTGTTCGAATGAATTGAATTTTCAAGAAGTATATGTGTAGTTTCAAAGTCAGGTTCGTTTAAAAACTGGAGTTCATCCGCAAAAAGTTCGGCAAAAGAAAGGTTTCTAGGATGTTTCCAAATGGATCCTGATTCAAACTCACCAAGAATATCAAGTTCATCCGCAAAAATTTCTTCAAAACTCGATATGAAAGAATATTCTTCAATACTGTCTTCCTCCCTATGATTTTCCACAATCCTATTCTCTTTATTTACAAACTCTCCCAAAATGATTTCTCCCTCATCACATTCATAAATGGATAAGTATATGTCATCTAAAAAAGTAGGTTCACACCCTAATGTTTCTTCCGAAACAATATCACTAGGTGATACAAAAATTATGGGTTCCTGATCATTGATCTTTTCTAACAATTTATACCAACCATACCCGTCAAATTCACAAGCTTCCTCCTCTAAAATTAGAAAGCAAAAAGCAGTCGGAGGTTTTTCTTGTGTATCCTGACAACACTTAGTCAATACAATCGTATCATCATCTATGAAATCATCAAAATTTGGTTGATCGTTTATCTCACTTAGGTGACTTCCTAAATGACAGATATCGACACTATTGGGTTCTGACTGACTGTGTTCACTCCCTAGAATCCTCACAGCTAAATGTTTCACTTGTTCCTCGATTCTAGCCAATGATTGAGCTTGAGCAACAAATAGTTGCTCAGATTGATGTATAAACAGGGCTAGCGTCGCAGCTGATTGATTCTCGACCGCGGTCATTACATCAATACATTTTTCTAGAGCGATCAACCTAGCGTCCATCTCACTATCATACCCTAATGATGGTTCAAGTGTTTCGGGTTGAAGGGGTTGTGATGGTGGTGATGCTAAAGCAGCCATTCTGTCGACCTCTTTCTCTAAATTTTCAATCAGTTGGTCTATGGTTGAAGTGGGACTGGGTTCAGGAGTGTTAGGTGGGTGACCGTTATCAAAAATCTGGGACGGTTGGTCACCCTCTAGAAAAGGACAATTGTCATGAATGTCGGAAGAATTTTGGCAATTTGTACAAATTAATTGGGACTGAGTATAAGCAAAAGAATAAGAATCGTGAAAAATAGAATTGAATCGTGTATCACCCATATTAACAAGAATTCACAAATATCATAAAAATAATGAATATCACACCCCTAGCAGTCTATGGTATGCTAGTCAACTAGACCTGCTCAAGAACCTGATTGTCGAAATAAAACTGTGTCGAGAAACGGGCTCAAGATATACGGATCATAAAGCCAGGTAAGTGCAAGAGAGAAGGGGAGGTTTTCCAACGCTTTCGCGAAATTCCTCAATTAGATAACCCTTTCTCTTGAACACTTGCCTAGACACCCCGTGAACGATATACCGTTAAGCAAAGTTCTAAACACAGTTAACTTCTCCTAATGAGCGCGGCGTTCTTAGAGTCAAAGTTCTAATTGATTTTAAAATTATTAGGGGTATGTAAGAATGCAGTTTTGTAATTTGTGAGTTACGGAGAAAAGGTGATGAAATCGTTTACCGTATCTTGTTTTGGTCTTTTTGCCCTTAATTCCGTATTAATATGCATTGCACAATCAAAATAAAAGAATTCAAGAAATCAATTAATTTAAGCAATTCTTTTTCAGTTTAAGTTAAAGCGCTGCAAAAAATACGGTTAGTTTTCTTGTCAATTGGCGGCAAAATTGTGCGAAGAATCCTGCAGAAGTTAGAAATATTGGAATGCGTCGGATTCGAGCAAAGGTGTTAGAAAATACGTACCAATGTGTGATTTGGTTAAAAAAAACCCTTTGAAAGTGGTTCGAGTCGTTGATTGTTCGCTTGCGCGGGTCAAACCACTCGGATCTTTGGCACTATTTTGATCCTCGCTCCGCACGATCGCTGGTCGTAATTCCCTAAAATCTGAAATGTCGGAAAAATACGATATTTAGTGTCAAAAAGAGATATACATGCTCCAATACCTGCATACTAAAAATTAGAAAAATCAAACAATACCAACAGAGTACTGATAAGACACTGGAGACTACACAAAAAGAGAAAATCAAAAAACCCCAAACTCGGCCGAGCTTGCCGGATTCCTCCTTGATGTCGCCGGCCAAATTCCGAGGAGATGGGATGAAATTTTGTGTGAGTTCTCTAGGTTAGCTAAGTACTCTTCTGGTATAACTTGATTTTTAAGTTGAATTTCGGGGTGATAGCAGGTCTTAACAACAGAGAACAAAATGCAAAGAACTCAATTAGTGTTAGTTTTGAAAAAAATTGAGTTAAAAGTTAATGAGTAAGTAGGAACCAAAAATAACAATACCTAATGCTACCAATTCCCTAGCAACGGCGCCAAAAACTTGTTGGGATTCCACCCGCGCGTGCAAACGTGTATATTTTAGAAATGTGTATGTTTTAATGAAACGGAATGCGCAAGCGAGATCGTTCTCATTTTAAAATTTATAACCGAAAATGCACGGCGCGTTGTAGCGAGACGGCAAGCACGGTTCGATCCGTAGGGAATTGTGTATCACGTATTGTTGTTTAAGGTTCAACAAATTAATGAATTAGAGTTTGTCACAAAATTATAAAAGAATACGAAAATAAGAAAAGCAAGAAAACAAGCAAGAAAGCATGGTTGTGGCTTAGTTCGGAAGATCGAATCGCGACATTTATCTCTACACTCCCTTGGTCATGAGTTGTCCGGCCTTACCTTCATCCCGGCATGAAGCACGACTTATCAACGCGGTTGCGGAGCACAAACCGTCAAATTCCGATATTCGCCGCAAGGAACGAAACGAGTCCTTTTGATCAATTACCGTTTGTATGTCCGCGCTTGGGGTATCAACACTAAACATAAGTGTTAGCAAGTATACCGCAACAAAAAAAAACACAAAGCGGTTAGTGAGAGCAAATGATTTTGGTGTTGAGTTTGCTAAGTATTTGTGATGGCATATCGTATATGAAAACAAAAGATTGTCAAGCAATTGATCACAAGATACGATATCCAAACTTAGCAAACTTAACACCAAATGGATTTTAACTTAAACATTGAAAATGGGGAAAGAGAATGAATACGGTATATAAGTTCGTAAGGTGTTTTTCGTCATCCCATTGAGATGGGAATACGCGCGCTCTTGTCAGGCGTACTACAGATTCCCCCGGCCTAGGGTAGGCGGGGGTTTATTGATTGTGGGGATCCGAATCTCCGGCAGCCGCGAACTAAGCTGCCGTTAATTACCCTCCGCCTTTGGAGCAAAGGAACCTCCGATTGACGGGTTAAACTGGTCATGCAAACTCAATGTGCAGTGTGCGTGTGTTGTGTTTTGAAAGGGGTTTTGGATATATCGGGAGGGGAAGCGTCTTAAAGACGCGTGCGTGGCACGTGGGCGCATGGTGCCCGGGATCACATGCGCACACTTGGGCGCTTTAGTGCCCGGGGTCACGTGCTCTCACATGGACGCTTTAGTGCCCGGGGTCACGTGGGCGCATGTGGCCATTAGGCGCCTTAGCGCCGGGGGTCACGTGGGGTCACGTGGCGCACACATAACCATTGGGCGCCTTAGCGTCCCGGGGTCACATGGCGCACACGTGACCGATGGGCGCCTTAGCGCCCAGGATCACGTGGCGCACACGTGACCATTGGGAGCCTTAGCGCCCAGGGGTCACGTGGCGCACACGTGGCCGATGGGCGCCTTGGCACCCGGGGTCACGTGGCGCACACGTGACCATTGGGCGCCTTCGCGCCCCGGGGTCACGTGGCGCACACGTGACCGATGGGCGCATTAGCGCCCGGGGTCATGTGGCGCATATGTGACCACTGGAAACACCTGCGGGAAGGGGCCTAGCCCCTAGGTTGGGGAGTTGAACTCCCAAGGGTTTTTTTGGAGTTGAACTCCTCACAGAAACTAATTTATGGAGTTAAACTCCAACAGATCTAGAAAGGAGTTAATCTCCTAGGAATGTTTGGCTATTCTTTTGAGCCTTGGATCTGTTCAAAATTAGATTTTTGGAGATGGGTCTCCTTCTTCCATCTCTTGATCGGCGGGATCTTGGAGAAAAGGGGGTGAGACTTAAAAGTCCCCCATTTTCGAGATCTGATTGGAGATTCGAGCTCCCCTTCGTGGGTTTTGTGGTGAAAAACAATTTATTTTTGAGAAAGAAAGAGTTAAACTCTTGATTTAATTCAAAAAAGAGGAAGAGAGTTTTAGACCCTTGAAAAAGGGGAAGGAGGCACAAACCCTAGTTTTTGGGGAGAATGAAAAATGTCTCTTAGATATTTTCATCATATTGCCTCTTATAGGTTTACACATTTACAAATAGCCCCTTGGGCTTTACAAAATAGCATTTTGCCCATCCATGTCTCATGTGCTATTTCTTTTTACACATAAGCCACGGGCTTTAAAAAAATTTGGCTTTATGCCCACTTTGCTTACATTCATGCACAAAAAATTACATCAAAATTATTTGTTACATTATTTTATTTTGGCATGGGGAGGCCGGCCGTGGGGCTCGACTTGGGCATGGGCCCACTTGCTTAGGCTTGGGCCCGCCTGGCTTGGGGTTGACCTTGACCTTGACTTGGTCAAGTGGGGTGCAAATTTTGACCCTAACAGAGGAGATTAGAAGTAACCATGTGTCAAAATATCGTATCATATCAATACATAAACAATATTTAGGTTATAATCGTAAGTTAAGCACATGAAACATAAACAAGAGGTGGAGGAGGCAAAGTCTTTCATCTCACTTCCTCACCCACACTACAACCAAATAAGGAATTGGTTAAGCATGTAATAAAAGCAAGTAATAAAAGAAAGCAAGTAAAGAAACAACACTATATTATAAACACTTGAAGAAGAGATACAATATTTTGGTAACTTGTTCAAGCTCCTTAATAATGCTCTCCAAAGAGAGCTTCAAGAGAAAAGAAGAAGAAAAAGAAACTAATACGAAGTTCACTCACCCTCAAGCTAAATAAAAAAAACTAAACTAAGAAATAGAAATGTATGTACATGGTAGCCTCTTCCCTTGCCCACTGGTCTGCTATTTATAGGCTCAAAAGAAAATTAAACAAACAATAAAAATAAGCCTACGTAGCAGCATGGGAGGGGCAGAGAAAATATGGGGGCATTTGGGCTCAATAGGGCCGGCGAGCTCGGTTTATGAGGGCTTGTGCTCGGCCAAAATCCGAGCACAGAAGCTCGTACTTGTTGTGTAGACTTGTGTGCCTCCCAACATCACTCTGGTGCTGCTTGCTTGGTCTAGAATAACCTGGTTTGTCTTCAGAATTTTGGAAGGAAACATGGTGCTTTAACTCACATCAAAACTTTATGCATTTAATGCCATGTCCCCCCATGTGCCCACTTCATCATGTCTTGTGCCATGGCAGCCCCACCTAGGTCCAAGAATCAAAGAGCTAGTGTGTAAACTTATGTTATGTTGCACCAAAAATGTGTACACATGATTATTTGCAAAAGAGCTTTCCGGATATCGGTCGTTTTTCTGTTCCATCTGCAGTGTCAGCTCCCAAACGTTATATCCGTGATTTTGAGTGTGTTTCCATTATTTTATTACGAACACCTGTAATCTATAATTCTGAGCAGACACTGGTTAATAGCAACGATATATACAAAATAAATAACGAATGAGGGTATTAAAATACAGTTTTCTGATATGAACACCGTTACGTGCAGCTAGTACCGCTTGCGGCTTGTGGTTAAACCTATTGCCAGCGTAGTGACGAGTCTTTAGATTCCCACACCGAGGGTTTCCCTGCATCGGACAAAAGATATAAAGGTCGTATGGTTTTACGACAGGGTTCGATCAAGTACGTGTATTTGTGCACGGATGATGATTCGGACAGATAATACTAGTGGGTTTTGGTTTAAACCGGATCCTAGTATTATAATGATGGATTATTTTCGTGTCTTTTATATTCGTATTTTTTGGAATACGGATACATGTATATATATATATACGGATGAGGGGCATTTTCGTAATTTGTTCAAAGATGCTTCTTGAAGAAGACACCTCATATTATGTATTAAAATTTTAAGTTAAATGATAAATACATTATGAGGTGGAGGAAATGAGGTGGAAGTTTGCATAATTTGGAGCATGGCTCTTGGTGACACATGGAGGGTTTTCAAGCCATATCTCACTAAGGTGAAATATGAACCATACTTGATTTGTTATTAGGTTTATTCTATGAAAAAAATAAAGTTTGGTTCAGATTTGCACAAGCGAGTTTATTCTCTTTTCTATGCAAACACTTCATTAGCTTTTTCCTCAAGTTGTTCTTCTTCTACCTCTAGCCTTTCATGTCTCATGTGTTGAGAAACTTAAGGTTATGAGAGAAAACCATTCCATCTATATTCTCTACATCATCTAGGTCATCTAGTGTAGCGAACTAGGTGCCCTGGTTACTTCAGATTTGAGGTGGGAGCTCGATCTACAGACTCTCGGGTGGATCGTCTTTGACATGAGAGGACCGACGAGGAGGACCGATCCAAATGATCCATGGAGCCTATGACGAGGAGAAGGACAGCGACAAGAAGACTCGAAGGACATGAAATCATGAGGTATAACATTCTATCGATGTAATTTACCTCATAGTAGTTTGCTAGTTAGGGTTTAGTATCGATCCTGGAGTTCGAGTCGGTGTTACGAAGTTTTGAAAAGATCGTTTTTTACATATTTCGCCTCCCTGTGAGCTCGCGGGGTGCATAATATCGACTTACAGAGGTATCAGAGCCCACTAAACCTTTATTAGCTTGCTAGCAAGTGTTAGAACTTCAATCGTCGGAAAATCCCGGAAGCGAAACACCAATACCCTAACTTTCTGTCGATTTTTAAAATTGCCAGAAAAATTATTTCATAGATATGATAATTAAGTGCAGGGTATTCTAAGAAGACAGAAGAAAAATGAGCCACTGAATCGCCAAGACGGCCGCGGAAGCACGGCGGATCGGTGGGTTTAGACGCGGATCCACGGTCGAGTCAAGGCCGATTCAGGTCATTTTTCATCTGTTATTTCTTATTTTGGTTGTATTGTTTTCTGGAATATTTGGTTTCTACCCATTATATTTCTGTGTGCTGGTTTGCACTTGGGGTAGATACGGAAAATATGTTTCGATCGAAATTCTAAAGTTCTTGGCAAATCGGGTTTTATCTGTGCTGTTATATGTGTTTATAAACTTCAGCTAATTGCTATATGTCGGTTAGCTTGGGGTTGCACATATCTGTTGGTTTGTGTTTATGAACTTTATTGGATCGTCGATGATGAATAGCCGGGAATGTGAGAAAAGAATTTCTTTCATTCGATATAAATTGTAAAGTGATGTAATATTATTTTGCGGGGCACATCCGGGTTGAGATTGTAGCCACCGTTGTATTCTTTCTTTTACTATTTTTTGCTCTTAGGATAGACCCAAGGTGGGGTGCACAAACTACCGGGTTCTTTGAAGTGCCGAGTGGCCTACTCACTTTGCTGAGGGAGGTTGCTTCACTTCGGAAATTTGGCGGGTAGTTTGCCGCACTCGTAGGGGTCTGGGGTGGGATTTGGCTATTCATCACGACCGTGGAATCCGTCTTTCGTTACAGGCTTAAACGAAATGCGGAATTCCTAATATATAATATGTTCATCTGTGATCTGGAATGCCTATTATTGAGTGAGACGAATGATTATTATATATATGCTATATAGTAGACGTTGTTTATGTTTTACATCCGCGCTAGTCCCGCCCCCGCTCTGGCGTTAGTTAAGTAACCTAACGGTGTTAGACGGGGCCCAGCGGCGAATGCGGATGGTATAAGTGGTCATGTTATTTTTGTTTCTCTCTATAATGATAGGTGTAAATGATGGGACTGTATTATTAATGCAAAGCAAACAAACCAAAGATGAATCGTTGGAACAAATTTTAAAACCACTCGATTTTTCCAAAACAGAAACTTTTAAATGCGGAGCTTAAACCACCCCTTTAAAAGCTATCAGGTTCCTTCGATTAAATCAAGTTCATTACGTTCACGTTTTCGACAAAACCAGCCGTAGCCCTCCGTCATTTCAGTTGAATATTCAGTAGTATTCAAGCTATGTATTTTGACCTTTGCCAAGGCATAGTGATTAGTAGCTGCTGGATATTCATCTGTAGCATAAATAGATGCATTGGTTTGGGACATTCGTACTACTATTTTGGCCTTCGTCAAGGGTATGTACGGATGGGTTCAAATTAACCTGGACAATGACATGCAGAGCTTGACATGTGACTTATGATATGTTGGCCTTCGTCAAGGTCATAAGAGCATGGGGGCAAAAATACACATCGGGAGTTTCCAAGGAAACTGAAACTTGCTAGTGTTGCATATCATTTGGAGTGTGATAATATTGGTAGGATTCCTTCAGGATTATCACATAATGATATTTTGCATCCCGATCCTACTGTGAGTATCCGCTACTCCTCGGGAGATTTTTCACTAAAACAATCAATATTATAAACCAAGTAGGTGTCTAGAACGGTGTTAGCGGGGCTACGCCTCCAGGGAAAAGAGGTTATGTAATTAAGGAACTTCGCGAAAGCGTTGGAAAACCTTTCTCGAAGTACTAACACCAGCTTGGATGAAAGGTTAAGAAAGTATTGTAGGGTGAGATTAATCCTGACTAATTTTTCTTTTATAGTTTGAGGAACGATTCGAGAAACAGTGGGAGCCATCTTGTTTAGATAAACTAAAATCCAATCTAAACTTGAAAGAGTATCATGCTGAGTGTTTCTCCTCTCTCTCCTAATTACAGCGACCATGTAACCGGACTTAGGTTACAGTTAGATAACTAATTAACTAAACCAGACTATATTGATTGGCAAAGGTTTTTACAGATGTCCATTACCTATCACAAGCTGGGCCACCTCCTTACTATTATCGCCCCACCGTCCCAGGTCCAGTTTCCACCGTCGTGGATGTTGATATCCGTAAAATAAGGGAAAAAGACAGTGCGAATACCAAGTGCCTCGTGTTGGCCTCAGTGGATAGTGAAAACCAGAGGCAGCATGAGAAGATAGACTTAGTTTCTATCTTCCTCCATAACAAAGATTTATATGGAGAGAAATCTCGTATCCCAGGATATGAGACGTCGAAGGAATTGCTTCATGTCATGACCCACCCCCAAACACAGATGGTATTGTCCGCTCTAGCCGAAACCGCACGGTTTTGTCCTTTTGAATGAACCCGGGGCTACTTCCCAGTAGGTCACCCATCCCAGAATTTCTCTGGCTCAAGCACGCTTAATTACGGAGTTTTTCAAACTCCAGAGTTCCAATTCATCCAAAAGGCGCCTCTGTGTTATAAGAGTGGTATCATTCCATTTATAGTTTAGATCGTGCTCTCTTTCGGAATGGAATTCAATACTCCCCATTATTCAGGTGGGTCCCCGTATGCATCCGTATCGGTTACATCCCTATCTCGATACCGGAAAACATCTCACTTCTCACGGGGTAGGTGGTATTCAGCCCCAACTCCACCTGGGGTATTACATTCCCCCCCCCCCCCCCACTTAGAACAATGGTTCGTCCTCGAACCACAAACCTACTTTTGAGGGACCGTCTCTGATACCATATTTGCCATGACCCACCCCCAAACATAGATGGTATTGTCCGCTCTGGCCGAAACCATACGGTTTTGTCCTTTTGAATGAACCCGGGGCTACTTCCCTGTAGGTCACCCATCCCAGAATTTCTCTGGCTCAAGAACGCTTAACTATGGAGTTTTTCAAACTCCGGAGTTCCGATTCATCCAAAAGGCGCCTCTGTGTTATAAGAGTGGTATCATTCCATTTATAGTTCAGATCGTGCCCTCTTTTGGAATGGAATTCGATACTCCCCATTGTTCAGGTGGGTCCCCATGTGCATCCGTATCGGTTACATCCCCACCTCGATACCTGATAACATCTCACTTCTCACGGGGTAGGTGGTATTTAGCCCCAACTCCACCTGGGGTATTACACTTCAAGCGAAGTTGGCTGTCGGGTCATCTTTAGAGGACCACGTCCCTTCAATGATCAGCTGTACTAAACAGCTCACGGTCCTGGAGACCATGTTGGAGAACGAGTCATATGCTGACTTAATTCTAAAGTCCCTACCTTCTACTTACGCCGAGAGGAAGAAAGTTGTACTTCCAGTTGAGGGCACCCTGAAGGAAACCGGGAGACACCCGCTCTGCTTATTGGGGAATCTTCCTCTCCTAGATCCAAGGTGAAAGCCAAGGGTGAGAAGAAGAAGAACTCCACAAAACCGATAGGCGGTATCAGTAAGGTAGAAGGAAAGGGCAGGGCAAAAGTTTCGGGGTTAACTGTAGGGAAGGAGGGTTGTTCCTATTGTCACGGGAAGGGGCATTGGCAGAAGGAATGCAGGGTTTGGAAAGCCAAAATTCAGGATCCGAAGCATGTTGTGGATTCGGCTTCGGGTGTGTTTGTGATTGAAAACAGTATGTCAATTAACTCTACTTCTTGGGTACTAGATACCGGATCAGGATCTCATATCTGTAATTCTTTACTGGTTTTGAGAAACTGTAGAGTTATCAGGACAGGTGATATAACTCTCAGGATTGCTAACGGAATGAGCGTGGACGCTGTATCCGTAGGGGAATATCACTTAGGATTGGCAAGTGAGCAGATGTTGATTTTACGTAATTGTTTGTGTATACCTAGTCAAGCTTGTAATATCATATTTGTATCTTTACTTTCTAAAGAAAGATATGATTTTACATTTGTAAGCGATGTGGTCCACATCCACCAAAATCAAAGTTTGATTGGGTCAGGTACACTAGATAACGGTATATACGTATTAAATCAAGCTTAAGTTTTAAACGTCCATAACACACTTAAAAGAAAGCTCCAGAATTAAATCAGGCTTTCTTATGGTATTGTAAACTGGGTCACATCAATGAAACAAGGCTGACGAGGTTACATAGAGAGGGTTATTTGGATCCGTTTGAATATCAGTCTTATGCAACATGTCAATCATGTCTCATAGGAAAAATGACAAAGACTTCGTTCACTGGACATGGAGTAAGAGCGAGCGAGCTCTTGGGACTCATATATAGCGATGTGTATGTTTCCCCCAATAAAAGAGCAAAGCTCAGTTCAAAACTCAAGAGGCAGCGCCTCACGTGCCTTCCACGAGGGCGCCAGCGTCAGAGTTAAAAACTCTTATATGAGCAGCCTCCATGTGCAAAACACACAAAACTAAAGAGGCAGCGCCTCACGTGCCTTCCACGAGGGCGTCAACGCCAGAGTTAAAAACTCTTATATGAGCAGCACCCGTGTGCAAAGCATAAAAAACTCAAGAGGCAGCGCTTCACGTGCCTTCCACAAGGGTGCCAGCGCCAGAGTTAAATACTCTTATATGAGCAGCGCCCGTATGCAAAGCACACAAAACTCAAGAGGCGGCGCCTCACACGAGGGCGCCAGCGCCAGAGTTAAAAACGCTTATATGAGCAGCGCCCGTGTGCAAAGCACACAAAACTCAAGAGGTTGCGCCTCGCGTGCCTTCCCCGAGGGCGCCAGCGCTAGAGTCATTGGCGCCGCACGTGCTCCTCACATGGGCGCCAATGTGCAAAGCACATGAAAGAATTAAAACCTTAATAAGCGCCCACGTGCACAGCATATGAGCGCCGGTGCCTTGTAGAATTAAATTCTACTCTCTAAATCATCAGGATTGTGTGCGCCCATGTGGGCGCCCATGTGCTAAGCACTCCTCACGTGGGCGCCACTCAATAAGGAGTGCTTAGCACTCAGTGACTGGCGCTCAGCGCATAGCGTATCACGTGCCTTGTTCATATCAGAATATTGCATTATTATATCGTCCATTCGTAATCATATTACGAATAAATAGGTGCTTTTGATCCATGTCTGCTAAATAGTTGCAGGTTACAGGTTCTCAGAACAATACAGTGAAATTCATGAAAAGACGCTACAAACGTGAGACTACGACCAACAAATAAATGAATCTGTATGATGCCGCCTACCAGTTCAAGGAACAATTGAAGATCAGTAAACAGTTCAATTGCACAAAGCACAAGGGCAGCACAAGATGCAAGACTTCAACGCGAAGATAACGGTAAAAGTCCACAAATTCTGCACTGTTGGAAATCTGGAAGAAAGTAAAAAGGATTCTGAGAAACCAAGTGAAGAAAATAGAAGGAAAAAGCAATATGAAGCAACCCTGAAGAAATGAGCCGGAGATCCCACCAGTCGGCTGCGGATCCGCGGCCAAACATGGCATTTTGCCGCGGTTCCGCAGCCGTGCAGTGCACGTGTCGGTGCACGTGCCGGTGGGTGTTGGTGCTTTGACCCGGCTTTCTTAGGGTAGTTCTGTAATTTCAAATGTGGATCAGATGTAAAACCTAAGGTTTCTCCTATCTATAAATAGGAAAGCCTACAGCCTCTTTTGGGGCATGCCTCTTTTAATTTCTAGATCTAAATTTTATTTCTTGTAATCGTTGAAGAGGTGTCAATAAAAGTAAGTTTTTTTTTATCTTGCATTCTTCGTAATTGAAATTTATTTTTCTGCAATTTTTTATCTGTCTTTATTTATCTGCAAGTTAATTAGTTTATTTAAAAGAAAAAAAATTATAATAATGAATCTCATCGTAATTTCCCTGATGAGTGAGTAATTCCTTACTTGTTAGGGTTAGGATTGGGTAGGTTTGAGAGATGGAAATCTCTCACTCCTTTCTTGCCCTTTTCTTGCCCTTATAACATTTTAAATTAGGATTCTATATGAATCAAACACACACCGCTCACTACGGCATCCTATCCTACGAGATAGCGGTGATTCCCTAGTTAGACCGGTTGTGGTTGATTTACAAAAAGGTTAGGGCTAAGAGTTAAGAAAGGACGGACAAGGACCAAAAGAAAGAAACTACGTTTCTTCCTAGTCGTGCTAATCCCCTTTGTTAACTATTACTCTAACACCTATGTTCTTAATTAGGGCAAAGGAAGCAGTGAGTAGAGTCATTTTTCCAAACTAACCTAATCCTAACACTAGCAAGGCTTTAATTCAAATTAAATTCAATCTTAGTTTTTTTATAAAAATCAAAACCTACCAAAAATAGGACTTAACTCGTAAGAACATAAAGAAAAGAACACGTTTTCCCTGTGAACCGACCCGTACTCAACCGGCTAGCTACCAAGCGACACCGTTATTGATTGTGGTATATTCTTAACTTCGATTTTAAAACGCACGCACGCAAAAGACAAACAATCATGCCTCTCACGTGGGCGCTACAAAATAAAGGAGTGCTTAGCACTCAGTGAGCGACGCCTAGCGTTCAGCGCCGAGTGCCCCACATGACTCTCACATGGGCGCCATAGAACATAAGAGTGCTTGGCACTCACTAGGAAGTGCCTGGCGCCTGACGCCTTACGTGCTTCACACGTGAGCGCCATAAAGAGTGCTCATTGGGAAATTCCCACGACTGAAAACCCCACAAGGTTATATGTGAGCGTCATAACCTATATAAGTGCTCAGCACTTTTTACATAAAAAGAGGGACTGAGCCCAAACAAGTGCTTAGCACTTCTTTCAAATAAAAAGAAAACTGAGTGGACCAACCCAAGTTGGCTGGGTCCCTAACTCGGATCAACCGAGCCTATGGGCTTAATACTTCCCAAACTGATCTTAGTCCCAAATACGGCTATCGATCTTCCAACCGATGATGTCCCAAAACGATATTCGTCCCACATTCCCCCGATGATGTTTTAGTCTCAAAATACGACTAATGATTTTTGGTTTTACCACTGATTCCCTTTTTCCCTCAAATACGGGAATTGGTTCAAGGGTACATCTCTCTATACCTCTGATACTTATCATTGTAATTCATCGACGTCTTCGGAGAGGTGGCGGGTCCCGATAACCAATTGCTTTTCAGTGCCCTTCCCAAACTGACGTGCACATCCCAAATCAAATCTCATCCCAAGCTGGGTGTATCTCATATCATCGTTGATCATCCCGTCACGTAACAAATACACATGTACGCAAAATGATCTACTGACCGAAACGTCCTTAAACTACAACGGACCGAGATGTCCTTAAACTAACCGACACCCCCAAAATGGCGTTAACGGACCGTGACATCCATAAACTAAAACCTCACCTCAAAAATGATGATCTACAGACCGAAATGTCCTCAAACTACAACGTGGCCTCCAAAATGGCTACAACGGACTGTAATGTTCTTAAACTAAAACCTCACCTCAAAAATGGTGATCTACAGACCGAAATGTCCTCAAACTACAGCTTTGCCTCCAATATGGCGACAACAGACCGTAACGTCCTTAAACTAAAACCTCACCTCAAAAATGGTGATCAATAGACTGAAATGTCCTCAAATTACAACTTCACCTCTAAAATGGCGATAAGGGACCCAAACGTCCTTAAACTAAAACAACATAGCCCAAATGATCTCTTGTTGGATCTGAAACAAGAATGATCCTAAAATCGTGTTAAGTAGATCTTAGTCTCAAATTGGACTAATGTATCCTTAACAAAAAACCAATCGAGCCCCAACTGCTCACCAACATTTAAGTCAATCTTGATCTCAAAACAGATCAACGATCCTTAAATCAACCCAAACCCAAATCTAAGATATACGGATTTGGACTAATCCACACCGTACGGGCAACAACATAAATTAGTCTCCGTATACAATCCACAGGCAACCAAAAATAAAACAAACACACATGACACGAAGTGAACTTCTGGAGAAGGAGAAAGTGGTTATCGCGGTGCGGTAACGTAGTTAACTGCAGGGGCTTGCGCCTGTAGGGAAGCGTCCCCACAATCAAAAAACCCTCGCAAACGAGGGGGAATCTGACGAAGTCTGCTACAACGGCCGCATCCGTCCAAACCTCCGATATACGGTGCCATAAATCAACTTGATATTTTTGGAGAGGTGGACGGATAAATCCAAATAGCATGTCCCTAAATTCCCCAACCGTGGTGTTGATGAAATCTCCACTTCCAGCTGAAAATATAACACGGGCGAAGCCGGAGCAGCCCCCTCAGCGTCTGTCCTCCTAAATCTACAGGGCATAGCGTAAAGTCCAAGATTTTGAGATCAACAAGAACTACACTCGTCAACCGAAGAAAATGAAGGTCCGACAAGAGGAAAATCATCCCTCCAGTATACAGCGAGGGACTTCATTCACACAAGCGCCTGCTATAATCGCCTCTACAACTTCAACCTCCCACAAAAGGACGAGGCTGGAGAAAATACCACCACCGGTGGCAAATCCCAAAGGTGATGGATCCAAACGCCCCAAGTCTGGGGGAATGATCATGCACAAGGTTTACATGGCTTACAGAAAAGAGGAAAGCCGTGCTTCCATGGGTCATCGGCCGCAAACTCGGTCGTTGACAAAAGCTCAGGAGCAGCAACAAAAGCTCCAGAAGATGCCGACAAAAATGGCAGCACTTACCGGACAAAAAGAAAGCCCGGAAGCAGCGTCTGAACAGCGCCAGGAGCAGGAGACCGATACAGAGTTCCTGCGAAGGGTGCTGGAAAGAAAGGATAAGGAGGCCGCAAAACAGGCTGCTAATATAAAACAGATGGCGCTCCTGTTCCAAGACATGGTTGGAATGATGATCCAGCCAGAACCTCCAGCTAAAGACCTGCTGATAATTATCGAGGACGACAGAG
This sequence comes from Agapanthus africanus, assembly GCA_030015575.1. Lineage (NCBI taxonomy): Eukaryota > Viridiplantae > Streptophyta > Magnoliopsida > Asparagales > Amaryllidaceae > Agapanthus > Agapanthus africanus. The sequence goes on from JASDDO010000006.1 coordinate 372,093,884, forward strand.
GGAAAACATCAAACCCTCTTCCAGCTTTATCGGCAGCCAGGGAGGAAACGATCTCCAAACCTGCCCTTGATGATTATATAGCTCAACAAATACGAGCTCATCTGGCAAGTGAAGCGGCTGGTCAAGTCGTCAGAACCGGGAGACCGTACCCAGGCTGGTACGAACAAATCAAGTACCCACCGGGATATACGATCCCCAAATTCCATGTGTACAAGGGGACAGGCAACCCGTATCAGCACATCGCTCAGTTCAGACCTTTATACGGCAATACTGGAGGCGATGACAAATTGCTACATCGTCAATTCGTTGAAAGCTTGTTAGAGACGGCGTTTGAATGGTACTCAGAGCTCCCAAATGACTCTGTCAAAACATTCACGGAAATGGAATTTCTGTTCAGCGGTTCGCCAGCGCAAGCGAGCGCACCCCGATCATGGCATTAATCAATGTCAGGGTGAAGCCAAGAGAGACCTGGGTTCAATACGCAATCCGGTGGCAGAACCTATGGTAAAAATGCGAGCAATGCATCGAAGAAGCTCCTGCCGTGAGCATGTTCATAGGGACTCTGGATCCTTAGGCGATTGTGTCCCAGTTCATTGTAGGGTGTTTTTCGTCATCCCATTGGGATGGGAATGCGCGCGCGCTTGTCAGGCGCATTACAGATTCCCCCTGCCTAGGGTAGGCCGGGGTTTAATGATTGTGGGGATCCGAATCTCCGGCAGCCGCGGATTAAGCTGTCGTTAATTACCCCTCGCCTTTGGAGCGAGGGAACCTCCGATTGACGGGTTAAACTGGTCATGCGAACTCAATGTGCAGTGTTGTGTTTTTGAAGGGGTTTTGGATATATCGGGGGCGCCGCAGTGTGTATCTGTACATATATATACATGTATATATATAAATAAAAAAAAAGGGAAAAAGCGCACAAAGGACGCGTGGGGTCAGCGCCTTGAGTGCTGTGCGCTTAGGCGCTAGCGCGCCACGTGTCGGCATGTGGACGCTTTGCGCTTGAGCACTGGGCGCTTGAGCGCAGGCGCGCCACGTGTCGGCACGTGGGCACTTTGCGCTTGAGCGCAGGCGCGCCACGTGTCGGCATATGGACGCTTTGCGCTTGCGGTGGATGCTTAAGCGCAAACGTGCCACGTGTCGGTACGTGGGCGCTTGAGCGCAAGCGCGCCACGTGTCGGCACGTGGGTGCTTTGCGCTGGAGCGCTGGGCGCTGGAGCGCAAGCGCGCCCGTGCCGGCACGTGGGCGCTTTGCGCTGGAGCGCCAGCGCGCCACGTGTCGGCACGTGGGCGCTTTGCGCTCGAGCGCCAGCGCGCCACGCGTCGACATGTGGGCGCTTGGCGCTTGAGCGCTTGGGCGCCGGCGAGAAAAAGATGCTTTTAACCCCAGAAATTCTCGAAAGAGAAATCACAGTGGAGTTAAACTCCTAAGATGTTTTGGGGTTGATGAAAGGGGTTCTTTTGCTTTCTCCTCTGGTTGCTGGATCTTGAAGATCAGGAGATATGAGATTTTAAAAATCTCTTCTTTTTGAGATCTAATGGAAGATCTGAGTTCCCCTTTATGGGTTTTGTGGTGAAAAACTATTTAGTTTTATAAAATGAAGAGTAAAACTCTTGATTTAATTCAAAAGAAAGAAGAAGGTTTTGGAACCTTGAAGAAGGAGAAAAGATCTCAGATCTAAAATTTTTTTTGAAGAGAGAAAAGTTGATGAGATATTTCATTATCCTTGCCTTTATAGGCTATACACTTTACATATAGCCTCTTGGGCTTTACAAAAATGGCATTTCAGCCATCCCATGGCTCATGTGCCATTTCTTTTTGCACATAAGCCACGGGCTTACAAAAATTTGGCTTTATGCCCATTTTGCATACATTCATGGATAAAAAATTACGTAAAATAATATTTATTACATGATCTATATTTTGGCATGGAGGAGGCTGGCCGCGGGCTCGACTTGGGCATGGGCTCGCTTGACCTGGGCTTGGGCCCACCTGACTTGGGGTTGACCTTGACTTTGACTCGGTCGACCGGGGGTGCAAATTTTTACCCCAACAAAGTGCCCCCATCAATAAATGCACACCGCACATTTGAGTTGTGTCCGTGAAATTGATAGATCTTGAAGCTGGACTTCGAGGTGGAACATCATTCCGGAGGCGGAGTATCCCTCGGGGAGCATGATTCCCGGGGATCGGAGCATCATTCCGATTTGCGGAGCATAATTCCAGGGATCAGAGCATCATTCCGATGGGCGGAGCATGATTCCAGGGATTGGAGCATCATTCCGAAGAGCCGGAGCATAATTCCGATTTGCGGAGCATAATTCCAGGGTCGGAGCATCATTCCGAAGGATCGGACCATCATTCCGATTCGCGGAGCATAATTCCAAGGATCAGAGCATCATTCCAAAGGATCGGAGCATCATCCCGATTTGCGGAGCATAATTCTAGGGTCGGAGCATCATTCCGAAGAGCGGAGCATGATTCCAGGGATCGGAGCATCATTCCGATGAGCGGAGTATGATTCCAAGAATCGGAGCATCATTCCGAAGGGTGGAGCATAATTCCATAGGTCGGAGCATCATTCCGAAGAGTGGCTTACATTCTGACCGAAGCATAATTTCGATGCAGGGTTTGATTCCCAGACGAAGCATAATTCCGACAGGGAAGGCAAATACTCCAAGGCGAAGCATGATTTCGACACGGGGTACATTCTGAGACGGCGCATGATTCCGACGAAGAGCTTGTTGGCAGACTTGATTCCGAGACGAAACATAATTTTGACAGGGAAGCCAGATACGTCGAGGCAAAGCATGATTTCTACACGGTGTACACTCTGAGACGAAGCATGATTCCGGCGCAGAGCTTGTTGGCAGACTTGATTCCGAGACGAAGCATAATTTCGACAGAGAAGGCAGATACGCCGAGGAGATGCATGATTTCTACACGGTGTACACTCTGAGACGAAGCATGATTCCGGCGCAGAGCTTGTTGGCAGACTTGATTCCGAGACGAAGCATAATTTCAACAGGGAAGGCAGATACACCGAGGCGAAGCATGATTTCGACGCGGGGGACACTCCGAGACGAAGCATGATTCCGGCGCAGAGCTTGTTGGTCGACTTGATTCCGAGGCGGGGCTTAATTCCGATGAGGAGGTCGCTGGTTGATTCCGAGCCGAAGCATAATTCCGACAGGGAAGGCAGATACACCGAGGCGAAGCGTGATTTCGACACGGGGTGCACATTCTGAGACGAAGCATGATTCCGACGCAGAGCTTGCAGGTTGACTTGATTCCGAGGCGGAGCATAATTCCGACGAGGAGGTCGTTGGTTGATTCCGAGCAGAAGCATAATTCCGACAAGGAAGGCAGATACACCGAGGCGAAGCTTGATTTCGACACGGGGTAAATTCTGGGACGGAGCATGATTCCGCAGCAGAGGTTGTTGGTTTGATTTGATTTGGGTTGACATCAGCATCGCTACACTGGAATATGGTACCAGGAGCGAATCATCATTTGCCATGAGTGGATATGAGGATTTCGGTTCTGGTTTGGCATCTGCATTGCTGCACTGGAATAATGCCAGGAGCAACTCATCATTTGTCCCGGGAGGACTTGGGAACTGGTTTTTTTTGTTTGGCATCAGCATCGCTACACTGGAATATGGTACCAGGAGCGAATCATCATTTGCGTTTGTTTATCAGGAAGCGATGGCTTAGGAGACAGGTTTTAGATCCCTATCACCTAAGACTTTTCAATTTTGTGAGCCGTAAGGGTCTCACAAAGCATTTTCTCCCTGCGGGTCGTAAGGATCCCGTAGGTGTATTTTCTCCTTAGGAGTCATGTGGACCCCCAAGTGCGTTGCTCCATTATGAATCGTAAGGATCTCACGCGGGAATTTTCTCCTCACAAAGTCGAGAGGACTTTGCGAGTGCATTTCATCTCTTTTTCACGAGTTTGAGCCCTTTCGGGTTTTCACAAACTCGCCGGCAGTCCTGCTGTTTTTACTCACGGAGCCCTTTCGGGTTTTTATCCGTGCCCATTTTGCTTGTGAACATACCTTCTTTTTTTTCTTCTTCTCTTTTTTTTCCTTTTTTTTGACTCTTCCCTGCTGGTGGGACTTTGAATGTGGTCTCGCCGGTAGGACTTGGGAGAGATTGGGATCGTTTTACGCCCGTAGATTGTATACGGTTTTGCAGGATGTATGATCCAGACCGTAGGGCCATAAAAATTTCGGGACTTTGTTGGCGTCTGCATCGCTGCACTGGAATATGGTACCAGGAGCGACTCATCATTCGCCACTTGGGGATTTGGATTTGGAATTTGGCTGGCGTCTGCATCGCTGCACTGGAATATGGTACCAGGAGCGACTCATCATTCGCCATTGGGGTATGGGATTTGGAATTTGGTTGGCGTCTGCATCGCTGCACTGGAATATGCAACCAGGAGCGACTCATCATTCGCCACTTGGGGATTTGAGTTTTGGTTGGCGTCTGCATCGCTGCACTGGAATATGGTACCAGGAGCGACTCATCATTCGCCACTTTGGGATTAGGGAATCGATGGTTTAGGAGACAGGTTTAGATCCCTATCACCTAAGGCTTTTCAATTTTATGGGCTGTGAGGGTCCTATAAAAGCATTTTCTCCCTACGAGTCGTAAGGATCCCGTAGGTGCATTTTCTCGTTAGGAGTCGTGAAGACTCCCAAGTGTGTTTTTCCTTTGTGAGTCGTAAGGATCCCACAAAGGTTTGTTCTCCTCATGTATCGTGAGGACACATGAGTGGGTCTTCTCAATGGAGCATAATTCCAAAGGCGGAGACCAGCCACGTAACTGGTGATTACGGTGGGGTATGGGTATGATGAGAATTATTTGAGCCCGTGGATTGTATACGGTAGTCAATTTGGGGACTGGCCGTAGGACTGGGAGAATTTTGGAAACTGGATTTTGGTTGGCGTCTGCATCACTGCACTGGAATATGGTACCAGGAGCGATTCATCATTCGCCGTTTGGGTATGGGAGTTGGAATTTGGTTGGCGTCTGAATCGCTGCACTGGACTGTAGTACCGGGAGCGACTCATCATTCGCCATTGTTTTGTTTGTTTGTTTGTTTTTATTACCGCGATTGCTCTGTCATTTCAGCTTTTCTTATCACGAAGATCGCGATCGCCCTATCATTTCGGCTTTTATTCGCGGTTGCCCTATCATTTCGCATTTATTTTCATCTTTATTTTACTCGCTGATTTTTATTGCGAGTTGCCTCATCATTTCGGCTTTTATTTATTTTTCTTTTTATTTACACATTTTTTTACATTCCCAGTTTAACGACTTAGAGGTCGACTGTTCCCAGTTTAATGACGTGGTGGTCGATTTGTTTTCAGAGAAAGGCAGATGTCTGAGAGAATCGGTTTCACGAAGAACTTCGGTCTCCGTTTGTATGAAATTAGCGGTCGCAGCTGGACTGTTTGTTAACACGCCTTTAGACAGTTCTATCTCTCCTGTCTTGTATTGCTTTTCGACCCAATCTTTGAAGACGAAACAGTCCTCAATGGCATGACCTATCACTCTATGATAGGGGCAGTATTTGGGGTCATCGGTCATATTCGCTTCCTGCGGTCTTTTTGACTCTGGCAGTTGTAGACCGTTCCTCAGGGCGTCTTTGAATGTTTTGCGGATTTTTTCCCTCCTGAAGGAATAGACCTTATCCAGCTTCTCTTTTAGTGGAGATTCTCCTCCCTCTCCGAACACTGGCTTCCGAGGCTGGTTGGCATTAGGCCCGCTCAACCCTTGCTTATTTCGGATGGCCGAGGCATTGAAAGATTCAGAATCGTCGGAATTTTCGCCTTTGCGATTATCGTCCTTTCGGTTTCTCCAGGACCTATTGTTATTTTGGTAATCCGAGGAGGACTCCTGCTTTGAGCGCTCCAGCATTTGAACTTTCCTGGTCAGCTCTTAGAATGTTTTGAGACCCGCGGTGCATAGAAACGGGGCCATCCAATTATTGAGATTTCCGACAAGGAGACTGACAGATTGGTCCTGCTCTATCGGCGGTTCACATTTAACGGAGAGATTGCGCCATCGGGTTATAAAATCCGTGCTGCTTTCGTTGTTCTTAGGCTTGGTTCTTACGAGCTCGGCAATGGTGATCTTATCGCTGACGCTCATGAACCTTTGTCGAAACAAAGATTCCATTTGGACGAAAGTAGTAATGGAGCCATCCGGTATGCTCGCGTACAAGTCGAAAGCAATATCGGTCAAGCTATTAACGAACTGGCGGAGGAGAAGCGCATTGTTGCCCCCAGAATTCCCGCATAAGGCTTTGAAGTAGGCGATGTGCTGATTCGCATTTTCCGTCCCATCAAATCTTCCGAATTTAGGGATGACATAGCCGCTAGGAAATTCTACCAGATCATATTGAGCCGGTTATGGTCTCCCGCTACTGCTAACATCTTTTTGCGCTTCAGCTTCGGCTACCAGTGTTTTGACTTTGCTGGCAACCAAACCCATGATTTGATCTTGAGTTAGCGGGCTACTGTCATCGGTAGCCCAGACATTTCCCGAGATAGGATGCGACTGAATTTCATGCGGTTCGCCCACTTTTGGATTTGAGGGAATAGGCGTCGGCTGAGTTGGGACACCGTTTCCCGGTTCATGAGCAGAGCCCAGCGCTTGATTGGGCGGCTGAGAGGCAAGTCGGGCCGTAAACTGCAAGACGACGTTCGTCAAGTCGTCAATTTTGGGGTAAAGTTTGGCCATCTCCTTGTCTTTGCTTCTGAGCTGTTTTCGGAGCTCTTAGAGAAGTTGCTGCTTTGCATTCTTGGGACGGAAGCTTGACTCCTCTTCACTTTCCGAGCCTGACTCCTCATGGACCGAAGGGTATTTCTGCCTATCATCCTCGTCGAGAGGGTTTTCATCATCCAGCGGAGGCGGCTGTTCTTGGGAAGCGGCAACCACATTCAAGCCAGATTGGATTTGAGATGTGGTGTCCCCGACCTTCCTCTTGCTGCGCGTGCCCACCATGTAGACAGTGTGGACCACATATCCAGCCATTTCCTCGTCTTTGGCGGGGTAACCCTGTTCCTCGAATCTCATGAGGTTCAGCCTAGCAGGAGCCCTAGCCTTTTTGTTGACTCTATATCTGAGCCTTTTCTGCCTTAGCTTCTCAATTTTAAGGGCTTGGCGGGCATCTGTTTCCTGGAAAGCCACCGTGAGTCGATTAGCGGGGAGCTTAGAGAAGACACCCGATGTAACAATCCTAATTTTCTTATACACTTTTTCCTATATAAATTTTTAAATTAATTTTTTCAAAAATTCATAAAAGGGTATTTATTGCCTGAGCATAAGACTTAAGTAATTGATTAGCAATTTAATTATAAGAAGGAGCTTGTGGCTCATTGGTAATACCTTGCATTGCTGAACCAAGCCACCAGAGTTCAAATCCCATGCCCCACATTATTTTTAATATTTATTTTGTTTTAAATTTTTCTTCATGGTTGTGTCTCTTCATCTTCTAAACCCCCATGTACACTTCAAATTCCTAGATCGGTTTCAGAGACCTTTGAAATCCACATTTACTCCATTTTAATGATTTTTAATACATTTTTACTTTAAAACCTTTCATATACCCTATTTATTCCAATTTTTAATGATTTTATACATTTTTACATTTTTTTATTATTTAAAAACCCTTCACCTATCCTACCCCTAGCCTACCCTATAAATACACCCCCTCCTCTCTACCCTCTCATCCCAAAATCCTAAGCTCACTCTCTCAAAATTTTCCAAGAGTTGTGTACTTTGAAAACAAGTTCGCGGCGAAGCTCCGACGAAATTCCGGCGGGAATTCCGGCGACGTTTTTATAAACAACCGGCGACGAAGCGACGCCTCGGCAACTCCTTTAGTTCCCCTACACTCCTTAGTATAGATCGAAACCCGTAAATCCCGTTCTTTTCTTCTTTCTACTTCTCAAAAATACGGAATTACGAAACCCGATGGAAATCGGAACAAACCGATTTCCGATTCGGTTTTTCTATAAAATCTCACTTGTCACTAATTTCATAATACCTAAACTTATCCATGTTGACTATTAATCACATAACAATTAATTTGGACAAAGTTTCTCACATGAAATGATAGCTTTTGCAATATCGTATTCTTTTTCGCTTTAATACCATGATATTTATTTTTCTTCTTTTAATCAATTCAATCATTCCTAAACACCTTCATCTTGACCATTAAACTTGTAAAAGTCAATTTGAATAAGTTTTCACACATGAAATGATAACCTTTTCAATTTACCGTGTTTTTCACTTTAATACCATGAAGTTTCAATTTCACATTTAACCCCTCAAGCTTAATATATATTTAAAATATAGCACGAGGTAATGGCCTACCTCCACACACACGCAAATGCAAACACTAAAATGATATCATAAAAATTTAGAATACGATAAAACGAAATTTTCATTAAAATACCAAAATCTTCATAAAACCATTCTTAAAGGTTTAGATTTGTTACATTTTTAAATAAATACTTCTTACTAGGAAAATACGATAAGTTGTGGACATCGATCATTTATCTAAACCTGACTTTGTGGTGTCTAGGCTAGGCAAGTGAGCTTAGGTAACTTTAAAAGGCTCGTCTCACGATTCGTGAGCGGATCCCTCCTTCCTCACTTGTACTTACCTGGCCACAATTGGCGGTGAAGAGACGATTTGAGGCTTCTAACGACTTGTCGTTTAGACCTTTTAGAAATAGGCTAGTCGGCTTAGGAAACCCTAGAATCTAAAATACGGAAAATTACACTTTTCAAGAAAATACCTTTTACTTTATAAAACCGTTTTCTAAAGAATTAGTATTTTACAATCTTTGCAAAGCGCCGCTACAACCCATCTTTGAGGAACCCGTTCGGGATCGTGCGGTTTATTGCGCACCCTCGGGCTAGTAGTGCGAGATTCAGACCTCCGCAAGGAGCATTCGGTCTCGAAAGGTTTAAAATACGACATCTTAAGAAAATGAGATTTTTGGAATATAAAATATTTATTAAAATTATATTTTGTATAAACATATGTATAATTATCATTTAAATATCTATTTTATTATAATATAAATTTTCCACCTTTTTCTAAAAACCACAATAATAAATTTTACACTAAAATACCATGAACTTCAAATAATCAATATTACAAATAAATACCCTTGTTTATAAAACTAGGATATTTTCACTAGAAATGTCACAACATAAAATACACCATCATTACAACTCTAAATACGAATAATAAATACATGAGGTGTATTTTGAAAAGTATATAAAAGTATTTTTACATAAAACCCCCTCAAGTTTTTTAAATTATCCTAAGGACCCTATAAATTATGAGACCTCGATTCACAGCTCTGATTTTCTGACTCGGGTTTGAGTCTGATTAATATGACTTGAATATGATTCAAGTCAATCTATAATCTACAAGATTCCAAGTCAATATGAATACATGAATCCATGAATCCAATTATCAATCTATACAACTTGACTGAACCGAACCATGGATATATATTCCTTTTACATGATTCTCAGTATTCCATTTACATGACTCTACGGTTATAACCATTTCCTGATATCATGGTTTCGGGCAGTCAGTCAATCAATTTTACAATCAATACAATTTTACAAGATAACAATACAATCAAGACAACGCGGGGTTTTAAGGGGTAGATTGGTACGGAAGGTGTTAAAAGTGGCACGAGACGGTAAGATTAAGACACCTAATATGAATCCAGTTGTTGTTGTACCGTGGCATAAACGGTTCCTTGAGTTCCTGATACCTTAGTCTCCGGGGCAAGTGAGACTCCTCTCGTATACACTGACATATTTCTGTACCAAACTACAAAAAACAGCGTTAACACTAAATACAACAATATAATAATATAATACAACTGTAAAAGCTACTCTCTCTCTCTCTCTCTCTGTCTATTCGTCCTTTATCTTTGGGACTTACCGAGCGACCTGTTCGCTGACGACATTCTGTTTCTCTCTTCTTTGAATGTCGTCAGGTGATTTGGACCCGGCAGAGGTTGAGCCATCGCAAGAAGACTTGGAGCAGTTCACTGAAGACCCGGTACTGTAGTTTCATTGTACACTTTTCCTTTCTGTACTTTTCATTTCCTGTTATGCCACTGTTTAGGCATCTTTTTATTTCAGTTGTATTTCCTTCATGTATTGTACAAAGAATGTTAATAAATAAAAGTTGCTGTTCTTTTTATTCTTGTCTCTTGTGTATTTATTTTATATTGCTTAGAGACGCTTAGCGTATGTACTTCTGAGTATATACGTAGCGGACCTAGCCGCGTCCCTTTCGCCGTACACTGGGAAGTGGGGCGTGACAGGTTTTGTTGGTGGCCCATGCAGGTCAGAGCTGCATGAATCCCTATCATGCAGTTCTGTTCTGCGTGAACAACCTAAGCAATATAACACAAGAACCAGCAACTAAAATATTCTTTACAATTCATGTTCCTTGAATCTTATAATTTCATGTTCCTTGAATCTTATCATTTCATCATATACCTTGAATCTGTCCTAACCTAAAATTCCCTCACCTCTTTTACAATCTTACCAAAACCTTCGCATCTTTTCATTACTTCACACATTTTTCATACACTATCTATACTCCAGTCTTCAAACTTTTCTTAAAACTATTACACTTTTCTTTTACAAATTTCGAGGACGAAATTTTTATAAGGAGGGTAGAATGTAACAACCCTACTTTTCTTATACACTTTTTCCTATACAAATTTTTAAATTAATTTTTTCAAAAATTCATAAAGGGGTATTTATTGCCTGAGCACAAGACTTAAGTAATTGATTAGCAATTTAATTACAAGAAGGAGCTTGTGGCTCATTGGTAATACCTTGCATTGCTGAACCAAGCCACCAGAGTTCAAATCCCATGCCCCACATTATTTTTAATATTTATTTTGTTTTAAATGTTTCTTCATGGTTGTGTCTCTTCATCTTCTAAACCCCCATGTACACTTCAAATTCCTAGATCGGTTTCAGAGACCTTTGAAATCCACATTTACTCCATTTTAATGATTTTTAATACATTTTTACTTTAAAACCTTTCATATACCCTATTTATTCCAATTTTTAATGATTTTATACATTTTTATATTTTTTTTATTATTTAAAAACCCTTCACCTACCCTACCCCTAGCCTACCCTATAAATACACCCCCTCCCCTCTACCCTCTCATCCCAAAATCCTAAGCTCACACTCTCAAAATTTTCCAAGAGTTGTGTACTTTGAAAACAAGTTCGCGGCGAAGCTCCGACGAAATTCCGACGGGAATTCCGGCGACGTTTTTAGAAACAACCGGCGACGAAGCAACGCCTCGGCAACTCCTTTAGTTTCCCTACACTCCTTAGTATAGATCGAAACCCGTAAGTCCCGTTCTTTTCTTCTTTCTACTTCTCAAAAATACGGAATTACGAAACCCGACGGAAATCGGAACAAACCGATTTCCGATTCGGTTTTTCTATAAAATCTCACTTGTCACTAATTTCATAATACCTAAACTTATCCATGTTGACTATTAATCACATAACAATTAATTTGGACAAAGTTTCTCACATGAAATGATAGCTTTTGCAATATCGTATTCTTTTTCGCTTTAATACCATGATATTTATTTTTCTTCTTTTAATCAATTCAATCATTCCTAAACACCTTCATCTTGACCATTAAACTTGTAAAAGTCAATTTGAATAAGTTTTCACACATGAAATGATAACCTTTTCAATTTACCGTGTTTTTCACTTTAATACCATGAAGTTTCAATTTCACATTTAACCCCTCAAGCTTAATATATATTTAAAATAGAGCACGAGGTAATGGCCTACCTCCACACACACGCAAATGCAAACACTAAAATGATATCATAAAAATTTAGAATACGATAAAACGAAATTTTCATTAAAATACCAAAATCTTCATAAAACCATTCTTAAAGGTTTAGATTTGTTACATTTTTAAATAAATACTTCTTACTAGGAAAATACGATAAGTTGTGGACATCGATCATTTATCTAAACCTGACTTTGTGGTGTCTAGGCTAGGCAAGTGAGCTTAGGTAACTTTAAAAGGCTCGTCTCACGATTCGTGAGCGGATCCCTCCTTCCTCACTTGTACTTACCTGGCCACAATTGGCGGTGAAGAGACGATTTGAGGCTTCTAACGACTTGTCGTTTAGACCTTTTAGAAATAGGCTAGTCGGCTTAGGAAACCCTAGAATCTAAAATACGGAAAATTACACTTTTCAAGAAAATACCTTTTACTTTATAAAACCGTTTTCTAAAGAATTAGTATTTTACAATCTTTACAAAGCGCCGCTACAACCCATCTTTGAGGAACCCGTTCGGGATCGTGCGGTTTATTGCGCACCCTCGGGCTAGTAGTGCGAGATTCAGACCTCCGCAAGGAGCATTCGGTCTCGAAAGGTTTAAAATACGACATCTTAAGAAAATGAGATTTTTGGAATATAAAATATTTATTAAAATTATATTTTGTATAAACATATGTATAATTATCATTTAAATATCTATTTTATTATAATATAAATTTTCCACCTTTTTCTAAAAACCACAATAATAAATTTTACACTAAAATACCATGAACTTCAAATAATCAATATTACAAATAAATACCCTTGTTTATAAAATTAGGATATTTTCACTAGAAATGTCACAACATAAAATCCACCATCATTACAACTCTAAATACGAATAATAAATACATGAGGTGTATTTTGAAAAGTATATAAAAGTATTTTTACATAAAACCCCCTCAAGTTTTTTAAATTATCCTAAGGACCCTATAAATTATGAGACCTCGATTCACAGCTCTGATTTTCTGACTCGGGTTTGAGTCTGATTAATATGACTTGAATATGATTCAAGTCAATCTATAATCTACAAGATTCCAAGTCAATATGAATACATGAATCCATGAATCCAATTATCAATCTATACAACTTGACTGAACCGAACCATGGATATATATTCCTTTTACATGATTCTCAGTATTCCATTTACATGACTCTACGGTTATAACCATTTCCTGATATCATGGTTTCGGGCAGTCAGTCAATCAATTTTACAATCAATACAATTTTACAAGATAACAATACAATCAAGACAACGCGGGGTTTTAAGGGGTAGATTGGTACGGAAGGTGTTAAAAGTGGCACGAGACGGTAAGATTAAGACACCTAATATGAATCCAGTTGTTGTTGTACCGTGGCATAAACGGTTCCTTGAGTTCCTGATACCTTAGTCTCCGGGGCAAGTGAGACTCCTCTCGTATACACTGACATACTTCTGTACCAAACTACAAAAAACAGCGTTAACACTAAATACAACAATATAATAATATAATACAACTGTAAAAGCTACTCTCTCTCTCTCTCTGTCTATTCCTCCTTTATCTTTGGGACTTACCGAGCGACCTGTTCGCTGACGACATTCTGTTTCTCTCTTCTTTGAATGTCGTCAGGTGATTTGGACCCGGCAGAGGTTGAGCCATCGCAAGAAGACTTGGAGCAGTTCACTGAAGACCCGGTACTGTAGCTTCATTGTACACTTTTCCTTTCTGTACTTTTCATTTCCTGTTATGCCACTGTTTAGGCATCTTTTTATTTCAGTTGTATTTCCTTCATGTATTGTACAAAGAATGTTAATAAATAAAAGTTGCTGTTCTTTTTATTCTTGTCTCTTGTGTATTTATTTTATATTGCTTAGAGACGCTTAGCGTATGTACTTCTGAGTATATACGTAGCGGACCTAGCCGCGTCCCTTTCGCCGTACACTGGGAAGTGGGGCGTGACAGGTTTTGTTGGTGGCCCATGCAGGTCAGAGCTGCATGAATCCCTATCATGCAGTTCTGTTCTGCGTGAACAACCTAAGCAATATAACACAAGAACCAGCAACTAAAACATTCTTTACAATTCATGTTCCTTGAATCTTATAATTTCATGTTCCTTGAATCTTATCATTTCATCATATACCTTGAATCTGTCCTAACCTAAAATTCCCTCACCTCTTTTACAATCTTACCAAAACCTTCGCATCTTTTCATTACTTCACACATTTTTCATACACTATCTATACTCCAGTCTTCAAACTTTTCTTAAAACTATTACACTTTTCTTTTACAAATTTCGAGGACGAAATTTTTATAAGGAGGGTAGAATGTAACAACCCTACTTTTCTTATACACTTTTTCCTATACAAATTTTTAAATTAATTTTTTCAAAAATTCATAAAGGGGTATTTATTGCCTGAGCACAAGACTTAAGTAATTGATTAGCAATTTAATTACAAGAAGGAGCTTGTGGCTCATTGGTAATACCTTGCATTGCTGAACCAAGCCACCAGAGTTCAAATCCCATGCCCCACATTATTTTTAATATTTATTTTGTTTTAAATGTTTCTTCATGGTTGTGTCTCTTCATCTTCTAAACCCCCATGTACACTTCAAATTCCTAGATCGGTTTCAGAGACCTTTGAAATCCACATTTACTCCATTTTAATGATTTTTAATACATTTTTACTTTAAAACCTTTCATATACCCTATTTATTCCAATTTTTAATGATTTTATACATTTTTATATTTTTTTTATTATTTAAAAACCCTTCACCTACCCTACCCCTAGCCTACCCTATAAATACACCCCCTCCCATCTACCCTCTCATCCCAAAATCCTAAGCTCACACTCTCAAAATTTTCCAAGAGTTGTGTACTTTGAAAACAAGTTCGCGGCGAAGCTCCGACGAAATTCCGACGGGAATTCCGGCGACGTTTTTAGAAACAACCGGCGACGAAGCAACGCCTCGGCAACTCCTTTAGTTTCCCTACACTCCTTAGTATAGATCGAAACCCGTAAGTCCCGTTCTTTTCTTCTTTCTACTTCTCAAAAATACGGAATTACGAAACCCGACGGAAATCGGAACAAACCGATTTCCGATTCGGTTTTTCTATAAAATCTCACTTGTCACTAATTTCATAATACCTAAACTTATCCATGTTGACTATTAATCACATAACAATTAATTTGGACAAAGTTTCTCACATGAAATGATAGGTTTTGCAATATCGTATTCTTTTTCGCTTTAATACCATGATATTTATTTTTCTTCTTCTAATCAATTCAATCATTCCTAAACACCTTCATCTTGACCATTAAACTTGTAAAAGTCAATTTGAATAAGTTTTCACACAGGAAATGATAACCTTTTCAATTTACCGTATTTTTCACTTTAATACCATGAAGTTTTAATTTCACATTTAACCCCATAACCTTAATATATATTTAAAATAGAGCACGAGGTAATGACCTACCTCCACACACACGCAAATGCAAACACTAAAATGATATCATAAAAATTTAGAATACGATAAAACGAAATTTTCATTAAAATACCATAATCTTCATAAAACTATTCTTAAAGGTTTAGATTTGTTACATTTTTAAATAAATACTTCTTACTAGGAAAATACGATAAGTTGTGGACATCGATCGTTTATCTAACCCTAACTTTGTGGTGTCTAGGCTAGGCAAGTGAGCTTAGGTAACTTTAAAATGCCCGTCTCACGATTCGTGGGCGGATCCCTCCTTCCTCACTTATACTTACCTGACCACAATTGGCGGTGAAGAGGCGATTTGAGGCTTCTAACGACTTGTCGTTTAGACCTTTTAGAAATAGGCTAGTCGGCTTAGGAAACCCTAGAATGTAAAATACGGAAAATTACACTTTTCAAGAAAATACCTTTTACTTTATAAAACCGTTTTCTAAAGAATTAGTATTTTACAATCTTTGCAAAGCGCCGCTACAACCTATCTTTGGGGAACCCGTTCGGGATCGTGCGGTTTATCGCGCACCCTCGGGCTAGTAGTGCGAGATTCAGAACTCCGCAAGGAGCATTCGGCCTCGAAAGATTTAAAATACGAAATCTTAAGAAAATGAGATTTTTGAAATATAAAATATTTATTAAAATTATATTTCGTATAAACATATGTATAATTATCATTTAAATATCTATTTTATTATAATATAAATTTTCCACCTTTTTCTAAAAACCACAATAATAAATTTTACACTAAAATACCATGAACTTCAAATAATCAATATTACAAATAAATACCCTTGTTTATAAAACTAGGATATTTTCACTAGAAATGTCACAACATAAAATCCACCATCATTACAACTCTAAATACGAATAATAAATACTTGAGGTGTATTTTGAAAAGTATATAAAAGTATTTTTACATAAAACCCCCTCAAGTTTTATAAATTATCCTAAGGACCCTATAAATTATGAGACCTCGATTCACAGCTCTGATTGTCTGACTCGGGTTTGAGTCTGATTAATCTGACTTGAATATGATTCAAGTCAATCTATAATCTACAAGATTCCAAGTCAATATGAATACATGATTACATGAATCCAATTATCAATCTATACAACTTGACTGAATCGAACCATGGATATATATTCCTTTTATATGATTCTCAGTATTCCATTTACATGACTCTACGGTTATAACCATTTCCTGATATCATGGTTTCGGGCAGTCAGTCAATCAATCTTACAATCAATACAATTTTACAAGATAACAATACAATCAAGACATCGCGGGGTTTTAAGGGGTAGATTGGTACGGAAGGTGTTAAAAGTGGCACGAGACGGTAAGATTAAGACACCTAACATGAATCCAGTTGCTGTTGTACCGTGGCATAAACAGTTCCTTGAGTTCCTGATACCTTAGTCTCCGGGGCAAGTGAGACTCCTCTCGTATACACTGGCATACTTCTGTACCAAGCTACAAACAACAGTGTTAACACTAAATACAACAATATAATAATATAATACAACTGTAAAAGCTACTCTCTCTCTCTCTGTCTATTCCTTCTTTATCTTTGGAACTTACCGAGCGACCTATTCGCTGACGACATTCTGTTTCTCTCTTCTTTGAATGTCGTCAGGTGATTTTGACCCGGCAGAGGTTGAGCCATCGCAAGAAAACTTAGAGCAGTTCACTGAAGACCCGACACTGTAGTTTCATTGTATACTTTTCCTTTCTGTACTTTTCATTTCCTGTTATGCCACTGTTTAGGCATCTTTTTATTTCAGTTGTATTTCCTTCATGTATTGTACAAGAATATTAATAAATAAAAGTTTCTGTTCTTTTTATTCATGTCTCTTGTGTATTTATTTTATATTGCTTAGATACGCTTAGCGTATATACTTCTGAGTATATACGTAGCGGACCTAGTCGCGTCCCTTTCGCCGTATACTGGGAAGCGGGGCGTGACAGGTTTTGTTGGTGGCCCATGCAGGTCAGAGCTGTATGAATCCCTATCATGCAGTTATGTTCTGCTTGAACAACCTAAGCAATATATCACAAGAACCAGCAACTAAAACATTCTTTACAATTCATGTTCCTTGAATCTTATAATTTCATGTTCCTTAAATCTTATCATTTCATCATATACCTTGAATCTGTCCTAACCTAAAATTCCCTCAACTCTTTTATAATCTTACCAAAACCTTCACATCTTTTCATTCCATCACATATTTTTCATACACTATCTATACTCCAGTCTTCAAACTTTTCTTAAAACTATTACACTTTTCTTTTACAAATTTCGAGGACGAAATTTTTATAAGGAGGGTAGAATGTAACAACCCTAATTTTCTTATACACTTTTTCCTATACAAATTTTTAAATTAATTTTTTCAAAAATTCATAAAGAGGTATTTATTGCCTGAGCACAAGACTTAAGTAATTGATTAGCAATTTAATTACAAGAAGGAGCTTGTGGCTCATTGGTAATACCTTGCATTGCTGAACCAAGCCACCAGAGTTCAAATCCTATGCCCCACATTATTTTTAATATTTATTTTGTTTTAAATTTTTCTTCATGGTTGTGTCTCTTAATCTTCTAAACCCCCATGTACACTTCAAATTCCTAGATCGGTTTCAGAGACCTTTGAAATCCACATTTACTCCATTTTAATGATTTTTAATACATTTTTACTTTAAAACCTTTCATATACCCTATTTATTTCAATTTTTAATGATTTTATACATTTTTACATTTTTTTTATTATTTAAAAACCCTTCACCTACCCTACCCCTAACCTACCCTATAAATACACCCCCTCCCCTCTACCCTCTCATCCCAAAATCCTAAGTTCACTCTCTCAAAATTTTCCAAGAGTTGTGTACTTTGAAAACAAGTTCGCGACGAAGCTCCGACGAAATTCCGGTGGGAATTCCGGCGACGTTTTTAGAAACAACCGGCGACGAAGCAACGCTTCGGCAACTCCTTTAGTTTCCCTACACTCCTTAGTATAGATCGAAACCCGTAAGTCCCGTTCTTTTCTTCTTTCTACTTCTCAAAAATACGGAATTACGAAACCCGACGGAAATCGGAACAAACCGATTTCCGATTCGGTTTTTCTATAAAATCTCACTTGTCACTAATTTCATAATACCTAAACTTATCCATGTTGACTATTAATCACATAACAATTAATTTGGACAAAATTTCTCACATGAAATGATAGCTTTTGCAATATCGTATTTTTTTTCGCTTTAATACCATGATGTTTATCTTTCTTTTTCTAATCAATTCAATCATTCCTAAACACCTTCATCTTGACCATTAAACTTGTAAAAGTCAATTTGAATAAGTTTTCACACATGAAATGATAACCTTTTCAATTTACCGTATTTTTCACTTTAATACCATGAAGTTTTAATTTCACATTTAACCCCTTAACCTTAATATATATTTAAAATAGAGCACGAGGTAATGACCTACCTCCACACACACGGAAATGCAAACACTAAAATGATATCATAAAAATTTAGAATACGATAAAACGAAATTTTCATTAAAATACTATAATCTTCATAAAACCATTCTTAAAGGTTTAGATTTGTTACATTTTTAAATAAATACTTCTTACTAGGAAAATACGATAAGTTGTGGATATCGATCGTTTATCTAAACCTGACTTTGTGGTGTTTAGGCTAGGCAAGTGAGCTTAGGTAACTTTAAAAGGCCCGTCTCACGATTCGTGAGCGGATCCCTCCTTCCTCACTTGTACTTACCTGGCCACAATTAGCGGTGAAGAGACGATTTGAGGCTTCTAACGACTTGTCGTTTAGACCTTTTAGAAATAGGCTAGTCGGCTTAGGAAACCCTAGAATCAAAAATACGGAAAATTACACTTTTCAAGAAAATACCTTTTACTTTATAAAACCGTTTTCTAAAGAATTAGTATTTTACAATCTTTGCAAAGTGCCGCTACAACCCATCTTTGGGGAACCCGTTCGGGATTGTGCGGTTTATCGCGCACTCTCGGGCTAGTAGTGCGAGATTCAGACCTCCGCAAGGAGCATTCGGTCTCGAAAGGTTTAAAATACGACATCTTAAGAAAATGAGATTTTTGGAATATAAAATATTTATTAAAATTATATTTTGTTTAAACATATATATAATTATCATTTAAATATCTATTTTATTATAATATAAATTTTCCACCTTTTTCTAAAAACCACAATAATAAATTTTACACTAAAATACCATGAACTTCAAATAATCAATATTACAAATAAATACCCTTGTTTATAAAACTAGGATATTTTCACTAGAAATGTCACAACATAAAATCCACCATCATTACAACTCTAAATACGAATAATAAATACTTGAGGTGTATTTTGAAAAGTATATAAAAGTATTTTTACATAAAACCCCCTTAAGTTTTATAAATTATCCTAAGGACCCTATAAATTATGAGACCCCGATTCACAGCTTTGATTGTCTGACTCGGGTTTGAGACTGATTAATCTGACTTGAATATGATTCAAGTCAATCTATAATCTACAAAATTCCAAGTCAATATGAATACATGAATCCATGAATCCAATTATCAATCTATACAACTTGACTGAACCGAACCATGGATATATATTCCTTTTATATGATTCTCAGTATTCCATTTACATGACTCTACGGTTATAACCATTTCCTGATATCATGGTTTCGGGCAGTCAGTCAATCAATCTTACAATCAATACAATTTTACAAGATAACAATACAATCAAGATATCGCGGGGTTTTAAGGGGTAGATTGGTACGGAAGGTGTTAAAAGTGGCACGAGAGTGTAAGATTAAGACACCTAACATGAATCCAGTTGCTGTTGTACCGTGGCATAAACGGTTCCTTGAGTTCCTGATACCTTAGTCTCCGGAGCAAGTGAGACTCCTCTCGTATACACTGGCATACTTCTGTACCAAAGTACAAACAACAGCGTTAACACTAAATACAACAATATAATAATATAATACAACTGTAAAAGCTACTCTCTCTCTCTCTCTGTCTATTCCTTCTTTATCTTTGGAACTTACCGAGCGACCTGTTCGCTGACGACATTCTGTTTCTCTCTTCTTTGAATGTCGTCAGGTGATTTTGACACGGCAGAGGTTGAGCCATCGCAAGAAGACTTGGAGCAGTTCACTGAAGACCCGGCACTGTAGTTTCATTGTACACTTTTCCTTTCTGTACTTTTCATTTCCTGTTATGCCACTGTTTAGGCATCTTTTTATTTCTGTTGTATGTCCTTCATGTATTGTACAAAGAATGTTAATAAATAAAAGTTACTGTTCTTTTTATTCTTGTCTCTTGTGTATTTATTTTATATTGCTTAGATACGCTTAGCGTATGTACTTCTGAGTATATACGTAGCGGACCTAGTCGCGTCCCTTTCGCCGTACACTGGGAAGCGGGGCGTGACAGGTTTTGTTGGTGGCCCATGCAGGTCAGAGCTGTATGAATCCCTATCATGCAGTTCTGTTCTGCGTGAACAACCTAAGCAATATAACACAAGAACCAGTAACTAAAACATTCTTTACAATTCATGTTCCTTGAATCTTATAATTTCTTGTTCCTTAAATCTTATCATTTCATCATATACCTTGAATCTGTCCTAACCCAAAATTCCCTCACCTCTTTTACAATCTTACTAAAACCTTCGCATCTTTTCATTCTTTCACACATTTTTCATACACTATCTATACTCCAGTCTTCAAACTTTTCTTAAAACTATTAAACTTTTCTTTTACAAATTTCGAGGACGAAATTTTTATAAGGAGGGTAGAATGTAACAACCATAATTTTCTTATACACTTTTTCCTATACAAATTTTTAAATTAAAATTTTCAAAAATTCATAAAGGGGTATTTATTGCCTGAGCACAAGACTTAAGTAATTGATTAGCAATTTAATTATAAGAAGGAGCTTGTGGCTCATTGGTAATACCTTGCATTGCTGAACCAAGCCACCAGAGTTCAAATCCCATGCCCCACATTATTTTTAATATTTATTTTGTTTTAAATTTTTCTTCATGGTTGTGTCTCTTCATCTTCTAAACCCCCATGTACACTTCAAATTCTTAGATCGGTTTTAGAGACCTTTAAAATCCACATTTACTCCATTTTAATGATTTTAATACATTTTTACTTTAAAACCTTTCATATACCCTATTTATTCCAATTTTTAATGATTTTATACATTTTTACATTTTTTTTAATATTTAAAAACCCTTCACCTACCCTACCCCTAACCTACCCTATAAATACACCCCCTCCCTTCTACCCTCTCATCCCAAAATCCTAAGCCCACTCTCTCAAAATTTTCTAAGGGTTATGTACTTTGAAAACAAGTTCGTGGCGAAGCTCCGACGAAATTCCGGCGGGAATTCCGGCGACGTTTTTAGAAACAACCGGCGACGAAGCAACGCCTCGGCAACTCCTTTAGTTTCCCTACACTCCTTAGTATAGATCGAAACCCGTAAGTCCCGTTCTTTTCTTCTTTCTACTTCTCAAAAATACGGAATTACGAAACCCGACGGAAATCGGAACAAACCGATTTCCAATTCGGTTTTTCTATAAAATCTCACTTGTCACTAATTTCATAATACCTAAACTTATCCATGTTGACTATTATTCACATAACAATTAATTTGGACAAAGTTTCTCACATGAAATGATAGCTTTTGCAATATCGTATTCTTTTTCGCTTTAATACCATGATGTTTATTTTTCTTCTTCTAATTAATTCAATCATTCCTAAACACCTTCATCTTGACCATTAAACTTGTAAAAGTCAATTTGAATAAGTTTTCACACATGAAATGGTAACCTTTTCAATTTACCGTATTTTTCACTTTAATACCATGAAGTTTCAATTTCACATTTAACCTCTTAACCTTAATATATATTTAAAATAGAGCACGAGGTAATGACCTACCTCCACACACACGCAAATGCAAACACTAAAATGATATCATAAAAATTTAGAATACGATAAAACGAAATTTTCATTAAAATACCATAATCTTCATAAAACCATTCTTAAAGGTTTAGATTTGTTACATTTTTAAATAAATACTTCTTACTAGGAAAATACGATAAGTTGTGGATATCGATCGTTTATCTAAACCTGACTTTATAGTGTCTAGGCTAGGCAAGTGAGCTTAGGTAAGTTTAAAAGGCCCGTCTCACCATTCGTGAGCGGATCCCTCCTTCCTCACTTATACTTACCTGGCCACAATTGGCGGTGAAGAGGCGATTTGAGGCTTCTAACGACTTGTCGTTTAGACCTTTTAGAAATCGGCTAGTCGGCTTAGGAAACCCTAGAATCTAAAATACGGAAAATTACACTTTTCAAGAAAATACCTTTTACTTTATAAAACCGTTTTCTAAAGAATTAGTATTTTACAATCTTTGCAAAGCGCCGCTACAACCCATCTTTGGGGAACCCATTCGGGATCGTGCGGTTTATCGCGCACCCTCGGGCTAGTAGTGCGAGATTCAGACCTCCGCAAGGAGCATTCGGTCTCGAAAGGTTTAAAATACGACATCTTAAGAAAATGAGATTTTTGGAATATAAAATATTTATTAAAATTATATTTTGTATAAACATATGTATAATTATTATTTAAATATCTATTTTATTATAGGATAAATTTTCCACCTTTTTCTAAAATTCACAATAATAAATTTTACACTAAAATACCATGAACTTCAAATAATCAATATTACAAATAAATACCCTTGTTTATAAAACCAGGATATTTTCACTAGAAATGTCACAACATAAAATCCACCATCATTACAACTCTAAAGACGAATAATAAATACTTGAGGTGTATTTTGAAAAGTATATAAAAGTATTTTTACATAAAACCCCCTCAAGTTTTATAAATTATCCTAAGGACCCTATAAATTATGAGACCTCGATTCACAGCTCTGATTGTCTGACTCGGGTTTGTGTCTGATTAATCTGACTTGAATATGATTCAAGTCAATCTATAATCTACAAGATTCCAAGTCAATATGAATACATGAATCCATGAATCCAATTATCAATCTATACAACTTGATTGAACCGAACCATGGATATATATTCCTTTTACATGATTTTCAGTACCATTTACATGACTCTACGGTTATAACCGTTTCCTGATATCATGGTTTCGGGCAGTCAGTCAATCAATCTTACAATCAATACAATTTTACAAGATAACAATACAATCAAGACATCGCGGGGTTTTAAGGGGTAGATTGGTACGGAAGGTGTTAAAAGTGGCACGAGACGGTAAGATTAAGACACCTAACATGAATCCAGTTGCTGTTGTACCGTGGCATAAACGGTTCCTTGAGTTTCTGATACCTTAGTCTCCGGGGCAAGTGAGACTCCTCTCGTATACACTGGTATACTTCTGTACCAAGCTACAAACAACAGTGTTAACACTAAATACAACAATATAATAATATAATACAACTGTAAAAGCTACTCTCTCTCTCTCTCTGTCTATTCCTCCTTTATCTTTGGGACTTACCGAGCGACCTGTTCGCTGACGACATTCTGTTTCTCTCTTCCTTGAATGTCGTCAGGTGATTTGGCCCCGGCAGAGGTTGAGCCATCACAAGAAGACTTGGAGCAGTTCACTGAAGACCCGGCTCTGTAGTTTCATTGTACACTTTTCCTTTCTGTACTTTTCATTTCCTGTTATGCCACTGTTTAGGCATCTTTTTATTTCAGTTGTATTTCCTTAATGTATTGTACAAAGAATGTTAATAAATAAAAGTTGCTGTTCTTTTTATTCTTGTCTCTTGTGTATTTATTTTATATTGCTTAGATACGCTTAGCGTATGTACTTCTGAGTATATACGTAGCGGACCTAGTCGCGTCCCTTTCGCCGTACACTGGGAAGCGGGGCGTAACACCCGATCTAGCAGTTGTCAGGGGCACCGCCGGAGCTTGCTCGAGACGCCTTGTTGCTTTGTTGGTGTTGGTGGCCTTGCCCCCAGATGGGGCCAAGGAGAGTCGTTCAAACACCGACTTGTGTTTGAGTTGGGGCGCCTTCGAGACCCCCACATTTGGCCTCTTGCCTTTCGAGACCGGTTTGTCTGCCACCGGGGCTTGAAGAGCTGGGATGGCGTTAACTGACACGAACAGGATAGAGCCGAATGGTAGCGGCGGCTCTTCCCATTGTCGCCCGAGACTGGCCGGGAGGACCGTCCTGGAGTCCATCTTCATCATGTAGGAGATGGGAGCTGTGTCGAGAGCTGAGATGATCCTTGGAGACATCGTTGAGAAGTGATTGCTTGGAAAACCTGCATGAAAGAGAATTATTTTAGTATAAATATAGATATGTATATTGATTGAGTTCGCATGAACGTTTAACCCGAAATATGGGAGGGGGGATTGGTCCCACCGGGCGTGCTAGAATCTGTAGGGTGTTTTTCGTCACCCCATTGAGACGGGAATGCGCGCGCGCTTGTCAGGCGCATTACAGATTCCCCCTGCCTAGGGTAGGCCGGGGTTTAATGATTATGGGGATCCGAATCTCCGGCAGCCGCGGACTAAGCTGCCGTTAATTACCCCTCGCCTTTGGAGCGAGGGAACCTCCGATTGACGGGTTAAACTTGTCATGTGAACTCAATGAGCAGTGTTGTGTTTTGAAGGGGTTTTGGATATATCGGGGCCCCCGCAGAGTTTTTACGGGGGTCCCGCTAACCGGATAGAGGGCAGGGGGTCAAGGGGGCTAGCAGCCCCCTTGCGGGGTGCGGGGCAGCGCCACGGCCCAAAAAAAATTTTTTGGGAGGGAACAGTGTTGTGGAGTGTGTGTGTATCTGTACATATATATACATGTATATATATAAAAAAAAGGGAAAAAGCGCCCAAAGAACGCGTGGGGTCAGCGCCTTGAGTGCTGTGCGCTTAGGTGCTAGCGCGCCACGTGTCGGCATGTGGGCGCTTTGCGCTTGAGCGCTGGGCGCTGGAGCGCAAGCACGCCACGTGTCGGCACGTGGGTGCTTTACGCTTGAGCGCAGGGCACTTGAGCGCAGGGCACTTGAGCGCAAGCGCGCCACGTGTCGGCACGTGGGCGCTTTGCGCTGGGGCGCTTTGCGCTGGAGCGCAGGGCGCTGGAGCGCAAACGCGCCACGTGTCGGCATATGGGCGCTTTGCGCTTGCGCTGGACGCTTAAGCGCAAACGCGCCACGTGTCGGTACGTGGGCGCTTTGCGCTTGAGCGCAGGGCGCTGGAGCGCAAGCGTGCCACGTGGGCGCTTTGCGCTTGAGAGCAAGCGCGCCCCGTGTTGGCATGTGGGCGCTTTGAGCTTTAGAGCAAGCGCGCCCCGTGTTGGCATGTGGGCGCTTTGCGCTTGAGCGCAGGTCGCTGGAGCGCCAGCGCGCCACGTGTCGGCACGTGGGCGCTTTGCGCTCGAGCGCTAGTGTGCCACGCGTCGGCACGTGGGCGCTTGAGCGCCGGCGAGAAAAAGAGGCTTTTAGCCCCAGAAATTCTCGAATGAGAAATCAGAGTGGAGTTAAACTCCTAAAATGTTTTGGGGTTGATGAAAGGGGTTCTTCTGCTTTCTCCTCTGGTTGCTGGATCTTGAAGATTAGGAGATATGAGATTTTAAAAATCTCTTCTTTTTGAGATCTAATGGAAGATCTGAGTTCCCCTTTATTGGTTTTGTGGTGAAAAACTATTTAGTTTTATAAAATGAAGAGTAAAACTCTTGATTTAATTCAAAAGAAAGAAGAAGGTTTTGGAACCTTGAAGAAGGAGAAAAGATCTCAGATCTAAATTTTTTTTGGAGAGAGAAAAGTTGTTGAGATATTTCATTATCCTTGCCTTTATAGGCTATACACTTTACATATAGCCCCTTGGGCTTTACAAAAATGGCATTTTAGCCATCGCATGGCTCATGTGCCATTTCTTTTTTGCACATAAGCCATGGGCTTACAAAAATTTGGTTTTATGCCCATTTTACATACATTCATGGATAAAAAATTACATAAAAAATTATTTATTACATGATCTATATTTTGGCAAGGAGGAGGCTGGCCGCGGGCTCAACTTGGGCATGGGCCCGCTTGACCTGAGCTTGGGCCCGCCTGACTTGGGGTTGACCTTGACTTTGACTCGGTCGACCGGGGGTGCAAATTTTTACCCCAACATTCATGACGTTCTTTAAGCCGACCACCTTCCAGGCTCTGATCGACAAGTTGGCCCAAATGGACCATATGAGCCACGGACCTTCCTCTTCAAAAATGGTCCTTCGGAATGCAAAGGGTAAAAGGAACGCGGCCTTCGTTGCCAACACTCAACAGCAACCGAGTGACCTGAAACCGGTTGCTCGCAAAAACAACGCGCACCCGCGCCAATCCCTCAAAGAGAAGTTAGGACGTGTTTACTCGTTTCCCCGTGATAAAATGAGGAAATTGTTCAAATTGGCAATGCGCAACAAAATCATCACTTCACCGGACCCAAAATGTCCACTGCAGCCCAGTGACGTCAACAACCCCAACTACTGCTCCTATCATAGAATGGTGAGCCACCCAATCGAAAATTGCTACGTCTTCAAAAATTGGATCGAGGACCAATATCAACGGGAGAAATTTGCGCTTTCCGAGGACTGGAGGGTGAACCTGCCACAGAGGTATGCTCCTGAAAAGGTGGATATGCAGGGGGCATCATGTTCGTTTGTGTAAGAGGCTCCGTGGGAAGTTGTCCTTTCAGCTAAAACCAAAATAATGCTGAAGAATCTTCAAGGATGTCCGGCGATCAGTTGGAGAAGCCTTCTAGAGCCCGAGATTATTAAGAGGATGCTGAAACCGCATCCCTCCCAAAAAACTGCTAACGATGGACAAAACACCCAGGTCAAGCCTTCAAAGTCTTCGAAGGGAAAGAAGAAGACCAAGAAGCCCGCGCAACCTGACGACAAGCGTACGGACCTGCAAAAGTACATTGACGCGCCGGAGGAGTACAACCAGAAGACGCAGACCCCAGTCACCGTCAAAGAGTTTCTCAACCATATACTTGAGAACGGAGATAATAACGATGATGAGGGAAATGTCTCGTCGGGAGAAACCGAAGATTATGTAGCAAATTGCCACATGGTTTCTCATTCGTCGCTAAATAATGAAGAAACTCCCTCGGCGTTAGAAAACAACGCAAAGGAACTGGGGGCATGATCGGTGCCAAAATCCCCGGAGCTGCTAAGAGACCCAATTGATAGGCTACTAAACGAAACTTTTCAAAAGAGAAGATCTGACCGAGAATGTGAAACGGCCATATACGAAAAGGTCAAGCATCGGCGTCAGGATGAAGAAGAAGCAGCGAGGGAGAGTCACAAAGTACTCCAACCAGAGCAAAGCAGTGTCACTCGTGTCAAATTCACGGGGACTTCATCCACCAACATCCAAATCCGCTACACCCAACGGTAGCCAGCTGGCTATTCGAAATGTGGGGAACCGATATAATCGGGCCCATCGAACAAGCGTCATCCAAGGGACATCACTTTATATTGGAAACAACCGATTACTTCTCTAAGTGGGCAGAGGCAGTACCGCTAAAGGAAGTGAAGACGGAGAACATCCTCCATTTCTTCATGACACATGTCATCTACCGGTTCGGCACTCCGTGACGGATCATCTCGGATAATGGGCCGGCCTACAGAAGCTATAAGATCAGCCGCTTCGCACAGCAACATAATATAGACTGGAGATACACTTCAGTCTATAATCCCTGCGCTAACGGTCTAGCTGAGGTTTTCAACAAGATCTTGACAAAGATCATAAAGACAATAGTGTCCAAAAAGAAAAAGGACTGGCACAATAGACTGCATGAAGCTCACTGGGCATATTGAACCATGCTCAAAATGGCCACGAATACAATGCCATTCGCGTTGGTATTCGGCACGGAAGCGGTACTTCCCTTGGAGATAGAGCTACCATATCTACGAGTGACAGTTCGATATGAGCTGACGGATGAAGAAAATACCCATCTTCGGCTTGAGGAGCTCGACGCCCTCGATGAAACTCGTCTCATGGCGCAGCAAAACCTGGAAGCCTACAAAGCAAGGATGGTGCGTTCATACGAAAGACTAACCAGGCCAAGAACATTCCGCCAAGACGAACTCATGCTAGTTGTCAAAAGACCTATGATCCCTAACCATGCAAAACGGGGAAAATTCGAGCCAAACTATGTGGGCCTGTATATCATAGACAAAGTCTATGAAGGAGGGGCCTACTTGCTCATGGAAATGTAAGACGAAAAACCCTTCCGACCAATAAACGGCTGGTTCCTTAAGAAATACTACGCTTGACAAGTCACGACTTAGGTTAATGATAGATAACGACGCTCGTGTCCGCTCGCTATCTTCCTGAGTCAAAACTCTAAAAGTAGTATCCAACAGAATTTCCGTCCCAAACATGGTGACAACGGACCGAAAAGTCCTTAAACTAACCGTTGCCCCCAAAATGGCGACAACGGACCGTAATGTCCTTAAACTAAAACTTCACCTCAAAAATGGTGATAGTGGACCACTACGTCCTTAAACTGGCAATGGACCACTACGTCCTTAAACTGGAAATAGACCGAAATGTCCCTAAACTAACAGTGGACCGAAATGTCCCTAAACTAAAACTTCACCTCAAAAATGGTGATAGTGGACCAATACGTCCTTAAACTGGCAATGGACTAAAATGTGCCTAAACTAGTACTTCGCCTCAAACATAGTGCATCGCCCTAAATACAGTGATATCTTCTCTTGGGATCTATGTTGCAATCAAAGCTCCAACGGCAAAGACTGCAACCCAAGTTTTAAAAAATGGTACGTCCACAAGCAAAATGGGCACGGATAAAAATCCGAAAGGGCGCCGTGAGTAAAAACAGCAAGACTACCGGCGAGCTTGTGAAAACCTGAAAGGGCGCAATCTCATAAAATTTTCACTTACGAGATCAACTTGACTCGTAAGGAGAACTTCCCCTATAAGACCCTCACGGCTCATAGGATTCAAAGTCTTAAGTTACAGGGACCCGGACCTATTTTTAAGCCGTCGTATCCTTCAAGTTGCCCTACAGGCGGTCCGATATTGGCCCTTGTATACAATCCATGGGCATAAATAAATGATTTCCCCCACCAAGTTCCACCAATCGCGAGGAATGTCCTCATCTGGTGAACGAAACTTGTAAGTCCTCTCGACTTATAAGGAGAAAACACTCTTGTAAGATCCTTATGGCTTATAAGAGAAAACACCACTTAGAAGTCCTCACGACTTCTAAGGAGAATATACACCTACGAGATCCTCACGACTCGTAGGGAGAAATACCTTTATAAGACCCTTACGGCACATAAAGTCAAAAAGCCTTAGTCAACAGGATCCTAACCCTGATTGCTAAGCCACCTTTTTTCAAATCGACAAAGGCAAATGATAATTCGCTCTTGACAATATCCCAGTTGTGGTGATACTGATGCCTAAATTAGTATCAAAATTCTTTGTCCTTTCACGGCAAATGATGATTCACTCCTGGCAATATTCCAGTCGCAGTGGTGCTGATGCCAAGATTGGTATGAGATCTCAAGTTCCATACTCACAATAAAAATCAGCGAGCAAATATATGCATATAAAAACAGCCGAAATGTTTGGGCAACTCGCAATAAAAAACAACGAGTAAAAAAGAAAAGAATAGCTGAAATGATTGGGCACCGCGATAAAAAGCCGAAATGATTGGGCAATCGCGACTTTCGCGATATAAAAAGCTGAAATGATAGAGCATCGTGGAAAGAAATAAAAAATGATGAAACTTTTGCCCTGCAGGTGAGTCCACATCGACCCCTGCATACAATCCATGAGCACAAACGAAAAGGGAACCACATTTTTCTACCAGGATCCGTCAGAAGGAGAGACAGATCTCGACGGCAACATCTACAGCCTAGAGATCAGCTCGGTGTTCCTTCTCATTTCAACAGAGTGCAGACGTGACGTCAACAAAGCTTTAAGGAGTGATGGCAAAACCTTAGCTCCAGCCCGGAGTCCCTTCTCGGTCCAGCAGGATGTAAATGCAACGTCAACAAAAGACCCCAGGGTCAAAACAAAGCGGAGCCATAGCAAAGTCCCTAGTTCCAAGTCTTGACAGTTCACAAACTACCTAGAGAACACCTTGACACTCGTCTCGTTACAGCAGACATAGTGTCAACAACGGCGTTTCTTCTCACTCCAGCAGGATGCAGACTCGATGTCAACAAAGTCCCCAGGGTCAAAAACAAAATGGAGCCATGGCAAAGTCCCTAGTTCCAAGTCTCGACGGCTCACAAACAACCTAAAGACCACCTCGACACTCGTCTCGTTGCAGTAGACGTGGTATCAACAGCGGTGTTCCTTCTCACTCCAGCAGGATGCAGACACAACGTCAACAAATGACCCTAAGGTCAAAACAAAGCGGAGCCATGGCAAAGTCCCTTGTTCCAAGCCTCGACGGTTCACAAATAACCTAGAGACCACCTGAACACTCATCTCATTACAGCAGACACAGTGTGAACAACGTCATTTCTTCTCACTCCAGCAGGATGCACACGCAACGTCAACAAAGACTCCAGGGTCAAAAACAAAACGGAGACATTGCAAAGTCCCTAGTTCCAAGTATCGACGGTTCACAAACAATCTAGAGATCACCTCGACACTCGTCTCTTTACAGCAGACGCAGTGTCAACAACGGCGTTTCTTCTCACTCCAGCAGGATGCAGACGCAATGTCAACAAAGATTCCAGGGTTAAAAATAAAACGGAGCCATGGCAAAGTCCCTAGTTCCAAGTCTCAAAGGTTCACAAAACAAGCTAGAGATCACCTCGACATTCATCTCATTACAGCAGATGCAGTGTCGACAAAGGAAGCGAATGCCAAATTCTTAGCTTCAAGATCTTGACGGCAACTCAAATAAAATCCGAAAGACTATCGAAGATCATCCCACACCAGTGCGGAGTGGTTATGACTCATCGGGGCTCCCAAACTGAGCCTGACCTCAAGTAAAAAGCGAAATGGAAAAATTCCTAACGCTTGCCCTCTCAACGGTAATATGACCAAAAGAGATTACTTGGAGACGACTTGTCCAGCCTTCGAAGGGATCAGAGAAACGACAGTCACGGGGCTACTCAAAAAGCGGTGTAAAGACTGCATATCGGGGAATGCATCAGCCAACGCGACGGTACAACGGACAAAAACCCTAGTACCACAAAACCTAACGGACCTCTGTCGCAAAGAGCAGGGGTTATCCATGCGTTGGACAAGTTTGCCTACAAGCCCGAGTAAGGTAAACTAAACAAACTCCGAAATGAGTCCATAAACTAGAGACTCCGGGATGAGTGAATAAACTAAAAACTCCGAAATGAGTATATAAACTAATTCGCACCAAATCAAGACATCGAAGGAAAGATAAATGCAAGTATGAAATAAAATATGTCTTTTATTCATGAATTTAAGTGAATACAAGATACATTTCATTTAGGAATCAAAATGAAAACATGTTATTCATGAATCAGAAGTTTACAATCAGTACAAGAAAGGGGGTACAATGACACTTATTAAGGAGGAGGCGTTTTCAACAAACTGACAAACCGCTCGTGCGCTCCCCTCAACTCTTTCTCGTGTTCAACTCCACTTCGATTTGAGCCCGTTGTTGCAAGCAGGATGAAAGCTTCTCATCGATTTCCTGCTTGGCAGTTTCGCAATCCTGTGTGACTCGCTCGATGAAGTCAAGCTTCTGCATTAGCGCCAGCCCGTCCGAAATACATCGTTGGAGGTTTTCAAAAATAGCTTTCAGCTGCGCAGCATTCGTTTCAACCTCATCGCGCAATTGAACAGAGTCTCCAGAAGCTGCCTCATGCTCCTTTCGCCTTAGGGCCGCCTCTTGTTCAAAATAGCGAATGAAAGAGACACCCTGCTCGACCCACGCAGCCCGCTGAGAGTTCAAAGTCAATACCTTGGGAGCGAGATGCTTGAGCTCAATCTCATGCAGGCAAGCCTCGATCTTCCTACAATAATCAACCCAAGAACCAACGGGATCTTCATTATGGAAGTTCACGAGCGTCGCCAGCATTGGATTGACTTCGTCGGCAAAATCTGTAGCAGAGGTGAGGGCTTCGGCATCGAGATCTTTAATAAACTCGCTTAACATTCGCCGGCTATTCACTGCACACCTGGAAGATGAGCGTTTAGCGAAGGGCCCGTGAGCGTAGGAATGCGGGACTCAAAAGGAGCCGAAGCCCGTGTAATCGCTGCAAAATGAATTACGGTCAGATTTCAACTCTAAAGACAAAGAAAACACCCGAGGGACGGAATCTACCGTACCGGCTGTTGAAGGTGGCAGGACAGGGAGCATCGGAGGCGTGGCTATTCTTTTGCTTTCTCCTCCGAGCCGTGATACTGTGGTCAATATAAAGAAGGTTTAGCAACAAGAAGTCTACTCATAAAAAAGAGAAACACTAGGTGAAGAGTATACTGATCAATATCGGAAGGTGGAACGACTTCCGATTGAAAAGAAAAATGCGGGTTTAGCACCAGGTATAAATGGTCGAAAAGTACTCTTGCAGAGTCACGACAATATACAGTCAATATAAAGAGGATTGTATCCACAGTAAAGCAACTAAGTGAGAAACCAATACCTTCCAAAATTTGAGGAGGCACAGAAGAAAGCAAAGGAACCGCGATCGTCAAAGTAGCGGCCGGCGATACTTCTTCAGCCGGCACAGCTTCAGGGTTTACCGCACCTGTGCTCAAGACAAACGAAATATCATTAGAGGGGCTTAACAGGATTAAAAACTCAAAGTTAACAATCCAAGGAGTACCTGATAGGTCAGAGACCGAAACCATGCCGGAAGCGTCATCAAGTGTAACGGCTTCCTCATTCTCCCTCGGGGGATTAGATTCCGCACCCATAGTTTCATCCCCTGACTCGACAAGGGCTGTCGTAATGCATGCGACACATGTTCAGTCGAAAATATTGCAATCTTTAACATAACAATTTCCTCACTATTCAATCATCTAAGGGTGTTTGTTATAAATATAACACGTATTACAAGTTCGTCTGGAAAATATCAAATAACACGTGTTATACATTATAATCAACATTTTACAAGGAAATTGTGTGTTTATTATTTCACACATGATATTGTATATCTTAACATTCTTCATTGAGATTCTGTGCAGAAAATTATTTCAGGACAGATATCGGAATCAAAGAGTTAAAATCTGGCAGAGATTCAGAAGAGATAAAAAAATTCTAGATATCACCTGAACACCAATTGGCCAACAGAAGAATACACAGAGAAAATGAAGCAATGATCTCACCAAACAGCCGTGGATCCACGGCCGAGTCAGGCCGATCCGCCGCAGATCCGCGGCCGAGTTGGGGGCTCCGGTGACGATACTTTTCCAGAAGCTTCATTGCAACTACCTGGCTTATTGAAGACGCTCCATTGTAACAACCATGTTCTGGAAACTTCCCTACAACAGCCTAGCTTCTTGAGGAAGCTTGATAACTATCTTATTCTAGAAGTTTCCCTACAACTACCTATCTTCTTGGAGAAGATTGATCTAGTTTCTAGTGGAAGATTGGTGAAGGGCTATATAAAGGACCTAAGCCTTCATTTTGGGGGTTACTCAATTTTTAGTTGAACAATTCATTACACAAGTTGAGTGACACAACTTGTAACTCCAATTCCAAATCAAGATCCTGTAATATCCGGTTTTCATCTATGCCAATACCTGTATTCAAATAAAATATTTTAACCATTTTACATTTTACATTATATTCTAATTAATTTTTGATTTCTTATGAACCCAACTCTAAGCCCAAGTCCGTATTTTAATCCCACTCTTTTCTTTCTAATTTTTCTTGAGCCCAAGCCCAACAAGCCCAATGATCCTTCACTTCTTTTACCCAGCAGATACCTTCTCAAATTTCAAAAAAAAAAATCAAAATAAATTCCTCCAAATCTCATCATGAATTCTCCCATAATATTCTCATTAATACCAAATTAAACTTCCATAATATTTCCTTTAAACCCCTCAATTAGTTCCCATTATTTTCCTTTAAAAATTCCAATCCCATTATTAATTTTCCTCCCATTCTTCTCTCATTCCCGTTACACACTCTCTCTTCTTTAATTTTATTTAATTAAAACCCACGTTTTCTCTCTCTCTCCCCCTCTCACACGTCTCTCTCTCTCTCACACACGTTCACTCTCCCTCTCTCTCTCCTCTCGCAACTCTTTCTCTCTCTCCCCCTTACGTTCTCTCTCTCTCGCTTTCTCCCATTCTTCTTTTCTTCCCACTCCTTCTCTAGAACCCACGCCGCGCCCTCGCCTGCCTCACCGTCGCTCGCCTCCACCTCGCCGCCTCCGCCCTCGTCCTCAGCCCTCGTTGCACCCATCACCTCGCCTGCATCCGAGCCGACCTCCTAGCTCATCACCGACCAACCACCATCACCTCCTCTGACGAACCCACCCCTCTCTTCAACCAACACAAGCTTCACCACTGTCCTCGAGGACACCCTCTACCACATCCAACTCCGACAACCACTGCCCGAGCTCCTCTCCACTGCGTGCCAGCCACCACCTCCACCATCGGTGCTCACCAGCCGTCACCCTCGCCATTGTGACCTCCCCGCTTCCAGCTGTGGCCCTCCACATCCTCCACCCGACCCCTGAGCTCCCCATCACCTCCAACTCGAGCTCCTTCCCTTGCCAGCCCTCCTCCTCCGAGCTTCGAGCTCCTTCCCGACGACTCAACTCCGAGCCACCTCCAGCGCCACCTCCTTCCTCACCCATAGCCGAGCATCCCCCTCACCTCAACTCCTTAAACCTTCGATCACCCCCTACCTACCTGAGTTCCCTTCCTCCATTGCCGGCGAGACTTCATCTTCCCCGAGAAAGCCCTGCATCCAAGCCCCTTCAGCCGCTGCCTCCTTCGCCATCACAACACAGCCGCACCCACGATCCCCCTTGCTACGCAGCATCAACTTCGAACCCAAGCTCGAACAGAGGCCAAACCGTAGCCGCGCTCGCGTCGTTGTGCTGCCCATGCCCGTATTCGTGCCACCGTCATCATCACTGCGGCACCATCGACACATCGTCTCCAGGAAAGTTCCTTACTTGCTACATGCTAATTTGTGTTAGTTACAAACTATAATCGTATATATTCCATATTTACTATTCCCGATAAACTATATGACGTAACTGTTCGATGCATGATCTCAATGGAAATATTCATTTAATTTGACGGAACTCAATTGCATGGTCTGGCCCGTAAGGCATTGAACCTAGTGTGTAAATTTCATTGCAAAATATGACCATTAATGACTAAAGCGAATACCCCCAAATACATCCGTAAAACTGGGATTTTTCCCGCGTCTGAAAATCGTTAAAATCACCATAAATTGTGTACATACTGAAATGTTACGTTCGAGGGATCAAATCGAAGCCGACTCGACTAACTATAACCCTATGCAAATTTATTTTGGTTTCTGTTCCGATATTGTGACGATACTTGGGTCGGAGTGCGACTCTGGACTGCAGTCCAGAGCGACTCTGGTTACTGTGTGCTGTCCCGTAATGTGTACCACGTTGTTTCATGAACTCGTATTTTGTGGAACTCTGCAGTTTATTAAAGATGAATCTGTTAGCTAAATAACACAAGTGGTTTCTTTCCGTTTTATCGTCGTTTGCTATTTAATCTGCAATTTAAAAGATCGGGACGTGTAACAGTTCAGAACAGATTCAGAAGTGACAAACAAGTGTTAAACAGTGTGTAACTTTCGATGTACAGATGAGATTGAGAATCCGTCTCTTGAGTTGAAAACCTTACTAGAAACTCTAGATATCATTCAACTGTAGAATCGCCAAAATCCGATCCCAACTGGGATTAAAATGCGTTGCGAAATGGACTTCTGATTCTGAAACCGGATTTCCAGCAGTGAACGCTTAAAATGAAATGGCCATATCTAGTGATCCTGAAACCCGATTGACGTGAAACCAAATTCTATGGATATATAATCACACATACTACTTATCCCCTGTTCATTGTTTTGCTAAATTTTGGCATATATTATTTATGATGAATTATGCAAGTGGTAGGACACCGACATATGACATCTTAATCCTGCCTTCCATACTGTTTTCTCATCACATCATATGTATATGTTATCGCATTAGTAGCCTAGTGATCATGTGCATTACCCAGTGTTAGGTATTAGTGGTGATTGTGGCAAGTACGTTAGTGTTCGTGCATGAGTGGATAAGTGAAAGTGACACGTACTTGTACACAATCAGTGAACCCTATTATTCTATTGCATTGTCGACGTCTGTGGGACGCGTGTAAGTGTGACTATAAGTGGTATGGGACACTTATGCAAGCTCTTGCATGGGTGTCACAGATAAGGCACCAAACACTGCCCATTTATCTTGGGTATTAGTCGGGACGTGCTTGATGGAGATCCTGTCTCCAGTTCTCACGCAGACTTGTCATGGACCGACCGGTATTTGAGGTTATGGTTGGCGTTTGATGTAGACCACGGGGTGTGGGGTAGTTTGAGTGTGAGTTCAACAGAATCTCGGAAGTCCCATGCCGGCTTATATATATGGAGATATATGGAGATTTACAGGGTACATGATTATTACCGTGAGTTATACTTTGGGCCCGTGGTCCCTTGCCCTTGGGTCCTACCCTTAGGTGGAGGACACTCTCGAGTGGTTGACTCTCACACTTGGACTGATGATATGCTTAGTGATATGTACAGTGAGACTTAGAGACTGATAGGGATAATGGCATTGATATACATTACTTACTGTGTTGACATACCTGGCATACTATTTTACTGCTTTACCGTTCACCTGATCTATTGGACACTTCACTGGTTACGCCTGGTTCATATCTGTACCGTCTTGATTTACTGTTATATATCTATTATCACTGTTCGAGTTGCCACTTGCATCTTTATATATATATTGCTATTGTGTCGCTCCGACGACCTGAGTATGCATGCTCAGTGTGAGGAGTGGATCTAGCCGGGACCAGGACCAGACGTACATCGCGGACATCTTGATCATCTATCCAGAGCTATACTCTTTTTACCTCCATCAGGCCAGTTCTTTGTATTTGTTTTGTTTCAGATACTGCATTTCTCATTACCTGTGCGTTGTTTACTGATTACCATGTAATGCTAAAAGCCGAAGTGTGACTACGGCGGGATTATTCCTTGACCGTAGGAGCATGGCTGGCCTAGTCATCCCTCGTATTCCGTATTTTGGGAAGCGGGGCGTGACATGGTTTTGTTGGTATCAGAGCCAGGTTTTGCTTCGATTGGGATTGCAGTTCCGTTTAGTGTTTGACGATCTAAGACATCCTTCGGTCTGGATTGTAAAGTTGTTATTCTTAATCTTGATTCACAAAATGTATTCGGCCATGCATTTTGATCTACCCGCTAGGGTTTGAATGACTTGGAGTTCTGCAGCTGATTTCCACTTGTAATAAATTTCATCACACCCGATATTCTTGAATCCTTGCCTAATCCATATTATATTTTGATTCTTATAGCTTGTGCCTTATATCGTCCTCAAAATTGTTGTTTCAGGACCATATCTTCCAACGACTCTTCCTCTATCTCCACTCCCCAGAATCAGGCCGTAGAGATCTTGACTGCACTGCAAAGTCTGAAGGAAGCCCAGGAGCGAACAAACGACCTGTTAGCTGAAGGACTGAGAAGGCAGGTGAATCAGGCACCAACGGAAGTCTCCAATCGTAAAGGGATCCCTGTCAGACGAGGAAAAGAGAAGAAGATGAAGCGCCCATTTGTTTCCCCGTGACAGAAGCAGCAGAAGACACAATGTTGTGGGTACTGTAAGAGGCCAGGACATCTTCAGAGGGATTGTCGCCGCGCCCAAGGGAAATGCCTGATTTGCGGATCCAACGAACATATTATCAACGGTTGCCCTAAAAGAAAGGAGCTACAAGGAGGAGACTCGTCCACACTCTCCACTTCTGCCAAGTGATGATTATTGCGTAGTTCGAACTTCGAGGATAGGGCGGACCCAGAGCAGGATTCAACTCGCGTGACGAGAATACAGCGGTCTAGTAATCGAAGAAGAGTGATCACGTTTTCTGCTTTTAATAAAATGTTGTCACTTGTAAATATTTCTCTTTTCGTTTGAGATCCTGTATCCGTTAAGCTTTTGGCTGAATGTAATAAAATCCTGAGATGTGATGTATGTATCGTCTCCTTTTCCCCCTCACTTTACTAAAAGAGCAGCAGTCTGGACAGTCCCAGATACCCGAGAAAGAGTGGCCGCTTCGGGCTCTGTAATTATCAGCGTTTCACCTGCCATGCCACCGTCAGGACTCGGACCTGCTTAAAAGAAATACGTATGTTAAATAAATAGACAGGAGGGGAGGATCTGTTATTAAGGACCGTGCGTTGTTCTACCTTAAAGTAGTCGTTCACTCTTTTCATGAGCTATACGCGCAACTTGTCTATGGGCAGTAGACAGGGCGGAAGAAATATCCACCGAAGGAATGTCAGCAGGCGGAACATTGATGGAGCCTGCACCTGTGGCCAAGATAGCATCGCGTTCCCTCAACGCGTGCTTTTTGCGCTTCCTCTCAGCCTGAGCCGTGAGAACCGACCTCCTTAAAACTTCCGACATGGGGACGTCGTCGTTCGAACCGAGCTCTGCCTCCGGAGCCGCTACGGCGTCCATCATCGGCTGCTTCAGCAACGCCTCCTGTGGTGAATTTGGGATGGTCGCGGCCGCGATCGGTGGCTCTGGAAGTTTCGCTGCATCACCGCTTGGGAGTGACACTGCACTTGAAACAACTTGGGTATTGGTAGTCCCTGCAATAAAGTGAAGAAAATGGTCAGATCATGAATAAAAAGAGTAAAGGTGTAATCAAACAAATTATACTAAGGCCCAAAGAAGCGTGAAGCCTCTCTTCCTCCTCGAACGTCCTGAGGGAAGCCGTGAGAGCCTCTTCGGCAGAAATACCTGTTGAAGAAGAGAGCGTTAATAAAATCATTATAAAGGGAGAAGGGATAGGTGCAGAAGAATATAAATGAAGTATACCTGACTCCGCATTAGAGATTAACGCCACTTCCTCACGAGCCAGTCGCTTGGAAGCTGCGAGGGCAGCCTGTAGATCAGTATCAGTTGCAGGAGTGTCAAACAAACCCTCATTGGTGCCATATTCACACAAGCCCTCACTGTAGGGAGCATGGGGCTCCTAGACTAATAAGACGTCGGCAGAGAATAGAGACTTCTTCTTCTGCTGCTAAAGGACACCAACGGCCGACGATAAGAGCTTTCGCTTGACCGGTCTCTTCGGATAGCGGGTTCCGACATCTGAACCGATGCCCGAGTCTGGAGACACCACGGCTACCGCAGTTGCAGGAACATCCAACTGAAGCTTCTCAGGGAAAGATCGTGGGACCACAGCTGTAGTGATTTCTCTTAAAGAATTACGGACGGTGGTCCGTCGCTTCAAAAGGACCACTGGATTACCGGCTTGGATGGCATCCTTGTGATCGAGTAATAGCCGCCTTTCCTCCCTGATAACAGCACCCATCGCATGCTGGTACCACGCCATGTAAGCGTTCGAAACTTTCAGCACATAGCTCGGCACGCTGACAAGAAAATGGGATCCCGTATTTAATCGCATAAAATGGTGCAGCGCGTTGCGGATACCCTCCTCCGTAGCAGCCGGCTCGACTAAGAATACTTCGAGTGGAACACCTTGATTATAGCCTAGCTGTTGAGCGAAGCGGTGCGGGCTATACCTCATGAACAGCACCGAGGCGTTCTTTCTAAACACTAGGAAGCCCGGCCTGATAGAATACAGGAGCATAACCTCCCAGGCCCTCAATGCAAAAGCCCCATCCTTAAAAAGTATCGTGCAACGGTTGGACCACATAGGTGGATTCTTTTCCGATAGTCAAGACTTTATCGACAAAGGTCATACTGTCTCCAACCATGTGTGGCCGAAGGAGCAATCTCCGAGCCTCTCGCTGTGACAGGTCTGGAGCGGAAGCGTCCAATAGGTACATGGCCCAAGGGAAGTTGTAGCTTTCGTAGAACTGGGGTCGTTTGTGAACGCCAAAGGCACCCATCACGTGCATCTCAATCCATGATGTGAAGTAATGTAATGGGAGATACACGGGCTTTACCCCCGGCTGAGTAGTGTTAGCTACTAAACTCAGGCCGTGGTATAGATGAGCTAACCCTGCGATCCCAACGGCCACGTGCATCCTCGTGACAATGCGATGGGCCGAATAAAAGACAAATGGCCTCATATAGCATGGGTGCGTGTGAAGCGCGAACCAACTTAGCCACAGTCCAATGAACCCCAAAAATAACGACTCTTCGTCAACACCCGGGGCAGCGATCCTTACGAAGGGTACAACTGGAGTGTCCGGAATAAAGAAATTTTTTAGATCCGCTTCTGTCATCGGCAAGTTATCTAGACCAAACCCGAACGGGTCGTCGAGTTTAGAGAATTTCGCGGCCTGCTTAGACAGAACTTCCGGACGAAGAAAACGAGTGATAAAATCCGCGAAGCTAACCCCGTATCCGCCAGACTCCAGGAATAGATTCTCGTACATGTTCAACACCTTGATCAAGCTGGGGAAGTGATGTTGAATGGCGTTCTTCGGGGTTAGGCCCATTACCACTGACTTAGTGGCGAAGATGTACTCATCGGGGGGAAGTATTTCCTCATAGTGTTTCTCTCTGACGGGTAAGACGGAAATTTCCGCAAACTCCTCCAAGGAAATCGAGACCTCCCGGTCCGATAAAAGAAAGGTATGGGTCAGGATATTCCATTGTTCCAAAAAAGACTTGATCCACCACACATGGGGAGTGCGGTAATAAAAGAGAGACGCATAGATTGCGGGATACAACCCGGTCTTCAATATCGGCGACTTCTTGGCTGATAGGATATACCGGGCCCACTGTAGGTAGGAGGCCGAATGACGGGGCGTCAATTCTACCATATAAACTTGTCCCCAAGGGTATGAATCTCCTTGATATATGCGTCGACCCAAAATTCCCAAGGCCATCGGTGGCTGTACGGATATCGACACCATGGACGGCTGTAGACGACCTTCCGAGGTCCAGTTGACCTCTTCTACGACATAAGTCATTTGAAGCGAGTCAGCATAGTGAATAGCTGGGATCGGCTCCGAAGGCGCTACAGAAGAAAAACTGTGCCGACCCCGAAAAATCTGACTATATCATGACCCCCCACAAGTGAAGAGATTTTTGCTCTGGGTTGGGTCATGGTCCTTAATAAGCGCAAAAACTTCCCGATCCACAGGTGCGTCGGCAAAAGCTCTTTCCGAAGGTACGGAGGGAAAAGAGGAATCGGAAGCCATAGTATCTGCACAAAAAGGGAGAAGGGTTAGCTATCGACACTATGTTCAAAACTCTAACACTTTTGGTACTTAAAAATTGTACTGCACTGCAGTTCAGTAAAAAGGGAAAAGGGGGCCCACAAAATTAAGGTAACGCCCCATCAATAATGGGGCAGTCACTCATTGAATCCAAA
Organism: Agapanthus africanus; assembly: GCA_030015575.1. NCBI lineage: Eukaryota > Viridiplantae > Streptophyta > Magnoliopsida > Asparagales > Amaryllidaceae > Agapanthus > Agapanthus africanus. The sequence goes on from JASDDO010000006.1 coordinate 372,135,900, forward strand.
AGGATTCTCATTTAATGAGAAAACATCATTGGACTGAGGAGTTAAACTCTCTCGAGAGCTGTGCTCTGCAAACAGATTTCAAATCTATCAAGAAAATTAAGAAAGAAATAAAATTCCCCTAATTTTTTAGAGCCATGCTCTGTAGATCAATGGGATAACATCCCAGAACTTTCAAAAGCAAACCTAAATCCTAAGATCTTCAAGATTTACAAGAAAAATCATAGAACTCTAAGAGATCTTACTAAAGGAAGAGCAAAGCTCTGATTAACGGGAGAAGAAACCCTAAAACATTTTTAAGATCTACGATCTAATCACTACAAAAGAAGAGCAAAGCTCTGTTAATGGGTTAAAACCCTAGAACATGAGGAGATTCCTTCTGGAGTTGGGTCATAATCCTTACCAAATTTTTTGACAGGGTTCTGATTCTAAAAGGAATTCCTTGAGCAGAGATCTAAGAGCTGGAAAAAGAATTACATTCTAAGAAAGAAAAAGAAGGGAAAATGAACAGCAGTCATCTCAAGGTCCAAAGGCCCTACTTATAGGCACAGAAAGACGGTTCAACTTCTAAGAAGATCCAACGGTGGAAAAGGAGCCACCACTGCACTCACGTGTGAGCCACATGAGCGCAACGGTAGGGGGGTATTTGTTCCCCCAATAAAAGAGCAAAGTTATGTTCAAAACTCAAGAGGCATAGAACATAAGAGTCCTTGGCACTCAGTGAGCGACACCTAGTGCTCAGCGCCCAGTGCCCCACGTGACTCTCACATGGGCGCCATAGAATATAAGAGTGCTTGGCGCTCACTAGGCAGCGCCTGGCTCTTAGCGCCTTTCGTGCTTCACATGTGGACGCCATAAAGAGTGCTTATTGGGAAATTCTCACGACTAATAACCCCACATGGTTATGTGTGAGCGTCGGAACCTATAAAAGTGCTCAGCACTTTTTACTTAAAAAGAGGGACTGAGCCCAAACAAGTGCTTAACACTTCTTTCAAATAAAAAGAAAACTGAGTGGACCAAGCCCAAGTTGGCTGGGTCCCTAACTCGGATCAACCGAGCCCATGGGCTCAATACTTCCCAAACCGATCTTAGTCCGAAATACGACCATCGATCTTCCAACCGATGATATCCCAAAGCGATATTCGTCCCACATTCCCCCGAGGAAGTTTTAGTCTCAAAATACGACTAATGATTTCTGGGTTTACCACTGATTCTATATTTCCCTCAAATACGGGAATTGGTTCAAGGGTACATCTCTCCATAACTCTGATACATGTCGTTGTAATTGCTCAACGTCTTCAGAGAGGTGGCGGGTCCCGATAACCAACTGCTTTTCAGTGCACTTCCCAAACTGACGTGCATATCCCAAATCAAATCACACCCCAAGCTGGGTGTATCCCATATCATCATTGCTCATCCTGTCACGTAACAAATACTCGTGCACGCAAAATTAACTACGGACCGAAACGTCCTTAAACTAAAACAGACTGAGATGTTCTTAAACTAACCGTCACCCCCAAAATGGCGATAACGGACCGTGATGTCCTTAAACTAAAACCTCACCTCAAAAATGATGATCTACAGACCGAAATGTCCTCAAACTACAACGTGGCCTCCAAAATAGCGAAAACGGACTGAATTGTCCTTAAACTAAAACCTCACCTCAAAAATGGTGATCTACAGACCGAAATGTCCTCAAACTACAGCTTTGCCTCCAAAATGGCGACAACGGACCGTAACGTCCTTAAACTAAAACCTCACCTCAAAAATGGTGATCAACAGACCGAAATGTTCTCAAACTACAACTTCACCTCCAAAATGGCGATAAGGGACCCAAACGTCCTTAAACTAAAACAACATAGCCCAAATGCTCTCTTGTTGGATCTGAAACAAGAATGATCCTAAAACCGTGTTAAGTAGATCTTAGTCTCAAATTGGACTAACGTATCCTTAACAAAAAACCAATCGAGCCCCAACTGCTCACAAACATTTAAGTCAATCTTGATCTCAAAACAGATCAACGATCCTTAAATCAACCCAAATCCAAATCTAAAATATACGGATTTGGACTAATGCATGCCCTACGGGCGACAATATAAATTAGTCTCCGTATACAATCCACGGGTAACCAAAAATAAAACAAACACACACGACACGAAGTGAACTTCTGGAGCAGGAGAAAGTGGTTATCGCGATGTGGTAACGTAATTAACTGCAGGGGCTTGCGCCTGCAGAGAAGAGCGTCTCCACAATCAAAAACCCCTCGCAAATGAGGGGGAATCTGATGAAGTCTGCTACAACGGCCGCATCCTTCCAAACCTCCGATATACGGTGCCCTAAATCAACTTGGCATCTTCGGAGAGGTGGACGGATAAATCCAAATAGATCTGTCCCTGAATTCAGGCAAGACGACCTATGCGGTTTCGTTTCTGTTTTCGGCGGTAAACAAATGTTGGTACGCCCGGTGAGACCTTTTCCTCTTTCCACTCCATACTTCGTGTGTCGTGTTCGCGAACAAATCACGGTTTACTATGGTTGCCCCTGGATTCAATATACTAAGATTTGGTGTCTTGCTCCTGTCTAGAGAAAAGAAGATCAATGGTTTCTAAGTATACTAGCAACAGCAACTCCTGCTCCGCCCCTGCTGGAGGAGTGACATACGGGCCAAATGCGGCCTGCATCATTTCAATGCCAGTGGAGCAGGTGACTCAGGCCACCACTGGATTTTTCTTCGGGACCATGCTCCCGCCAGCAAGCTTCCACGCCCTAGTGCTATCACAGGAAACTTTAAAGAAGTTGGACATTGATCGACTTGCAACCACTATAACCCCTCTCAATGGGTCGTCCAAGTCTGCCACCTCAGTCTTCAATAGGCTAAACCAAAGCTCAAGTGAGCCCGCAAAGAGGCTCGTAATACCTGAAGGGGTTATCCCGAAACGGATTGTCGTTCCAGCTCCGGCGGGTGAAGTCGTCAAAGGGGCTTCTCCTACTAAAGGATCGGTCTTCGCAAGATTGGTCATTCTATCCCCTGCTACGAGCCAAGTCATCAAAAAAGCTTCCCCTACCAGAAAGTCGGCCTTCGAAAGATTGGTCGTCCCCTCTCAACGGACGTCGGTCTTCAACAGACTGGCACCAGCAGTAGCCCTTCATCAGAGCAGAGGGCATGACGAAGCCACTCCCACAACTAAGGCAATCCCATCTGTAAGGCATGCTCGACGTCGCCACTGGCACCGAGTGAGGAAAGCTAGAGGCAACTCTTCCTCTGGACTTACTCCACCAGCTCCAATAGTAGAAATTGACGCTGCTGTTCCAACCAGGAACAGTTTTGAACCGCTTAGGAGGGTGCGGAAGAACTCCCCAACCATGGTGTTGAAGAAATCTCCACTTCCTGCTGAAAATATGACACGGGCGAAGCCGGAGCAGCCCCCACAGCGGCTGTCCTCCTAAATTTACAGGGTCTAGCGTAAAGTCCAAGATTCTGTGATCAACAAGAACTATACTCGTCAACCGAAGAAAATGAAGGTCCGGCAAGAGGAAAATCATCCCTCCAGCATACAGCGGGGGACTTCTTTCACGCAGGCGCCTGCTACAATGGCTCCTACAACTTTAACCTCCCACAAAAGGACGAGGCTGGAGAAAATACCACCACTGGCAGCAAATCTCAAAGGTGATGGATCCAAACGCCCCAAGTCTGGAGGCATGATCGTGTACATGGTTTACATGGCTTCCGGAAAAGAGAAAAGCCGTGCTTCCATGGGTCATCGGCCGCAAACTTGGTCGTTGACAAAAGCTTAGGAGCAGCAACAAAAGCTCCAGGAGATGCTGACAAAAATAGCAGCACTCACCGGGCAAAAAGAAGCCTGGAAGCAGCGTCTGAACAGCGCCAGGAGCAGGAGACCGATACAGAGTTCCTGTGAAGGGTGCTGGAAAGAAAGGATAAGGAGGCCGCGGAACAAGCTGCTAATATAAAACAGATGGCGCTCCTGTTCCAAGACATGGTTGGAATAATGATCCAGCCAGAACCTCCAGCTGAAGACCCACTAATAATTATCAAGGACAACAGAGGGGAAACATCAAACCCTATTCCAGCTTTATCGGCAGCCAGGGAGGAAACGATCTCCAAACCTGCCCTTGATGATTACATAGCTCAACGAATACGAGCTCATCAGGCAAGTGAAGCGACTGGTTAAGTCGTCAGAGCCGGGCAACCGTACCCAGGCTGGTACGATCAAATCAAGTACCCATCGGGATATACGATCCCCAAATTCCATGTGTACAAGGGGATAGGCAACCTGCATCAGCACGTCGCTCAGTTCAGACCTTTATGCGGTAATACTGGAGGCGACGACAAATTGCTGCTTCGCCAGTTCGTTGGCATCCTGCCAGAGACGGCGTTTGTATGGTACTCGGAGCTCCCAAATGACTCCGTCAAAACATTCACGGAAATGGAATTGCTGTTCACGTAGCAGTTCGCCAGCGCAAGCAAGCGCACCCCGATCACGGCATTAATCAATGCCAGGGTGAAGCCAGGAGAGACCTGGGTTCAATACGCAATCAGGTGACGGAACCTATGGTCAAAATGCGAGCAACACATCGAAGAAGCTCCTACCGTGGGCATGTTCGTAGGGACTCTGGATCCTCAGGCGACTGTGTCCCAGTTCAAGATGTTCTTTAAGCCGACCACCTTCCAGGCTCTGATCGACAAGTTGGCCCAAATGGACCAGATGGGCCATGGACCTTCCTCTTCAAAAATGGACCCTCGAAATACAAAAGGTAAAAGGAACGCGGCCTTCGTTGCCAACACTCAACAGCAACCGAGGGACCCGAAACCGGTTGCTCGCTAAAACAACAAAATGGAGAAGAGTTTATCCAATTCTTCTCAAGAGTGGGTGGTAGTCGGATCCCCTGTCCCTGTTGAAAATATTGTAATGGTAGAACTGATAGTCGAGGGGCGGTTCAACTGCATAAAATTTCTAACGGATTCTGTGAAGGTTCCACTATCTGAAACTTGCATGGAGAGATCGTGGACTATAGAATCGGTACACATCATCTGTTACCGCCACCTATGAGAACCTCCATCAACCACCGGTTTAAATGATATGATGGAAGATTTATATGATGGCATGAACGATAATACCCCTACGGATGATGCGATTACAGATTCCGAATCTGCTAGTTTTTTTAAGTATATAGGGGATCCTAAGAAACCACTTTACGAGGGTGCGACAATGACGAAGTTGGATTAGATGGTTCACATGATTCATTTTAAATGCAAAAGTTTATTGAGCAACAAGTCGGTCGATAGCTTTCTATCGATAGAGAAGGAGGCTTACCCGAATTCCGATCTTCCTGCAAATTTTCAAGAGATGAAGAAGATTAGTGCCGACATCGGTTTCAATTATCAAAAAATCGATGCATGTCTAAATGACTGCATGTTATTCACAATAGATTAAGATTGGAATTTAAATAAGTATAGAACTTGTTGGGAATCGAGGTGGATATTACCTAAAAGGTCGCTGAGGGATGAGGAGTCAATTCTGAAAATTCATGTGAAGGTGTTGCGTTTTTTCTATTAAGAAAAGGCTCCAGAGATTATTACTGTCGTCTAAAACCACCGAACATATGACATGGCATGTAGATGGTCGCAGGAAGAATGGAGACTTACAGCATCCCGCTGATGGTAAAGAGTAGCAAAGATTTGACGCTCAATTTCCCGCGTTCGCTGCGGAAGCTCGTAATGTGAGACTTGGATTACTGGCTGATGGATTGGAGGAGGTGCATCTCACAGTGTATGGCCCGTTACGCTAGTAGTTTATAACCTCCCTCCATGGATGAGTATGAAACAATCTTACATCCAAATACCTCTGTTGATCCCTTGAAGCAACTCTCCTGGTATTGATATCGATATTTATCTGAAGCCGTTGATCGATGAGTTGAATAAGCTGTGGGAGACCGGCATCGTTTCTTATGATATCCACAGAAAGGAGAGATTCACACTGCGCGCGGCGTTGCTTTGGACAATAAACGATTTCCCAGCATATTCCATGTTGTCGGGATGAAGTGTGAAAGGTCATCGTGTTTGCCGCTGTTGTTAAGAGAACACCATCTGTGAAACGCCAGTAAATCGGATTTTCTGTTACACTGGACATCGTCGTTGGTTAGATGTTGATCATCCTTATCGACGCAATGGAATCAAGTTCAATGGTGAGCAGGAGAATCAGCCCCCTCCTCTTGAGCCAAATGGGATAAAAGCGTTTGTGGACGTAGAGCACATTAATGTTGTTTTTGGTAAAAAACAAAAATATACGATTCCGAATGAGATATCAAATAACTGGAGAAAGAGATCTATATTTTATGATTTTTCTTATTGGCGTTTTCGTAATCTTCGTCATAACTTGGACGTCATGCACACCGAGAAGAATGTCTGTGAGCTCTTACTGGGTACCATGTTAAATACCAAATTCAAAAACAGAGACACATTAGCGATATGACAATAGTTTGCAACAAAAAATTTGCGGCTAGAATTGTATCCAACTCCGAAATAGAATGGTAAATGGGCTATTCCGCCAGCAAAGCACACGATGTCCGATAATGAGAAGCTGAGTTTCCTTAAGGTACTTAAAAAAGTAAGGGTACCAGATGTATATTCTGCGAACATTAGTAAATGCGTAAATTTGAAAAAGAAATCTCTCTATTGGGGTCAAAAATTACACCCCGGTTGACGAAGTCAAAATGGAATTCAACCCCAAGCTAAGTTGGCTTAAGCCCAGATCAAGACCGAGCATGGAAGGGACCAGCCTCATGACGAAAATAATGAAACCATAAATTAGTTTAATGTAATTCTTTTTTTAGGAATAAATGTATGTAAATAGGCAAAAAGCCAAAATTTTGTAAACCTCATGGCTTATGTGCAAAAAGAGATAAGCACATAAGGTATGGGGTGGCACAAGTGCCATTTGGCAAAGCTCAATGGGCAATATGTAAAGTGTGTAGCCTATAAAGGCAAACATGATGAAAATATCAAGAGGAACTTTTTCATTCTCTCAAAAAAGTCTAGGGTTCTATGCCTCCTTCTCCTTCCTCAAGGTCCTAAACATTCTTCCTTTTTCTTGAATTAAATCAAGAGTTTCACTCTTCTTTTCCTAAAAAGAAATAGTTTTTCACCATAAAACCCACAAAGGGGTGCTCGGATCTCTAAAAGGGAAGATTTTTAAGTCTCATCCCCCTTTTCTCCAAAATCCTGCCAACAAAGAGGAGGGAGAAAGAGACCCATCTCAAAACAACCCACTTTGGGAAGATCCAAGGCACAAGAGAAAATCCAGAAGTCAAGGGAGAAGAAAGGGGTCCCCTTTCATCATCTCCGAAAATTTCTTAAGAGTTTAACTCCATAATATATATATATATATATATAATAATAATAATAATAATAATAATAATAATAATAAATCCCTTTTTTTAGGAGTTTAACTCCAAAAGTCAATCGGGAGTACAACTCCCAGTACAAGGGCTAACCCCCTTTTTTCGCGGGCACCCAGCACCACGTGTAGGGCGTGTGATCCGCTGGTGCCTAGCGCATGCGTGTCATGCACGTGACCCACTGGCGCTCAGCGTTCGCGTGCGAGACGCGCGACCCGCTGGTGTCCAGCGTCCACACACCAGGCACGTAAACCGCTGGCGCCCAGCGCCCACGTGCGGGACGCGTGACCCTCTAGTGCCCACACGCCACGCACGTGGCCTGCTGGCTCCCGGCGCCCACGCGCCACTCACACGTCCTTAGGATGCTCCTCACCACTCTTTTTCCCTCATGCTCTACACTCAAAACTCGTCCCCCGTCAGAAAAAAATTCTAACGGGGTGCTGCCCCGCACCCCGCAAGGGGGCTGCTAGCCCCTTAACCCCCAGCCCGCTATCCGGGTAGTGGGACCCCCATAAACTCTGTGAGTCCCCCGATATATCCAAAACCCTTCAGAACACAACATACGTACACGGCACATTGAGTTCGCATGACCAGTTTGACCCGTCAATCGGAGGTTCTTTCGCTTCAAAGGCGAGGGGTAATTAACAACAGCTTAGTTCGCGGTTGCCTGAGATTCGGATCCCCACAATCAATAAACCCCGGCCTACCCTAGACAGGGGGAATCTGTAATGTGCCTGACAAGCGACGTGTATTTCCTATCTCAATGGGGTGGCGAAAAAACCCTACAGTTTCTGGCATGCCCGGTAGGACGTTTCTCTCCTCCCATATCTCGGGTCAAGCGTTCATGCGAACTCATTTAACATATATACCGATGTTTGTACTGAAATAATGTTTTTTCGTGCAGCAACTTTCAACGACGATGTCTTCTAAGATGAATTCAGCTTCCGACGCGACCCCGATCCAGTACGTGGTCAAGATCATTGCCCACGTGGTTCTCCCTGCAAGTCTCAGCGGCAATGGGAGGAGCCACCTTGTCAATTTGGTTCCTTCATAATCTACCCTGCCAGAAGCGCTCATCTAGCGGAGGTCACGGCAAACCAAGCGGCTAAACCGACCTCAAGGGGCAGGAGGCCGAATGTTTTAGTCGCCAAAGCATCCCACCACAAATGCATATCAGTATTCATACGGCTCTCCACCGTTCCAACTGGGGGAAGTCCGTCAACTCCAATGGAGCCACAAAGCATCTCCAGCAGGCTCAGACGGCGCCCTTGACAATCGCGCGAGCGGGTGTCTTCTTTGGACTCCCTGTTAATCGGTCTACGGCGGCTTTCCGAAGAGCCGAAACCTGCCAAGTTCTCAAAACAGAAAGGTTGAGACAGAAGCGGCTCAGGTATCGAGCCAACAAGAGGGCTGGGACTCCAGCCAAGTGGAATCTTATGAGGTTCCAAGAGCAGGGATACCCCGTGACGACGGCTGAGTCGGCCGTAAAAGTTAGCAATTCCTTCGAACCTCTAAAGTGGGTTCAGAAAAATGCCATGAACGCCAGAATAAAGAAGACAACAGTCCGAACAATACTACAAAGAGACGCGTCCCAGCACCGAAAGAGAAAGCATGACACCATCTCTTCAAGAATCTATCAGGCGCTCCGTGCCATGTGAAAGCAGCAGGGCAAATCCAGAAAAGAGCGCCAGCACCACTCAAGAACCAGGTCAAGATAGCTGTCTTCAATCGATTGTCCATTACCGAAACAGAAAGGCCCCGACAGCGGTCCATGATATCAACTACCAATAATGAAAAGATGGCCGGATATGTTATCCACACTATCTATATGGCGGGTACGCGTCCCAGCGACAACCTTCGCAACAAAAGCAAGGATGGGCCCACCGCATCCCAAGCCTAATCTGGCTTGATTATGGTTTCCGCTTCCTAAGATCAGCCGCCTACGCTAGACGATAAAAACCCTCTCGATGAGGCCGATAAGCAGAAATACCCTTCAGTCCATGTGGAATCAAGCTCGGACAGCGAGGAAGAGCTGACTTTTCGTCTAAGGACCGCAGAGCAAGAGCTGCTTCAAGAGCTTCAAAAGTAGCTCAGGAGCAAAGATAAAGAGATGGACAAGCTCTATTCAAAAATTGAAGACCTAACGAACATTGTGATGCAGGTCACGGCTCAAATTGCTCAGACGCCTCCCAATCAAGCACAAGTCTTTAAGCATGAGCCGGGTGATAACAACCCGAAACAACCGATGCTTGTCCCTTTGGGTCCAAGATTGGGCGAACCGCACGAAAGACGGCCACATTCCGCTTCTGGGGACTCCTTGGCCCCAGATAGCGCCATCCCGCTAACACAAGATCGGATAATGGATTTGTTCACCAGCAAGGTTAAAACATTGGTAGCTGATGCCGAGGCTCAGAAAGAAATCGGTAGTAGTGGGCGGCCATATCCCGCATAGTACGATCTGATCGAGTTCGTGAGCGGCTACGTCATTCTTAAGTTTGGAAGATTTGACGGGACAGGAAACGTAAATTAGCATGTCGCCCACTTTAAAGCGTCGAGCGGAAATACAGGGTGCAACGATGCACTCCTTCTTCGTCAGTTTATCAACAGCCTGACTGGTGTCACTTTCGATTGGTACGTGAGTATACTAGATGGGTCCGTTACTATTTTTGCCCAAATGGAGTCCCTGTTTCGGCAAAGGTTTATGAGCGTCAGTGATAAAATCTCCATTGCTGACCTTGTAAGAACCAAGCCGGGTAACAACGAAAGCGACACGAACTTTATTGCCCGATGGCGCAATCTCACTGTCAAGTGCGAACCGCCGCTAGAGCAGGACCAGTCTGTCAGCCTCCTCATTGGGAAGCTCAGCAATTGGATGGTCCCATTCTTATGTACAGCAGGCCTCAAAATGTTTCAAGAGCTGACCAAGAAAGTCTAAATAGTGAGTATTCCCGCCTGTCACGCGGGTGACCCGGGTTCGATCCCCGGCAACGGCGCCATTTGATTGATCAAAAATATTTAGTAACCGCAATCAAGAACGGCGTCGCTTGGTAGCTAGCCGGTGAGTACGGGTCGGTCCACAGGGATGTTGTGAATTTCCTAATTGCTCTAACGAGTTAATTCCGAACGGTGTGAACGGATTGATTAAATCTAAAAACTAAATTAATCTAGATCTAAATCTTGCTAGGGTTAGGTTTAGGTTAAGTTTGGAAAGTCAATAAATCTCACCGCTTTCTATACCCATATTAGGATCTATTAGGAGTTATGGTAATTATTAATAAAGTGGATTAGAACCATTCGGGAAGATATTTCTTCCTCTAGGTTCTTGTCCTTCTTTTATCAATCCTTACCCTAACCTCCATAGAAAACACGCTCAACCGGGCCTTTATACTACGGTATCACCGCTACCTCGTGGGATAGGATGCCGTAGGGAGCGGTGTGTGCATGTATGCATGGAGTCCTATTAATTATATGTGATGGGCAAGAAAGGGGTGAGAGATCTTCATCTCTCAAACCTTCCCCAAAGTTAACCCTAACAAGCGAGGAGACTACTCGCTCATTAGGGAATTGAAAAACATTTATCTAGGGCAGAGAATAAAAGATCTAACTATCTAACTAGGGCAAGGAATTTAATTGAACTAGGGCAGATAAGAAATTTAACCTAGGGTAGAAAATAAATTAAGAACTTACAAATTGATGCCCTCCAAAAAGAATTCTGAATTTTGTTAATGAAAGGAGGCATGACCTAATACAAGAATTTGGGTCTCTATTTATAGGACATAGAAAACCCTAGGTTTACAATCGCTGCATGTCTGCTATTACAAAAATACCCCTAGGAAGACTAGTCAGCGCCGCAAAACATTGTGGTAAAATTTTTAGCCACTACGGGCTCAGCACGGCCGCGGAACCGCGGCCGTAGGCCAGGTTTGGCCGCGGTTCCGCGGCCAAAAGATGGTCTTGAAATCTGTGCTTTCCTGTTCTGGTTCTGGGTGACTTTGGCTTCCTATTTTTTTGGTTGGTTCTTCAGATTGGCTTCCAGGTTTCTTCCAGATCTCCCAGTGAATATTTGTAGTGGACTTTTACCGTTGCTTCGTGACGAAGTCTTGAACCTTGCGCTGCTTTTGTTCTTTGTGAGCTGATCTTCGTGTAGGCTTGATCAAGATTCTTCTATTTGCTGGTCGTAGTCTCACTTTTTGCATCATCTTTTATCTTTTTCACTGTTTTCGTTCCGAGAACCTGTAACCTGTAACTAAGTAGCAGACATGGGTCAAAAGCACCTGTTTATTTGTAAAATGACTAGGAATGGGGAATATAATAATGCAATATTATGATATGAACACCCACTGGCAACATTTTAAGAGGATGAAAAGTGAAGCTCGTCGACAGCGAAGAAATATGACAGATGACTGCGGAAAAATGACTGGCTACTGTTATATGGTTGATACTAGGAAATCTCAAGTTCTTACCTTCGGGAGCGATTTTGACGAAGAAATAACCCTCGGCCCTCTCTTCAAGGAAGCTACCTCTGGAAAAGAAGAGGTGAAGAACTGCGAGAACATTCAGCTGCGTAATCGTACGTTGCCTGAAAAGAATCTCGGTCCTGCAAACAAAGGTTCAAGCAAAAGAGACAAGGGGAAGGAAAAAGTCCCTGAGGAAATTGCCCTCGATGATGGAGTCGTCAAGGAACATACAGCCAAAGACCCGTCTAAGAAAAACAAGGTTGATTACAATGTCCTGGCACACCTGAGGAAGATACCCGTGCAACTAAGCATACTGGATGCTCTCCTCCTGTCCAAAGAAGCACGAGATTCTCTAATCAAGGCACTACAAGAACCTGATCAGTTCCAGCCTTTCTTTGCGGAAGAAAAGATGAAAGACGTGCTGGAAGAAGTTCACACAGCTGACATCACCTTCAGTGATGAAGACCTCCTCCTTAGAACGTGCGAGCACAACCGTCCTCTATATGTCACCGGGTACTGCCAATATATTAAGATAGGGAAGATCCTGGTAGACAACGGGTCCTCCGTCAACCTTCTCAATGTGAGGTTGCTAAAGGAGATCTGCATGAACATTCAGCACCTGGATCGGGACAAAATTGCCATCTCTGGGTTCGACTCGCAGTCATCACGGACGCTCGGGTCTGTAATACTGACATTACGCTTCGGGCTGCTCGTCACTGACATCAAATTTCATGTCATTGACGCCAAAACTTGCTACAACGCTTTGCTCGGCAGGCCTTGGTTATACGAGTACAATGTCATCCCTTCTACACAACATCAGTGTATGAAGTATTTCAAAGACGGCCTCGAGTAAACCGTAACGGGGGAAATAAATCCATTCTCTGTAAATGAAGTCCGAAAATATGAAGACGCAAAGTACTTCCTACCAGACATCGAAGACACGGAAAGATGTCATAAACCGGAGGAGAAACAAAAAGCCGCCGTGACTATCCCGATCTTTAGGAGCGATACCGAGGAAGATGAAGAAATAATCTACTCGGGACAACCCCAAGGCAACAGGCCAGGACCATATACTCCTATTTTGGTCTTTGGCAGTGACTCTGAGGATGAGGTCAACACAGTATTCTCTATTCGCCCATCAATACAAACCTTCATTGGAGCTGATCAGGGTTTGCTAATCCCATGGTTCCACGGCAGCATTACAGGGAACTTGATGCGCTCGATACATACGGCGTGTAAGAGCTGCAGACCTTCTACATTTCTCCTAGGCGGTGAGATGAAAAGGCAATCCTCTTCTATCAATCCACGGAGAGTAAGTAGAGAAAGAAGTGTGGCATGGTACCGATCTTGCGCTTGACAGGTTTCAACCAATCCGGCTGCCCAGTTATTATACAGAGGGATTGAAAAGGCTATTAAGATGCCAAGGCATACCCTTTAAATAAACCGCTAGACAAGCCGAGTTCTACAACAAGATTTGGGACGTTTCCGGGACTCAGCAAAAGATACCCAATGGAAGGATGGAGACGACCGGGCTTGGATATGTTCAGTCTAAGAAACGGGAGCAATTCCATGGCTGCCACATTATAAATGCCTCCAGAGGAGAAGGGAATGCTTCTCCAAATAGCACTGATATCGAGCCAAAGGGGATTCCGCCGTAAAAATGCCAAGCCCGTCATTCGAAAAACAAATTGACATGCTAATAAGGGAAGCTGGTCAAAAGGTTCGGGATGACTATAGCCGCGAAATGACCATTTACGAGAAAACCAGGACGCAACGTATCATTCAGCAGGCTACGGAGGATGACGATACCCTTAACCCTCAGCCCGCTGTGCGCTCTCGTGGAAAGAAAAGCCCGACGTAAAAGCAACAACAAGGTGAAGAACGGGAATGACGTTCAAAAACAGCGAAGTGGATCCAAGAAACTACGTGATCGAGAAAAAGTCAGTTGGAATCCGTCTTTTATGAAAAAGATGGATCGAGAGTACTCGTTCCCCCAAAACAAGACAAGGAAAATATTCAACCTTGTCATGAAATATCAAATGATGGCACTCCCGGAGTCCCGGCACCCCGAACAAGTAAACAAAGTCCATCATCCGGATTATTGCTCCTACCACCGAGCAATACGACATCCTCTTGAAAATTGCTTCACCTTCAAAGACTGGGTTGAAGACCAGTATCAGCAAGGTAGGTTCACTCTATCCAACAGTTGGAGGGTAGCCCCACCACGAAAGCATGAGCCAAGAGCAACCTACACTGAGAGGGAAAGTCCACATCAACATCGAGCTTGGAAATGAGCCCGTACCTGCCACATGATAACATTCTCAAAGGAGGGAGAGCACGAGAATATGGACGACCTCTCCAAGTATTTCGCAAATGAAGATGACGACGGGGTGATCTCAGAATTTCCACCGGCGCCAAAAGAGCTGGAGGATGGGATACACATCACTGCCGACAACCTGAGGAAAATTGACTTGGGGACGACAAACGATCCGAGGCCAACGTTCGTCAGTGAGCTGCTGTCTGAAGAGCAGGTGGCTACACTAAAAGACGTGCTTATGCAGTATAAAGACTGCTTCGCATGGAACTATTTCGAGATGCCAGGATTAGATCCGGAGATAGCTGTGCAAAAACTGGCGATATCACCGAACGTCAAGCCAGTCAAACAGGTGCAAAGAAGAATGCTGCTCGAACTTGAGATGAGTATCAATGCGGAAGTCAAAAAGCTAATTGACTCTGGCTTCATCCAAGAAGTTCAATACCCCGACTGGATCGCCGACATTGTCCCGGTAATGAAGAAAAATGGGACGGTGCGCGTCTGCGTAGACTTTCGAAACCTCAATAAAGCTTGTCCAAAGGATAACTTCCCAGTACCTGTTACCGAGCTGATGATCGATAACACGTCCACCCATAATGTCATCTCCTTCATGGATGGATCTTCAGGGTATAATCAAAGAAAGATGCATTCCGAAGACCGAAAGCATACTGCCTTCCGGACTCCGCTGGTCATATTTTGCTATAAAGTGATGCCCTTCGGTCTGAAGAACGCTGCCTCTGTTCAAAATTTGAAAGCCAGTGCCAAGAGTTAAAAACTCTGAGGCAGCGCCTCACGTGCCTTGCACGAGGGTGCCAGCGCCGAAAGTTAAAAACTCTGAGGCAGCGCCTCACGTGCCTCGCACGAGGGCGCCAGTGCCAGAACTAAAATCTCTCTGTTAAACAGAGCCATTGGATCAAAAATCCAACACAGATGATAAATCATCAAAATACAGAATTAAATTTTGTTGAAGAAATATTTCTCAAATCTTTCCAAACAAGAAAGATTACGCTCTGTAAAACAGAGCACCGTTGGATTAAAAATCCAATGGTGATTAAAAATCATCTATCTGCAGAAAAAATTCTGTATGGGGAAATATTTCCCTAATCTTGTTAAAAACAAATAAGATATCTTTTGTAAAACAGAAGTCCTTGGATCAAAAATCCAGCGGTGGATAAAATCTCCAAATCAATCAGGATCTCTCAACGAGAGATTTCTTTAACTAAATCAACAGATGTGCCACTTCTATATAAAGGACCCAAGACTTCAAGTCTTGTAAAGAGAAAAAAAAAACCATAAGTTTTAGAGCAAGCAAGAAGAAAGCATTAAGAAGGAAGAAAGAAGAATACCTTTTTTCGAGGTAAATAAAAAAATAGAGATCAGAGCATCTCATCTGTATATCCAAGGGTTTAACCCTCATAAAAGAACTTAGTTTTTTCCCTGGATCTGAGATCCATGAGAAAAGTCTCCCACAAATGAGAATTTAATTCTCATAGGGATGAACTTGTTCTTGGGATCAAAGATCCAGAAAAGAACAGAGAATTGAACTCTTCAGAACAGAATACACAAAGAAAACCTAGCGTCAAGCGCCTCACGTGTCCCTCACGTGGACGCTGCTCAATAAAGAGTGCTTAGCACTCAATGGTCGGCGCTCAGCGCCAAGCGCCTCATGTGTCCCTCACGTAGACGCTGCTCAATAAAGAGTTCTTAACACTCAATGGTTGGCGCTCAGCGCCAAGCGCTTCACGTGTCCCTCACGTGGGCGCTGCTCAATAAGGAGTGCCTAGCACTCAGTGGTTGGCACTCAGCGTCAAGCGCCTCACGTGCTCCGCGGAGGTAAAAAAAGGAGTGAACGGAATCTTTGTCATCTTTCTTTTGAGACATGATTGACAAGTTGCATAAGACATTATTCAAACGGATCCAAATATCCCTCTTTATGTAACTTCGTCAACCATGTTTCATTGATGTGACCCAGTCTACAATGCCATAAGAAAGCCTGATTTAATTCTGGAGGCTTTCTTTTAAGTGTGTTCGGGACATTGAAAACCTGAGCTTGATTTAATATGTATATACCGCTATCTAGTGTAGCTGACCCAATCAAAGCTTGATTAAGGTAGATATGGACGACATCACTTACAAATGTAAAATCACAACCTTCTTTAGATAGTAAAGATACAGAGATGATATTACATGCCAAACTAGGTACACACAAACAGTTATGCAAAATCAAAATCTGTCCACTTGTAAATCCTAGATGATATTCCCCTACGGATACAGTATCCACGCTCATTCCGTTAGCAACCCTGGGTGTCATATCACCTGCCTTGATAACTCTACGGTTTCTCAGAGCCTGAAATGAATTACAGAAATGAGATCCTGATTCGGTATCTAGAACCCAGGAAGTAGAGCTAATTGACAGACAGTTTTCAATCATAAACACACTTAAAGCTGAAGCCACAACGTGCTTCGAATCTTGATTTCTGGCTTTACAAGCCCTACAGTCCTTCTTCCAATGCCCGTTCCCGTGACAATAGAAACATTCCTCCTTTCCTACTGTCAGCCCCGAAACTTTTGTCCTACCCTTTCCCTCTATCTTACTAACACCACCTTTCAGCTTGGTAGAGGTCTTCTTCTTCTTCTTCTCATTGGCTTTCGCCTTGGATCTAGAAGAGGAAGATTCCCCAATAAGCAGAGCGGGCGTCTCTCTGGATTTCTGCAGGGTGCCCTCATCGCTCCTCAACATGTTAAGTAGTTCTGGAAGTGAAACTTCCTTCCCTTGAATGTTGAAATTCAAGATAAACTGAGTGTAGGTAGAGGGGGGAGACTGTAGAATCAAGTCAGTATATAACTCGTTCTCCAACGTGGTCCCAAGGTCCGCGAGCTCTTCAATATGGTTGATCATCTTAAGGACATGGTCCCCTACAGATAATCCGATAGCCAACCTCGCCTGAAACAATTTTTTCAAGGTCTCATATCTTGCGATACGAGATTGCTCTCCATATAAATCTTTGGTATGGAGGAAGATGGAAGCTAAGTCCATCTTCTCGTGCCGTCTCTGGTGTTCATTATCCATTGAGACCAACACGAAGCACTTGGCTGTCAGACTGTCTATTTCCCATGTCCTACGGATATCAACATCCGCGACGGTGGAATCTGGACCTAGGACAGCGGGGGCTTTGGTAGTAAGGAGTTAGCCCAGCTTGTCATAGGTAATGGCCATCTGGACATTCCTCAGCCAATATTTATAGTTTGACCCAGTTAATTTATTATTATCTATCAGTAACTTAAGCCTGGTCATTTTGGTCTCTACTGTCAGGAGAGAGAGAAGAAACACTCAGTATGATGCTCTTGCAAGTTTAAATTGGTTATTGGTTTATCTAAACAGGATGGCCCCCACTGTTCCTCGAATTCTCCTTCAAACCATAAAAAAAGAATTAGTCAGGATTAATCTCACTCTACAATTCTTGCTTAACCTTTCGGCCAAGCTAGTGTTGGTACTTTGAGGAAGGTTTTCCAACGCTTTTGCGAAGTTCCTTAATTACATAACCTCTTTTTCCTGGAGGCGTAGCCCCGCTAACACCGTTCTAGGCACCTACTTGGTTTATAACATTGATTGTTTTAGTAAAAACTCTCCCGAGGTGTTGTGGATACTCACAGTTGGATCGGGATCCAAATATCATCGTGTGACAACCTTGAAGGAATCATACCAAAATCATCACACTCAAAATGGTATGCAACACTAGCAGGTTTCATTTTCCTTTGAAACTCCCGATATGGATTTTTGCCACATGCGCTTATGACCTTGACGAAGGCCAACATATCATAAGACGCAAGTCAAGTTCTACCCGTCATTATCCAGGTTAATTTGAACCCATCCGTACAAACCCTTGACGAAGGCGAAAATAGTTGTACAACTATCCCAAATCAACGCATCTATCTATGCAAAAGATGGATACTCATCTGCTACCAATCACTATGCGTTGGTGAAGGTCAAAATACATAGCTTGAATACTACTGAATACCCATCTAAAATGACGAAGGGCTATGGATGGTTTTGAAGAAACCGTGAACGTAATGAACTTGATATAGTTGAAGGAACCATGATAGCTTTTAAAAGGAGTGGTTTTGGCTCCGCATTTAAAGTTGTTTTTCAAGAAAACCGAGTGGTTTTGAATTTGTTCCAATGATTTAAACTTTGGTTTGTTTTCCTTGTATTAATCAATCTTAATTTGGTCACATCATTTAATCCTATCATTGCAGAGAAGAAACGAAAATAGAACGTACGCTTATACCATCTGCATTCGCCACGGGGCCCTGTCATGCACCGTTAGGATACTTAACTAACGGCAGAGCGGGGACTGGACTAGCGCGGGTGCAAAACATAAGCAACGTTTATTATATAATATATATAGCCATTCGTCTCACGCAATAATAGGCATTCCAGATCACAGATGAATATATTGGATATACTAGGAATTCCGTATTTCGTTTTAGCCTAAAACGAAAGACAGATTTCACGGTCGTGATGAATAGCCAAACCCCACCCTCGACCCCTACGGGTGCGGCAAACTACTCGCCAAATTCCCGAAGTGAAGCAACATCCCTCAATAAAATAAGTAGGTCACTCGGCACTTCAAGAACCCGGTATTTTGTGCACCCCACCTTGGGTTTATCCTAGGTGCAAGAAAAAGTAAATGAAATAATACAACGGTGGCTACAACCTTAACCCGGATATGCCCCGCAAGAATAATATTAGATCAATTTACAAATTTACATGAATGAAAGAAAAGAAAACACTCTTCTCATATTCCCCGGCTATTCATCCATGACGACCCAATACTTCATATACACAAACCATCGTCAAGATACAAATATGTGCAACCCCCACTAATTGGTATATAGCAATTAATAGACGTTTAGCAACACATATATAAACTGGAACTTATAAACGATGTTAAAACTGCGACTTCGAAATACTCCGTATTGCCCCAACACAAAGATAACAAAATATGAAATATGGGCAAAAACAAACATCACCTGAAAACCTAAATCCAAGATACCAAAACACCACCAAAAACCCAAGATTAAACTCCCTAGTACGGCCGGAGAGGCCGAGAAAAATGCTCATTTGGCCGGCCAAACTTTAAAGTTTTTGTCTCGTTTTTCTGTTGTGTTCTTGTTACAACTAAAGGAGCACTCTGCAATTGTTTAAATAATTTTTAGAGGCTCTTTGAAAACTAACAGAAATTTGGATTTCGTTTCGACTGTTTCGAAGTTATTTCGGTTTCGTAACTTTAAACATCGTTTAACAAACTAGTTAAGGTCTGAGTAGGCTCTGATACCACTGTAATTCGATGTCGCACACCCTACGCACTTGTAGGAGGCGGAATTTACAAAAAACGATTTTTTCATACTATGCAACCCCGACTAAACTCCATGATTTTTACAGAAACCTTAACTAGTTATATCTACTTGGAGGTTTAACTACTCGGTAAGAGTTTTATACCTCCTTGTTCCGGTACGACATACCAATGGCTGTGGGACAGACCGTCTCCCATGCTGGGATGAGAAGCGTATACACTAGTCTACTATGGAGTATCGATACCCCGTCTCGATAATCCTACAACTAGGGACCTGTATAAGGATGTGCTTCTAGACTATCCAACCCCTACTAGTGTGACTGCCATCACAACGCTTGTAGTCAAGCAAAGATCCTAAAGGCTCTACCAATATGTATTAGTGATATGCCAAAAGAAACATATACACATTTTGAGGTAGAATCAAACCAAATAGCATACTACCATTTTGAGCAAGACTGTTATTATAGCTGTGTATATTCCAAGCTACCAAAATGTAATATACAAACTAGTACTATACAATAATGACGTCTAGAGCAAATATCACTAACATCTAAGACCAGGACCCCTGTGTTTCATGCATCGCACCAGGAGCGAACGCCGGAATCCGGCGGTTCCTCACGCCGATCGACTGCCGCTCCCGCTTCCGCTACCGATCTATTTGCTAGCTGGACTCTCGAGCAAAGGCTTAATCTTATCGACACGTACATTCAAACTGGGGGGCCCTTACCTCCGGTATGTTTGATAACACTTACATATATACACACATACGCATATATCACAAACACACGCAATCATACATACACACACATACACGCACAAGCATACACACACACACATGCATACATACACAGACACAAATACACATGCATACATACGCACATATCGCATACACATATGCATACATATCGCATGTCACATACACACACATGCATACATTCGCACATATCACATGCATACGCACATATCACATGTATACACACACATGCATACATACACACATATCACGTACACACATGCATACATACCACATGTCACATACACATAATCATACACACACATGCATGATTGCGCACATATCACATACATGCATACATACACGCACACATGCATACATACATGCACACACACATACGTGCACGTGCGCACAAGCATACATACACACACACACACAAACAAGCGCGTGCACACACACATTTGATAAATATAAAATATCTATACTAATTTATGTATTTTAAAATTTTAATCGCAGGGGCTTTACCTAGAAAATCCATGAGTGCCTCCTTCGTGATCGACTCTCCCTCCCCGTGTTTGTCCTCTCTTGATTTTTCATTTCCCACTTTTGTAAATTTATGATATTAAGATTGTAAAGGAACGCATAATATGTATTGTAATCGTATTTGAATGGAATGGAATTTGTATTAGAATTGTTATTTGAATGGAATGTAGTCGATATTAAATTGAAATAGATTGAATTAGGGATTTTCTTGGCTCTTTCAAAAAAATTTATTGTAATCTACTCTACTTCGACGAGAAATTTCCGTCGAAATAGTCTATTTCGACGGAAGTGGCCTGTCGAAATAGACTATTTCGATGGCAATTTACCATTGAAATATAAAAAAGGATTTTTAAATGATTCCTGAAACAATTTTTTAACTTAAAATACTTATATATTTTGACAGAAATTACCCGTCGATGAAAAAACTATTTCGACAGGAATTAGCCGTCGAAATAGATTTGATTATTGCGACGAATTTTAGCCGTCGAAATAACCTATTGCGACGCAACCTATTGCGTCGGCGTTCCTTCATGGCTATTTGGTGTCACCTGACGAAATAGATCTATTTCGACGGTAAATTACCGTCAAAATAGATGCCTATTTACTGCAGTGGGATGTATCTAGCAACCTCCAGTTTTTAAATATTTAGAGAATTTTTTTAAGACCTTTGAATACTAAAGAACTCTACTTCTTGTGCCGTGTATGCATGGCTAGATGTGAACATAATCCTAAATAAAATATTTAAGTAATATTGTTGAAACATTATAAGCCTTGAATATGTTTCATTAAAATTGAAGAATATATATATACACACACACACAATCCAAAAACAATTTGAAACGCATCGAAAATGTCAATAATTTCATGACCAAACTCATTAGCTCCTTAATTAATTCCATTTATGCTTTCTAGAATGATACACGAACTTATTTAATTGGTTGAGACGACTTTTTACACTGCTGTAATTGTGTCTTTATTCATTAGGTGTTAGTTGGCATAGATTTTGCTCGCCAAAAAAAATTGCTAGAGGACGAGGAGGGGACGAGAGGGATAGGGTTTACTAAAATAACACGACCGATGTTCAAAATGGCATATGTTTTTTTAATTAAAATGCACCACACGTCACGCACTCTTTATGGACACTGTAGACAAATATCCAATTTCCAAATGCATCAATTTTACTTTAGGGAGCACATAGGATTTTTGGTTTTCCAAATCGGTTTTGAATTTCTGAAAATAGAAAACCATTAACATGTTTCCCCACCCCCACCAAATTTTTTTTTGTAAGCATATGATTTTGATGACTACCCCATGTTGGGGGGAAATGTAAAACCGATATTTGGAAGTGCTTTATATTTAAATATACCAATATAAGAAAAAGGAAAAAGTACTTAAATATACCAAGATAAGAAGAAAAAAAGGAAGCAAAACATGTTTTACTCCTTTTATGTAGTAAGTATATTATTTTACAAGAGTGTACCAATTGCAAACCATCAACATTTTAATAATGGGAAATTGAGCTAGCGTACCCATAGGAAATAATACGAAATATGAATTTTTGAGAATATATCAAGATGCTAAAATATTTAAACATTGGGACCAAAGTTGTTGACTAATGACATATGTTTGTATAGGTGTAAAAACTCATCGTTGCTCATATTAATCCGATTAACAATATTGATACAAAGCGTTAATCGTTATCGAATTAAGATGGTTGTTTCCCGAAGAAAAAATTATTGATGAACACATAAAACAGAATCCGGTGCTTGCAATCAATAGAAAATGGAAACTTATAATTTATCTATGAGCCAATCTTTTTCTTAATTCAACAAACTTGTAGAATCTGTACTTAATTTCGTTAAGTTTACATATAAGGGTTGCCTCTACGGATTTATCCGTAGGAGCAAACCACTGCCCCTATGGATATATCCGTAGGGGCAAGAAAATTCCCTGTAGGTACAAACGCCGTAGGTGCAAGTCGCAGCCTTAAACATACCCCTACGGTCAAAAACTTGCCCCTACGGAGTAATGTGTAGGTTCAGTTGTCCCTACGGATTACGCCGTAGGGACAACAAAATTATTTAATTTATGATTTTATAAAATAAATTAGGTGTCCCTACGGACTAATCAGTAAGGCCAGGTATTTGCCCCTACGGATACGTGCGTAGGTACACATCCGTAGGGACAAAATAACAGGTATCCTGATATTTTGTCCCTACAGATGCCTCTGTAGCGCATTTGTTTGCCCCTACGGATATATCCGTGGGGCAAGCGTAACCCCTAATACCGACATCATAGGGGCAAAATATCATGTATCCTGATATTTTGCCCCTACGGATAAATCTGTAGGTACATTGTTGGGTCCTACGGATTAATCCGTAGGGGCAATGGTTGGCCCTACGGTTATATCCGTAGGTACATATTATTAGGTTTTTTTTTTAAAAAAGAGCTGCCTATTTTTTTCTCGCCCTGTGCACAATAATATATACATCATATATAAAATTAATCATCACGCAGAACATATATCGCGGTATTCATAATCACATCTCACGCATAATATACAAAAGAAATCAACAAGCAGAATATGATATCAATATAAACACGCAAACACCACCAATATCAATATTGTCCAAAATGTAATACAATATGTATCATATAAATAAATATATGTTTAAAATATAAGAATCAAAAAGCTACCCTAGCTCGGTCCAGCTCCACCTCTGATAAACGCCAGAAGACACTGCGCCTGCTCCTCGGATATATCCTGAGTCAATAAATCATGCAATGCGGAGCGTGCGGGAGTCTGAGCGGGCTGTGGAGCTGGCGATGTGGTATGCGCAGCCGCCGTCGAGGTAGTGGCTTGCGGAGCCGCGGCTGCGGGAGTCTGAGCGGGCAGTGGAGCTATAGGAGCTGTCTGTGGAACCGCAGCCGATGTAGTGGCTTGCGGAGCCGCAGCCGAAAGAGATGCATGTGGAGGCTCGGCCGATGTACCCTGTCGCGTCTGGACCTACGTGTGTAATAAGCGAGTAAGAACTGTGTATTATTCGAATTTGTATCATTATTAAGTTATTTCGAAACCCCAATCTATATATACTTAGGGACTTAGACCTCGTTTGGATATCTAGTTTGGAAAACCAAATAAGCTCAGGCTACGTACTAATATTGGATATGTTGCTATCTATAATATGACATAATATTTTACTATTAAGTAATTACATACCAGCATCTCCTTCAACTCATGAACGGTGGCCTTCAAGCTCTCCAGTTCCTGCTGGAAACGTCGCTCACTGAAGACGGAGGAAGTAACCGCCGGGGTGGAGTCCAACCTCATATGGGCCCTGCTAGGGCCCAGTCCCCGGCCTCTCTCCCAACCTCCGTGGTGCCCTCCGTGTGCGGCGTCCAGGACTGGGGTCAGCAATATCGGATCGTACTGTCCGGTAAAATCGATCCCCGATACCTCGGCCTGCTCAACCACTCGCTCCTACACCCACATTAACCATTAAAATATACGTATATTATTTAAATTTGAACCTTTCAAAACAAAAATTTCAAATAGGGGTTGAATAAATATTAACACTTACGCGATAGTCCTAGGTAGCGACGTCGGGGTATCGAAGCTCGCCCGTGGCGGGATCTGTCGAGGTGCCGTGGACGGCAAGATATGCGGACAGCACGCTCGGTGTACCACCTTGCGCCAGGGTCTGGGCTCTCTGCAATATTAGAAAATAACTCTTAATATTAGATATATTAGAAAACAACTCTTAATATTGCATTATATCACAAAGGCCGGTCTATTGTAATTTACCGATAACTCCATGGCTCGAGTAATATTCCTCGAGCCACCTGTATAAGTGGGGCGACCCCTCTTCGCCGACTTCCTATTCTCTATATTTTGAGCGGCCTGTTTCTGCACAACACATTCACATTTAGTTTTCTAATTAAGGAACACAAAAAAATAAATTATATAGTAAACAATGAATTACATTTAAAATACATACATGTTTGCGTTGAGAGTCAAAATATTCGCATAATAGAAACCATGTCTCTACGTCGACTCTCGCAAAGACCGGAGTAGATAGGAGGGCCGCTCTCTCTGCCACGGGGGTCGCCATCCACAGGGAGTAGCAGTCGGCCTTCAGCTCATTCCTGTTGTATCGGACCTTGGTCTGCATGTTCTTCATCAGGCCATTGTACAGAGCATGAAGGTCGAGCACCCTTCCAGGGTGATCAGGGTCGGGCACAGGCTGAAAATCGTAATCCAACTGAAAATACAAAAAAACATTATTATTAGATTGCAAGTGTTAATAATAAATATAGTGGATAAATCAAATGAAAATATATATTAATACCCGAGCCTGATCAAAGAAGAGGGCGAATGAGCGCCGGTGCTGGTCGCCTCACTCAACGTGAAGTGGGTAGTTCTTCATGAGCCGGCTCTCATCCCCCATATACCGGCCGAACCACTCGGCATGATCGCCGGTATAGCGATAATCAGGGGTAAAAAAGAGGGGGAATACTGCCTCCCCCTAGCTCTGTCAGGCCTCAGCCTGTGAGACTGATTCGGGCCTCGAGTCCCCCTCTGGGGATGAAGAGGCCCTGCGTCTGCAAGAAATATCAAGATAATCAATATTAAGACAAAGTTGTATTAAGAAATCAAGGTTAAACGAAAATTGAAGTGTGATATATACCTCCGGTGACTAAAGCACGAGCCTGGGCCCGGGCAGCAGCCCGAGCGGGACGATAGTTCCTCCGGTGAGGAACAGCCGGTGTCCCGGATGCGGACGCATCCCCTCCAACTAGAAAATAAACATTGATGCTAAATTTCCATGAAGTTCTTATTTATACTTTAGAGGATATGTAAAATGAATAAATATTTTATATTTATTCATACTAACATACAGACTGAGCGGAGGGTACGGAAGTGGCAGGAGTGGCCCCTGTGTCAAATGTGGACGCGCCACCTATAATTAGACAATTAAAAATAAATTATATAAGTAATTGCAAAAAGAATATGTAGATCAATAATATAACATTCTAAATCAATATGCATGCACTATAGGATATATAAACATACCCGCAGGTGCGGTGGTGTCACCACCTACAGCTAGACAATAAAAAAATGATTATCTAAGTAAGAGCAAAAGGAATGTGTGTATATTTATGATATAGCATTCTAAATCAATATACATGCACTATATGATATATAAACATACCTGGAGGTGCGCGAGTGGACTCTGTCCCTGATGTGGACGCATCACCAACAACTAGACAATCAAACATTGACAATATAAGTAATTTTGACATGAACATGCATGAATATCTATAATATTACATTCAAAATGGATATGCGTGCAATATATCTGGAGGTGTGGCAAAGTCCACACGGAAGGAGGCATCCGAAAGGGTCTCCGATCTGGGTGCAAGACCGGCCCTCTGAAGCTCCCTACGCAGCTCTCCGGGCGGCATAACTGCTCTGCCTCTGCCTCTGCCGGTGCCGCGGCTGGAGCTCCTGCCACCCCTCGCTGCTCCCGTCATCGTCATCAAATCTAGATAAATGGTTCGTGGACGCATTAGACAATCATTACAAATATTGACTATATATGTATAGATCGTAAAATGTGAAGTAATAATATAACATTACTGATAAGCTTTTTCGTTTCGTGGGCGCATTAAACATATCTACTTGGATTTCATCATCGATATCATTTCTAACCCAATTAACTTCATGATCGGCCGAAGACAACCCGTCTTTTGAAACAGACGGTCGGAGCACTCTAAGCCTTCTCTCTTCTTCATCTTCATCGCTGTCCTCGAATTCTGGGACATCGTAGACATCCCTGGGTTTCCAACGGCATACGACACTCCATCCCGGATGCTTCAAACACTGTGAGTAGTATACTTGGAACGCTTGGTTCGGAAAGATAAACGGATCTTCCTGACCGTAAAATCGAAGTGTGTTCACACTGGTCAATCCATATTCATGTTTCCAAGTCCCAAAATTGCTTCTCCACTTATCTGTATCGGTTCGCGTATCGTACCAAGTACACTGGAATATATAAAAGGGTTCTGATCGTCCGGGATAGTGGATGCCGAGTATACAATTTAAGTACCCATAATAAATCACACCGTCCGATCCTACCGTGGCAATCCCACTATTCTGAGTGGTTCTAGATGTTTCTATGTCCTTAACTTCGAATATGTATCCAAAGACACCGAATCCTTTATAATATGCAACCTCCATACTAGGAAATTGAGCTAAACATCTTGAATCACTCTCAAATGATGCAGACAAGTTCGGATCATGGATTTAACAAAACAAATTTTACGACAAATACATAACGATATAAATTTAGATTAAAACTGATAGCAATAACTTGTTATTCGAATAACTTACATGATCTGTGACCCAATCGCAAAAATTATCCTGATGATATTTTTCCAATCGTTCATCGTTCCAATCAGTATGCCCCTCACGTACCTCGTTAAAATGAATTCTGTTTTCGAAAAATAAGGGTGACATTAATATTATATCATTTCATACACACACAAACACAAATATAACAATTAATCCAAAAAAACTTACTCTCTAATTTGTTCAAGACATGCGCAATTAAGCAAGATAAACCGGTATATCTTGTTGATAAACATAGTGTCTACCCTCTTATAATCGGTTTTACCATATGGCCCGTCTTGAATTCTTCGAGGCCGGTTAAGTCTCGTCTCAATTTTCTTCTCCAGATAGCGGGAACAAAATGTGGTTATTTCATCAAGAAGATAACCTTGCATGATAGAACCCTCTGGTCGATTTTCATTGTATATATACTTTTTAAGAGTGTAGAGGTACCTAAAAAAAATATGTTGAATAAATAAATACGGGCATACAGAACAACAATGATTTTAAAAATTGCGCGAAACGAAAATTTCCATGTACCTCTCGACGGGATACATCCATCGATATTGTACCGGTCCGGCTAACTTAGCCTTAGTTGCAAGATGAACCGTCAAGTGTATTATGATATCGAAGAATGACGGTGGGAAAATACGCTCAAACTTGCAAAATATCAACACAATAGTATTTTCTAGTTTATTCAGCGTCACAACCTCCAGTGTTTTAGCACACAACTCTCTGAAAAAACAACATAGGTCGTTGATTACTAGACCAACCGATTCGGGGAGAGAAGTCCTGAGGGCTAATGGAAGAAGGTGCTCCACGATAACATGGTGATCATGACTTTTAAGCCCATCGATCTTGCCTTTCACAATTTTTATTTTCTTGCTGAATGATCCTGAGAAACCTGTGAAAACTTTCAAATCATGCAACACCTGCAGAAATCTTTTCTTCTCCGGTTGTGACATATGATAAGCGGCATTGGGAAGTACAAACTTGCCTGATTTACCCGCTACCGGTCTAGGGTGCAATTCACTTCTTATTCCCCACTCCTGTAGATTCATCCGAGCATTCAGGTTGTCTTTCGATTTCCCGTCTTTACAAAGAAGCAAGTTGAGTATGTGCTCTGATACTCCCTTCTCTATATGCATGACGTCCAGACAATGACGCACTAAATTTGTTGACCAGTACGGAAGCTCGAAGAAAATGCTTAACTTATTCCAAAATGGTGGTTTGACCTGTTTTGTCAGATCCATCCCGAAGGTCACATTATTGTAACCATCCCACTGAGCAGTCACGTCCTCTCCGGACAATGGGGCTGGAGGTCCAAGAAGCTCCTGATGACCATCAAAGTGAACAGTGTAGGGGTGGTCTAGAGGCAGGAAACGTCGATGGCCGCAATAACAAACCTTCCTGCTAAAATTCAAGAATTTCGATATTGTGTGTTGAAGGCAATGAGGACATGCTTTGTGATCATGTACGGACCAACCTGATAGCATTCCATATGCAGGAAAGTCATTAATTGTCCACATTAAAACCGCACGCAGTATGAAGGTTGTATTTGTATTTGTATCGTAAGTCTCTACACCATCAATGAACAAAGATTTTAACTCCTCGATCAGAAGTCGGAGATAGACGTCGATATTGTTTCCCGGTGAGTTTGGTCCGTCGATAAGAAGAGTCATCATAAAGTATGATTGGTCCATAGCCAACCAAGGCGACAGATTATAAATTATCATTACAATGGCTCATGTGCTGTGACTTCCAGCCATATAGTTGAATGGGCAGAACCCATCACTAGCCAGTCCGAGCCGGACATTGCGAGGATCGCTACTGAATATTGCGTGCCTCCTATCGAAATCCATCCATGCCGGTGAATCTCTTGGATGGCTCATTTTTCCATCTTCACTTGGAGGAGCACGGTGATGCCAAATCATTACTTCGGCTGTTTTCTTGCACCTGAATAGCCTCTGTAGCCTCTGTGTTATGGGAAAGTATCGTGCTATCTTGACAGGTATATCAGGCTTCTTATCAGAATTTTTCAGCTTATACCTGGCCTCTCCGCATGTTGGACACTCTTTCAAATCTAAATTCTCTTTCCGGTACAACACGAAATTTTTAGGACATGCTTGAATGTTCTCGCACTTTAGACACAAATCAGACATCATCTTTTGGGCTCCGTACCAACTGTCGGGCACGTTATTTCCCGGGGGCATAGAATCTTGCAAGAACGAAAGAAGTATTGTGAATGACTTGTTGCTCCATCCATTTAAACACTTAATCTGGAAAAGTTGGACGAACCATGAGAGAGTGGAATACTTTGCATTCTCATAAATTGGTTTTCTAGCATCATTCATGAAATTTTCATATTTATCCGCACGCGGTCCTTGACCGGAAGGAATGTCATCTTCGCTACGAATAGATTCATCTAGGGCAGGCTCTACCATATCCTCCGTTTTTTCTGATGGAAATAAATTACCGTTTTCTTCTTCTGCTGCATTACCGTCTTTTCTTTCTTCTCCTGCCGTATTATCGTGTTCTCCTTCTTCTTCTGCCGCATTACTGCGTTCTTCTCCTTCCCCGTGATATTTCCAAGTTGTATAAAGTCTAGTAAAACCATATTTTACGATATGAAGCTCTGCCAATTCTACCTTCTGCCGGTACTTATTGCCACATCTATCACACGGGCAGAGAATCTTCTCTATCATGATCTTATTATGTGGGCGTGCAAATTCAATAAAAGCAGCAACTCCTGCGACAAACTTAGGTTGCATACGTTGTTGCCAATCCACATACATCCAGTTCTTAACTCTGATGTACTCATGGGCCATGTTAGACTGTATAACATATAAATTGTAGGTTATGGTGACTATATTGAGAAATCTAAGAACGGGATAGTTACTGACAAAGGAGAAAATCCGTGTATATGCTTTGTGTGTGCGTTTGTCGTTGAAAAGAATAAATTATCGAACGTATGTTAACCGATAGACGGGGACTAAGTGGCGCTTTTAGTTTCATATATGAGTATCGATGAGAATATAAAAGTTTCATATTATCATCGAGTATCATATATTGGTTTTAACTTGAACATTTTGAATCACTCTTTAATGATGCGTTTCTTGTGTATTCTTGTTGTATGTGTGTGTTTCGGTTGTCGGGGGTAAGGCTTCTATCCCATTAAGAATGTATAGAGCGAACACCCATTCGATTGTGCCTTCAACCGTTTCGAGTAAATTTCGGCAGCACCTCCCCGCTGTTCTCCGAGTACACTGTAATAGAATAGATAATCATTTTAAAGCTGTGAAACAACGTTGAAATGAACATCTAATCTATCTTTGTACACGGAAAACCAGCGGAAAGGTACCGACGAAATATCTCGAAACGGATGAAAACACAAGTGAATGAAGGTGTTTGCTCTATACATTCCTAACTTGTCCACACGGGACAAATCTATCGGTTATCATACGATTGAATCTTCTCGTCACATAGACTATACGACGGTTGTTAGTATCGAGCTATACCGTCCGATATTTAACAACATTCGTATAGTTCTATGTCACGACGAATATCGAACGTATGTTAACCGATAGACGGGGACTAAGTGGCGCTTTTAATTTCATATATGAGTATCGATGAGAATATGAAAGTTTCATATTATCATCGAGTATCATATATTGGTTTTAACTTGAACATCTTGAATCACTCTTTAATGATGCGTTTGTTGTGTATTCTTGTTGTATGTGTGTGTTTCGGCTGTCGGGGGTAAGGCTTCTATCCCATTAAGAATGTATAGAGCGAACACCCATTCGCTTGTACTTTCAACCGAATTTCGGCAGCACCTCCCCGCTGTTCTCCGAGTACACTGTAATAGAATAGATAATCATTTCAAAGCTGTGAAACAACGTTGATATGAACATCTAATCTATCTTTGTACACGGAGAACCAGCGGAAAGGTACCGACGAAATATCTCGAAACGGATGAAAATACAAGTGAATGAAGGTGTTTGCTTTATACATTCCTAACTTGTCCACACGGGACAAATCTATCGGTTATCATACGATTGAATCTTCTCGTCACATAGACTATACGACGGTTGTTAGTATCGAGCTATACCGTCCGATATTTAACAACATTCGTATAGTTCTATGTCACGACGAACATCGAACGTATGTTAACCGATAGACGGGGACTAAGTGGCGCTTTTAGTTTCATATATGAGTATCGATGAGAATATGAAAGTTTCATATTATCATCGAGTATCATATATTGGTTTTAACTTGAACATCTTGAATCACTCTCTAATGATGCGTTTGTTGTGTATTCTTGTTGTGTGTGTGTGTTTCGGCTGTCGAGGGTAAGGCTTCTATTAGTTATCATACGATTGAATATTCTCGTCACATAGACTATACGAAGTATTTAAATAAAATATAACTGGTATCAGAAACCCGGTCCTGACACACAGGAAGCAACCCTTATCCTCAACTAGCCTGCATACTGAATATTATTTGTCGAGTTAACAAATTTAACCTGATCAGATATACTCGCTGGGTAAAACCTCACAAAGACAGGCACAAATTGAATGAAGATGGTGCAAAATCAAGTATAACAAATTTACCATACATCAGAGTTACATTCAAGGAAGTTCAATCCCAAGCTCTAAATTTTTAATTACTTTTCCTAAAAATGAAAGTGTATTCAGTTTTGTTGTCTCTGTTGTATATGCAGTTGCACTCAGCAGATCATAAATAAAATCTCCGTCCCCTGAGACCTATTTTCCCACAAAAAAAACAGTCTGTATCTTAACATGCACTGCACCATCAGAATCTATTCGTTCAAGAGTTACGCCTGAGTAAAATGCAAGAAACATTTTCAATTTGCAGCTCTAATTTGAACTGATCTGCAGTCCATGCTCTCACATACTTTTCTCCAGGAAAATTAGTAGCACACCTATCATACTCTAAAATTTAAGAACCCCAGCCCCAGCCCCAACCCTAATCCCAGCCCCAGCCCCAGCCAAACCCCAACCCCAACCCTAACCCTAACCCTAACCCCAGCCCCAGCCCCAGCCGAACCGCAACCCTAACCCCAACCCCAAACTCAACCGCAACCCCCTGCCGAACCCCAACCCCAACCGCAACCCCAGCCCCAGCCCCAACCGCAACCCCAACCCTAACGCTAACCCCAACCGATGCCTCATCGATACCCAAACCATGAACTCTAGCCCTAAAATAATCAAAAATTTGTTTAATTGAAGATTTACTAACCTGTGCAGTGGAGGAGACGATCGATCGGTGGCTACGACGAAACGGAGGCGACGACGAAGAACCAGGCGGTGGCGACGACGAAACGGCCTGCGGTGGCGACGACGAGAACGGCGATCGGCGAGAACGAGAGATTTGGGGTCGCGCGCTCGATCGAGAGATTATCGAGAGATAAGATAATCAGCGTAGGGGATCAATCTGTGCCTTTTTAATTAAATCTCTATTTAGATGCCCCTACGGATTAGTCCGTAGGTCTTTGGTTTGCGGTTTCGTAGGGGCAAACAACAATTTACGATTTAATATTTTTAAATTAATACGTCAAAACCGTAGGGGCAACCTTATGGCCCTACGGATTAGGCCGTATGGTCAAAAGAAATATGTCCCTACGGATTTCGTTATCCGTACGTAGGGGCAACCCCCTATTTTTGTAGTGTATAGTAATGATTGGATATTTTAGTTTTCAATTTTCTGAATAAACCGTGAGTTTTACTTATATTTCGTCCATAGATTTATACCATTGTGAGCCTTCAGGTCTTCAAAATAGCGCTTTCGGTTATCACCTAATTCTGATTTCCATAGTTTCCCTAATTAAAACTTCCTTCAAATTCTTAAAGAGTTAAGACACGTTCTTTTTTTCATATACCTAGTGATAAATTGATGAAGTCTATGATATAGCCTTCTCCAAAATTTAATTAAACTTAAAACAGATGTTGTTTTCAAATACAAGTCTTGTTTTCGAAATACTAAAAATCAAATTGGACTAAATTTTCAACGTGCAACTTGCCAACCGCCGATCAAACAGTCCAAAACTAATCAACAATCGATTGAGTAGGTACGTAGAAATTAATCTTGACGAAACGACTCATTAAATTCGTAGAACAAACCAAATGAATGACATGCACGTGTGTGGGGTCCACAGACTACAAAATAAGTTTGGGGCCTATAAAATCAAATGCAAAGTTTTGACTTATTGCTGAATGGATTGATTGGAAATTAAGAAGACGTTGCATGGGGCCATGATGCGTAATGAAGAGAGTTAGGAAGGAGTTGCCATCAAATTTGTCCACTTTGTGAGGGAAGTGGACTTACCAAATGCAAATCTGCCTTGGTTGGCCATGGAAAGCTTCAATGGCCCTTTTAGGAAGCAATTTTATTAATATTATTTTTTGTTGAAATATGGAAAATTATCGAATTATTTTAAAAAATGATCGTGCACGTGAGACATTTGACCGATCGCAACATGGTTATTTTTTAAATTGGATTTGAGTCTGACAAATGAACTTTCCTGATAATAACCCACAAATCAGATTTATAATGTCCTCGCTGATAGAGACAAAAAAGACCTGTTTTTCTTAGTTCTTGAGTTATGACTATAAAATTCAGGATCATATAATGAGAAATTAAGTTTTGATTTATGTTATTGAATATAACTGCATTCGATATTATGGTTATCATAAATCAGATAAATTTTGATTTATATTATTGAGATTATGATTAGTGTGTAAAATTGTTAGGATTATAAGTTATCAGTTAGTTATGTTATGAGGTTTATAAATTGAGATTATTTATCTCTTAATAAAATTGATCGGGTTTATTACATTCTTATCATTATATCAGAGCCAATGACTTGATCCAAAATTTATCTTCAAATATATTTTTAGTTTATTATTTCAAAACAAATAAAGTTGCGATAATAATACATTATTTAGAAATGAGTTTTCTCAGTTTGATCATAAGCAATTGTCTCCATCAACAACAAGTCCAAGCAGCTGTTCTTTTTCATGACGTCTTCTAACTAAATGATCTTCTTCCGTCCAAACAGCTGTTCTTTTCTCATGACGTCTTCTAACGGCATGATTTTCTTCTTTTAGCACTACCAACAAAAGAGACTACAGTTTATTCGGTTCATCTTGCAATTCGCGAAAGAGACCAAAGGGTGTTAGTCTGTCATGCTCGATACTTTAGATCCGTTGTCTTCTCCGTCGTTCTACAAGTTGCATATTTTGGTTCAAGACATTATTCAAACTCTAGCTCATCCACCGTGAGCTAAGGGAGGCTGTTAGACTATGAGATATTTAAATATAACGGTATTAGATATTATGATTATCATAAATCAGATAAGTTCTGATTTACATTATTGAGATTATGATTAGTGTGTAAAATTGTTAGGATTATTAATTATCAGTTAGTTATGTTATGAGATGTATAAATTGAGATTATTTATCTCTTAATAAAATTGATCGAGTTTATTGCTTTCTTATTAGTGATGATCAAGGGAGGACGAAGTGCAGGAGAAGAGGCGGAAATTGTGAACAAAGAGCGAAGGAGGTCCTTGTTGGCTATAATGCCCTCAAGACAATTATTGTAATCGAAAGTAGGTGATTATTATAATTGAAGGTAGGACCTGTATAGGTAAAACAGTCTTACTCGATATGATAGTATGCTATCTGCTTTGTCTTAATCATGCATGTGTATACGTTTTATTACGTGTCGCTAATACATAATGATAAAGCCCGTAAGATCTTTTCTTGACTACCAGAGTAATGATGGCGACCATACTTATGAGAACTTGGTAGTGTATAAGCACATATTTAAATATCCCTATTCATGTGAGTATCGAGACCAGACATCGATATTCCAGAGTGGACTGGTGTATACATTTCTTGACCCCGATAAGGGGCGGTGGCAGGTCTCATAGCCATTGGTGTGTTGCACCTAAGATTGTATACAGGTGCTTACTGGAGGTGAGTACACCGGACAGGCTCGTCGAGAACTTCTAGATGGTACTATAACAATCGTCAGATAGCAGTTCTCGGGTGACATGAGTACAGTTACTCTGTTGATCTGAGATCGTCATTTGTCTCATATGAGATCCCACTGTACTTAAATTACTAACCTACCACGGCTCTACTAAGTCGTGCAAATAGGTTTTAGTTGGGTACAATCTCGAACCACATAGAGGAAGTGAGCTATCGTCAGGGATTCAGCATTCCCGGTATAGGGAGTCGATGCCGCGCTGTATTCGGTTGGCTATCACCATAGATCCTTGGCCATGGTGGATAAGATTTACTGATTGTAGATCAGCAGTTTCTCGGTGGGTGATAAGCTTGACACCGAACTTGATATGCGATATTCATAAACCTGATATGCAATATTCTTAGACTAAGAGACCAAACTGTATAGAGATTGTCACTTACAGGCTCAGTAGAGATATGAACGAGTTTGCTTTTCGACTTTCCTTTCGTTTAATACATGGATAGGTGTTACGTACAGCTAGTGCTGCTGATGTCACGCCCCGCTTCCCAAAATACGGAATACGAGGGGTTGACAAGGCCAACCATGCTCCTACGGTCGAGGAAACATCCTGCTGTAGTCACACTTCGGCTTCTAGCATTACGTGGTAATCAGTAATCAACGCACAGGTAATGAGAAATGCAGTCACTAATCTTCAAAAGGATATAAGATATACCAGATAGAGATCAAGAGGAAGATAGTGCTGGCGTCGCTGATCTAGATATCCGCAATATTTTCGAGGTACGTCAGGTCCTGATCCGAGCTAAGTCCACTTCTCATTCTGAGCATGCATACTCAGGTCGTCAGAGCGACACAATAGCAATAAATATAAATACATATGTAAACACAAGCAATAATGATGAATATGAAACAGTAAGCATGGAGTGATGTCATGGGCATGAAGTAACCGGTACAGGTAAACAGTAAAGCAGGTATATCGAATCAGTAATCAATGCATGACCATGTCACTAAACCTATCAGTCTCTAAGTCTCACTGTCCAAGTCGCTAAATCTATCGTCACTCGAAGTGTGAGTGTCAACCACGCAGGAGTATCCCCAATCCAAGGGTAGGGCCCCAGGGGCAAGGGAACACGAGCCCGAATCACACACGATAATAATCAGTAACACCATCCATACGAATCCCAAAATCACGGTATATGCCGGCAATGGGACCGCCGAGATTCCGTTGAACTCACACTCAAACCACCCCACACCTCGAGGTCTACATCAAACACCTACCATAAACTCAAATACTAGTCGGTCCATGATAAGTCTACGCGAGAACTGGAGACAGGATCTCTATCAAGCATGTCTCGACTGGTACCCAAGATAAATGGACTATGTTTGACGTCTTACCTATAACACTAATATAAGTGCTTTCATAACCGTCCCATACCAATTATAGTTACACTTACATATATCCCATAGACGTCGACAATGCAATAAATTAGCTAGGTTCGCTGATTGTGTACAAGTACGTGTCACTTTCACTACTCAAACACGCTTTAATACTAACGTACTTGTCACAATCCAAACACTAATATTTCTCACTGGGTAATGTAACACTGTCACCAGGTTATCAATTTATATGACCACTATTCGATGATGGTATAACCGCTACATGATATGATGAGAATGCAAGTAATTATAAAACGAATAAAATGAAGTAGCCAGTGTCATACCACTTGCAAAATTTATTATAAATCACACACGCAGAATTTAGCAAAACTATATACAAGGGGTAAGTAGTATGTTTAATTATCTATCCATAAAAATTGGTTTCGCGTCAAATAGATTCCAGGTTTGCTCGTTACGGTCATTTCATTTTAAATGTTTACTTCTGGAAATCCAATTTCTGAACTGGAAGTCCGTTTCGTAATACATTTTACTCTCAGTTGGGAGCATAATTAGGCGACTCTATAGTCCAACTAATTGTAGATTTTTCTGTTATGTTTCCAACGCATCAAACGTATTATCAATAGCCATTCTGTATTAAAAGTTATGTGATGTCTAGTGTAGCTATGTAAGAGGAGTCATTGCAGAAACTGCAGAACACCTAGATACGTTAAAATGCAAATTAAATATCAAATGATGGTGAGACGGCATGGGACCAGATTCAAGTGTTAGATAACTAAATTATCTACGTGACCATATAAGTCTCCACGCATTTTCAGTTTAAAGAAGGGGTATACAGGTGTTCCAAAGCCGGGTATCCAAAACAAACGCTGCTCCGGACTGCAGTTCAGGGCCGCGAATTGTTTCAGTATTCAACATCATAACAAAGCAATATTCAGTAAGAATTATCATAGGTTTACAGATTATCCAGTCTGCTTCGTAACGAGCCCAAGCAGGTCACGATACGAGTTATATCTAATTTACTATTAATTTTACAACGTGATATGCAATGCGATTTCCAGATTTACGTCGCCTTTTAGGGCAACATTTCACAGGTATAACCTAGCTATTTTATTACCCAAATCCCTACTCGACATTCATTATCAGTAGAGAGATTTATTGGTCATAAATTCTGTGATTTTAAATAGGGTTTTCGGTTAGGGTTCCGTGTCGAACACCTAGGTTAATTATCTAGGAAACAATCGAAATGCCCATTTTAATCACCGATTAAACAAGATTAAAATTCTATAAATTTTATACAACATTGCTACGGGATATTAGACACGAATTTGGGTTCGGTTCAGTACAATAAAATATGATACGTTATTTATTAAAGTTCGTCAATAAAATTACGGCGTGATAAATAATTATGGTTATACATAGTTAGCATGATAAGCAAGTTCCAAAACTTGCCTGGCGACGGCGCAACGACGGCGATCGCACGGACAGGAACACGGCGGAGGCACGACCACAAGCACGGCACAACACAGGCAGCGGCGACGGCAGCTAGCTCGGGTGGCGGCTGGGGGTGCTCGTCGCGACGACGACGATGGCGCAGTGGGTTTGCAAGCGGCTTGCAATGTCTCAGGTGAGGAGTTCGGGGCTCAGCACAGTGCAGAGACGAGCTCGGAGGATGTGGCACAGTGGCGAGGTACAGTGGAGCTCCAGCTTAGGTGCAGTGGGTCGCTGGAATCGTCGCAGTTGATGGAGACAGCGAGCTCGAGAGTGTTGGAGGTTGCTTGAGGTAGGTCGTCGGCTTGGGTTGGAGCTCGGAGATGGTGTGCAGGGGAGGAGCTCGGGGCTCGTCGGCGAGGGTGCAGTGTTGCGAGATAGAGAAGGAGAGATAGCGACGATGACGGCTTGAGAAGGAGTTAGGCTCGGCTGCAGTAAGAAGGAGGAGGACGCGATGGGGTTTGGAGTTTTTGAAGATAGTGAGAGGAGATGACAATGATGGTGGGTGGTGGTCGTAGTGGTAGTGTGAAGCGTGAAGGGGAGATCATCGGCGGTGCTGGGTCGGCGATGAGGGGAGGTGGAGCTCAGGGCGTAGTGGCGGCTCGAGCTCGTTGGCT
Organism: Agapanthus africanus; assembly: GCA_030015575.1. NCBI lineage: Eukaryota > Viridiplantae > Streptophyta > Magnoliopsida > Asparagales > Amaryllidaceae > Agapanthus > Agapanthus africanus. The sequence goes on from JASDDO010000006.1 coordinate 372,174,624, forward strand.
GGTCTAGGCGAGGAGATGAGGGGGTCGATGGAGGTGAAGATGGAGGCAAGGCAGCGAGGGGTTCGGATGGGTGGTGGTCATCGTGGTTGGAGGAGGAGCGGGTGTCACGGGTGGTTGGCGATGGAGATGGAGGAACCCATCCTGGCCGTTGGGGATCGGGTCTCGTGGGTAGCGCGAGGGAAGAGAGGATGCGAGGAAAGAGAGGGAGAAGATGAGCAGGGGGAGTGGAGCCATGGTGATCGAGGTGGGTGAGAGAGACGAGGAGGAACGTTGGGGTGAGGAGCAGTCGTGGGAGGGAGTGCGTCATGCGCGCGGTTGCGAGGAAGGAGGAACGAGTCGTGCGTAGGGTTGGCGAAGAGAGAGGGAGCCGGTGGCGAAAAAGGTGGGAACTCGAAAATGAGATGAGGAGAAGAAGAAGAGAGAGAGGGAGGGGGAGGGTCGGGTTTTCTCGGGTCGGGTCGGGTTTGTGGAGAGTGGGGGTTTATGGAAGGGTTTGGGTCGTGGGCTTTGGGCCGGCTCATGGAAAAGATGATAGAGAGAGGAAAAATAGGGGCTGGGCTGAGTGTTAGGATTTAAGGTTAGGAATATAATTAGTTTGGGAAAACTAATATACAGGTAATGGCAATAAGGTAACATAATAAATTATTTATATATGTAGGTTAATTTTTCTTGAAATGAACATAGGTAGTGTATATTATATATAACAACAATAAGTAGTAAAATTTTAATATTGGCATAATATGGTAAAGTATTTTATATAATCTTACATGAAAACAACAATAACTTAGAGATGACTTGTTTCAAACATCAGTAGTAGAAAAACATACAGTAAAATAGAATTTAGATTTATAGGTATATTTTAAAGTACTGTACCACGCCTACTGGGTATTACAGCTGACGTGCTTGTGGTTAAACCCACTGCCAGCGTATTGTCGAGTCTTTAGAGTTCCACATAGAGGGTTTTCCGGTTCAGGAGAAACGGTGTAGTGTGTGTATTTTGATACACACAAAGGTTCGATTAAATACGTGTATTTAGTACACGTATTTTAATCGGGTGTTTTGATAATACTGGCAGGTTTAAAAGATAGCCGGATCATTGTGAGCTAGTATTATATTTCTCTCATTATCTCTCTTTTGATATTCGTATTTTTATACGAATACGGTATTTGTATTTTAACATGAATACGGTATTTATACGAATACGAGTATTTGTATAAATACAGGTATTTGTATCTTAATACGAATACGGATATTTTTATCTCAATACGAATATGGATATTCGTATTTTGATACGAATATGGATATATGTATTTTGATACATATTTGGATTTATGTGTGTGTGTGTGTGTTTGTACACACCTTTTCCACCACATTTGAGAAAGTTTGTGAAGAGTGTGGATGAGTGACTCATTTGGGTGCGTCATTCATCCACCCACTCTCCACAATTAAAAGGAAAAAGAAAAATATTATGTAGAGAATGGATTTTTTATTATTCATTCTTCTTCTTCTCATCCTCTTTATGTTAGCATCTAAATATGAGAATGGAAATTTAGTAAAGAGAGAAAACTTGAGAACCACCACCACATTTATCTCACAATCAATTCTTGGTAAATCTTGATTGTGAATTGTTTCACTTGATTTTCTAGGTCTGAAGCTATAGCTTGATTCGGACTCCTTCGGGTGGATCATCTTCGACGAGAAAGATCGGAGTCCAAACTCATTCCCGATAACTTCGGAACCATGCTAAAGTCCTTGGAGCGGTGTAGGGGTCTTCCGCAATTGCGCGGACACGCTACAAAGGTAGCTAACCCCCTATACTTGCATGTTTTTTGAAAAAAATCTATTTTGTTGAGAAAATCTCTCATTGAGAGATCATGATTGATTTCATAATCAATCAAAATGATCTTAAAGATTAACCGGTGAATTTTATTTACCGTTGGATTTATAATCCAAAGGCTTCTCTGTTTAACAAACAAAATCTTTCTAGTTTGAGAAAGATCAGGAAAATATCGAATTTAATTCTAACCTTTGATGACCATTGGATCTTCAATCCATTGGCTTTCTGTTTAAAAGAGAATGTTTTTCTTACGTAGAAAGATCAGGAAGATATTTTCTCCCTAATAGAATTTAATCTACATAGAATTTAATTTTATCAGAAGGAACACTCGCGTGCTTTGTGTTGGATATAGTGCTCTCAGAGTTAATTATTGGATCGCAGGCACGTGATTATATATTGGCCGGCCCCTCCCCTTGAGGAAGTGATTGATTTCATTTTGGAAAAAGACTATGGTTTAAGGTGTATGGAAATTTGATAACTCATTTCTCATTCCATTTTCATTTCGAGTGGCAACTTCATTAACCGATCGTCCACGGCTTTGGACGAAGTGAGACAAAGTATTCTACTCATTCTCTACATCAATCTTGGTCGTCTCTTTTAGCAAACTTGACGACCGAGTTGCCTCGGGTCAGAGGCGGGAGCCCGTTTAAAGATCCGTTGATGTGGTGCCACCTGGACGAGCAGATCGGAGATCGACGAGATCGGAGCAGCCGCAACAAAGCGTGGGATGATGGTTAAAGAACGAAGGACTCGGATCGTTCGGTATAACCTTTCTACCCTCTTTACAGTTTGTTAGTTTAGCAATAATGGCAGATCCGGGTTATAGCAATAATAGCCGCAACAAAGCGCCAGTTAAAAAGTTTTTGTTCCGCATTTGGCGTCTGTTAGACGACCGGGGCGCTACCGTAGACTTACAGTTGTTTCAGAGCCTCACCATTATACTTTACTAACTTGTGCTAACGCGTTTAAAATATCGATCGGACCGAATATCAAAAACTACAAGTTTTCTGTTCAATGTTTCTGTCGATTTTAAATCTGGTTTAAAAATTATTTTGATGATCCTAGAAAATTGAGCAGGGTTTTATAAGCATACTCCAAAAATTCGGTCACGTGATCTTACTATACCACCGCGGATCCGCGGTCAAACCTAGGGTTTGACCGCGCATCCACGGCCAGTATATAGGAACAGTGCTCCATATTTCTTCAGTGTGCTTTACTTTGTAAATTGTGGTTTTTGGTACTGTTTCTTTTGGGCCCAGATTTTTTACCGTACAGCAGATGTACGTGGGGCCCACTTCGTGAAATTTAGTCGATCGAAATTTAAACGTGTTAGTTTACAGTACTTACATTATATCTCCGACCGTGAATGTCATTCGAGCGGTAAACCGCGTCTGATTGCTATAGTTCTTTTAGACGGGTTTGCGAACGTGACATTCGCGTTGATGTTCTGTGTTGTGCTGTGATGTTGCGGGTTTGTCGTGGTGGATAGCAGTGTGCAATGGTAGTGCAGTTTGAATTTATTTGTACATTTGATATTGCGGGGCGAGCGTCCAACATGTGGACTGCCGTCACTGCCTGTTTGTATAACATTCTTTTGGGGCACGACCGGGTTGAGGTCGATGTACCCGTTGTACATATTTTTCATTTCTGTACTAGGTTTTACCCCGCGACGGAGTGCACGGATAGCCGGGTTCTGGAGGGCAACGGATCCGCATCTCATGGCTTTGAGAGGCAGAGGGGCCTTACTCTAGAATTGGCAGACTATTCACCGCACTCGTATGGGGTACAGGTTGACCCAACGAGGGGTGTTCAAGTTACCGGATTCCGTAAAATGCAGGGTGGTCCATTCATTATGCTGTAGGGGCTGCTTCGCTTCAGGTTTTGGCGGGTAACTTGCCGCACCCGTAGGGGTCTAGGTTTCATTGCACAGGCTATCCACACGACCAGGGGAACGTCGGGTTTCAGCAGCGGCTCTGTGAAACTCGAGGATCCCAGTTTATCTGTATTGTTCTGTGATGCTTATTACTTTTCTGTAATGTTGCATATTATCACGCCTGGAGCGATTATTGTATATTGGTATATATACTATTAGATGTTGTATATGTTTTGCACCCGCGCTAGTCCAGTCCCCGCTCTGTCGTTAGTTAAGTAACCTAACGGATGATGACGGGACCCAGTGACGAATGCGGATGGCATATACGTACATTTTATTTTCGTTCTTTTCTGATGTGATTAATTGATGGGACTGCGTTGATTTTGATCAATGCAAAGAAAAACAAACCTATTAGGCAGTTGTTGGAACAATTTTAAAAAATGTTATTACAAAGACGTTTCCTTTTGTTTTGCATAGTGATATTCGGTTGGAATATCCTGCACCTCATTCGACGAGGCAAGGGCCGATATCCCTTCACCGGGAATGACCCCTTGGGCAGAAGTTTGCGTCAGAGTAATAATTTCACTATAGTCGATTACAAGTTGCTTTGCATTGCGGTATTCAGTTGGAATATCCTGCACCTCATTCCACGGGGAAAGAGCCGAGATCCCTTCACCGGGTGTGACCTCTTTAGCAAAGGTTTTCGCCACTATATTTTTATAAAAAGCTATCAGGTTCCTTCAGCGATATCAAGTTCGTTACGTTAAAGGTTTTTCGCCAAAAACCAGCCGTAGCTCTCCGTCATTTCTTTTGGGTATTCAGTAGTATTCAAGCTATGCATTTTAGCCAAAGTTAAGGCATAGTGTTTGGTAGCTGCTGGGTATTCATTTGTTGCATTGATAGATGAGTTGGTTTGGGACAGTCGTTCTGCCGATTGGCCAAAGTCAGGGGCATGTGCGGGTGGGTTCAAATTGACAAGATAGTGACGGGTATAACTTGGCATGTGACTTATGACATTTTGACCAAAGCCAAGGCCATAAGAGCATGGGGCAAAAATAATATCGGGAGTTTCTAAAGAAACTTAAACTTGCCAAGTATGCGCATACCTTCTGGAGTATGATAACGTGAGTGGATTCCGTCACGTTATCATGCGATGAGAGTTGGATCCCGATTCCCACTGATGAGTTGGTTTACTCTTCGGGTGATCCCGATTGATTCTTCTTTTTGGTTTGGAGGAGAATTTGACAGTACAGTGGGAGGTTTCCTGATTAGATAAAGTGATAACCATTCTGATCTAGGTTAGAGTGCACGCAGAGTGTTTCTTTTCTCTCTCTCTTTGGCAGCGACCTTTGACCGACCCTAGACTATGACTCAGTGACCAAGTTGACCGAACCTTCTTAAAATACTGGCTTTTGGATTGTCCGAGTTGCATAAGTCCTTGCCGCTCCTTCTTTTACCCTTTGCATTTCTCAGAACACCCTGTATTACTACGGACATCCACTTCCATTGGATAGATCCATCGTATGGTTATATACGAACTCGAAGGGACTTCTTCGAGGATGGATCCAGGTTCAGGAGAAATAGAATTGGTTTATTCAGTTGTCTTTTATTATCACCTTCTCTCAGGTTGCGAGGGCTCCTTGGTTTAGGAGAGTACACCTATTACGCTTATTGGATAGTCTTCTTCCAAACCATAGGCAGGTGCCGAAAGGTGGGGAATGAAGAAAACCAATTAGCCTAAGTAGGGTGTACAGAAGGTAATATGTAAAGACAAAATAAAGAGATTAGAAAGAGGGCAAAGTAAATTGCGACTATTATCATTCACGACCAAACCGTGTACTTCATCGCCACTTCTATTTCACCTTTAAAAGAATAAGGTATTATTCAGTTGTCTTTTATCATCACCTTCTCTCAAGTTGTGAGTACTCCTTGGTTTAGGAGGGTACACCTATTATGCTTACTGGATAGTCTTCTTCCAAACCATAGGCTGGTGCCGAACGGTAGGGAAGGAAGAAAACCACTTAGCCTAGAAGGGGTGTACAGAAGGAAATGAATAAAGACAAATAAAGGGATTTGGAGAGATGGCAAAGAAATATACGGTTATAGTCATGAATTGGATTATGGAAGAGGCATTGCTAGGAATACCAGGATACCCCTACTAAACATTTTCATGTTTCAGTGCATTGTTGAAGCAAAACTGTTTTCCCGATTAGATACTTACTCCAGGGTATGTATTTACCAGGTATGATTCTCATATCTGTATGGTTTTACAGATGATGAGTGGGAGTAAGTTATTGGGAATTAGGTAATTATCCTCATTATATCGGAATTCATTGTAATTGGTGATATTTGAGGAAATTGCCTGGGTACAGTTTTCCACCTACGACGCACAGGTTTTGAGTTGTTCAACTCAGTGGACTTATACAGAGTAATGTATGTTGTCCAAGTATCCATCAGGACAAAGGGGTAGGTCCTCGTACTATGTTCTGTTTACTTATGACTTCTCTAGTTTTTAGACAAGTGTTTCGTAGAAATATAAGGTCTAAGTTTTGAGAAGTTGTGGGTATAAGAATAAAGTAGAGAACCAGGTGTCACAAGTATCGGGATTCTTCAAAGAGATCGAAGATGTAGATTCTTGTGATTGGTATTCAGTTGATAGTAATGGTTTTGAGAAACTTGTTTCTCTTTCAAGTTACTCATAATTGGATGGATTCCTAAGTTGAGTAATGCTGATTAGCCTCTTTCCATTAAGTTGATATGCACTGAAGACAGTTGTATGATTTGAATCTGGTTCCAATTAAATAAGTGCCAAAGTTTCTATATTGGATATAGAATGGTTCATATCTTAACGATGTTAAGGTACGGGGAGTTGTTCGGCTTATACTTAAAACCAGACTCTGGATAACTCAGGGCACGTTTCTGTAATGGCTGTTTGTGGGTTGGCCCAGGCTATGACGAGGGTTGACTTTCTACCATTTGTTAGATCAATAGTGATATTGTTCTTGACTCGCCACAGGTTTAGTAAAATGGATTTTTTCAGAAAACAGTAGTGGGAGTATGGTAGAACTGGAAGTGATTCCAGAACCGCAAACGATTACGGAAAATTTAATAGGACCTATATATTCAATCAGGTTTGACATTCCATTAGCCACTCCGCAGATATGGGGGGTAACCCCAGACACCCGAGAGGTACTTCGGTAGCCTCAAGGACGGTGACAGGGAGGTTCTTGTTTACCCAGACTTGACACTACTGTTGTTCCAGACTATGAAACCCGGCAGGAGGTGAAGTATAGCGTCGTTCTAAACTAGTTTTAGAAGTGCACATATATATTATTCTGCCAGAGGGTTGTTGTGGTCAGTGGGAGCAGCGGAAGTATAGTGGGCAAGTAGCTTATGTCTATTTATAGACTAGAGCAGTTATAGCGGAGATAGATCATCTAATTTTTGATGTGACAGTCATAGATTTGACTTCATCAGAATATGGGATGGATCTGTTAAGAAGGTAGTAGGGTGTGATGTCTTGGTATTTGGATGACATACACAGTGTAGGAAGTAAAATTCCTATACTACGATCGGTTGTACTGTGGTCGTCACACAGTTGTTTCTCCAGACAGGATATAGATATAATATCTGACATTCTGATTTCTAGATCTATGGTTTTAGATCTAGATTTGGGTAGTTTCCCAATGTGGGTACTTTGACAATATTCTGATAGTTTTTGGAATAGATGACTCCTGGCATGGTGGTGTACCTACAGGTGATGGAGTCACCCTCTCTAAAGGTATCTTACAGACTAAAGGGGAGAGGGATGTGAATGATTGGCAGATCACTTGCTTAGGCAATTGAGTCAATCGTGAGATGTCAAGTACCACACCAGATGTTGTTTTTGCACTAGATGCAATAAGTTTGTATTAATCCAATCCTGAGAAACATAAGGAAGCAGTTTTAAAACATAAGTACATGTTCTACGGATTAGATGACGGCAGCCTCCTTCGGGAGACGGTTATCATTCCAGGCTTCAAAGGTGACATGGTTGACAGAGTGATTGTCAGAGTTATAGTTTTCCCTCTGACGAGGGACAGTATTTTGGACAGGTGGTCCAAGAGGATACTGTGGGAGGCATGGTGCAGGATACTGATTAGGTTCAGTAATCGATACAGTCTAAGAAGTTTGGATTTTGAGTTCATTTATGAACTAGGTCCCATCAGATATCCAGACATATTCTAAGACAGGTATTACTCAATTCGGGAGATGGCTTTCTCCGCGAACTTGAGATTAAGAGAGATATAGAAAGAAACATCAGGGCGGATCCACTCACTGAGGTTATTTCTCGAACACAATAGGTTTACAAACGGGCTTTGTGAAACTGATTAGTAGAGGAGTTGGATGTTCGGTTTCATACGGGCTGTGAGTAGTCGACATCGCAATAATTAGCCTTAAGTGCAAGTGGGGGATTGTTGGATATAGTGCCCTCAGAGTCAATTATTGGATCGCAGGCACGTGATTGCAATGATTGCGGAGGACCTATACCGGTAGGACAGTCTTACTCGAGATGATAGTATGCTATCTGGTGTGCCTTTATCAGTCGTGTACAGGTTCAGGTGACTGATCACTGTTGCACTTTGATAGAGCCCTTAGGATCTTGCTTTACTACCAACAGTATGATGGCGATCATAAACGTGAGAGTTGGGTGGTTTATAAGCATATCCTTAATTGTGGTCCCTAGTCATGGGAGTTTCGAGACAGGGCATCGATACTCCGGAGTAGACTAGTGTATACAGTCGAGACCCCGACGAGGGGCGGTGGCCGGTCTCACAAGCCACTGGTGTCAGTTGGATCACCTAAGATGTATACAGGTGCTCATTGGGTTATGAGCACACCGGACAGGACTCGCCGGGAATCTGCTAGTTGGTACTATACCTATCGTCAGATAGCAGTTCCCTGGTGACATGTGTACAGGTTAGTTCATCGACCTGAGGTCGTTATTTTTCTCGTGTGAGTTCCCACTGTGCTTTGATTTCTACCCTACCACGGCATAAAGGAGTCATGCAAACAGGTATTTTTTGGGTACAGTCCCGAGCCACATGGAGGCAAGTGAGCGGATCGGCAGGGGATTCGTCTCTCCCGGTATTGGGGGTGAGATCGTGCTGTGTCTAGGAGAGCCATTACATAAAGCCCACGGCCGTGGCAGGAGATTTACTGGTAGGTACTCCAGTAGTATCTCAGGGTGTTTTTGGGCTACACTCCGACATGACTTATACCGCTTTTTGGGGTCTGACGTTACCAGCCCCCTAGGCAGATATGCGATACTCATAGACGAACGGACCGGACTGTATATACATTGTCACTGTTAGGCTCAGTAGGGTTTCCCGATGAGTTCGCTCATCGGCCTCCCTTGAGGTCAGTCCATGGGCAGCCGTTACGCACAGCTAGTGCCACTGACGGCTTGTGGTTAAACCCACTGCCAGGGTACTGACGAGTCGTTAGAGTCCCCCAAAGACAGTTTCCCAAGTTCGGGCGAAACGTTATAGAGGCCGTATGGTTTTATGGCAGGGTTCGGAAAATGCACGTGCGTTTACGCACGTGTCATATTTCGGGCAGATGATACTGGTAGGTTTTGGTTTAAGCCGGATCCGAGTATTATATTGAGTAGATATAATATCTTTGTCTTAGTTGCATTTGTATTCGGTCGTAATACAAATGCGGGTATTTTTATACTGTTATGGGGTTGTCCTGAAATTTGTTTTAGGGTCGCTTTTGGAAGTTGCCAGTTTCCAGTTTCCAGTTTCCATCACCCGTCTTTATCATTCGGTTAAAGACGGATTTATCTTTTCTTGAGATGAGTGTGGATGCTTCTAGAAGGTTCTAGAAGTGGTGAGGTGTTAAGTGACTCATTAGTGCAATTAATGATTCATTTAATGCAAGGGTGAGTTGGTTTATGTTCATTGGTTTGCATTAATTGTTCTTTGTGACTTATGCTTTTCATTCATGGTTATGATAAGCTTCAAGTTTATTGTCACCCTCCTTCCTTGCTCCTACCCTCACCTCCCTCTTGATATATATTGGCCGGCCCCTCCCCTTGAGGAAGTGATTGATTTCATTTTGGAAAAAGACTATGGTTTAAGGTGTATGGAAATTTGATAACTCATTTCTCATTCCATTTTCATTTCGAGTGGCAACTTCATTAACCGATCGTCCACGGCTTTGGACGAAGTGAGACAAAGTATTCTACTCATTCTCTACATCAATCTTGGTCATCTCTTTTAGCAAACTTGACGACCGAGTTGCCTCGGGTCAGAGGCGGGAGCCCGTTTAAAGATCCGTTGACGTGGTGCCACCTGGACGAGCAGATCGGAGATCGAAGAGATCGGAGCAGCCGCAAAAAAGCGTGGGATGATGGTTAAAGAACGAAGGACTCGGATCGTTCGGTATAACCTTTCTACCCTCTTTACAGTTTGTTAGTTTAGCAATAATGGCAGATCCGGATTATAGTATACGATAGCGCCAGTTAAAAAGTTTTTGTTCCGCATTTGGCGTCTGTTAGACGACCGGGGCGCTACCGTAGACTTACACTTTGCACGTGAGCCATTGGCTTATAGCACCTCACGTGTATATCTTGTGAGGCACTGCCAAGAAGCTGGTGCTGGCGCTCACGTGGATATCACATGAGGCGCTGCCAAATAGCAGGCTCTAGCGCTCACGAGGATATCACGCGAGGCGCTGCGGGACCAACATAAGATTTAATCCTAACCGAAGCGGCACCTACATGCTTTTCATGTGGTAGCGCATGTGTTTAACAAATGGGGCTTCCCTTTAGTATATACGTGGGTTAAGTAGTGTAAGGTTATACATTGCTATAGAATTGATGGCTTAGAAGATATATTTAGGATCCTTGTAATCTAAGGCTTTTTCCATCTCATGAGCCGTAAGGGTCTCAAGATGGTTTTTCTCTCTATAAGCTGTGAAGACCTCATAAGTGCATAGTCTCCTTAGAAATCGTGAGGATTCTTAAGTGTTAATCACCTTCGTGAGTTGTAAAGATCTCACTCATGTATTTTCTCCTTACGAGTATATGGTGTTTTTCGTCACCCAATTGAAATGGGAAATATGCGTCGCTTGTCAAGCGTATACAGATTCCCCCTACCTGGGATTGGCCGGGGTTTATTGATTGTGGGGATTCGAATTTTCGGCAGCCGCGGACCAAGCTGATGTTAATTACCCCTCGCCTTTGAAGCGAAAGAACCTCCGATAGACGAGTCAAACTAGTCATGCGAACTCAATGTGCAATGTACATGTGTTGTGTTTTGAAAGGGACTTGGACGTATCAGGGGGGCCTCGCAGAGTTTACGGGGGCCCCACTACCCGGATAGTAGACTGGGAGTCAAGGGAGCTAGCAACCCCCTTGCAGGGTGTGGGGCAGCGCCCCGTTAGAAATTTTTTCTAACAGGAGACGTGTTTTGATTATGGAGTGTGAGGGAAAAAGAGGGGTGAGCAGCGTCCTAAGGACCCGTGGGTGCCAGCGCCTCACGCTCCCGACACGTAGGAGCTGGACGCCCGTGGACCATGTGCAAGGCGCGTGAGCACCGGGCGCCTCACGCGCCCGGCATGTGGACGATGGGCGCCTGCATAAAAAAGGGGCTTAGCCCTAAGATTAAGAGTTAAACACTCGAGGGAGTTCGGAGTCTCCCAGAAAAAAGGATGATTTTTATCTTTATGGAGTTAAACTCCCAAAAGGATTTTGAGTGGAGTTAAACTCCCAAAATATATTTATTTATGGAGTTAAATTCCAAAAGATTTTGACAAATGGAGTTGAACTCCCAAAAATCTTCGGAGATGATCAAAGGGGGACCATTTTCTTCTTCCTTGAGCCCTAGATTTTCTCCTAAGCCTCGGATCTTCCCCAAAGTGGGATTTTTTGAGATGGGTCGCATTCTTCCTCCTCTCTGTTGGCTGGATTTTGGGATAAAAGGAGGTGAGACTTAAAAATCTCCCCTTTTATAGATTTGATGGGAGATCCGGGCCCTCCCTTGTAGATTTTATGGTGGAAAACTATTTCTTTTTGGAAAAGGAAGAGCTAAACTCTTAATTTAATTCAAAAAAGAAAAGAAAGTTTAAAACCTTAAGGAAGAAGAAGGAGGCACAAAAACCTTAATTTTTGAGGGAATCAATTATTATCCTTCATTTTTCCATCATGTTTGCCTTTATAGGCTTGCAAGTTCACACATAACCTTTTGAGCTTTACAAAATAGCATTTTGCCCATCTCATGACTCATATGCTTATTTTTTTTTGCACATGAGCCATGGGCTTTACAAAAATTTGACTTTATGCCCATTTTCCTTATATTTATTCATAAAAAATACATCAAAATTATTTATTACATAATTTCCATTTTGGCATGGGACAGGCCGGCCGCGGGGCTCGACTTGGGCATGGGCCTACTTGACTTGGGTTTGGGCCCGCTTACTTGGGGTTGACTTTTACTTTGACTTGGTCAACTGAGATGTAATTTTTGACCCAACAAAGCACCCCCATCAATAAATGCACACCGCGTATATGAATCGTGTGCATGAAACTGATGGATTTTGTTCTGCAGATGTTTGATATTGAGGCGGAACATCATTCCGAGGGCAGAGCATCATTCCAGGAATCGGAGCATCCTTCCGAGGTGCGGAGTATAATTCCACGATCGGAGCATCATTCCGAGGAGTGGAGCATAATTCCGGGCTCGGAGCATCATTCCGAAGAGCGGAGCATAATTCTGGGGGTCGAAACATCATTCCGAAGAGCATAATTCTTGGGTTGGGGCATCATTCCGAGAATCATAATTTCAGGGTCGGAGTATCATTCCAAAGTGCGGAGCATAATTCCAATATGTAAGGCATAATTCCGGGATCGGAGCATCATTCTGAAGAGCATAATTTCAGGATCGGAGCATCATTCCGAAGTGCGGAGTATAATTCTAAGGGAAGGATATATTCAGAGACGAAGCATAGTTTCGTCGTAGGATTTCGGGGCGAAGCATAATTCCGACGTGGGACGGATATATCCTAAGACGAAGTATAATTCCGTCACAGGGCAAATTTCTGACCGAAATACGGTTCCGATGCATAGGTTAATTCCCAGGCTAAGCATAATTCCGCCAGGGAAGGTAGATACTCCGAGGCGAATTATGATTTCGACACAGGGTACATTCTGAGATGAAGTATGATTCCGATGCAGAAGTAGGTATTCTGAATGAAATATAGTTTCGATGTAGAGGTAAATTCCCAGGCAAAGCATAATTCCGACAGGTAAGGTGGATACTCCGAGGCGAAGCATGATTTCGACATGGGACACATTCTGAGATGAAACATGATTCTGACGTGGTTATTGTTGGTTGACTTGATTCCGAGATGGAGCATAATTCCGACAGGGAGGTCGTTGGTCGACTTGATTCCGAGGCGGAGCTTGATTCCGACGGGGAGGTCGTTGGTTGACTTGATTCTGAGATGGAGCATAATTCCGACAGGAAAGGCAGATACTCTGAAGCAAGGCATGATTTCACTACGGGGTACATTCTGAGATGAAACATGATTCCGACGCAGAGATTGTTGATTTGATTTGATTTGGAGGTTTCTTATCCGTCCAGCGGGGCTTTTGAGCCTGAGACTTGGAATTTGGGTTTTTGTTCGGCGTCAGTATCGCTACACTTGAATATGGTACCAGGAGCGAATCATCATTTGTTGTGGAGAACATGGGATTTGGGTTGGCATCAGTATCGCTACACTGGAATATAGTACTAGGAGTGAATCATCATTTGCCATGAGGGGATTTCCTTCGTTCCCAGTTTAACGACTTAGGGGTCATATGTTCCCAGTTTAACTACTTAGAGGTCATCTGTTCCCAGTTTAACGATTTAGGTGTTATCTGTTCCCAGTTTAACGACTTAGGGGTCATCTGGATCGAAAGTTTGAAATTTTGGGATTGGGGTCAGCATCAGCGTTGCTAACACAGGAGCACAAGTACCAGAAGCAATTCATCATTTTCCTTTACCTGTTGGAGAGCGATAGCTTAGGAGATAGGTTTAGGTCCCTATCATTTAAGGCCTTTTAATTTTATGAGCCGTAAGGGTCCCATAAAAGCATTTTCTCCCTACGAATCGAAAAGATCTCGTAGGTGTATTTTCTCCTTAGGAGTCATGGGGATTCCTAAGTGTGTTTTTCCTTCGTGAGTTGTATGGATCCCACGAAGGTGTTTTCTTACGAGTCGAGAGGATCTCGTAAGTTTTTCCCTCCTCATGTATTGTGAGGACTCATAAGTGGGTCTTCTCAAATGGAGCATAATTCTGATGGCGGAGATCGACCACGGAGCTTGCGATTGCCGTGGGGCATGGGTGTGATGAGGATTATTTGGCTCTGTTTATTATATACGGTAGTCAATTTAGGGACTAGTTGCATGGCTGAGAGAATTTAGGGGATTTGGAATTTGGTTGGCGTTTGCATCGCTGTACTGGAATATAGTACCAGGTGCGACTCATTATTCGCCATTTGGGAATTTTTGGATTTGGATTTTGGTTAGTGTCTGTATCACCAACACTGAAATATGGTTTCAGGAGCGGCTCATCATTCGCCATTGGAGAATTTTTTTTACCGTGATTGCTCTATCATTTCAGCTTTCCTTATCGCAAAGATCACGATTGCCCTATCATTTCGGCTATTTATTCGTGGTTGCCCAATCATTTTGGCTTTTCTTTTATTTACACAACAATTTTTTTACACTCCCAATTTAACGACTTAGGGTCGATTGTTCCCAGTTTAACGACTTAGGGGTCGAATGTTCCCGGTTTTAATGACGTGGTGGTCAATTGTTGAAGCCTAGGCTCGATTCTGCGGGAACCACTGGCTCCTTTGGCTTTATTGCATAAGCGGGCTCTTCATCATCTAGATCAAGCCAGTGTCAGATGGCAACATCTACGTCATCGTCATGGCTATAAGGAATAGGAGGACTTGTTCCTATAGACTCCATCATGCAGATCATATGGGTTGTGTACCCGTCTATTACTTTTTCATTAGTAATGTTACTCGTTGGGCTTTTGGCTTGTTGCCTTGGCCCGCTCCTTTCCAAAAAGGGCAGACGATTGACAGCAGCAGATTCCCGAAGGGCTTCGGTCTCCGTTTATATGAAATTAGCGGTCGCTGCTGGATTGTTCGCTAACACGCCTTTAGGTAGTTCTATCTCTCCTGCCTTATATTGTTTTTCGACCCAATCTTTGAAGATGAAGCAGTCCTCAATGGCATGACCTATCACTCTGTGATAGGGGAATTATTTGGGGTCGCCAGTCATATTCGCTTCTTGCGGTCTCTTTGATTCTAGAAATTGTAGACCGTTCTTTAGGGCGTCCTTGAATATCACGTGGACTTTGTCCCTTCTGAACGGATAGACCTTATCCAGCTTCTCTTTCAGAGGAGATTCTCCTCCTTCTCCCAACACTGGCTTCCGAGGCTGGTTGGCATTAGGCCTGCTCAACCCTCGCTTATTTCGGCCAGCCGAAGTGTTAAAAGATTCAGTATCGTCGGAATTTCCGCTTTCATGATTATCGTCCTTTCTGTTTCTCTAGGATTTATTGTCATTTTGGAAATCAGAGGAGAACTCCTACTTTGAGCACTCCAACATCTGAACTTTCCTGGTCAGCTCTTGAAATGTTTTGAGACCCGCGGTGCATAGAAATGGGGCCATCTAATTGTTGAGATTTTCTACAAGGAATCTAACAGATTGGTCCTGATCTATCGGCGATTCACATTTAACGGAGAGATTGAGCCATCGGGTTATAAAATCCATGCAGCTTTCGTCGTTCTTTGATTTGGTCCTTACGTGGTCGGCAATGATGATCTTATCGCTGACACTCATGAACCTCTGTCGAAACAAAGATGCCATTTGGACGAAAGTAGTAACGGGGCCATCCGGTATGCTCGCATACCAGTCGAAAGTGACATCTGTTAAGATATTAACGAACTGGTGGAGGAGAAGTGCATCATTGCCCCCAGTATTCCCTCATGAGTATTTAAAGTAGGTGATGTGCTGATTTGCATTTCCCGTCCCATCAAATCTTCCGAATTTGGGGATGACATAGCTACTAGGAAACTCTATAATATCATACCGAGCAGGATATTGTCTCCCGCTACTGCTGACACCCTTTTGCGCTTCGGTTTCGGCTACCAATATTTTGACTTTATTGGCGACCAAATCCATGATTTGATCTTGCGTTAGCGGGTTGCTGTTATCGGTAGTTAAGACATTTCCCGAGATAGGATGTGGCCGACTTTCATGCGGCTCACCGACCTTTAGATTTGAGGGAATAGGCGTTGACTACCTCGGGATACTGTTTCCCGGTTCATGAGCAGAGCCTTGTGCCTGATTGGGCGGCTAAGAGGCAACTTGGGCCGTGATCTGTAAGACGATGGTTGTCAAGTCGTCAATTTTCGAGTAGAGCTTGGTCATCTTCTTGCCTTTAATTCTGAGCTGCTTTTGAAGCTCTTGGAGAATTTGCTGCTCTACAATCTTGAGATGGAAGATTGGCTCCTCTTCGCTTTCCGAGCCTGACTCATCAAGAACCGAGGGATCTCTCTGCTTATTAGCCTCACTGGAAGGGTTTTCATTACGTTCCAGAGGAGGCTGGTCTTGGGAAGTGGTAGCCACATTTACACCAGATTGGATTTGAGATGTGGTGGCCCCATCCTTGCTCTTGCTGCATGTGCCCGCCGTGTTGACAGTGTGGACCACATATCCAGCCATCTCTTTATTTTTGGCGGCTGATTTTTCGGACCGTTGTCGTGGCCCTTCAACTTCGAGAGAGAATGGGCGACTGAAGTCGGTTGGCCTGGCTGGGTCCTTAGGTGGCACGGTCTGGATTGCGGTTTTCTTGACTCTTGCAATCATGGTATCCTTCTAAACCAATTTCAGCGGTTCAAAAGAGTTAGAGAGCCTTACAGCCGATTTAGCTGTTGTTGTGGGGTAACCTCGTTCTTGAAAACCCACGAAGTTCAAACTAGCAGGATCCCTAGCCCTTTTGTTGGCTCTGTATCTGAGCTTCTTCTGTCTTAGCTTCACAATTTTGAGGGCTTGGCGGGCGTCCGTTATCAAAGAAGCCATCGTGAGTCGATTGAGGGGGAGCTTATAGAAGATACCCGATTGAGCAGTTGTCAAGGGTACCGCTGGAGCTTGCCCGAGATGCCTTATTGCTTTGTTAGTGTTGATGGCTTTGCCCCCAGCTGGAGAAACGGAGAGTCGATCGAAAACGGATTTGTGCTTGAGTTGAGGTGCCTTCGCAACCATGACATTTGGTCTTTTCCCTTTTAGGGCTGATTTATCTATCACCGGGTATGAGGAGCAGGGATGGCGTTAGCTAGCATGAACAGAATAGAGCCAAATGGTAGCAGCGGCTCCTTCCACAGTCGCCCGAGACTGGTCGGGAGGATCGTACAGACATCCATTTTCATCGTGTAGGAGATGGTAGCAGTGTTGAGAGCTGGGCTTGTCCTTGAAGACATTTTGTTGCGTCTGAAGATTGCAATTAGAAAATTTTAACCTGTACAAAGAAATATGATTTCAGTACATCCAATCGATGCATATGTTGATTGAGTTCGCATGAACGTTTAACCCAAAATATGGGAGGAGAGAAACGTCCCACCGGGCGTGCCAGAATCTATGGGGTGTTTTTCATCACCCCATTGAGATGAGAATTACGCGTCAATTGTCAGGCATATACAGATTCCCCCTACCTAGGGTAGGCCGGGGTTTATTAATTATAGCGATCCGAATCTCCGACAGCCGCGGACTAAGCCGTCGTTAATTACCCCTCGCCTTTGAAGCGAAAGAACCTCCAATTAACGGGTCAAACTACACATACGAACTCAATGTGCAGTATACATGTGTTGTGTTTTGAAGGGAACTTGGACGTATTGGGGGGCCTCGCAGAGTTTACGGAGGTCCCGCAGAGTTTTCTAACAGGGGACATGTCACGACCCGGAATTTGGCATGTGACCGGAACTTAAATCACGCAACGTCTAAAGGCGTAACGTAATTCAAGTAAGCCGGAGCCCAGAAATCTAAACCTTTTTTGCGGAAAATGGTGGACGTGCGGTTTTGAAATAAAAGTATAATGAAATCAAGTTTTTCTTTAAAATGCATAGATAATGATATATGAAAATGCAAGTGGATTATATATTAGTTGAAAAAAAATTCGTCCTTTAAACCTTTGGGCAGCACATCCCTTGTATATTTTGATCCAAAACCACACACATGCAATATATATAGGCATCCCTAAGCGGGAGCTAGCTCTTCGCCAATTGGCAGATTCACAACCACGAAATAAGCAGTAAATATACGACGCACTACGGGGAAGATCAAACAGAGAAAGAACAATAAATAAAGCAAGACATCAAAACTTCAAATAGCAAACATACACCCAACGCTCTAAGTTTCGCAAACACAAGTCTGTTTAGGTCTACCAATATACAAATTCTAGTTTCTGATTTGATGGAGTTTATCCTGATACAATAGAATATAAAAGTATGAAAGTGGTCACGATCCAATGTGTGTCCCACCTACCAAAGCAAAATACCCTGAAGGAATTGTGTGCTAGCGATACTGCTACTGATCCAAGCGGTCGAAGCTGCAAGAAAATTGTGGCACAACGGGGTGAGTTGCCAATTCGTGAGTAGAAAATATCAGCTGATAGAAATCAAATAAACAGCAATCCCTAGGCCCTACTGTATCATGAAGGTAATATTATGATATCTATGGTGACCTTGTATTCATATATATCAACAATAGAATCAATGCCAATGACATATAAAAAAACAAACAGCTGAATCATATACCTGTATGCATGTGAAATCAATCAACGTGTGTCCATCAACGACACATCAACATCATGGAACCTGAGTGTCCAATATCGACACTCAAAACATCATGAAACCCGTGTCCAACATTGACACGTAAATCCTCATTTTTTAGACGTCGCATTCTCAGATCGGCCCTTATGTCCATCTCACGACTCCGGTCGATATCCTCCGGATAACCGCCGGGTCCAAACTATCACCGGTAGGTAGACATCCCCCTGCCAGGCTCATTAACATTCTCACAATCTTTTTGTCCTGGGGTACCTTACCGGGTCCACCATGTACCGCAGATGGCTCATCTAACTCCTCAAATCGAGTATCACATAGCTCAGAACCGAGAAAACTCATGGTGGACGCCTCGAAATCACATCACGAGAAACCGCGTTTTTAAAACAATTCATAATTTCCTTTGAAATATAACCGCGGTTCTCAAATCCAGAGATCTCATGAAAACAGTATCTCAATGTATATAACCATAAAGTACGATGTATGCAAATATAAAACAGTAATGTGAGCACATTAAGAATATCATGCATGTATATCATTTGATAGTACTAAATAATGAATGTACTTTACAGTTAGAATAGTATTGTGCTATAGCAGTTCTACTGTGCAAGTGGCATGGCAATTACCGATGATGAATGTGTGAGCCGGCAAATCCGTGTAAGTGTAAGATGTGTATCATCGGTAATTATGCAGGTGTACTTGCAGACGATATCATACAACGGCAAATACCGAAAATATAACACGTATCTCACGAAGGATAATCCAACATAAACATGAATGACAATAAGGTACGTAACTACACATGAACCATACGATCAGTTTAAATGATACAAAACGTAGTTTTGAAAGTGGGGGCTACAGTGTTTTTAAGGAAAAGGCACCATTTGAAAATCCATAGCATCCCTTGAGATTTCCATTTAAAAGAGCATACGATTCGTCGGTTTTGGAAATAAGTATGGTTCAGGTGAAATCTTTACGTCAGCGATCCAGCCTCATAATATCCGATATGGAAATATCCTCGATCATCGTCCCCAAATCACGAGCGTGGATCAATCGTCTGGTATATCTCATCGCGTACGGTAATCCATCGTACGGTGGCATCAAAATTAGGTTAAGGATCTATCGTCCTATTCATCGATAAGGATACGGATCTATGGTCTCATACGGCATGTCATCTTTTATTTTCATGTATACATACATACATATGTCTCAAGTCATATCCTTATTGATCTCATATTATATCATTAACAATCTCATTTTCGTATCCAGGCATATGTATATAAATATTCATATCGCTTCGCGTCCTCATATCAAGCATATCCGCTCATATCCTCTTATATCATCATCTTGACATCTCAATTCACGTCATCTTGTATTAATCATATCATCTCATACTCACTCTTTTGATCATATCTGTAAGTTCCTAGCATAGGTTTCTCCGACTATATTCTATATATCGGTTTTCATTTTATAATTGCAGGGGTGCTATACGCCATCCACCCAACTTCCCTCGCAGATATAAATTTACTCACCTGTTAAACTCCTTGCTTAGTCAAAGTCGATATGCTTCGTCTTCTCAGAAGTCCACGCGAAAGTACCTACAATCAAAACACATCGTAATGCTATTAAAACCAAGTCCGAAAACCGATACGGCACGCGAAGTGATCATAGGTTAGTATCTATAGCCTATGCATGCAAAAACAACCAAATAACTCTCGTTGTTGACGTGCAAATGTCCAACGACGAAATCCAAATTCAAATACCAAAATCCAAGTTTCAGAAATCGGAAAATACGAAATCAGCAACATAAGAAACCACTCCTAGATTCTACCCCGGGTCAAACTAGGATATTTTGCATATAGAATTGGTCTAGATATCAGATAACAAAACCATGGACCAAGAATCAACACCAGAACTTACAGTGTGGCCGTAATTTGCGGCCACAAGGAATATATCTGCGGCCATGATTGAAGGGGAGAGGCTCGGGTTTCTATTCTAGCTTCCTATATGCCTGCTCGTCTCGTTGTGATGGGAACTTAATTTATGGGTCTCTCGGGTCATCCCAGATTTCAATATATGATCACAAACTATCAAATATTCGATGTCGGGAAAATTCTAAGTTCGTGTATTGGGTTCTAGTCTCTGGTCTTGGCCAGTAAAACATCACTAAGGTCATGTAAAATACTCACTACATCTTAGTTACCACTTTACAAGTCCACACGTCCACTAAATATCAACTTAGAAATTTCTAAGATCATCAATCTCACTAAAACAAACACTAAACATAACTATGAGTTGAAGGAATAAATTAACAAGAAGAGAAGTGAAGTTATACCTCCTGGAAGTAACTCAAGAAAAACCCTAAATGCTCCAAGTGCTCAAAATCCAAACTTGAGCTTGCTATGGGGTGTAGGATGAGTTTGTGTGCATTTTTAATGAAGGTGAAGTGATGTTTTGGTAAGGTTTTGGAGATAATTCATGGAGGTAGAGGAGGGTGAAGAAGGAAGGACGAGATGAAGAAAATGGTGAAGTGAAGAAAGAAATGAGAATGAGATGGAGGAGTGGTCAAGTGTAGGAGCCATACTCTTTCTCTCTCTCTCTCTCTCTCATGCCATGCCTCCATGTCATAATTTTGTCCCCCACTCTCTCTCCTCAATCATATCTCTCCTTTTCTTTTCTTTTCTTTTTTTTTCCTTTAAAACCCCAAATAACACAATGTAAATGAAACAACAAATAACAATGAAACCATGCAACAAAATGTAACATGTCATGGTGCACTAGCCATGGCTAATTAAAAATACGGGTTTCGCTTAATCATAATTAGTAGTGCACTAATCAAGTTTAATTT
The DNA here is from genome assembly GCA_030015575.1 of Agapanthus africanus. Lineage (NCBI taxonomy): Eukaryota > Viridiplantae > Streptophyta > Magnoliopsida > Asparagales > Amaryllidaceae > Agapanthus > Agapanthus africanus. The sequence goes on from JASDDO010000006.1 coordinate 372,196,068, forward strand.
AAACTTGCATATAATTAATTATAAAATGCCCAAATCCAATAAATACCTTTTTAATAAATAATACAATATTAATCACCAATTATTTTCCAAATATTGGTATTTAATTATACATTTTACGAAAACCCCAAATTCGCAAATCGAATAGTTTTCGTGAAATATATTATTTTATTATTTAAATTCCAAAAATCATATTTTATATTTCTAAAATGTTGCACGACATGTTTTGAGGGTGGAGCGTAAGGGAAAAAGAAGGGTGGGTAGCGTCCTAAGAACGCATGGGCGTGATTAGAATGAAAATATTAAGTTAACCGCAATCAAGAACGGCGTCACTTTGCAGCTAGCCGGTGAGTACGGGTCGATCCACAGAGATGGGTAATTTTCTTATTTGTGTTTTTACGAGTTGATTCTAAATGTTGTTTGGATTGATTAAATCTAAAACCTAGATCTATTAATAAACTAAGTTAATCTAATTTAAAGTCTCGCTAGGGTTAGGTTTAGGGGAAGTTTGGAGATTTAAGGTTTCCTCACCGCTTTCAATGCCTTATTATTGATCTATTAGATGTTACAGTAATTATCCATAAAGTGGATAAGAATCTTTTGGGAAGATGTTTCTTCCTTTAGATTCGTATCCTTCCTTTATCGATAATTACCCTAACCTCCATGGAAAACGCGCGCAACCGGACCTTTATACTACGGTTCATCGTTACCTCAAGGGGTAGGATGCCGTAGGGAGCGGTTGTGCGTGCATGCATGGAGTTCTAACTCTTAGGTGTGGATGGCATGAAAGGGGTGAGAGATCTCATCTCTCAATCATTTCCCTAAGGCTAACCCTAACGAGCGAGGAGATTACTCGCTCATTAGGGGATGGTAAAACATACTAATTAAAAGAGAATAAAAAGCAAAGAAATAAAGTTACTTACTAGTTTGATGGCTCCCTCCAAGCAATATAGAACAGATCTGAATAAACTCCCACTGATTCTGAATTTTATTTATTGAAAAGAGGCATAAGGGTTTTACAATTTTCGATTACAATTTATAAGTAAAACTAGAAAACTAAGGTTACAGACTCTCGCACATGTGCAATTACATATTTGCCCACGAAAAATCCCAACACCCGCACCGACGCACCGACACAAGAAAAATCCACCGACGCGGGCATTAGACGGCCGCGGAACCGCGGCAATAGGGCGCTTGGGCCGCGGTTCCGCGGCCCTTTGGTGGGCTTGGCTCACCATCATTCTGGGCTTGGTTCAGGATTTCTTGGGCTTCCTATTTTTATACTTCTTTTCTCTGTTGGGCTTCTTAGTCTTCTCCAGATCTTCAGTGAAAACTTGTAGCGATCTTTTAACCGTTCACATTGACATTTCGGACTGTATTGCCTTATACAATTGTAAATTGTTCTTCGTGACTAGGATCCGTCTACTTGTTGGTCAAAAGTCCTTTTTCTGTATCAACTTTCGTCTTTTTCACTGAATTCGCTCCAAGAACCTGTATCCTGTAATATGCAACAAACGTACGTCAAGAGTACCTGTTTATTTATAAAACGGATAAGAATAGGGGAATGAAAAATGCAATATTATGGTTTGAACAAATACCCCCAAACTTATCTTTTGCTCGTCCTCAAGCAAACTTATTTTTTAATTCACTAAAATCCTAACCGCACTTTCGCAGGGAAACGCGATTGCACTGAGCACGTGCAACAAGCCGTTAAACCTCTAGGCGTCCCTAGTAGGAGGAGTGTTGTCTCCTGAGGGTTTTCAGCGGATTACACCCACAAAATCCTATCAACTTGGCCCATTGACTTTTGTTCTCCAATTAGGTTTTCTAACAAGGAATTCTATTATCTTTTGACTCGCAAATTATCCACCCACATTCTTCACACTTCCTCATTATTTAACTTAAGATTATATATATTATGTAAACCTACTTAGCCTTCGGCATCTCTTAAGTTTTTCTTCTAGGGTTTCATCTCCATTTAGGAATTCCTATCAACTCTATTAAAGATACAAGTTTTATCTTTCATTCCTTTCTCTTATCTAAACTCTAATCACATATCCCCTACGTGTGTGTATAAATCACCCCTACACTCGGAAATTCAAATCAAGCAATCGTACTCTCGTCCATTGTCCAAAGCACTTATTAATTAGTGAATTTTTAAATGAAATTTGCTTACACATCCTTCATGCGACCGTTAATACTTCTTGAGGTACCAACGACCGATTACAAAATGTGTTTGCACATTAAAGCGTACTTCCTAGTTTTGCAACCCCCAAGGCTTTAGCAGTGACTCCCAAACCAGTTGGTCTAAGGCACTGGGTGATGAAGCACCCTCGCTAAATATTTTTCTATTTTTTACAGCCTTAAGTAATCACGAAAACCAGTGTCCATTTTTTTCTTTATTCATTTTTTTTTCTTTTATTTTCATTGTACCAAGGACTTTAGACAAGAGCATTTCAAGGTCTCTTCTACTATTCCAAGTTTCAAGGTGCGTGATTGTGCAAATTGTAGGGTATACATTTTCAGAATCTTGACTTAAGCTAAGAACTATTTTTCAAACTTATACTCTAATAAGAATAACAATACTCTTCCCTCATTTTGACTTAGCCCAAGAAGTGAACCCAAAATTTGCCTATTTCTAAATAAACTACAAGGCATATGCTTTCTACCGTTAAACTTTGAAGAAGGTTATCTTTAGGGTTTTTAATTCACTAAGTCTAAGATCTAGTTGTTCCTATTAGTCAAACTCAAGTCAATTAGCCAAAATTGAATACAATTATAATTTTTTGAAATTGTTCAAATTTTTATGGGTTTTCAAATAAATATGCAAATGCAAAAATATGTACAAATGAATGCGAAGGAAGAAGACGTACCGAGCATACCCCCAAACTTGAACTTGACAGTGTCCTCACTGTCATGCTAAACCAAGAGGGTCAAAATACCGGCACTCCCCTGTTTATTTATTTATAATTTATATATATATATATATATATTTATTTATTTTTTTTGTTAAGGAAAACAAAAATATATACAGAAAGGCCCTCCCCCAAACTTCATTTAAACTATGTTAGACATTACTGCCAAACCTTGCATAGACCAAACGTCAACACCAACCAGTTGAAAAATTTATCAGTAAAGAGTATTGGTTGGTAGAAGAATAAGTTGCGGCGGTCCAAAAAGAATTGGGGAAGATAGAAGTGGTGGTATGAAAGGTATGGAGGTGAATAGACAGGAGATGGTGATGAATCAAAACGAGAATGTGAATGATCAGCAATCAGTGGAATATTGGCATTCTCGTAGCTTATTAAAAGAAATGGGGGTGGTTCAACTTCTAAAAGAAGAGGTTGACTAACCACAATATCCCCAAAATGTTCCTGTGGGTCCTCTATTGACTTGGCATCATCCATCAATTTCATATGATATTCAATTATAAGGGAACTGATCTCCTCGATGTCCGCCATAGTCCAACCGCAAACTTGCCGCCTATCTTGTAAGACCATCAAAAGGGCGTTTTCTTGCTCAAGGGCTAGATAAGCCGATCTGATAATGGGAAAGGTCTCATTCTCACCTATGTAAGCATATTCAAGGTGAGGCGGTAAGGACATGAGTTCGAGTTTCGGAGGCGAAAGAATCATTGCGGAATCTACCTCGAACTCAAAGGACTCCAACACAGGTTCGAAATCAGTGCAAACAACCGATTCGGATGGTTCGACTAACTCATCAAAAAATTCAAAAGACTCATATTCGGGCTGTGAGTCGTCATCATCCGAAAAAGTGAAGCAATCATAATCCATATCGGTTGTGTCAACGGTGGTAGGCTCAAGGAGGGACGCACTAGTGGCGTCAAAACTGTCTTCATCAAATAAAAATCTTTCAAACTCGCAGTCCTCCTGCGTGATTTCGTGAACAGAGAAAACTTCTCGTGTACTAGTTTTAGGAACGGGGGGCAGACTTCCCATCTTATAAATATTGAACTCACTAGACATCTTCCCAAAGGATAGAGTCATGGAGCCATTGCGACAGTTTATTACAGCATTGGAAGTGGCCAAAAATGGTCGACCTAGGATCACCGGAATTTGGTTTCTTGGGTTAGAAACAGGTTGTGTATCCATAACAATAAAATCAACGGGGAATATGAACTCCCCAACTTTGATCAACACATCCTTTAGCTGACCCCTTGGATGGGTGATTGATCGATCAGCCATTTGGAGAGTACAACGAGTGGGTTTCAACTCTCCAACCCCTAATTATTCGTACACGGAGTAGGGAATCAGGTTAACACTAGACCCAAGATCTAAAAGTGCTCGATTAATTTTCTTATCCCCAATTGTGATTGAAATCGTAGGACAGCCGGGGTCCTTTCGTTTTTGGGGTAAGGTTTGATGGTGGTTAATAGCATTGCTCACTGCACTAGCCACTAGCACTTTCTTGGGTACTTGAGATGCCTTTCTCTTCGAGGTGCATAAGCCCTTCAAGATTTTCGCATATGAAGGGACTTGTTGGATTGCATCCAAGAGAGGTAAATTTATGCTAACCTGCTTAAATATCTCCACAATCTTCTCCACTTGTGCAGTTGGTTTATTAGGATTCAACCTGTTTGGGAATGGAGCATTTTGAAAATTCGTTGAGTCAAATGTCTGTGGAGTAGAATGTGGAGTAGGAACGGATCCCGGTGTAGATGTGTTCATGTTGTGAGAAATGGGTCCGTTCGAGCTAGAAGAAGTAGAGCCATGTGAATAGTGGAGAATAGGCTCTAAAGAAAAAGGTGAAGAAGAAAGTGAGAAAATGAAGAAGGGGAGGATGACGATGGAGAAAAAGAAGAAGAAGAAGAAGAAGAACCACCGGCGGGGATGTCATCACTAGTTTCCACATTATTCTGCAACACTCTTCCGGATCTCAACGTGGTCACCGCATTTACATTATGATTGTGATATGCGTTTTGTGTGTGACCAGGATTTGGCAATGGTTAAGATGGAAGCTTTCCCTTTTCTCTCTCGCTCAACGCAGCAGTTAATTGTGCAATTTGTGCCTCAATAGATTTGATACTTTGATCGTGTGAAGCATTGTTATCCATCAAAGACTGAACATAATTTTCAAATCTTGCTGCGGATTCAGTAGATTGCTTAAGAAATGCATCTAGACTTTTTTCGAGCGAGATAACCTTATCATCATTTGGTTGAACCAAATTGTTCGTTTGATTTGTATAAGGTTGTTGTTGGAAAGGTTGCTGGTTTTGAGTTTGTGATGGTGCTTGTTGTTGTTGTGGAGGAGGAGGTCTTTGAAAATTGTTATTTCCTTGGACTTGTTGATTTTGGTTCCAAGCGAAATTTGGGTGACTCCTCCACCCCTGATTGTATGTCGAAGAGTACGGATCGTTTCTTTGTCGTTGCTGAAATGCAGCATTGACTTGATCTTGTCCTTGTATAGGTGCATTATAAGGACACTCTTCGATTAGATGTGATGGATTCGAACAACAAGCACAAATAGTTCGTGTGGGTAAAGCATGGGCAGGAGAAGACGATGAGATTTTGGTCTCAATGGCTTCTAGCTTTTTCATAAGTGCGGCCATCTCGGCCTTCATAGCAATCGACATATCTACTTGATGTATGCCTGCCCTAGATTGACCAACAAAAGAAGATGATGTGGTCTTGGTACTCTCCCACTGAATTGTTTGCTCACTGAGATCCTCAAGAAACTGTCACGCTTCGTCGCTAGACTTGGAAAGAAAATGGCCTTGACATATAGTTTCTAGCAACTGCTTCGTTGCCGAGTTCAATCCCTCGTATAATGTTTGGCAAAGTTGCCAACTTTCGATCCCATGATGAGGGCATTGAACAAGTAGGTCTTTAAATCTCTCGAAGCACTTCCAAAATGGTTCGGAAGGAAGCTGTGAAAATTGTATAATCTCGTTACGGATTCTAGCAGTTTTGTGATGAGGATAGAACTTTTTCAGAAAAGCTCTCACAAACTCGTCCCAATTTCTAATAGAATGTGATGCGGTGCTATATAGCCACTTCTCGGCTAAGTCACATAAGGTAAAAGGAATGACCCTTAGCCTTATAGCGTCATCACTTAATTGGGTCGTTTTCATCATAGCGCACACATTTTGGAATTTATTAATAAAAATATACGCATCTTCTGATTCCAAACCATGAAATTTTGGCAGCATATTGATGAAATGTGGTTTTATTTTAAAGTTGTCCCCATTTGCCGGTGGGGGAGAAAGACATGTAGGTAAAGAAGTGCGGACGGGTTAGAAGAGATCCTGGAGCGCAATTCGTGCGGGCGCTACAACAGGCGGAAGATTCGGGTTATTCGCACCTAACGGAGGTGGAATCATTCCCGTCGGTAAGGTATCGTTGGGGTCGTGTCCCGACATACCTTCGAAAGAATTTGAAGGTGGAGGTAAGGAAATGGAGGGAATTTCGACTTCGGTGTCGAAAGCTTCGTCGGTCGGTACCAACGAAACACGGACTAATCGGGCGTTAGTATCCCTAGTCCAAAGTGATATACACTAAAAGAGTAATGTAGTCAGAAAAATAGAAAAAAAAACAAAATGTGGGGGTAAGATAACGTCAATGGAGGGAAGTGGTGGAAGTGAGTTGCAAGTTTTCTTAGCGACAAGTTGCAAGTTTTGAAAAGATTTTTTTTTTTTTATGTGAGAGTTTTGCAAAGAAGTTTTTGAAAAGGGACTCGTGACACAAATGTATCAACCACACATGCACAATCAGGCCTAGATCTAGGGTCACCTAGGTCTGCTAGACAGCTCCTAACTAGGGCTAGAAATAGGACCTCAAACCGCCTCATCACCGACAAGTACGGCCAGGTAAGTGGGAAGGAACCACCACTACAGTGGGCCTAATTAATAACCACTCGCCTAGACACCGCAAGGTCAGTTAGGATAAACGGTCGATGCCTATACTAGTCCTTTTCCTATTGAGCTCGATGTCCTTAGGTCTTAGTCTAATATTTTTTAATTAATTGTGGTCAATGCACATGCTTTAGGTGTTTTCTGGGGTCCTGGGAAGGGTGATGAAATCCCCACCCAATCTGAGTTTGATCAATTAGCCCCTTAAAGTCCAATTAAAATATGCAAAACAATAAAATTCACCTGCAATCAATTTTTTTTAGCGCGGCGCAAAGAAACCTACAGAAAATCTGTTATTTAGAAGGGGAGAGAAGATTTTTAGCGCAAAGAATTCCTGCAGAAAATTTTTACAGAGAGATATATAGTAAGTTGTAGAGGGAAGAAGTAGAAAACTAACCATGCAATTTTTATCCCGAGAAGAGCTCAAAGGGCCGCGGTTCCGCGGTCGGGGGTGCTCCTTGGCCGCGGTTCCGCGGTCGTCTATAGGGATTAGCTCCTGAAAAAATTTGTACTGCTCCTTTGTCCCAATCCTCCTCTGTTCTGATGTAAACTTTTCTGTTTTCCTCTCTGTAAATTTCCAGATCCTAGAATCCTCGCTATTCCTGCAAGATTCAAAAGATACACCCTTCAAACAGATCAAAATTGATAATATTTTATATATTTTTTTTTATTTTCAGATTTTTATATTTTTTTAAAATTTATATCAACCCAAAATTACACAAAAGAATTTTTACGCCATCCCCGGCAACGGCGCCATTTGATTAGTATGAAAATATTAAGTTAACCGCAATCAAGAACGACGTCGCTTTGCAGCTAGCCGGTGAGTACGGGTCGATCCACAGAGATGGGTAATTTTCTTATTTGTGTTTTTACGAGTTGATTCTAAATGTTGTTTGGATTGATTAAATCTAAAACCTAGATCTATTAATAAACTAAGTTAATCTAATTTAAAGTCTCGCTAGGGTTAGGTTTACGGGAAGTTTGGAGATTTAAGGTTTCCTCACCGCTTTCAATGCCTTATTATTGATCTATTAGATGTTACAGTAATTATCCATAAAGTGGATAAGAATCTTTTGGGAAGATGTTTCTTCCTCTAGATTCGTATCCTTCCTTTATCGATAATTACCCTAACCTCCATGGAAAACGCGCACAACCGGCCCTTTATACTACGGTTCATCGTTACCTCAAGGGGTAGGATGCCGTAGGGAGCGGTTGTGCGTGCATGCATGGAGTTCTAACTCTTAGGTGTGGATGGCATGAAAGGGGTGAGAGATCTCATCTCTCAATCCTTTCCCTAAGGCTAACCCTAACGAGCGAGGAGATTACTCGCTCATTAGGGGATGGTAAAACATACTAATTAAAAGAGAATAAAAAGCAAAGAAATAAAGTTACTTACTAGTTTGATGGCTCCCTCCAAGCAATATAGAACAGATCTGAATAAACTCCCAGCAATTCTGAATTTTATTTATTGAAAAGAGGCATGAGGGTTTTACAATTTTCGATTACAATTTATAAGTAAAACTAGAAAACTAGGGTTACAGACTCTCGCACATGTGCAATTACATATTTGCCCACGAAAAATCCCAACACCCGCACCGACGCACCGACACAAGAAAAATCCACCGACGCGGGCATTAGACGGCCGCGGAACCGCGGCAATAGGGCGCTTGGGCCGCGGTTCCGCGGCCCTTTGGTGGGCTTGGCTCACCATCATTCTGGGCTTGGTTCAGGATTTCTTGGGCTTCCTATTTTTATACTTCTTTTCTCTGTTGGGCTTCTTAGTCTTCTCCAGATCTTCAGTGAAAACTTGTAGCGATCTTTTAACCGTTCACATTGACATTTCGGACTGTATTGCCTTATACAATTGTAAATTGTTCTTCGTGACTAGGATCCGTCTACTTGTTGGTCAAAAGTCCTTTGTGGGTTTTGTGGTGAAAAACTATTTAGTTTTGAAAAAGGAGAAGTAAAGCATTTGATTTAATTCAAAAAAAAGAAGGTTTTAGAACCTTGAAGAAGGAGAAAGATCTCAAATCTAGATTTTCTCTTTGGAGAGAGAAAAAGTTGTTGAGATATTTCATTATCTTTGCCTTTATAGGCTATACACTTTACACATAGTCCCTTGGGCTTCACAAAATGGCATTTTGCCTATCCCATGGCTCATGTGCCATTTCTTTTTGCACATAAGCCATGGGCTTTACAAAAATTTGGCTTTATGCCCATTTTTCTTACATTCATTCGTAAAATAAAATAAAAGAAATACAATAAAATTATTTATTACAAAATTTTTATCTTGGCATGGAGGAAGGCCGGCCGCTTCATGTTCGGACTCGACCCGGGTATGGGCCCACTTGATCTGGGCTTGGGCCCACCTGGCTTGGGGTTGACTTTGATTTTGACTTGGTCAACCGGGGTATAAATTTTTACCCCAACAGCCGAGAAATTCTAGATGGTACTGTACCAATCGTCAGATAGCAGTTCTCAGGTGACATGAGTACAGGTAGTCTGTTGATCTGAGATCGTCATTTGTCTCGTGTGAGTTCTTACTGTACTTAGATTGCTACCCTACCACGGCTCTACTGAGTCATGCAAATAGGTTTTAATTGGGTACAGTCCCGAGCAATATGGAGGCAGTGAGCGATTGTCAGGGATTCGTCTCTCCCGAAATAGGGAGTCGATTTAGCGCTGTGTTCGGTTGGCTATAACCATAAATCACTAGTCAGGGTGGATGAGATTTACTGATTGTAAATCAGTAGTTTCTCGATGGGTGATAAGCTTGACACCGACACGACTTATTGGGTTATTAGGGGTCTGACACTATACACCTCCTAGACCTGGTATACGATACTCTAGACGAAGAGACTGGACTGTACGGAGATTGTCACTTACAGGCTCAGTAGGGGTACGGACAAGTTTGTTTGTCGACCTTCTTTTCGTTCAATACCTGGGTAGGCATTACGTACAGCTAGTGCCGCTAACTTGCTTGTGGTTAAACCCACTGCTAGCATATTGTCGATTCTTTAGTGTCCCACACAGTGGATTTCCTGGTTTAGGCGAAACGGTGATTAAATACGTGTATTTAGTCACGTATTTTAATCGGGCGTTTTGATAATACTAGCAGATTTGAAAGATAGCCGGATCATTGTGAGCTGTTATTATATCTCTCATTATCTCTCTTTCGGTATTCGTATTTTTATACAAATACGGTATTTGTATTTTAACATGAATACGGTATTTATACGAATACGAGTATTGTATAAATACGGGTATTTGTATCTTAATACGAATACGGGTATTTTTATCTCAATACGAATATGGGTATTCGTATTTTTATACGAATACGGTATTCGTATTTTGATAAGAATACGGATATATCTATTTTGATACATATTTGGGTTTATGCATGTGTATGTATTTATACACACCTTTTCCATTTCATTTGAGAAACTTTGTAAAGAGTGTGGATGGGTGACTCATTGGAATGAGTCACTCATCCACCACTCTCCACAATTAAAAGGAGAAAGAAAAAGATTATGTAGAGAAAGGATTTTTTATTATTCATTCTTGTTCTTCTTCTCTGTCTCTTTATGTTAGCTTCTAAATATGAGAATGGAAATTTTGTAAAGAGAGAAAACTTGAGAACTACCACTACATCTATCTCACAATCAATTCTTCGCAGGTTTTGATTGTGAGTTGCTTCACTCGAATTTCTAGGTATGAAGCTATAGTTTAATTCTGACTCTTTCGGATGGATCATTTTCGACGTAAAAGATCGGTGTTCAAGCTCGTTCCCGACGACTTCGGAACCACGTTAGAGCCCTTGGATCGGTGTAAGGGTCCTTCCGTAATTACATGGACACGCTGCTACAAAGGTAACTAGCCCCCAATCCTTGCATGTTTTATTTATCTAGTTTATTGTTTAGAATCGATTCAAGGGTATTGATCGCTAGTGCATGTTTTAAAGTTTTTGTTTTCGCTTCTGTCTTCGCCGCGAGTCTTGCGGTGCGAGCATTAGGTTCCTTACTGGGAGAAGAAGAGGCAAAAACAATGAAGGAGTGTGGACGAGAAGGACAAGGAAGGAGGAAAGGGAGGGGATGAGGTTCGTTGTATCATTTTGAAACATTGCGTGGTTATGTGATACAATCCCAACACCTAAAGAAGCTTTATAAAGTTTGGCATAATAATTAATATGAATTTTTTAACGGTTCCTTGCTCTGTTTGGTGTTTTCGTTGATGAAAATTCTTGGATCATGGGCCATGAGTCAAACTTTTTCCATAGAGAAAGATTAATTACTTGTTAAACGAGTAACATAAAGTTATTTTACATTATAACAACATAAAAAAAAATTCAACTTTTTAATGTTTGGAGTTAGATGCTCCACATGCCACACTAATATTGGAAACACTTGTTTCAGTGGATAGAGATCCGATGCCCGTTAAAATAAATATTATTCCGCCATTGGTACCTCCGCCTCAGAGCAATGCAAATGGGGGAATTGGTTGCTCCCCCATCATCCCAATTTGTTTAAGAGTAAATGTGCCCTCATCCCTTCACCCCACTTGCAATTAACCAAATGGACTAATTACAAAGAAAAGAACAAAGTCTTGCATATATCAATCCATTAGAAAAATGGGAACAATTCTCTATTTAAAAAACGTTGCCAATTGAGTTGCCCAAGCTTCAACAGTCGATAGATATTAAATTAAGACCAACATGGCTAGGATTGGATTGGATTTGATTTGATTGCTTATGGAGGGAAAAAGCAAACAAGTGTAGATCCCACCACTAGCAATTGCAAATTAGTCAAGTCATCCTCCATAATACTATTTTAAAATAAAACAAGTTGAAGAGCCTATTGCTCCTTTCACTTCAATGACTCTAGATTCCCATTTTTGAACTATCCTTACTCTTTCCACCTCTACCAAAGTCTCCTTCATCTTTCTAGAAATTTTCATTCATTCGCCAAAGTCTCTCACTCAATTATATCTGTATATCTTCTATATCTCATTAATTTTCCAACTAAAGATTAGGAAATCATCAAGTCATGGCACAAAAATAGATAAATTAATCATAATGGAATTTTTCTCTAATTCAACCACAACCATTTTTATAAAAAAAAAAAAGAATGAACATATATCCATTAAAAATGTGAATACCAACAATTACATATTCTAGAATGATTAATTAGTAGGATGTTAAAAAGTTGCAACAATAGCCAAGTTACAAAATATGTTGTTATGCATGAGTAAAACAGATTGACAAATTTGGATAATTTAATCATATTCATTTTCCTAAAAACCCGACATTGATTAAAAGGCCATAACAATGATTAAGCAACGTGTTTTAGCCAGCATCGTTCATGTATAATCAATCTAACACTTATCACCAACTGGGCTTTGCTCAGTTGGGTACCAAATTCGTCTTCAAGGAAAGAGATCTCAAGTTCGATCCCCGAAGGGTTTTGATTCCAACACTTGTCTCCTTCAACGGTCATCGATGAACAATTAGCTGATTTTTTTTATCTTTTATATCATATCATATGAAACGTTTTATTTTTCCCTTATCAAATCAAGAATACGTGTATATGACCATAAACCGGCTGACTGACGATGAGGAGGATGAGTACAATCATCAAACCAAGTATCAAATAAACCATCGACATAACATTGCATATCCTCAACTAACCCATTAAACTCTATCCAAGTTCGATATTAGTTGACCAACGAACAATAAACCCTCCCTTCCCCCCCCCCCCCTCCTCACACTTGCTATGTCGCATACTTCCCTTTCCCCTTTATTCTTTTGTCCTATTCGTTCATTCAAACCTAAACTTAACAGCAATGGCAATCTCGTAATTAATGCACCCAGTTTGACTTTCTCTTGATGACACGTCACCATCAATTCTCCCCCAGTGGCACACCCCGCAATTAAAGCGAACCCTGCCTCACACGTCACCACGCACCGAGGGAGAGCCCTGACAGGAGTAAACGGACGCGAACAAAAGCGGCCGGGCCCCACCCACTAACCAAGCAGTTACGGCTGGGCCCCACCAACTTCTGACCGCGTGAGCGGACCACATACCCCGCAATCAATTCCAGTAGTTTCAATTATTCACAACACGGCATAAGATCCGGATAAACCAAAAAAAAAAAAAAATAGCTCGAATTTTGTGGGTTTCGCGATTTTCTGTTTTTACAAGGTCCTAACATAAAGATTAAAATAAACGAAAAAAGATGGGACACAAGATCTAATGAAATGAACGGCTGAGATCACTTGGACTGCTTTAAGAGTAGCGCGTCGGCCTGGGTGTGGCGGTGTTCGCCCTCGTAAGTTACGATGAGCATCGAGGGGTCGTCGGGGGCGCGCTCCACGTGCTTCCGCGCTGGGCACCCTCTCATGCTGCTGCACTTGTAATAACCCCTGCAATAAAAAGTATATAAATCACGTTAAGTAAAAAAAATTAGTGAAAATTTGTGAGCCGTTGGATTCTCAGATCTGATGGTGAGGAACTCACCGAGGGTAAGGCGAGCCCTTGATCGGTTTCTGCCCGTACTTCCTCCAAGAGAACTCGTCGGAGGGGATATCGGCCATCTTCGAACTTATCGCCGGTACTCGAATCGTCCTCTTCACGCGAGATTTTCTATAAAATAAACCATAGGCGTACGTTAGCCAAAAGCTCGCGTAAACGATATCGTGCGCTGGAAAGAGAGAGAGAGAGAGAGAGAAGGCGGCGGCGGCGGCGGTTGTTACCTTTTCTTGGAGCAGTGGCAGCGGGTGGCGCTGCTTTCGTTGCCGTGGCTGTGGCAGCGCTTCTTGAACGAGGACGACAGCGGCGGTTTGCCGCCGGCGATGGTGGCGGGAGGCAGGGGAGGAAGCAGCAGCGACGATCCGTTCTTGCCGTTGGAGACGCTGCCGTCTCCGGTGATCGAAGACAGGAACGAGGAGTTCGCCGACGCCGAGATGCTGAACCCGCTGCTGTCCTTGGAGTACTGGCTCGTCTCCTTGGGCTTCGTGAAGTCCAGCGTCAGGCTCTGCGGCGCCATCGGCGCCATCGCCTGGATGGGCGCCGGCGGAGGCAGGGGGGCCGATTCCTGGACCGGAGACGGGCCGCGCCTGAATCGGGCGTGACCGGTCCGGTTCAGGATGGAGATCATCTTCTTGAACTTTGACACGGTATGATCCGTGATCTGCCTGCAATCGAATTGGGATTTCTGCTGGCTGAGCTGAAAGATCAAATGCTCCATGCCTCTGATCCCAGCGGTCCCGGCCTCCTGGATCGCCATCTGATCGTCCATCTTCACATAGCTCATCAAATCGACGGCCATCGCTCGACTCGACGACTTAAAAAGCTTCTGAAATCGATTTATAATTTCTTATTACAATCTCAGAGCATTTGATTTGATATCTTCTGAGGAGAAAGATTGACAAGAGGGAAAGATTGAGAGGAAGGGAGACGAGGGCAGGGTTTTAAGTAGGGGGAGGTGACCGGTGAAACCGGTTGCAGGAGATGGAGCCGGTTGGGTTTTTCGAGTCAAAGGGTGACTTTTCATCGGACGGCTGAGATTGGTTTGTGCTTTTCTTCTTTTTCTTTCTCTTTGTGTATGGAGTTGGTGGCGCGAAGCTTCAGAAGTAAGTTTGGACTTCTGGTACATGCGAATTATTATATTCCGAATGCAATGAATTAGAATTATTTAATTTGATTCTTAAAGAGATTTAATTTTATTTATCTGTTCTGTTGACACCATTATTAATAAGAAAAATTATACTCAATAGACACTTTTCTTAACTTTTTACAAGCGTTTTGGCCAATTTGCTCCAAGCCATTTTTAATTTTGCAGTTACAGCAGTGGAGTTTTTAAGAAAATGAACAAGCAGTTCACTTGTCAGAAAAATAAACAGAAAATGTACAGGTCCACGTCTATATAGAACGTGTGATTACTTAAAAGAAAGAAATATTTCCCATGCTATGTGAAAACTAAAAAAAATAACAGCCAAGCCAAACGGATATATCTTTCGGAATGTGTGGCCGCTTTCCGTTTGAAATGTTATGCCGCTTAAATTAAATATTACATACCATTCACTAAAATGTATGTTGATCAATTTTTGCATGCAAATACCGCATTTTAATGCATCAATAAATCTTTTTATAGTATAATAAATCTTTAAAAATGTATAGAAAGGAAAACCGATTGTATGTGAAGGAGGCTTTGATCTCTTTCAGATGTTGTTCTCCGTCGATTCGTCGCGAGCGTTGCTGAATGGTTGAGATTGGATTCGGAAGTTGCCTACTTGAGTGCGTGGATCTCAATGGGTTGAGTTTGAGGTGAAAGCCGCGCAACCAGCAAAGAAGTCCCGGGATGGGTGGCCACCGTAGGACCCTCCGACGATCAAGTTAGCCGAGAAATTTGAGCAGAGTAGCGGCTTATTAGATTCAAGTTGCCTTAGCTGAGTCATTTGTGAGAGGGGTTTTATAGTGGTCGCATGGAGTGAGCAGGCATGAGATCTTCGCCTTCGGTTATGCCCCTGACGTTACGCGTGCATGAACGACGGGATCCTTTCATTAATGGCGGGATAAGCTCATTAATGGGGGGGACGTGCCAACATGGGACGTGGGACGGCGGTTATCTCGCTTTGGCGAGATACACGGAGCGGTTGCGGAGGCGCTAGGGCTCCGCAATCTCGGTTGACCGGGGAAAGCCGAGGAAGCTCGGCACATCAGAGGCTCGGAGACGAGCGGGAGGCCGAGGAAGCTCGGCGTGCTTGGAGCTCGGAGACGAGCAGGAGGCCGAGAAAGCTCGGCACGAAAGAAGGCTCGGAGACGAGGAAACTGAGGAAGCTCGGAGACGAGCTGTTGGTAGTCTCTTAAACGAAGGTGGAATGTCTTTCAGGGGGTCTCCCGAAAGGTCAGGGAACTCCCCCGAGAATGGGCCCCGAGGAATGTCCCCGATACGGCTCACTTATTCCACCACCACCCCCCTGAAATCCAGGACACGTCATCTGCCACGTGTCGTAATCTGTAGGGACACCACTTGTGAGCATCATTATTAGCCCCCATTTCGGTCCGACCTATCCAAGGGGCGGGTCGAGAGTGGTCTGCTTGGTCTTTCTTTTGCTCAATTTGGCGCCATGGTATCACAATGCGGATCGCCCGGGAACGGCTTGGCGTTTAGCTGTTACGTCGTTTCGATCCTTGGGCCTACGTGTCGCCTCGTCGTTCGCCTGAATCTTCGTGCGTATCCCCGAAGACGTTGGTGGATCAGTGAAATGATTACGCTTTTAGAAGAGGCGAGCCGCTTCGCTCGTAAGTCTGCTGGGCTGCAGGCCACGTATCCGACGTGGATTGGCGGAAGCGACAGGCTGTCGCTGCCACCAGCAACCGAAGGGACGTCCCCAATGGCTGATCGCCATGTGGCGCCCCGTCAGTCATTGGGCGCGACGTTTCGTCTTGGCGGGAATCAGCCTCGGCCAATGGATGTTCTTCTTTGAGGGTATATAAATAGGAAGGGACCGCTCTAGGGCCGTTGCTTCCACCATAATTTACCCTCGTTGTCAGAGATTACCCGGCGCTCCTTCTTTTTCGATCGGATCGCACGTGCTTTTTTCTCGGACAGCCCTTTCCTTTGAGTTAGGTTAGATATCTTCATCTGAGGTGTCTGTAGAGGTAGTTAGGGTAGTGTCGGGCGATGAGTGTGATACCCAGTTCCGACTATACCATATCCTTATTTTTAATAAATAATTTCCCAATTATTTTCATCCAAATTTCCCTACATAAGTCTCTAATATTTTTCCCTAAAACCTAAAGTCTAAACTTTTGCCTAAAACTATGTCTTACTTTAAATTTAAAAAAAAACTATGATTTAAATCCTAACTTTTACCCCAAGCAAACAGCCCCCAAACTGCTTTTCCCCTAACATCTAAACCCTCGGCCCAACAAGCCCAAACCCTAGTACAGAAAGTAAAATATACATACACCGGGTACATCGACCGCAACCAGGTCGTGCCCCAAAAGAATAATACAAACAGGCAGTGACGGCAGTCCACATGTCGGACGCTCGCCCCGCAATATCAAAAGTACATAATACAACAATACTGTACTAGCATTGCATCCAGGCTATCCCCCACGACCAATCCGCAACATCACAGCATAAACATAGAACATCAACGTGAAAGTCACGTTCGCAAATCCGTCTAACCGGGCTATAGCAGTTAGACCGGATTTACCGATCGAGTGACATTCACGGTCGCAGATATAATGTAAATACTGTGAAAAATGTGTTTAAGATTTTCCGATTGATCAAACAATTAACAAGTGGGCCCCAAAGAAAACTGTAGCACTCACAGAAATAATTGGCCCAACTTTAATATTCCAGAAAGCACATTTTCAACTCAGGAACATTCTGCAAAATTTTGGAAGCATGAACAGTGAAACTTGCGGCGGAAGAGCGGCCAAAGTAGGGTTTTGGCCGCCCTTCCGCGGTGGGATAGTGGGTTCATGGTACCAAATTTTTACAGTATGCTTAGAATTCCCTGCACATCACTCTGAGACAACCTGAAAAATTTTTGGACTCAAAAAAAATTCGACAGAAACTGATGTGCTTGAAATACGTGTTTTCGGGATTTTGTTCGATCGGAAACGCAAACACATTTAACGAAAGCTAGACGAAGTTAATGGCGAGGCTCTGATACCACTGTAAGTGCACGGCGGCGCCCCGGCCGTCAATCCGACGCCGGAATGCGGAAGCGGTGATAAACTTTAATTTTTGCGGACTTTGCAAACCGGCACCACCGCGCACTAAACTCCGGATCGTAACCATTAACAAGTCTAAGCTACTAATAAGAAAGGGAAGAGATGTACCGACTGATCCGAGTCCTCCGGTCTTCATCTCCACTCCGATCTCCTCGCGGGATCTCCGTCCGTCTCCTCCTCGTCGGAAAGGGCACCACATCGCCTGTAGCTTTTACGGGCTCCCACCTCAATACCGAGGCAACTCGGGCGCGAAGCTGGCGAATCGACGCGTCCAAGATTTGCTGTAGGAAGTGTAGTGTAGAGTGGATGTCTCACTTTGGGGTTTGTTGCCATTTGTAGATGATGGAGGAATCAAGAAGAAAAATGGTGCTTGCATTTTTCTTGGCATGAAAAAAGATCAAGAATGATAAAACACTCTCAAAGATGAAGCTCTCTCCTTCTCTTCTTTTCTTCTCACTCAACCATGGTAAGAACTTATGCATCAAGTGAGAATAATGGTGGAGGAAAATCAATATGAAGCAAGAAGGGAGGTGAGTGTAGGAGATGTAGAAAGGGTGACCACATCAAGAGACAAAGAAACATACACCATGCTTCATACTATTGAACCCATACCCTCACTTTATCACAATCAAATCTCATAAAGCAAAAGCATGGTTGAAAAGAAATGAAAGCTATCATAATCAATCTTTTTCAAGAAACCCCCTCCACAAATGTTATTTGCACAATTGCAAATAACACCCTCCATCGGAAAAGTCCGGCCGGGAAAGAACAAAGGAAAACCGGCCGGAACGGAATGCAAACTGGCAACTCCAGAAAACTGGTCCCGTAATAAATTACAGGAAAACCCCGATACTGTGCATACACACCCGCATCTGTATTCCGTCCGGATACAAATGCAAAAAGACAAAATCTACACTGTACTAAACTAGGACCGGCTTAAACCAAAGCCGGCTAGTAATATCCGTTCGATCCTGATCCGTGCAATACCGCACGTATCTGATCGAACCCTGCCATATACCTATACGGCTACTAGTACAAACCGTCCGATCCTGATCCGTGCAATACCGCACGTATCTGATCGGACCCTGCCATATCTCCATACGGCCTCTACAGCGTTTCGCCCGAAACTTGAGTAACTGAAAGTGTGGTAGACTCTAAAGACTCGTCAATACTATGGCTGTGGATTTAACCACTAGCCCGTCAGAGGTATAAGCCAATACGTAACGGGCCACCAGCTATTGACTAAAAGGGACATCGATGAGCGAACTCATCCTGACACCCTACTGAGCCTGTCAGTGACAATATCCGTGCAGTCCGGTCCGTTCGTCTATGAGTATCGCATGGCGGGCCTAGGGGGTTGGTAAAAGTCAGACCCCCAAAAGCGGTACAAGTCGTGTCGGAGTGTAGCCCAGAACACCCTGAGATACTACTGGAATACCTACCAGTAAATCTCCTTGCCTTGGCCAAGGACTTTGTGTAATGGCTCTCCTAGACACAGCACGACCTCACCCCCAATACCGGGAGAGACGAACCCCTGAAGATACGCTCACTGCCTCCATGTGGCTCGGGACTGTACCCAACTAAAACCTGTTTGCACGACTCCTTTGAGCCGTGGTAGGGTAGTAATCAAAGTACAGTGGGAACTCACACGAGACAAATGACGATCCCCAGGTCGATGAACTAACCTGCACACATGTCACCAGGGAACTGCCATCTGACATCTGGTATATGACCAACTAGCATGTTCCCGGCGAGTCCTGTCCGGTGTACTCATAACCCAATGAGCACCTGTATACATCTTAGGTGATCCAACTGACACCAGTGGCTTGTGAGACCGGCCACCGCCCCTCGTCGGGGTCTCGACTGTATACACTAGTCTACTATGGAGAATCGATGCCCTGTCTCGAAACTCTCACGACTAGGGACCTTTTAAGGATATGCTTATAGACCCCCAGCTCCCACTTATATGATCGCCCTCATACTGCTGGTGGTCAAGCAAGAATCCTAGGGGCTCTATCAACGTGTAATAGCGACGTGTCATGTCACTTAAAACAGTACACGATGATAAAGGTAAACCAGATAGCATACTATCATCTCGAGTAAGACTGTCCTACCGGGATAGGTCCTCCCTCAATCATTGCAATCACGTACCTGTGATCCAATAATTGACTCTGAGGGCACTACCTCCAACAATCTCCCACTTGCACTCAAGGCTAATTATTGCGATGTCGCATACTCACAGCCCGTGTGATACCGAACACCCAACTCCTCTACTAGTCAGTCTCACAAAGCTCGTTTGCGAAACTATTGCGTTCGAGGAATAGCCTTAGTGAGTGGATCCGCCTTGATGTTTCTTTCTATGTCTCTCTATATCTCATGTTCGCGGAGAAACCCATCTCCCGAAATGAGCAATACCTGTCTTAGAATGTGTCTGGATGTCTGATGGGACATAGCTCATAAATGAACTCCAAATCCAAACTTCTTAGACTGTATCGTCAACTGAACTTAATCAGTATCCTGAACGCCATGCCTCCCTCAGTATTGCCTTGGACCACCTGTCCAAAATACTGCCCCTCATGAGAAGGAAAACTATAACTCTGACAACCTCCTTGTCGTCCATGTCACCTTGGAAGCCTGGAATGATAACTGTCTCCTGAATGAGGCTGTCGTTATCATCTCCCTAGAACATCCACTTATGTTCTAAAACTGCTTCCGACTGTTTCTCCAGGATTGGATTAATGTCAACTTATTGCATCTAGTGCAAGAACAACATCTGGTGTGGTACTTGACATCTCACGATTGACTCAATTGCCTGAGCAAGTGATCTGCCAATCATGCCCGTCCCTCTCCCCTTTAGTCTGTAAGACACCTTTGGAGAGGGGTGACTCCATTACCTGCAGGTACACTACCGTGCATGGAGTCGTCCATTCTAAATACTCTTAGAATGCTGTTTAAGTACCCAGATTGGGAAACCACCCAAATCTAGATCGAAAACCATAGATCTAGTAACCAGTATGTCTGATATAATACCCAATTCCTATGTGGAGAAACAACTGTGTGACGACCAAAGTACAACCGATTGTAGTATAGGAGTTTCTTTTCCTATTCTGTGTATGTCATCCAGATACCAGGACATCACACCCTACTACCTTCTCAACAGATCCATCCCCTATTCTGATGAAGTCAAACCCATGACTGTCACGTCAGAAATAGATGATCTATCTCCGCTACATCTGCTTTAGTCTATAAATAGACATAAGCCTGATGTCCACCAATGCTTCCGCTGCTCCCACTGACTACGACAACCCTCTGGCAGAGTCATATAGACGTGCACTTCTAAAGCTAGTTTAGAACGACGCTATACTCATCCTCCTGCCGGGTCTCGCAGCCTGGAACAACAACAATGGCAAGTGTGGGTAAACAAGAACTTCCCCGTCACCGTCCTTGAGGCTACCGGAGTACCTCTCGGGTGCCTGAAGTTACCCACCTTATCTGCGGAGTGGCCAATGGAATGTCAATCCAGATTGAATCTTTAGGTTCCTTATCAAATCTTCAGTAATCGTTTGTGGTTCTGGAATCACTTCCAGTTCTACCATACTCCCACTACTGTTTTCTGAAAAAATCCATTTTTAATAAAACTGTGGCGAGTCTAGAACAATATCGCTATTGTTCATCCAGATGGTAGAAAGTCAACCCTCGTCATAGCCTGGGTCAACCCACAAACAGCCATTACAGAAACGTGCCTTGAGTTGTCCAGTGTCTGGTTTTAATCATAAACCGGACAACTCCCCGTACCTTAACATCGTTAAGATATGAACTGTTCTATATCCAATATAGAAACAGAGGCACTGATTTAATTGAACCAGATTCAAATCATGCAGCTGTCCCCAGCGCATGTCAACTTAATGGAAGGAGGCCAATCAGCGTTACTCAACTTAGGAATACTTCCAATTATGAGTAATCTGAAAGAGAAGCAAGATCTCTTAATCATTACTATCAACTGAACACCATACACAAGTATCTACATCTTCGATCACTTTGAAGAATCCCGATACTTGTGACACCTGGTTCTCCACTCTATTCAAATACCAATAACTTCTCCAAATTCGGACCCTGCGTTTCTACGAAACACCTGTCTAAAAACTAGAGAAGTCATAAGTAAACTGAATGTAGTACGAGGACCAACCCCTCTGTCCTGATGGACCCTGGACAACATACAATACTCTGTATAAGTCCCTTGAGTCTGATAACTCATTCACTGTGTGTCGTAGGTTGAAAACTGTACTTATGGTTAAGAAGAATTACACCGCTGTTTAATGCTCCTTACCTAACCATCCACTGATATAGGTAAATGTCGTAGACATAATTTCAGAAAGGTATATCTCACTCTATGAAAATAGACGTACAGATATATCAATTTGAAATTGGTGCATAACTGCGGATATTCAAAACCAAATATTTGCCGACCGGCAAACAGCCCAGGTGATTTCCTCAAATATCACCGATTACAACAAATCCCGATATAATGAGGATGATCACCCAATTCCCAATAACCTACTCCCACTCATCATCTATAAAACCATACAGATGTGAGAATCATACCTGGTGAATACATACCCTGGAGTAAGTATCTAATCGGGAAATCAGTTTTCCTTTAACATTACACAGTTGAACTGAAACATTGAAATGTTCCGATGGGGTATTCTGGTATTCCTAGTAATGCCTCTACCATTATCCAGATTCACAACTATAACCGTATAGTTCTTTGCCACCTCTCCAAATCCCTTCATATGTCTTTAGTCTTTACCTTCTGCACACCCTTTTAGGCCAAATGGTTTTCTTCCTTCCCTACCGTTCGGCACCAGCCTATGGTTTGGAAGAAGACTATCCAATAAGCATAATGGGTGTACTGTCCCAATCCTAGGAACACTCGCAATGAGAGAGGGTGAAGATAAAAGACAACCGAATAAACCTTATTCCTATTTCTCCTGAACCAGAATCCATCCCCGAACTGGAACAAGTTCCATTCGAGTTCGTATATAACCATACGATGGAGTATCCAAATAAACTGTGGATCTTCGTAGTGATACGGAGTGTCCTGGAGAAATACAAAGGTGATGTGGGAGTGGTAACGAAATATTTGGTTTGGTCGTGAATATCTGTTGCAATTTACTTTGCCCTCTTACTAATCCCTTGCTTTGTCTTAACTTAATACCTTCTGCACACCATCTTTATGCTAATTGGTTTTCTTCATTCCCTACCGGTCGGCACCAGCCTAAGGTTTGGAAGAAGACAATCCAATTTGCGTAATAGGTGTACTACCCCTAAACCAAGGAGTACTCGTAACCAGAGAGAGGGTAAAAGGAAAAGACAACTGAATAATCCTATCCGTTTTCTCCAGAACCGGAAACCATCCTCGAATAAATTCTTTCGAGTTCGTATCTAACCATACGATGGTTTTGTCCAATGGAAGTGGACGTTCGTAGTAAAACGGGGTGTCCTGGAGAAAAGGGTAAAAGTAGGAGTGGCAATGAGGTTTGCAACTCTGACAATCCAAAAGCCGGTGTTTAAGAAGGTTCGGTCAATTTGGTCACTGAGTCAAAGTCTTAGGGTCGGGTCAATGGTCGCTGCCAAAGAGAGAGAGAGAGAAGAAACACTCAGCGTGCACTCTAACCTAGATCAGAATGGTCACCAATTTATCTAATCTGGAATCCTCCCACTGTACCTCAAATTCTCCTCCAAACCTGAAAGAAGAATTAGTCGGGGTCACCCGAGGAGTAAACTAACTCATCAGTGGGAATCGGGATCCAACTCTCATCGCATGATAACGTGACGGAATCCGCTCACGCTATCACACTCCAGAAGGTATGCGCATATCTGGCAAGTTTCAGTTCTTTTGAAACTCCCGATGTGATTTCTGCCCCATGCTCTTATGACCTTGGCGTGAGGTCAAAATATCATAAGTCACATGTCAAGTTCTGCCCATCATTATCCAGGTTAATTTGAATCCACCCGTACATACCCTTGACGTAGGCCAAAATAGTAGTACGACTGTCCCAAACCAACGCATCTATCTATGCAACAGATAAATACCCGGCAGCTACCAAACACTATGCCTTGGCGTGAGGTCAAAATACATAGCTTGAATACTACCGAATATTTAACTGAAATGATGGAGGGCTACGAATGGTTTCTGGCGAAAACCTTTAACGTAATGAACTTGATATCGTTGAAGGAACGGATAGCTTTTTAGAAATATAGTGACGACAACTTCCGCTAAAGAGGTCACTCCCGGTGAAGGGATCTCGGCTCTTTCCCCGTAGAATGGGGTGCAGGATATTCCAACTGAATACCACGATGCAAAGCAAAAGTAATCGGCTATAGTGAAGTTAATGCCCTGACGCAAACTTTTTGTCCAAGGGGTCACTCCCGGTGAAGGGATCTCGGCCCTTGCCTCGTCGACTGAGGAGCAGGATATTCTAAATGAATACCACGATGCAAAACAAAAGTAAACGTCCTTGCAATAACAGCTTTTTGAAAAGTGTTCCAACAACATCAGATTAGGTTTGTTTTTAACTTGCATTGATCCGAATCAATGCAGTCCCATCAATTGATCACACCACAAAGAACGAAAATATACTGACGTACGTATATGCCATCCGCATTCGCCACTGGGTCCCGTCATCACCCGTTAGGTTAGCTAACTAACGGCAGAGCGGGGACTGGACTAGCGCGGATGAAAAACATATACAACATCTACTAATATATATACCAATATATTATATTTCGCTCAAGGCGTGAAAAGAAATGCAACATCACAGAAATGTACAGAATCAAAGAACAATACAGATATCTGGGATCCCCGGGTTTCACAGAGCCACTACTGAAACCCGACGTTCCCCTGGTCGTGTGGATAGCCTGTGCAATGAAATCCTATACCCCCTACGAGTGCGGCGAATAGCCAGCCAATCCTGGAATGAAGCCCCCTCCGTCCCAATGCCATGAGATGCGGGCTTGTTGCCTTCTAGAACCCGGCTATCCGTGCACCCCTCCGCGGGGTAACCCTAGTACAGAAAGTAAAATATACATACACCGGGTACATCGACCGCAACCAGGTCGTGCCCCAAAAGAATAATACAAACAGGCAGTGACGGCAGTCCACATGTCGGACGCTCGCCCCGCAATATCAAAAGTACATAATACAACAATACTGTACTAGCATTGCATCCAGGCTATCCCCCACGACCAATCCGCAACATCACAGCATAAACATAGAACATCAACGTGAAAGTCACGTTCGCAAATCCGTCTAACCGGGCTATAGCAGTTAGACCGGATTTACCGATCGAGTGACATTCACGGTCGCAGATATAATGTAAATACTGTGAAAAATGTGTTTAAGATTTTCCGATTGATCAAACAATTAACAAGTGGGCCCCAAAGAAAACTGTAGCACTCACAGAAATAATTGGCCCAACTTTAATATTCCAGAAAGCACATTTTCAACTCAGGAACATTCTGCAAAATTTTGGAAGCATGAACAGTGAAACTTGCGGCGGAAGAGCGGCCAAAGTAGGGTTTTGGCCGCCCTTCCGCGGTGGGATAGTGGGTTCATGGTACCAAATTTTTACAGTATGCTTAGAATTCCCTGCACATCACTCTGAGACAACCTGAAAAATTTTTGGACTCAAAAAAAATTCGACAGAAACTGATGTGCTTGAAATACGTGTTTTCGGGATTTTGTTCGATCGGAAACGCAAACACATTTAACGAAAGCTAGACGAAGTTAATGGCGAGGCTCTGATACCACTGTAAGTGCACGGCGGCGCCCCGGCCGTCAATCCGACGCCGGAATGCGGAAGCGGTGATAAACTTTAATTTTTGCGGACTTTGCAAACCGGCACCACCGCGCACTAAACTCCGGATCGTAACCATTAACAAGTCTAAGCTACTAATAAGAAAGGGAAGAGATGTACCGACTGATCCGAGTCCTCCGGTCTTCATCTCCACTCCGATCTCCTCGCGGGATCTCCGTCCGTCTCCTCCTCGTCGGAAAGGGCACCACATCGCCTGTAGCTTTTACGGGCTCCCACCTCAATACCGAGGCAACTCGGGCGCGAAGCTGGCGAATCGACGCGTCCAAGATTTGCTGTAGGAAGTGTAGTGTAGAGTGGATGTCTCACTTTGGGGTTTGTTGCCATTTGTAGATGATGGAGGAATCAAGAAGAAAAATGGTGCTTGCATTTTTCTTGGCATGAAAAAAGATCAAGAATGATAAAACACTCTCAAAGATGAAGCTCTCTCCTTCTCTTCTTTTCTTCTCACTCAACCATGGTAAGAACTTATGCATCAAGTGAGAATAATGGTGGAGGAAAATCAATATGAAGCAAGAAGGGAGGTGAGTGTAGGAGATGTAGAAAGGGTGACCACATCAAGAGACAAAGAAACATACACCATGCTTCATACTATTGAACCCATACCCTCACTTTATCACAATCAAATCTCATAAAGCAAAAGCATGGTTGAAAAGAAATGAAAGCTATCATAATCAATCTTTTTCAAGAAACCCCCTCCACAAATGTTATTTGCACAATTGCAAATAACACCCTCCATCGGAAAAGTCCGGCCGGGAAAGAACAAAGGAAAACCGGCCGGAACGGAATGCAAACTGGCAACTCCAGAAAACTGGTCCCGTAATAAATTACAGGAAAACCCCGATACTGTGCATACACACCCGCATCTGTATTCCGTCCGGATACAAATGCAAAAAGACAAAATCTACACTGTACTAAACTAGGACCGGCTTAAACCAAAGCCGGCTAGTAATATCCGTTCGATCCTGATCCGTGCAATACCGCACGTATCTGATCGAACCCTGCCATATACCTATACGGCTACTAGTACAAACCGTCCGATCCTGATCCGTGCAATACCGCACGTATCTGATCGGACCCTGCCATATCTCCATACGGCCTCTACAGCGTTTCGCCCGAAACTTGAGTAACTGAAAGTGTGGTAGACTCTAAAGACTCGTCAATACTATGGCTGTGGATTTAACCACTAGCCCGTCAGAGGTATAAGCCAATACGTAACGGGCCACCAGCTATTGACTAAAAGGGACATCGATGAGCGAACTCATCCTGACACCCTACTGAGCCTGTCAGTGACAATATCCGTGCAGTCCGGTCCATTCGTCTATGAGTATCGCATGGCGGGCCTAGGGGGTTGGTAAAAGTCAGACCCCCAAAAGCGGTACAAGTCGTGTCGGAGTGTAGCCCAGAACACCCTGAGATACTACTGGAATACCTACCAGTAAATCTCCTTGCCTTGGCCAAGGACTTTGTGTAATGGCTTTCCTAGACACAGCACGACCTCACCCCCAATACCGGGAGAGACGAACCCCTGAAGATACGCTCACTGCCTCCATATGGCTCGGGACTGTACCCAACTAAAACCTGTTTGCACGACTCCTTTGAGCCGTGGTAGGGTAGTAATCAAAGTACAGTGGGAACTCACACGAGACAAATGACGATCCCCAGGTCGATGAACTAACCTGCACACATGTCACCAGGGAACTGCCATCTGACATCTGGTATATGACCAACTAGCATGTTCCCGGCGAGTCCTGTCCGGTGTACTCATAACCCAATGAGCACCTGTATACATCTTAGGTGATCCAACTGACACCAGTGGCTTGTGAGACCGGCCACCGCCCCTCGTCGGGGTCTCGACTGTATACACTAGTCTACTATGGAGAATCGATGCCCTGTCTCGAAACTCTCACGACTAGGGACCTTTTAAGGATATGCTTATAGACCCCCAGCTCCCACTTATATGATCGCCCTCATACTGCTGGTGGTCAAGCAAGAATCCTAGGGGCTCTATCAACGTGTAATAGCGACGTGTCATGTCACTTAAAACAGTACACGATGATAAAGGTAAACCAGATAGCATACTATCATCTCGAGTAAGACTGTCCTACCGGGATAGGTCCTCCCTCAATCATTGCAATCACGTACCTGTGATCCAATAATTGACTCTGAGGGCACTACCACCAACACCCACTTCCCCCACGACCCGCGTCTCGCGACCCCGTCTTCGCCCCCAACGTCTCCCCCTCGCGCTTCCTCAAGATCCTCCGCAACTGCATCACGACCCACGCGGCCACCCCCTCCGCACTCCCCGACCACATACCTCTCCTTTTTCTCTCTCTCTCTCTCTTACAATCTCTCTTTTCCCTCTCCGTTTCCCTGCAACCTGCACCGAGAAACCCCACGACCACGACACC
This sequence comes from Agapanthus africanus, assembly GCA_030015575.1. NCBI lineage: Eukaryota > Viridiplantae > Streptophyta > Magnoliopsida > Asparagales > Amaryllidaceae > Agapanthus > Agapanthus africanus. The sequence goes on from JASDDO010000006.1 coordinate 372,223,966, forward strand.
CCTCCCTCGTCGCCGTCGTCGCCGTCGCCACCTCGCCGCCGCCGACTTCTCCCCTCGTCTCCCCCCACACCCTCGACCTCCCTCCCTCTACTTCCTTTCTTCTCTCCTCTGTGGACCACCGCACGATGAGAACCCCAGCACCCATCTCCCCGGCTCTCCTCCACCATCTCGAACTTCGCCCTGTCGCGCTAGCTCCTCCGCCGTCGACTCCACTACCACTCACTACCAGCGAACTCTCCAAGCTCCTAGATACCCTCAACACTCACCGCACCGGCCACCACCCTGAGCTGCCGCCGTTGTTGCCGCTGTGCCAGGTCCGTGCCCACTCTCAGAACCACCGTGTCACCATCGGACCCACTCCCGCGTTGCGCCGTGCCCACCTATATGCCACGATAGCATTGCGCTCCGTACCCGGCACCGTGCCACATAGTGCCACTACTGTGCCCGGTCCAGTGCCCGCCTCCGTGTCACCGCGTACCCAGACGCGTCGCGCCCCGTACCCATTCCCCGTGCCACGTCGTGTCAGCCCCGTGACACACCGTACCCGATCCAGTGCACGTGCCGTGCTGCTCCCGAACCACGCACCGGGTCAAGACCGTGCCCAGCACCGTGTCGTGCCCGCGTCATCGCCAGGTCCACTACCGTATCACGCCCGCGTCGCCACCGTGCCCAGTACCGAGTCACCGCGCATCGCGCCCGCGCCGCGCCTGTGTCCAGCATCGGATCATCTCGTGTGTCGAGACAAATTCTGTAGCGGCGTCGCTTCGATATCAAGTGACCGAAGGCAAGTGAACTCTCTCACTTGCTAAATCATGCTATACCTATATATATAATTATGTTAATCGATTTGATAAATGTTAATCTTGTTTTAAATAAGTTTGTGTTCTAGAAGATAGTCGTGTTTATCCTAATTAAAACCCAATTGATAATGATGGAATTTATAGTCAATACATTCCTTTGCTGTTAATAAGCGTCGCGTAGAAAGGTGAATGAATATTATTGATGTTTCATATATAAAGAGGCATCCAACTGGTTACGTCAAATCTGAAAATCACCGCAACCATCACATTGTAAAATTAGTAGTTAATTAAATATAAATCTAATCACGGTGTTCCATGGTTCGTATCGAACCTAACTCGATAACCTATAATCCTATGTAACTAGTTTTGGAATAATGAAATTTCATGACCCTGAAAAGTGAGGAGGAATGCAACTCTGGACTGCAGTCCGGGGCGGCATTCTACGGAGGAAACCTGAATTTAAACCCCTGTACATACCTGCACAAAACTGAGAATATGCGGAGCCCCATATGTCCGCGTAGATAATTTAGTTATATAATCCCTGAATCGAGTCCCGTGTCGTTTCACTATCGTTTGATATTTAATTTGTATTTTAGAATACCGTGGTGTTCTGCAGTTTCTACAGTGACCCATCTTACACCAGCACCTTGTACATAACCTAACTTCTAATAAAGGAATCCTATTGATAATATGTTTAATGTGTTAGAAACATAACGGAAAAATATACAATTAGTTTAACTGTAGCATCGCCTAATTATGCTCCCAACTGGGAGTAAAACGTGTTCCGAAACGGACTTCCAGTTCTGAAACTGGATTTCCAGCAGGGAACACTTAAATTGAAATGGCCATATCTAGCGAACCTGAAACTCGATTGACGTGAAACCAATTTTTATGAATAGATAATTAAACATACTGCTTACCCCCTTTACATTGTTTCGCTTAATTCTGCACGTATGATTTATAGTAAATTATGCAAGTGGTAGAACGCTGGCTGATGATATTTTATTCATATCATAATTATTGCATTCTCATCATATCATGTAGATGTCATATACATTGGTAATCTAGTGATCGTGTATATTACCCAGTGATAGATATTAGTGATTTGATTATGGTAAGTACGTTAGTGTTAAAGAGTGAATAAGTGAAGTGGCACGTACTTGTACGCAATCAACGTACCCAGTTAATTTATTGCATTGTCGACGTCTATGGGACATATATAAGTGTAACGATAATTGGTATGGGACGATTATGGAAGCACTTATATTAGTGTCATAGGTAAGGCGTCAAACACTGCCCATTTATCTTGGATACCAGTCGAGACATGCTTGATAGAGATCCTGTCTCCAGTTCTCGCGTAGACTTGGCATGGACCGACTAGTATTTGGGTTTATGGTCGGTATTTGATGTAAACCACGGGGTGTGGGGTAGTTTGAGTGTGAGTTCAACGGAATCTCGGGAGTCCCATTGCCGGCATATACAGCGATTCTGGGAGTCATATAGGTGATATTACTGTTTATTAGCGAGCGTTTCGAGCCCGTGTTCCCTTACCCCTGCGGCCCTACCCTTGGGTTGGGGATAGTTCTGCGTGGTTGACTCTCACATTTGGACTGACGATAGGTTTAGCGACCTGAACAGTGAGACTTAGAGACTGATAGAATTAGTGACATTGACATGCATTGCTTACTGATTTGATATACCCACTTTACTGCTTAATTGTACTGATTATTTCATGTACGTCATCATTCTCTGTTTACTGCTTCATGTTCAACATCATTGCACGTGTTAACTTTTGCATTATATATATATATATATATATATATATATATATATATATATATTGCTATTGTGTCGCTCTGACGACCTGAGTATGCATGCTCAGAGCGAAAAGTGGACTTAGCTCGGATCAGCACCCGACGTACCTTGAGAATATTGCGGACATCTAGATCAGCGACGTCAGCGCATTCTTTCCTTTGACTCTATCTGGTTAGTTTTACACCTGTTTTTGATTTAGTGACTGCATTTCTCCTTACCTGTGCTACAATTACTGATTACCATGTAAAGCTAGAAGCCGAAGTGTGACTACGGCAGGATATTTTCTTCACCGTAGGAGCATGGCTGGCCTTGTCACCCCTCGTATTCTGTATTTTGGGAAGCGGGGCGTGACAATGAGGTTCCAGTTGTTGGAGCTGAGTACAGAGGGTCTTCCTCTTCTTCGGCGTCAGATAGTCAAGAGGGTTCGTCTTCTTCTTCTTTGTCCTCTGTGTCGAGATCGCATCCGAGAGTCATGGACGCCCCCGTCACCAACCGTCGGGCGGCAATAAGGGCCCCTAAGGTGCACGTCGGGACCGCCCGCGATGCACCCTCCGTCTTTAGGAACGTGGACGAGCTTGCCGAGATCCGGGCTCAGTTCCATATCCCCTCTAACTATTCTCTCCGTTTAGCCAGAGAGGGTGAGCGGGCGGACCAGGTAGGTGCAGGGGAAGGAGATTGCCCTGTATTTGGAAGCATTCCGGGCGGGAATGCGTCTGCCCTTCCCAACCGAGATATGTGGGGTGTTTCGTTACTTCCATCTTTCCCCGGGCCAGCTAGCGCCGAACTCGTGGAGAATCCTCCTAGGGTCTCTAGTCTAGTTGAAACCTGAAAATATCCCTTTTAATTTTACCCTCCTAGTCTCCTTTATTTGTTATAAGAATCATTCCGGAACCAGTAAGGATGAGCCGATTTGGATGTATTTTTCTTTCAAAAAACGCAATGGTGGGGTGGTCAGGTCAGGAGTAGTAGTCGTCCCTTCTTCCATTCACGAATGGAAGGAGAAATCCATATTCGTCGGGCCACCCGAGGGTGAGGATTGGCCTGTGCCTACACAGAGGCACAGGGTCGACTGCCCGAGGGTGAGGCAGTCATCCTCACCCGAGGCGAGGGCGGAATCCATATGGGAACCGATCCAGCGGGCCGACATTCTGCTTTCTGAGCAGATCCTGAGCTGGGCTGGGCTCAGCCCTACGGCTTTTTAAGTAAGTTAGGGTCGTCGTAGACGATCTATTTAGACTTTGATGAATTTTCTTTGCCCTTTTCAGCGTCACTAACTCTCTTTGTGTATTCTCCTTTCTGCAGAGCAAATGGACCGATCCAATTTTTTAGCTGCCATGGCCGGGAAGGCAAGAAAGAAGACCGGGGGCGCTAGCTTGTCCCGGTTCGAGCTCGGCCCCGAAACCAACTGCACCGGTGAAGCCTTCCGCTGCGTCCCGAGCCCCGGAAGTCAGCCGCGGGGAGATCCAGAAGCATGCACGGGGGTAGAGCCCCGGGCGAAGGGGGCGGAGGATAAGGCCGACCTCACCGATGTCCCCCTCAAGAGGCACAAAAGGACGATCTCTCGCTCACCACCCTCCGGGATCCCCGTGCAGGAGGGGGCTTCTGTTTCGAGGTGCCTTCGGGTCTTTCCATTGCCGATAGCATGCTCTCGGACATGGAGCGATCGGCTAGGAGCAAAATTCCTCCGGGGACTCTAAAGGCCCAAGTGGCCGTCATTGCTCAGGAGACGGTCCAGGTCGGTATCCATTTTCCCTTAAGGATTTCGTTAAGTATTTTTCCTCAGTTTGAACATTTTTAACTCCTTTTGCTGCTTTTCTCAGGTCCCTCAACACTGCGCCCTTATCGTCAATATAGAGTCCGAGGAGATTACCCCGGCCATAAGAAAGGCGGGCGAATTGTCCTCGCGGGAGGAGGATCTGCGCCTGGAGCTGCAGCAGGCGAAGGAGAGGATAGCCGTCCTCAAAACCCGGGTGGTCGCTAAGAAGTTGATGAACTCGAAGTGTAAGGAGTCAATTCGACTTCTGAGTGAATCCAACGAGGCCATCCAGGCTAAGTTGGAGGAAACTAGCAAGCTCTACGCCATGATGAAGAAGTCGTGGGATGCTTTCAAGAGGGACACCCAAGTGGCGCTTGATGCGGTGAAGCTTGCCGATCTCCGAGCTTCGAAGTCCGTGGAGAGGTATAAGGCGTCGGACCATTTCTATGCCAACCTCGTCGACGCCTCGGCCATTGTTTGGAACCAGGCTCTCGACGCTGTCAAGGCGTTGATGCCGGCGTTTGCTAACGGCGAGCTTCGGCTCCAGTACCCCCTCTCCGAGGATGCGCCGCAGGAGGAAACTGCCGGGGATGCCGCCGAGGGAGAGGCTGCCGGTAGAAGTGCCAAGGGTGAAGCTGCCGGTGGAAGCACCGACCCAGAGGTCGCCGTTTTGGTTCCCGACGCTGTCGTCAAGCAGGGCGAGATCCTCCCCAGTCCCGCGGCCTGAGCTTTCCTGCATTTTCCTTTTTTAAGTTTTGTATACCTCTGGGTGTTTTGTAAGGTTGAGAAGCCCAAAATACCTTGTAAAAATTTCTGGAATATAAATAAAGCTGAGCTTATTTTCCTCTGCATGACCGTGTAATTTTTAGATGCCTGACTTTTTAGATGGCAATCGCGTGTCGAGTGTGAGCCGAGTAATTGCCAAGTGTAGGAAGGTTGGTGCCCTCCCGCTCCCCGGCGTCGAGGTGGCGATTGTTCATTTAGGATGAACCGAAAGATATCCAAATGTAGGTAGTTCGGTATCAGTTCATTCCTTAGAGTTGGGTTGACAACCATGTCTCTTAGCATGAGTTGAAAAACCCAGAATAGGTCGGCATTGATTGATTCCTCCCTGATGTGGTTCCTATACTTGTATCTTCGTAGGGTAAGAACCTACCCCTCGGAGACTAGCCGAGCAGGAATCTGCACGGTGGCCTTGTTAGGAGGGTTTTAGCTCTTGAGCGTTGATGGGTAGGAAGCTACCCGCTCTGGATGGACCGGACAGGAAAGCTGCGCGGTGGCCTCGTGAGGAGGGTTTTGATCCTTAGCGTAGATGGGTAGGAATCTACCCGCTAGGGATGGCCGATCAGGAAGCTACTCGGTCGCCTCGCGAGGAAAGCTTTGATCCACGGTGTAGTTGGGCAGGAAGCTACCCGCTACGGATAGACTGGGCAGGGAAGCTGCTCAATGGTCTTGTAAGGAGGGCTTTGATCCTTAGCGTAGATGGGTAGGAATTTACTCGCTAGGGATAGACCGGACAGGGAAGCTGCTCAGTGGCCTCGAGAGGAGGGCTTTGATCCACAGCGTAGTTGAGCAGGAAGCTACCCGCTGTGGATGGACTGGGCAGGGAAGCTGCTCGGTGGCTTCGAGAGGATGGCTTTTTATTCTTAGCGTTGTTGGGTAGGAAGCTACCCGCTAGGGATGACTGAGCAGGAATCTACTCGGTTGCCTCATGAGGAGGGCTTCGATCCACAGCATAGTTGGGCAGGAAGCTACCCATTACGGATGGACTGGACAGGAAAGCTGCTCGGTGGCCTCAAGAGGAGGGCTTTTGATACTTAGCGTTGTTGGGTAGGAAGCTACCCGTTAGGGATGACCGAGCAGGAAGCTACTCGGTGGCCTCACGAGGAGGTCTTCGATCCACAGCGTAGTTGGGCAGGAAGCTACCTGCTGCGGATGGACCGGGCAGGGAAGCTGCTCGGTGGCCTCAAGAGGAGGGCTTCGATCAATAACGTAGTTGGGCAGGAAACTACCCGCTGCGGATGGACCGAACAGGGAAGCTGCTCGGTGGCTTCGAGAGGAGGGCTTTTGATCCTTAGCGTTATTGGGAAGGAAGCAACCCGCTTGGGATGATCGAGCAGGAAGCTATTCGGTCACCTCGCAAGGGGGGCTTCGATTCTTAGCGTAGATGGGTAGGAAGCTACCCGCTAGGGATGGACTGGGCAGGGAAGCTGCTTGGTGGCTTCGAGAGGAGGGCTTTTGATCCTTAGCGTTGTTGGGTAGGAAGCTACCCGCTAAAGATGACCGAGTAGGAAACTACTCGGTCGCCTCATGAGGAGGGCTTCAATCCACAACGTAGTTGGGCAGGAGGCTACCCACTCCGGATGGACTGGACAGGAAATCTGCTCGGTAGTCTCGAGGGGAGGGCTTTAGCACGGAAACAAAGAGAAGTAGTTCAAACTGCAGGGAAGCGAGAATCTTTATTATTGAATAAATTACAGATTATGTGATTCAATTTAAATTCTCCTGTATTGAATATAAATTTTGGTAGGTGTCCTTATTGCTCGGATTTGGGTCTGTCGGCAATGACCATGATCTGTCCGATCGTCAGCTCTCCGTCTTTAATTTGATCGGCTTGACGTTTATCTCGCAGGTACTTTGCCAAATGACCGGAGCAGATCAGCTCCTCGATGTAATCGCGCAGCTGTTTACAATCCTCGGTCGGATGTCCTTGTGTCTGGTGATAGGCACAATACGGGCCTTGGAGCTGCTTACCCGTGCTTCGGGTAGCCGGCGGGAGCCTGAAGAACCTCTCGCCCTTTGTCTCCTCTAGCAGCTCGGTCTGGGAGATGTTAAGATGAGTGTACTCCTGGAACTTCGGGGGGGTAAGGTTTTGGTCGGTCAACTCTCTTTTTCTCTTCTCTGCCCCGCTTCTTTTGGTCGGTTTGGTCACCTCTGAGCAGATTCGAGGTCATCTCGGACTTGAGTTGGATTTTCCGCTCGGTCCAGGCTTTTACCTCAGCTATGGTCTTAGGTTGCGCTAACGGAAAAGAGTGGAGCCACTCTTTGTGCCTAAGACCCGACCTCAGGACGGTGATGACCGTTTCATCACGGTGTTCGGGGACCTCGAGAAGCGCGTTGTAGAAGCGGGTGACATGTCATTTGAAGGGTTCTTTATCTCCGCTCTTGATGGTGAACAGATAATCGACCGTCCTCTTCTGCCGTCAATTCCCGACGAAGTGACCCAGAAATTTGGTGGCCAGCTCATCAAAGGTCAAGATGAAGTGTGGCGTAAGTCCTCGGAACCAGTTCCTTCCGGCCCGGATGAGAGTGGCAGGGAAAGCGCGGCATTGGGCTGCGTCTGAGTTATCTTGGAAGCTCATGCCCGCTGTAAACGCGTCTGAGCGATCTTTTGGGTCGGACTTCCAATCAAAGAGCGCCACCTTGGACGGCTTGTTCTTGGATGAGAAACGTTCGGCCAGCAATTCCTCGATGAAGTGTTTCGTGAGAGAATCCATGGAATACCTAGCCCTTTCGCCGGACGGATGGCAGTCTCGCCGTATGCCCTCGATCTTCTTTTCGCGGGCCTCGAGTCGGTGGTAGTAATCCGAGGATTCCGCGCAGTCGGAGTGGTAGTTTTCCCCGCTCCGGGTCTGCGCCAGGGTGCGGCCTCGATTCCGCTCTATCAGGTGTCTCAGATCCCAGGCGAGGCCCTTCTCGAATGGTCCCTGCGCTTGTCGTTCGCGCGATCCTGGTGAGATTGGGGGTGTTGGTTATGCCTGGAAGCAGGAGAGCTGACCGACACCTCCTCAGGAGGAGAGAACGCGCGACACGCATTAGAGCAACGACCCAATCTTTCCTGGGACCGTAGCGTAGAGCTGTTCGGGGCCCAGCGGGTCATGGAATCAGTCGCCGTGTATGGGTTAAGATGGCTGGAATAGGCCCGCCAGCACTCAGTGGCGCTGTGATGAGGGTGAGGTAGATCGGGGGCTTGAGTGTGCCCGTCCGTCCTTGGGCGGACGTCGTTATCCTAGGGAGGCGGAGCCGCGCTCTGGTGGTTAGGGCCCGCCGCTTGAACGCAGACGAGGGCATCTACCGGCGTCGTAAGCCGGTTTATCCAAGCGGACAAGGCGTGGATGGCATTAAGAGGTGGAGGCGAGCCACTCCCGCTTCCTCTGTGGCAGCTCGTATTCGGATCGTTGCGGTCGTCGCTCACCATTGGATCGAGAGCGGAAGATCAACTTTTTTTTATGGAACAAGAAAAGTCTTTCGTTTCTACAGACGACGCCAGCTGATGGAGGCCTTGATCTCCTTCGGATACTGTCCTCCGTCGATCCGTCGTGAGCGCTGTTGGATAGTTGAGATTGGATTCGGAGGTTGCCTCCTTGAGTGTGTAGATCTCAATGGGTTGAGTTTGAGGTGGAAACCGAGCTACCTGCAAAGAAGTCCCGGGGTGGGTGGCCACCATAGGACGCTCCGACGATCAAGTTAGCCGAGGAATTTGAGCAGAGTAGTGGCTTATTGGATTCAAGTTGCCTTACCTGAGTCGTCTGGGAGAGGGGTTTTATAGTGGTCGCATGGAGCAAGCAGGCGCGAGATCTTCGCCTTCGGTTATGCCCCTGACATTATGCATGCGTGAATGACGGGATCCTTTCATTAATCGCGGGATACGCTCATTAATAGGGAGACGTGCCAGCGTGGGACGTGGGGCGGCGATTATCTCGCTTTGGCGAGATACGCGGAGCCATGCGGAGACGCTAGGGATCCGCAATATCGGTTGATTGGGGGAGGCCGAAGAAGCTCGGCACATCAGGGGCTCGGAGACGAGCGGGAGGCTGAGAAAGCTCGGCGTGCTTAGAGCTCGGAGATGAGCGGGAGGCCGAGGAAGCTCGGCACGAAAGAAGGCTCGGAGGCAAGGAGACTGATGAAGCTGGAAGACGAGTTGTTGGTAGTCTCTTAGACGAAGGTGGGATGTCTTTCAGGGGGGTCTCCCGAAAGGTCGGGAAACTCCCCCGAGAAGGGGCCCCAGGGTCCCCGATGCGGCTCACTTATTTCACCCCCTGTGGAATTCAGAACACGTCATCTGCCACGTGTCGTAATCTGGAGGGACACCTCCTGTGAGCATCATCTGTATGAGATTAATATTCAAGTGATTTTCTTAGCTTGGAAAAAGTCATGTATTTATCATCTGATTTAAGGAAAATTTTGACACATTAAAATAAAGACGGAAGTAAAAATGTGATCAATCCAGAATAAATTTGGAGTAAATTGGGAAGAACCCTTAGGCATACAAGGTTAAATTAACAAAATGAAGAGGACTAAGGGACATATTATCTATTCCTTTCTTTGACTGACAAATTCTATTAAAATTGTGACGTGAGATGAAAATTTTCCAACAGGACGTTGTTTCTTTAATTAGCAAGACTTTTGAATATTTGCTCAACGTAATATTCAAACCCGTGTCATTTGATGAGGTGTGAATCACATTGTTGACCAACGGCGTTACGGAGCCGACTTTCAAAATTCTAAGAGAAAAAAACGAGAGATTGGGGCTTTCTCGGAATCCAATCAAGTCTATGTCTCTAGGGAATTGCAACAAAAGCCATGATTGAATTGGACCGCTACGATTGAGGAGATTTTTTTCCTTTTGAGATTTTGTATAATCACATTATTTCTATCATGTTTTTTGTCCTGTTTTTTCAAAAACCCCATAAGATTTAAAAAAATAGGTCAACTCCTTCGTAGGCTTTGCTTTAAACATCCAATACAAATTTGAAAAAGTTAATGAAAGACATGCATCATACATTTAGTTTAAAAAACTTATTTCTAGCTATGGTAGGTATCTTCTCGGATGGAAATTGATTTGGTTCCATAGAGCGTGTGGAAAACTGTCATACTAGATGAGTATGATAGTTTGATAATATAGATACTCATGATAGATAGTAACAGTAGTTTATGGAATGGTTAAACATCCAGACATCGAAGTGGAATTTAAAATATCGGGAACGGGGGTCATATTATTAAGTTAATAGTAATTTTATTTCTAATTTAGGTTGCTGAAGCTGTATGATTTGTATCGACTTTATTTTTGCATGTGGGTTTATTTCATGACTTTATTTTTCAATTTTTTTTCTTCTTATACTGATTTGGTTAAGAATTATATTGTAGTAACGCTTGCCCATGTTTTGGTATAAAAAAATAGTGTGATATTTAGACTTGGTCTCCCCAAAGGGGAAAAAACAAGGCCTTGTTAGAGAATGGAGTTAAGTTTTCTAAATTGTAGTTTCATAAAGTAAGCAAAGCTAAATTCCGAAATCCTAAATTTTGTTTGTTTGCCAACCATTTTGGAGCTGAGATAACTGCAGTTATCTCAGCTCTAATGTCGAGCAGTTGCCTCAACTCTAATCTGATAGTTAAGTTATCTGAATTGCAGTGTCATAAAGTAAGCAAAGCCAAAGTCCGAAATCCTAATTTTGGCTTGTCTGGCCACCATTTCGGAGTTGAGATAACTACAGTTATCTCAGCTCTAATGTCGAGCAGTTGCCTCAACTCCAATCTGATCAAAATTTTGTAAACTCCATTTTTTAAGTTTAGACATAGTTTTCATCATTTTACCTCCGCTTAAGAATAATATACTACGGTTTTCCCAAGTCCAAATCCAAACAGGGCCTAAGGGAGTTTGGAGCATAGATGGGACTCATCCTTTGAGACGGTCGAAAAAGCTTATATTTCATCAGGAGCAATACATTTCAAACTAACCCGATAAATTCCACCTAAAATATGGGATTGGTAATTTGCAAGCGAAGTAGGTGTTCAGGTCTTCAAGTCCTAAAACTATCCCATATTATTAATTAATTGGGATGTAAACAAATAGGATCAAAGTTATAGCTAGCGAAATTGGTATATATGAGATTTATCACCTTCTGACACTATTTTTTATTTCCGTTAATTATCCAAATTTGCATCCGCGTTCCCAAATAGTGAGCCGAATATGTAACATCTATACTCATTCCGTACCTGTATTCGATAACATAAGCAATAATTTTAGACTTTATCAGGGTTTTTTTTAATATTCATTTCGTATCTATATCCATATCCGATTACAACAAACACATATGGTATATATTTTAAATTATGATAACTATCTCTATTTATATTCAAATCCGTTTATGACGATATTTCTAACATTTACATCAACTCCGTATCCGATCCGTTTGCACTCCTATTAATCAATCACCAACCCGATAGGCTAATATTTACTGAGTTTTGGTTAGGTTAATTATTTTTCAATTATCTATTAAACGCTATATTTTAAAATATAGGACTCACACCTAACAGAGAGGAGGCGACTTTCTAGATAATCGAGTTGTTGCTATGCGAGCAGACGAAGCGAATCACGAGAAAATCACTCCACAATAAAATACAAATAATTTTGAAATCCATAAAAGGATTACAACTTCACTTTAAACCCTGAACATTACACCCACTCCGAAGGTGAGGGGCCCAAGAGCTTCCCTTATGTTTGGGTTACATTTTGGGTCGATTATATTTGTGATGTATATTATAATTTTTGACAAAGTAAAAGCTAATGCTGACTTTTTGTGAGAGACCTAGCAGGCGTTGGCTTTTTGCAACGGAACTGTTGACCAAATTGATTTTTCTCGAAACCGGAAGTAGCCAGTAATCGATCTCAGCCGATTGATGATAGGCATCTTCATCCAACGGCTGACCAACGAAACAAGAGTTGACCAATTAAACTTTAGTCGCTGCTTTCTAAAGAAATAAAAAGAATTTAAATTAATGCTTTGAAATCTTTGGTCCTTCTCAAAATAAAAAAATTATTCTGAATTTGATAAAGTCAAATAGGTTATATACAAATTATGTTAACCTTGCGGATTAAATTTGCTTAAAGTCTAAATTTAATTAATCCTAATCTCTAATATTTGATTCTGACAAACCATCCTTAAAAGACCGCCGCAAAACACTCCGTCTTAAAGGATACAGCATGGCTCAATTAATAAAATCATCACAATAAGGCATTTGTAAACCAACGACAACTTAAAAAGAGAAAATTAATTGTATAACTATAGTTATCGCAACTTGTTCATGATCCATTCCTCTAAACAATCACAATTACATACTAATCAAAGCCATCTCTATCCTAGACATAGATGAAAGAAACGTTTAAGGATAATAAAATCTTCAATATTATTCTTGTACGTTGTCTTTATCAAATTTATATATGGACAAAATCTATTTTGACATGTGAATATCAAGAGGCGGTGTGATGATGCTTAATATTGGCGATCTCCAAGATCAGGACATGTGGCGGGTAACGTGTCCCAGAACTCAGAAGAGAGGGCCCACAGGGGCCGACCAGGCCACCTTGTACCCGACCTGCGAACACAAGCTGGCCCTCCTCAAGACCCCCTGCTAATTGGCTTCCTCGGCCCCGTAGCTCACGCCGAGCTGCCACAAGACCTGGACTCCTCGGCCTCCTCGCTCGTCCCGAGCTCCAGACCGTGGCCGTCTTCCTCGGCCCGCCGACCAAAGTCACCGCTCACGGGCGTAACCGCCGTTCCACGAATCTCGCCATGCGCAGATTCTACGCTAGCAACATCCCACGTTCCACGCCATCAATCCCCATTAATAGGCGATCCGCTTTCTACACGGACGTGACGTCGGAGGCATAACTGCCGGCGAGATCCTCACACCTGCTGCTGCGTGCCACCACCGCTATATAAACCCCCCATCACAGAGGGGTCAAGTAAGAGGGGTCAAGTAAGCCATTCTGGACCCTTCTAAGCCGTTACTCTGCTCGGATCTTATCACTAACTTGATCATCGAAGGGTCCTTGGTGGTACCAAGCCACCCCGGGACTTCTTTGCAGGTACTCGGCACCAAACTCCTCACTCCACTTCTTCCACCAAAACCCATTGAGACCCACACGCAACAGGAGATAATCAAGAAAGTCCACCGGGAGATCAACGGAAGACAACATCTGACGAAGACCCGAAAAGGAGCTCCATCAGTTGGCACCGTCTATGGGAAACAAACTCCACAAAAACTAAAGTTGGCCTTCCGATCTCCGCCCAAATAGCAAGCAACCACCCTGAAGATCCCGGTACCAGCCGCCGTCTTCCACTCACCGAAGGCGGGGATGAGCCTCCTCCCATGACCGTCGTCAACGCCCTCGCAGGCCGGATAGATCGGCTGCAATCCCTCGTGGAGGCCCTCGTCCGCATTCAAACGGCCGGGCCTGGGTCCCAAATCGCCGCTCCACCGCTTCCAGAAGGCTCTGCCCCTGTCTGGATGGCTGACCACCAGCGGGCTGCGTCCCATGGCCACCGATCTCTCGAGCCGGTGCTCCCCGAGGCCCGCTGGGCTCCCTAGGGCTCCACGCCAAGGTCCGCCGCCAGAGCACTTCGCCTTGAACCTCCTCGCGACCCTTATCCCCCTGAGGAGATGTCAGTCACCTCGCCTGTCCACAGGAGTGGTCGACCCCACCACCATCGGCGGGGCCGCACAGAAGGGGTCCGCCTCGGCGACTCGAGGGCTACCTCGCCCCGGGACCTAAGGCACCACATCGAGAGGAACCGGGGCCGCTCCCAGACGCGGGTCACCCGCAGCGGAGGCCGGGGATCCCAAAGCGCCGATTCCTCGAGATATCACGGTCGGCTCGATGCCCTCGAAAAGAAAATCGAGGGCATGCGCCGGGAGGCTCACCTCTCGAGCGACAGAGCTAAGTATGCCTCCGACTCGCTCACGAAGCCGTTCACCGAGGAATTGCTCGCCGTCCATGTCTCCTCGCACAACAAGCCCCCAAAGGTCTCCCTGTTCGACGGGAAAACCGACCCGAAGGACCATTTGGACGCTTTCACCGCGGGGATGAGCTTCCAGGATCACTCCGACACCGCCCGGGGCAGAGCCTTCCCGACCACCCTTATCCGCGCAGGTCGGGACTGGTTCCGGGGGCTCGAGCCCCGCTCGATTTTCGACGAGCTAGCTACTCAGTTCCTCGGCCATTTCGTGGGGAACCGTCGACAGAAGCGCACGGTCGACTACCTCTTCACGGTTAAGAGTGGGGACAAGGAAACGTTCAAGGCCTACATTACCAGTTTCTACAACGCCCTTCTCAAGCTGCCAGAGCACCGGGACGAAACCGTCATAACGGCACATAGATCTGGTCTGAGTCACAAGGAATGGTTACGCTCCTTCGCGTTGGCGCAACCTAAGACCATGGCCGAGGACAAACCGTGGACCGAGCGCGAGGGTCAGCTGGAATCCGAGGTGAATGCTAACCTCCCCCGGGCAGAACGGCCCAACCAGAAGAAGAGGGCTCGGGAGGAGAGGCCGGAGCGCCAGCAGCCCTACCACCCGAAGTTCCAGGAGTATACCCCACTCAACGTCTCCCTCGCAGTGTTGCTGGAGGAGCCCAGAACGAGGGTTCTTCAAGTTCCCTCCGATCCCGCGTCAGGCCGCGAAGCGAACCCGGGGCCCCTACTGCACTTTCCACCGGGTACTAGGCCACGCCACAGAGGTCTGCAAGCAACTAAGGACTACATCGAAGAGCTCATCTGGTCTGGGCACCTCCGCCGCCTACTTGAGGGACAAACTGTAAGTCCATGCTGACCTCTCCCGGTACTTCGGGCTTGCGGAATTGGTGAAAACGATTTTTCAAGAGGCGGGTAACATGGACTCATGACCCGGATCTTTGCTAAACATCTAAATAACAACCTAACAAGAGTTTACCTACTCGGTTAGGGGGCTATACCTTTCTTGAACTCCTTCGTCTTCAACTCCTCCCGGGGTTCGGATCGGCCTCACCTCGTCGTCTCCTTGCGTCGAAGATGGATCCACTGAAAGCTTCTACCTTTGGCTTATTCTTCGGACTTTGAAGAAAACTAGATCACTTGGCTTGCTAGGCCTTGTGAACTAGAATGAGTAGAGAAGAGTATTTTGGGATTTTACTCTATGGTTCTTGCTTCTCAACACATGAGACAAGTGACCATAGACCCAAAAAGAGAGAGCAAGAGGAAGAGGGTGAGAGCAGAGCATGAGAGCTCAAAACCAGAGAGAGAAGTCAAGCAAGAATGAGCCTCTCTTTTGTCTTTCGCCCTCTCATAATCCAAAAGCATCATTAGCCATAATGTCAATCAAGTATTATGTGATGGTTCATATCATGACAAAGGCAATATCATTTCCATGCACTCATTTTGCAAACTACAACAAGCAAGCAAAAGTCTTTGCATGAAAATGACAACCATTGTGATGATGATGGTCAACTAGTCCAACCTAGTCAACCGGTCAACAAGTCAACAAGTCAACAAAGTCAACCTCCAACAACCATGTCACTATAATATTTAATTAATATTATTGCTAAATTATATATATATATATATATATATTATAAATATTCTCATTAAGGTTGAGCAAAAGTCATAGTCAACAGTCTACGGTCAACAACCCTAATGAGAATCCTCTGCCTCTGTCTCTCCCGTCAACTGTGCATACACACCCGCATCCGCGTTCCGAGGAACACGAATACATACTGGATAAAACCAATTCCCAAAAGGTACACTAGGATCTGGCTTAAACCAAAGCCCGCTAGTGTAAACTGTCCGGACACTGTACGTGCACAAGTGCATGGATGTGACCGAACCCTGTCGCAAAACTATAGCGACCTGTCGCAAAACCATGCGACCTCTACTCTATTGCCAAAGGCGAATAGCTATCTGTGTGGGACTCTAAGGACTCGACACTACGCTGGCAGTGGGTTTAACCACAAGCCGCAAGCGGCACTAGCTGTGCGTAACGGTCCCCAGGTAGATGCCGACAAGAAGACTGACGAGGCGAAACCCATCTGAACTCCTACTGAGTCTGAATGTGACATTCTCCGTACAGTCCGGTCTGTTCGTCTGATACATCGCATGGCGGGCCTAGGGGCGGTAACGTCAGTCCCCCAATAGCGTACAAGTCGTGTCGGAGTGAAGCCCAAAACACCCTGAGATAACACTGGAAGCCTACCAGTATATCTCGTTTACCCTGGCCAGGGACTACTCGTGTAATGGCTCTCCTAGACACAGCGCGATGTCAACCCCCAATACCGGGAGAGACGAATCCTGTCTAACCGTCACTGCCTCCAAGTGCTTCGGGACTGCACCCAACTACCACCTGTTTGCACGACTCCTTTGAGTCGTGGTAGGGTAGTAATCAAAGTACAGTGGGAACACACTCGAGGCGAAGTGACAGTGTCAAGTCAGCGGACTATACTGTACTCATGTCATCTGGGAACTGATAACTGACGATAGGCATAATACCAACTAGTCAGTTCCCGACGAGTCCTGTCCAGTGTACTCGTAACCCAACGAGCACCCGCATACTATCTCAAGTACGACGTACCGACGGCTGTGGGACAGACCGTCTCCCATACTGGGATGAGAAGCGCATGCGCTAGTCTACTCCGGAGTATCGATGCCCTATCTCGATAGTCCTGCGACCAGGGACCTGCATAAGGATGTGCTTATAGATTACCCAGCCCCACTAGTGTGACTGCCATCACAACGCTGGTAATCAAGCAAAGATCCTAAGGGCTCCACTAATGTGCATAGGTGATATACTAAAATAAACACATGTACACATTGAAGTAGAAACAAACCAAGTAGTATACTACTATTTTGAGCAAGATTGTATATACAAGGTGAATATCCCAAGCTTCCATTAAGTAATATACATACTAGTATGATACAGTAATGGCCTCTAGGGCATATACACTAACACAAACGGCAGGCAGATCGCGAGCAGGAGCAGCATCACCCTCCCACCGACCTGATCATCGGTCAGATCATGCCCGTTTCAGCGGACGGCCAGCCCGGAGCTCAGGGAGCCCCATACCCTGTGCCGAGCGCGGAGGCCAACAGCCCTTCAGGAAGCTCGGCCCAAGCCAATAAAGTCATCTACTAGCCTGTACCTTTCTTTTAAAAGCAATGTAAATTCTTCCTAGGATCTATTGTTAACTTAATAAAGACCAATGGAGCATTACGAGAAGGGAAGAAAAGCTTTGTTTATTCAAAAGGTTTTTGTGGGCTCCTCAGCCATACATGCGAAAAAAGAAAAAAGAGAAATTACAACAGTGGGGGAAGGGGGTACAGCGAGCACTGCTTGTGGTACTCGGTAAAGATCTCCGCCAGCCGGGGCCTCGCAAGGTCCAACCTCTGTCCCCGGTTCCCCCTCCCCCCCCCATGCGTCGATCCCGAGCCTCGGCTCGTAGCATTCACGGATGAGCTTCTCTGAGCGGGCCAGCCGGTTCGCGGAGATTAGGCCGAAGCGCTTCAAAGACCGCAGCTTGCCCACGGCCTCGTCATAGAGCAGCTCAGACAGGGGGTTGTAAAGCCCCGTCGACGCCCTCCAGATGGAGTACATCAGCAGCTGCAGCAGGGAGGAGCGTCTGGGGAGCAGCCGGCCGAAATGGTCCTCAATGCTCCCGTAACCCAGCTGCACCGTGTCTTTGGTGCAGTATGGGTCGTAAAGGTACACATCTTCAAAGCGGACGATGTCGGGAATGGTAAACGGGAAGTCCTGCATTCTCGACGACCTGTTTACGGAGGATGGAAGGACCAGTACTCCTTCAGCCTTATATAGCCCACTGTGCAGCTCAACAGTCGCCCGCCTTCACCCAAGAAGTCGCTGCCACACGACAGCCATCAAGCCTTCTCCGGCGGAATCGAGGCGACGCGCCCCTAGCGCTTCGCCTTCCCCCGCATTCAATGTACTGGCTACGCGCGCCGTTGCCCCGACCGTTCCCATTCCCCGCACCTACAGCTGGACGGTCGGGCTACACCTCGTCAAGATTCAACCCAACAGCTACCCTGCTCGGTCACCCATGGCGGGTAGCTCCCCTACTGCAACGCCAGGGGCCGGAAAGCCCTCCCAGAGGCAGTTGAGCCCGAGGACCCCTCGCTCGGCTAGCCACAACGCCGGAGATCAAAAATCTCTCCCAGAGGCAGTCGAGCCCGAGAATCCCTCGCATCCTTCAGGACAAAAGCCTTCGCCAAGAGGCACCGGGCAGTAACCCTGCCCGGCCAAGGGTCCTTGGTAAGCTTCTACAGCCCCTCCCGCTCTAAGGACCAAAGTCCTCCCAGAGGCAGTCGAGTCCTTGCTCGGCTATCCCCGGCTGGTAGCTTCTTACCACAACCGACAGGGATCAAAGTCCTCGCCAAGAGGCACTGGGCAGCAACCCTGCTCGGTCCCCGTCCTGAAGGATCAAAGCCCTCGCAAAAGGCAACCGAGTAGCTACCGTGCTCGGCCAACTCCGGCTGGTAGCTCCCTACCCACGACGCTAGGGATCGGAGGCCCTCACGAGAGGCACCAGAGCGGCTGCCCCGCTTGTTCATCCCAGGCTGGTAGTTGCCTACCCACGACGCCAGAGGTCAAAGCCCTCGCCGAGAGGCAACCGCGCAGCTTCGCTGCACGGTCACTCTTAGTGGGCTTCTTACAGCCCCTCAGAGGCAGTCGAGCCCGAGGATCCCTCGCTCGGCTATCCCCAGCGGGCAGCTTCCCTGCCACAACGCCAGGGATCAAAAGCCTTCACGAGAGGCACCAGAGCGGCTTCCCCGCTCGTTCATCCCAGGCTGGTAGTTGTCTACCCACGACGCCAGAGATCAAAGCCCTCGCCAAGAGGCAACCGCGCAGCTTCACTGCCCGACCATACTTAGTGGGCTTCTTACAGCCCTCTTACGCTAAGGACCCAAGTCCTCCTAGAGGCAGTCGAGTCCTTACTCGGTCATCCCTGGCGGGTAGCTCCCCTACCGCAACACCAAGGACCAGAAAGACCTTGCAAGAGGCGACTGAGCAACTACCCTGCCCAGTCACCCCCGGAGGGTGGTCAACATTCGAAATCGGAGATGCCCTATGGCCCGCGGAGGATCCGAGGCCCCAGTAAGGGACGTCAGGTCTGTCCAAGTCTAAACGATCTCCCCTCGACTCTGGGGCCCATGGGGATACCTCCTCGGCAGCACTTAGCACGCTCATCGGCCAGTGATTGAAGTCAACTTGACGGACGGTCGCCAGGCAGATGGCCAACCTGACATGAAAGCACAACGATACAGACAAAAATATCTTGCAAACAGATGGTAGAGTGCAATTCTATGGAGCCGAAGAAAAACTTTATTACTGCCTAAGATAAAGTTTTACAAAGGGTATTTTTTGGGCTCCCCAGCCTTACAAAATTCAAAAAAACAAAATAAAAGGAGGAGAACGGGGGCTCTACGCCTCGGGGCCAGGTACAACCTCGAGGTCCTCGACCTCCACCACGTGACTCGCTGGGTCCTCGGCAACCTTCTCGCCAGGAACTTCTTCCCCCTGCTCGTCGGCGCCTATGAGGGGGAACTCGTCCCGGAGATCTGCGTCGGCGAACTCCGGCATTCGGGACTTAACGGCATCAAGGGCGTCGTGCAAAATGCGGGTCGTGGTCACGGCCAAGTCGTCATAAAAGCCCTTCGACTTCTTATAGCCCTCCATCGCCCTCGATTCGGCCGACTTGGTCGCCTCGGCTGCCGCCCCCAGCTCCTTTCGGAGGGCCTTCACCGTCCTCTTCAGATTGCCGTCGAGCACCTGGGCGTCCTCGAGCTTACCCTCGACGATCACCGCAGCCTCACGGTGCCGGGCCACCTCCCGTTTCCCGGCCTCCACCTCGCCTTCCAAGGCGGCGACCCTCGTCGACATCGCCTCCAGCTCCCGCTTGGAGCTCTTTTGCAGCGAGGCGAACTGACCCACGGGCTCCAGCGCCGGGGCTACCACCTCGGCCTCCATGCGCAAAGCGAGGGCTACATGCTGGAGAACCTGGAAAACACGGAAAAGATCAGAAAGATGAGGGGAGCACTGAATCTCACCATGAACAAAAAAAACTTACCTGCACGGACTCCTGGGCGATGGACGCCAGCTGAGCCCTGAAGGTCCCCCCGGGGACTCTGCCCCCTGCCGAGATCTCTATCTCGTGCAGAAGGCTGTCCGCCATGGACAGTCCCGATGGCACCGCAAACTGGAAGCCCCCTTCCTCCACCATGGTCGGCGAGGACCGGCCCCGGGAGGGTCTCTTGGAGCTTCTCTTGAGTGACTCCGAGGGAGAGCCGATCTCCTCTTCCGAGGCCGAGTCCTCCTGAATCAGGGCCCGCTTCCGGCCTGATGCTCTGCTGGGACCCGGGGCAGGATCCACCACCGAGCGCTCACGGGACGCCGCCACTGGAGCGGTGGGAGCCGGGGCGGGCTTTGCACGGGAAGAACTGGCGCCCCCGGCCCTCATTGGCTGCCTCGGCTGGCGCATGGAAGCTCGGAGCGAGGCGAAGTCCATGGATCCTGCACAAAACAAATACCCAACGAATCAGCAACACAAGCAAGACACAAGCCAAAAAGCTAACCTAACTTACCGACGAACTCAACAGGGCTGAGTCTGGCCCAACTCAGAACCCTCTCGGACAGCAGCACGTCAAGTCGGGGGATGGGCTCCCACGATGCGACCCTCACCGCTGCGGGGTCATTGGACTGGTTCCCCGGCAAACATTTCTCCCTCGACCACTTGATAGGCACGGGCCAGTCTTCGTCCTCGGGAGGGGAAACGAAGAAAAATTTCTTTTTCCAGTCATGAATGGAAGAGGGCAAGGTCACGACCCCGGTCCCGGCAGCGCCCCCCGGCCGCTTCCTGAAAGTGAGATAAACCCATCTCGGGTCGCCCGCTCGACCACCAGGGTGACTCTTGAAGACAAGGGAGGAATCGAGAAGGGGAAGACTGAAAGGAACCGCCTGTAACTTCAGGCGGATCAAGAACCCGAGGAGGATCCTCCACGAGTTCGGCACTAACTGGCCGGGGGCCAAACCGAAGAAATTCAGCGCGGCGAAGATCTCAGGAGAGAAGGGCAGGCGCATTCCGCCCTAAAAGGCTTCCAAATACAGGACGATCTCCCTGCCCCGTACCTGATCTGCCCTCTCTCCCTCCTTGGCCAGTCGAAACGTGTAGCGCGAGGGGATGTGGAAGCGAGCTCGAGCATTGGCGAGCTCGTCCTCATGCCTCACCCAGCACGAGGTGCTGGGGGCCACATCTGCCGCCTCCTCACTGGAGGCGGCCCCCGCCTCACGATCCCGGGGAGAGGATCCAACCCCTGCTCCCCGAGGAGACTCAGACACAGCTAAAGAAACCCTAGCACCTACTCCTACAACGTCTACTGATTTTACAGAGGAAGACATCTAACCTTGGGAAAGAAAATCTTCAGGGGCTGAAAACGGGAGAAGGGAGGCGAGCGCCAAGCAACCAAGACTTCAGAGAGGAAAATATGAAGAAGTAAGGGCCCTAGAACGGGCCCCACCCATGTTTATTGCTGCATACGGCCTCATCCAACGGCGCCCGTCATCTCCCGCCGAAATGGCTCCTCACGCCCAGCGGTCCCGATCGCTCCACGTGTCAGTTCTGCGCTGGGCCGCGCCCCATCAGACGCCGCAGGCCTGCATACGTCGCATCAGCCAATTGACGCTCGACATGTGGACCGTCGCTTCAGTTGCAGAGCACACGAACCGGTGCACCCTCTTTAAATGAAGAGATCTCGCCTTGATTCGCTAACGAAAAAGACAGCCGACGGCCCGAGGACTCATCCCGACAAAACCCTGGAAAGGAGCTCACTTCGGGAGGCCCGGCAGTCCACTCCTGACCCGACCCGCTAGCTTGTCGGGACAAGAGTGGGGCGCTAATGATGATGCTCAATATTGGCGATCTCCAAGATCAGAACTCGTGGCGGGTGACGTGTCCCAGAACTCAGAAGAGAGGGCCCACAGGGGCCGACCAGGCCACCTCGTACCCGACCTGCAAACACAAGCTGGTCCTCCTCAGGGCCCCTTGCAAATTGGCTTCCTCGGCCCCGTAGCTCGCGCCAAGCTGCCACAAGACCTGGACTCCTCGGCCTCCTCGCTCGTCCCGGGCTCCAGGCCGTGGCCGTCTTCCTCGGCCCTCCGACCAAAGTCACCGCTCACGGGCGTAACCGCCGCTCCGCAAATCTCACCATGCGCAGATTCTACGCCAGCAACATCCCACGTTCCACGCCATCAATCCCCATTAATGGGCGATCCGCTTTCTACGCGGGCGTGACGTCGGAGGCATAACTGCCGGCGAGATCCTCGCACCTGCTGCTGCGTGCCACCACCGCTATATAAACCCCCCGTCACAGAGGCGTCAAGTATGCCATTCTGGACCCTTCTAAGCCGTTACTCTGTTCGGATCTCATCACTAACTTGATCGTCGGAGGGTCCTTAGTGGTACCAAACCACCCCGGGACTTCTTTGCAGGTACTCGGCATCAAACTCCTCACTCCACTTCTTCCACCAAAACCCATTAAGAGCCACACGCAACAGGAGATAGTCAACAAAGTCCACCGGGAGATCAACGGAAAACAACATCTGACGGAGACCCGAAAAGGAGCTCCATCAGGGTAGAATATAATTTTATCTATCTAGTAGTCAACTTGAAAAAAAATTGAAATGGTTTTTATTTTTCAAAAGGGTTTGTCAATTGATAAGGATCCTAGAATGAAGTTTAAAAATCTATTAATATGATGAGAATATTAGTGGACTTGGTGCGGAACCGCGTCATTATTGATGCTAGTTGTCTCCACCAAAGGACTAATCATCTAATTTTTCAATAAATTTACAGATTTTTTGTATGATGAATTTTATTTTTTCTTTTTGGTGGTGGGAAAGAGAAAAAGTCAACGACAGGAACAATAATGTGTGGAAATTGCAAGTTGATGTGACTTTGGGGATTGGATATTAGGAATAAGTCTCTTGGCACATAAGCAAAGCCCCAGGCTCAAATCCACCATCGATTATTTGTTCAAATGATCTAAACCGTAGGATTAAGGCTAGGGTTTATCAATGGAATTGAACTGGTTTCCTTTTGTTGGGACCCACCTGATGTTGGTCACTTCACTTGGTTGCTTATTTACCAAGGTTTAATGTGAGTCTTGGATGTCTTTCTCAAGTCTAGAGTTGGTCCAATTTCTAAGTCAATTGCTTTCCTCCCTTGATTGGGCTTTCTTTGTTCTTCGGATGCTTAATGTGTTGAGTCTAAGCATATCTTTGATTTATTCTTTGGATTACGAACGATAAATGATTCGATTTCTACAAAGTGTACACAGTTTTCTTATTCAATTGATGGATACATAAATACCAGTCAGGCTATTCGGTAGACTGTTGATGGAAGTCGGAATCTCCCTCAGATGTTGTCCTCCGTCGATCTTGTTACCAACGGTGGTGAACAGTTTAGATTTGAGATGAGAGTTGAGCGTGTGAATCTTAATAGGTTGTTGGTTGTTGCCGATACCGAGCAACCTGCAAGGGAAGTCCCGGGATGGGAAACCACCGTAGGTCCCTCCGACGATCAAGTATGTATCGAGTAATATTAGGACAGAGTAGCGGCATATTGGAATGAGTTCGACATACCCGAGTCATCTGGAAGAGGGCTTTATATTGCGATCACGCGGAGCGAGCTGATGCAAGATTCTTACCGTCCGTTACGCCTATGCGCCACGTTCGCGTCGATGGCAGGATACGTCCATTAATGGCGAGATACGCTCATTAATGGCAAGATACGCTAGCGTGGGATGCGGGACGTGGAGCGGCGGAGATCTGGTTGTGGCGAGATATACGGAGCCATTACGGGGGGTGCTTGGGCTCCGTGCTCTCGGTAGAACAGGGAAACCGAGGAAGTTCAGATTAGTGGACAGCTCGGAGGCAAGCGAGACGCCCGAAAAAGCTCAGCTCTGTAACAGCAAGGAGACGAGCAAGGAGCCTGTGGGAGCTAGGCTATAGGATTGCTCGGAAGCGAGCCGTTGTTAGTTGCTAGGCAAACAGGGAAGGTACTCCGGAGAGGTCTCCAATAGGTCGGATGCAACCTCGGAGACGAGGTGCCGAGGGATGTCTCCCGTGCCTCGTACTTATTCCAGCTCCGTAGCCCTCCGAAATCTAGCAGGCCCAAGCAGATGACACGTTATCCGCTACGTGTCGTGATCTGGAGAATTCCCACATATGGGCATCATCATTAGCCCCATACTCTCATTCCGACCTATTTATGGGTCGGGTCGATAGTGGTCCGCTCGGTTCTCTTCGTTCAGTTTGGTGTCGAGGAATCTTCGTGGTGGATTGTCGGTGAATGATGTGGCATTTGGCAGCCGTGTCTCTTCGATCTCCGGATCCACGCGGCGATTTACGGTACGTCTAGCTTTCTGTGCGTAACCTTGACGACATCAGCGGATCAGCAAAATGATTGTGCCGTAAAGGAGACGTCGCATCGCTCGCTCAGGCGGTTGATCTTTGTGCCACGTGGTCACCACTGGGTGGCGGACTGCGAGACGTCACCAGTCGGATCTGTGTGAGGTGGATACGTTCAATAGTCAGTTGCCACGTGGCGTCGTCGGGGCCGTGGGGTGCAATGCTTCGTTTTGGCGGGAGCAGATTTAGACCGTCGGATGGCTTTTGCTGGGAGTATAAATAGGAGAGGCCTTTTCTTAGGAAACACTTTTGCTTTAGTTGTCTCCCTTGTCTAAAAATTGCCCGACGCTCTGTTATTTAGGTCGGATCTTCAGCCAAAATCCATTTTCAGCCGATCTTTCCTTGAATCAGGTTAGATGTCTTCTTCTGAAATTTCCATTGATGTAGTTAGGGCTGAGCCGGGTAATGAGGTTTCAGCTTCTGAAGTCGAGTCCAACGGGTCATCTTCTTCTTCCTCGGCTTCCGACAGCCGAGGGAGTTCCTCTTCTTCTTCTTCTTCTTCCTCGGCTTTTGGCGTCGGGCTCGCCCACAATGGATGGCGACGCCCTTGTCTTTCGTCGTCGGGAGGTAAAGATGGCCCCTAAGGTGCGCAACGAAAATACCCGGGATGCGTCTTCGATATTGAATCGATTGGACGGGATTTTCAATATCCGGGCTCGTTTCTATATCCCCCTTGGCTATTCGCTTTGTCTGGCCAGGAAGGGTGAACGGGCTGACCAGCTATAGGGCAATGAGATTGCTCTGTATCTGAAAGCGTTCCGAACGGGGATGCAGCTGCCCTTCTCATCCGAGTATTTTGCTGTTCTCTATTGCTTCCAGCTTGCCCCGGACCAGCTAGCTTCGAACTCATGGAGAATTCTTCTTGGGTTCCTGATCCGGTTGAAAATTGATCGGATCCCCTTTTGATTTGAGCCTCCTTCTTTCCTTCCTTTGCTACAACTGAAAATTTACGTCCCGGTTGAAGATTTACACCTCGGTTGAAGATTCACACTCCGCTTCCCAGTGTACGAGGAAGGAGACGTGGCGGACACGCGACATATTTACTCAGAAGTAAACACGTTAAGTATAAATAAGCAATATAAATAAATGCACAAGAATGATAAGAGATGTAATATAAACAACAACTTTTATTAATATTCATTCTTTACATACAACTAAAAAGAAAAGTACAATGATATAAAGTAATGTCTAAACAATGACATATGAAAAGAAAATAAGTACATGTAGACTAGTAGTCTGACCGTGCATCAATCTGCTCTGAGCACTCCTGACTGGGCTCGGTCTCCTGAGGATCCGGTCCTCCTGATGAAAATTCCAAGAAAAGAAAGAGACAGGAATGTGGTCAGCGAACTAGCACTCGGTAAGTCCCAAAAGTAAAAATGGAATAGAAAAAGTAAAGAAAAAGAACTGGTAATTTATACAGGTATATGTTGTTATACTAACGTAGTTTTTTGTAGTTTGGTACAGAATATATCAGTGTATACGAGAGGAGTCCAACTATCCCGTAGACTATGGTAACAGGTAAGTACAAGGCCCCGTAAAAACCTACGGGACAACGGCACGAGAGTTCAGGTAGGTGTCTTTTAGTGTCCATTATTGTACCACTTTTAATACATTCCGTACTAATCAACCCCGTTAAAACCCCGTAATGTATTGTATTGAATTATAGTTATCAGACTTGCCGAGACCATGGATACAAGTTATTCATGTAATCAGGTTCAGGATGTAAACAAGTAGGCACGTAATCAAGTCAAGTTATAACCATGGTTCGGTCAAGTCGAGTCATGTTTGCATGTTGATCTTGTTCTGGTGTTCAGGTTCAGGTTCAAGTATACAGGTTAGGGTTTGGATTCATATTTGAATTGTATTCTGGTTTGAAATGAATTCAAGTTTGATTTAGACTTGGACTTGAGTCAGACACTTAGAACTGATTTGGATCCTGAATTAAGTTTGGGAGTTATCGGTCACTACTACATATGGACGGCAGGATTTATATCTTTTTCCAAGACAATTACCATTGATAACACCGTTAAGTTTTTCTAGCTTAAATAGGCAAACACTCACTTTCTCCGGCTCCCTGAGGCTTAAGAGAATTGATCCCGCTTAAACCCGTATTTACTAAAGTCCTTAACAGTGTTTTATATAGCTCGAGGGGGTTTTATGAAAAAATATTTTATATAATCTCAAAATAAATCTCGAGAAGTTATTTATTTTATTTAGGGTTTTTATGGATATAACTTTTAAGATTTGAGGTATTTTAACTTAACTTGAATAGTTCATGATATTTAAGTGTAAAGCTTGTCTTTTGGATAACTTGAGAGTATTTTGATGAAACTTTCCATTCTTTTATCTTTTTAGAAAACATGGAATTTTATTATATCTTGAAAATATGTGGTTTAATATTATTTATATATTTATTAAAAATTAATTTTATTATTAAGTAGAAAATTTCGTTTTTTTAAAAAATCGTATAAAAAACTTTCGAGACCCGACGCTCCGTGAGGAGGTCTGCATCTCGCTCTACTAGCCCTAAGATGTGCGATAATCCGCACCATCCAATAGCTAGTTTCCCAAATGGATTGTAGAGATATAATCGCAAAGAGTTTAATAATACTATTTAAAATAAAACCGTTTTTTATAGTCGATGGTATTTTAATGACATATTGTATTTGCCACAAAAATATGGTCAAAGAGTATCGTGCTATGTAAACATATGTGTATCTGAGGGTGAGGGTAGGTCATTACCCCGTGATATTTTCTAAAGGTATGTACAAACAAAGGAATAAAAATGACATATATAAAGTTCTTGGTATTTTCATATAAAAGTGATATTTAAGTTATTTAACATGATATTTTAGAGTGAAAGTTGGTTCTAAACATTTATAATAGTTTTACAAATATTATGTAAAAGTTGGATGAAAAATATGTAATTAAAAAGTGAGATTTTATAGTTTAGAAGATTTACATCGGTACTTACTCCACTTACCGATATTTGTTTTAAAAAGAGATTATAGAGAAGAAGGGGGATGATGAGAGGGGACTTACAAGCTAGAAAGATGAAGATGGGGTAGAAGAAAGGGGTGTAGTTGTCGTGACGTCGCGAGGTCGCCGTAACTTGCTCGATTCCTCACCGGAAGTGGGTCTTTGGCTAACTCCACTTCTACTCTACTTGTATTTGTGAAAATTTGAGCGTTTTGGCTAGAATTTTCAGAATGAGGAGGGGCTACGGTATGAGCTTGTAGTTATAGTGTGGAATTAGGGTTTTGGAATTGAAAAAATGAATTAAAATGCATTTAAATTGGATTTACATGTGAAATTGAAGTCTCTGTTTCATTTCAGAGAAATCAAACAGTGCAGAAGTAATGAGGGTAAGCCAAGAGTTTTGTGTGCAAAACATCGGGCTTTTCACCTACGGATGACCGTCGGCGCCGACCGAATCCTACATCTCGCCTGTGAGCTAGGCCGATGGATTCTCGCCGCGTGTCTAACCCGTTGTTATAACATTGTGCACATGTTTATTTTCCCTGACTTTTTATTTTTATGTGCAGTGCACGTGTAAACTTTTGGGCTTCCAAAATGTTTAAAAGAAAATCAGAAAAAAATATAATGTGCCTGAGGGGATTCGAACACAGGGACCACGTCACAGCAGTGTAAGACTTTACCAACGAGCTACAAATTGTTTCTTGCTATTCTTAACAAAAATTAACTTAGAAAGTGTACTCAGGCTTGTAAAATCCTTTCTGTACATTAACATAAAAATTTTCGTACAGTAAAATCAGAATCGTTACAGTGCCCTCCTTGCCGCCATGGATGCTGAAGAGATGGCCCCGGCGATGAAAAAGGCTGGAGAGTCATCCTTACGCGAGGAAGAGCTTCTCGCCAAACTGAAGGAGACAGAGGACAATGCGGCCTCCCTAGACTCGTGATTGGTCGCGGAAGGCCTGACGGTCGCGAGGCTGAAGGAGTCTCAACAAGCCCTGACCGAGTCTAACCGGGCCCTTCAGGCCCGGGTCGGTGAAGTTAACGAGCTCTTTGACGCCATGAAGAGGCAGTGGGACTCGTTTAAGAGAGATGCTCGGGCGACCCACAAGGCAGTGGAGTGAGCCGAGGGTAGGACGAAAAAGGCCGTGGAAAACTACAAGGCGTCCGACCAATTTTATGTCGATCTTGCCGATTCCGCGGCCGTCGGGTGGCATAATGCTCTCGATGCCGTTAAGGAAGCAATGCCCCGTTTCGACGACCGGGAGCTTAGATAAATATATCCCCTTACGGGGGAAGGATCCCCTGGCAGTAGTGCCGAGCTGGTGGGTGGAGTCGAGGGTTCGGTCGGAGGCGCTGAGCAAGCGGTTGCGGTCGAGGTCCCTGCTGGATAGGCTGAGAAAGCGGTTTGAAGCCGTCGTCCTTCCTGCTCCCTATCCCCCATTTTCTTCTTTTATTTTCGCTATAATAGTTTTTATTTTGTAGTTCTTTAGGCATTTGTAAAGCTTATGAGCTTATAATACTTTCTACATAATTTGGAACGTCAATAAAGTATTTTTAGCTCGTCTGTAATGTGCATGGCTGCAATGTTTTCATCCTTGCTTATTTTACAAGTATGGATAGACCGGCGTCCCTCCTCGCCCCGGAGTCGAGGTGACGCAGATCGACCGAACACCAAACATGGATACCATGTAGAAATAGGCCTTAGTAAAGCTTAGCGTGGTTTCTCCCTTGGATCCGAGTGGGGTTAGAGTTGCGCCAGTTATCAACCGAATTTGAACTTTATCTTCTTGGTTAAGCTTATCTTCTTTATGCCCGGGTATGGTCGGCTTATCGACATTAACGTGTGGCCTCAGGTTCCGCCGCTAAGGTCAAGCGGGAAGCCGTCCATCGGCCTCGCGACAAGGGATTTGGATCCATAGCGTTGTCAGGCAGGAAGCTACCAGCTGCAGATGGGCTGAGCAGGAAGCTGCTTGGTCGCATCATGATGAGGGCTTTGGATCCACAGCGTTGCTGGACAGGAAGCTACCTGCTGTGGATGGGCCAAGCAGGAAGCTGCTTGGCTGACTCATAGTGAGGGCTTTGGATCCACAGTGTTGTTGGATAGGAAGTTACCTGCTGCGGAAGGACCGAGCAGGAAGCTGGTTGGCCGCCTTATGATGGGGGCTTTGGATCCACAGCGTTGTTGGGCAGGAAGCTACCCGCTGCGGATGGGCCGAGCAGAAAGCTGGTTAGCCGCCTCATGATGAGAGCTTTGGATCCACAGCGTTGTTGGGCAGGAAGCTACCCGCTGCGGATGGGCCGAGCAGGAAGCTGCTTGGTTGCCTCATGATGAGGGCTTTGGATCCACAACGTTGTTGGGCAGGAAGTTACCCGTTACGGATGGACCGAGCAGGAAGCTTCTAGGCTACCTCCTGTTGAGGGCTTTGGGATAGGAATCCATTCGTGTGGATTGGTTAACGGATGCTTGGATTCTCATAACTCCGGTATTTCGCCCTTCCTTGATTCTCGGGGTTACGCGATGCATGGCGGGCATCTTGATATATGTGTAGATCTCCTTAAGATGTCGGTCAATCTTCCCTGATCTGCGCGAAAGGGGGGAAGCTAGCGGCAGGATGCCACGTGGCGGTGCCTTATAGGGAAGAAGCGATATCCCGTGATTTGCGTCGTGGCGTGAGAAGATCTCAGTCGTTAGGGATTTCTGTTGAGGCTATAAATAATGGATGTTTGGCCCTTTCTTAGGCACCGCGAAGTATTTGACTGTATTCCGCAGTCCATGGTTTCCTGATGGCCGGTAGTACATACAGCTTTCGGGATATCGTGACATGCAACGACATCTATCATTACGACTTTGACGGTTTCGAGGAGACATACGAGGATGTGACAGGTCTCCTAGAGGGTCATTGCGGGCATTTGCTCCTGCGCCGATCCTCCCTTCTGCAGGTGCTTATCTACGCGATCTGGGGGTCCTCCCCGAGCATTTTCGGGACTTTGTCCCAGCAGGAGCTGAGGGGTTTGCTGACAAGATGCATAAGGCCTATGAGTTGGGCCTGATATTGAAGAGCAGGTGAGACCGTTTGATAGATATCCTTCATCGAGCTTTCTAACAGAGGCTGATCATACCTTCATGTACAACGACGAGAGTGCCTGATGGAACCGTAGCTGCTCAAGTCCACGGGCATCGGCAGAGGGAGCGATGGAATGCCTCCTGAGCTCGGTTGGATGATATTCAGTCGAAAATATCGCACTTTTCATATGAAATTTTCCTTACTTTTCTTAAATATCTAAAAGTATTTATTATAAATATGACACATATGAGAATTTATCTGTAAAAATACTATTTTTATATGTTTATATATTATAATTAACATTATGAAGGAAAATATGCAAATAATATTTATATAACATTTTGATAATTTAAATATGCATATCATATCAAATATCCTTAATCAATATTCTTAAATTATAATATCATATCAAATTGGTTAGGATAATATCTCAAAAATACCAAATATTACCAACATTGTTCTTTGAGATATGGTGCAAGCATTGGCTCAGGTCAGGAGATCGAGATGTTGAGATGTCGGAAATCAAAAATCTGCCGAAATATTAAAGAAAATCGAAGAATCAATACTGGCAGAGACTCAGAAAATATTTTCAAGTTCCGGACATCAACTAAATCTCCATGTGTCAAAAGAATAAAGCCCCAGAAATTTGCACTCAAGATCTCACCAACAAACCGCGGATCCGCGGCCAAACCATGCAATATGCGGCGGATCCGCGGCCGATTTACCGAATCAGGAGTTAGGATTTTCAGCTTGGATTTGCTACAACTAACCCTAATTCCGGGGATCTTTGGTTTCTGGGTTTGGGGTTATATAAAGGACCGATGGCTAAACTTAGAAATCATCAATCTTTTACCCGAAACAAATCACCGTCAAAGAAAAAGTGATCCACGACAGGTCCGCGATTCGACGTGATAAGGCGACGTGAGATTCGACGGAGCATCTACTTCCTACGAGGGAGAGATCGAGAGTAACTTCTTCTTTCTCTTGTAATCAAAACGCGAAGGTTTTGTAATTGTGAAGTTGATTAATAACGGTAGATCATTAGATTAATTATTTAGCATTTAATTTCTGCATTATGATCTCTTTCTCTATCCGTTCTTCTTCTATCTCTATCATGCGTGAGTAATTCTCCGCTTGATAGAGTTCGTAGGATTAGGGTAGAACAATAGATGAGAAAATATTTTAACTCCTTTTAAGTCTTATGAAGTTTATAAATTTTAGCAAAAGAATCGTTAACATCCAAATCGGGCGCACTACCAATTTATTGCTAGTCTCGACCGCGATTTGATATTAGATTAACAATTGTTTTGTTAAGGGCTAGATATGATTAGAGATCAATGAAAGTACAAGGGTCAATAGTGTGGAAAACCTGGTTTCTTCCAAGAACCCTAATTCTCATTCATCACTATCAATCTAGTTTTAAATCTATCAATAGATAAAAGGAGTAATCTTTATTAGTCATCCATGACTATTAAATCCTAACGAACCTTACAAGCCTTTTTCTTATAAAATCTAAATCCGTATATAAACTAGATCTGTATTCTACATCCGTTTTTGACGTAGATCTAGAAACTATTCTTCACTATTCTTTATTCTTTCTTTTTTTCAACACGTCTAAAGTATGATTGAAAGATTCCACATATCCCTGAGGACGACCCGTACTCATCACGGCTAGCTACACGCGACACCGTTATTGATTGCGGTTACTACACTTCTCTAAAATAGAGATCAATCTGAGGATCTCTGTTTCGAATATAACGATCAATACTTTCGGGACCCCTTCCCCTCTGCTGTAATAGTTTTTATTTTGCGATCCCCGGTGCATTTTTGTAAGGCGGAGGAGCCGAGAATACCCCTTATCAATAAAAGTATTTCGTTTGCTTAAGAAATATTTCATCTCATTTTTTGTTTTCATCCATTAATAAACTTTGCATTGTTTTATGTATTAGTTCCTCACGTTCCCCACCCCGGAGTCGAGGTAAGATTGGTGAAGCGAAGCTTGCGTCGGCTGCCTACAGCTGCACCTGGGTTTTCGTCCGTCTGAGCAAGAGGCTGGCCAAGGGTACCTCCCTTCTCTTAGCTCGTAGGCTCGAGAGAAGCTGTAGAACAAGGGGCTGTCCGCTGCTCCGAATCTACTCGCATAAGGACTTAACTCGGAAAATAAATTTTTTTAACATAAAAAGAGTAATCTTATTATTCGAGAAGGTACAAGTTCATCTATACAATTTTAGCTTTTCTGCGTTATATGGCCGTAGGAAGTTGTGACCCTAGGAATCTTAGAGGCAACAGGCTCGTCCGGGAAATGCCTCGGTCACAAGGAAGGGACCGTCCCACTTTGTGGAGAATTCGTGCAGCCTTCCCTGGTTCTCAAACTCATTTCGTCATAGAACTAAGTCTCCTGTATTAAATACTCGGTGTTTGACGCGGGCATTATGATATCGGACGGTCTGTTGCTGATATGCGGCCATCTTTATTTGTGCCCGGTCTTTCTACTCCAGTAGGATGTCCAAATTGCTTCAAAGGGCCAAAACATTGGCCTCGTCATCAAAGTGCTCGACTCGATAACTGGGAAGGCCGATTTCTGCGAGGACCATTTCCGCGGTGCCGTAATAGAGACAGAACGGGGTTTCCCACATGGGTGTCTTCTTTGACGTTCGCAACGCCCACAACACCCGCGGCAATTCCTCGATTCATCTGCCCTGCCTTCCTTCCAGGCGGGCTTTGAGGCCCCGGATGACACCTCGGTTTGCTATCTCGGCTTGCCCGTTGCACTAGGGATGTGCGACCGCGGAGAACTTCATTAATATGTGATAGTCGTTGCAGAATTCTCTGACTTTGTCGTTCTCGAAGTTGGTTCCATGGTCAGTGATGATGCACCTCGAAAATCTAAATCGGGCAATTACATTTTTCTACAGGAACTTCAGTGTGGAGGCAGCATTTGGTTTCCTGATCGGCATGGCTTCGACCCCCACTGCGCCGGCAGGGATGAATTTATGGCCATCCGTGCTGGTAGGGAGTTGGCCAATCATGTCCATCCCCCACTGTGCGAATGGCCAAGGGGAACTCAGTGGTGTCAACTCGGTAGCGGGTAATCGAAAGGAGCTGTCGAAGAGTTGACATGTCTTACACCTTCTGACTAGTTTTTCTGCGTCTTGGTGGATAGTTGGCCAGTAGTACCCCTGTAGAAGTGTTTTTTGGATTAGGTTGCGGGCTCCTTGATGTGCCCCTCCTACCCCTTCGTGTATCTCATGGAGAACATACTCTACTTCGTCGGAATCGACGCATCTGAGTAGAGGTTGGGTGTATGACTTTTTGTACAAGTTCTCTTACTCCATATGAAGTGGAGAGCTTTAATGCGGAGCCGGCGTGCTTCCTTTCGGTCCTCGGAGTGTGTTCAGTCCTTAAGGAATTTCATTATGGGTCTTCTCCAATCCGGGATATTCCCCTGAGTGGTGTGACTTCGGTATATCACTTCCTCGTCTACGACGCTGGGTCGCGGTAGTACTTCGAAGAGGATGTTCCTCTTGCGATTTTCCGAATAGGAGGTGGCGAGTTTGCTCAATGTATCCGCCTCGACGTTCATACTTCGGGGAATCTGTTCCACTTGGTCCTCGTCGAAATTTCTCCGAAGTCTTTTTGCCTCGGCTGAATATTTCATCATCAGAGGTTTCCAAGCTTCGAATCATCCGGTCACCTGATGAACGACCAATGCGGAGTTGCTGCGAATTCTAGTTCTCTTTAGTCCTACTCCCGAGGTGACTCATAGACCAGCAAATAAGGCCTTGTATTCTGCGGCGTTGTTAAAGGTTTTGAAGTCGAGTTGCAGAGAGTATTCCATCTCGGTTTTATCGGGGCCACGGATGACCAGCCCGGCCCCACTTCCTTCCTCCATGGAGGAACTTTCCACTTAGATTACCCAGTCCCGAATCAGACCGAGCTTTTCTTCTATTGAGCGTTGCGGGTTGGGATCTCGTGCCTGTAGGGTGTTTTTCGTCACCCCATTGAGATGGGAATACGCGCGCGCTTGTCAGGCGTACTACAGATTCCCCCCGCCTAGGGTAGGCCGGGGGTTTAATGATTGTGGGGATACGAATCTCCGGCAGCCGCGGACTAAGCTGCCGTTAATTACCCCTCGCCTTTGGGTGCGAGGGAACCTCCGATTGACGGGTTGAACTGGTCATGCGAACTCAATGTGCAGTGTACGTGTGTGTTGTTTTGAAAGGGGGGTTTGGATATATCGGGAGCCACGCAGAGTTTTTACGGGGGTCCCGCTACCCGGATAGAGGGCTGGGGGTCAAGGGGGCTAGCAGCCCCCTTGCGGGGTGCGGGGCAGCGCCCCGTTAGAAATTTTTTCTAACAGGGACAGTGTCGTGGAGTATGTGTATGTTTACAAATGTATGCATATGTATATATATACATGTATATATAAATAAAGGGGAAAAAGACATCCAAAGGATGCGTGGGGCCAGCGCCTAGGCGCTTGAGCGCAAGCGCGCTACGTGTCGGCACGTGGGCGCTTTGCGCTCGAGCGCAGAGCGCTGGATCGCAACGCGCCACGTGTCGGCACGAGGGCGCTTTGTGCTCGAGCGCAGAGCGCTGGAGCGCAAGCAAGCCACGTGTCGGCACGTGGGCACTTTGCGCTCGAGCGCAGAGCGCAAGCACGCTCGAGCGCAAGCGCGCCACGTGTCGGCACGTGGGCGCTTTGCGCTCGAGCGCGAGCGCACCAGTGAGGAAAAAAAGGTTTTTTTTTTAGCCCCGGAAATTCTCTAAAGAGAAAATAGGATGGAGTTAAACTCCTAAGATGCTTTGGGTTAAGGAAATGGGTCCTTCTTCTTCCTTTGCTGGCCGGATCTTGGAGATAAAGAGATGTGAGTTTTAAAAATCTTTTCTTTTTGAGATCTGATGGCAGATTTGAGTTCCCCTTAATGGGTTTTGTGGTGGAAAACTATTTAGTTTTTGAAAAAGGAAGAGTAAAACTCTTGATTTAATTCAAAAGAAAGAAGAAGGTTTTGGAACCTTGAAGAAGGAAGAAAGATCTCAGATCTGAAACTTTTTTTTGGAGAGAGAAAAGTTGTTGGGATATTTCATTATCCTTGCCTTTATAGGCTACACACTTTACACATAGCCCCTTGGGCTTCACAAAATGGCATTTTGCCTATCCCATGGCTCATGTGCCATTTCTTTTTGTACATAAGCCATGGGCTTTACAAAAATTTGGCTTTATGCCTATTTTTCTTACATTTATCCATAAAATAAAATAAAAGAAATACAACAAAATTATTTATTACAAAATTTTTATCTTGGCATGGGGGGAGGCCGGCCGCTTCATGTTCTGCCTCGACCCGGGCATGGGCCCACTGGATCTCGGCTTGGGCCCACTTGGCTTGGGGTTGACTTTGATTTTGACTTGGTCAACCGGGGTGTAAATTTTTACCCCAACAGTGCCGGCGTTTCCTCTTTATTGAGGATGGTACACTCAACCACGAAATCGGCGAGGGCTTGGGCTGTGATGGCTTGCCTCGGTCGATACCGGATGTCAAGCTACAAATAACTCCATGATTATATTGAGGAGCCGATCCGGTCCGGTCACCTAGCATAATACCTGTGAGACAAACATCAAGCAGATAGGGAGCAAACAGACCAACCTCCACCTGGAGAGTTGACGGTCATGCTGATCATGGTCGTCTCTGTTGACTCGGCTCCGAGCAACGAGGACACCCGCCGTGTCCGGCCAGTCATGACCTTATATGATACCCCTCCAAGAAATACAAGAAGGTTGCTCCCATCACGAAGACCTTCATGGCATATCCCTCCCGCACAACGATCCCCTGGTGATCACGGCTTGGGTAAATCAGTACGAAGTCCGGAGAATCCTAGTTGACTCGGGAAGCTCAGCGGATATCCTATTCTACTATTGTTTCCAGCGTATGCGATTAAACCCGTCCGATCTCCAACCGATCTCGTACGTCCTCTCTGGGTTTACGAACTACTCCGTCCGAACCGAGAGAACAATCACTCTCCCTTTTAATATCGGGGAGGCCGGAACCAACTGATGGAAGTCGGAATCTCCTTCAGATGTTGTTCTCCGTCGATCTTATAACCAGCGGTGCTGAACGGTTGAGATTTGAGATGATGGTTGAGCGTGTGGATCTCAATGGGTTTTTAGTTATTGCTGACGCCGAGCTACCTGTAAGGGATGTTCTGGGGTGGGAAACCACCGTAGGACTCTCCGACGATCAAGTATCGAGGAATATTAGAGCAGAGTATTGGCGTATTGGAATGAGTTCGACGTACTTGAGTCGTCTGGAAGAGAGGTTTATATAGAGGTCGCGCGGAGTCAGCCGATGCGAGATTCTTGCCGTTTGTTACGTCCCTACGTCACGTTCACGTCGCTGGCGGGATACACCCATTAATGATGAGATACGCTAACGTGAGATGCGGGACATGGAGCGGCGGAGATCTCATCGTGGCGAGATACACGGAGCCGTAACGGGGATGCTTGGGCTCCGTGTTTTAGGTTGAGCAGGGAAGCCGAGGAAACTCAGATCGGCGGACAGCTCGAAGGCGAGCGAGGCGACAGAAGAAGCTCAGCTCTGTAACAGCTCGGAGACGAGCAAGGAGGCCGTGGGTGCTCGGCTGTAGGATTGCTCGGAGGCGAGCCGTTGGCTGGTTGCTAGGAAAATACGGAAGGTACTCCGGAGAGGTCTCCAAGAGGTCGGATGCAATCTCGGAAACGAGGCGTCGAGGTATGTCCCCTGTGTCTCGTAATTATTCCAGCTCCGTAGCCTCCCGGAATCTAACGGGCTTATGCAGATGACATGTTATCCGCTACGTGTCGTGATCTAAAGAATTCCTACCTATGAGCATCATCAAATGTAAAATGTCTTGTTTTGGTACAAGTTAGATGAGGATGGATGCATAAATTTACCTGAAAGGACACTAAATAAAGCAATGTTTTGATCAGAGTCATCCAAACTATTATAAAAGTGCGGTCGAGTAATTTGAAAATTGATATCAAGATTTTAGACTAAATCCTTTATGATGAAAAGCAAATGAAATTCATATCCACTCATAAATATACTTGAAGAAGTAAGTCGGTAGATGGTAGGAATAGAACTCAAGATTTGTTTTCTCTTTTGTGGAAAACAAAACATTTTGCCATATAATCTAAAGACCCATATAAATTTCTTTATACCATACATATAAATAGCAAATGTCCAAACAATCCTTAAGCTCGTCTATATTCCATATCAGTCTTTTGGGTTAATTGCACAAAATATCCCTGTGGTTTACCCTTAGGCACCTATACCCTCTTAAATAATTTATTAGCAAACCCCCATTAAATTGATGAAGCTAGCACGCAGCTAGGCTCATTACGTCTAGGTTCTCCTTGGTTCCAATCAACAATATTCTTGGTGGGTTTTAAATCTCTACTATATTAATATCAAAAGGGTATACGGAGCACGCCGCAAAAAAAATCACTCTAATTTTCTGTCATTTCAGCAATATTATTCAGATAAAAATTGATAATTTTGATTTATATTAAACACGAAATAAAAAATAAAAAAGGAAACAGGGCCAGCAGGAACCCTGCTGGCCTGCTGGCCCAAACTATAGTGCCATCTCACATGGGCTAGTGGGGTCTGCTGGTTATTTTGAAGTTAGGCCTCTGGACCCCCACTGGCCCATGTGACAGGCCGTTTCAGTTTTAGGCCGACAGAGACCCTGCAGGTCCCATTTTCTAAAAATAAAGTATGAAGATTTTGGGGTTATTGTGGTTATTCATCCATAATAAACTCTCCATAATCCATCATCCTGTAACTCTTCTTATCCCACGTTCCCCATCTTTCAAGCTAGTTCTGTTGAAATCCTTGTGATGTCAATATATACAAACATGCTATAGTGCAGCATACTAGTACCATCTTTCAAGCTAGTTCTGTTGAAATCCTTGTGATGTCAATATATATAAACATGCTATAGTGCAGCATACTAGCATGATTGATCAGTACGACAAACCACTTCTAATTTTCTAATTTTAATTTGTTGATGCAAGTTCGAGCATGGGGCAACATTCGGTTGCCAGGGATCGAGCGGAAGATCTAGCTGACAGAAGAAATTTCTGTTTTGTTTAAGTAGTCTACAATTGCAATTGTTTTTTGCCGATAGGACTTTGATTTTATGTGATAATTTTGACACTTTAGAAGTTATAAATATCAAATTGGACGACAGTAGGGCTTGCTTCTTTTTTTTTTTTACAGAGAATAATATTGTGGGAGGAATTGATAATACTCATAAGTGAGATTCCCCATATTACGACACGTATCAGATGACGTATCGTCCACATAACCCCACTAGATTTCCAGGGACTGGCATAGATATAAAGTAGTGAGGACGTTCCGCGGCGCCTCGCCTTCGAAGTGGCACCCGATCTTTTAGGGGCCTTCACTGAATACGTTCCCTCTTCGCCTCATCACTAGCCAATAGCTCGTCTTTGAGCAATCATAGAGTTAAGATTCATCAGCTTCCCTGCTCGTCTCCGAACTATCCTATAACTGAGATTTCTTAGCGTCCCTATTTGGTCGAGAGTATGGAGCACGAGCATCCTCGTAAAGGCTCCGTGTACCTCGTCACGGCGAGATCTCCACCGTACCACGTCCCGCATTCCACGCCAGTGTATCTCGCCATTAATGAGCGCATCTCGCTATTAAGGCGGACGTTACACTTGGGCGAAACTGACGGCGAGAATCTCGCAATGGCTCACGTCAATGCGACCCTTATATAAACCCCTCCTCCAGATGATTCAGGTAACTCAAATTCAATCCAATACGCCGCCACTCTGCCCAATTATTCTCCAGTACTTACTTGATCATCGGAGGGTCCTACGGTGGCTTCTCACCTCGGGACTTGCTTTGCAGGTAGCTCGGCGTCAATAACAATCAACAACTTATTAAGATCCACACCAAATCTCCACCACAAATCTCAACCGTTCAGCCCCGCTGACCACAAAATCGACGGAGAACAATATCTGAGGGAGATCTCGATCTCCATCAGGAATGAAATATTATACCTTTCACTTAATGATATATGTAATTTATTGCACGCATTTATCATTTTATTGTCATATATTATACTGTTCCGGGTATATTTTGGGAATTATTACAGATAACAAGGATTGAAAGCAAAAAACAGAAAATTATGCTAAAATGAGGATTACGCGCATATAATGTAGATTTAAGAGAATTATTCAGAAAATCAAAAGATAAATTGCAACTTTGGAACAAATTTGCGGATATCATTACAAATCAGTAAAAGTTGCAACAAATAGAAGTGAATCAATTATCACGACAACAAATCAGTTGGAGAAATCAAATTAAATCAAAAACAACAAATCAACCAGCCTAATTATATGCCAAATTTGGGAACAATTCGGAAATCGATGCAACTACAGAGATATAGCGAGATATTCAAAATTTTATGTGTTCAAAAATCATCTAAATTGACGATAAAACCACAGAAAAATTCTGAAGCCACGAAGCTAAGAAAACGGCAGCGGATCAGCGGTTGATTTTGGGCCGTTCGATGAGAATTTTTATGTGCATGATCATCTTTCTATATAGATTAATATGTGATGTATGGTTTCGTCTTTTGAAAATTCTAAAGACTCGCAACAACATCCAACAGAGCAACTAGATTAGATTATTAGCAAGTAGATTCTTTTGTATCTTCTATTATTTGTTCTCCAATCTTTTTTAGCCCTATATAAGCACTTGTATAGCCTTAAAGTTTCATATATCTCTCTTAATATAGAACCAGGGTTTTTAAGTTTGAAGAGATCTGAAAAAAGTTGTAAGTTATTTTATTATGAATAAAATTATACTTTTTCTTAATATCAAGAGTAACTAATTTTCTTCTGGGTGTTTTTTATTTGCTATCTTTTGTGGTGTATTATTTTTATAACTTTTATTCTTAGTTTAATATGAATGTTTCTTAATTTAAATATGTTTATCTCTCTTTATTTTTAATCTAAAAATTCTAATTTTTAGAAAAGTTGACACCTTTAAGTAAAAATTAGATTAGAGATAGATAAGAAACCTATAAAGTAATTAGGTTGATGATAGAATGACAAGCTAGAAATTTAATTAGGGATGGTAGAGATAATTATATATCATAGATATTCAATCGAGTTAATTGATTTAATCTAGAAAAACCTAGAACATGGTAGTTGTAGATTCATGACCTACAAATATGCATAGATGGTTAAATTGGATAATTTTAATAAACTAGAATGAGGGATTTTAATTAAATCTAAATGATATAATATAATTGATAGAATACGATTAAATAAAATAATTTATTTTATGTAAATTTCCAGTTCCGAATATAAATTTTCCGTATTTTTACAGAATTTAATCCAAATTTATTTCATTTTTATATATTTTATTATTATTTAAATTAATTTCCTAAACTCTAACCTAAACAAAATTCCTAAACCCAAATCCTATTTTCTACCCACGCCTGGCCCAACCAGGACCCGACCCGCTTTCATCCTTCTTCCTCACTCCCTCGTTTCTTTTCCTGCCACTTCCCTCGCGCAACCCACGTTGCCCCGCTTCTCGTGCCCACGACGAGCGCTTCACACGCCCACTCCTCACGCCCGCTCGCCTCCACGTTCCTCGTGCCAGCCTCCACCATCGTCCCAACTCCGCTCACGTCAAGTCCCTCCGCCCAAGCAAATAGCTGAGCTCCTCAATACCAAGTCCAAGCCGAGCCTTGTAGCCGCGGGTGTTCCGTTACCATCCAAGCCACCACCGCCGTTCAAGTTGCCGACGTCGTTGTCATCGCAGTCACTGTTGTCGTAGCCATCGCCGCCATACGCACTGTCTGAGCTCACTGCCGTAGCTGTCGTGTTCGTGCCGTGATCGTGCCCGTGTCGCGCCGTTCACCGTCGTACGCCGCCATCCATTATCGTCGTCGCGATCGTCTCAGGCAAGTGAACCTCCTTCACTTGCTAAATTCATGCAACGTACTTATGTAGTTAGTGAATGTAGGTTAACGGTTTAAATGAATATAATATATGATGCATGTATGAACAAATAGATAGCATCCCCGTACACGTACCAAGTGCTCGATGCGTTCACTCTATTAAAATTCCCAAGTTTTATTATTAGAAGTTTCGGTTGATATTAACGAGTAACGTATAAAATATCGGCATCAAATCGTTAAGGCGTCGAATGTAAAATGAAATCTCTATTGGTTACGTCAAATCTGAAAATCAACGTACATACCACGTTGTAAAATTTGTAGTTATTTGAATATAATTCCAATCATGATGTTCCAGGGCTCATATCGAACCTAACGAGATGGCCTATAACCCTATGTAATTAGTTTTGAAATAATGCAATCC
The DNA here is from genome assembly GCA_030015575.1 of Agapanthus africanus. NCBI lineage: Eukaryota > Viridiplantae > Streptophyta > Magnoliopsida > Asparagales > Amaryllidaceae > Agapanthus > Agapanthus africanus. The sequence continues at coordinate 372,266,074 of JASDDO010000006.1, forward strand.
CATGACCCTGAAAAATGATGAGGAACGAAATTCTGGACTGCAGTCCGGGGTAGCAATCTATGGGGGAAACTGAATTCTAAGCACCTGTACACACCTGCTTAAAACTGAAAATACATGGAGCCCCATACGGTAGCGTAGATAACTTAATTAGCTAACACCTGAAATCAGTCCCATGCATTTTTACGGTCGTTTGATATTTAAATTGTATTTTAGAATACCATTGGGTTCTGCAGTTTCTGCAGAAATGTTCATTACATTATCACATTAATCTGAGCATAACTTCTGATGTAGAGGTGAGATTCATAATACGTTTGATGCGTTGGAAACTTAACTGGCAGAACTAAATTTTATTCAACTAGGGAAATAACCGAATCTGAACAAAATTACCGATAAAATGCACGCGAAGTTGGGATTCCAGTTCTGAAACTGGAATTCCAGAAATCGATCGCTCCCTTCAAATGATGATAACTCCTTAATCTGAACTTCGTTTGACCTAAAATAAATTTTTATGTTTAGATAATCCGGTGTTCTTCATATGCCCTTCATATTGTTTTGGTCAATTCTAAGCGTATGATTTACCGTGAAATTTGCAAGCTATATGGCATTAGTCGTTATAGTATAATGGATACCTGTTCAGTGCATTTCTGCATATTTTTCATGCTTGAGTTATACCTGCCACATAGTGATCATTTGCATTGTCGATATATTAATGATTAGTGATTGTGTTGTGGCAAATACGACAATGATATTGATAGGTGGAAAAAGTGATTGAAAACGAGAGTGATACGTATTGTCCACAACCTATCTAATTCATGAATACATACCATAATCTGGGGAATGGGGAAATCAAGGTGGAATTGAACTCGTATTTAGCGAGATACAGTGATTTAGAGGATGATCATTCGCTATCAGTTATATATATATATATATATATTTTAGGTCGTGGGCCTAGCGGCACGGCTGACAGGGTTATGTCCCGGGCACAGTGGACCGTAGTCTCGGGTATGCACGAGACCCTTGTTAAACACGAGTATCCTCTCCACAAATTGATTTCATGGAATTAATGACTGTTAAGTAGTGACATATACATTGTTTAGTTTACCGACATGTTACTCATAGTGCACTATTCATATTCAGTTGATGTTATTATATACATGTTCTGCAATTCATTGTACTCCCCATGTTTAATAATACTGCACGCCTATTATACATATTTATTGCTATATGTGTCGCCCTGAAGACCTGAGTCTGCATGCTCAGAGGACGAAGTGGATCCAGCCCATGAGCAGAACTTATCCTTCGAGATTGCGGAGATCTAGACTGCATCACCAGCGCTACTTTCTTTGATTTCAGCATTTGTTATTGGTCAGTTGTTTATTCTGTGAAATAAATGTACCTCGAACTCTTTTAAATTGCAATGTAATAAAGTAGTGAACTATGATTTTTCCTTTACTCAAGCACTGTTTATTAACTACCATGCAATGCTAGAGCCGAAGTGTGACTACGGCAGGATTATTCCCTGATCGTAGGAGCATGGCTGGCCTAGTCATCCCTCGTATCCCGTATTTTGGGAAGCGGGGCGTGACTTGGTTTTGTTGGTATCAGAGCCAGGTTTTGGATGAAATTACAGTTCCGTGGAGGAACCTCTAGATTGAGTTACACCCTTAGCGTATGCCTTATTGCATTCGTCCTCACTTCCTAATCATCGTTGAATCATTGTGAAGCCTTGCTTGAATTTGATTTCTTTTGATCTTTCAGGAATATGGACTCCTCAGGCAACTCCTCAAGTGCCGTTCACCACGATCGTACCGAGAAGATTCTTAGCACCCTGACGTCCCTGGCCCAAGCTCAAGAGAGAAAGACCGATCTTCTGGCCGAAGGATTGAAGGCGGTATAGGAGACCGCAATTACCGCCCTGAAGAGATCTACGGCTGTTTCCGCTGCCCTCGAGGGTGCGCTCGTACCGACTACACAGGCTAGGGTTGGTACCGTTTCAGACTTCAGAAGGCTCCATCCAGCAGTGTTCACGGGATTAGCAAGTCCACTTGAGGCCGAACAATGGCTCATCAACGTAGAGAACCTCCTGATTGCCGCTCGAATTCCTGACGACGACAGAGTGAACGTAGTGAAGATTCAACTAGAAGACGAGGCCCGCACGTGGTGGTCCGTAGAGGAGAGCCGGCTAGAGAAGCCTATTGGATGGGACACGTTCTCCACGTGCTTCCTGGATCAATACTTTCCGGCTACTGCTAAGGCCGAGATGGAGGAAAATTTTATTATGTTGAATCAAAATGGACGCTCAGTGGATGTCTACACCGCAGAGTTCAATCGGCTGAGTCGCTTCGAATCGTACATGGTAGCCACCGAATCTGCCAGGGCAAGACGTTTCCAGCAAGGGCTCGATATTGAACTACAACAACTCATCGCGTCTCTCGACCTACCAACCTTCGCACAAGTTTTGAATGCTGCTCGAGTACAGGAAAGGTTGGCAGAGAAGGCCAAGGGCCAACGATCGATGGACAGAAAACCCCACGTTGTTCCGGCACGACCTACCATTCCGCCCCGTGGAGCGATCCCAGTTCACAGGACGGGTGACACACAGATGAAGCGTACCTTCTCACCTCAGCAGCCGCAGCGGAGGGCCCTATTTTGCGATTATTGCCAGATGCCAGGACACATGCAGAGGGATTGCCGCAGAGCTAAGGGGCAGTGTTTGATCTGCGGATCCAGCGAGCACAGGATCAACGGGTGTCCACAGAGATCTGAGCTACAGGGAGGGTTCGAGCAACAACAACCGTCGTATGGCACATCAGCTCAGAGGGTTCCACCTCGGGTGCCCCAGCAGCGGTCCTTCGATCAGAGGCAGACTATTTCAGGTTGGAATCAGGGACTCACCCTATCCTCCGAGCAGGTAGAGGCTTCTGGAGATGTGGTTACAGGTACCATCCTTGTTTATTCTGTACCAGCTAGAGTTTTTTCGATTCGGGTGCTTCGCATTGTTTTATTTCCACGCGGTTTGTTGACACCCACTCTATACCTCACGAGTCGTTGAACAAGGGTTGGGAGATACATACGGGTAACGGTATTATTGTGTCTAATCAAGAGTGTAGCTTATGTCCGGTGGTAGTATGCGGCAGGGAATTCTATGCGAATTTCCTTTTAATCGGGACGGGCAGTTATGATGCGATTCTCGGGATGGATTGGATGAGTACATTCCATGCAATTATTGATTTCCGAGCAAGGAAGGTGACTTTCCGCATTCCCAATCATCCTGAGTTTGTTTTCGAAGACGGAAGCAAGTCTTTGGAACTGGCCAAGTTTAGAGCCAAGCCAAAAACGTTGACGGCTATGGAGATTGATGAGAGTCCAACACCAGAGATTGTTCAGGATTTTCTTGATGTGTTCCCAGAAGATTTACCAGGTCTACCACCTCCCCGCGTCTTGGGTTTCTCTATAGACTTGATTCCAGGGACGGTGCCAGTTTCCAAGGCTCCTTACAGGATGGCGCCAGTTGAGTTGGCAGAATTGAAGAAACAAATTGGAGAACTCCTGGAGAAAGGATTTATTCACCCAAGCGCACCAGTCTTGTTGGTGAAGAAAAATGACGGGTCACTATGGATGTGCATAGATTACCGGGAGCTGAACAGGGTTACGATAAAGAACAAATACCCCATTCCACGTATCGACGACTTATTTGATCAGTTGGATAGGGCCAAGGTATTTTCGAAGCTGGATCTTCGTTTGGGCTATCACCAGATCAGAGTAACGGCTGAAGATATATGCAAGACGGCTTTCAGGACTCGATACGGGTATTATGAGTTTCTTGTGATGCCGTTCGGTGTTACCAATGCTCCAGCTATATTTATGGACCTGATGAATCGGGTATTTGCGAAGTACTTGGACACGTTTATCGTTGTATTCATCGATGACATACTAGTCAACTCTGAGACTCGAGAGGAGCATGCCGAACACCTGCGGACAGTATTACAAATTCTTCGGGAAGAGAAGCTATATGCAAAATTGAGCAAGTGTGAGTTCTGGCTCGACCAAGTGCAGTTCTTGGGACACGTTGTTTCGAGCGAAGGCATCTCAGTGGACCCAACGAAGATAGAATCTGTTAGAGATTGGCCGACTCCGAAGTCAGTGGCCAAGATCAGAAGTTTCCTGGGATTGGCAGGATATTATCGGCGGTTCGTTCAGAACTTTGCATGAGTCGCTAAACCTTTGACGAAGCTGACGCGGAAGGAAGTACCGTACGTATGGACGGAGGAGTATACTCGGGCTTTTGAGGTACTAAAGCAGAAATTGACCACGGCGCCTATTCTTACTGTGCCAGATAATTCAGGTGGGTTGGTGATACATAGCGATGCTTCGGGGAAAGGCTTAGGCTGCGTCCTGATGCAGCACGGTCGGATAGTTGCTTATGCCTCACACCAGCTGAAGAATCACGAGAGGAACTACCCAATACACGACTTGGAGTTAGCCGCAGTGGTTTTCGCATTGAAGATCTGGAGACATTACTTGTTGGGCGAAAAGGTAGAGGTGTGCATGGATCACAAGAGTCTGAAGTACGTGTTGTTCCCTGATTAAAAATCAGGAATTACCTCAATGAGGTATCATGTGTTCACACGTGACCAAGGGTCACGTATTGACACGTGATCTCTTTTACAGAATTGAATTCTAAGCAAGCAGAAGTGTAAACAAATAGCTAATGAAAGACTCCAATGGGGCGTTACGTACTCACACGTGACCAAGGGTCACGTGCTCACACGTGCTTGGTCACGTGCTGACACGTGATGGTCTTTAGCCCAGGTAAAATACAGAATTAAATTCTGAATGAAGAGGAGTCACGTGCCAATACGTGATAGGCTTTAAAAGCCTTCTGAATTGATAGAAATAAATTCTAAGTAAGGGAAATCAAAGACCCTAACTGGGAAAGTATTTCTCCAAATCTTTCCAAACAAAAAAGGATTATGGGGGACCGTTGGATTAAAAATCCAAGGGTGATTAAAAATCACCAATTTATAGAAAAATTTTAGACAAGGAAAGATTTCCCTAAATTTCACCAAAAATAACAAACAGAATATCTTTTGGATTAAAAGTCCAATGGTGAATAAAATTCACTGAGAGATCTAAAAGATCATATTAGTTATGAAAAACAAACAAAATCTTTCAATGAGAGATTTACTAAACAAATTGATTCTTTTCCTTCTCGTATAAATAGGAGCCAAGAGGAGAAGAAAGAGATAGAATTTTTGGGGGAGATAGAATTTTGGATCTTAAAATTTTCTAAAAGCAAATAGCAGAGAGAAGAGAAAGGAGAATTTAATTCTCAAGAAAAGAAACCCTAGGTGAGAAAAGGGAAAAGGATCAAAACTTCAAAAAAAAGAATTTAATTCTCAATCTAAGAGTTTAACTCTTCTGCAAAAGAACTTAGTACTTCCTCTGGTTGAAAATCTGCAGAAGCAAATCTCCCCATAGGTTGAGAATTTAATTCTCATCGGGTTAAGATTCTGCCATGCAGATCCAAAACTTAGGGGGAGAATTGAATCTAGAGAATTTAATTCTTCCAAATTCATAGGAATTTAATTCCTTCAAGATAAAATTAGGGTTTAACCCTGTATGAGAATTTAATTCTCCCCAACTCACAGGAATTTAATTCCTTCAAGATAAAACTAGGGTTTAACCGTATATGAGAATTTAATTCTCCCAATTTGCAGGAATTTAATTTCTCCAAGACAGACAAAACTAGGGTTTAACCCTATATGAGAAATCAATTCTCCCAAATTCATAAAGAATTCAACCTCTCTAAACAAAATTAGGGTTTAACCCCACATAAGAATTTAATTCTTCCATATGCATAGGAATTTAATTCCTCTAAAATATAATTAGGGTTTAACTCTACAGAGAATTTAATTCTTAAAAGAATAAAGAGACTTGAAAGATCTCCATGCATGTAAAGAACTAAGGTCACGTGTCCCCACTTGACCCCTGAAATGATTCTCCAAAATAAGAAGGAATTAGCCTTGAGGCAATGCCTCACGTGCTCCCACATGACCTCCAAAACAAAGAGAATAAAAGCAAAGGCAATACTGGCTTTGGGCGCTCTCACGCGTCCCCACGTGACCTCTAATAAACATTCTAATAAATCAGGGCATGAGTACTTGTCACGTGCCCACACGTGATGGCTACGAAAATTAAAAGTGTTTAACGCTTATTTACAGTTCTAAGAACAAAGTAAAGGAGATCTGGCCCCACCTTTGGGTGCCCTCACGTGTCCCCACGTGACCCCTTCCTCTCTAGTGTTTAACACTAATTTGAGCGTTTCATTTCCAGTGTTTAATACTGTTGTCCTATAGTGTTTAACACTATTTTGAGCATCTCATTTCCAGTGTTTAACACTATTTTCCTCTAGTGTTTAACACTATATTTTAAGCCGATCTTAGCCAATTTGGCTAAGTTTCCAGAGGCAAAAAACCTCTCCTTTAACTAAATCTCAAAATTGAGTAAAACTCAGAGATATAATGTTTAATGCTCAGTCAAAGACAAAAAGGTTATCACAGCCCTCAAACTCTTGTTTAGTATTGCTAAATGATGAGGGGCTGAACCCAGACAAATGTCTAATGGTCCAACAAAGGGCCAATATTTCAAACTTAATTGGACTTAGCCCAAGTTGGCCATAAGTCCTCAATTCAGATTTAACTGAGCCAATGTGCTCACAATCTAATTAATTGATCTTAGTTCCAAATTGGACTACAGATCCCTAAACCAATATCGGTTCGAGGGTACATCTCTTCACTCCTTTGATATTTTTCGTTGTAATCCCTCAACGTCTTCAAAGAGGTGACGGGTCCCGACAACCACACATTTCACAGATTATAACGTCTCTAAACTACGGACTGTGGGGTCCTTAAACTCATGGACTATGATGTCCTTAACCTCGACCGTGATGTCTTTAAACTAATATCAGACTGTGGGGTCTTTAAACTCATGGACTATGATGTCCTTAACGTTGACTGTGATTTCTTTAAACTCACGGACTATGATGTCCTTAATCTCGACCGTGATGTCTTTAAACTAACATTGGACTGTGGAGTCCTTAAACTAACGGACTATGATGTCCTTAACCTCGACCGTGATGTCTTTAAACTAATATTGGACTGTGGGGTCCTTAAACTCATGGACTATGATGTCCTTAATCTCGACCGCGATGTCTTTAAACTAATAATGGACCGAGATGTCCTTAAACTAACAATGGACCGTAATGTCCTTAAACTAATCGACCGCAATGTCACTAAACTAAACAATAGAGCCCAATTGCTCTCTTATTGGATCTAAACGATCCCGTTAAGTCGATCTTAGTCTAAAATGAGACTAACGTATACTTAACAAACGTTTAAGTTGATCTTAGTCTCAAATGAGGCTAACGTATCCTTAAACCCAACCCCCAAAACCAAATCTAAGACGATACGGATTTGGCCTAGTCCACGCCCTACGGGCGACAACATAAATTAGTCTCCGTAAGCAATCCACGGGCAACCACAAACAAAACAAACACCCATGACACGAAGTGACCATCTGGAGAAGAAGAAAGTTGTTACCGCGATGCGGTAGTGTAATTAACTGCAGGGGCTTGCGCCTGCAGGGAAGAGCGTCCCCACAATCAAAACCCCCTCATCAACGAGGGGGAATCTGATGAAGTCTGCTACATCGGCCGCATCCGTTTAAACCTTCGATACATGGTGCTATAAATCAACTTGGCATCTTCGGAGAGGTGGACAGATAGCTCCAATTAGCATCTGCCCCGAAATTCGGGCAAGACGGACCTACGCGGTCGCGTCTCTGCGTTTCGGAGGGGAACACGTGTTCACTCAGAGAGAACTGAATATGAGGCAACGCCGGTGGCTAGAATTAATGGCGGACTATGACTTAGACTTACAGTACCATCCGGGGAAGGTAAATGTCGTACCAGACGCTTTCAGTTGCAAGCCAGCAGTTATGATGTTGACCAGTCAGAAGAGCATCATTGAGGATTTCAGAAGCTTGAACTAGAGGTTGTTACACCGAGCGCTGCCAGGCAATTCTGGCAGTTATAGGTGCAGTCTTCTCTTGTAGATCGCATTAAGGCTGCGCAAGCTGATGATCCTCGATTACAAAAGTTTAAGGAGTAGGTGGAAGCCGGGCTGAGGACGGACTTACTCATACATTTGGATGGTTCTCTAAGATTCGGTAGCAGATTCTGCATCCCCAAGGGAGATGTTCGAGAAGAGGTTTTAGCTGAGGCTCATAGTTCGGCTTATTCTGTTCTTCCGGGAGGCACGAAAATGTATCGGGATCTAAGGCAACATTTTTGGTGGAACGGGATGAAGCGAGAGATTGCACGGTTTGTATCCAGGTGTTTGGTATGCCAGCAAGTAAAAGCAGAGCACCAGAGGACGGCTGGACTGTTGCAACCACTTCCGATACCCGAGTGGAAGTCGGAGCACGTCACTATGGATTTCGTGACTGCCTTACCACGGAGCCCAAGGGGAAACAACACGGTTTGGGTTATCGTCGACCATCTTACGAAAGCCGCGCACTTTATACCCTTCCGTGTAGGACAGTCGACAGAGTCGCTTGAGGAGAAATACATGCAGGAGGTGGTGCGACTTCACGAGGTTCCAGTCAGTATAGGGTCGGATCGAGATACCGGATTTGTTTCACACTTTTGGAAGAGCTTACTGGGGAGTCTGGGTACACATCTCAAGTTCAGCACGGTTTATCATCCCCAGACGGATGGACAGTCCGAGCGTACTATTCAGACGCTCGAGGACATGTTGAGGGCTTGCATGCTAGACTTCCAGGTTTCTTGGGAGGATCATCTTCATCTGGTGGAGTTTTCTTATAACAACAGTTTCCAAGCTAGCATCCAGATGGCTCCATTTGAGGCGCTTTACAGATGGAAATGTCGATCTCCTGTTTGTTGGGATGACGTGGGAGAACGGAGATTACTGGTCCCCGAACTTATTGTTCAGACGGTATACAAGGTCCGGATGATCAGACAACGCATTAAGACGGCTCAGGACCGACATAAGAGTTGGGCGGATGCCAGCAGGAGAGCGCTAGAATTCGAGGTTGGAGATCATGTATTTCTGAAAATTTCTCTTACCCGCGGTGTTATAAGATTTGGAGGTCGCGGGAAACTCGGTCCCCGATTCATCGGACCTTTTGAGGTGCTAGAGCGAGTGGGAGAGGTGGCCTATCGACTTGTCTTACCTCCATCGTTAGCTGGTGTGCACAACACTTTTCATGTTTCCCAGTTGAGGCGCTATGTTCGGGACGACAACCATATTCTGGATCATTCGGAGTTAACTTTGGGCACTGATCTATCCTACGAGAAGCAGCATACCACCATTCTCGATCGTCAGGATAAAGTGCTGAAGAACAGGGTCATTCCACTGGTTCGTGTTTCTTGGGGTGGTCGTTCTCTAGGGGAGTCTACCTGGGAACGCAAGGAGGACATCCGTGCACGTTTTCCACATTTATTTGTATAGTGCGGTCCTGTTGTTTTTGTTTTAATTTCGAGGACAAAATTTTTGTAAGGAGGGTATGATGTAAATCCCCAGTTCCGAATAAAATTTTTCCGTATTTTTCCAGAATTTAATCCAAATTTATTTCATTTTTATATATTTTATTAATATTTAAATTAATTTCCTAAACTCTAACCTAAACAAAATTCCCAAACCCAAATCCTATTTTCTACCCACGCCCGACCCAACCAGGACCCGACCCACTTTCATCCTTCTTCCTCACTCCCTCGTTTCTTTTCCCGCCACTTCCCTCACACAACCCACGTCGCCCCGCTTCTCGCGCCCACGACGAGCGCTTCCCACGCCCACTCCTCACGCCCGCTCGCCTCCGCGTTCCTCGCGCCAGCCTCCACCATCGTCCCAACTCCTCTCACGTCAATTCCCTCTGCCCAAGCAAATAGCTGAGCTCCTCAAACCTGAATACAAGTCCAAGCCGAGCCTTGTAGCCACGGGTGTTCCGTTACTATCCAAGCCGCCACCGCCGTTCAAGTTGCCGACGTCGTTGTCATCGCAGTCACTGTTGTCGTAGCCATCGCTGCCATACGCACTACCCGAGCTCACTGCCGTAGCTGTCGTGTTCGTACCATGATCGTGCCCGTGTCGCGCAGTTCGCCGTCGTCCGCCGCCATCCATTATCGTCATCGCGATCATCTCAGGCAAGTTAACCTCCTTCACTTGCTAAATTCATGCTATGTACTTATGTAGTTAGTGAATGTAGGTTAACGGTTTAAATGAATATAATATATGATGCATGTATGAACAAATAGATAGCATTCCCGTACACGTACCAAGTGCTCGATGCGTTCACTCTATTAAAATTCCCAAGTTTTATTATTAGAAGTTTCGGTTGATGTTAACGAGTGACGTATAAGATATCGGCATCAAATCGTTAAGGCGTCGAATGTAAAATGAAATCCCTATTGGTTACGTCAAATCTGAAAATCAACGTACATACCACGTTGTAAAATTTGTAATTATTTGAATATAATTCCAATCATGATGCTACAAGGCTCGTATCGAACCTAACGAGATGTCCTATAACCCTATATAATTAGTTTTGGAATAATCCAATCCCATGACCCTGAAAAATGATGAGGAACGAAATTCTGGACTGCAGTCCGGGGTAGCAATCTATGGGGAAAACTGAATTCTAAGTATCTGTACACACCTTCTTAAAACTGAAAATGCATGGAGACCCATATGGTAGCATAGATAACTTAATTATCTAACACCTGAAATTGGTCCCATGCATTTTTACGGTCGTTTGATATTTAAATTGTATTTTAGAATACCATTGGGTTCTGCAGTTTCTGCAGAAATGTTCATTACATTGTCACATTAATCTGAGCATAACTTCTGATGTAGAGGTGCGATGGATAATCCGTTTGGTGCGTTGGAAACTTAACTGGCAGACCTAAATTTTATTCAACTAGGAAAATAACTGAATCTGAAAATAATTACTGATAAAATGCGCGCAAAGTTGGGATTCCAGTTCTGAAACTGGAATTCCAGAAATCGATCGCTGCCTTCAAATGATGATAACTCCCTAATCTGAACTCCGTTTGACCTAAAATAAATTTTTATGTTTAGATAATCCACTGTGCTTCATACACCCTTCATATTGTTTTGGTCAATTCTAAGCGTATGATTTACCGTGAATTTTGCAAGCTATATGGCATTAGTCGTTATAGTATAATGGATACATGTTCAGTGCATTTTTGCATATTTTTCATACTTGAGTTATACCTTCAGCATAGTGATCATTTGAATTGTCGATATATTAATGATTAGTGATTGGGTTGTGGCAAATACGACAATGATATTGATAGGTGGAAAAAGTGATTGAAAACGACAGTGATACGTATTGTCCACAACCTATCTAATTCATGAATACATACTATAACCTGGGGAATGGGAAAATCAAGATGGAATTGAACTCGTATTTAGCGAGATACAGTGATTTAGAGGATGATCATTCGCTATCAGTGATATTTATACACACACACACACACACACACACACACACACATATTTTAGGTCATGGGCCTAGCGGCACGGCTGACAGGATTATATCCCGTGCACAGTGGCCCGTAGTCTCGGGTATGCACGAGACCCTTGTTAAATACGAGTATCCTCTCCACAAATTGATTTCATGGACTTAATGACCGTTAAGTAGTGACATATACATTGTTTAGTTTACCGACATGTTACTCATAGTGCACTATTCATATTCAGTTGATATTATTATATACATGTTCTGCAATTCATTGTACTCTCCATGTTTAATAATACTGCACGCCTATTATACATATTTATTGCTATATGTGTCGTCCTGACGACCTGAGTGTGCATACTCAGAGAACGAAGTGGATCCAGCCCAGGAGCAGGACTTATCCTTCGAGATTGCGGAGATCTAGACTGCACCACCAGCGCTACTTTTTTTGATTTCAGCATTTGTTATTGGTCAGTTGTTTATTTTGTGAAATAAATGTACCTCGAACTCTTTTAAATTGCAATGTAATAAAGTTGTGAACTATGATTTTTTCTTTACTCAAGCACTCTTTATTAACTACCATGCAATGCTAGAAGCCGAAGTGTGATTACGGCGGGATTATTCCCTGATCGTAGGAGCATGACTGGCCTAGTCATCCCTCGTATCCCGTATTTTGGGAAGCGGGGCGTGACATTTTATGTTTTTATGTTATTAATAGATCATTAGTTAAAACTAGGAAAGAGAATAAAAGTTTATCATATAAACCACTACATTAGAAAAGCAAAAAAAATCCTAGATTTTCTCTCTCTCTTGAAACCAAACTTTTATTTTATTTTGTATTTAAATTTTTAGATTTAAAAAAAACTCAACTTTAACTTAATTTAAAATTACTTAACATCTCTCTCTATAGGAACGATTTTCAAGTACAACGGCAATAAGCTGTATACTTGCGGTTAAATTTGAAGACTAATAAAATCCATGTCAAGTTTTTGGCGCCGTTGTCGGGGAGGTGTAGTTTAATTACATTTAAATTTTAAGTTTTAAATTTTAGTTGTAGATTAAATTAGATTTAGTTAACCTGATTCTGTGAATTCTCTGTTGTATATTTCAGAAATCGAGACATACTTACTAGAAGAGAAGATCAAGGCGAACATAGATAAATTTAGGTAAGATCTCATTCTTCCGTAAATCTCGATTTGATTCCAACTAACAGATTTTTGCAGGATTGTTTGCGCTAAAAAAAATTAGTTTAGATTTTAGATTTTTGATTGTTTTAGACTGCATTGCATATTTTAAAAGATTGTAAAGGTTAACAACCCAAATCCAGATTAGGTGGGGATTTCATCACCATTCTTAGGCCCCACAAATTACAATTGAGCATCCGCATTGATTTACAGTAATTTAAAAAATATCTAGATTTCAGCCCTTAAGGACATATCGCGCTCAATAGGACAAGAGGAGGTTGTAGGTAATTTAACAGTTATCCGATTCAATCTTGAGATGTCTGTAGGGTGTTTTTCGTCACCTCATTGAGATGGGAAATAGACGCGCGCTTGTCAGACGTACTACAGATTCCCCCTGCTTAGGGTAGGCCGGGATTTATTGATTGTGGGTATCCGAATTTCCGGCCGCCGCGGACTAAGCTGCCGTTAATTACCCCTCGTTTTTGGAGCGAGCAAACCTCCGATTGACGGGTTAAACTGGTCATGCGAACTCAATGCGATGCGTTGGTGTGTTTGTGTGTGTTTTTTGCTTTATTCCATTTGTTAAAAAAAAGATATATATATATTTTTTCTATATATATAAAAAATTAATAAATAAGTAAATAAATATTTAGAGAAAACTTTTTTTAATTATAATTTACTATTTTTTTTATTTTTAAAATATTATTTATAATTTATTTTTATTTATTTAATATTTATTTTATTTTATTTTAAATAAGAAAAAAGGATTAAATAAAAAAAAGAAGGAAGAAAGAAGAAGAATAAAAGAGAAAAAAAGGGGGAAGTCTGGGCTCCCATTAAATGAGAGTCTCCCCTCACATGCATGTGACCAGCATGTGAGGGTCACATGCTCGCATGTCTGCGAGCACATGACCCCTCACACCTCACATGCTGGCATGTGAGGGGCGGGCCAAAATGGCTCCAATTTTTTTGTCGATTCCAAAAGAATTTTTTTTATTGAGTTAAACTCTAAAACAATTTTAAATTTGGAGTTCAACTCCGAAAAGATTTTAAATTGAGTTGTAACTCTAAAAAGATTTTTATGGTGGAGTTAAACTCCAAAAATAGTTTTAAATGGAGTTCAACTCCAAAAAAAGATTTTTATTCTGGAGTTAACTCCAAAAGAATTTTTATTGTGGAGTTAAACTCCAAAAACCGAAAGAATTTTTATTGTGGATAGATCTCCAGTCCTTTCTAACTGTACTACTTGCTGTTAGCATTCCTTAACTCCGAAAGAATTTTAAATGTGGAGTTAAACTCCGAAAGAATTTTATATGGAGTTAAACTCTTAAAAAGATTTAATGTGGAGTTAAACTCCCCCCCAAAAAAGGATTTTTACTGTGGAGTTAAACTTCAAAAGAATTTTTATAGTGGAGTTAAACTCTAAAATAGTATGTGAGGGTCACATGCTGGCATGTGACTAGTATGTGACCCTTCGCATGCTAGCATGTGAGGGGGGCCAAAAGGGCTCCCCTTAAATGGGAGCCCTCCCCCTCACGTGCTAGCATGTGATGGGGGCAAAAAGGGTATTTTTTAATTTTTATTTTATATATATATATATATTTTATTTATTTATTTATTTTTAAACATAGAGTTGAACTTCAAAAGAATTTTTTTTATGGAGTTAAACTCCAAAAGAATTTTAAATATGGAGTTCAACTTCGAAAAGATTTTAAATGGAGCTTTAACTCCAAAAAGATTTTTATTGTGGAGTTAAACTCCAAAAGAGTTCTAAATGGAGTTCAACTCCAAAAAAAGATTTTTATTGTGGAGTTAAACTCCAAAAGAATTTTTGTTTGTGGAGTTAAACTCCAAAAGAATTTAAATGGAGTTGAACTCCGAAAGAATTTTAAATGTGGAGTTAAACTCTGAAAGAATTTTAAATGTGGAGTTAAACTCCGAAAGAATTTTATATGGAGTTAAACTCCTAAAAGGATTTAATGTGGAGTTAAACTCCCTAAAAAAAAGATTTTTACTGTGGAGTTAAACTCCAAAAGAATTTCTGTAATGGAGTTAAACTCTAAAATAATTTTATTTGTGGAGTTAAACTCCAAAAGATTTTCTCCTTTCTCTTTTAAGAAGAAACCCAAAATGGGTTCTCTTGAAACTCCAAGATCTAGATCTTGGATGATAAAAAAAGAGACGCTTTTTCTTCTCTTGGCGGAGTCTTGGGAGGTGGGTTTTTGGTAAAACTTTGTTTAGTTTAAAAAAAAGAGAGAGTTAAGCTCTTGATTTATTTGAAAAATGAAAAGGAAGAGGAAGAACTTGAAAAAGAGAGAATGAAGGCACAAACCCTAGTTTTATGAGGGAATGAAAAGTATCTCTTTTATTCATCATCATGTTGCCTTATATAGGCTTACACATTTACATATAGCCCCATTAGCTTTGCAAAATGGTATTTTGCCCATCCCATATCTCATGTGCTATTTCTTTTTGCACATAAACCATGAGCTTTACAAAAATTTGGCTTTATGCCCATTCATGCATAAAAAATTACATCAAAATTATTTATTACATGATTTTTTTTATTTCAGCATGGGGGAGGCCGACCGCTTCATGTTTGGGCTCGACTCGGGCATGAGCCCACTTAATCTGGGCTTGGGCCCACCTGGTTTGGGGTTGACCTTGACTTTGACTTGGTCAACCGGGGTGCAATTTTCGACCCCAAAAAATTGCCCCCCATCAATAAATGCACACCGCATATGTGGGTCATGTGCATGAAATTGATGGATCTTCTTTCGCATGGAGGCGACTTGTTTTGGTTCCCACTTTGTAGGAAGCCTGCACTGCCCTTTTTACGACATGGACGGTCAACGCTTGACGCGTCTCCGAGACAGAGTGTCCGTGGTAGACGTTTTCCTGGCCCGGAGTGATTCGGTAGACGTGCCCCTGGCACGGAGTGTCGCTGGTCGACGTTTCTTCGATGCGGAGTGTCTGTAGTCGACGTGCCCCCGGCACGGAGTTTTTGCTTGACGTTTTCCCGGCACGGAGTGTCGCTGGTCGACGTTTCCCCGAAGCGGAGTGTCTGGTTGACGTTTCCTTGTTACAGAGTGTCGCCGGTCGACGTTTCTCTGAAGCGGAGTGTCTGTAGTCGACGTACCCCCGGGACAGCGTGTCTACTTGACGTTTCCCCATTATGGAGTGTCGCTGGTTGACGTGTCCCCGGCATGGAGTGTCTTCTTGACGTTTCGCCGGCACGGAGTGTCGCTGGTTGACGTGTCCCCGGCACAGAGTGTCTGCTTGACGTTTCCACGGCATGGAGTGTCGCTGTTGGACGTTTCCCCGGTACGGAGTGTCTGCTTGACGTTTCCCCGTTATGGAGTGTCGCTGGTCAATGTTTCCCCGAAGCGGAGTGTCTGTAGTCGACGTGCCCCCGGCATGGAGTGTCTACTTGACGTTTCCCCGTTATAGAGTGTCGCTGGTTGACGTGTCCCTGGCACGGTGTGTCTGCTTGACGTTTCCCCGGCACGGAGTGTCGCTGTTGGACGTTTCCCCGGTACGGAGTGTCGCTGGTCGACGTGTCCCCGGTACGGAGTGTCTGCTGGTTGACGTGTCCCTGGTACGGAGTGTCTGCTTGACGTTTCCCCGTTACAGAGTGTCGCTAGTTGATGTATCCCCGGCACGGAGTGTCTGCTTGACATTTCCCTTGTACGGAGTGTTGCTGTTGGACGTTTCCCCCCTACGGAGTGTCGCCGGTCGACGTGTCCCCGGTACGGAATGTCTGCTAGTTGACGTGTCCCTGGTACGGAGTGTCTGCTTGACGTTTCCCCGGTACGGAGTGTCGACTGTTTGACGCAGCGGTCGATGTTGGAATTGGTTGGTTTGATTTATTTTGACATCAGCATCGCTACACTGGAATATGGTACTAGGAGCGAATCATCATTTGCTTTTGAGAGGATTTAGGGATTTTTTTTGTCGGCATCTGCATTGCTACACTGGAATAATGCCAGGAGCATCTCATCATTTGCCCCGGGAGGATTTGGGAATTGGTTTTTTGGGTCGGTGTCAGCACCGCTACACTGGAATATGGTACCAGGAGCGAATCATCATTTGCCTTTCCCTGTTGGGAAGCGATGGTTTAGGAGACAGGTTTAGATCCCTATCATATAAGGCTTTTTAATTTTATGGGTCGTAAGGATCCCATAAAAGCATTTTCTCCCTACGGATCGTAAGGATCCCGTAGGTGTATTTTCTCCTTAGGAGTCGTAGGGACTCCCAAGTGTGTTGCTCCTTTGTGAGTCGTAAAGATCTCACGCGGGAATTTTCTTCTCATAAAGTCGAGAGGACTTTGCGAGTGCATTTCATCTCTTTTTCACGAGTTTGTGCCCTTTCGGGTTTTCACAAACTCGCCGGCTGTCCTGCTATTTTTACTCACGGAGCCCTTTCGGGTTTTCATCCGTGCCCATTTTGCTTGTGGACATACCCTTTTTTTGCACCGCCGGTGGGACTTTGAATGTGGTCTCACCGGTAGGACTTGGGAGAGATTGGGATCGTTTTACGCCCGTATTGTATACGGTTTTGCAGGATGTATGATCCAGACCGTAGGGCCGGAAAAATTTCGGGACTTTGTTGGCGTCTGCATCGCTGCACTGGAATATGGTACCAGGAGCGACTCATCATCCACCGTTTTGGAATTTGGTTGGCGTTTGCATCGCGACACTAGAATATGGTACCAGGAGCGACTCATCATTCACCGTTGGGGTATAAGATTTGGAATTTGGTTGGCGTCTGCATCGCTACACTGGAATATGGTACTAGGAGCGACTCATCATTCGCCGTTGGGATATGGGATTTGGTTGGCGTCTGCATCGCCGCACTGAAATATGGTACCAGGAGCGACTCATCATTCACCGTTGGGACATTCAGATTTTTGAAATTTTGATTGGCGTCTGCATCGCTGCACTGGAATGTGTTACCAGGAGCGACTCATCATCCGCCATTGGTTTTTTTTTTTACCGCGATTGCTCTATCATTTCAGCTTTTCATTCGCGGTTGCCCCATCGTTTCGGTTTTATTTTTCATGTTTATTTTTACTCACTGATTTTTATTGCGAGTTGCCCCATCATTTCGGCTTTTTATTTTTTTTATATTTTTTTCTTGTTTTATTTACACAATTTTACATTCCCAGTTTAACGACTTAGAGATCGATTGTTCCCAGTTTAACGACGTGGTGGTCAGCTTGCTTATCCCAGCTCCTCGAAGTTTGATCTTGGCGGAGTTGTGTTGATGACCGTAGCTCTGTGGCTTGTCGGTACATCTGACGACTGTGAGGCTTTCCTAAGTTTGTATTGGTTCTCCACCCAATCTTTAAAAATATAGCAGTCTTCAATGGTATGACTCACCATTCTATGATATAGGCAGTATATGGGATTGCCGGTCATGTTCATCTCATGTAGCCTCTTTGGAATAGGAAGTTGAAGACCGTTGTTCAAGGTGTCCTCAAATATTTTGCGGACTTCATCCCTCCTGAAGGAGTATACTTTCTTTTTTCTCTCCATTAGAGTAGGTGCCCTTATTGATGCTGGAACCTGAGGACGATCAGTTTTTGGTTCACCTACTGTCCGCTTACCACGTTCAGTGTACATATCAGAGGAACTGGAGGTTGACCGCGGCCGTTTTTCGCAAAGGTGTTCCGCTTTTGGGCTGGAGGGAGTATCGGTTGGCTGCTTCCGGATATCAATCTCTAGCTCACGAACCAAAATTTGATTTTGCTGTAATTGCAATCGGACGACTTGGGTCATGAGATCGGCCACGACGTTTGCCAACTCGTCGACTTTTGAATGGACCTTGGCCATCTTCTTGTCCCTGTCCTGAAGCTGCTTTTGAAGCCATTAGAATAATGCTTGTTCTATAGTCCCGGGTACAACAACGGGGTCATCCTTACTGCCTGAGCTTGATTCAACAAGAACCATGGGTTCTTTTGGCTCAATTGCCTAAGCGGGCTCTTCATCATTTGGATCGAGCCGGTGTCGGATGGCAACAACCACGTCATCGTCATGGCTATAAGGCATAGGAGGACTTGCTCCTCTGAGCTCCATCATGTAAACCGTATGGGTTATGTACCCGTCTAATGCTTCTTCATTAGCAATGTTGCTCGTCTGGCTCTTAGCTTGTTGCCTTAGTCTGCCCTTTTCATAGAAATGCAGATATCTGAGAGAATCAGGTTCCCGAAGGACTTCGGTCTCCGTTTGTATGAAATTGGCGGTCGCAGCTTGACTGTTTGTTAACACACCAGGGGACAATGACATTTCTCTCGCCTTGTATTGCTTTTCGACCCAATCTTTGAAGATGCAACAGTCTTCAATAGTGTGCCCTAGAACTCGGTAGTATAGGCAAAAATTAAGATGATCAGTCCTGCTCGCTTCACTTAGCCTTTTTGGTTCTGGTAGCCGCAGGCTATTCTTCAGAGCATCTTTGAAAATTTTGTGGATCTTGTCCTTTCTGAAAGAGTAGACCTTATTTCTCCTTTCCTCCAAAGTTAGCTCTCGGGGTTTGTTAGCCTTCACTCCGTCCGCTCTCTGTCTAATAAGAGAATCGGCTTTCGCCTTTTCGGTTGTCGTCCCTCCAAAGTTTTGGTCTGTTTGTGAACTGAAGATCCTGAGTGGACTCGGGCTTTGAGCATTCCAACATTTGGACCTTCTTGGTCAGCTCTTGGAATGTTTTAAGGCCTGCGGTGCATAGAAAAGGTTTCATCCAGTCCTTCAGATTTTCAATAAGAAGGCTGACGGATTGGTCTTGCTTCAATGGCGGTTCACATTTGACAGAGAGATTGCGCCACCGGACTATAAAATCCATATTGCTTTCGTTGTTCTTTAGCTCGGTCCTTACGAGGTCGGCAATGGTGATTTTATCGCTGACACTCATGAACCTTTGCTTGAACATGGATTCTATTGTAGTGAACGTTGTGATCGAGTCATCTGGTATGCTCGCATACCAATCGAAAGCAATATCGGTCAAGCTATTGACAAACTGGCGGAGAAGGAGCGCATCATTGCCCCCAGTATTCACACATGATGCTTTAAATTGGGCAATGTATCGGTTCGCATTTCCCGTCCCATCGAACCTTTCAAATTTGGGGACGATATAGCCAGTGGGAAACTCCACAAGCTCGTACTGGGCAGGATATGGTCTCCCGCTACTGCTGACATCCTTTTGCTCTCCGGCTTCGGCTACCAATGTTTTGACTTTGTTGGTAACCAAATCCATGATTTGATCTTGAGTTAGCGGGTTGCTGTCATCGGTAGCCAAGAAATTTCCCGAGATAGGATGCGACTGACTTTCATGCGGTCGTCCCACTTTTGGATTTGAGGGAATAGGCGTCGACTGTCTCGAGATACCGTTTCCCAGTTCATGAGCAGAGCCCTGCGCTTGATTGGGCGGCTGAGAGGCAAGTCGGGCCGTGAGCTGCGTCACGACATTCGTCAAGTCGTCAATTTTTGAGTAGAGCTTGGTCATCTCTTTGTCTTTGCTTCTGAGCTGTTTTCGAAGCTCTTGGAGAAGTTGCTGCTCTGCATTATTGGGACGGAAGATTGACTCCTCTTCGCTTTCCGAGCCAGACTCCTCATGAACCGAGGATCTCTCCGCTTATCAGCTTCACCGGGAGGATTTTCATTACCTTTCGGAGGGTTCTGATCTTGGGAAGTGACAACCACATTCACACCAGATTGGATTTGAGATGTAGTGGCCCCATCCTTGCTCTTGCTGCACATGCCCACCATGTAGACAGTGTGGACCACATATTCAGCCATCTCTTTATCTTTGGCGGCTGATTTTTCGTCTTCTGGAAAGGACAGGCGACTGAAGACGGTTGGCCCGGCTGGGTCTTTGGGCGGTGCTGTCCGGATCGCAACTTTCTTGACCCTCGCGGTCATGGCATTCTTCTGAACCAATCTCTGCGCTTCAAAAGAGTTAGCAAGAATTACAGCCGTTTCAGCTGTCGTTGCTGGGTAACCTTGTTCTTGGAACCCTACGATGTTCAAATCAGCAGAAGACCTAGTCCTTTTGTTGGGTTTGTATCTGAGCCTTTTCTGTCTTAGTTTCTCGATTTTAAGGGCTTGGTGGACATCCGTTATCCAGGAAGCCGTCGTGGGTCGATTGACGGGGAGCTTAGAGAAAACACCCGATCGAGGAGTTATCAAGGGCACCGCTGGAACTTGCCCGGTGTGCCTTATTGCTTTGTTGGCGTTGATGGCCTTGCCCCCAACTGGATCAACGGAGAGTCGTGCAGAGATGGATTTGTGCTTGGGCTGAGGTGCCTTTGCAACCATGACATTTGGCCTTTTCCCAATTGAGGCCGGTTTATCAGTCACCGGGGCTTGAGGAGCTGGGATGACATTAGACGGCACGAACAGAATAGAGCCGAACTGTAGCAGCGGCTCCTCCTACTGTCGCCCAAGACTGGCCGGGAGGACCGTTCGGGAGTCCATCTTCATCGTGTAGCAGATAGGAGCTGAGTTCATCTTTGGAGATATTGTTGAAAAGTGATTGCTTGAAAACCTGCATAAAAGAGCATTATTTTAATATAAATATATATATGTATATTGATTGAGTTCATATGAACGTTTAACCCGAAATATGGGAGGAGAGATCCGTCCCATCGGGCGTACCAAAACCTGTTGGGTGTTTTTCGTCACCCCATTGAGATGGGAAATACGCGCGCGCTTATCAGGCGTACTACAGATTCCCCCTGTCTAGGATAGGCCGGGATTTATTGATTGTGGGTATCCGAATTTCCGGCAGCCGCGGACTAAGCTGCCGTTAATTATCCTCGCCTTTGGAGCAAGGGAATGTCCGATTGACGGATTAAACTGGTCATGCAAACTCAATATGATGCGTTGGTGTGTGTGTTTTTTTTTTGCTTTATTCCATTTGTTAAAAAAAAGATGTATATATATTTTTTCTATATATATAAAAAATAAATAAATAAGTAAATAAATATTTAGAGAAAACTTTTTTTTAATTTTAATTTACTATTTTTTTTATTTTTAAAATATTATTTATAATTTATTTAATATTTATTTTAAATAAGAAAAAAGGATTAAATAAAAAAAGAAGGAAGAAAGAAGAAGAAAGAAAGAGAAAAAAGGGGGAAGCCTGGGCTCCCATTAAATGAGAGTCTCTCCTCACATGCATGTGACCAGCATGTGAGGGGTCACATGCTGGCATGTGACCAGCATGTGAACGGGGGCCAAACGAGCTCCAATTTTTTTTTTTTAATGAAGTTCTACTCCAAAAGAATTTTTTTTATGGAGTTAAACTCCAAAAGAATTTAAATATGGAGTTTAACTCCGAAAAGATTTTAAATTGAGTTGTAACTCCAAAAAGATTTTTATGGTGGAGCTAAACTCCAAAAAGAGTTTTAAATGGAGTTCAACTCCAAAAAAAAGATTTTTATTGTGGAGTTAAACTCCAAAAGAATTTTATTGTGGAGTTAAACTGCAAAAGCTGAAAGAATTTTTATTGTGGAGTTGATCTCCGAAAGAATTTTAAATGTGGAGTTAAACTCCGAAAGAATTTTATATGGAGTTAAACTCCTAAAAAGATTTAATGTGGAGTTAAACTCTCCCCCAAAAAAGGAATTTTACTGTGAAGTTAAACTCCAAAATAGCATGTGAGGGTCACATGCTGACATTTGACAAGCATGTGAGGGTCACATATTAACATGTCACATGCGAGCATGTGAGGGTCACATGCGGGCATGTGACTATCATGTGAAGGTCACATGCTAGTACGTCACATGCTAGCATGTGACCCTTAGCATGTGAGGGGGGCTAAAAGGGCTCCCATTAAATAGGAGCCCTCCCCCTCACGTGCTAGCATGTGATGGGTGCAAAAAGGGCATTTTTTTTATATTTTATATTTATTTTTTTTATATTATTTTTTTATTTATTTATTTTAACATGGAGCTGAACTTCAAAAGAATATTTATTTATGGAGTTAAACTCCAAAAGAATTTTAAATATGGAGTTCAACCCCGAAAAGATTTTAAATAGAGTTTTAACTCCAAAAAGATTTTATTGCGGAGTTAAACTCCAAAAGAGTATTAAATGGAGTTCAACTCCAAAAAAAGATTTTTATTGTGGAGTGAAACTCCAAAAGATTTTTTTTTGTGGAGTTAAACTCCAAAAGAATTTAAATGGAGTTGAACTCCGAAAGAATTTTTAGTATGGGGTTGAACTCCGAAAGAATTTTAAATGTGGAGTTAAACTCCGAAAGAATTTTAATGTGGAGTTAAACTCCCCAAATAAAAGATTTTTACTGTGGAGTTAAACTCCAAAAGAATTTCTGTAGTGGAGTTAAACTCCAAAATAATTTTATTTGTGGAGTTAAACTCCAAAAGATTTTCTCCTTTCTCTTTTGTGAAGAAACTTAAAATGGGTTTTCTTGAAACTCCAAGATCTAGATCTTGGATGATAAAAAAAGGGGACCCTTTTTCTTCTCTTGGTGGAGTCTTGTGAGGTGGGTTTATGGTAAAACTTTGTTTAGTTTAAAAAAAGAGAGAGTTAAGCTCTTGATTTATTTGGAAAATGAAAAGGAAGAGGAAGAACTTGAAAAAGAGAGAGTGGAGGCACAAACCCTAGTTTTTTGAGGGAATAAAAAGTATCTCTTTTATTCATCATTATGTTGCCTTATATAGGCTTACACATTTATATATAGCCCCTTTGGCTTTGCAAAATGGAATTTTTCCCATGTCATATCTCATGTGCTATTTCTTTTTGCACATAAGCCATGGGCTTTACAAAAATTTGGCTTTATACCCATTCATGCATAAAAAATTACATCAAAATTATTTATTACACGATTTTTTTATTTCAGCATGGGGGAGGCCGGTCGCTTCATGTTCGAGCTCGACTCGGGCATGAGCCTACTTGATCTGGGCTTGAGCCCACCTGGCTTGGGGTTGACCTTGACTTTGACTTGGTTAACCGAGGTGCAATTTTCGACCCCAATAGTGTCTAATGAGGTGTGACTAGTTATGGTTATTTAATTAAAACCTGCTATTTCGGTGATTTGTATAGCGGAACCCCCCACTTAACTGGCACTGATCTGACTTCAAGTTTGTTAAAGTGCTGTTAGAGGATCTCTCGTGCAATTTGTCTCTTGGTAATTAGGAGCGGATCTAGTAACTTGATCTAGATAACCCTAGATCTAGGTTTGTTTGCGCACCGTGTTAGTTATTTGTTAGAATCTCTAGTCATCTTAGTTTTTGCATTAAAAAAAAAAACTTTTCATACGGTGTGTAAATTCCCAGTTTCGTATATGTATTTTCCGTATATTTTTTCAGATTTTCCCCTATTTTCCATATTTTTTAAATATATTTTATTATATTTTTAATAATAAATTCTTAATCCTAACTCTAAACCTATAACCTAACTCTACCCAACCCGAACTCATTCCAACCCAACTTTCCACGCCCTAGAGACCCGACCCGCCTCCCTCTTCTTCTCCTCCCTCGCTCCCTTTCTTTTCCCGCTCGATTCTGTTCCCCAACGTCTCCTCCTACCCAGCGCCCACGCCCGTGAGACCGGTGCCTATGCCCACGAGACGAACTCCCCGCGATCCCCTCCACCAAATCTCCTCCCTCCAACTGCTCCCCTCTCCTGTTCTCGCCGTGAGAACCTCTCCCCCAATGGCCACGATGACCAAATCTCCACTCGTCTAACTCCCCGACGATACCTCGTTCTCTCTCTACTTCACTCTCTCCCTTATCTCTCTCTACTTCTCTCTCGTTCCCACTCTCTCTCGTTTACTCCACCATCCCCAACTCCAAGCTCCAAGCTCCACATCGCCGCCGACCACCTCAGGCGACCACCGATGCCTTTGAACTCACAAGCCGACCCAACTCCATCCTCAGAGCTCGCCCTTAGCAGCCGATGAGCTCCTCCTCCTTCTGCTTGAGCCCACCGACGCCACAAACCCACTGCCACCTCGCCGCCTCCATCGATCCACCGAGCCCCTGCATCCATCTCCACAGCCACCACCGACTCCACCTCGTCGACGAGCCTCGAGATCCTCCCCCAACATCCACTGCACCCAAGCCCACTACCCACTGCTCCCCGTCACCCTTCCGCCGTCGCCAACACCTAGCAGAGCCCACTGACTAAGCATTACCGCCTTCTACCCTCGACGGCCACCCGCATCACCGACCTCGCGAAGCCGCTACTATCCAAGCTTGCTGCCGTCGCCGTTGCGGGTGCCGTGCCGTGCCCGTGTGCGTGCCTCCGCCGTCGCCGTTGCTGCCCCTCGCCGTCGTCACCGTCGGGACGTATCGTTATCGTCGTCGCGATAGTCAGAGGCAAGTGAAAACTAATCGCTTGCTTGCTTATGCTAATTAATATGTTATTTAATCAAAATAAATGATGTTACATGTTTGTGTGTGTGTGTGTGTGTGTGTGTGTGTGTGTATGTAAGTAAGTTATAATTCTAGTAGTTTGTAAAGAACCCTCATGGTTCGATTATATTGACTGTTGCCCGACTAGGGTTTATCATCGTACGCCAACACCATTTATAGTTTAACCGAACAACATCTAGCTGAATCGATTACTGTAAGCCGATGTTTCGTTTAGGTACCCGACATATCTTATGTGTTGGACACGCTATGTGAATGAGAACCCTATCTTAATTTGCAGAAATTTATGATCGTCAAATCCCTTTTACTGTTAGTGGAGGTCGTGTATGGATTTGAGAAATATCTAGGTTAGAACTATAAAAGTCGTCCCTAAAGGCGACACTAAATCTGAATTTTTACCGTGCATGTTATCTTGTTAAAATCATTGTAAATTCAATATAGTTTGGAACGTAACGTTCTATGCCTCATATCGAAGCCGACTCGATAATCTAAAACCATCCATAGTTTATTTCTCGACAATTATAGATTACTATAACGATATTTGGCTGCGAATGCGGCACTGGACTGCAGTCCGGGACAGCATTTCGCGTGGATACCTGACTTTGAATACCTGCATATCCCTGGTTTAAACTAAAAATGCATGGATCCCTATATGGTCGCATAGATAATTTAGTTAGCTAATACATGAATCTGGTCTCATGCAATTTCACCATCGTTTGATATTTAGTTTGTATTTTTGAGTATCGATGTGTTCTGCAGTTTCTGCGGTAACATTTCTTACTCCGTCACATTAAACAGGGAGTAACATCTAGTACAGGAAGGCTATTTATAATCCGTTTGATGCACTGGAAATCTAACGGATAGAACTATATTTTATTCAACTGGGACAACACCTGAAACTTAAAACAATCCCTAGTAAACTGCGCGTGAAGTTGGACTTTCAGTTCTGAAACTGGAATTCAAGCAATCGATCGCTGATCTAAAATGATGATAAGTCCCTAACCTGAGTTCTGTTTGACATGAGATTAATTGTATTGCTTAGATAATCAAGTGTACTTCGTACGCCTTTTATATTGTTTTGGTTGATTTTATACGTGTGTTTTATGGTAAATTGTGCAAGTTATGTGGCATTGGCTGTCAAAATATAGTGAATGTCTGTTTGGTGCATTTTTACCTATTTGTGTGCTTGCTTTATACCTGCTGCATATTAATTGTTTACATTGAGACCTAGCGACTGTTTTGCATTGTAGTTATATAAGTGTTAGTGATTGGGTTGTGACAAATACGAAAATGACATGGATAAGTGGAAATGTGATTGAAAAGTGAAAGTGATACGTATTTGTTCACAACCTAACTAATACCTGAATTCATACTATAACCTGGGGAAATGGGGAAATCAAGTTGGAATTGAACTCGTATTTAGTGAGGTACAGTGATTTAGAGGATGATCATTTGCTATTACTGATACACACAAACACACACACACACATTAGGTCGTAGGCCTAGCGGCACGGCTGCAGGGTTATGTCCCGGGCAACAATGGACCGTAGTCTCGGACATGCACGAGACCCTTATTAAACACGAGTATCATATCTACCAATTGATTTTATTGACTTAGTGATTGATAAGTAGTGACATACACTTTGCTTAGCTTACTGACATGATACTTATATTGCACTGTTCATATGCAAATGATGTTCATTATTTTCAGGTTCTGCATTCTGTTGCACTTTTCATGTTTAATAACATCGCACACCTGATTGATCTTTGAAAGAGAAGTGTTTGTAGTAACCGCAATCAATAACGGTGTCGCGTGTAGCTAAGACCGTGATGAGTACGGGTCGTCCTCAGGAAAACGTTGAATCTTTTAATCTTACTTTAGGCCTGTTGATTAAGAAAAGAGGAAGAATAATGAATAGTGAAGAATGATTGTACATTCTAGATCTACGTCAAATACGGATGTAGGATATAGATCTAGATTAACTACGGATGTAGGTTTTATATTAGAAGAGGGCTTGTAGGGTTCGTTAAGATTTAGTAGTCATGGATGATTAATTAAAGATTACTCCTTTTATCATTTAATAGATTTAAAACTAGATCGATAGTGATGCATGTAGATTAGGGTTTCTGGAGAGAATAGGGTTCCCACTTTTAGCCCCTATCTTGACATGGATCTCTGTTCATGTCTAGCCTTTCCCAAAACAATTCTTAATCTAATCTCTAATCGTGGTTGGGGCTATCACTGAATTGATAGCGTGCCCGATTAGGATGTTAACTATTCTTTTGATAAAGTTTATAAACTTTATAGGACGTAAAAGTAGTTAAAGGATTTTAACCATCCATTGATCTACCCTAATCCTACGAACCCTAACAAGCGGAGAATTACTCGCGCATAATAGAGATAGAAGAACGGATAGAGATCATGAAGAAAATAAAATACAATAAGAATAAAACAACTATCTTTATTAATCAACTTGATCAATTACACTTTTTTCCTTTAGAAAGTGATTACAAAAACCCTAGTTTGCTTCTCGATCTCTTCTTAAGGAGGTAGATGAACAGCTGATGATCAATCTGGATTCTTGAGTCGTCTTGGACTTCGTGATCTCGTCGGTTTGATAAATTTTCAAGTGAGGCTCTCGGTTCTATTTATAGTCATAGAAGTTGAAATCCCTAGACCCCCGGAATTAGGGTTAGTTGTATAAAATCCAACCTGAAAATCTCAAATACCAACTCCCCCTTTAGGCCGCGGATCCGCCGCATTTTTGGTGTTTTGGCCGCGGTTGTGTCGCGTCTTGGTGTTATCTTTGGTTCAAAATTCTGGAGCTTCATCTAGTTGAGATGTGGTGATCTTTTGAATATCTGGATTTTGGAAATCTTCTCTAAATCTCTGCCATAATTGATTTCTTCGATTTACTTTAATATTTCAGCAGATTTGATCTCGATAACTCGGATTTTCTTGATTCCGGTCCTGATGTAATTTCTGCACAATATCTCAACAAATAATATTAGTAGAATTTGTTTTTATCAAGATATTATCCTAACCATTTGATATGATATTATAGTTTAAAAAAATTGGTTAAAAATATTTGATATGGTATGCATATTTAAATGGACTAAATATTATATAGATATTATATACTTACGTTTTCCTTCATAATGTTAATTATGATATATAAACATATGAAAATAGTATTTTTACAAATAAACCGTCATATGTGTCATATTTATAATAAACACCTTTTATTATTTAAAAATAGTAAGGAAAATGTCATATCAAATACACGATATTTTCGACTGAATAAATACCCCCAAACTTAATTTTGATCGTCCCGAGCAAACTAGTTATTCAAGAGAAGGAGAAAAAGAAAACTAAGTAGCACACTTTCGTAGGCAACACGATTGCACTGAGCACGTGCAACAAGCCGTTAAACCTCTAGGTGTCCCTAGTAGGAGGAGTGTCGTCTCCTGAGGGTTTTCAGCGGATTACACCCACAAAATCCCATAATAAAAGAAAGATAGTGAAAGTTACATACTAAGATAAGAACTATAAAAAAAAGAACTTAGAAATAAGAGTTTCCAACTACACCGGTTTTTCAGTTGTCATGAGCCCTATCTTAATGGTCGTGAAAAGATATTAGAAATCACATCATCTCTCAATAAAACATTGTCTTTAGTTTTCCTCCATATCTTTCCTCCAATTATTGATCATATACCCCTACGTGTGTGTAAAAGACATCCCTACACTTAGAGAATTCAATTCAAGCTATCATACTCTTGTCCATCAACGTTAGTACTTTTTAGTTGGTGAATATTTTAGACGGAATTACTCACACATTCTTCATGCGACCGTTAATACTTCTTGAGATACTAACCAACCGATTACAAAATGTGCTCACGTATTAAGGCGTAATACCTCATCTTGCAACACCTAAGGCTTAGCAGTGGCTCCCAAACCAGTTGGTCTAAGTCACTAAGTGATAAAACACCCTCGCTATATTTTTTTTATGCTGCCTTAAGCAATTACAAAACCAATGTTCAATTTTTTCTTCGCCACTTATATTTGATTTTATTTTTCTTTATACTAAGGCTTTTAGACAAGAGCATTTCAAGGTATCCTCTACTATCCCAAGTTTCAAGATGTGTGTAAATGCGTATAGTAGCATATCAACGTTCAAATGTTTGGCCTCAAGAGTAGTGACTATTTTTCAGACTTTTTTTTATTCTCAGATTAGCAATTTCCTTCATCTTACCAACACTTGGGACAACGGCTCATAACTACTTATTACTAGTTTCATTTAGGAAAATATCTAACTTTCTTACTTTTCTCAAACTATTCCTATTTTTCATATGTAAATTTTCATTTTTAAACTTTCATTATCAAAAAAATGTTGTGCTTATATATAGTATAATGCAAAGTAATGTGTGAATACGCACGAACCTCCCCCAAACCTGTTTACAGCAGTGACTTTACTGATATCATCTGTTAAGCTTAAAAAAACTGTAGACTTGGGAGGAAAAGTTAGTAACGGGGACATGGAATAGTGAAAGTAAAATTCTCCCCCAAACTTATTTTTTGGCTCACAATTTTATAAAAATTTTCTTTCAAGAGCCAAAATAACCCCCCCAAATTTTAGTAAAATAGTTTTAAGCATTTAAAATTATTGGGGGGTAAAATTATTGGTCAAAATAAAGCCTTACATAGACCAAAAGTCAACACCAACCATTCAAAAATTTTATCGATGTAACGCACTGGTTGGTGGAAAATCAAAGATTTGAAGAAGTAGGGAGATAGGAGCTGGTATGGTTTACGTCTCGATTAATAGAGACGAAACAATAATGGTGAACGAAAACGAGAATGTGGATGATTAGGAATGCGAAAAATGGTCACATTCTCGTATGGGATAAGAAGAAATAGTGGTGGTAAAACTTCTTCAGGTGGAGGTTGATTAATCACAAAATCCGTGTCATTTAGGAATGCGAGTTCGTCGGCGAAAATATCATCGAAACTTTCATCGATGGTCCGATTAAACGTTTCAATGTCAATAAGTGTCGCGCCAGAATTCAACACACTTGATTTATCAAAAATTATGGAGGCAGGAGACTCGTAAAGCTCATCTACCTCATTCTCAAAAGAGTCTAAATCAAGTTATCTTTCTAGAATTATTGATTTCAAAATATCGGATTGTGATTCATCAACACTCGCTATCATTAAAAGAAGATTAGAAGAAGAATCAGAGAAAGTGGGAGATGAAATGGGTAAATAAATTGGTGTGTCGAGTATTGCTGAACCAGATGTGGGAAATGAAGGCTGAATTTCGTTCTGCTTTTCGGTTATATATTTATCATCAACTTCAAGATGCATATGGGGTTCGGGAAGAATAGTTAAAGGTTCGAGATGATGACCACACGGGAGTGAAAGGACCCGATGAATAGGTGGGACAAACTCATCCAAAATTTCGGGTTCATCATCCAATATATCCCCAACGTCAATATCCTAAATCAAGTGAAGGTTACAAGTCTCAGACGTCTTATCAAAAGCAGGGTTTTCAATCAATTGTGGTTCTAGAGTGGAGGTGCAGAAATCACAAGGATTGGATGTGGCTTCATTTGAAATGGACTCTGTACAATCAGGTAAATCAAACACTATAAAGTCACACAACTCATCAGACATTCTATCTTCAATTGGTGAATCATTTGGTGCACTCGATAGATCTGTGAAACTGAAGTTGTGGATTTCAATTTGGGATGGGGAGGTTTGATTTGTAAGGTTGTACCGCTCTCTCTCACTACCCGAATTCTCAATTTTTCCTACGGCCGTATCACACATTGAAATTTTTTGAGCCGGTTCGAAACTAGTTGCTCTTTTGTTTTGTTGTATGAGGGCGGCCATGCACTCTTTCAATTCCTCTCTGGCGCGGCACGACGCTACCACATATTCTTGCACGGTCTGTTCAAGACTAGACATGGGTCGGTAAGGGGTTTCAGTATAAGATTGAAATTCTTGTGGATAAGTAAAACTCCCAAATGACTGATTAAAAGGAATTTCTCGAGGTGTAAAAGTCGGGTAGGATTGATAGGAATCGAAAGATTGTGAAAATTGGGCAGGAGTAGGATCAACATTGTGATAAGAAGAATATTGATATTGGTTGTGTGGTTGGCGACTGTCAATAGATGTCATATACGCCATAAACCGAGTAGTAAAATCTTCTTTAGAAGATGGTAGCGTTTGTTGTCCTAACGGTTTGACCGGATTGAAACTTTGGCCGTTAGTCCTTACTATATGCTCAGCGATGGACATGCGGTTAGGAGTTCCCTCACACGCTTTAGATGGAGTATCAACAAAAGAAGATGTAGAATTTTGATGCGGTTGATAGGACCTGGAGTGAGATGGCCAACTGTTTCTTTCCGCATGCTCTATCCGATCTCTTAAAGACATGGTAGAGTCGGATGGTATACCGAAGCGATTACGATAACAAGAAATATTTGGTTCTGGATAGCAAAACTCGACAAGAGTTCTTTTATTTGGGTTACCCATTATAAGAAAGTGAAAAGAGGGAGGAGGGTGAAAAGATTTAAGCTCTATTTGGATTGTTTTGCTTTGCAAGTGGGGCTTGAGGGTTGACTCAACAAATCACAAAATGCACAAGTAAACCCTAGAACTAAGGTTACCTAGGTCAAGCACTAGACCGCTCCTAAACTTCCAAAGGACAAGTCGCGGGATCAATCCTCTACCACCTCTTTATAACTCTTGTGACCAGGTAAGTGCCAGATAAGTGGAAAATATCCGCTATACGAATCACTGAAAATAGTGGGCCAAATTAAGTAACCACTTGCCTTAGACACACTTGCCTAGACACCACAAAAGAAATGCGAATAAGCGATAAATTACCCACGACCTTCCTCTGTCCTATTTGAGCGCGACGGTCCTTAGGGTCTTGATCTAGATATTTTTTAATTAATATAGGGTTATGCGGATGCTCGTTTTGTGATTTGTGGGGCCTAGGAAGGGTGATGAAATCCCCACCTAATCTGAATTGTGGTCTTACCCCTTAAAATCCGTATTAAAATATGCAAAAATAACCCGCAAAACAAAACACGCAAAAAGATTTTTGAGCGGCGATATTTTGCAAAGAATCCTGCAGAAAATATATTATTGGATTTTTCAGAGGAGAGAGAAAGAGATAGAAAAGATACCAGAAAAGTTTGAGGGCACAACTCCCCAAGACCGCCGCGGTTCCGCTGCCGTTTGCACACAATAGCCGCAGTTCCGCCGCGCTTTAGGGGGTTCTTTGTTTAATTTTTTTACCGTGGCTTCCTTTGCTCCTCTGGGTCTTGATGAATGTCTCTGAATCTTTATCTCCTCACTAAACTGACTCCATATTCTCTCGCAAAAATCGCACACTAATCATTAAATATGTAAGATGCGGTTTTGTTTTATTTTTATGATATAGATCGAATAAAAATTCAAAAAAAATAGTAAGAATAAAAAATTACGCACGTATCCCCGGCAACGGCGCCATTTGATTGATCTTTGAAAGAGAAGTGTTTGTATTAACCGCAATCAATAATGGTGTCGCGTGTAGCTAGACCGAGATGAGTACGGGTCGTCCTTAGGGAAACGTTGAATCTTTTAATCTTAGTTTAGGCGTGTTGATTACGAAAGGAGGAAGAATAATGAATAGTGAAGAATGGTTGTAGATTCTAAATCTACGTCAAACACGGATGTTGGATATAGATCTAGATTAACTACGGATGTAGGTTTTATATTAGAAGGGGCTTGTAGAGTTCGTTAAGATTTAGTAGTCATGGATGATTAATTAAAAATTACTCATTTTATCCTTTAACAGATTTAAAACTTGATAGACAGTGATGCATGTAGATTAGGGTTTCTGGAGGGTATAGCGTTCCACTCTTAACCCCTATTTTCACATGGATCTCCGTTCATGTCTAGCCTTTACCAAAACAATTGTTAATCTAATCGTGGTCGGGCTATCAATGAATTGATAGCGCGTCCGATTAGGATGTTAACTATTTTTTTGATAAAGTTTATAAACTTTATAGGACGTAAAAAGAGTTAAAGGATTTTAATCATCCATTGATCTACCCTAATCCTACGAACCCTAACAGGCGGAGAATTACTCGCGCATGATGGAGATAGAAGAACAGATAGAGATCATGAAGAAAATAAAATGCAATAAGAATAAAATAACTACCTTTATTAATCAACTTGACCAATTACACTTTGTTCCTTTAGAAAGTGATTACAAAAACCCTAATTTGCTTCTCGATCTCTTCTTAAGGAGGTAAATGAACAGCTGATAATCAACCTGGATTCTTGAGTCGTCTTGGACTTCGTGATCTCGTCGGTTTGATAAGTTTTTAAGTGAGGCTCTCGGTTCTATTTATAGTCATAGAATTTGAAATCCCTAGATCCCCAGAATTAGGGTTAGTTGTATAAAATCCAACCTGAAAATCTCAAATCCCAACTCCCCTTTAGGCCACGGACCTGCCGCATTTTTGGTGTTTTGGCCGCGGTTGCGTCGCGTCTTGGTGTGATCTTTGGTTCAAAATTCCGGAGCTTCATCTAGTTGACATGTGGTGATCTTTTGAATATCTGGATTTTGGAAATCTTCTCTAAGTCTCTGCCAGAATTGATTTCTTTGATTTACTTTAATATTTCGGCAGATTTGATCTCGATAACTCGGATTTCCTTGATTCCAGTCTTGAAGTAATTTCTGCACAATATCTCAATAAATAATGTTAGTAGAATTTGTTTTTATGGAGATATTATCCTAACCATTTGATATGATATTATAGTTTAAGAAAATTGGTTAAAGATATTTGATATGGTATGCATATTTAAATGGACTAAATATTATATAGATATTATATACTTACATTTTCCTTCTTAATGTTAATTATAATATATAAACATATGAAAATAGTATTTTTCCAGATAAACCTTCATATGTGTCATATTTATAATAAACACCTTTTATTATTTAAAAATAGTAAGGAAAATGTCATATCAAATGCACGATATTTTCGATTGAACAACACCCATTGTATAATTATTGTTATATGTATCGCCCTGACGACCTGAGTGTGCATGCTCAGAGGACGAAGTGGATACAGCCCAGGAGCAGGACATGCCATTCGAGATAGCGGAGGTTTAGACTGCAACATCAGCGCCATCTCTGTTTTTTTAAGCACTTTGTATATCGTTGGTTAGTTTTTTTATTTCTGCAAAATAAATGTATCTTGAACTCCTTTTATTGCAATGTAGTAAAGTTGTGAACTGTGATTTTCCTTTATTCTAGTATTGTTTACCGACTATTATGTAATGCTAGAAGACGAATTGTGAATATGGCGGGATTATTCCCTAACCGTAGGAGCATGGCTGGCCTAGTCACCCCTCGTATCCCGTATTTTGGGAAGTAAGGCGTGACACGGTGTATGCACGTGTGGGGTCAAGACGAAACAAAACGTTTGACTCGTCTTGATTTTATAGATACTATGGCTGAAATCTTCCCCGCTACACCTACCCTACAAGATAGATGCTATCCTGTCCTGGTTTTACCGATAGCAGCCGGTGACTATGAAATAAAACCCGCGTTCATAAACTCACTTCCTAAGTTTCATGATTTAGAATCTGAAGACGTCTATGTCTTCATAAGAGAGTTTGAGAATTTATGGCAAATGTTTAAACTTAAGCAATCGAACCAAGATGCAATTAAGTTTAGACTTATTCCCTTTGCCCTCACTGATAAAACTAAGTATTGGTTTTACAGTGTGCCAGCCAATACAATTAGAACATAGGATGAGTTTACAAAGAAATTTCTTAAAAAGTTCTACCCACATTTTAAAACCACCAAATTTCGAAACGAAATTAGGAATTTTTCACAAAATTAAGGAGAATCTTTTTGGAAGTATTCGAACGTTTCAAGGATCTTCTCATAAAATGCCCTCATCATGATATTGCTAAGTGGGAGCTATGTCAAATAGTCTATGATGGCATGGAATCCAAGTTTATGATTGAGTTCATGTGTCAAGGGAATTTTATGATGAAGAAAGAGGATGAGGCATAGGACTTTTTAGAAGAATTGACGATAAGACCATGCAGTGGGAGAGTTCTAGAGAGAGAGGGTCAATTAATTCTAAGGGTGGGATCCACACAGCTGAAACTACAATTGGAATGCAAGCCCAGTTGGCTGCCATTCTGAAATCAATAGAAAAGCTATCAACTACCCCCACCCCCGTTGCTCAAGTTAGTCAACTCTCTCCTTGTCTTAACTGTCAAGACTCTTTCCACCTTTCGGAAGAATATCCTCTTTTAAATGGTCCTCAAGATCAAGAGACTACTAATGCTATATACCAACGTAACAAAAATAATAATCTTTATTCTGAAACCTACAACCAAGGATGGAGAAACCACCTTAATTTGCAATGGAATCAAGGCAACACTATCCAACAATTCCAAAATCAAAGACAAGATCCTCTATCCAATTCTACCCAACCTAATACTTATCAAAGGAGTAGGAATGAGAATAATTATATTAATGTTGAGAAGCAAATGACGACTTATTTACAAAATGAGATAATATCAATTAAACAATCTATCTCTAATATAAAAAGGCAAATCGGTTAGTTAGCTGCAGCATTAGGAGGACGTGAGCAAGGAACCCTACCTAGTCAACCTGTTACGATTCCTAAAGATAAACGTATAAATCCAGAGCAAGCAAATGCCATAATTACCTTGTGATCGGGTAAACAGGTTGATAATCAGGTTAGGATGCCCGAAAATTAGGAAGAGATCCCAGCTAATGAGGAGCAGCAGTCTCCTACCCCGCTTACACAGCCGGCATCTATTGATGCACCCAAATCTCTACCCCACCATCTTCTATAGATACCCCTCTTGAGACTAGAGTACCATATCCAAAACATTTAAAGGCTAAGAAGCAAGCTGTTAAGATAGAAAAGATGGTGGAGATGTTTAAACAAGTGAAGGTCAATGCCCCTCTTTCGGACATGATTGACCAAGTTCCTTCGTATGCAAAATATCTCAAAATTTTATACACGAAGAAGAGACAAACTAAAGTGCCTAATAAGGTCTTTTTAGCAGGAAATATTTGTGACGTCTTAAGAAATGCTATGTCCATTAAGTATAAGAACCTCGATAGTCCTACTATATCTTGCATTATAAGCGAAAAGGTCAAAAATAGTGCTTTATTGGACTTGGGCGCTAGTTTTAATCTTTTGCCATATTCTATATATGAGCAGTTGGGATTAGGTGAGCTTAAGCCCACCAAGATCACTTTGCAATTATCCGACCGGTCTATCAAGACTCCTATGGGTGATAACAATGACGTGTTGATTAAAATTAGGGAATTTATATTCCCCGTAAATTTTATCGTGATAGAAACACAACCCATCGCTAATCCTAGGAATCAAATTCCTGTCATACTAGGTCGACCCTTCCTATCCACTTCGAATGCATTGATCAATTGTTGCAATGGTTCTATGAAACTATCATTTGGGAACATGACAATTGATCTTAATATTTTTAACCTAGAAAACCAACCACGTAATCCCTATAGCCCTTCGAAGTCAACTTACTTAATGATAATCCTAATGATGAAGAAGTTGACTTAGATAACTGCTTTATAGAAAATTGCATAGAGGAGGAACTTAGTAGCAAAGAAGTTACTTTTAATGATTGTAGGGTGTTTTTCGTCACCCCATTGAGATAGGAATGCGCGCGTGCTTGTTAGGCGCATTACAGATTCTCCCTGCCTGGGGTAGGCTGGGGTTTAATGATTGTGGGGATCCGAATCTCCGGCAGCTGCGGACTAAGCTGCCGTTAATTACCCCTCGCCTTTGGAGCGAGAGAACCTCCGATTAACGGGTTAAACTGGTCATGTGAACTCAATGTGCAGTGTTGTGTATTGAAAGGGTTTTGGATATATCGGGGGCCCCGCAAAGTTTTTACGAGGGTCCCGCTACCCGGATAGTGGGCTGGGGGTCTAAGGGGCCAGCAGCCCCCTTGCGGGGACAGTGTTGTGGAGTATGTGTGTGCGTGTGTATATGTGTATATATACATATGTATGTATATGTGTGTGTGTGTGTGTGTATAAAGGGAAAGGGCATGCAAAGGATGCGTGGGAGAAGGCGCCAGTGCCCCACGTGCCTGGCACACGGGCGCTGGGCGCCAGAACGTCGGCGCACCACGTGCCTGGCACGCGGGTGCTGGGCGTCAGCAGCAAAAGGGACTTGGTCCCTGCACTGGGAGCTGTGCTCCAAAAAGGAAATATTTATTATTTGTATATATATATGTATATATATTTTTGAGGAGTTGAACTCCTA
This sequence comes from Agapanthus africanus, assembly GCA_030015575.1. Classification (NCBI taxonomy): domain Eukaryota; kingdom Viridiplantae; phylum Streptophyta; class Magnoliopsida; order Asparagales; family Amaryllidaceae; genus Agapanthus; species Agapanthus africanus. Next base: position 372,303,574 of record JASDDO010000006.1, read on the forward strand.
AGATATTTTTGGAGCTGATGAAGGGGCTTCTCCCCTAAGCCTTGGATCTTTCCCAAAATGGGATTTTGGAGATGAGTCTCCTTCCTCCTCTTCTGTTAGCTGGACCTTGCAGAACAAGAAGTATAAGATTTTTAAAATCTCTTATTTTTGAGATCTGATGGGAGATCTGAGTTTCCCTTTGTGGGTTTTGTGGTGAAAAAATATTTAGTTTTGGAAAAAGAAGAGTAAAACTCTTGATTTAATTCAAAAGAAAGAAGAAGGTTTATAATCTCGAGGAAGGAGAAGGAAGCACAAAAATCCTAAGCTTTTTGAGAGGAATGAAAAGTCTATCCTTTATTCATTATCATGTTGCCTTATATAGGCTTACATATTTACATATAGCCCTTTGGACTTTACAAAATGGCATTTTGCCCATCTCAAGTCTCATGTGCTATTTCTTTTTGCACATAAGCCATGAGCTTTACAAAAAATTGGCTTTATGCCTATTCATGGATAAAAAATTACATAAAAAATTACTTATTACATGATTTCATTTTGGGATGGGGAAGGCTGGCCGCGGGGCTCGACTTGGGCATGGGCCCACTTGACATGGGCTTGGGCCCACCTGGCTTGGGATTGACCTTGACTTTGACTTGGTCAACCGGGGTGAAAATTTTGACCCCAACAAAGTGTCCCCCATCAATAAATGCACACCACACATTTGAGTTGTGTGCATGAAATTGATGAATCTTGAAGCTGGATTTCACGGTAGAACATCATTCCGGGAGCGGAGCATCCCTCGGGGAGCATGATTCTCGGGGATCGAAGTATCATTCCGATTTGCGGAGTATAATTACAGAGTCGGAGTATCATTCCGAAGAGTCAGAGCATAATTCCGAAGGTTGGAGCATAATTCCAGGATCGGTGCATCATTCCTGAAGAGCGGAGCATGATTCCAGGGATCGGAGCATCATTCCGAAGAGTCGTAGCATAATTTCGAGGGTTGGAGCATAATTCCTGGATCAGAGCATCATTCCTGAAGAGCGGAGCATGATTCCAGGGATCGGAGCATGATTCCGAAGGGCGGAGCATGATTCCAGGAATCGGAGCATCATTCCGAAGAGCGGAGCATGATTCCAGGGATCGGAGCATGATTCCGAAGAGCGGCAGACATTCGGACCGAAACATAATTTCGATGCAGAGGTTGATTCCCATGCGAAGCATAATTCCGACAGGGAAAGCAGATACTCCAAAGCGAAGCATGATTTCGACACGGGGTACATTCTGAGACGAAATATGATTTTGACGCAGAGCTTGTTAGTTGACTTGATTCTGAGGCGGACCTTAATTCCGACGGGGAGTTCGTTGGTTGATTCCGAGCCGAAGTATAATTCCGACAGGGAAGGCAGATACACCAAGGCGAAGCTTGATTTCGACACGGGGTACACTCTGAGACGAAGCATGATTCCGGCGCAGAGCTTATTGGCTGACTTGATTCCGAGACGAAGCATAATTTCGACAGGGAAGACAGGTACACCGAGGCGAAGCATGATTTCGACACAAGGTGCACATTCTGAGATGAAGCATGATTCCGACGCAGAGCCTGCTGGTTGACTTGATTCCGAGGTGGAGCATAATTCCGACGAGGAGGTCGTTGGTTGATTCCGAGCCGAAGCATAATTCCGACAGGGAAGGCAGATACACCGAGGCGAAGCTTGATTTCGATGCGGGGAACATTCTGAGATGAAGCATGATTCCGGTGCAGAGCTTGTTGGCTGACTTGATTCCGAAACGAAGCATAATTTCGACAGGGAAGGCAAGTACACCGAGGTGAAGCATGATTTCGATATGGGGTGCACAATCTAAGACGAAGCATGATTCTGAAGCGGAGCTTGCTGGTTGACTTGATTCCGAGGCGGAGTATAATTCCGACGAGGAGGTCGTTGGTTGATTCCAAGCCGAAGAATAATTCCGACAGGGAAGGCAGATACACCGGGCGAAGCTTGATTTCGACGTGGGGTACACTCTGAGACGAAGTATGACTCCGACGCAGAGCTGGTTGGTTGATTTGATTCCGAGGCGGAGCATAATTTCGATAGGGAAGACAGGTACACCGAGACGAAGCATGATTTCGACACGGGGTGTACATTCTGAGATGAAGTATGATTCCGACGCAGAGCTTGCTGGTTGACTTGATTCCGATGCGGAGCACAATTCCGACGAGGAGGTCATTGGTTGATTCCGAGCCTAAGCATAATTCTGACAGGGAAGGCAGATACACCAAGGCGAAGCTTGATTTCGACGCGGGGTACACTCTGAGACGAATTATGACTCCGAAGCAGAGCTTGTTGGTTGATTTGATTCCGAGGCGGAGCATAATTCCGACGAGGAGGTTGTTGGTTGATTCCGAGCCGAAGCATAATTCCGACAGGGAAGGCAGGTACACCGAGGCGAAGCATGATTTCGACACGGGGTGCACATTCTGAGACGAAGCATGATTCTGACGCAGAGCTTGCTGGTTGACTTGATTTCGAGGCGGAGCATACTTCCGACGAGGAGGTCGTTAGTTGATTCCGAGCCGAAGCATAATTCCGACAGGGAAGGCAGATACACCGAGGCGAAGCTTGATTTCGACGCGGGGTACTCTCTGAGACGAAGTATGACTCCGACGCAGAGCTGGTTGGTCGATTTGATTCCGAGGCGGAGAATAATTTCGACAGGGAAGGCAGGTACACCGAGGCGAAGCATGATTTCGACACGGGGTGCACATTCTGAGATGAAGCATGATTCCGACGCAGAGCTTGCTGGTTGACTTGATTTCGAGGCGGAGCATAATTCCGACGAGGAGGTCGTTGGTTGATTCCGAGCCGAAGTATAATTCCGACAGGGAAGGCAGATACACCGAGGTGTTCAGTTAATAAAACTGCACATTTGTTATTACATTTTTCCTACTATTTCTATATTAAAAAGGTCTTTATTATAATATATCATACATATGAGGGTTTATCTGTAAAAATACTATTTTCCATGTGTTGATATATTATAATTAGCATTTGGTAGGAAAATGTATGCAAATAATATCATTGACCAAATCCTAGTAGAACAAAGTCTACTAAATATTATTTGTTAAATTGTTGTGCAGAATTTGCAGGTCTAAAATCAAGGAAATCAAGTTGTTAAAGCTAACTTGCCTAATTAAGAAAGCAAAACTTGGAGACCAAGTCTGTCAGCAACTACGAGAAGATTTCAAAGATCTAAAGGTCCCAGATATTGCCACATGTCACAAGGATGAAGCCCTAAAAAATTGATCAAGTGATCAACACCCTTGGCCGCGGATCCGCGGCCAAACCCCCCTGTTGGCCGCGGATCCGCCGCAGGGTAGGGGAATTAGGAAATGAGAATTTTGGGGGTGAATCTATACTATTAGCTTCCAATTTTGGAAGCTAACTTTCTGGCTTTGGGACTATAAATAAAGACCGAGAGCCTCTTGGAATATTTATCAAGCCGATGAGATCACGAAGTCCTAGACGGCTCACGCATCCAAGCTGATCATCAACTGTTCATCTACCTCCTTAGAAGAGATCGAGAAGCAACTAGAAATAGTAATCATTTTCTAAGGAATCAAAGTGTAATGAATATTGTTGATTAATAAAATTAGCTTTCTTCTTATTATTCTATTTCTTCGTAGTTTAATTATGCATTTTCTCTCCATCTCTTTTTCTCCCAACATGCGCGAGTAATTCTCCGCTTGTTAGGGTTCGTAGGATTAGGGTAGGCTAATGGACGATGAACATCCCTAAACCCTTTTTAAGTCCTATAAAGTTTATAAACTTTATCAAAAGAATCATTAATATCCTAATCGGGCGCGCTAACAATTCCTTGTTAGTTCCGACCGCGATTAGAGATTAGATTAATGATTGTTTTGGTAAAGACTAGATATGAACGGAGTTCCGTGTCGAGATAGGGGTTAAGAGTGGGATTCCTTTTCCCTCCAGAAACCCTAATCTACACGCATCACTGTCGTTCTAGTTTTAAATCTATTAAAGGATAAAAAGGGTAACTTTTAATTAATCGTCCATAACTACTAAATCCTAACGAAACCCTACAAGCCCTCTTATTATATTAACTACATCCCTACAATAATCTAGATCTATATATTTTGCATTCTTGCTTAACGTAGATCTAGAAACCATTCAACAAATTCTTTCTTCCTCCTCCCTTCTCAACACATCTAAACTAAGAGTAAAAGATTCAACGTTTCCCAGAGGACGACCCGTACTCATCTCGGTCTCGCTACGCGCGACACCGTTATTGATTGCGGTTAACTATTCTACAAAAACACTCTTTCGAACCAATCAAATGGCGCCGTTGCCGGGGATACGTGCGTAATTTTTTATTCTTACTATTTGTGTTGAATTCTTATACGATCAATATCATAAATAAAATAAAACTGCAAATTGTATATTTAACGATTATTGTGTGAATTTTGCGAGGGAATCTGGAGTCACATACTTAAGGATACAGAGAGACAGAGACATTCATCAAGATCCAGAAGAGGACAGGAGGCCACGTAGCAAATTTCATCAAGTGATCTCTCTCTCTCTTGCGGCGGAACCGCGGCCGGAAGTGCACATCGGCGGCGGAAGCGCGGCCAGTTAGAGGATCTAGGGCTCAAAACTTCTCTGGTAAGATTCTAACATCTTTCTCTCTCCTCTGAAAACCAATAAAATATCTTTTCTGCAGGATTAATATCGCCGCTCAAAAATCTTTTTGCAAAATTTTGTTTTGCGGTTTGTTTTTGCATATTTTAATACGGATTTTTAAGGGGCAAGACCAAAATCCAGATTAGATGGGGATTTCATCACCCTTCCTAAGCCCCACAAATCACAAACCGAGCATCTGCATCAACCCTTCATTAATTTAAAAAATATCTAGACCAGACTCTAAGGACTGTCGCGCTTAATAAGGACAGAGGAAGGTCGTGGGTAATCTATCGTTTATCCGCATTACTTTTGTAGTGTCTAGGCAAGTGTGACAAAGGCTAGTGGTTTTTAATTAGGCCCACTACTGTGGTTCCTTCCCACTTACCTGGCACTTACCTGGCTACAAGGGTAGTACGGAGGCGGTAGAGGATTGATCCTGCGGCTTGTCCTTTGGAAGTCTAGGAGCGGTCTAGAGACTGGACCTAGGTGACCTTAGTTCTAGGGTTGTTTGTGCATTTTTATGTGATTTGTCTAAATCCGTCATTTTTCTAAACAAACCAATTATTTTCTCCTTTTTTTTACCCCTTCCCCCTTCTTCTCTTCTTATAATGGGTGACCCAAACAGAAGAACACTTGCCGAGCTTTGCTGTCCACAACCAGATATCTCTTGTTTTCATAATCCCTTCGGTATACCGTCCGGCTCTTCCATGTCCTTAAGAGATCATATAGAACAAGCAGGAAGAAACAGTTGGCCACCTCAGTCTAGGTCTTATCAACCGTATCCTAATCCTACACCTGTTTCAGTTCATACCCAGAGTGAGGAAGCCCCTAGACGAATGTCCATTGCTGAGCACATAGCTAGGTCTAGAGGCCAAAGTTTCAAGCCGGACCAATATCAACCATCACCACCACTGTCCAAAGAAGAGTTTGATATGCGGTTTGTGTCTATTGAAAATAGCAAACCAACCAACCCATATCAATATTCTTCTTATCATAATATTGATCCTACTCCTACCCAAGTTTCGTAACCATTCTATTCCTATCAATCCAATCCGACTTTTCCTTCTACTCTAGACAGTTCTTCTAATCAGTCATTTGGGAGTTTTAATTATCCACAGGAATTTCAATCTTATACTGAAACTCCTTATCAACCCAAGACTAGTCTGGAGCAGATATTAGAAAAATTTCTGGAACTGTCGAACCAAAGTAGGAAGGATTTGGGTAGTAAGACAGAACTGTACACTCTTACTAATCAAACCTCCCCATTCCAAACTGAAATCCACAACTCCAGTTTCATAGATTCATCAAGTACACCAAATAGAATGACTGATAAGTTGTGTAACTTTGTAGTGTTTGATTTACCCGACTGTGAAGGGTCCATTTCAAGTGAAACCATACCCAACCCTTGTGATCTCTACACCTCCACTCTTGAACCAAAACTGATTGAAAACCATACTTTTGATGAGGTGTTTGAGAATTTTAACCTTCACTTGAATGAGATGATTGACGTTGGGGATATATTGATTGATGAACCCGAAATTTTAGATGATTTTGTCCCACCAATTCATCGAATCCTTTCACTTCCTTGTTGTCATCATCTTGAGCCTTTAATTCTTCCCGAACCTCAAATACGTCTTGAAGTTGATGATAAAGGTATACCCGAAGATCAGACTGAAATACAGCCTCCATCTTCCACATCTGGTACAGCAACACTCGATACACCAATTTGTTTACCCATTTCACCTTCTATTTTCTCCGGTTCTTCTTTTGTTCCTATAGTTTCAGTGAGTTTTGATGAATCACAATCCGTTAATTCAAGTTCAATAATACCAGAAATTCAACTTGATATTTTTGAAAATGAGGTAGATGAGTTTTTCGAGTCCTCTATCTCAATGATTTTTGATGAATCAAGTAGGATAAATTCTGGTACAAAACTCTTTGACAGCAAAATGTTCAATCACACCATTGATAAAAGTTTTGAAGAACTTTTTGCTGACGAACTTGAATTTTTAAACAATACGGATTTTGTGATTGATCAATCTCCACCTATAGAGGTTGAACCGTCACCATTCCTTCTTCCTAATCATTCACATTCATTCTCATTCTTTCTTTTCTCTAATTTCAAACACTTTCCAGACCACCTCTTATCCCTTCCCCGTTTTTTCTTGAGTCGATACAACACATTCTTCCACCAACCTATACGCTATACTGATAAAATCTTTGAATGGTTGGTGTTAACTTTTGGTCTTTGTAAAGTCTTACTTTGACCAAATGTCTCACCCCCTCTTAAAATACTTCATATTGTCTAACTCATGTTTGAGGGGGGGTTATATTTTTGGCTCTTGATCATAACTTTTGTCCTCAAATTTGTGAGCCAAAAATAAGTTTGGGGGAGCATTTTCACTTTCATATATTCTTTCCCCCATTAATAATGTCCTCCCAAGCTTACAGGTTTTTGTGATCCAGCAGATAGCAACAGTGAGGACACTGTTGAAAGCAAGTTTGGGGGAGGTTTGTGCTTATTTACGCATACTTTGCATTATACTATATTTAAGCACAAATTTTTTTTTGATAATAAAAGAATAGAAAGTGAAAAATTACATCCAAAAGATAGGAATGGTTTAAGAAAACTAAGAAAATTAGAAGTTTTCTTAAACGAACTAGTAATAAGTAGTTATGAACTGTTGTCCCAAGGGTTAGTAAGATGAAGGAAGTCACTAATCTGAGGATAAAAATAAGTCTGAAAAATAGTTTCTATTCTGGAAGCCAAACATTTTAATATTGATACCCTACTATTTGCACTTACACACGTCTTGAAACTCGGGATAGTAAAGGATACCTTGAAATGCTCTTGTCTAAAAGCCAAAGTATGAAGGAAATGAAAAAAAATGAAGAAAATATAAAAATGGTGAAGAAAAAAAATGAACACTGGTTTTGTTATCGCCAAGGCAGCAATAAAAAAATATAGCGAGGGTGCCTCTTCACCTAGTGCCCTAAGGCCAACTGGTCTGGGAGTCACTGCTAAGCCTTAGGTGGTGCAAGACGAGGAAAATACTATTACCTAATCAGCAAGCACATAAGTAATCGGTCGTTTAGTATCTCAAGAAGTATTAACGGTCGCATGAAAATGTGTGAGCAAATCTAAATATTCATTAAGTTGAAAAGTACTGAGGTAGATGGACAAGAGTATGATAGCTTGAATTGAATTCTCCGAGTGTAGGGATGTCCATTACACACACGTAGGGGTATATGATCGATGTTTGGATGAAAGGTAGAAATGAAGAATAAAGACGATGTTTTATTGAGGGATGATGTGATTTCTAACATCTTTTTATGACTATTAAGATAGGGCTCATGACAACTGAAAAGCCAGTGTAGTTGGAAACTCTAAATTTTCAAAGTATTTCTTTTATGGTTCTTATCTTTATATGTAAATTTCACCATCTCTCTTTTATTATAGGATTTTGTGGGTGTAATCCGCTGAAAACCCTCAGGAGACAACACTCCTCCTACTAGGGACACCTAGGGGTTTAACGGCTTGTTGCACGTGCTCAGTGCAATCGTGTTTGCCTATGAAAGTGTGCTTAGTTTTCTCCTTTCTTTTTCTCCTTCTCTTGAATAAACTAGTTTGCTCAGGACGATCAAAGATAAGTTTGGGGGTATTTGTTCAGTTAATAAAACTGCATATTTGTTATTACATTTTTCCTACTATTTCTATATTTAAAAGGTTTTTATTATAATATATCATACATATGAGGGTTTATCTGTAAAAATACTATTTTCCATGTGTTGATATATTATAATTAACATTTGGTAGGAAAATGTATGCAAATAATATCATTGACCAAATCCTAGTAGAACAAAGTCTACTAAATATTATTTGTTAAGTTGTTGTGCAGAATTTGCAGGTCTAAAATCAAGGAAATCAAGTTGTTAAAGCTAACTTGCCTAATTAAGAAAGCAAAACTTGGAGACCAAGTCTGACAGCAACTACGAGAAGATTTCAAAGATCTAAAGGTCCCAGATATTGCCACATGTCACAAGGATGAAGCCCTAAAAAATTGATCAAGTGATCAACACCCTTGGCCGCGGATCCGCGGCCAAACCCCCTGTTGGCCGCGGATCCGCCGCAGGGTACGGGAATTAGGAGATGAGAATTTTGGGGGTGAATCTATACTGTTAGCTTCCAATTTTGGAAGCTAATTTCTGGCTTTGGGACTATAAATAAAGATCGAGAGCCTCTTGGAATATTTATCAAGCCGACGAGATCACGAAGTCCTAGACGGCTCACGCATCCAGGCTGATCATCAACTGTTCATCTACCTCCTTAGAAGAGATCTAGAAGCAACTAGAAATTGTAATCATTTTCTAAGGAATCAAAGTGTAATGAATATTGTTGATTAATAAAGGTAGCTTTCTTCTTATTATTCTATTTCTTCGTAATTTAATTACGCATTTTCTCTCCATCTCTTTTTCTCCCAACATGCGCGAGTAATTCTCTGCTTGTTAGGGTTCGTAGGATTATGGTAGGCTAATGGACGATGAACATCCCTAAACCCTTTTTAAGTCCTATAAAGTTTATAAACTTTATCAAAAGAATCATTAACATCCTAATCGGGCGCGCTAACAATTCCTTGTTAGTTCTGACCGCGATTAGAGATTAGATTAATGATTGTTTTGGTAAAGGCTAGATATGAACGGAGTTCCGTGTCGAGATAGGGGTTAAGAGTGGGATTCCTTTTCCCTTCAGAAACCCTAATCTACACGCATCACCGTCGTTCTAGTTTTAAATCTATTAAAGGATAAAAAGGGTAACTTTTAATTAATCGTCCATAACTACTAAATCCCAACGAAGCTTACAAGCCCTCTTATTATATTAACTACATCCCTACAATAATCTAGATCTATATATTTTGCATTCTTGCTTAACGTAGATCTAGAAACCATTCAACAAATTCTTTCTTCCTCCTCCCTTCTCAACACATCTAAAGTAAGAGTAAAAGATTCAACGTTTCCCAGAGGACGACCCGTACTCATCCTTTGTATGCCATTTCCTCATCTTTGGTGGGGTAGCCCTGTTCTTTGAACCTCACGAGGTTCAGCCTAGCAGGAGCCCTAGCTCTTTTGTTGGCTCTATATCTGAGCATTTTCTGCCTTAGCTTCTCAATTTTAAGGGCTTGGCAGGCATCCGCTATCCAGGAAACCATCGTGAGTCGATTAGCGGGGAGCTTAGAGAAGACACCCGATCGAGCAGTTGTCAGGGGCATCGCTGGAGCTTGCTCGAGACGCCTTGTTACTTTGTTGGTATTGATGGCCTTGCCCCCAGCTGGGGCCAAGCAAAGTCGTTCAAACACCAACTTGTGTTTGGGTTGGGGAGCCCTCGAGACCACCACATTTGGCTTCTTGCCTTTCGAGGCCGGTTTGTCAGTTACCGGAGCTTGAAGAGCAGGGACGGCGTTAGCTGACACGAACAGAATAGAGCCAAATGGTAACGGCGGCTCCTCCCATTGTCGCCCGAGACTGGCCGGGAGGACTGTCCTGACGTCCATCTTCATCATGTAGGAGATGGGAGCAGAGTTCATCTTTGGAGACATTGTTGAGAAGGGATTGCTTGAAAACCTACGTGAAAGAGTATTATTTTAGTATAAATATAGATATGTTTATTGATTGAGTTCGCATGAACGTTTAACCCGAAATATGGGAGGAGAGAAAGATCCCACCGAGCGTGCCAGAATCTGTAGGGTGTTTTTCGTCACCCCATTGAGATGGGAATGCGCGTGCGCTTGTCAGGCGCATTACAGATTCCCCCTGCCAAGCGTAGGCTGGGGTTTAATGATTGTGGAGATCCGAATCTACGGCAGCCGCGGACTAAGCTACCGTTAATTACCCCTCGCCTTTGGAGCGAGAGAACCTCCGATTAACGGGTTAAACTGGTCATGCGAACTCAATATGCAGTGTTGTATTTTGAAGGTGTTTTGGATATATCGGGGGGCCCGCGGAGTTTTTACGGGGGTCTCGCTACCCGGATAGCGGGCTGGGGGTCAAGGGGGCTAGCAGCCCCCTTACGGGGTGCGGGGCAGCGCCCCATTAGAATTTTTTTTCTAACAGGGACAGTGTTGTGGAGTATGTGCGTGCGTGTGTATATGTGTATATATACATATGTATGTATGTATATATAAAAAGGGAAAGGGCATACAAAGGATGCGTGGGAGAAGGCGCCAGCGTCCCACGTGCCAAGCACGTGGGTGCTGTGCGCCAGAGCGCCAGCGCACCACGTGCCTAGCACGCGGGCGTTGGGCGCGTGTGCTGGGCTCCAGAGCACCAGCGCACCACGTGCCTGGCACGCGGGCGCTGCGTGCCAAAGCGCCTCCATATGCCTGGCACGCGGGCGCTAGGCGTCAGCAACAAAAGGGACTTGGTCCCTGCACTGGGAGCTGTGCTCCAAAAAGGAAATATTCATTATTTGTATATATATGTATATATATTTTTGAGGAGTTGAACTCCTAAGATATTTTTGGATCTGATGAAGGGGCTTGTCCCTTGAGCCCTGGATCTTTCCTAAAATGGGATTTTGGAGATGAGTCTCCTTCCTCCTCTTCTGTCGGCTGGAACTTGCGGAACAAGAAATATGAGATTTTAAAAATCTCTTATTTTTAAGATCTGATAGGAGATCTGAGTTCCCCTTTGTGGGTTTTGTGGTGCAAAACTATTTAGTTTTGGAAAAGGAAGAGTAAAACTCTTGATTTAATTCAAAAGAAAGAAGAAGGTTTAGAATCTTGAGGAAGGAGAAGAAGGCACAAAAACCCTAACCTTTTTGAGAGGAATGAAAAATCTATCCTTTATTCATCATCATGTTGCTTTATGTAGGCTTACATATTTACATATAAGCTCTTAGGCTTTACAAAATGGCATTTTGCCCATCGCATGTCTCATGTGCTATTTTTTTTTTGCACATAAGCCATGGGCTTTACAAAAATTTGGCTTTATGCCTATTCATGCATAAAAAAATTACATAAAAAATTACTTATAACATGATTTCATTTTGGGATGGGGGAGGCTGGCCGCGTGGCTCGACTTGGGCATGAGCCCACTTGACTTGGGCTTGGGCCCACCTGGCTTGGGATTGACCTTGACCTTGACTTGGTCAACCGAGGTGCAAATTTTGACCCCAACAATGATTCTCTCCCAATAGCCTATATGGGAAGGGCCCCACTTGAGCCACTTTTTTTTGAATCTAGGCCTCTTTTTCGCCTATCGATGGAAAAGTCCCCACAGTTAGTGCTCAAGCCCCTCCAATCAAACCTAAAATATTGCTATTTAGATTTGAATAATATGCTCCCAGTTATAATTTATGCTGAACTTATTAATGAAAGTGTATATTGGCACCACCACTGGGTTTTAGTAGCATCAAGCATGCCATTTTTTAAAAATTTAGGGTGCTAATTAACACTAAGCAAGATCTTTAACTAAATGACTAGGGTTTAAGCTAGTATCATAAAAACTATACTAAGAGAACGAAAATACAACCTTTGTAGATCGTGTCCTTCTCTTCAAATGCTCCGGGTTGTAGTCCATGCGGCTCTACTAGGCTCCTCTTGAAGATGGTACAAGCTTCCTTCGTGATCTTCGTGCCAAAGACGATCTACCCAAAGTCCACTAGTCCAATCTACCTCTTCACTAAACTCTTTAGTGAAGGAAACACACTAGTTTAAATTGCTAATTCAAACTAGGATGGTGAAGTAGGGGTGTAGTTGGCTCACTAGGGTTCTCACAAGCTCAAGAGTTCATAACTCATGTGAGAGATTGAGCTTGGAGGTGAGGTGAGGAAAAATGGAGAGAGCTAGAGAGCAAGAGCTCAAGAAAAATGGCTAAGGCAAATGAGCTCAACTCAAGAATAAGTGTATAAAGGCAACCCCAAGCTCACACATTATTGAAGCATGGAATAAAATGCAATACAAATAATGCACCATACTTCAATAGTGCAAACAAATGAATAAACAAATATAAAAACCCATTCCTTGAACCATACCACAAATATCTCTCCAATTTCCACCTTTTATTTCTATTATCTAAAAATAGAAATTCAACCATGCTTCATATAATATATATATATATATATATATATATATATATATATTAATAAAACATAATAAGTGAGCTAATAATATTATAATATATAATTATACCAAATAAATATATATCATATTATTAAATCAATACTTGATTTAATAATCCGGTTATATCACATATAACCGACTAATATTATTTATCTGTATATCACATTATCAAATCAACGTTTGATTCGATAATCCGGTTATATCACATATAACCTAACTAATAACAAATGACAGCCAGATTAGAATATGGTGCCACTACTCGTATTTAATCAGGGCCCCACACATATCAACATATGCGCCCTACTTCGTTTCGCTTGAACCAGGAAATTTCTGTGTGGGACTCTAAAAACTCGTCAATACGCCAGCAGTAGGGGATGATCATATCAATCACCCACAAGCCGTCAGCGGTATTAGCTGGACGTAACGGCTACCCAGGTATTGAGCGATTAGAAGATCAACAAGCAAGCTTGTCCAAACTCCCATGAAGCCTATAGATAACACTTATCGTACAGTCCGGTCTCTTCTTCTGATATGTCTCATATCGAGTTTAGGGGTGGTAACGTCAGACCCCAGTAACTTGATAAGTCATGTCGATGTAAGGCTCATAACGGTTCGAGAAACTACTGATAACACTTACCAGTAAATCCTATCAACAGCCCTGGCCAGGTACTTACTGTTATAGCCAATCGAGCATAGCGGAACATCAACTCCCAATACCGGGAGAGACGAAACCTCTCTTATCGCTCATTGCCTCTATTTGACTCGGGACTGTACCTAAAATCCACCTGTTTGCATGACTCCTTTGAGTCGTGGTAGAAAGGAAATCAAAGCACAGTGGGAGCCACACAAGACTCTATAACGATCTCGGGTCTACAGACTGACCTGTACCAGTGTCACTAGAGAACTGCTATCTGACGATAGGTATAGTACTAACTAGGAGTTCTCGGCGAGTCCTGTTCGGTGTACCCATTCTCTAATGAGCACCTATGCACAATCTTTGATGTCTAACACCAATAGATATGGGATCAACCATCGCCCCCATATAGGGTCAAGAAACGTACACACTAGTCTACTCTGATGTATTGATGCCCTGTCTCGATATACCCTCGACTATGAACAATTAAAGGATGTGCTTGTGGACTACCCAGGTCCCAGTAGTATGATCCGCATCATAGTCCTGATAGTCATGCCTACACCCTAAGGGCATAATCAACATGTATCTGAGAGACGGTATAATAATACTAAGTGTACATGTTAAGATAAAGAGTAACCATATAGCATACTATCATGTCGAGCAAGAAAGTCCTCTATATATATGTCCAAGCATCCACTATAATATACATCAATGTACAATAATGGCCTCTAGGGCATACATATCCCTAACAATCTCCCACTTGCACTAAGGCCAGTTGTTGTAATTTCTCATACCCAACATCCCAAATAGTCTCTCGAATTGCGTCTAGATGAGGGCCTTCGTGAGTGGATCCGCTACGTTGTCCTTTGTGTCAACTCTCCTGATCTCGATCTCCCGGCGATCAATAATCTTCCGGATCAGGTGATACTGCCTAAGAATATGTCTGGATCTCTAATGGGGCCGGGATTGCTTGGCCAAGGCCACAGCTCCATTGTTGTCACAATACACATGTATTGGATGCTCAATGGATGGAACCACATCAAGTTCAGTTATGAACTTCTTCATCCAGACAGCCTCTTTGGCAGTATCGTTGGCAGCGATGTATTTAGCCTCCATCGTCGAGTCTTCTACGGTATCTTGCTTGGAACTCTTCCAACATACCGTCCCTCCATTGAGGGTAAAGACAAAACCCAAGACCGAATTACTGTGGTCCTTATCACTCTAGAAACTCGAATCGGTAAAGGACTCTACCAGGAGTTCACCGTTACCATACACCAAGAATATATTTTAGTCCTTCTCAAATACTTAAGAATGTTCTTCACAGCTGTCCAGTGGTTTTACCCAGGATCCGATTGATACCTACTCACTGTACCTAGCGAGTAAGATACATCCGGTCTGGTACACAACATCGCATACATGATTGACCCGAATGCCAAAGCATAGGGTATCCCTTGCATGTGAGCCCTCTCCAAATCAGTCTAAGGTGACATCTCTTTAGAGAGAGTGATTCCTGAGCAAGTGGGTAAATTACCACGCTTAGAATCTTCCATAATAAACCACTTTAGTATGATATCTATGTACTTGGATTGGAACAATCCCAACATCCATTTAGATCTATCTCTATAGATCTTAATCCTCATGATGTAGGAGACATCACCTAGATCTTTCATGGAGAACTTGTGCGATAAGTAGAGCTTGACCGAGTGTAGCATAAGAACATCATTACCTATCAAGAGTATGTTATCCACGTACAATACGAGGAAGACAGCCTTACACTTTACAACCTTCTTGTATATACAAGGTTCATCTATATTTTTGATAAGGTCAAACTCTTTGACAGCTTTATCGAAACAGATATTCCAGCTCTGCGATGCCTGCTTTAATCCGTAGATTGATTTAAACAGCTTGCATATGCTTTCGCTGCTCCCACTGTCTACGAAGCCCTCTGGTTGATTCATGTACACGCTCTCTTCTAAATCACCATTTAGAAAAGCGGTTTTGACGTCCATCTGCCAGATTTTGTAGTTATGGTATGCAGCAATGGTAAGTAAGATCATGATGGACATATGCATAGCCACTGGAGAAAATGTTTCATCACAATCGACACCAGGTCGTTGACGAAAACCTTTTGCAACAAATCTAGCTTTGAAAGTCTCAACTTTTCCATTTACACCAATTATCTTCTTAAAGATCCACTTACTCCCGATGGGTTTTACCCCTTCAGGAGCAGCTTCTAAAATCCATATTTTGTTGGTGTATATGGATTCCATCTCAGATCGCATAGTATTTATCTATTTTACAGAGTCTCCATTTGTGATGGCCTGCTCGAAATTAGTTGGGTCATCATCTTCTATGATGCAATCCTCGCTCCCACCGTCTATAAGAAAACCGTAGTATCTCTCAGGTGGATGAGAAACCCTACTAGATCTGCGGAGTGGCTGGGGTTCGTTGGGTACTATTGGATTCTCCGGATCCACTAAATCATTAGTTCTAATTTGTGCAGCTGGAACTTCTTCCAGTTTTACCTCGTTACCACTAATTTCTTTTACAAGAAATTCCTTTTCTAAAAAGGCGGCATTCCGAGAAACAAACACCTTTTGTTCCTCGGTATGGTAGAAGATATACCCTCGCGAATGTTTAGGATATCCAACAAACTTACATAGAACAGATCTTGCCTCGAACTTGTCTGGATTTTGCTTTTTAACATAAGCCGGACAGCCCCAAATCTTAATGAAATTAAGACATGGTCTCTTCCCCTCCCATATCTTATATAGAGTGGTAGGCACTGATTTGGTCGGAATCCTATTCAATAGGTATGTAGCTGTCTCAAGTGCATAACCCTAAAAAGAAATAGGCAACTCAGCAGTACTCATCATAGAGCGCACCATATCTAATAGGGTGCGATTCCTCCACTCCGATACACCGTTGTGCTGTGGTGTATACGGATGAGTAAGCTGAGAGAGAATCCCATTCTCTTTTAAATAATCACGGAATTCTGTCATGCCTCGCTTCCCAGTGTACGGGTAAGAAGACGCGACGAGACCCACTATGTATTTACTCAGAAGTAAACACGCTAAGTGTAACTAAGCAATATAATAAAGTGCACAAGAAAATGACAAGAGATGTAAATGAACAACAAGTTTATTGATTAAACATTTCTTTACAATACAACTGAAAAGTAAATACAAGAATGGAAAGCAATGCCTAAACAATGGCATGTACCGAAAATAAAATATGTACAAGTAAAGCCTAATGGTCGTACTGCTCAGTAGTCTGCTCCAAGTGCTCTTGACTGGCCAAGAATTCATCAGCGTCGGGTCCTCTTGATAACATTCCAAAGAAAGAAGAGAAATGGGAATGTCGTCAGCGAACAAACGCTCGGTAAGTCCCAAAGAAAGATAGAGATAGAATGGACAGAAAGAATATAACAGGTAACGCAGTTGTTTGTAACTTGGTACAGAATATGCCAGTGTATACAAGAGGAGTCCAACTTACACCGTGGACTTTGGTAACTCGTAGTATAAGGCTCCGTCGATAAAACCACGGAATAACGGTAATGGATGTATAGTTACGTCTTTTAATGGCCATCTCGTGCCACTTTTAACACATTCCGTACTAGTCTACCCCTTTAAAACCCCGTAATGTTTATTGTATTGTTTGTATTGATGTAATGAATGGTTGTATTCGACTTGCCAAAACCATGATATCATGTAACGGAATGGATATAAATGGATAGTCATGTAATCAGAGTATATCCATGGTTCGGTTCAGTCGAGTCATGTTGATATAGATTGAATTCTGGTATAAATGGATTCATGTTGAAATGGAGTTATACTTGAATCATATTCAAGGATAGATTGATTTCATATTAGACTGAGACTCTGCCTGAGTCAGACACTTTACAATGAATTAAAGTCCTGAATTAGTTTTGATGTTATCGATAACCGCTGTACATGCACGGCGGGATTTGTGTCTTTTTCCAAGACAATTACCGTATTGATAACACCGTTTTTAGGTTTTCTATCTTAGATAGGCAAGGTCCCATATTTTTCGGCTCCCTTAGGCTCAAGGGAACTGGTCCCGCTTAAACCTATGTTTACTAGGGTCCTTATTGTAAATTAATATAACTTGAGGGGGTTTTATGAAAAATAGTTTTGATATATTTTCAAAATATACCTCAAATATTTAATTATCGTCTTTAGGGTTTTTATAGTTGTAATTTTTATAAAATGAAGTTTTCTAGTGAATAAAACCTAGATTTCATTGTATATGGTATTTTAGTGTAATATTGGAATTGTATTGATTTGTAATGGTAGTTTCATAAAATTTGTGATTCCTTTGATTTAGAAAAACATGGAATATATATATAATATATTTAAAGTAGGTATTTTGATAATATTCATATATATATATATATATATTTAATAAAAATAAATTTTATTTATTAAGTAGAAATCTCATTTTTCTTAAAAATTGCATTGAAAATTCCCTCGAGATCGGATGCTCCGTGAGGAGGTCTGCATCTCGCTATACTAGGCCCAAGAATGTGCGATAACCCGCACTATCTTGATCGGGGTTCTCTAAAATGGGTTGTAGAGGCGCATTTGCAAGGAATTAAATAATAAACGTTTAAAGAAAACGGTTTTTGAATGTTTATGGTATTTAAATATAAACTCGTATTTTCCCAAAAACTAATGTTCCAAAAGTCATCGTACTATGTCAAAAATGTGTGTTGTGATGAGGTAGGTCATTACCTCGTGAGTTTCCTAAGGGTAATATGGTCAAAATGAATAAGCAATGTCGTATGTAAATATAATAGTATTTTACCGTAAAAATGAAATAGAAGTTGCAATATATATTATTTTGAATTGAAACTTATTGTGAATGTTTCTTTATATTTGTTAAACAATATAAGAAGTGATGGTAATTTGTTGTTTAAGAAAAATTTGAGTTTTTTTTAAAGAAAAGAGAATCGGAAGTCGGAACAACTCCGCTTCCGACGAGCTTTGAAAAGTGGAAGTTTTAGACTAGATTGAGAAGGGGAGAGGGGATATGCAGGTTAGAATTAGAGAGAAGAGGTAGGGAGTGATTTGGGGATCGTCGGGGAGTCATTTCGTCGCTGGATTCTTCCCGAACCGTCGCCGGAACTTCGACCTTTGCTAACTCCACTTGTACAACTTTTGAACTTGGAAATTTTAGAAAGTTTTTGCGATAATTTTTAGAATGGAGATGACTATGGTGTAGGGGGTATTTATAGGATAGAATTAGGGTTTAGGGTAATGAAGAATGAAATTAAAATGCATTAAAAATAGAATTAAAGAGTAAAATTACACTCTCTGGATAATTGCAAAGAATTCAAACAACATAGGGTTAATGGGGGGAGTCCAAGGGTTGTAGGGTTAAAATATTGTAGCATTTGGAACGGGTTGGACCGGCGGCGCCGGCCCCTAAGGGAATCTCGTCGGTCCATTCCGGTGGGTTGGGGTCTTGATCTTTGCTTCGTGTCCCTGTCTGTTTAAATATCATTTTCCACATATTTGTTTTTATTGTGACTTTTCATTTTACGTGCAGTGCACGTGTAAACTTTTGGGCTTCTAAAAGTTTAAAAGAAAAGTCAATAAAAAATATATGTTGCTGGGGGGATTCGATCACAGGGGCTACGTCACAGCAGTGCAAGGCTTTACCAATAAGCTACAAGTACTTTCTTACTGTTCAAAAGCAAATTAAATTTATAACTTGTGCTCAGGCTTAGGTGCTCATTTCTGTATTTTGAAAAAAAATTGTACAAAAAGTTCAGGGTCATTACAAATTCTATGCTCAAGTATTCTCCTTCCTGGTCAGATCGAAAGATTTTAATACTTTTACCCGTTTGATTCTCGACTTCGCACTTATATTCCTTGAATTTCTCAAAAGTCTTAGACTTGTGTTTCAATAGTAACATATGTCCGAATATTAAGAGATCATCGGTGAATGTAATAAAGTACGAAGAACCATTTCTGGCATGTGTAGACATATGACCGCATACATCACTATGCATCAGTCTCAAGAGTTCAGTAGCTCTTTCTCCGTGTCCAGTAAACGGAGTCTTGGTCATCTTGCCTTTGAGACATAACTGGAAAGTTTCATAAGATGTAATTTCGAACCGATTCAAAAATCCATCTTTATGCAACTTGGCTAGTCATGTCATATTGATATGACCTAGTCTACAATGCACAAAAAGGTTTCGTTCATATCTGAACTCTTCCTCTTGTGTGTGTTCTGTAAGTTTAGAATTGTCGTTTGATTTAGAACGTATATACCATTACATAATGTACCAAATCTAATCAACACTTAATTTAGAAAAATGTTCATAATATTATCCTCTAATATGAAATTATATCCTTCTTTAGTTAGCAAAGAAACTGATATAATATTACACATCATCTTTGGTACGTAGTAACAGTCGTTCAGAATCAATGTATTACCAGTTGGTAACACTAGGTGATATTCGCCAACTGTTTTGGCTGCAATAATTGCTCCATTCCCTACTTTTAGAGACTTATCACTCTTTCCCAGTTCTCTACCTCTCTTTAGCCCATGTAACAAATTACATACGTGGGGTCCTGATCCGGTATCCAATACCCAGGACGTAGAGCAAACTGAGAAACAGTTCTCGGTAACGAACACACCCGAAGAAGATACATCAGTATGCTCCTTCTTCGTTTGGATGGCGTGGGAATCCGGGTATTGCTCTATTCCTTTCTCAGGCTTATGACAATCATAAGAAAAAGCGGAACCAACGTTTCCAAGCTCAGTATAATAAGCGGATTCGGTCAATACATCCATATTATTATCTTGATTAAGACGTGCCATTGGTCGCTACCTGGAGAGAGAGAGAAGGAAACGCATTAGCGTGCACTCTTTGCAAGATTAGATTGGTTATTATCTTATCTAATCAGGATGGCTCCCACTGTTTTTATCAAATCTTCCTTCAAACCGTAAAAGGTAAGATTAGCCGGGAATAATTACACCCTACAAGTTTGCTAATCATTCGGTATCACGCCCCGCTTCCCAATATACGGGCAGAGGACGCGACGAGGCCGCTACGTATTTACTCAGAAGTAAACACGCTAAGCGTATCTAAGCAATATAAGTAAAATGCACAAGAGACAGTGTCAATAGATATAATTGAACAGCAATTTTATTTATTAACATTCTTTTTACAATACAACTGGAATGAAAATATATGGAATGAAAGCAATGCCTAAATAGTGGCATAACAGAAATGTAAAGGAAATGGAATAAGTACAAGTGGCTACAGCTCTGGGTCTTCTGTGTACTGCTTAGGGGCATGCTCCAAATGCTTCTAACTAGTCTCGTACTCCTCAGCGCTGGGTCCTCCTGACAACATTCCAAAGAAGAAGAGAAATAGGAATGTCGTCAGCGAACAATCGTTCGGTAAGTCCCAAAGAATGAGAGAGAAGTAGAATAGACAGAAAGGGAGTAGTTTTATAATGATTTATTATAATGTTAGCGCAGTTGTTTGTAGCTTGGTATAGAAAATACCATTGTATACGAGAGGAGTCCCACTTACACCGGAGACTTTGGTAACCCGTAGTACAAGACTCCGTCGATAATACTATGGAATAACGGCATGGATGTAATTATGGCTTAAGTGACCACCTCGTGCCATCTTTAATATGTTCCGTACCAGTCTACCCTTTTATAACCCCGTAGTGTTTATGTATTGATTGTATAGATTGTATTGTACTGTCTTGAATTATAAATTGTATAGATGGATGAATTGCCGAAACCATGATATCAGTAATGGAACAGATATAATGGAGAAACATGTAAATGGAATATATCCATGGTTCGGTTCGGTCAATACAGATTGATATGGATTGAATAGATAGGTTCATATTGAATCATGTTGTGTTGTAGTTTGTACTTGAATCACAATTCAAGTCAGATTGAGTATATTGAGACCCAGTCTGATTCAGACAATTAGAAAAGAAATTGAATTCCTGAATTATGTTTTAGTGGTATCGGTAACTGCTGCACATGGACGGCAGGATATGTGTCTTTTTCAAAGACAATTACTGTGTTGATAACACCGTTTGTCAAGTTATCTACCTTAAATAGACAAGCACCCATATCTCCGACTCCCTAAGGCTCAAGAGACTGGTCCCGCTTAAACTTATGTTTACTAGGGTCTTTATTGTAATTTAGCATAACTTGAGGGAGTTTTATATAAAAGTAATTTTGTATAATTTTCAAAATACACCTCAAGCATTTAATTATCGTCTTTAGGGTTTTCATTGATGTATATTTTATAAATGTGACATTTCTAGTGAATAAAACCTAATTTCATAGTATATGGTATTTATTTGTAATATGAATATTGTTTTGAATTATCACGGTAGTTTCATGTAATATTTGAATTCTTTTCTTGAGTTTTGGAAACATGGAATAATATATATATTTAAAATAAGTATTTTGGTAATATTTATATATACATATTTAATAAAAATAAATTTATTTATTTTCTTGTAAAAATCTCATTTTCTAAAGAAAAATGTATAAAAATTCCATCGAGATCGAATGCTTCTTGCGGAGGTCTGCATCTCGCTCTACTAAGCCCAAAGATATATGATAATCCGCACCATCCCAAACGACTTCCCCAAAATGGGTTGTAGAGGCTCAATTGCATGGAAATATTTTAATACATCTTTTAAAGAAAACGGTTTTATGAGTTAAAGGTATTTTACTGTAAAGTCGTATTTTCCCGAATCCATGTTCCCGAATATAATCATGCTATATTAGAGATGTGTGTAGTGATAAGATAGGTCATTACCTCATGAATTTTTGTAAGGAATACTGTTAAAAGTATAAGCATGTCGAAATAAAATATGAATGTATTTTAATGTAAAAGTGGAATAAAACTTGCTACCGTTATTATTTTGATGTCAAACTTGTTCTATTGTCTTTGTTAATAATTACTAAACAATATATCAAAATTTATAGGTTTACTATTAAGGAAAAGTTGTATCTTTAAAAGAAAAAAGAATCGGAAACCGGATAACTCCACTTCCAACACGTTTTGAGAATGTAAAGTTTGGGAATAGCAAGAGAGAGAAAAAAGAGGGACTTACTGGTTTGGGGTCAAGAGGGGAGAGAGTGGGTCCTAAAGAGAGCTTCGGGACATTGTTTCGTCGCCGGAATCTCCTCGGAAGATCGTTGGAGCTTCGCCATTTGTTAACTCCACTTGCGCACAAATAGAACTTGGAATTTTTTATGGGAAATTTTAGTGTGAAGGGATGTAAAAATAGAGTGGGTATTTATAGGGAAAATTATGGTTAGGGTGTGATAAATTTAAGAATTTAAATGCATTAAAATATGGAGTAATGCAAAGTTTTAATTCTCTGGAAAATGCAGGAAAACAAACAGTTAGGGGTTAACGGAGGAGTCCAAGGGGTATGGGGTAAAATTTTTGTGGCATTTGCCACGGTTGGGACCGGTGGCGCCGGCCCCAAGTGGATCTTGGCCGATCGGTTTGTGGAGGTGGGGGCTCGGATTGGGGCCACGTGTCCCTGACGGTCTGAATACTAATTTGCACATGTTTGTTTAGGCTGTGTCTCTTCAGTTTACGTGTAGTGCACGTGTAGTCTCTTGGGCTTCTAAAAGATTAAAAGAATTTTAAATAAAAAGAATGTGTGGCTGATGGGATTTGAACTCTGGTGTTTTGGTTCAGCAGTGCAAGGTCTTACCAATGAGCTACAAGCTCCTTCTTGCTGTTCAAAAGCAAATCAAATTTATAAATTGTGCTCAGGCTTAATTACCCCTTTCTGTATTTTTTGAAAAAATTTGTACAGAAATTTAGGGTTGTTACATTCGGCTAGGCAGGTATTGGTACTCCGAGGGAGTCTCCCCATACTTTCGCATGGAACTAATTAAATAACCTCGTTTCTGCAGGGGTATCACCCCGTTAACACCTTTCTTAGACACCTAATTGATCGGCTAATTGTAAAGTGGAAAACTTTCTCAGGAGTAACTCTTACTCGCAGTGGGTATCGTGATCCAACTATCATATAGAAAGTATGCAATCTCATTGCAAATTTCAACACTTGAAATTCCCAATATTGTTTTTACCCCTAGCTTCTTATGACCTTGACGGAGGCAAACAAGCCATAGGCCGCTAGTCAAGTTCAACCCGTTCATTTCTTGATTGAATTAAGAGGCCAACAAAGTCGCACGACTACCCTAATCTAATCGCATCACGTGCTGCAGATAAGCACCAATCAGCTACCGCACACTACGTCTTGACGGAGGCCAACAAACGCAGCTCGAATACTAAATATCACTTATCTGAAATGACGGAGGGCTACGTTGGTTTTTAAGAAAACCTTTAGCGTAATGAACTTGATATCATTGTAGAATCTAGTGATTTGAAAATGAGTGCTTTTTGTAACTTTTGCTAGTCTCACTAAAGAGGTCACTCCCAGTGAAGGGATCTCGGCTCTTTTCTCATCGAATGAGGTGCTGGATATTCATCAAGGAATACCACTATGCAAAACGAACTAGAGAAGCTATTAAAACAAAAACGAATGGGTTGTAGCATTTGCTAGTTTTGCTAAATAGGTCACTCCCAGTGAAGAGATCTCGGCTCTTTCCTCATCGAATAAGGTGCTGGATATTCATTAAGGAATACCACTATGCAAAGCAAGAACTAGAGGTACCTTTTAAAAACTTTTGATTCTACAATATTTTTAGGTTTCTTTTCTTTTCATTAATCTCATTAATGAAGTCCCATCATTTAATATTTTCTAAACATCACAGAAAATGAAACGAAAATAGAACATATACTTATGCCACCCGCATTCGCCACGGGGCCCCGTCATGCACCGTTAGGTTACTTAACTAACGGCACAGCGGGGGCTGGACTAGCGCGGGTGCAAAACATAAGCAACGTTTATTATATATATCAGATGTATATAACATTCGTCTCACGCAGTTATATGATCACATCACAGAACCATGCAGCAAAAGTCAACATATTTAATATAGGATATATTAGGAGGTCCGTGTTTTAAATTAAGCCAATAATGAAAAACACAGATTCCATAGTCGTGATACATAAGCCAAACCCACATTCCTAGACCCCCTACGAGAGCGGCAAGCAACCCTGCCAATTCTAGAGTTAGAAGATCTGGTCTCGACCACTCGAGATGGTCTCCCACTGAACTCCAAAACCCGGTTACTTGTGCTCCCCGCCTTGGGTCTATCATAATGCGGAAAAGTAAATAATATAAATCAATGGTGACATCATCCTCAATCCAAAAGTGTCCTAATAAAAGAATATTACATACAAATTTTATATGAATGAAAATTGTAAAACTCTCATCTCACATAAAACCCCCGGCTATTCATTCATGACGATCCAATATAACATATCACAGCAACACATAATATCACATATCATCAACGTAAGTAAATACGTGTATCCCAAATTTCGTTGACATATAGCAACGAGATTTGAGATACCCCACATATTACACTTACGGTCGCAGAAAAGAAATGAAAAACTACAATAATTAGAATCCACATTTTCTTAGATACCATAAACCCAGAATATCTCGTATTCCGAATTTCATGCCTAACCTATAAACCTTACATTTTAGTCTCATATCGAAAACACATTTCAATAACTTAGTCGGGTAATTCAACAAGATTACCAACTACCCAATCGAATACTCGTCGGGAACTTTAATAGATGGCCGCACCTCCGATACCGTCGACCAAGTGCACTTAGGCGGAACACCGTGGCCGTGAGCACCCGAGTGGATGCTTTTGGCAACGGGGTTCTCCAAAAGTCACTTGGTCGGGGCTATGGGGTGTGGCTACCTAGTAAAGTTATCCGGCGAGTATTCGCGTACGATACACGATTGCGATGGAGTTTCGATCCGCATCGAAACTTCGTGGCAATGGATCAAAAGAGACTAACATGCTAGATTTACACATACCAACTAGTTTTCACAAAACTAATTAAATGTTGATTCCAAATATTGTATCACATATCAAACCTGAACCCGAAACAACATTTAAACACGACTACGAACACTCCGAATAGCCCCAAAAAGAAAGTTAACATCACATGCAAACTGAGCTAATCAAACATAACCATGAAACCCTAAACCCAACATATCAGAACACGAAAAAAATTGAGCCTAAAATAATGTAACAGGACCGGCCAGGCTGGCCAAAATCGTATTCTCGCCGGGGCAAACTTTGAATTTTAGTCTCAAATTTTCATGGTGTTCTAGTTATATCTCATATAACATTCTACAGTTGTTTAAATAATTTTCAGAGATCATTTTAAAATCGACAGAAAGTGGATGTTTTGGGTTTCGGTTTCGGAGTTGTTTCGTTTCCGTGATTCTATTAATATTGTCTAATCTTCTAGTTTTGGCTCTGATATCATGAAAGTGTATATTAGCACCACCACTGGGTTTTAGTAGTATCAAGCATGCCATTTTTTAAAAATTTAGGGTGCTAATTAACTCTAAGCAAGATCTTTAACTAGATGACTAGGGTTTAAGCTAGATATCATAAAAACTATACTAAGAGAACGAAACTACAACCTTTGTAGATCATGTCCATCTCTTCAAATGCTCCGGATTGTAGTCCACACGACTCCACTATACTCCACTTGAAGATGGTACAAGCTCCCTTCGTGATTTTCGTGCCGAAGATGATCCACCCTAAGTCCACTAATCCAAGCTACCTCTTTACTAAACTCTTTAGTGAAGGAAACACACTAGTTTAAATTGCTAATTCAAATTAGGATGGTGAATTAGGGGTGTAGTTTGCTCACTAGGGTTCTCACAAGCTCAAGGGTTCACAACTCATGTGAGAGATTAAGTTTTGAGGTGAGGTGAGGAAAAATGGAGAGAGCTAGAAAGCAAAAGCTCAAGAAAAATGGCTAAGGAAAATGAGCTCAACTCAAGAATAAGTGTAGAAAGGTAACCTTAAGCTCACACATTATTGAAGCATGGAATAAAATCCAATACAAATAATGCACCATACTTCAATAGTGCAAACAAATGAATAAACAAATATAAAAACCCATGCCTTGAACCATACCACAAATATCTCTCCAATTTCCACCTTTTATTTCTATTTTTTAAAAATAGAAATTCAACCATGCTTCATATAATATATATATATATATATATATATATATATATATATATATATATATATGTATGTATGTATGTATGTATATATGTATATAACATAATAAGTGAGCTAATAATATCAGTTAATATATAATTATATCAAATATAAATATATATTACATTATTAAATCAACACTTGATTTAATAATCCGGTTATATCACATATAACCGACTAATATTATTTATCGATATATCACATTATCAAATCAACATTTGATTCGATAATCCGGTGATATCACATATAACCTAACTGATAACAAATGACAGCCAAATTATAATACGGTATCACATACTCGTATTTAATCAGACCCCCACACATATCAACATATGCGTCCTACTTCGTTTCTCTTGAACCAGGAAACTTCTGTGTGGGACTCTAAAGACTCGTTAATACGCCAGCAGTAGGTGATGTCACAGTAATCACCTACAAGCCGTCAATGGTACTAGCTGGACGTAACGGCTATCCAGGTATTGAGCGATTAGAAGATTAACAAGCAAGCTTGTCCAAACTCCTATAAAATCTATAGGTAACACTTACCGTACAGTTCGGTCTCTTCGTCTGATATGTCGCATATCGAGTCTAGGGGTGGTAACGTCAGACCCCAGTAACTTGATAAGTCATGCCAATGTATGGCTCATAACGGTTCGAGAAACTACTGATAACACTTACCAGTAAATTATATCAACAGCCCTGGTCAGGGACTTACTGTTATAGCCAATCGAGCATAGTGCAACATCAACTCCCAATACCGAGAGAGACGAAACCCCTCCTATCGCTCATTGCCTCTATGTGACTCGGGATTGTACCCAAAATCCACCTGTTTACATGACTCCTTTGAGCCGTGGTAGGGAGAAAATCAAAACACGGTGGGAGCTACACAAGATTCTATGACGATCTCGGATCTACAGACTAACATGTACCAATGTCACCAGAAAACTGCTATCTGACGATAGGTATAATACCAATTAGGAGTTCTCGGCGAGTCCTATTCGGTATATCCATTCTCTAATGAGCACCTGTGCACAATCTTTGATGTCAAACACCAATGGATATGTGATCAACCATCGCCCCCATTCGGGGTCAAGAAACGTACACACTAGTCTACTCTGGTGTATCAATGCCCTGTCTCGATATACCCCCGACTAGGAACAATTAAAGGATGTGCTTATGGACAACCCAGGTCCCAGTAGTATGACCCGCATCATAGTCATGGTAGTCAAGCCTACACCCTAAGGGCTTTATTAACATGTATCTGAAAGATAGTATAATAATACTAAGTGTACATGTTAAGATAAAGAGTAACCAGATAGCATACTATCATGTCGAGCAAGAAAGTCCTCTATATATATGTCCAAGCATCCACAATAATATGCATCAATATACAATAATGGTCTCTAGGGCATACATATCTCTAACAATTAAGGAGTATGAGGAGGCCTTACTATCTATTCTTAAGAATAATAAGGAGGTTATTGGATGGACTATGGCAGATATCAAGAGAATTTGCCCTACTATAGTACAACATAGAATTCACTTGATAGACAACGCCAAATCAATTAGAAATTATCAACGCCGTTTGAATCCTATTATGAAAGAGGCAGTGAGGAAAGACATAATTAAATGTCTTGATAGTGGTATAATATATTCTATTTCTGATAGCACGTGGGTTAGCCCAATTCATGTGGCACCTAAAAAGTCCGGTATTACTGTCATTGAAAAGCACATGAACGAGCTAGTCCCTTTTCGCATGCAAACTAGGTGGCGTGTGTGCATTGACTATCGTAAGCTTAATACCGCAACTAGGAAAGATCACTTTCCGTTACCTTTTATCGATCAAATGCTAGAAACGTTAGCCGGTCATAAGTACTATTGTTTCCTAAATAGATACTCCGGTTATAACCGAATACACGTTGCACCCGAAGACCAAGAAAAGACCACCTTCACATGTCCATTTGGCACCTTTGCATATAGACGGATGCTCTTTGGGCTATGTAATGCACCCACCACTTTTCAGCGATGCATGATGAGCCTTTTTTCCGACATGGTGGAACGTTTTCTTGAGCTTTTTATGGACGATTTTTCAGTCTATAGGGATGCATTTGATGAGTGTTTACACTACTTGGAGTTAGTACTCCAAAGGTGCAAAGAAAAGAATTTAACGCTCAATTGGGAGAAATGTTACTTTATGGTCAAGCAAGGCATTGTACTAAACCACATTATTTCATGCAAAGGCATTGAGATAGATAAATCTAAAGTAGATATAATCTTGAATCTACCCCCTCCCAAAACCGTTAAGGACATTAGGTCATTTCTTGGGTATACGGGATTTTATACACGTTTTATTAAGGACTTTAACAAGATTGGTAGACCCTTGACTTCACTTCTTTCCAAGGATACACCTTTTGAATTTGGTTCCGATTGTCTCAAATCATTCGAGCAATTAAAGAAGGAGCTTACATCTGCTCCTATTATTCATGCTCCTAATTGGAGTGGGCGCTTTGTGATTACGTGTGATGCATCAGATTTTGCAATTGGAGCTGTCTTAGGATAGCAAATTAACAAGATACCACATGTCATCCATTATCCGAGTAGGACCCTAAATGATGCACAGTTAAACTATTCCACCACCGAAAAAGAATTTTTAGCTGTTGTATATACACTTGAAAAGTTTAGGTCCTATCTCATCGGTTCACACATTACGATCTACACGGATCATTCGGCCATTAAACATCTTATTTCTAAGAAAGACGCTAAAACCCGATTGCTTAGATGGATTCTTTTATTGCAAGAGTTTGACCTTGAAATAAATGACAGAAAGGGATCCGAAAATGTTATGGCCGATCACTTATCATGTCTACCACTTGCACCTACACAAGAACTTCCTATAGATGACCATTTTTCCAACGAACAGTTATACACAGCTACTAGCGAACCATGGTTCGCGGATATAGTTAACTTTCTCATCACGAAAATGACACCGCCCGATTGGTCTAAACAAGATCGATATAAGTTTCACTCCTAGGTAAAATATTTCTTTTGGGATGATCCTTATTTGTATAAATAATACAATGACCAAATCATTCAGCAGTGTGTACCTAATGATGAAATTAAAAGTGTTCTTTCATTTTGTCACGATCATGCAAGTGGAGACCATTTTGGGGCTAACAAGACGGCGGAAAAAGTTTTACAAAGTGGGTTTTATTGGCCCACGTTATTTAAAAATACATATGAATTTTGTAAAACTTGTGAACGCTGTCAACACTTAGGTAAAACCACTAGGCGGAATATGATGCATTTCAATTCTATCCTTATAGTTGAGATTTTTGATATATGGGATATCGATTTCATGGGGTCATTTCTAAATTCATTTGGAAACGTTTATATTTTAGTAGCGGTCAATTACGTATCGAAATGGGTGGAAACAATGGCATGCAAAATCAAAAATAATAAGGTTGTTTTCAAGTTTTTGAAAAATAATATTATTTCTCGGTTTGGTATTCCACGCTCCATTATTAGTGATAATGGGACCCATTTTTGCAACCGATCTTTCGAAGCTCTTATGAAAAAATATTCGATCCACCACAAATTATCCACCTCATAACATCCGCAAACTAGTAGGTAAGTTGAGATATCAAATAGACAAATTAAGAAAATATTGGAAAAGACAGTTAATAAGAACCACAATGATTGGTCACGTAAACTTGTTGACGCATTATGGACTTACCGAACCGCATACAAGACCATCCTTGGTATGTCTCCTTATAGGGTTATATTTGGAAAAACTTGCCACTTACCTGTGGAATTGGAAAACTGCGCTATATGGGCCATAAAACAGTTATATATGGATATTGAAGAAGCCAGTAAGTATAGAAAACTCCAACTAAATGAATTAGAGGAAATTAGGAATAATGCTTATGACAATGCCAAGATTTTTTTTTTAAAAACGAAAATCTTTCATGATAAAGTTATTTTACAAAAAGATTTTCAAATGGGCCAAAAAGTTTTACTATATGATTCGCGATTACATCTCTTTCCTGGAAAATTAAAATCACGATGGACCGGACCGTTTATTGTCAAAAACGTTTATTCACATGGAGCTATCGAGATTAAAAATCCTAAAAATGGTGAGGTTTTCAAAATTAATGGTAAAAAATTGAAACCATTTCTAGAATTTTCTACGAATAATGAGGCGGAGCTCATGGATCTCGATGAGCTGGAATACACTTGAAAATATTTTAAAACCCCTCATTTGTAACATATGTATATCATTAGTTTATTAGTTTTTTAAGAAAAAGTCACGGCAGACAGTGAGAGTACTGTCAAGTTCAAGTATGGGGGGTGGTTTTATACATAGTTTTTAGTTTTCAAAATAAAAAGTAAAAAAATTTAGAAAATTAGAAAATTTTGCGAATAGAAATGAAAATATGAAAAATATATATAAAAGAGAGAAAGATATATGAAGAAAAATAAGAAAAAATAAATGATTTAATGGATCTAGTAATAAGTTGTCATGAGCCCGTTCCGAAAAGGCTAGTATCATGAATGAGTTATTAGGCTTGAGAAAATGTAAGTGGAACCTATTTTTGAGTCTAAATATTTGAACGTTGATACCCTACCATACGCACATACACACATCTTGAAATTTGGGATAGTAGAAGAGACACATTAAGCTCTTATCTGTAATGCCTTGGTATGAAAAAAAATTAATATTACCAAAAAAATGAACACCGTCTTGCAATTATCAAGATAGCATAAAAAAATTGGAATATTGAAAGTGCATTATTTTAGAAAAGAGGATAGCTCCTCACCCTAGCAGGATAACCACGCACTCGGATTCTTTTCCGGAATTCGTCTCGGTTCATTTAGCTTAACTACAGGGAGAGTGTTAACACATGTATGCTCCTGCAGGCTAGCATCGCCTTAGCAACAGTTAGTTTGAGATTTAGGTAGTCATTCACCCTCTTAACCAAATGGTCTTTTAGAAAGGAATTAGTCCTACTTTCTTTCTGGGCAAAACTGAAGAAAACCTAATACCCAAAGATGTGGCTAATAGCACAGCAAGCCACTTCCAGTGACTAGGGTGCTTCATCACCTGGTGATTTAGACCAACTGGTTTGGGATCATTGCTGTGCCTTAGATGTTGCAGGATTAGAATACTGATATTTACACCCAATAAGTGATCACATACGGTAATCGGTTGATTAGTGGCTCACGAAATATTAACGGTCGCATGAAAAATGTGGGAACAAAATCCATCAATTTGATACGCCGATTAAAAAAGTAATATGGAATTAAGGGCAAGAGTATGAGAGCTTGAATTGAATTATCTGAATGTAGAGATGATTTTTCACACACGTGGAGGTATATGGTCATGTTAGGAAGCAAAATAAGTAGGAAAGATTGGAAGAATGATAAGAAAGTAATTTTCAGCGTAGATCAAAGTCTATTAAGGCATGGTTCATAACGACTGAAAATCTAGTAAAATTAAACTCTTGTTTTTCGTATTTTTTTTTAATCTATTTCTATTATTGTATATAGTTTTCATTTTCTTATTTTTGTTTACTTTATTTTCTTTTCTAGAAATAGAAGTAGGAATATGATTTAATTAGATAGTAGTATAGTTTAGTTTAGAGTTTGAAACTCTAGATTTGCTCGAAAACTAGCAAAAAATATGTGTGGGGATATTTGGTAGGTGTAATTTATTACACATTTTTCTAACTCATTTATCATTTTATTGTCATATGTTATACTGTTCTGGATATTTTTTGTAAATTATTACAGATAACAGGGTTTGGATGCAAAAAGATAGAAAATTATACTAAAATGAGGATTACGTGCGTATAATGGAGATTTAAGAGAATTATTCAGAAAATCAAAATACAATTTACAAATTTGAAACAAATTTGGGAATATCATTACAAATCAGCAAAGGTTGCAACAAATAGAGCTGAATCAATCATCACAATAACAAATGAGTTGGAGAAACCAAATCAAATCAAAAGTAATAAATCTACCTGCCTAAATATATGCCAAATTTGGAAAAAATTCGGAGATCGACGCAACTACAAAGATATAGCGAGATATTCAAGATTTTATGTGCTAAAAATTATCTAAATTGACGATAAAACCACAGAAAAAATCCGAAACCACGAAACCAAAAAAACTGCGGCGGATCAGCGGTCGATTTTGGGCCGTTCGATGAGAATTTTTATGGGCACGATCGACTTTCTATATAAATTAATATGAGATGTATGGTTTCGTCTTTTAAAGATTCTAAAGGCTCGCAACAGCGTAAAACACTTAATATTTTAATATATGTATTTGTATATATTAAAATGGAATCATAAGCCATTCGGATTTAAGGGTGTTTGGTTTGCAACAAAACAAAAACTCTACATGCAAGATTGGTTTCAAATAAAACCCAAATCCACTGTGCTGGTTTCGACTTTTGTCGTTGGATTTCCAAACCCAAACAACCTTTTTGTGTTTCGTTGACTAAAAAACCGATAGAAAATGCAACTTATGTTACAAATTACTTGTGTTGCATATGATAAGATTATGTTACATCTTCAATAAGTACCACGGATACTTCCTCCCAAGTTCCAACATTTGCTGCAACCGTTTTGGATCCAACAACCAAGCATTGGAAATAAAAAAAAATTGCATCAAATGTTGCATACAACTCCATTTACAAGCACCCCGAAAAGAAAGGTTCTCTTGTGTTTGAATATAATGACAGCCCAATTCCTCAAACAAAAGAAAAACCAAACACGGGCTAATGGCCCAAATCTTGTAGCCTTCATATTTTATAACCAGGTCCATTAGGGATTGTGTGTGGACTATTATTACGTAAATATTAATTTGAGGAATTTTTAAAAAGGCGCATTCAATGTAACATCATGATACCTATGGAAGAAAAGACGACTTAAAACCAAGAAGACCGTTAATCCTGCCTAGTACACGTAAAGTCGGTTGCTTTGCCGATTGAGTCCGAAACTTGCTTGCATTACTCCCTTGTAATGGAGATACGGCTAGTACATATACCATGGTTGAATCTCGCAGATATTGAATATTTTCACCAATCGAATCTTACATAGAGGAACTCAATTGGGTCTTTGCTGTCAATCGCAAATCTATGTACTCAATCGAGCCATACTAAGGACAAATTACGAGTTTTTTTACTGAATCTTTTTACATGAAGATGCTGAATAAACATGGCTAAAAGTTAAGGGTCTGACATTCATTGAATTTACACATTTTTATTTATAAAACTAAGCCTATTTTATATTTTATATATAGATATATAGACAACATAATTGCACGGAGGCACGTGTAAAAAAAAACTAGAAAGTATTCCAGCCGGAGGGTTAGTTTTCTTGTTTGGGTTTAATTTGGGCCTCACAATTTGAAAACTTTGTGCTTGGGCTAAACAGGCCTCCACTAATTGTTGGGTAATAACTTTCTTGAAAGGTTGGTTAACAACTATATATTTGCCCATATTTTCTATTGGATGGCGATATTGCCAAACCTTAATAAATTGATAAATCCATACCAAAAATTGTGTATAGGCAAAACTAACCCCAACTACAAAAGCCTTTAATTATTAATTATGCTGTTGATTTAGTTTGTTACCTATTCCATCAAGATTTTGGGGTTAAAGTTGCATGCATATATTCTGTTATGTTTAAGTAGTTTGGTAAAATCATTTTATTAAAAAAATCTAATTCTTCATTCTGGAAAGTGGTGGTACATGATGGATATTCAAGCAAAATATTCCCAGCAAAATATTATGATCTATCAAAAATATTTCTAGCATTTGAAAAAAAAATGCAATTTCGATCAGTTAAAATATGAATTAATTATCCAAAAAAAAGAAACTAATATGTCATTGGTAGGTGTACTAGAGAGAAGTATTTTTTAAGTTATCAATGTGGTATTTTAGTAAATTAAACCAACAACATAATTAAAGTCCTTTGTAGTTGGCCTTAGTTTTGTCCATACACAATTTTTGATGTGGATTTATTATTTAAGGTTTGGCAATATCCGTACGCATTCTATTTCCAGTTTGTCAAGCTACTCCAACCATACGTGAAGATAGAATAAAATTACTTCATGTTGTAATATATTTGTTTCACAAGAGATTTAGTTATACTTATAAATTTACTTGATTTCATCTCGTCTTTAGACAAAAAATCTAAAAGAGAACATGCAATGTACATGCTACAAGCATAAAATCATCCAAAAATCTACAAGCAAAAAATGTATGAGCATCACACTTCACAAGGCATGCATGCACTCACGGCTTATAGTCACAATATTCATGAATTATTCGGCATATTCATGAATTTTTGAACCGATTAAATATGTGATTTAATCGCCGCGAACTATTCGAATTATTCATGAATTATACATCAATAATTCGCAACATCAAAAACCATCATCTCATATATTAATTTCTTACTCGAAATTTTTTCCAAACATTTCCCGAATATTTGCTAATTCTTTCCCGAATACTTGCCGATTTTTTCCGAATAGTAATTCCAATCCGAATTTTCGACCTTGCCAAATTAATGCCGAATTTCTGAGTATGCTCACATGCCAAGCGTGATTGAATCGTTATAAAATTATGGGGGATGTCCATTTCACTAATCCTCTCCCATATAAATAATGAATTTTCTAGATTTTTGCATGGATACTCATAATGGATGGACATGAGAATGATTTTTTGTGGTTTATATATACAACTATTTCGATAAAAACTACTTTAGAAAGGCTTGTATGGTGCAAGGCCCTTTAGAGTTTTTGGATGAGCTTCCCTTGTATGTGGAGGAAGCCCATTCAAGGGCTATGCAAGGGTTTGCACCATGCAAGGCCTTGCATAGTAGATTTTTTCCATTTATTTCTGCACCGTCCTTTGAAATTTAGACTTCAAATGGCATGACAAGAGTGATTAAGATTGCTCGATTTATTGATGAAATTGAGAAGACGACTCTGGACTGTAATCTGCCGAACTCAGAGGATTCTTGTGGTAATATTATCTTCAGGCAATATAATATGAAGATAATATAATCTGAATAAAGTTATCTGGT
The DNA here is from genome assembly GCA_030015575.1 of Agapanthus africanus. Lineage (NCBI taxonomy): Eukaryota > Viridiplantae > Streptophyta > Magnoliopsida > Asparagales > Amaryllidaceae > Agapanthus > Agapanthus africanus. The sequence continues at coordinate 372,339,314 of JASDDO010000006.1, forward strand.
TTTGCATGTGCAATAGAAACAAACTTGAAAATCCTTAGTAATAAGACCTGTCCTAATGTGATACAATTCTAAATACTCTTTCTGTTTCAAAATGCAAGTCTTTTATTGATCTTTTTTTTTTGTTTCAAAGTATTAGTCATTTTACAAGTATCAAAAACCTTTTTCATTACCAAAACAGTTTTACTACTTGATTTTCTAAACTATCCCTTAATAAATTCCTTACTTAGCTTCATACATATTCAAATACCAAGAGAGTAATAAACATCAATAGGGTTAAAATGGGTAATCTGTATTTATGTAACCATATGTTTAAATTTTATGTTTAGTTTGCAGCTAACATCGGATATCAACCAAACTAATAAGACATTGAGAAAGACATGGAATTAATTACTCCACTATTTTGAATGAGTTTGGGAAATTTTGATATTCTCTTGTATTTTGCAGTATTTGATATGTTTTTCTCAACCTAGGTAATTACTTATTATTTATATGTACTAGGACTAATATTTTAGGCCGATCAAGGCGCAACTTTTCATCAATTAGATTATGGGTAAGATACACTTTCTCGGATATTGTGCAAGCTTGGATCACTCGCCAATTCCATAAGCAGCATCGAGGATGGGGCCAATTCACTGATTTATCGTATGTGCATGGGTACCTCTATTGCCACTGCCTGCCCATTTTTTATTACCATATTTGTCCTTTTTCTCGCTTTTTAATCCTTGCATAAAGTACCGCATGCATTCTTCTCTCTCCTCATATTCGGTTTTATCTTTTACAACAATTATTAAGTTTTTTCACTAAGAACAAATATACTCTCTTATAAAAATTTTCTTTAGAAAGCATGTCTCCATTGCCAGCACTCTTTGATCACGACAATTTCTATCTAATTTCATTTTCAACTCAAGGTACCGTTTTCATTTTCTCTGTGTGCTTAATTTTTTTTAAGTATCTAACAAGACAATTTCTCATTTTTGGATGATGAATCATTTAGAAACGGTAGTTCAAGCTCCCGCCTTATAATATTAGGTATTTATTCGTTTGTTAAATATATGTATTCATAAATAACTTCGTATGTGCTTGTAGTTTTTGATCGATTGGATTATGTTGGCGGTAGATCTTGTTTACTTGGATGGGTTTCATTAGAATATTTAAGTAGTTTTTTTTTGGCCAAAATTTAGATAACTTTGTATAAAAATGTAAAAAGAACATATTTATTTTACTTTATTTTATTTGATAGATGAGTTTCATGAAGTGGATACTATTGAAGTTCATGATACATCAGAAGATGAAGAATAAGAAAAAATAGACATAGAAAGTAAAGAAGTAATTTTGGATGAAGAAATAACTCAGTTACCGCGACAATATCAAGATCGAGATGAATTTATAAAGGCTATTCAAACATTTGCTTATGCTCAAGCTTACATGACATTTATCAGGAAATCTAACGTGATAAATTTGTTTTCATCGGTTGTGATAGAGGAGGTCGATACCGGAATCGACGTAATATATCTATGGAAGATCGAAGAAAGGAAGACATCTTCAAGACTGATAGGCTGTTCATTTGAAATTTGATGTTATAAAAGAAATGGTGCATGGACAATTGTGAAAGAGAATTTATCACGTAACCATGATCCTTATATATGTGGATATGTCTGGCCATTCTTATCACCGTCAATTTACAGAAGAGAAAGCCGTGTGCATAAAGGAAATGGTTAGAGCCGATTTTATGCCTCATCAAATTCTTTCTTCGTTTAGACAGAGTATCATAATCTTCGAGCCATTTCTAAAATCGTCCGTCACATGAGACGAAGCTTTTCAATGAATACTTAGGTATTCGTTCAATAATTCAAGCTTTATTAGATGAGCTTGGTAAAGGTGGATTTACATATGAAAATGAAGTATGATTCTACAACTGGTTATTTGTCTCACTTATTCTTTGCTCATCCTTTACCAATTGCATTAACAATAAGTTACACAAATGTTTTCGTAATGGATTGCACCTACAAGACTAACAAATATAAAATGGCATTGCTCGACATTGTTGGAATTTCAAGTTTTAATACATCATTTTTTTCTCTTACTTTGTCTTTTTGCAAAAAGAAGAGGAAGGAGACTGCATTTGGGCTTTGAACATGTTCAGCAAAATGTTAGGTGATACTTGTCAACCTATAGTCATTGTTCTGATAAAGAATTAGCACTTATAATTGCTATTCAAGTTGTATATCCATCAACTATCAATCTTCTTTATCAATCTTCTTTATGTGTGGCGTATAGAGAAAAACATTATAGCAAGGTGCACGTCTCATTTCAAAGAAGGAGAAGATTGAGACTTATTTATCTCATATTGGACAACAATTGTAAATTCTGCAATACTTTCGGAGTTTAATGAGCGTGGCAAGATCTTGAACTTCATTATGGAGAGAAAAAGTATATTGTTAATTATATTTAGACTACCTTTTAAGAAATCTTTTGTTCGTGCATGGGTGGATAAGCATGCTCATTTTGGGAATTGTGTCATTTCAAGAGCAGAAAGTGCTCATGCGATGCTTAAGAAATATTTGCAAGTATCAACTAGAAATTTTGTCGTAGTGAAAAACAAGATATGTCTTGGTGTTGAAAACTAATTTCAAGAAATTAAGACACGGCTTTCAAGTGAGAAGATTAGAATTCCTCATCGTTTTAAAATTCCTTTACTTAAGAATGTTATTTCACACGTGTCAAACATTTGCCGTGGATGAGATTTTGAAACAATATAAAATGGTTAATTTTATGAGTGAATTGCTTCCATGTAAGCAACAATTTACAAAGAGTATTGGTTTGCCATGTGCACATAAAATGCTTTTAGAAAATGTGCTGGATCATGAGGATATACACGCGCAATAGTGACTTGATATTGTTAGATATAGGCGCGCTCAAGTCAATTGTTGTAATTAAAGGGAGATCTATACGAGAGAACTGTCTTACTCAAGATGATAGTATGTTATCCGGTTTGTTTTTATCATACATGTAATGCGTTTTATTCACTATCACGTATCGTTTAGACATGAGATAGAGCCTTAGATCTTTGCTTGACTACCAGGACTGTCCCACTCCGCCCCCAAAAGACGAGAGCAGGAAACGTGACGAGGCCCGCGACGTATTTATTTCGAGAAGGCCATTTCTCAAAACAAATACGCTAAGAGTAATGTAATAGTATAACAATGACAAGAATAGACAATTGAAAATAAAATCCAACCATTTTATATATTTATATTTCCAACTTTACAAGATTTAAATTGATACATAATGTATGGAATAAAAAACATAAATACAAAAACCTAAACATGTAGCTTACTGAAAGAAACTAGAAATCGTCCTGTGCCGTGAACTGGTTGTACTCTTATTCCACCTCTGTAGTTGCTAGATCACCTGACAAATATTCCATGAAATAAAGAAATGGGTAGAATGAACGTCAGCGAAATAGCGCTCGGTAAGTCCTCAGAAAGAATGAGAATGCTGGATTTCGGTGTCCGCGCCGCGGAAACTACAGCCGAGGCAGAAGCGAAAACAAAAATTTTAGCGAACACCGAATACCCGTAAAACCTAAGATTCAATCAATAGACCTAAACTAGCTAACTAAAAGTGCAATGGTTGAGAAAATACAAGTTTTGTCGTGTGTCTACCCAATTGTGGAATACCCCTCCACGCTTATAGCCGCCGAGATCGCGCTTGAGAATCGACCACCCTTACCGAAGACGATCCACCCGAGAGAATCAGAAGGAGGCTCTAATAGATGATCCAGACTTGTTAGATTTGAATGGTCGGTGATATAGGAATACTTCACTAAATTTTTCTCTCTAAAATCTATGCTCAAAATGAGAGCAAGAAGAATAAGGAGAAGGAGAAGGAATGAAGCAGCCAATGAGCATGAAACTCATTTTTGGAATGAATAACCATCAACTCAAAAATGAAAGAGAGAATGGCTACATAATCTTGTAACCATGATGCAATAGTGCACAATAAATACACATCACCATCCAAGCCATTCCTCATCACCATGCTTCATTAAAACCCCAATTTCCACCTCATTTTCTTATTTGTTTTTCTAAATAGAAAAACAAATATGAGGCGTCCTATTTCTAGAAGTATTCCCGTATAAATACGGAATACTTCACCTGCTATATATATCGCTATATATATGCGTATCCGTATAAAAAAATACGAATAGCGCCAAAGAGAGAAAATGAATAGTGAACAATACTACTAAAATATGTGTATCATGATACATACATAAATTATTAAATCAAAACCTGATTTAATAATCCGGATTAATTCTAAGCCGGCTAGTATTATCAACCGTCCGATTAAAATCCGTGTATCCCGTACACTTATTTAATCGGACCACTGCACGTACCAACGTACGGCTGCAACATCTATCACCTGAACTTGGAAAATCACTGTGTGGGACTCTAAAAACTCGACAATACGCTGACAGTGGGTTTAACTACAAGCACGTCAGCGGCACTAACTGTACGTAACGGTTACCCAGATACTTGTCGAAAGGGGGGTCGACAATCAAGTATGTCCTTACCTTACTGAGCCTGAATGTGACAATTTCCGTACAGTCTAGTCTCTTCGTCAAAGAGTATCGCATATCGGGTCTTGGGGGTGGATAACGTCAGACCCCTACTAACCCGATAAGTCGTGTCTGAGTCAAACTCATCACCAATAGAGATACTACTGATCAACTATCAGTAAATCTCTTCCACCGTGGCCACGGAATTCTGGTGATAGCCAACTGAGTACAACGCGATATCGACTCCTAATACCAGGAGAGACGAATCCCTGACAGTCGACCATTGCCTCCATATGGCTCAGGACTGTACCCAACTAAAACATGTTTGCACGACTCCTTTGAGCCGTGGTAGGGCAGTAATCAAAGTACAGTGGGAACTCACGCGAAACAAATGATGACTTCAGGTCAAAGGACTAAGCTGTAATCATACCACCTGAGAACTTCCATCTAACGATAGATATAATACCATCTAGAAGTTCTCGGTGAGTCCGTTCAGTGTACTCACCTCCAGTGAGCACCTGTGTACTATCTTAGGTGACACAACACCAATGGCTTGTGAGACCAGCCACCGCCCCTCTTCGGGGTTTAGAAGAGTATACACCAGTTTACTCCGAAATATCGATACCCAGTCTCAAAACTCCCACGACCAGGGACATTTAAGGATGTGCTTATGCACAACACAGCTCTCACATATATGATCACCATCATAATGTCGGTTGTCAAGTAATAATCCTACGGGCTTCATCAATGATGAAGACAAACCAGATAGCATACTATCATCACAAGTAAGACTGTTATACTTGTATAGGTCATTCTTCAATTATCATAATCGCCTACTTACGATCACAATAATTACATTGAGGGCACTATATCCAACAATCTCCCACTTGCACTTAAGGCCAATTATGGAGGTATCGCGTGCCCACAGCTCGTGTACTACCGAATACCCAACTTCTCTACTTATCAGTTTTGCAAACCATATTTGTGAAATTTAATTTGTTCGAGAAATAATCTCAGTGAGTGGATCCGCTATAATGTTCCAACTTCATCTCTTTATATTTCAACTTTGCGGAGATTAACAATCTCCCAAACTGAGCGATACCCCGCCTCAAGAATTTGTCTGGATACCTGATGGGACCAAATTCATTAATGAACAACTCCACCCAACAAACTTCTTGGGCTGTATCCTCTGTTGAGTTATAACCAGTATCTTGTACCATGATTACCTCAGTATCCTTATTGGAACACTATCCAATATACTGATCCTCAGAGGAGGCTAAATTCAAAACTCTGATAGCATCTCTGTCATCCAGGTCACCTTGGAAGCCTGAACTGATAACCGCCTCGCAGAGGAGGCTGCCGTTATTATATACCAAGAACATCCTCTTATGTTCTTTACTGCTTCCCTTTGTTTCTCGAGAATTGGATTAATATATGCTTGTTGCAACTAGTGCAAAAGCAATATTCGATGTTGTACATGACATTGTATGATTGACTCAATTGCATAAGCAAATGATATATCATTCATACCAGTCCCTCTCTTCATCGGTCCAAAAGACATCCCTTTTAGAGAAGGTGACTCCATCACCTGCGGGTATACCACCACACCAGGAGTCGTCCATTCTAAAATACCTTTAGAATGCTGTCCATATATCCGATTTGGAAATTTCCCAAATCTAGATCTAAAACCAGAATTATCTATCTGATATTGTACAAGATATTGCATGGTTGACTCAATTGCCTAAGCCAATGATATGCCATTAATGCCAATCCCTCTCTTCATCAGTCTAGAATACATTTCTTTAGAGAGTGACTCCATCACCTGCGGATACACTACCACGCCAGGAGTCGTCTATTCTAAAATACTTTTAGAACGCTGTCTAAGTACCCGATTTAGGAAATATCCCAAATCTAGATCTAGTCACCAGAATTCTTGATATACTACCCATATCCAACGTGGAGAAAACACTGTGTGACAACCAAACTTTGACTAGGAACATCACTTCTTATCTAGAGTATGTCATCCAAATCCAGGACAGTACTCTCTACATCTTTCATACTAGGTTCATCTATTGTTTTGAAGAAGTCAATCACCTTGACTGTCACATCAAAACAGATGATTCGTCTCCGCTATCCTTACTTTAGTTTACGAATAGACTTAAGCAACTTGTACACCTTCCGCTGCTTCCACTGACTACGATAACCCTATGGCAGAGTCATATACACGTGCATTTCCAAAATTCCATTTGGAAAGATGTTATAGTCATCTACCTACCAGATATCATAGCTAAAGAACTGTATCAGCATCAAGTCATATCCATATGGACTTCAGTGTGGATACTGAAGTAAAAGTCACATCACAATCCACAACGGGTATTTGATGAAAACTCTTTACAACAAGTCTAGCTTTATTAGGTTAATACCTTTCTACTTGCACAGATCTCAAAAAATCTACTTACTCCTCATGGGTTTTACCTCTTCAGGAGCACTCAGCACAGTCCAAAATCCATGACTTGCTGAAGTGCGTGGAGTCCGTCTCGGATATGAAATACCCGGTCATCTGGAAGTTACCGCTTCGTATGACCTGCTGATAACAAGTAGGGGGAATAGCAGTGTCAAGTCATATCCATATGGACTTCAGTATAGACACTGAAGTAAGAGTCTCATCACAATCCACAACGGATATTTGATGAACACTCTTTACAATAAATCTAGCCTTATTAGGTTAGCACCTTTCCACCTGCACAGATCTCGAAAGATCTACCTGCTCCTAATGGGTTCTACACCCTCAGGAGCACCCAGCAAAATCTAAAATACATAATTTTGCTAAAGTGCGTGGAGTCTATCTTTGATATAAGCATCTAGTCACCTGGAAGTTACCACTTCCTATGACCTACTAATAACTAGTAGGACCATCATCACCATGATACTGACCTCCCTGTCACCGTCTATGAGAAAAACGAAGTATCTCTTGGGTGTCTGAGCTCACCTACTAAAATCCACGGAGTGGCTCATGGTTTGTCAAGTCCAATTGAATCCTTGGGTTCCACTAAATTTTTCGGTAACCATTTGTGATTTTGGAATCACATCCAATTCTACCATACTCCTACTAGTTTCTTTTATAAAAAGATCCTTTTATAAAATGGCAGTGAGTCAAGAATAATATAACTATTGATCTTGAAAATGGTAAAAACAAAATCCCAGCGAATGCTTGGGATAATCCATAAACTGCAATTACCGAAGCGTGCCTCAAGTTTGTCTGGATTCTGCTTTTAAACAGAAACCAAATAACTCCATATATTAACAACCTTAAGATATACAACCATTCTATATCCATATAGAATCAATGCACTAATTTAGATGGAACCGGATTCAAATGTCATGCAGCTGTTTTCAGTGCATATTACCTAATGGAAAAGGGCCAATACAACATTACTTATCATGGAGTGCGTCCATGGATGAGTAACCTGTAAGAGAATCAAGTTCTCGATATTATTATGATGGAATGCCAAGCATAAGTATCAACATCTTCGATCACCTCGAAAAATCCCGATACTTCCAACATATGGTTCTCTATTTTATTCTTATACCTATAAACTTCTCAAAATCTTTGGCTTTGCATTACTACGAATGCGTGTCTAAAACCAGATAACTCATAGATAAACATGAATAGAGTAAGAGTACCAACCCCTTTGTCTTAAAGGATACTGAACAACATATATTTCCATGTATAAGTCCTGAGAGTATACCAACTCAAATTCTGTGTTTTGTAAATTGAAAACTGTATCTTGGTTAAGAATGTCTTACACCGTTATTCAATGCACCTTACCTTATCCTCAACTAATAAAGGTAAATGTTTAAAACACAATTTTCAAAATGTATATCTCACTTTATATAATAAAGGTACAGATATTTCATTTTAAAATTTGGTGCATAATAATGGTTATTCGGAACCAAATATTTGTCGTCGGGTAAACACCAGACGATTTAACCTAATATCACCAATTACAACGAATTCCGATATTGAGGATCAAATCACCAATTTCCCAATATTCTACTCCTACTCATCATCTGTAACACCGTATAGATGTGAGATCCAAAACTGGTAAATACATACCCTGGAGTCAGAATTGATTGGGAAAATAGTTCTTTATTACATGTACACAGAAAAACTGAAACATGAAAATGTATCATAGGGGATGGTCAGGTATTCCTAATAATGTCTTTTCTATTATTCAGATTCATAACAGTAGTCATAATTTCCTTTGCCTTCACTTCAGTCCCTTTATATGTCTCTACTTCTTACTTTCTGCACACCGTCCCTGCGCTAACTGGTTTTCTTCCTTCCCTATCTTTCGGCACCAGCCTGAGATTTGGAAGAAGACTGTTCAATAAGCGTAACAGGTGTACTCTCCTAATGCAAGGAGCTCTCGCTACCTGAGAGAAGGTAAAGTGAAGAGACAACCGAATAATCTTATTCAATTTATTCAGAATCTGTGGCCATCTTCGACTGAAGTAATTTCTTCGAGTTCGGATGTAACTATATGATGGTTGTTCTAAGCAATATGGATCATCATAGTGATACTATGTGTCCTGAAGAAATGCAAAGGGTAAAGTAGGAGTGGTAGGGATATATGCGACCTTGTCCCGAATCAAGACAATCCGAAGCCAAAAGGAGTAAAAAGGTTCGGTTAATTTGGTTCATGAGTTTTTAAGGTAAGTCATGGGTCGTTGTACCAGAGAGAGAGAGAGAGAGAAAAGAAACACTCAGCGTGCACTCTATCAAGATTTGATTGGTTTTCACTTTATCTAATTAAGATGACTCTCACTGTTTACTCGAATTCTCCTTCAAATCCTAAAAGGAGAACTAGTCGGAATCATTTACACTTTTACAAGTTCGCTAACTGTTCAGCCCGGCCAGTGTTGGTACTCCGAGGGAGGTCCCCCGTGCTTTCGTATGGACCCAATTAATAACCCTGTTTCAGCAGAGACGTAACCTCATTAACACTTTCTAGACACCTAATAGGTTAACTAATTGTGAAGTGAAAAATCTCCCGAGGAGTAATACATACTCATCAGTGGGAATCGGGACCTAACTTTCATTGTGTGATAATTTTGACGGAAGTCGACCAAAATTATCACGCCCCGCTTTCCGGAGTGTGCTAAGATCGGCACGTGACGGAGCCAACCATACTACCTGTGGCGAGGAAACATCCCTCAACAGTCACATTACGGCTGTCTAGAAGATATCAAGAACAGTAGAAATAAAATAAAATATCTAGTACATGTCCATGAGCCAGAATAAACGAGTCAAGAAATAATATACGGAAGCAATAAATCCAAATAATAATAACAATCTGGAAGGTACGGAAATAACTAAACTAACTAGATACTAACAGGATCCTCACTGCTCGGCCTGACGGCGGAAATACTCCTGATCAGCCTGCGACAAAGGTAGAGGATCTGGGCCATGCAAAACCCAGACGTCAGTGCGTCACAATATCAATAATTCTAATCAAGCAGGATATAACGAAATATGTAGGCATGAAGTATAAACAGTAACAAGTTATCAGTAACAAGTAAACAGTAACATGAATATAAATCAGTGAACAGGATATAAACAGGTGAAGTGCAGTCTAAACTGCGCTATAGGGTTATCTACTCTAAAATTATTCGAAATCAATTAATGTAAACCTCAGCGTAACCCATCGGTCTATGCACCGTTCAACCACACGGGACTACGGTAACAAGATATGATAGACTGTGAGTCTATGTCCCGTTCAACCCCACGGGACCACGGTAATAAGATGTAATAGCCCTTTGAGTTACGCTCGGATACATTCTTGATTTCCCCATACCCCCAAGGTTATGTGTGTAAGTCAGGTATTAATAAATCTGGAGCTAATGCCAACACAGGATCAAGCAGGTACAGGTTTGTCTGTATAGACAACAGGAAATGTCCGTAGGGACAACATGTCAAGATTGTCGGCATTAGTAACAAGATCAGGTAACATGTCAAGCTGTGGTACATCAGGTCATGTCAGGTGGTGTACATGTATCAAGTCATGTCAAGTGGTGCACAGGTATCAAGTCATGTCAGTAGTAGTGTATCATGTCATGTCAGGTAGTGCACCAGTATCAAGTGGGTGCTCATAATCAAACTGTAATAAGTATGGGTGCACAAAATCAAGTATGGAGTACTAATATAACAATAAAATGAAATAATGTGACATGGTATGCAAATAGATATAAAATCAATGATATGGATGCACAATTATCGATTAGGGTTATCTTTATAGTTCCAATACTAATTAGGATGCACTTTATTAAACATGGGGTGTTAATATCACAGTATTATGTATTAATGTGATCTATAGATACAGTTATATATATTTTAAATGAGATGGATGCAAACGGGTATCCGAAAACAGTAAAACTGTAAAATGGTAATGTGGGATGTACAACTAAGCAATATGTGATGTAAATATTCCATTGGGTACAGTATTTTGAAATATAGTATGTAATAAGATAGGTTTGCATGCGCTAGATGTAAAGTAACACGTACGGATGCAGACGGATGTCGAAAAACTGTAAAAGTAAACATGGGGTGCATAATCTGAAATACCAGTATTATATTTATTAAAATAGATGTATATAAAGTAATGTAGCATGTAACAAGATAAATTTGCCTAGAAGGATCATGAAACGGATATGTACGGTACGTCCGGCGTCGGCAAAATGTCGCGACGCACGCACGGCACACGGGACGGGTCCAAGCTACGCAAGAAGGTTATCACGCAGGTAAGGTACGTCGTCTGGGTCATCAGGAATGGCAGCGACGTCACTGTTCCGGCGATCTATGAAAATACAGATCCAAGAAATAAAGAAAAAGAAGAAGAAAAGGCACCTGTCATGAGGCTGCGGGGTTCAAGGCTCGGGCAAGGGTTGCAAACTAGGGTTTGATGGGTTCTGTGCGAGATGCAAGGTGATAATGATGACGAGTGCACGGAGGCGACGGGGTCGGAGCTCTGGCGAGGAAGCAGGTGAGGCAAAGGGTTGCAGCGATGGATGCGACTGGAGTTGCGTCGGGGTTGAGAGAGGTGGCTGCGATGGTGATGAAGGGGTGCTCAGTCGAAGGGAGGTCGGTGATAGTGTCGGGGTTGAGGGTTAAAGCTGCTAGCTAGGGTCTCGGTTTGGAATGCAGAAGAATGGGAGAAGGGAAACGGGGCTGTCGCCGATGAGGTTAGGACGCTGGGTTTCTTTTGGGTTGAAGAAACAGAAGATGACAAGGGCGATGGTGAGGCACCGGTGAAGGAGGGGTCCAAGTTTTGGGTGCATGCCAGAGTTGGGTTAGATGGGTTCGAAGGAGGGGTCGGAGGCGACTGATCGGCGATGGTGTTAGGTTGGGTAAGGGTCTCGACGTAGTGATGGGTTCAGGGAGAAGGAGGTGGCAATGGTAGCCGTGGGGTTAGGAGCGATGAGGGGTTGCTGACGACGAAGGCGTCGGGGTGAGCGACGACGAGCGATGGGTCCATGGGTTCAACATCAGGGAAGGACAGTGGGGGAGGAGGAAGAAAAGGAGGAGGTTGGCGATGAGATGATGGAGGCGAGGTCGAGGGTGTGAGGGAGAAGACGACGAGCGCGAATTCTGAGGTTCCGGTTCTCGTGGCGAGGTGTGCAAGGTTTTTTTTAAAGAAGAAGGAATGAAGGAGAAAAGAAGAAGAGGGAGAGAGAGAGAGAGACGAATGTGGTTTAAGAAATATGATTATTATTATTATTATATAAATGCAGAGAGAGAGAGAGAGAGAGATAAAGAGAGAGAGATAAAGAGAGAGAGAGGAGAGGGAAAGAGAAGGCGAGAGGAGAAAGAATTTTGTTTGTTATGGGAAAGAGAGAGATAGAGAGAGAGAATGTTGTTAGTTTAGATTTTAATAAAAAATATATTTAGTTATTTAAATTTTAATTCGTATCAGTTTAAAAATAATATTATAATAATAAAATTTGATTTTCTGGTGAATACAAAAATATTTTAAAACACGCCCGGGTCGGGTCTAAAATTTCAGTTTTAAAATATGAAAAACATATGTGACGACCAAATTTAAAACGAATGTTCGGGTAACGAAAATGCATACCCCAAGAACGGATGCACGTTGGTGCGCATAGCCATCCAAATAAGTCTGTTTTACTAAACGAGAGAGGAACAATATGCGCGGATGCTACCACGGGTTTAGGGGTATCAAGCAGGCTATGCAAGGTATTTTAAAAATATTTTACGTGACTTAAAATGTTTTTTGGTAAAAGATGCAATGCCAGATAAAATGCCAGTATGCAGTATTTATGAAAGTGCACATGTCTATGTAACAAGTTGAGATAATTCATAAATATGAATCAAACAAGTTACAAGCAAGCGGGTCGGGTTGGATGCAATACTAATGTGAAATACCATTCGCACCCAAAACATAATAAATCAAGAAAATACCATAAATAAAGAAATACTTGAACTGGAATTGGTATAAATGAACTAGGGTGTTACATTATACCCAACCACAAAAAGAATTTCGACCTCGAAATTCCCAAAACAAGAAATGATGAACAATCAAGAATCTACAAGAACAGGTGTGGAAACTTCTGTCGAATCTCGTCTTCTCGTTCCCAAGTCGATTCTCTGTGCGAGCGATTTCCCCAAGAAACAAGTACGAGAGGGATAACCTTGTTCTTAAGGACCTTTTCTCTTCGATCAACAATCGAGATTGGTCGTTCCTCAAAGGTTAAATCCTCCCTTACAGTCAGCCCCGAATGATCCAGCACGTGTGTTTCATCTCGAACTTACTTACGGAGTTGAGATACATGAAATACATCATGAACATTCGCCAAAGATTGTGGTAACACCAATCGATAAGCCACTTCTCCAACACGCTCCATAATCTCGAAAGGCCCCACGAATCGAGGACTGAGCTTGCCTCGACTCCCAAAACGAATCACTCCTCTAGTCGGTGATATCTTCAAGAATATCATATCACTAACAGCGAACTCTAGAGGTCTTCCCGATGTATCGGCCCAACTCTTCTGCCGATCTTGTGCTGCCTTCATGTGATTCCGGATAGGATTAACCTTCTCTACTGTTTGCACGATCAAATCCGGTCCCAACAATCTTCGTTCTCCAACATCGTCCCAACAAACAGGTGAACGACACTTGCGACCATACAATGCTTCGAATGGAGCCATCTCAATAGTCGCCTGAAAGTTGTTGTTGTAAGAAAACTCCACCAAGTGTAGATGATCCTCCCACGAACCCTTGAAGTCCAACATACAAGCTCTCAACATATCTTTAAGAGTTTTGATCGTTCTCTCCGACTGTCCATCTGTCTGAGGATGATAAGCTATGCTAAACTTCAATCGAGTCCCCAAACTTTCCTGTAAGCTCTTCCAGAAGTGCGATAAGAATCGGGTATCACGATCAGAAACGACGCTCACATGTACTCCATGCAATCTCACAATCTCCTGCATGTACCGTTCTACTAACGTTTCCGTTGACTGACCAACTCGAAATAGTATGAAATGAGCTGCCTTGGTCAATTGATCAATAATCACCCAAACTGCATTGTTGCCCTTTGGACTTCACGGTAAAGCCGTCATGAAATCCATGGTTATATGTTCCCACTTCCATTGAGGAGTCGGAAGTGGTTGCAATAAACCAGCAACCCTCTGATGTTCAGCCTTAACTTGCTGACACACCAAGCACTTTTCCAAAAAACGAGCAATCTCCCTTTTCATACCTTCCTACCAGAAATGCTGTCATAGATCACGGTACATCTTTGTGCCTCCTGGATGTACGGAATACGCGGGACTGTGTGCCTCCTTCATAATTTCTTCACGAATGTCTCCCTTCGGCACACACAAATGGCTACCATATCGCAACGAACCATCTTCATGAACTAACAAGTCCGTTCGAAGACCAGCTTCAACCTGTTCTCGAAACTTCTGTAATCTTGGATCATGTGACTACGCTGCTTTAATACTCCCGATCAACGACGATTGTATTTGCAGTTGCATCACCTGTCCCGAAGAATGCGGTAGCACGATCTCCAACTCGAATCTCCGAAAGTCTTCGATAAGTTCTTTCTGTGCAGTCAACATCCGAATTGCGGTCAACCGACTAAGCGCATCCGGCACTATATTAACTTTTCCCGGATGGTACTTAACATCAAGATCATAGTCAGCCATCAGCTCCAACTATCTACGCTGCCTCATGTTAAGCTCTTTCTGTGTGAACACGTACTTTAGGCTTTTGTGATCGGTGAATACTTCCGACCCTTTCGCCCAATAAGCAGTGTCTCCAAATTTTCAAAGCGAAAATCACTGCTGCAAGCTCCAAATCATGAGTTGGGTAATTCTTCTCATGGGACTTCAACTGTCTTGATGCGTAGGCTATAACCTTCCCATGCTGCATCAGAACACATCCCAAACCTTTTCCAGATGCGTTGCTGTGAATCACCAATCCTTCGGAACCGTTTGGTACAGTCAAAATAGGAGCGGTTATCAATCTTTGCTTCAATACCTCAAAATCTGACGCACAACTATCCGTCCATACGAACGGTACTTCCTTTCACGTAAGCTTGGTCAAACGCTCAGCCAAACGAGCAAAATTCTCCACGAACCTTCTGTAATATCCGGCAAGTCCCAGAAAACTTCTGATCTCCGCTACATTCTTCGGAATTGGCCAATCTTCGACTGCTGCAATCTTCTCAGGATCAACGGCGATTCCATCTCCGGATACGGCATGCCCCAAAAACTTCACTTCTTCAAGCCAAAACTCGCACTTGCTCATCTTCGCATATAATCTTTCTTGCCTCAATATCTGCAGTGCGATCTTCAAGTGTTCTGCATGCTCTTCTAGACTCCTCGAGTAGACCAGAATATCATAGATAAACATCACTATAAACTGGTCCAAGAACGGTGAAAAGATTCGGTTCATCAAGTCCATAAATATCGCCGGTGTATTCGTGACTCCGAATGGCATCACTAAATACTCGTAATGTCCATACCAAGTTCGGAACGCAGTCTTGCAAATATCTTCTGATTTAACTCAGACCTGATGATATCCGGATCGCAAATCTAGCTCCGAGAATACTCTCGCGCCACTAAGCTGCTCGAACAATTCGCCAATGCGAGGGATCAGGTACTTGTTCTTAATAGTCACCCGGTTTAATTCTCGATAATCGATGCACATCCCCCTTGTGCCATCTTTCTTATTGACTAGAAGAACTGGAGCTCCCAAAGGTGAATTGCTGCTGCGAATCCAACCCTTCTCAAGTAATTCAGTAACCTGCTTCTTGAGATTGGTGCTGCACCAGGAACAAGATCAATCGCGAACTCCACATCTCGTTTTGGCGGTAAACCTGAGATGTCCTCGAACACGTCCATGAACTCTCGAACTACAGCTGGCGCTTCCTCCTTATCAACTTCCATCGGTGAAAGAACGCTGTTTGTCGGTTGTTCCCGCCAAAATTTTGGCTCGAAACCCGCTCCCAATAATAACAATAAAATAAAATAAAATAATAATAAAAACTCCACATGAAAAGAATGTAACAAATGCCTCAAAGCCAAGAGTTAAAACATTGTGAAGCAACGTTTCAGATTCTGTGCGCTGCGCGCTGCGTGTCAAACTTAGACGTGCTAGCGCCAGGTGCGCTGCGCCCTAGGCAGCGCAACCCCAATCAGAGCAAAACTCTGTTTTAAAATTCAAAATTTAAAAGTTGAAGCAACGCTTCAGATCCAGCACTTTGCGCTGCGCGCCACGTGTCAAACACGGGTGCGCTAGCGCAGTTGCGCTATGTGCCACGTGTCAAACATGGGTGCGCTAGCACAGTTACGCTGCGTCTGTGCTGCGTGCCACGTGTCAGACACAGGTGCGCTAGCGTAGTTGCGCTGCGCTCTGAGCAGCGCACCACGTGCAAAGCATGGGTACGCCAGCGCTGGAACCTAAAAGCTTCCCAACCGTCAGATCAAAGATCTAATAATAATGATAAATTATTAATTAATCAGAAACTAAATTCTGTTAAGGAAAGATTTCTCAAAATCTTTCCAAATAACAAGATTGTGCTCTATAAATCAGAGCACCGTTGGATCAGTGATCCAATGGTAAATAAAAATTACCAAAAGACAGAATAAATTCTGTATGGAAAGATCTTTCCAATGTTGTTAAAAATAAGGAGATTGCTTTCTATAAAACAGAATCCCTAGGATCAAAAATCCAACAGGGAAAATATTCCCAAATCAATCAAAGAAAGATCTCTTCAACTGATTTAACAAATCATTTGGCCCTATATAAAGGACCCTAGAGTTCAAGTCTAAAACACAGAGAGAGAGAAAGAATACAAAAGAGAGAGAGAAAAACCCTCTGCAAACTTGGAGAGAGAGAAGAGCAAGCTCTCAAAAAAAAGAAGAAGATTATTTCTTCATCTTCAAGGTAAAAAAGAACTATATTTTTGAATAACAGAGATGAATCCATCTCATAAAAAAGAAGAATCATCTTCTTCTAAAACGATCTTAGATCTATAAAAAGACCAAGGTCTTTTGATTTAAAAGAAAAGATCAAAAAGATCTAATCATAAAAAGACTAAAAGAAGTATTTTTACTTCATTCACAGATCTTTTGATCTATAAAGGCAGAGCCTTTTTATAAAAAACAAGAACTTTTGTTCTTTGATCTTGAGGCAAAGCCTCCTTTGAAGAACATAAATCTGTTCTTTGATCTTAAAACCGATCAGAAGCACTTTGCGCTATTAAAAAGTGCTTTGCACCCATGAATTTCACTCTTGCGCTCCTTGGACCGGCGCTCAGCGCCAAAACATGTCATGTGTCAACCATAGACACTACTTGCGCTTTGCGCTCCTGAAACAGCGCACTGCGCTCATGGGCTGGCGCTCAGCGCCAAGCGCGCCACGTGTCACTCACTGGCGCACCCACAAACTAGCGCAGCGCGCTCATAAATTAAAAGCGCAATGCGCCAAAAAACTAGCGCTTAGCGCTAAGCGCGACACGTGTCCTCCTCATGTGCGCTATCCAACAGAACCGCAATGCGCTCTTTCCTTGGCGCAAAGCGCCTGACGCGCCACGTGGCGCACTGTCAGAACACAATTTGCTGTGATAAATGCTATGCATTCAATACAAGACAAAAAATTTCAGGATCTAATTCTGAGCATTATTAAAAGGGCCGATCCCAAGTAAAGGCTCAATAGCCAGAACAATAAAATGTTCAACTCATATCAACTGAGCCCATATGCTTATAAACCTTCAAACAGATTTTAGTCCCAAATTAGACTATAGATCCCCAAATCAATTTTGGTTCAAGGGTACATCTCTGAACTCCTCTGATATTTATCGTTGTAATCCTTCAACGTCTTCAGAGAGGTGATGGGTCCCGACAGCCATACATTTCACAGACTATGATGTCTTTAAACTGGACTGTGGGGTCCTTAAACCCATGGACTATGATGTCCTTAACCTCGACCGTGATGTCTTAAAACTAACAATGGATTGTGGGGTCCTTAAACCCATAGACTCTGATGTCCTTAACCTCGACCATGATGTCTTAAAACTAACAATGGACTGTGAGGTCCTTAAACTCACGGACTATGATGTCCTTAAACTCGACCGTGATGTCTTAAAATGAACAACGGACTGTGGGGTCCTTAAATCCACGGACTATGATGTCCTTAATCTCGACCGCGATGTCTTAAAATTAACATTGGACCGAGATGTCCTTAAACTACCAATGGACCACCATGTCCTTAAAATGGTAATCGACCGCAATGTCACTAAACTAAACAAATAGAGCCCGATTGCTCTCTTGTCGGATCTAAACGATCCCGTTAAGTTGATCTTAGTCTAGAAATTAGACTAATGTATCCTTAACATACGTTTAAGTTGATCTTAGTCTCAAATGAGGCTAACGTATCCTTAAACCCAACCCCCAAATCCAAATCTAAGAAGATACGGATTTGGACTAATCCACGCCCTACGGGCGACAACATACATTAGTCTCCGTATACAATCCACGGGCAAGCAAAAACAAAACAAACACCCACGACACGAAGTGACCATCTGGAGAAAGAGAAAGTTGTTACCGCGATGCGGTAGCGTAATTAACTGCAGGGGCTTGCGCTTGCAGGGAAGAGCGTCCTCACAATCAAAAATCCCTCAAACGAGGGGGAATCTGACGAAGTCTGCTATATCGGTCGCATCCGTTTAAATCTTCGATACATGGTGTCATAAATCAACTTGGCATCTTTGGAGAGGTGGACGGATAGCACCAATTAGCATCTGCCCCGAATTTCAGGCAAGACGGACCTGCGCGGTCGCGTCTCTGTGTTCGGAGGGGAACAGATTCTGGCACGCCCGGTGGGACCTCTTCCTCTTTCCACTCCACACTTCGTGTGTCGTGTTCGCGAACGAATCGCAGTTTACTATGGTTACCTATGGATTCGAGATACTTAGATTTGTTGTCTTACTCCGTGCAGAAAACAGAAGATCAATGGCTTCAAACTGCACTAACTGCAACTGCAACTCTCACTCCGTCCCGTCCGGAGGAGTGACTTACGGGCCCCAAGCGGCCTCCATCTTCGCTATGCCGGTGGAACAGGTCACTCAGGCCACCACTGGATTGTTCTTCGGGACCATGCTCCCGCCAACGAGCTTCAGCGCTACTACAACAACACAAGAAGCTCCCGAGAAGTCGGTCTTTGATCGGCTTACAACTACTGCGGCCCCTCTCAACGGGTCGTCCAGCTCCAGCGCCTCGGTCTTCGCCAGATTGGGCCAAAGTTCTTGTGGGCCCATGATGAAGCCTGCAATTCAAGAAAAGGTTATTCCGAAGAGGTCAGTCTTCACAAGACTGACTGTTCCGGCTCCCACTACGGTTCCCGTTCCTGCTCGAAGGTCTGTCTTTGACAGATTGGATACCGCTACTCTAAAGGCGTCAGTCTTCAAGAGGTTGGCACCAGCGGCGCCTCATCTGGAAAGGGGGCAAAACAAAGCCATCCCCATCGCCGAACCAACCCCAACAGCTCGACACGCTCGACGTCGCCACTGGCGCCGAGTAAGGAAGGCCGGGGGCAACTCCTCCTCTGGGCTAACTCCACCAGCTCCAACGGTGGAAGCTAATGCTGCTGTTCTAACCGGGAACAGCTTTGAGCTGCTGAATAAGGTGCGCAGGAACTCGCCTACCGCAGTATTGAAAAGATCTCTTCCACCGATAGAGACTGTCACAGAAGCAAAGCTGGATCAGTCCCCTCAACGGCTGTCCTCTAAGATTTACAAAGTCTAGCGTCAAGTCCAAAACTCGGTTATTGATCAAGACTACCCTCGCCGACAGGAAAAGATGAAGGTTCGGCAAGAAGAAAACCAACCTGTTAAGCCACAGAAGGTGACGACCACTTAGGTGCCCGCTACAACGGCCCCCTCCACGTCGACTACTCAAAAGAAAAGGAGGCCAGAGAAAGCCCCTGTAAACGTGGTAGACCAAAAAAACACCGAGCCCAAATGCCCTAAGTCTGGGGGCATAGTGGTACATACTGTTTACATGGCTTCCGGAAAAGAGAAAAGCCGCACTTCCACAGGTCATCGACCGCTTACGCGATCCATGACAAAAGCTCAAGAGCAGCAGCAGAAGCTTCAGGAGATGATGACTGCGATGGCCGCACTCACCGGGCGAAAAGAATGCCCGGAAACGTCATCAGAGCAACGTCAGGAATAGGAAACTGATGCCGAATTCCTTCGGAGAATGCTTGAGAAAAAGGACAAAGAGGCTGCAGAACAAGCGGCCAATATAAAATAAATGGCCCTTCTATTTCAGGATATGGTGGGCATGATGATCCAGCCGGACCCTCCAGCTGAAGACCCCCTATCATCATTGAAGATGACAGAGGAGAAACATCTAATCCTCCTCCGGCTCATTCAGTGGCCAAGGAGGAGACCATCTCCAAGGCCGCTCTGGATGATTACATCGCTCAGCAAATAAGAGCTCACCAGGGGAATGAAGCGTCCGGCCAAGTCGTTAAAACTGGGCGACCGTATCCAAGCTGGTATGACCAAATAAGTTACCCACCGGGATATACGATCCCTAAGTTCCTTGTATATAAAGGGACGGGGAATCCACATCAGCATGTCGCTCAATTCAGGGCCTTATGCGGCAACACTAGAGGCGACGACAAACTGTTGCTTCGCCAATTCGTCAGCAGCTTGGCGGAAACGGCCTTCAAATGGTATTCAGAGCTGCCTAACGACACTGTCAAAACATTTGCGGAGATGGAGCTACTATTTACACAAAGATTTGCAAGCGCTAGCGAGCGCATCCCGATCACCGCATTGATCAACGCCAGGGTAAGGCCAGGCAAAACGTGGGTTCAATACGCAACACGGTGGCTGAACTTATGGTCGAAGTGCGAACAACGCATTGAAGAAGCGCCTGCGGTAGGTATGTTCGTGGGCACCCTAGACCCTCATGCAACTATTTCACAGTTCATGATGTTTTTTCAAGCCGACCACGTTCCAAGCCTTGATCGACAAGCTGGCCCAAATGGACCAGATGGGTCATAGACCATCTTCTTTGAAGACGGATCCTCGGGATGAAAAAGGGAAGGGGAAAGCAACTTTCGTCGCCAATACTCAACAACAGCCGAGCAACTTAAAGCCGGTTGTCCGCCAAAACAATATGCGTCCACGCCCATCCCTCGAGGAAAGACTAGGACGTCCTTACACATTCCCTCAAGACAAAACGAGAAGACTGTTCGAGCTGGCAGTGCGCAACAGGCTCATCAATCTGCCGGATCCAAAACGACCGTTACAACCAGGCTAAAAGTCCCAATTATTGCCCTTACCATCAAACGGTAAGCCATCCAATTGAGGATTGCTTCGTCTTTAAAGGTTGGATTGAAGATCAATACCAACAGGGCAAATTTGCCCTGCCCGAGAATTGGAAGGTGAACCTACCACAGCCACACACTCCCAAGAAGACAAACACGCCGGGGGCATCATGCTCTTTCATTGAAAAAGCTCCATGGGAGGTCGCTCTTTCAGCAAAGACTAAAAGAATGTTGAGGAATCTCCAAACATACCCGGCAATCCGGTGGAAGAATCCGCTGGAACCCGAGATTATCAAGGGAATGCTGAAGCCGCGCCCAATTCCAAAAACTGGTGGTGATAGTCAAAGCGCTCATACCCAGCCGTCAAAGTCTTCCAAGAAGAAAACCAAGAAGCCCGTGAAACCTAATGACAAACGCACGGACCTGCAAAAACATATTGACGTGCTGGAAGAATATAATCAGAAGGCGCGGACCCCAGTTACATTCCAAGAATTCCTCAGCCACGTCCTTGAGGACGGAGGTGATGATAATGGATAAGACTCGTCAGATGAACCCGAGGATTATGTGGCAAGCTGCCATATGATCTCTCACTCGTTAATAAACGGTGAAGAAGCTCCTGACGCAAAGAAATTGGGGGCAGATCCTGAGCCGGAACTTCTAGGACCATCAGACGAAATGATTGATGCATTCCTGAACGAAACCCGTCTTAAAAGCAAGGCTGATCGAAAGCGTGAGATGGCCATATTTGAAAAATCCAAACGCCGACGACTGGACAAAAGGCTCGAAACACTCCCACCAGATCAAAGTACATCTGCCGCAAATAAAAGCAGGATCAAGACAAGGAAGCGATTCGCCAAAGCCATATCGATGAGGATGAAGCTGCCCTCTTTCAAAGAAAATTCTCCTGGTGGTATATATCTTGATGAAGCGGACGTACATCCTAACTTCTGCTTGTATCATCAGAAGATCGCACACCCTACTGAAGACTGCAACTCTTTTAAGTGTTGGTGGTAAGGGTATGTCGCTCACAGGCAACACTTCAAGAGGACAAAGCGTGAAGCTCGTAGACAGCGGAAAAATGCGACAGATGAACGTAAAATAATTGCCGGCAATTGTCATAGGGTTGATCCCGGGGGATCGCGAGTTCTCACCTTCGGGAGCGACTCCGATGATGAAATAACCCTCGGCCGTCTCTTCAAAGAATCCATCTCTGAAACGAAAAAACTAAGGAGTTGCGAGAACATTCAGCCGCGCAATCGCACGCTACCCGGAAAGAATCTCGGACCCGCAAACAAGGGATCGAACAAAAAGGATAAGGGGAAGGAAAAAACGGCCTTCGTCGCCAACGCTCAACAACAATCGAGTGGCTCGAGACCGGTTGTTCGCCAAAGCAACAAGCGGCAACCCCTCGATGAGAAGTTGAAACGTCCTTACTCATTTCCCCGGGATGAAACAAGGAGACTGTTCGAACTAGCAGTGTGCAACAGGCTTATCACTCTACCGGGGCCGAAACACCCACTACAATTGAACGATGTCAACAATCCTAATTACTGCCCTTACCACCGAGTATTGGGCCATCCGATCGAAAACTGCTACGTCTTCAAAAACTGGGTTGAAGGCCAATACCAGCAGGGCAAGTACGCGCTGTTCGAAAACTGGAAGGTAAGCCCGCCACAACCACATGCTCCGAAAAAGATGGATATGCCGGGGGCATCATGCTCATTCATAGGGAAAGCCCCCATGGACCGAAAAGTCCGTAAACTAGAGATTCGTTTCAAATACGGCAACAATGGACCACTATGTCCTAAAACTGGCTGCGGACCGAAATGTCCCTAAACTAACAATGGACCGCAATATCCCAAAACTTGCAACTGACCCAGATGTCTATAAATTATTACGGACCGCGGCATCTCCAGGCTGACGTGATTAAAAAAAACGGTATGTCCATAAGCGAAATGGGCACGGATGAAAACACGAAAGGGCTCCGTGAGTAAAAACAGCAGGGCTACCGGCGAGTTTTGTGAAAACCCGAAAGGACGCAACCTCGTTAAAAAAAACGGTATGTCCATAAGCGAAATGGGCACAGATGAAAGCCCGAAATGGCTCCGTGAGTAAAAACAGCAGGGCTACCGGCAAGTTTTGTGAAAACCCGAAAGGGCGCAACCTCGTTTAAAAAAAACGGTATGTCCATAAGCGAAATGGGCATGAATGAAAACCCGAAAGGGCTCCGTGTGTAAAAACAGCAGGGCTACCGGCGAGTTTTGTGAAAACCCGAAAGGGCGCAATCTCGTTAAAAGACACTTGCAAGGTCCTCTCGACTTTGTAAGGAGAAACCACCTGCGTGAGATCCTTACGACTCACAAAGGAGCAACACACTTAGGGGTCCCCACAACTCCTAAGGATAAATTACACTTGCGAGATCCTCACGACTCGTAAGGAGAACCCTCTTATGAGACCCTCACGGCTCATAAGATTCAAAAGTCTTAAGCTACAGGGATCTGAACCTGTTCTTAAGCGGCCACCACAACCTCCAATGCTTCCCTACAAGCGGCTCAACGCCGACCCTTGTATACAATCCATGGGTGCGAATGAACATTTCCCTACCAAAGTCCCATCCGCGACTAGGGATATGTCTACACGGTGAACAACCCTTATAAGTCCTCTCGACTTGTAAGGAGAAAACACTCTTGTAAGATCCTTACGACTTATAAGAGAACACATACTTAGGAATCCTTACGATTCCTAAGGAGAAAACGCACCTACGAGATCCTTACGACTCGTAGGGAGAAATACCTTTATGAGACCCTTACGGCTCATGAAGTCAAAAGCCTTAGTCGACAGGATCCTAACCCTGATCGCTAAGCTATCTTTGTTCGACATCGACAGAGGCAAATGATGATTCGCTCCTGGCAATATCCCAGTTGTAGCGGTGCTGATGCCGAAATCGGTGTCTAGTTCCAGGCTTGCAGCGGAAAGCCAGTGAGCTACACATGCATACTAAATAGCCGAAATGATAAGGCAACTTGCAACAAAATCAGCAAGTAAAAAAATGTATGCATGCAAAATAGCCGAAATGATTGGGCAACTCGCAATAAAAAGCAGCGAGTAAAAATGAAATAAATAGCCGAAATGATTGGGCACCGCGAAAAATAGATGAAATGATTGGGCAATCGCGACATTCGCGATGTAAAAGCTGAAATGATAGAGCATCGCGGAAAGAAATAAAGAAAAATGAAATTTATGCCCTACAGGTAAGATCGCACCGATCCCTGTATACAATCCAGGGGCACAAACATTAAAGGAACCATACCTTCCCACCAGGCTCCATCCAAAAGAAAGCCAAGTCTCGACGGTTCACAGATAACCTAGAGATCATCTCGACACTCGTCTCGTTACAACAGACGCAATGTCAACAACGGCGTTCCTTCGTAATCCAGCAGAATGCAGACGCAACATCAAAACAAAGCGGAGTGATGACCAAATCCCAACTCCACCTCAACGTTCATCTCGATACAGCAGACGATATGTCACTACAGCGTCCTTCCTCCAACAGGATTCGGACACGCCAAAGCAAACGAAGCGAAGGCCAAATTCCTAGCTTCAGGGTCTTGACGGCAACTCATATAAAACCAGAAAGACCATCGGTGATTATCTCACACCAGCGTGGAATGATCACCACCTCGACGTTCGCCTCGATACAGTAGACGATATGTCACTACAGCGTCCTTCCTCCAATAGGATTCGGACACACCAAAGAAAGCGAAGCAAAGGCCAAATTCCTAGCTTCAGGGTCTTGACGGCAACTCATATAAAACCGGAAAGACCATCGGAGATCATCCCATACCAGCGCGGAATGATCACCACCTCGACGTTCGTCTCGACACAGCAGACGAGATGTCACTACAGCATTCTTCCTCCAACAGGATTCGGACACGCCAAAGCAAACGAAGCGAAGGCCAAATTCCTAGCTTCAGGGTCTTGACGGCAACTCATATAAAACCAGAAAGGCCATCGGAGATTATCTCAAACCAGCGTGGAATGATCACCACCTCGACGTTCGCCTCGATACAGCAGACGATATGTCACTACAGCGTCCTTCCTCCAATAGGATTCGGACACGCTAAAGCGAGCGAAGCAAAGGCCAAATTCCTAGCTTCAGGGTCTTGACGGCAACTCATATAAAACCGGAAAGACCATCGGAGATCATCCCACACCAGCGCGGAATGATCACCACCTCGACGTTCGTCTCGACACAGCAGACGAGATGTCACTACAGCGTTCTTCCTCCAACAGGATTCGGACAAGCCAAAGCAAGCGAAGCAAAGGCCAAATTCCTAGCTTCAGAGTCTTGACGGCAACTCATATAAAACCAGAAAGACCATCGGAGATCATCCCACACCAGCGCAGAATGATCACCACCTCGACGTTCGTCTTGACACAGCAGACGAGATGTCACTACATCGTTCTTCCTCCAGCAGGATTTAGACCCGACAATAAAACAACGGAGCCACGGCAAAATCCCTAGTTCCAAACCTTGACGGTTCACCAGCAACCTAGAGACAACCGCGACATTCGTCTCGATACAGCAGACGCAATGCTAGCAAAGTGAAGCAAAGGCCAAATTCCTAGCTTCAGGGTCTTGACGGCAACTCATATAAAACCGGAAAGACCGTCGGAGATCATCCCACACCAGCGCGGAATGATCACCACCTCGACGTTCATCTCAACACAGCAGACGAGATGTCACTACAGCGTTCTTCCTCCAGCAGGATTCAGACGCGACAATCAAACAACGGAGCCATGGCAAAATCCCTAGTTCCAAACCTCGACGGTTCACCAGCAACCTAGAGAGAACCGCGACATTCGTCTCGATACAGCAGACGCAATGCCAGCAAAGCGAAGCAAAGGCCAAATTCCTAGCTTCAGGGTCTTGACGGCAACTCATATAAATCCTGAAAGACTATCGGAGATCATCCCACACCAACGCGGAGTGGTTATGACTCATCGGGGCTCTCCAAAATGAGCCTAACCTTAAGTAAAAAGCGGCATAGCACAATTCCTAACGCTTGCTCTTCCGACGGTCAAACTGCCTAGGAGGATTGCTTGAAGACGTCTTGTCCAGCCCCTGAAGGGATCAGAGACATGACAGTCGCAAGGCTACTCGAACAGCAAGGTTGCCTATCGAGGGATACATCAGCCAACGCGATGGTACGACGGACAAAACCCTAGTACCACAGACCCTAACGGACCTCTGTCGTAAAGAGAAGAGGTTAACTATGACGTTAGGATATCCTTGCGAGAAATGCTCGATTTATTTCGACTCGTAGGGAAAAGCCTTAGGCAATCGGGATAAGAACCGGTTTCCTAAGCACTGGGGCCCTGCAAGTCAGTCCAAAATGGACTCTTGAATACTATTCACGGGTCACACTCTCTAAAGTCGAATCTCGACAAGGAGGAAAACAACCACTTACAAGTCCTCTCGACTTGTAAGAAGGAAAATTCTCTAGTGAGATCCTTACGACTCTCAAGAAAAAACGCACTTAGGAGTCCTCACGACCCCTAAAGAGAAAATACACCTACGAGATTCTCTCGACTCGTAGGGAGAAAAGTCTTTATGAGACCCTCAAGGCTCATAAAGTTGAAAAGTCTTAGATAGCAGATCCTAACCATATCTTCTAAGCCATCACCGCCCTACAAATAGGTCAAGATGGATTATCTATAGGCCACATTCCCCGAAGTCAAATATCGATAAGGAGGGAAACAATCACTTATGAGTCCTCTCGACTTGTAAGGGAGAAAATTCTCTTGTGAGATCTTTACGACTCTCAAGAGAAAACGCACTTAGGAGTTCTCACGACCCCTAAGGAGAAAATACACCTGCGGGATCCTTTCGACCTGTAGGGAGAAAAAAACCTTCTTAAGATCCTTACGGCTCATGAAGATGAAAAAGTCTTAGGCTACAAGGACCCTAAACTTGTATCCTAAGCCCTCAATTCCATGGCCATGCATAACTCTGCACTACTTCACCCACGTACATACTTACGTGGGCAAAGTAGCGGGGGGCATTTGTTCCCGCCAAAATTTTGGCTCGAAACCCGCTCCCAATAATAACAACAAAATAAAATAATAATAATAAAAACTCCACATGAAAAGAATGTAACAAATATCTCAAAGCCAAGAGTTAAAATATCGTGAAGCAACGCTTCAGATTCTGTGCGCTGCGCGCCACTTGTCAAACGTAGACGCGCTAGCGCCAGGAGCGCTGCGCCCTAGACAGCGCACCCCAATCAGAGCAAAACTCTATTTTAAAATTCAAAATTTAAAAGTTGAAGCAACGCTTCAGATCCAGCGCTCTGCACTGCACGCCACGTGTCAAACACGGGTGCGCAAGCACAGTTGCGCTGCGCTCTGCGCTGCGTGCCACGTGTCAGGCACAAGTGCGCTAGCACAGTTGTGCTGCGCTCTGAGCAGCGCACCACGTGCAAAGCACGGGTGCGCCAGCGCTGGAACCTAAAAGTGTAGGGTTCGTAGGCACACTAATGAGGTCTCACAAGGCATCAACCATGCCAATTTCAAAATTTTCCGGTGCCTACAAACCCTAATACGGATCGTTGACAAGAGATTAGGCGAAACATGCAAGTAGTAAACAGTTTTACTGCTAAGTGAACGGGGCTACAACCTTTGTAGATCCGGTCCTCCACCTCCATAGATCCGTGATGAAGTTCCTCCGCTGTACCCATCGGATCCCGGACTCTCGCGGTGGTTTCATCGAAAGAATGATCGCGCTAGGTCGTCGACTTCGATGCCGAAGATGATCTACGTCGAAACAACACAAGATCAAGCTCCCACTTCACCAAGTCATGAAACTTGTGAAGAAAACACCCTATACTACTTGGCAAGAGGTAGAGGATGAAGAAATAGGAAGTGGGTTCACTTTAGAATTAGATTTCTCACTCTTTTTCTCAAGTTGCCATTAATGGTAGCAAGCTTTTCTTCATTGTTGAAGAAGAAGAAGAAGAAGAAGAAGAAGAAAAGAATTATGATAAGAATAAAAAGAATTATCTTATCATATAGCAACCATAGTTAGGTGTAGAGAATAAACTAAGGTTAGGTTTAATGGTTAGGTTAAGGCTAAGAGACAAAATGGTCAAAGCTTCAAAGCTTCATGAAGTTTCATGAAAGAAACAAAAACTAGCCATCATTTTATTCTTGCCTTAAAATGAATTAATAAAAATAAATAGATAAGTAAATCAAAACCCTAACCATTAAGATAACCATGGTTTAATCATACACACTCAAGTTTGCATGTATCATCAAACATGATACAATCTTGTGCACAAAAGTATATCACATATACAACTTGTGTACATCAAGTGAGAAAATCCATCTAAAGTGAACAATATTAGTCAATGTAAAGTAATATATCTAATATATAATTATACATTAAATCATTAAATCAACACTTGATTTAACGATCCGGCCATATCGCATATAACCGACTATAATCAATAGTAACAACTTATCGAATCAACACTTGATCCGATAACCCGGCTATATCGCATATAACCGATCAATGTCACAAATCGCGAGAATCGAATACAGTATCACATACTGGTATTATTCTCGGTCCCGCACATATCTCATATGCGCTCCTATTTCGTTTCGCTTGAGCCAGGAAACCTCTGTGTAGGACTCTAAAGACTCGTCAATACGCCGACAGCAGGTGATGATCATATCAAGCACCCACAAGCCGCAAGCGGTCTGCTAAACGTAACGGCCACCCTGGTATTGAGCGATCAGAAGATCGACGAGCAAGCCCGCTCACACTCCTGTGAATCCAACCAGTAACACTTACCGTACAGTCCGGTCTGTTCGTCTGATATGTCGCATATCTCGCCTAGGGGTGGTAAACGTCAGACCCCAATAGCTCGATAAGTCGTGTCGATATGAGGTCTATAACAGTTCGAGAAACTACTTGTAACACTTACCAGTAAATCTCAGCAACCCTGGCCAAGGATTTCCGGTTATAACCAATCGAACACTGCGCAACATCAACTCCCTATACCGGGAGAGAGGAATCCCCTCCTATCGCTCATTGCCTCCATGTGATTCGGGACTGTACCCAAAAACCACCATTTTACACGCCCTCTTGGACGTGGTAAGGTGGAAATCAAAGCACAGTGGGAATCATACAAGACTCTATGACGATCTCGGGTCAACAGACTACTCTGTACCAGTGTCACCAGAGAACTGCCATCTGACGTAAGGTATAATACCATCTGGGAGTTCTCGGCGAGTCCGTCCAGTGTACCCAGTCTCCACTGAGCACCCGTATATCATCTCTGATGTCAAACACCAATGGATATGGGATCATCCATCGCCCATCTGTATGGGTCAAGAAGGTATACGCTAGTCTACACTGGTATATCGATGCCCCGTCTCGATACACCC
Organism: Agapanthus africanus; assembly: GCA_030015575.1. NCBI lineage: Eukaryota > Viridiplantae > Streptophyta > Magnoliopsida > Asparagales > Amaryllidaceae > Agapanthus > Agapanthus africanus. The sequence continues at coordinate 372,369,187 of JASDDO010000006.1, forward strand.
ACGACTAGGGACCTTGAAGGATGCACTTATGGACTACCATGTCCCCACTAGTATGATCCGCATCATAGTCCAGGTAGTCAAGTACACATCCTAAGGGCTTTACCAACATGTAACAGAGAGACAATCAGTATACACGTTAAGGTAAAGAGTAACCAGATAGCATACTATCATGTCGAGCAAGAAAGTCCTCCCTATATATATCCCAGCATCCACTACAATATACATCCTATGTATAGTAATGGCCTCTAGGGCATACATATAACTAACAATCTCCCACTTGCACTAGGGTCATCTGTAGCAGTGGTTGCAGTATCTCATACTCAACCATCCCATAAAAGTCTCTCTCTGAGAATAGGCCTTCGTGAGTGGATCCGTCGTGTTATCCTCTGAGTCTTCTCTCCTAACCTCGATCACCTTGGAGATCAGCCATCTCCATGATCAGGTGATACTGCCTTAGAATTATATCTGGATCACTGATGGGACGGGCGTTCCTTAGCATAAGCCACAACTCCATTGTCACACAATGGCATGAACGAAGTTCATCTCATGAACTAATATACATCCAGACTTCCTCTTTGGTAGTATCATAAGTAGCGATATATCCAGCCTTTATCGTCTAGTATGCCACGGTATCTAGCTTGGAACTCTTCCAACATACCGTCCCTTTACTGAGGGTAAAGACAATGCCTGTGACTGACATTCAGTCGTCTTTATCACCCTGGAACCTTTCCAGTGATTCTCCCCAGGAACGATTGATACCATCTCACTACAACTAGTGAGTATCGTAACATCCAATTAGATCTATCTCATAAATCCAAAGCTTAGGATTTAGAAGGTATCACTTTGATCCTATATAGAGAATCCTTGTGATAAGCGGAGATTGACCGAGCGTAGCATAGGAAACTTCTTCCCTATCAAGAGTATGTCATCCACGTACTCTACGAGGATCGTCACCATACTCCCTACTACCTTTTTGTTTATACAAGGTTCATCTACCATTTTGATGATGTCAAACTCTTTGACTAACACATCAAAACAGACGTTCCAACTCCGCGATGCCTGCTTTATCACATAAAACATCTTGCTCGCGTTTCCGCTGCTCCCACTGTCTACGAAGCTCTCTGGCTGTGTACTTATTGACGCTTTCTTCCAAATCATCATTTAGAAAAGCAGTCAAGACACACAACCGCCAGATATCGTAGTTATGGTATGTAGCCGTAGCAAGTAGGATCTGGATGGACTTAAGCATAGCCACTGGAAAAAGGTTTCATCATTATCCACGCCTGGTCGATGACGAAAACCTTTAACAAGTCTAGCTTTGAAAGTCTCAACTTTTCCATCTACACCAATTAATCTTCTCAAGATATACTTGCTCCTGATGGGGATTTAACCCTTCAGATATAGCAACCAAAGTCCATACTTTGTTGGTGTATAAGGATTCCATCTCAGATCGATAAACATCCAGCCATTCTTACAGAGTCTCACTCCTGATGGCCAGCTCGAAACTAGTTGGGTCATCATCTCATGATGCAATCCTCGCTCCCACTGTCATAGAGAAACCGAAGTAACTCTCAGGTGGGTGAGGAACCCTACTAGATCGGCGGAGAGGCTGAGGTTCGTTGGTTACTATTGAATCCTTTGGTTCTACCAAATCATCAGCTGCAGTTTGTATAGCTGGAACATTTCCAGTCCTACATAACAGACCTTGCCTCGAGCTTGTCCGTATTTTGCTTTTAGATATAGGCCGGACAACCCCAAATCTTAACAAACTTAAGATATGGGCTCTTCCCTTTCCATATCTCATATGAAGTGGTAGGCAACTGATTTGATTGGAACCCTATTCAATAGGTATGCAACTTCTCAAGTGCATAACACCCAATAGGAAAAAAAAGGTAACTCAGTAGTACTCATCATAGAGCACACCATATCATATAGGGTGTGATTGCTCCGCCCCGATATACCATCGTTCTATGGTGTATTCGGAGGAGTAATGCTGAGAGAGAATCTCATTCTCCTTTAGAATAGTCCAGGAATTCCATGCACAAGTATTCTCCTCCCTGATCACATCAAAGGACATAATACTTATACCCGTATTGGCTCTCTACTTCTAACTTATATTCTGTGAATATCTCAAAAGGTTCGGACTTGTGTTTCAACAGGAACATATGACTGAATCTTGAGAGATCATCAGAGAATGTAATGAAGTACAAAGAACCGGTCTTGGCAAGTGTAGACAGGGGACCTACATACATCAACATGTATCATCCCAAGAGTTCACTAACTCTTTCTCTGTTTCCAGTAAACGGAGCTATGGTCATCTTATCTCTGTGACATGATTGACAAGTTTCACAAGATGTAAATTCAAACTAATTTAAATATGCATCTAAATGTAACTTCAGCCAGTCGGGTCGCATTGATATGACCTAGTCTACAATACCTCAAGAAGGACTCGTTCATTTCTGAACTCTTCCTCTTGTGTGTATTCTATATATTAAGAACTGTAGTTTGATTTAGAACATCAATGCTTTTAGATCACGTGCCTAAACCGATCAACTTTTGATATAGGAAATGTTCAAAACATTATCTATCAATACAAAATTTTATCATTTCTTTACTTATAAAGAGACTGATATGATTTTGTATATCAGGTTCGGTATCTAATAACATTCGTTCAGAATCAATGTATTTGTAATACAGGGTGACAGTGACCAACAGACTTGGCTACAACATTTGCCTCGTTTTCTGCCTCATAAAACTTATCACCCGTTCTCAGTTCTCTACCTATCTGTAACCCTATGTAACAGATTACATATCTGGATTCCTGATCCGGTATCAAATACCCAGGACGCAGAGAATATTGAGAAACAGTTCTTTGTAATGAACACACCCAAAGAAGATGCATCATATGCACTTTCTTCGTTTGGGCGGCACGGGAAATCTGGTATTCCCCAATTTCCTGCTCTGTCTTATAACAATTATAAGTTGGAGCGGGACCAACGTTCCCCAGCTCAGTATAACAAGCGGGTTCGGTCAATACATCCGTATTATTATCTTGATTAAGGCGTGATATGGTCGCTACCAGGAGAGAGAGAGAAGAGAAAACTCAGCGTGCGCTCTTGCAAGATCAGATTGGTTATTTATTTTATCTAATCAGGATGGCTCCCACTGTTTTTATCAAATCTTCGTTCAAACCCTAAAAGGAAAGACTAGCCGGGATTAATTACACGCTACAAGTTCGCCAATCTTTCAGCCAGGCCAGTGTTGGTACTTTGAGGGAGGTTCCCCGTGTTTTCGCACGGACCTAATTACGGCAAACCTTGTTTTCCCAGAGGCGTAACCCCGTTGACACCTTTCTAGACACCTACTTGATCGGCTAATTGTAATGTGTAAAACTCTTCCAGGAGTAACAATTACTCGCAGTGGATATTGGGATCCAACTATCTCATAGAAAGTATGCAATCTCATTACAAATTTCAACACTTGAAATTCCCGATAATTTTGCCCCTAACGTGCTATGACCTTGACGAAAGCCAACAAACCATAGCCCGCTAGTCAAGTTCAACCCGTCATTTCTTGATTGAATTAAACCCACCCGCACGACCCTTGACGAAAGCCAATAAAGCCGCACGACTACCCTAATCCAATCGCATCGTATGCAGCAGATAAGCAGCATATAGCTACCGCACACTGCACCTTGACGAAAGCCAACAAATGCAGCACGAATACTATATACAACTTATCTGAAATGACGGAGGGCTACGACAGGTTTTTCTGAAAACCTATTGCGTAATGAACTTGATATCGTTGTAGAATCAAATGATTTTAAAATGGAGTGTTTTTGAGGCTTTTCTAGTTTTGCTAAAGGAGTCACTCCCGGTGAAGGGATCGTCGGTCCTTTCCTCGTCAAATGAGGTGCGGGATATATCATATATATTACTGTGCAAAGCAGAAACTATAGAAGCAATCAAAAAGACAAACCGAGGGTTGTAGCATCTGCCAGTTATTGCTAAAGGAGTCACTCCCGGTGAAGGGATCTCGGTCCTTTCCTTATCGAATAAGGTGCAGGATATATCATATATACCGCTGTGCAAAGCAAGAACTGTAGCTACCTGTTTTATTTTTTGAAATTCGATTCTACAACATCTTTAGGTTTCTTTTCTTTCATTAATCATATTAATGAAGTCCCATCATTTAAGTATCTAAACATTACAGATAAATACGACGTACACTTATGCCATCCGCATTCGCCTCGATGTCCCCTCGTGCACCGTTAGGTTAGGTAACTAACGGCAGAGCGGGGCAGGGCTAGCGCGGGTGTAAAACATAAGTAACGCCTATATAATATATCATATATACTATATATTGTATCTATCACAGAACATCACATGATCACATCACAGATATCGCAGCAGAAGAAACATATGAAATATTGGATATACTAGGACGTCCGTGTTTTCAATACGAGCCAGTATAAAACACGGATTCCACGGTCGCGATGAATAGCCAAACCCACACCCCTAGACCCCTACGAGAGCGGCAAGCAACCCTACCAATTCTAGAGTTAGGAGACCCGGACTCGACTCCTCGAGTTGGTCTCCCACTGGACTCCAGAACCCGGTTACTTGTACTCCCCTCCTTGGGTCTATCCTAGTGCGGAAAAGTAAATAATATACAATGGTGACATCTTCCGCAACCTGGAAGTGCGCCAATAAAAGAATATTACATACAAGTTTTTACATGAATGAAAATGAAAAACACTCATCCCACATAAAAAAAACCCCGGCTATTCAAACACGACGATCCAATATAACATATCCAGCAACACATAACATCACATGTCATCAACGTAAGTAAACATGCGTATCCCAATTGTCGTTGACATATAGCAACGAAACCGGCGATATCATATATTACACTTACGGTCGCAGAAAAGAAAGTGTAAAACTACAACAGTTGGAATCCGCAATCTCTTTAGACATCGCATGCCTAATCAAATGAATTCCTTAGACATCGCATGCCTAACAATTATAAACCCCGCATTTTAGTCTCATTATCGAAAACTCTTTTCAATATCAAGTCGGGAAATTCAACAAGATTCCCGACATTCTGATCGAATGCTCGTCGCAAACTTTAGTAGGCGGCTGCATCCCCGACGCCGTCGACGAAGTGCACCAAGGCAGAACACCGCTGCCGCGAGCACCCGAACGGATGCTTTCGGCGACGGGGTTCTCCTACAGTCACTTGGTCGGGGCTATGGGGTGAGGCTCTCTATTAAGTTTACCCGGCGAGTATCCGCGTACGCTACGTGATTGCGACGGACTTTTGATCACATCAAAATTCCGTGGCAACCGATCAAGTGAGACTAAACTGCTATGTTTATAACAATCATTCAGTTATCTCATAACAACTTGTGAATTCCAAATGTTGTATCACATTCTGGGTAAATAGAAAATGTTAAACTTTCCGATCGAACAATCGAACTCCCAAGTTTTCCCGAAACAGCTCAACACATGAAATAAGTTTAAAAACATTCATTTCGTGCCTCAGTACCAACGGTCCAGCCGTAGAAGGGTCAAGCCAACGCCTCACATGTGGCACGCCGAACTGCCCCAAATCCTAGGGTTCAAAGGGCAGTTCAAGACGGTCACATAATCGAGTTAAGGTTTGTTGTCTTCTAGAGCGACCATCGCGTTACTTGCACTACTTGGAACGTCATTAAACTACGGAAAGATCCAACACTTGGAAATTTCCCAACAGGGGAAAAAGTGGGTATTTATATCCGGTCGAACTTTTTAACATATTCTAAAATTATCCGGAAAAACTCATAAACAAAGTTTGAAATTTCCGATCGAATCATCGAAGCTCCAAAACACCCCAGAAAACTCAACTCTTGAGTGCAAATTAAAAATTCCCAGAAAACTCAGCACCAGAAGAGACAAATTACAGTGCAAAAATTGAAGTCTAATCTCATCATTTGGCCGCGGAACCGCCGCAGAAGCCAAGCTTCTGCCGCGGTTCCGCCGCGCTTTAGCCGTATCTCTTGGTCAATTTTGCACCGTAATTCTTAGAATTGCCTGCTGAATTTTTTAAGAATTTTTAATCAGGAAAAAACCCAGTTTTGAAAAAATGTCCAGAGAGGGTTGATGGATTAGGGTTTCGGATTCGATCGGGTTTCTAACTCCGTCTACGCATCGCCTAAGGCTCTAGCTAGGCTCTGATACCACTGTAGGGTTCCTAGGCACACTAATGAGGTCTTACAAAGCATCAACCATGCCAATTTCAAAATTTTCCGGTGCCTACAAACCCTAATACGGATCGTTGACTAGAGATTAGGCGAAACATGCAAGTAGTAAACAGTTTTACCGCTAAGTGAACGGGGCTACAAACTTTGTAGATCCGGTCCTCCACCTCCATAGCTCCGTGATGAAGTCCCTCCGCTGTACCCATCGGATCCCGGACTCTCGCGGTGGTTTCATCGAAAGAATGATCGCGCTAGGTCGTCGACTTCGATGCCGAAGATGATCTACGTCGAAACAACACAAGATCAAGCTCCCACTTCACCAAGTCATGAAACTTGTGAAGAAAACACCCTATACTACTTGGCAAGAGGTAGAGGATGAAGAAATAGGAAGTGGGTTCACTTTAGAATTAGATTTCTCACTCTTTTTCTCAAGTTCCCATTAATGGTAGCAAGCTTTTCTTCATTGTTGAAGAAGAAGAAGAAGAAGAAGAAAAGAATTATGATAAGAATAAAAAAAATTATCTTATCATATAGCAACCATAGTTAGGTGTAGAGAATAAACTAAGGTTAGGTTTAATGGTTAGGTTAAGGCTAAGAGACAAAATGGTCAAAGCTTCAAAGCTTCATGAAGTTTCATGAAAGAAACAAAAACTAGCCACCATTTTATTCTTGCCTTAAAATGAATTAATAAAAATAAATAGATAAGTAAATCAAAACCCTAACCATTAAGATAACCATGGTTTAATCATACACACTCAAGTTTGCATGTATCATCAAACATGATACAATCTTGTGCACAAAAGTATATCACATATACAACTTGTGTACATCAAGTGAGAAAATCCATCTAAAGTGAACAATATTAGTCAATGTAAAGTAATATATCTAATATATAATTATACATTAAATCATTAAATCAACACTTGATTTAACGATCCGGCCATATCGCATATAACCGACTAATATCAATAGTAACAACTTATCGAATCAACACGTAATCCGATAACCCAGCTATATCGCATATAACCGATCAATGTCACAAATCGCGAGAATCGAATACAGTATCACATACTGGTATTATTCTCGGTCCCGCACATATCTCATATGCGCTCCTATTTCGTTTCGCTTGAGCCAGGAAACCTCTGTGTAGGACTCTAAAGACTCGTCAATACGCCGGCAGCAGGTGATGATCATATCAAGCACCCACAAGCCGCAAGCGGTCTGCTAAACGTAACGGCCACCCGGGTATTGAGCGATCAGAAGATCGACGAGCAAGCCCGCTCACACTCCTGTGAATCCAACCAGTAACACTTACCGTACAGTCTGGTCTGTTCGTCTGATATGTCGCATATCTCGCCTAGGGGTGGTAAACGTCAGACCCCAATAGCTCGATAAGTCGTGTCGATATGAGGTCTATAACAGTTTGAGAAACTACTGGTAACACTTACCAGTAAATCTCAGCAACCCTGGACAAGGATTTTCGGTTATAGCCAATCGAACACTGCGCAACATCAACTCCCTATACCGGGAGAGACGAATCCCCTCCTATCGCTCATTGCCTCCATGTGATTCGGGACTGTACCCAAAAACCACCGTTTTGCACGCCCTCTTGGACGTGGTAAGGTGGAAATCAAAGCCAGTGGGAATCACATAAGACTCTATGACGATCTCGGGTCAACAGACTACTCTGTACCAGTGTCACCAGAGAACTGCCATCTGACGTAAGGTATAATACCATCTGGGAGTTCTCGGCGGGTCCGTCCAGTGTACCCAGTCTCCACTGAGCACTCGTATATCATCTCTGATGTCAAACACCAATGGATATGGGATCATCCATCGCCCATCTGTATGGGTCGAGAAGGTATACGCTAGTCTACACTGGTATATCGATGCCCCGTCTCGATACACCCACGACTAGCGACCTTGAAGGATGCACTTATGGACTACCATGTCCCCACTAGTATGATCCGCATCATAGTCCAGGTAGTCAAGTACACATCCTAAGGGCTTTACCAACATGTAACAGAGAGACAATCAGTATACACGTTAAGGTAAAGAGTAACCAGATAGCATACTATCATGTCGAGCAAGAAAGTCCTCCCTATATATGTCCCAGCATCCACTACAATATATATCCTATGTATAGTAATGGCCTCTAGGGCATACATATAACTAACAATCTCCCACTTGCACTAGGGCCATCTGTAGCAGTGGTTGCAGTATCTCATACTCAACCATCCCATAAAAGTATCTCTCTGGGAATAGGCCTTCGTGAGTGGATCCGTCGTGTTATCCTCTGAGTCTTCTCTCCTAACCTCGATCACCTTGGAGATCAGCCATCTCCATGATCAGGTGATACTGCCTTAGAATTATATCTGGATCACTGATGGGACGGGCGTTCCTTGGCATAAGCCACAACTCCATTGTCACACAATGGCAGGAACGAAGTTCATCTCATGAACTAATATACATCCAGACTTCCTCTTTGGTAGTATCATAAGTAGCGATATATCCAGCCTTTATCGTCTAGTATGCCACGGTATCTAGCTTGGAACTCTTCCAACATACCGTCCCTTTACTGAGGGTAAAGACAATGCCTATGACTGATATTCAGTCGTCTTTATCACCCTGGAACCTTTCCAGGGATTCTCCCCAGGATCGATTGATACCATCTCACTACAACTAGTGAGTATCCTAACATCCAATTAGATCTATCTCATAAATCCAAAGCTTAAGATTTAGTAGGTATCACTTTGATCCTATATGGAGAATCCTTGTGATAAGCGGAGATTGACCGAGCGTAGCATAGGAAACTTCTTCCCTATCAAGAGTATGTCATCCACGTACTCTACGAGGATCGTCACCATACTCCCTACTACCTTTTTGTTTATACAAGGTTTATCTACCATTTTGATGATGTTAAACTCTTTGACTAACACATCAAAACAGACGTTCCAACTCCGCGATGCCTGCTTTATCACATAAAACATCTTGCTCGCGTTTCCGCTGCTCCCACTATCTATGAAGCCTTCTGGTTGTGTACTTATAGACGCTTTCTTCCAAATCATCATTTAGAAAAGCAGTCAAGACACACAACCGCCAGATATCGTAGTTATGGTATGTAGCCGTAGAAAGTAGGATCTGGATGGACTTAAGCATAGCCACTGGAAAAAGGTTTCATCATTATCCACGCCTGGTCGATGACGAAAACCTTTAACAAGTCTAGCTTTGAAAGTCTCAACTTTTCCATCTACACCAAGTAATCTTCTCAAGATATACTTGCTCCTGATGGGGATTTAACCCTTCAGATATAGCAACCAAAGTCCATACTTTGTTGGTGTATAAGGATTCCATCTCAGATCGATAAACATCCAGCCATTCTTACAGAGTCTCACTCCTGATGGCCAGCTCGAAACTAGTTGGGTCATCATCTCATGATGCAATCCTCGCTCCCACTGTCATAGAGAAACCGAAGTAACTCTCACGTGGGTGAGGAACCCTACTAGATCGGCGGAGAGGCTGAGGTTCGTTGGTTACTATTGAATCCTTTGGTTCTACCAAATCATCAGCTGCAGTTTGTATAGCTGGAACATTTCCAGTCCTACATAACAGACCTTGCCTCGAGCTTGTCCGGATTTTGCTTTTAGACATAGGCCGGACAACCCCAAATCTTAACAAACTTAAGATATGGGCTCTTCCCTTTCCATATCTCATATGAAGTGGTAGGCAACTGATTTGATTGGAACCCTATTCAATAGGTATGCAACTTCTCAAGTGCATAACACCCAATAGGAAAAAAAAGGTAACTCAGTAGTACTCATCATAGAGCACACCATATCATATAGGGTGTGATTGCTTCGATGGATGCGATTGGAGTTGCGTCGGGGTTGAGAGAGGTGGCTGCGATGGTGATGAAGGGGTGCTCAGTCGAAGGGAGGTCGGTGATAGTGTCGGGATCGAAGGTTAAGGCTGCTAGCTAGGGTCTCGGTTTGGGATGCAGGAGAATGGGAGAAGGGAGACGGGGCTGTCGCCGATGAGGTTAGGACGCTGGGTTTCTTTTGGGTTGAAGAAACAGAAGATGACAAAGGCGATGGTGAGGCATCGGTGAAGGAAGGGTCCAAGTTCTGGGTGCAGGCCGGACTTGGGTTAGATGGGTTCGAAGGAGGGGTCGGAGGCGACTGATCGGCGATGGTGTTAGGTTGGGTAAGGGTATCGACATGGTGATGGGTTTAGGGAGAAGGTGGTGGCAATGGTAGCTGTAGGGTTAGGAGCGATGAGGGGTGCTGACGACGAGGGCGTTGGGGTGAGCGACGACGAGCGATGGGTCCATGGGTTCAACGTTAGGGAAGGACAGTGAGGGAGGAGGAAGAAGAGGAGGAGGTTGGCGATGAGATGATGGAGGCGAGGTCGAAGGTGTGAGGAAGATGACGAGCGCGAATTCTAAGGTTCCGGTTCTCGTGGCGAGGTGTGTATGGGGTTTTTTTAAAGAAGAAGGAATGAAGGAGAAAAGAAGAAGAGGGAGAGAGAGAGAGACGAATGGGGTTTAAGAAATATGATTATTATTATATAAATGGAGAGAGAGAGAGAAAGAACGCGAGAGGAGAAAGAATTTTGTTTGTTATGGGAAAGAGAGAGAGAGAGTCTGTTGTTAGTTTAGATTTTTAATAAAAAAATATATTTAGTTATTTAAATTTTAATTCGTATCAGTTTAAAAATAATATTATAATAATAAAATTTGATTTTCAAATGAATACAAAAATATTCCAAAATACGCCCGGGTCGGGTCTAAAATTTCGGTTTTAAATATGAAAAATATATGCGACGACCAAATTTAAAAATGAATGTTCGGGTAACGAAAATGCATACCCCCAAGAACGGATGCACGTTCGTGCGCGTAGCCATCCAAACAAGTCCGTTTTACTAAACGGGACAGGAACAAGATGTGCGGATGCTACCACGGGGTTAGGGGTATCAAACAGGCCATGCAAGGTATTTTTAAAATATTTTACGTGACTTAAAATGTTATATGGTAAAAGATGCAATGCCAGATAAAATGCCAGTATGTAGTATTTATGAAAGTGCACATGTCTATATAACAAGTCAAGATAATTCATAAATATGAATAAAACAAGTTTCAAACAAGCGAGTCGGGTTGGATGCAATACTAATGTGTAATACCATTCGCACCCAAAACATGATAAATCAAGAAAATACCATAAATAAAGAAATATTTGAACTGGAATTGGTATAAATGAACTAGGGTGTTACAAAAATTATCACACTTCAGAAGGTATGCGCAAACTAGGTAAGTTTCTCGTATGTTTGAAACTCCTGATATGGTTTTTTCCCCTAGCAGTTTATGACCTTGACAAAAGTCAATAAACCATAAACTACTAGCCAAGGTCAACCCGTCATTATCCTGGATTACACTAAACCCACCCGTATACGCTCTTGACAAATGCCAATAAGGCTATACGACTGTTCTAGATATTCGCATTACTATGCAACAGAAAAACACTACATAGCTACCGAATACTACGCCTTGACAAAGGCCAACAAACGCAGCATGAATACTAGGTAATGCCAATCTGAGATGACGGAGGGCTACGACTGGTTTTTGGCGAAAAACTTTTAACGTAATGAACTTGATATCGTTGATGGAACTCGAGTGGTTATGAAATGGAGTGGCTTAAGTTCCGCTTTTTAAAACTAGTAACATAGACTTTTGCTTAAGAGCGAACTCCTAATGAAGGGATCAAGGCTCTTTCCTCATAGAATGAGGCGCGGGATATTCCTAATCGAATATCTCTATGCAAAACAAAAGAATACGACCTTGAGTTTTGGAGAAAACCGAGTAGTTTTAAAATTGGTTCTGACAACATCGTTTAGATTTATTTTCCTTGCATTATTCAGATAATGCTTCCCCATCATTTTATGTTTTCAAGCCACAAAAGAAACAACCAAAATAACATGCTTTTTATATACTATCCGCATTCGCCACAGGGCCCCGTCATGCACCTTTAGGTTACTTAACTAATGGCAGAACAGGGGCAGAACTATCGCGGATGTAAAATATATAGAAGCATCTACTAAATATATATAATATATATATCAAGATAGCAGGCAAATAATAGTTATCACAGGCAGATAAAAATCATCACAAGCATGCAAACAATAATATGGAATAGCGGATTATCTAGTAACCCCGCGTTTCATTTGAGCCATAAATGAGACACGACGTTTTCCGGTCGTGTGGATAGCCAGTGCAATGAAGATCCTAGACCCCTACGAGTGCAGCAAGTTATCCGCCAATCCCTGAAGTGTGGAAACCCCAATCAACAAAGTGAAAGGGCCATCCAGCACTTCACGGAATCCGGTAACTTGAGCATCCCTCCGTGGGTCAACCTATACCCCCTACGAGTGCGGCGAATAGCCCGCCAATTCTAGAGTAAGGCCTCTCCGGTCTCAACGTCATAAGATGCGGGCCTGTTGCCCTCTAGAATTCGGCAATTCGAGCACTCCTCCGCGGAGTAATCCTTATACAGAAAGGAAGATATATATACAACGGTGATATCGACCTCAACCCGGTCGTACCCTAATAAAACAATATACAAACTGGCAGAAACGGCATTCCACATATCGGATGCTCGCCCGCAATAATCAATATACAAATGAATTTGAACTATACATCTAACATTGCGCACAAGGCAATCCATCACGACAATCCATCCATAATATCAGTGCAACACATAATATCAACGTGAATATTATGTTCGTAAATCCGTCTGATTGTACATATAGCAACCAGTCAGATTGTACCGCTCTATGATATTCACGGTCGTAGAAACTAACATATGAACTGATAAACACGAATTCAAAATTTCGATCGATTAAAACTTTCCGCATTGGCCCCAAGTACAAACCAGTACTCAAACAAATCTGGGCCAAAACCAAACATCCCAAAATCACATTTCCATATAATAGAGCACTTGAAGAAAATTGGGGCATAACGGCCCCAAGATGACCGCGGAACTGCGGCAAAATGCCATGATAGGCGGTGGTTCCACGGCCAAAAGTTGGACGATTGTGCTCCAATTTCTTCCTGGCCTCTATAATTGCCTGCATATAATTTAAAGGCAACTAGAATGATTTTTTGAACAACTTTAAAATTCCAACAGCAAGCATGTAATCGGAAATGCGATTTGGAAAATTTCGTCGATCGAGACTTTAAACTTGTGCAAACTAGCTAGTTAGGTTTATGGAGTGGCTCTGATATGATGTTAGGTTTCGGTGCCCGCGCCGCGGAAACCGTGGCCGAGGCGGAAGTGAAAACAAAAATTTTAGCGAATACCGAACACTGAACACCCGTAAAACGCAAGATTTGATCCATAGACCTAAACTAGCTAACTAAAAGTGCAATGGTTGAGAAAATACAATCTTTGTTGCGTGTCCACTCAACTGTGGAGGTCTCCTCCAAGCTCGTAACCGCCGGGATCACACTTAAGAATCGACCACCCTTTCCAGATACGATCCACCCGAGAGAATTTGGAGGAGGCTCTAACCGACGATCCAAACTTTCTAGGTTTGGATGGTCGGTGATGTTGAAATACTTCACTAAATTTTTCTCTCTAAAATCTATGCTCAAAATGAGAGCAAGAAGAAGAAGGACAAGGAGAGGGAATGAAGCAACCATGGAGTATGAAGTATTTTGTAATGAATAACCATCAACTCAAAAATGAAAGAGAGAACGGCTACATAATCTATGCAACCATGATGCAATAGTGCACAATAAATGCACATCACCATCCAAGCCATCCCTCATCACCATGCTTCATTAAAACCCCAATTTCCACCTCATTTTCTTATTTGTTTTTCTAAAAGGAAAAACAAATATGAGTCGTTCTTCTTCTAAAAGCATTCCTGTATAAATACGGAATAGTTCACCTTTTATATGTAACGCTACATGTATGCGTATCCGTATAACAAATATGGATATCACCAAAGAGAGAAAATGAATAGTGAACAATAATACTAATGTAAGTGCACGGCGGCGCCCCGGTCGTCAATCCGACGGCCAAATGCGGAAACGGTGATAAACTTTAATTTTGCGAACTTAGCAAACCGGCACCACCGCGCACTAAAACCCCGGATCGGGCCATTAAACTAGTTCTAGCAAAGTAACAAGACGGGTTAGAGATATACCGAGTGATCCGAGTCCTCCGGTCTTCTCATCGTCGTCCCGATCTCCTGCGGAAACTCCGGTCCTCGCCTCCTTGCCGGAAGGGCACCACATCGCCTGCATCTTTTACGGGCTCCCACCTCAATACCGAGGCAACTCGGGCACGAAGCTGGCAAGTCGACGTGCCCAAGATTTGCTGTAGAATGTGTAGTGTAGAGCTTATGTCTCATTTGGGGTTTGTTGCCTTTGAAGATGATGGAGGAATCAAGATAAGAAAAATGGTGCTTGCATTTTTCTAGCATGAAATGAGATGAACAAATTTTCCCTCTTGAAAATGATCCTCTCTTCTTCTTCTCTCAAGTATGAAAAACTTCTTTTTTTAGAAAATGGTGGAGGAAAGAATATGAAGCATGAAGGGAGGTGATGGTAGGAGCACAAGTGGTGACCACATCCAAAACATCATCATAACCATCTCACATCAAACTCTAATCACTTCTAATCAACAAAAAGCAAGTGGTGAGAATGGTATCAAAAGATGCTTTCATAATAAATATATATGCAAGAAAAAACTCCACAATGTGTTATTTGCAAACTTGCAAATAACACCCTCCATCGGAAAAGTCCGGCCGGGAAAGAACAAAGGAAAACCGGCCGGAACGGAATGCAAACTGGCAACTCCAGAAAACTGGTCCCGTAATAAATTACAGGAAAACCCCGATACTGTGCATACACACCCGCATCTGTATTCCGTCCGGATACAAATGCAAAAAGACAAAATCTACACTGTACTAAACTAGGATCCGGCTTAAACCAAAGTCGGCTAGTAATATTCGTCCGATCCTGATCCGTGCAATACCGCACGTATCTGATCGAACCCTGCCATATATCTATACGGCCTCTAGTACAAACCGTCCGATCCTGATCCGTGCAATACCGCACGTATCTGATCGGACCCTGCCATATCTCCATACGGCCTCTAGTACAAACCGTCCGATCCTGATCCGTGCAATACCGCACGTATCTGATCGGACCCTGCCATATCTCCATACGGCCTCTACAGCGTTTCGCCCGAAAGCTTGAGTAACAGAATGAGTGGTGGACTCTAAAGACTCGTCAATACTATGGCTGTGAATTTAACCACTAGCACGTCAGAGGTATAAGCCAATACGTAACGGGCCACCAGCTATTGACTAAAAGGGACGTCGATGAGCGAACTCATCCTGACACCCTACTGAGCCTGTCAGTGACAATATCCGTACAGTCCGGTCCGTTCGTCCATGAGCATCGCATGTCGGGCCTAGGGGGTTGGTAAAAGTCAGACCCCCAAAAGCGGTACAAGTCGTGTTGGAGTGTAGCCCAGAACACCCTGAGATACTACTGGAATACCTACCAGTAAATCTCCTGCCTTGGCCAAGGACTTCGTGTAATGGCTCTCCTAGACACAGCGCGACCTCACCCCCAATACCGGGAGAGACGAACCCCTGAAGATCCGCTCACTGCCTCCATGTGGCTCGGGACTGTACCCAACTAAAACCTGTTTGCACGACTCCTTTGAGCCGTGGTAGGGTAGTAATCAAAGCACAGTGGGAACTCACACGAGACAAATGACGATCCCCAGGTCGATGAACTAACCTGTACACATGTCACCAGGGAACTGCTATCTGACGTCAGGTATAAGACCAACTAGCATGTTCCCGGCGAGTCCTGTCCGGTGTACTCATAACCCAATGAGCACCTGTATACATCTTAGGTGATCCAACTGACACCAATGGCTTGTGAGACCGGCCACCGCCCCTCGTCGGGGTCTCGACTGTATACACTAGTCTACTCTGGAGAATCGATGCCTTGTCTCGAAACTCCCACGACTAGGGACCTTTTAAGGATGTGCTTATAGACCCCAGCTCCCACTTATATGATCGCCCTCATACTGCTGGTGGTCAAGCAAGAATCCTAGGGGCTCTATCAACGTGCAATAGTGACCTGTCAGGTCACCTAAAGCAGTACACGATGATAAAGATAAACCAGATAGCATACTATCATCTCGAGTAAGACTGTCTTACCGGGATAGGTCCTCCCTCAATCATCGCAATCACGTGCCTGTGATCCAATATTTGACTCTGAGGGCATTATCTCCAACAACTAAAATATATGTATCAAGATTTTAATCAAAACCTGATTTAATAATCCGGCTTAATCCTAAGGCGGCTAGTATTATCAACCGTCCGATTAAAGTCCGTGTATCCTGTACACTTATTTAATCTGACCTCTGCACGTACCAACGTACGGCTCCTACATCTTTCGCAATATATCAAGATCGCTATCTGTGAGATAGGGCGGGACCAACCGGCTGAATCTCTCGATCGAAGAAGAAAAGGCTCAACCGGGAAAACCTTCTGTGTGGGACTTTAAAGACTCGGCAATACGCTGGCAGTGGGTTCAACCACAAACACGTCAGCGGCACTAGCAGTACGTAACAGTTATCCAGGTACTTGTCGAATGGGTGGTCAACAATCAAGTAGGTCCTTACCATATTAAGCCTGAATGCGATCATCTCTGTACAGTCTGGTCTCTTCGTCAAAGAGTCTCACATATCCGGTCTAAGGGTGGATAACATCAGACCCCTACTAACCCGATAAGTCATGTCTGAGTCAAGCTCATCACCAATAGAGATACTATTGATCAACTATCAGAAAATCTCATCCACCGTGACCACGTATTTCTGGTGATAGCCAACTGAGCACGGCGCGATATCGACTCCTAATACCAGGAGAGACGAATCCCTGACAGTCGACCACTGCCTCCATGTGGCTTGGGACTGTATCCAACTAAAACCTATTTGCACGCCTCCATTGAGCTGTGGTAGGGTAGTAATCAAAGTACAGTGAAAACTCACACAAGACAAATGACGACTTCAGATCAAAGTACTAATATGTACTCATGCCATCTGAGAACTTCCGTCTGACGATAGATATAATATCATCTAGAAGTTTTCGACGAATCTGTCCAGTGTACTCACCTCCAGTGAGTATCTATATATTATTTTAGGTGACACAACACTAATGGCTTGTGAGACCGGCCACCGCCTCTCGTCGGGGTCTAGAAGCATATATACTATTCTACTCCGGAATATCGATGCCCAGTCTCGATACTCCCACGACTAGGGACATTTAAGGATGTGCTTATGGACAACACAGCTCTCACATATATGATTGCCATCATAATGCTGGTTGTCAAGCAACAATCCTACGGGTTTCATCAACGATGAAGATAAACTAGATAGCATACTATCATTATGAATAAGACTGTTATATCTGTATAGGTCCTCCCTCAATTATCATAATCGTCTACTTGCGATCACAATAATTATCTTGAGGGCACTATATCCTATAGAGAAAGATATATGATGTATAACTGGTACAAATGAAATATAATATGGCATATATATCTTAATAGGTAATAAGTGTGTGTGAGTTAACATGAGATATGTGTCTTAATAGGTCTCTACAAGATAATCTAATACCCCGCGTATATTAATTTATAATTAATGTTACGAGTGTTGATCAAATCCGTGAATACAAAAGGTGGAGTATAGTATCAAGTTTTCAAGAATGAGTTCATATCAAGAATCATATAGTCATGTCAAGAAGAAGTCATGTTAATTATATTCATGGTTCGAGTCAAATTGGATCAAGCATGAAAGTTTGGGACAAGTCATATCAAGTAGTCGTGTAAATATGTCAAGTATTCATGTAGTCATGTCAAGTGTTCAAGAATTCATGTTAAATCAAGTAGGAAATTATGTATAGAGTATATATGTGTAAATAGGTCATTTAGAAAATTCATGGTATTTATGTAAAATACTATATTTTAATATCTCTAGATTGGTTTGATAAAAGAAATTATTTTTTAAATGTTTAAGGTGTTGTTCATATCATAATATTGCATTATTATATTCCCCATTCTTATGTATTTTACAAATAAACAGGTGATTTTGACCCATGTCTGCTACATAGTACAGGTTACAGGTTCTTGAAGTAAAAACAGTGAAAAAGATAAAAGACGATGCAAAAGTGGGACTACAACCAACAAATAGAAGGATCTTGATCAAGCCTACACAAAAGATCAGTACAAGACAACGCAAGGTCCAAGATTACAAAGCGAATGGTTAAAGTTCACTACAATGTTCACTGGAAAGATCTGGAGAAGAACTAAAAGCCAATTTGAGAAAAGTACAGAAGAAACAGGAATAAACAGTCAGCAGAAACCATCACCCAAAAGCCCAGAATCCAAGACCACAATTGGGCCGCGGAACCGCGGCCCAACCCCTTCTGCGACCGCGGTTCCGCGGCCATCTAAAGTCCAGAGAAGAATAATTTTTTACCAAAAGTTGGAGGCGGCACTGACTAGTCAACCTAGGGGTATTTTGATAAATGCAAACATGCGGCAATTGTAAACCTAGGGTTTTCTATGTCCTATAAATAGATACCCAAACTCTTATATTAGGTCATGCCTCTTTTCATTTCATAAATTCAGATCTGTACTGTGTTGATGTTTGGAGAGAGCCATCAATAAAAATTAGTAAGTTCCTTTATTTTCTTTGTCTTAGTTTACTTTAATTTAGAATGTCTTTAAATTCCCTAATGAGCGAGTAGTCTCCTCGCTTGTTAGGGTTAGCGTTAGGGAAAGGTTTGAGAGATGAGATCTCTCACCCCTTTCTTGCCCCATCACAATTAGAACTTCATGCATACACGCACACATCGCTCCCTGCGGCACCTTACCCCTCGAGGTAACGGTGATACCGTAGTATAAAGGACTGGCTGCGTGTGTTTTCTATGGAGGTTAAGGTAAGGATCGATAAAGGAATGACAAAAAGCTAGAGGATGAAACACCGTTTCTTTCCGATGGTACTAATCCCTTTTATTGATAATTACCATAACACCTAATAGATCTAAAATAGGGCATTGAAAGCGGTGAGGAAACCTTTAATCTCTCAACTTACCCTAGACCTAACCCTAGCAAGACATAGATCTAGATAATCTTAGTTTCCTAATCCTAGTATAACTCAACTTAGTTTTTAGATTTAATTAAAAGATCCAACACTCTTTGGAATTAGCTCGTAAGAATATTTAGGAAATTTACAAAATCCCTGTGGACCGACCCGTATTCACCGGCTAGCTACCAAGCGACGCCGTTCTTGATTGCGGTAACATATATTTTTGATCTATAAAATCTCTCTAAATCAAATGGCGCCGTTGCCGGGGATGGCGTAATATTTCCTTTTTGTAATTTCGGGTTAATATAAAATTAAAAAAATCTAAAAAATAAAAAATAATTTTTTTTTATCATTTACTGTTTGAAGAGTATTTTTTGTGAATCTCTGCAGGATCGACGGATCTGGAAAAATCCAGAGTGTGAAACAGAAAAAGATACATCAGAACAGAAAGGGGTTGGAAATGCAGAACGACACAATTTTTTTTGAGACCTGAAGCCTCCGTACCGCCGCTAACCCGCCGCGAAAACCCCAATTCCGCCGAGGAACCGCGGCCCCCCTGCCACGTCAGCGTGCGAAAATTCACTGTTTGTTTCCTCTTCCCCCTCTATGCAAATCCCCATATATCTTTTTGCCAAATATTCTGCAGGATTTTTTGCGCTAAAAATCTTCCCCCTTCCAATAATTGATTTTCTGCAGGATTCTTTGCGCCGCGCTAAAAATAAAAAAAGATTTGATTGCAAGTGATTTACTGTTTTGCATATCTTTAATCGGACTTTAAGGGGCTTTTGACCAATTCAGATTGGGTGGGGATTTCATCACCCTTCCCAGGACCCCAGAAATCACTTAAAGCATTTGCATTGATCATTCTTAATTAAAAAACACTAGACTCAGCCCTAAGGACGTCGCGCTCAATAGGACAGAGGACTAGTTATAGGCATCGGCCGTTAATCCTAACCTGACTTTGCGGTGTTTAGGCAAGTGTGTCTAAGGCAAGTGGTTACTTAATTAGGACCGCTACTTGTAGCGGGGAGCCTCCCACTTACCTGGCACTTACCTGGCCGCAATTGGCGGTGAAGAGGCGGTTTGAGGTCCTATTTCTAGCCCTTTGGAACAGTTAGGAGCTGTCTAGCTGAACTAGGTGACCCAAGATCTAGGCCTGATTGTGCATTTGTGGTTGATCGCATTTGTGTCAAAGTCTCTTTTCAAAAATCTTTTTGCAAAAGCTCCACATAAAAAGAAAAAGGAAAAATCTTTTCAAAAACTTGCAACTTGTCGCTAAAGAAATCTTTGCACTTCACTTACACCACTTCCTCTCATTGACATTTTCTTACCTCCATATTCTGTCTAGCACCTTTTTGACTACACTACCCCTTTAGTGTATGTCCGGTTGGACTAGAGACACTAACGCCCGATTAGTCCGTGTTTCGTTGGTAACGACCGACGAACCTTTCGACTCCGAAGTCGAAATTCTTTCCACTTCTTTACCTCCACCTTCAAATTCTTCTTCCGAAGGTATGTCGGGACATAATCCCAGCAACACCTTACCCACGGGACTGATTCCACCTCCGTTAGGTGCGAATAACCCAAATCACCCGTCTGTTGTAGCGCCCCAACGAATCACGCTCCAGGATCTCTTCTACCCTGTCCGCACCTCCTTACCGACCTGTCTTTCACCCCCACCGGCAAATAGGGACAATTTTGAAATAAAACCCCACTTCATCAATATGCTGCCAAAATTTCATGGATTGGAATCCGAAGATGCCTATATCTTTATCAATAAATTCCAAAACGTTTGCGCCATGATGAAAACAACCCAATTAAGTGATGACGCTATAAGGCTAAGGGTCATTCCTTTCACCTTATGTGACTTAGCCGAGAAGTGACTATACAGCACAGCATCACATTCAATTCGAAATTGGGACGAGTTTGTTAAAGCTTTTCTTAAAAAGTTTTATCCTCATCACAAGACCGCGAAAATTTGCAATGAGATTATACAATTTGCCCAGCTTCCTTCCGAACCATTTTGGAAGTGTTTTGAATGATTCAAGGACCTACTTGTTCAATGCCCTCACCATGGGATCGAAAATTGGCAACTTTGCCAAACATTATACGAGGGATTGAACCCGGCAACGAAGCAGTTGCTAGAAACCATTTGTCAAGGTCACTTTCTAACCAAATCTAGTGAGGAAGCATGGCAGTTTCTCGAGGATCTTAGTGAACAAACAATTCAGTGGGAGAGCACAAAGACCACCTCATCTTCTTCTATTGGTCAATCTAGGGCTGGCATACATCAATTAGATATGTCGATTGCTATGAAGGCCGAGATGGCCGCACTTATGAAAAAGCTAGGAGCCATTGAGACCAAAATCTCATCGTCTTCTCCTGCCCCTGCTTTACCCCCACGAACTGTTTGTGCTTGTTGTTCGGATCCATCACACCTTACCGATGAGTGTCCTTACAATCCACCTGTTCAAGGACAAGATCAAGTCAATGCTGTCTTTCAGCAACGACAACGAAATGATCCTTACTCTTCGACCTATAATCCGGGTTGGAGGAGTCACCCAAATTTTGCTTGGAATCAAAATCAACAATTCCAAGGAAACAACAACTTTCAAAGGCCTCCTCCTCCACAACAACAAGCACCCCAACAAACTCAATACCAGCAACCTTTCCAACCACAACCTTATCCAAATAAAACGAACAATTTGATTCAACCCAATGATGATAAGGTTATCTCGCTAGAAAAAAGTCTAGATGCGTTTCTCAAGCAATCTACAGAATCCGCAGCAAGATTGGAAAATTGCGTCTAGTCTTTGGTGCACAACAATGCTTCACACGATCAAAGCATCAAATCTATTGAGGCACAAATTGCATAATTAACTGCTGCGTTGAGCGAGAGAGAAAAGGGAAAGTTTCCATCTCAACCATTGCCAAATCCCGGTCACACACACAACGCACATGAATATCACAATGTAAATGCGGTGACCACGTTGAGATCTGGAAAAGTGTTGCAAAATAATGTGGGTACTAGTGATGACACCCCCGCCGGTGGTTCTCCATCTTCTCCTTCTTCTTCTTCACCTTCATCTTCTCCGCTAGAGCCTATTCTTCATTCTTCAAAAGGCTCTTCTTCTTCTTCTAATCCGAACGGACCCACTTCTCACTTCACGAACACACCCACACTGGGATCCGTTCCAACTCCACACTCTACTCCACAAACATTGGATTCAACTAATTTTCAAAATGCTCTATTTCCAAACAGGTTGAATCCCAATAAACCAACTCCACAAATGGAGAAGATTGTGGAGTTATTTAAACAGGTTAGCATAAATATAGCTCTCTTGGATGCAATCCAACAAGTCCCTTCTTACGCAAAAATCTTAAAGGGCTTATGTTCCTCCAAGAGAAAATCTCAAATACCCAAGAAAGTGCTAGTGGCTAGTGCAGTGAGCAATACTATTAACCAACCTCAACCCTTACCCCAAAAGCGAAAGGACCCCGGCTGTCCTACGATTTCAATAACAATTGGGGATAAGAAAATTAATCGAGCACTTTTAGATCTTGGGTCAAGTGTTAACCTGCTTCCCTACTCCGTGTACGAGCAATTAGGGGTTGGAGAGTTGAAACCCACTCGTTGTACTCTCCAAATGGCTGATTGATCAGTCACCCATCCTAGGGGTGAGCTAGAGGATGTGTTGATCAAAGTTGGGGACTTCATATTCCCCGTTGATTTTATTGTTATGAACACACAACCTGTTGCTAACCCACGGAATCAAATTCCGGTGATCCTCGGTCGACCATTTTTGGCCACTTCCAATGCCGTAATAAATTGTCGCAATGGCTCCATGACTCTATCCTTCGGAAAGATGTCTTGCGAGTTCAATATTTACAAGTTAGGAAGTCTGCCCCCCGTGCCTAAAACTAGTACACGAGAAGTTTGCTCTATTCACGAAATCACGCAGGAGGACTGCGAGCTTAAAAGATTTCAATTTGATGAAAACAGTTTCGACGCCACTAGTGCGTCCCTCCTTGAATCTACCACAATTGACACAACCGTTATTGATTATGAATGTTTCACTTTATTGGATGATTTTGACGACTCACCGCCCGAATATGAGTCTTTTGAATTTTTTGATGAGTTAGTTGAACCATCCGAATCGATTATTTGCAGTGATTTCGAACCTGTGTTGGAGTCCTTTGAGTTCGAGGTAGATTTCCCAATTTTGCCTATGATTGTTTCGCCTCCGAAACTCGAACTCACGCCCTTGCCGTCTTACCTTAAATATGCTTACATAGGTGAGAATGAGACCTTTCCCGTTATCATATCGGCCTCTCTAGCTCTCGAGCAAGAGAACGCCCTTTTAATGGTCTTACAAGATAGGCGGCAAGCTTTCGGCTGGACTATGGCGGACATCGAGGAGATTAGTTCCCTCATAATTGAATATCATATGCATATGATGGATGATGCCAACTCGATAAAGGATCCACAGAAATATCTTGGGGATAGTGTGGTTAGTGAACCACCTCCTTTAGAAATTGAACCACCCCCTTTTCTTTTAATAAGCTACGAGAATGCCAATATTCCACTGATTGCTGATCATTCACATTCTCGTTTTGATTCATCATCACCTCCTATTCATTCACTTCCACACTTTCCATACCACCACTTCTATCTTCCCTAATTCTTTTTGGATCGGTACAATATATTCTTCCACCAACCGATACTCTTTACAGATAAATTTTTCGAATGGTTGGTGTTGACGTTTGGTCTTTGCAAAGTTTGGCAATAACGTTTAACATTGTTTCAATGAAGTTTGGGGGGGCCTTTCTGTATATATATTTTTGTTTTTCTTTTACCAAAAAAATAAAAAAAAAAACAAAAATTTATAAAAACAATTTGTAAATAAATAAACAGGGGAGTGCCGACATTCTCAACCCTCTTGGTATAGCATGACAGTGAGGACACTGTCAAGTTTAAGTTTGGGGATATGCTCGGTAAGCCTTCTTTCTTCGTATTCATATGTATATTTTTGCATTTGCATATTTATTTGAAAACCCATAAAAATTGAAAAATTTCAAAAGAATTATAAAAACTAAGGTATTCAATTTTGGCCTTATTTGACTTAAGTTTGACAGATAGGTTAACTGGTTAGGAACAACTAGATCTTAGACTTGGTAAATTAAAAACCCTAAAAATAACCTTACTTAAAGTTTAACGGTAGAAAGTATATGTCTTTGTAGTTTATTTAGAAATAGGCAAATTTTGAGTCCACTTCTTGGGCTATGTCGAAACGAAGGAAAAGTATTGATAGTTTTATTAGAGTATAAGTTTGAAAAATAATTCCTACCTTAAGTCTAGATTCTGAAAATGTATACCTTACAATTTGCACAATCACGCACCTTGAAATTTGGAATAGTAGAGGAGACCTTGAAATGCTCTTGTCTAAAGTCCTTAGTACGAAGAAAATAAAATGAAAAATACAAGTGTGAATAATGAAAAAAAATGAACACTGGTTTTTGTGATTACTTAAGGCTGAAAAAATAGAAAAAAAATAATTAGCGAGGGTGCTTCATCACCTAGTGCCTTAGACCAACTGGTTTGGGAGTCACTGCTAAAAGTCTTGGGTGTTACAAGACTAGGAAGTACGCTTTAAAGTGCAAACGCATTTTGTAATCGGTCGTTGGTACCTCAAGAAGTATTAACGGTCGCATGAAGAATGTGTAAGCAAAATTCATTTAAAAATTCACCAATTAATAAGTGTTTTGGACAATAGACAAGGGTATGATTGCTTGATTTGAATTTCCAAGTGTAGGGGTGATCTATACACACACGTAGGGGTATGTGATTGGGATTTAGATAAGAGAGAGGAATGAAGAATAGAACTTGTATCTTTAATAGAGTTGATAAAAATTCCTAAGTGGAGATGGAACTCTAGAAGGAAAACTTAAAAAATACCAAAAGCTAAGTAGGTCTGCAAAACATATATAATCTTAAGTTAAATGTTGAGGAAGTGCGAAGAATATGGGTGGATAATTTACGAGTCGACGATAATAGAATTCCTTGTTAGAAAACTTAATTGGAGAATAAAAGTCGAAATGCCAAATTGATAGGCTTTTGTGGGTAGTATCCGCTGAAAACCCTCAGGAGACAACACTCTTCCTACTAGGGACACCTAGAGGTTTAACGGCTTGTTGCATGCGCTCAGTGCAATCGCGATTCCCTGCGAAAGTGAGATTAGGTTTTTGTCGAGAATAAAACTACGTTTGCTCAAGGACGAGCAAAAGATAAGTTTGGGGGTATTTGTTCATATCATAATATTGCATTATTATATTCCCCATTCTTATGTATTTTATAAATAAACAGATGCTTTTGACCCATGTCTGCTACATAGTACAGGTTACAGGTTCTTGAAGTAAAACCAGTGAAAAAGATAAAAGACGATGCAAAAGTGGGACTACAACCATCAAATAGAAGGATCTTGATCAAGCCTACACAAAAAATCATTATAAGGCAACGCAAGGTCCAAGATTACAAAGCGAACGGTTAAAGTTCACTACAATGTTCACTGGAAAGATCTGGAGAAGAACTAGAAGCCAATTTGAGAAAAGTACAGAAGAAACAGGAATAAACAGTCGGCAGAAACCATCACCCAAAAGCCCAGAATCCAAGTCCAGAATTGGGCCGCGGAACCGCGGCCCAACCCCTGCTGTGGTCGCGGTTCCGCGGCCATCTAAAGCCCAGAGAAGAATAATTTTTTACCAAAAGTTGGAGGCGGCGCTGACTAGTCAACCTAGGGGTATTTTGATAAATGCAGACATGCGGCAATTGTAAACCTAGGGTTTTCTATGTCCTATAAATAGATACCCAAACTCTTGTATTAGATCATGCCTCTTTTCATTTCATAAATTCAGATCTGTACTGTGTTGATGTTTGGAGAGAGCCATCAATAAAAATTAGTAAGTTCCTTTATTTTCTTTGTCTTAGTTTACTTTAATTTAGAATGTCTTTAAATTCCCTAATGAGCGAGTAGTCTCCTCGCTTGTTAGGGTTAGCTTTAGGGAAAGGTTTGAGAGGTGAGATCTCTCACCCCTTTCTTGCCCCATCACAATTAGAACTCCATGCATACACGCACACACCGCTCCCTGCGGCACCGTACCCCTCGAGGTAACGGTGATACCGTAGTATAAAGAACCGGCTACGCGTGTTTTCCATGGAGGTTAGGGTAAGGATCGATAAAGGAAGGACAAGAACCTAGAGGAAGAAACACCGTTTCTTCCCGATGGTACTAATCCCTTTTATTGATAATTACCATAACACCTAATAGATCTAAAATAGGGTATTGAAAGCGGTGAGGAAAGCTTTAATCTCTCAACTTACCCTAGACCTAACCCTAGCAAGACTTAAATCTAGATAATCTTAGTTTCCTAATCCTAGTATAACTCAACTTAGTTTTTATATTTAATTAAAAGATCCAACACCCTTTGGAATTAGCTCGTAAGAACATTTAGGAAATTTACAAAATCCTTGTGGACCGACCCGTATTCACCGGCTAGCTACCAAGCGACGCCGTTCTAGATTGCGGTAACATATATTTTTGATCTATAAAATCTCTCTAAATCAGGTGTTTTGATAAAATGTTGTTTAGGTAACTTAGGGTATTTAAGTAAAAACTAACCCTTTTAAACTTAAGGGTATTTTCTTGAAAACTTTAATTTGAATCTTGTTTTCTTTTAAAATAAATACAAATGATAAATTATGGGTAACAACCAATTAATTTAAATACTATCATCTTTTATTTTATTTTAATTTTTATAGGAATTGTTTTATATTTTAAAACCACATTTCCTTCGAGACCATGTCCCGTGAAAGGCTCTGCATCTCACTCTACTATGCCCAAGACGTGCGATAATACGCACCATCCGCAACAGAGCTTTCCTAAAAAAGGTTGTAGAGACGGTTTATGCAAATAGAAGGGGTATAGATTAAATCTATTTTAAAACTATAGGGTATTTTAATAAAAACTCTTAACCATAGATTTTACAAGATAATTTTGAATTCGTAAGCGTGTGTGTGGGATAGGTCGTTACCGCGTGTGGTATCAACTAAAAATATGTTTAACAAGAAAGATTAGACCCAATTCTCCAGTATCTGGTTCAAGTATATCTGTATATAGCTCGGCGTTTTAAATAAGTATTAGTTACAGTACCAATAACACCAAATATATGGCATGGTACCTCTTAAATGCCATGAAATGCCTATTGTAAAGGTATAATATGTTCTAGATAGAAGAAGTTTCCATATATGATATATGAATGATCAACATAAGAGTTTGTTTAAAATCTTTTAACTGATGTTGATATATTAAGTGATGCATGTGCAAGTATAACAATCTGTAAAAGTTCATAATCAAAGGATTCGGTCCACTAGTTTCACACTAATATACAACCTACACCCAATTATATATAACAACACAAGGGATAAATTCTGCTTAAAATAAATATCTATGAAATTGCATTACAGAAATGAATCCATACATATCGACCAGTTAACAGAAAACGTATATATATAGCACTACTATTTAGAACAGTAAATAGAGATATCAGGAAGCTTACAGTAAATACATTACTACTCCACAATAAGTTTTATATGCTAGATCAGGGCTACGGCATGATGAGGACAATGAAATCAATGGAGTAAAAATAATGGAAGCACTGAGAGAGTAGAGAAAAAGAGAGCAGAAATTGAGGCAGGAAAGGAAAACATGGACCAACAAAAAGACCGAGATCATTGCTTAATTGTTTGTTTGCTAGGAGTCAATTCTTCTACCGTAGAAGTTGGAGTGATTAGATGATTGTTTTGCAACATGGGGTCAAGCCACTAGTGTCAATGAATGTCTTCAGCAACAATTTCATATGGTTTTAAAATTGATATGAAACATATAAAAAACACTTTTAATAAGGTGGCATGGGGTTCGTTGGGTACTATTGGATTCTCCGGTTCTATCAAATCGTCAGTTGTACTTTATGCAGCTGGAACTTCTTCCAGCTCTACCTTATTACCACTAATTTCTTTCACAAGAAATTCGTTTTCTAAAAAGGTAGCATGTTGAGAAACAAACACTTTTTGTTTCTCAGTATGGTAGAAGATATATCCATATGAATCCTTTGGATATCCTACAAACTTGCGAAAAACAGACTTTACCTCGAGCTTGTTCGAATTTTGCTTTTTAACATAAGCCGGACAACCCCATATCTTAACTCGTTTAAGAGATGGTCTCTTCCCATTTCATATCTCATATGGAGTGGCAGGCACGGATTTGGTCGGAACCCTATTCAATAGGTATGCAGTTGTTTCAAGTACATAACCCCAAAAGGAAATAGGAAACTCAGCAAAACTCATCATAGAGCGCACCATATCTAATAGGGTGCGATTCCTCCGCTCTGATACACTGTTGTGCTGTGGTGTATACGGAGGAGTAAGCTGAGAGAGAATCCCATTCTCTTTTAAATAGTCTCGGAATTCTGTGCTCAAGTATTCTCCTCCTAGATCAGATCGTAGGAGTTTAATACTTTTACCACTCTGGTTCTCAACTTCGTACTTATATTCCTTAAATTTCTCAAAAGATTCAGATTTGTGTTTTATTAGGAACATATGTCCGTATCTTGAGAGATCATCGGTGAATGTAATGAAGTACAAGGAACCATTTTTGGCATGTGTAGACATATGACCGCATACATCACTATATATCAGTCCCAAGAGTTTAGTGGCTCTTTCTCCGTGTCCAGTAAACGGAGTTTTGGTCATCATCCCTTTGAGACATGACTCGCAAATTTCATAAGATATAAATTCGAACTGATTCAAATATTCATCTTTATGCAACTTAGCTAGTCTTGTCGCATTGATATGACCTAGTCTACAATACCACAAGAAGGCTTCATTCATTTCTGAACTTTTCCTCTTGTGTGTGTTCTGTACGTTTAGAACTATAGTTTGATTTAGAACGTATATACCATTATATAACGTACCAAACCCAATCAACACTTGATTTAGGAAGAATATTCATAACATTTTTGGTACAAAATAACAGTCGCTCAGAATTAATGAATTTGGTAATACTAGGTAATATTCACCAACTGCTTTGGCTGTAACAATTGCACCATTCCCTTCTTTGAGGGATATATCACCCTTTCCCAGTTCTCTACTTCTTCTTAACCCTTGTAATATATTACAGATGTGGGATCCTGATCCGGTATCAAATACCCAGGACGTAGAGAAAACTGAAAAGCAGTTCTCGATAACGAACACATCCGAAGAAGATGCATTATCGTGCTTATTCTTCGTTCGGGTTACGTAGGAATCCTGATATTCCCCTATTTCTTACTCAGACTAATGAAAATCATAAGAAAAAGCGGAACCAACGTTTCCCAGCTCGGTATAATAAGCGGGTTCGGTCAATACATCCATATTATTATCTTGATTAAGGCATGTCATGGTCGCTACCAGGAGAAAGAGAGAAGGATAACACTTTTGCATGTGCTCTTTGCAAGATTAGTTTGGTTATTATCTTATCTAATCAGGATGTCTCCCACTGTTTTTATCAAATCCTCCTTCAAACCATAAAAGGTAAGATTAGCCAGGATTAATTACACCCTACAAGTTTGCTAATTGGTCAGCCAGACAGGTATTGGTACTCTGAGGGAGTCTGCCCATGCTTTCGCATTGAACTAATTAAATAACTTTGTTTCTGCAGGGGCATAACCCCGTTAACACCTTTCTTAGACACCTACTGGATCAGCTAATTGTAAAGTGGAAAACTCTCCCAGGAGTAACTCTTACTCACAGCGGGTATCGGGATCCAACCATCTCATAGAAGCTATGCAATCTCATTGCAAATTTCAAAACTTGAAATTCCCAATATCTGTTTTTACCCCTAGCAACTTATGACCTTAACTATGGTTAACAAATCATAAGCGCTAGCCAAGTTCAACCTGTCATTTCGTGATTGAATTAAACACATCCGTACAACCCTTAACAAGGTCAACAAAGCTGTACAACTACCCTAATGCAATCGTATCACATGCGGCAGATAAGCACTAATCATCTACCGCACAATACGTCTTGACGGAGGCCAACAAACACAGTACAAATACTAAATAGCACTTATCTGAAATGACGGAGATCTACGACTGGTTTTGATAAAAACCTTTAACGTAATGAACTTGATATCATTGTGAAATCAAGTGTTTTGAAAAGGAGTGTTTTTTGTAGATTTTGCTAGTTTTGCTAAAGAGGTCACTCCCGGTGAAGGGATCTCGGCTCTTTCCTCATCGAATGAGGTGTTGGATATTCATCAAGCAATACCACTGTGCAAAGTAAGAACTAGAGAAGCTATCAAAACAAAACCGAGTAGCTTGTAGCATTTGCTAGTTTTGCTAAAGAGGTCACTCCCGGTGAAGGGATCTTGACTCTTTCCCCATCGAATGAGATGCTAGATATTCATCAAGGAATACCACTATGCAAAGCAAGAACTAGAGCTACCTTTTTGAAAATCTTGATTTTACAACATCTTTAGGTTTCTTTTCTTTCATTTAATTTTATAAATGAAGTCCTATCAATTATGTTTCCCTAAACATCATAGAAAGGAAATGAAAATAGAACATACGCTTATACCATCCGTATTCACCACGGGGCCCCATCATGCACCATTAGGTTACTTAACTAACGGCAGAGCGGGGGCTGGACTAGCATGGGTGCAAAACATAAGCAACGTTTATTATATATATCATATATATATAGCAGTCGTCTCACGCAATTATATGATCACATCAAGAACTCAAACAACGAAGTCAACATATGAAATATTGGATATACTAGGAGGTCCGTGTTTTTAGTTCAGCCAGTAATGAAAAACACAGATTTCACGGCCGTGATGAATAGCCAAACCCACATCCCTAGACCCCTACGAGAGCGGCAAGCAACCCTGCCAATTCTAGAGTTAGGAGACTCGGTCTCGACTCCTCGATATGGTCTCGCACTGGACTCCAGAACCCGGTTACTTGTGCTCCCCGCCTTGGGTCTATCCTAATGCGGAAAAGTAAATAATATACATCAATAATGACATCATTCTCAACCCAGAAGTGTCCCAATAAAAGAATCTTACATATAATTTTTACATGAATGAAAATTGGAAAAACTCCCATCTCAAGCAAAACCCCCCCGGCTATTCAATCACGACGATCCAATATAATATATCACAACATCCCATAACATCACATGTCATCAACGTAAGTAAATATGCGTATCCCGAATTCCGTTGACATATAGCAACGAGATCGGGGATACCCCACATATTACACTTACGGTCGCAGAAAAGAAATGAAAAATACAATAATTAGAATCCGCAAATACCTTATACATCATAAACCCGGAATATCTCATATTCCGAATTTCAGGCTAACCTATAAACATGGCATTTTAGTCTTAAATCGAAAACACTTTTCAATAACTTAGTCGGCTAATTCAACAAGATTCCCGACTACCTGATCGAATGCTCGTCGGGAACTTTAGTATATGGACGCACCCCTGATGCCGTCGACAAAGTGCACTTAGGCGAAACACCGTGGCCGTGAGCACCCGAGTAGATGCCCTTGGCAACGGGGTTCTCCTAAAGTCACTTGGTCGGGGCTTAGAGGCGTGGCTATCTAATAATGTTATCTAGTGAATATTCGCGTACTATACGAGATTGCGATGGTGTTTTGATCCGAATCAAAACTCCGTGGCAATCGATCAATAGAGACTAACATGCTAGATTTATAATTAGCGAACTAGTTTTTACAAAACTAATTAATGTGGATTCTAAATATTGTATCACAGATCAAACTTAAACCCGAAACGATATTAAAACGCGACTACGAAACACTCCGAATTGCCCCTTAACAAAGTTAACATCACATGCACTTTTAGGCAAAACAAACATAACCTGAAACCCTAGATTCTACAGAACACAACACCAAACAAACACAAGCCAAAAAATTGAACAAGAAAACTGGCCATGCCGGCCAAATTGAGGTTTTCGTCGGGTTGTTTTTGGAGTTTTGGCCTCGAATTTCTCTGGTGTTCTAGTTACATCATATGTAACATTCTGTACTTGTTTAAAAAAATTTCATAGTCCATTTAAAAATCGACAGAAACTTAGGGTTTCGATGCGACTGTTTCGGAGTTGTTTCGTTTTCGCAATTCTACAAATATCATATAATTCTCTATCCTAGATCTGATACCATGAAAGTGTATCCTAACACCACTGCAAGGTTTTAATCGGCATCAAGCATGCAACTTTTTAAAAAAATCTTGGTGCTAAGCTACACTAACTAGGATCTAACTAGTGTATTAGGGTTTAACATGATATAAAACAAGATCTATGCTAAGAGAAAGAGACTACAATTTTTGTAGACCAAGTCCTTCTTTTCTATAACTCCGGATAGTAGTCTCTACGACTCCCCTAGGCTCCACTTGAAGAACGGATTGAGCTTGCTTCGCGAATTTCGTATCGAAGATGATCCATCTGAAGTTCCTCTAGGTCAAGCTACCTTTTCACTAATCTAATATTAGTGAAGTAATAAACAATCTAATCTAAAGTGCTAATCTAGACTAAGATGATGAAGTAGGGTGTTTAGCTTACTTAGGATTATCCAAAGCCCTATGGTTCACATCACAAGTGAGGGTTAGGGCTTGAAGGAGGAAGAAGAAGAAGACGGATAGAGCTAGAAAGAAAAATGAGCTCAAGAACAATGAACAAGTGTAAAATGACTTAACCTCTTTTCTCACTTATTGAAGCATACAATATATCACAATGCATATATTGAACCATGCTTCAATAGTTCAAACAAATGAATAAAATAATGAACCAAGCCACGCTTCACTCATTCTTCAAAAGTCTCCCCATTTTCCACCTCTTATTTCTATTTTCTTAAAATAGAAAATCCAACCATGCTTCATAAATAATACACACACACACACATATACATATTATACACACACACACACACACACACACACACACACACATTAATATATATATTAAGAGAAGAAAATAATTTGTGAGCAATAATATTAGTTAATATATAATTATATCAAATATAAATATAAATCATATTATTAAATCAACACTTGATTTAATAATCCGGTTATATCACATATAACCGACTAATACCATTTATTTGTATATTACATTATCAAATCAACACTTGATTCAATAATCCGGTTATATCACATATAACCTGACCGATAACAAATGTCACCAGATTAGAATACGGTATCACATACTCGTATTTAATCAGGTTCCCGCACATATCAGCATATGTGCCTTACTTCGTTTCGCTTGAACTAGGAAACCTCTGTGTGGGACTCTAAAAACTCGTCAATACGCCAGCAGTAGGTAATGATCACATCAGTTACCCACAAGCCGTCGACGGTACTAGCTGGACGTAACGGCTACCCAGGTATTGAGAGATTAGAAGATCAAAAAGCAAGTATGTCCAAACTCCCATGAAGTCGATAAGTAACACTTACCGTATAGTCCGGTCTTTTCGTCTGATATGTCATATATCGAGTCTAGGGTTGGAATCGTTAAACCCCAGTAACTTGATAAGTCATGCCGATATATGGCTTATAACGGTTCGAGAAACTACTGATAATACTTACCAGTAAATCTCATCAGTCCTAACCAGGGACTTACTGTTATAGCCAATCGAGCATAGCGCAATATCAACTCCCGATACCGGGAGTGACGAAACCCCTCCTATCGCTCACTGCCTCCATGTAACTCGGGTCTGTACCCAAAATTCACCTGTTTGCACGACTCCTTTGAACCGTGGTAGGAAGGAAATCAAAGCACAGTGGGAACCACACAAGACACTATGACGATCTCGGGTCTATAAACTAACATGTACCAGTATCACCAGAGAACTGCTATCTGACGATAGGTATGGTACCATCTAGGAGTTCTCGGCGAGTCCTGTTCGGTGTACTCATTCTCTAATGAGCATTGTTCCTGCCAAAATTTTCGGCCAAGAGCTACTTGTTCTCTTACAAGAAAGGGGGGAGAATCCTCAAAAAACAGGCATCACGTATAAAACACGTGAGCGCACGTACGCAAAGTATATGAGCGCTGAACATAAATAACCAAGGGCCAAACAGGCATCACGTGTAAAACACGTAGGCACTCATATGCAAAGTATATGAGCGCTGAATAACCAAGGGCCAAACAGGCATCACGTGTAAAACACGTGGGCGCTCATATGCAAAGCATATGAGCGCTGAATATAAATAACCAAGGGCCAAACATGCCTCACGTGTTACACACGTGAGCGCTATGAACATACACAGGCTAAAAACCCACATTAGGGGTCACGTGTTAAACAGGTGAGTGCTTTTTCCAATCACATGCAAAGCATGTGAGCATCCTAATTTAAAATGTTCCTATCAAATTCTAGAATTAAATTCTATTTGGGAAATATTTTCTTAATCTTCCTTAAACTAGAATGATCTTCTCTCTTAAACAGAGGACCTTTCGATCAAAGATCCAGCGGTGATCATTTGATAGAATAAAAATCTATCTTAGGAAAATATTTTCCTAATCTTATAACAGGAATAAAATTCTATGTTAACAAAATATCCATATTAAGAAAATATATTCCTGATCTTGTTAAACTAAAAAGATATGATAGAATAAAATTCTAATCTTGTTAAAACTAACAAGATATTAATAATCTTGTTAAACAAGCAAGAAATCTTCTCTGTTAAATAGAGGGCCTTTGGATTAAAAATCCAATGGTGAATAAAATTCACCGAGTGATCTAAAAGATCATGTTGGTTATAAAATCAATCAAAAATCTCTCAATAAGAGATTTTCTGAACAAACTGATTCTTTTCTTTCTCCTATAAATAGGAGCCAAGAAGGAGAAAAGAAGAAGGGGGGAGAGGGGAAGAAAAATAGAAAGAGAATTTAATTCTGTAAAGAAGGGGAACCCCTCCCAAAAGATCCCACAAAAAGAGAATTTAATTCTCAAACTAAGAGTTTAACTCTTCTAGAAGAACTTAGTTCTTCATCTGGTTAAGATCTGCAGAAGCAGATCTCCCCACAAGTTGAGAATTTAATTCTCATCGGGGAGATTCTGTCATGCAGATTCAAAAACTAGGGGAAATAACTGAATCCAAAAGAGTTTAACTCTTACAAAACACATAGGAATTTAATTCCTCTAAATAAAATTAGGGTTTAACCCTATAAAAGAATTTAATTCTTAAATAAGGGATTTAACTCTCCATGCACGTAAAAAAGATCAATACCCAACATGATCACGTGTGTCCACGTGACTCCCCCCTTAATGATAAAAATAGAACGAATGAAATTAGGCCGCGTGCTCCCACGTGACCCTTGAACAAACTTCTCAAAATAAAAAGGGAGTAAAGCCAAGGCATAACAGATTTTGGGCGTCTCACGTGTTCCCACGTGACCCCTACCAATTATCAAACAAAAGAGGATTCTACCCAAAGACAATGCTCGCCTAAAGGAGCGCCTCACGTGACCCCACGTGACTCCTGAGAAGTGCTTAGCACTTATAAAAGAGAAAAAGGGAATAAACCCTATTTTTGGGGCGCCTCACGTGATCCCACGTGACCCAATAGCGCTTAGAAAATAAACAAGGGAATAAACCCAGAGGAGCAGCACCAACTTCAAGTGCCTCACGTGACCCCACGTGAGCGTGTCAAATTCTTAATGTTTAACACTACTTCAAGCGCCCCACATGATCCCACGTGAGCGCCTCAAATTCTTAGTATTTAACAGTATTTCAAGCACCTCACGTGGGAGCACGTGAGCGCTGATCATACACTAGTGTTTAACACTACTTTAAGACCTCACGTGGGAGCACATGAGCGCCGATCATATATTAGTGTTTAACACTATGAGAGGCCAATATTAGCCAAACTTAGATCAAATCTGCCGAGGGCAATCAATCGAGCCCCCCATGCTCAGGGTCCCCCAAAACGATCTCAGTCGCAGAGATAGCTAATGAGCTCCTAACAAATGGCATCTAAAATGATGTTCATCCCACCATGATCTCTCCCCTTGATCTGGAATTTAGTTCAAGGGTACATCTCTCCACACCTCCGATACATGTCGTTGTAATTCTTCAACGTCTTCAGAGAGGTGGAGGGTCCCAATAACCAATAACTCTTGGCGCACCACTGAACAAGCATTTCAAAAAGGGGAGTAAATCTAAAATGCATCTCAATTTGGAAGCGTCTCACGTGACCTCACGTGATCCCTTGATAGAGCTTAGCACTCAGAAAAAGAAAAGGAGAATAAAACAAAGGCAATTTTCATTCTTCAGAGTGCCTTACGTGATCTCACGTGACCCAATAGTGCTTAGCACTCAGAAAAGGAAAAAGAGAATAAACCCAAGATAGCTCCTATTTTAGGGGCACCTCACGTGTTCCCATGTGACCCCCAAACAGAGAGAAAATTCCAAAGACAGCGCTCACATTTCGAAGGCACCTCACGTGTCTGCACATGACTGTTTGATGAACTAAGTGTTTAAAACTTATAAATGAAAGAGGAATAAAATCCAGTGAACAGTTCTCACCTCGGGCGTCTCGCGTGCTCACACGTGAGCCAAGTGCTCAGCACTTATATATATATATATATATATATATATATATATATATATATATATATATATATATATATATATATATATATATATATATATATATATATATGAGGGAATAAACTCAAGGAACAATGCCCACTTCGGGGCCCCTCACGTGTTCACACGTGAGCTTCTCCAAAGTATAGTGTTTAACACTGATTCAATGCTTAGCACTATAGGGTGACTAAGGGAAATCAACCTTAGCTCAAATTAGCCAAGTCTTCCGAAGCCAAGACCCTTTTTGTCACCAATCAAC
Organism: Agapanthus africanus; assembly: GCA_030015575.1. Classification (NCBI taxonomy): domain Eukaryota; kingdom Viridiplantae; phylum Streptophyta; class Magnoliopsida; order Asparagales; family Amaryllidaceae; genus Agapanthus; species Agapanthus africanus. Next base: position 372,406,565 of record JASDDO010000006.1, read on the forward strand.
TGAGCCCCCATGTTCAGGTCTCTCCAAACTAATCCTAGTCCCAAAGATGACTAGTGTTCTCCTAACAGATGATATCTAAACTGATGTTCGTCCCATTCCCCAAATCGGGATATTGGTTCAAGGGTACATCTCTTCGTACCTCTGATACATGTCGTTGTAATCCTTCAACATCTTCAGAGAGATGGAGGGTCCCAATAACCAATAACTTTTGGTGCATCCTCAAATGGTTGAACCAAAACCACACAGACTATGATGTCTTTAAACTTTATGGACTATGATGTTCTTAAACTTGTGGACCGCAATGTCCCTAAACTAAACCCTACTGACTATGATATCTTTAAACTAGACTATGATGTCTTTAAACTTCATGGACTATGATGTCCTTAAACTTTTGGACTGCAATGTCCCTAAACTAAACAACAGAGCCCAAATACTCTTTTGTTGGATCTAAATAATCCTGTTAAGTAGATCTTAGTCTAAAAATTAGACCAACGTATACTTAGCAAACATTTAAGTTGATATTAATCTCAAACGAGACTAACGATCCTTAAATTAATTCAACTACAGAGCCTTCCAACCAATATTGGTTCAAGGGTACATCTCTTCACTCCTCTGATATTTGTCGTTGTAATCCTTCAACGTCTTCAGAGAGGTGACGGGTCCCGACAACCAAACATTCTATGTACTATGGGGTCCTTAAACTCATGAACTATGATGCCCTTAACCTCGGATTGTGGGGTCCTTAAGCCCATGGACTATGATGTCCTTAACCTTGGACTGTGGGGTCCTTAAGCCCATGGACTATGATGTCCTTAACTTTGGACTGTGGGGTCTTTAATATCATGGACTATGATGTCCTTAACCTTGGACTGTGGGGTCCTTAAACCCATGGACTATGATGTCCTTAACCTTGGACCGTAATATCCTTAAACTAATTATGGACCGCGAAGTCCCTAAACTAAACAATAGAGCCCAAATGCTCTTTTGTCGGATCTAAATGATCCTGTTAAGTTGATCTTAGTCTGAAATTAGACTAACGTGTCTTTAACAAACGTTTAAGTTGATCTTAGTCTCAAATGAGACTAACGTATCCTTAAACCCAACCCCAAACCCAAATCTTAAAAAAATACGGATTTGGACTAATCCATGCCCTACGGGCGACAACATAAATTAGTCTCCGTATACAATCCACGGACAACCAAAAACAAAACAAACACACACGACACGAAATGACCATCTGGAGAAGCAGAAAGTGGTTACCGCGATGCGGTAGCGTAATTAACTGCAGGGGCTTGCGCCTGCCATTGTCACAAATTCGTGATTCGGAAATAATTCGGCGAGGTCGAAAATTCGGATTCGGTGAACTATTCGGAAAAAATCGGCAAGTATTCATGAAAGATTCGGAAAATATTCGGGTAATGTTCGGAAAGGATTTCGAGGAAGAAGTTAATATATGAGTATGTACATAACATATAATATTCTAGACTACAGAGAGAGAATGAGAAGACAAATATGTAATATTCTTTATGATACTTGTAGACAAAAGAAAAAGACTATATTTCATCATCAACTATTCAACATGCTATTTTCACTTACATAGATCTTGAAGATTGATGACCAACCCAAAATTCAAAATGACAAAAATACCATAAAAATATATGTCAATAAAGCAAAAAATCTATGGCACTCCGGAAGGAGAAATATCCGTAGCATTTAAAAAGTCAAGTTCTACGGCATTTTCATCATCATTGCCTCTATCATCTTCATCGCCATGATCATCATTCTCATCATCATAATTGCCACGAATGCGATCATCTTGAATGCAAGCTCCACCATCTCCATAAAATATATCGGCAATATTACAGTCAAGTTTTTCAAGATTGATCGGAGTCGAATCAAGTTGCTCTTTCTTTTGCATTGTCCTCTTCAAATGATTGTTCACTCTCACATACACTAAATCTTGTAATCTAGTAGGATCAAGCCGGTTCCTCTTTTTAGTGTACGCCGCATCAAAAGCACTCCAATTTCTCTCACACGCCGATGAACTACATGTTTGACTCAATATTCTAATTGCCAAATTTTGCAATATAGGCACCGCACTACCCCACATGTCCCACCATAGTCCTAATACCATAAACAAAAAGAAAAAATTAATTAAAAACATTTAACATGATATTGGAAATAATATGCAAAAGGAAAAATTGTAACTATGCTTACTTGGATGAGCAACATGTAAAGATCCAATTGCCATCTCTCCAAATATGCTCGGATCCTTTGAATGGTAATCCTTGAGCTCTCTAACTATATTGATCCTTTCATTGTAAGCCAACATCTTTAATATGACTTTCTCCAAACCATTTCTTACATCGGTATCCATTTTTGCATGCCCATCATAAAACAAGTGAGGATTCCAATAAAAAGCCTCCGCATACATATCACAATATAAAGATTTCTTCCACCTTTCATCAATGATTGTCCAAAATGGCAAATATTTGGCACTATCTTCATTGAAAATAAGCTTTATGGCCTCTTTAGCTTTCCGAATTCCATAATATATGTATCCGGATGAAGAACTATCACCATCAACCATTCTTAAGATTCGAAAAAGTGGTTCCATAACCCTTATAAGTTGTCTACCACAATCCCAAAACTCATTCCCTTGAAACAAGTTTTGTATCTCCATACCCTCCAAACTTTTACATGGAGCCAATTCCCTCCATTCCGAAGAAGCAACCATATATCGGAGAGATTGCTCTTGTTCCAAGATAGATTGAAGGCAAATAAATTGTGTAGCAAACCTTGTAGCTCCGGGCCTTTTTAACTCACGACCACCCGTGTGATTCTCATCAAATCCAACACATGTTGGTATCTATACATGAACTTAGCAACTCTTCTTGCACTATGAAGAATAGGAGCCACACTTTCAAGTGCATCAAATTCTTTGAACATTAGATTGATGCAATGTGCCGCACAACTAGTTTTGAAAATATGTTTGTACTTATCCACAATCATATTTCCGGCGGCTAGGTAGTTTGAAGCATTGTCCGATATGAATTGAATAACATTGTTCGGACCAATATCTTCATAACCGATGAGATGAAGTTATATATATATAATGCATCCTTTTTGTTTCCCACCGTGCATAAAGACTTCAAGAATACCACACCTTTAGGGCAAGAAACGAGCAAATTCAAATAAGGTCGATTCCTTCCATCCGTCCATCCATCCGACATTACTGTGCAACCACAAGTTTCCCATGATTGTCTCATACCTTGCACATATTCATTTGCTTCGCCCTTCAAATCCTCCAATAGTGTTGTTCTTGCTAATTCACTACTCGGCGGCTCATAACCCGGTCCAACTTTGGCAATGGCACGAATAGCTTCATGAAAGCTAGGAGAACGCAACAAGTTAAATGCCAAGTTATCATTAACCATGCATCTAACTAGTGATTTATCTGCTTCCTCCTTTTCCGCCTTCTTAATCATTGCATTAATGGTTCTTTGAATTCCACTTTGTGGTTGAGTCACTTGAGTGGCCTCTTGAGAAATTAAAGATTCTTGTGCAATGGAACCTGAAGAACTACCAGAGAGATTCCAAAACCCCAAAATTTTTGTCTTCTTATTTTTAGATTCCAAATCGTGTACTCCTTTCGAAGCAAGATCACGAATAGGATCGGTAACATTGGGGCAAGGCCGAATATCTTTGCAAGTGATCTTTGAGAAATGATATCTCATCCGAGTTATACCCCCGACAAACATTTCTTGACAAAAGTTGCATTTAACTTTTGTGCCTCCAACTTTTGTAATATATTCCCATAAGGGATCCCTTTCGCGAGGCATATTCCTATATGAAAAATATAATTCACAAAACAATATATTATTACATAATTCACATAATTTAATTAAATATAAGTCCTAACATTTTCTTCAATCCATCCTTAAAAATCGATTTTTAGCACTAAAATGAAACAACAATCAATACATATCCAAATACTTGACAATTGAGATAGCGTGCATATCGATTTATGAAACAACAATCAACACATATGGTATACTAGAGGTCATATGCTCGACAGCTCCAGGACTCTTTTCTTAGTTCTTATCGTCTTGATATTTCCTTCCTTTGTGTCTTGTGTGTATGTTGAATTAATAGATCAACAAATCACACCTTTTCCTTCTCTTTTCCATGATCCATCCCACTATTGATAGAAACCCAATAGATCCCCTCAAGATCTAAAGTTCTCTTCTTTATTCCTTTTTTGGGGTTTTAATCTAAAGACCCATTTGGATTTTTAGAAATTTGAGCTCATGGGTATTGAACCTCTGTCCATTATTTTGCATAAATTTCAAGTTTTTTGAAGATTTCTTGGCAAACTAGAGAAATCCATTTGAAAATTTCAAATGGGTACCCTGCCCTCTTCTCAAATTTCTTTATCGAAGGAGAACATGGGAGAAAATGAAACCATTGAGCTCACTGGAGAGTATCAAATAGAGAAAAAAGCTTTTGAGGTGAGGTGCAGATCTGTTCTTTGCTCCCGATATGCTCTCTAGATTTGGGAATTTGGGAATTTTTCATCAAAAATTGATTTCGATATGCTCTGTGTGTATGTTGATTTGGGAATTTTTCATCAAAAATTGATTTTGCATCAGAATCCAATTTCATCAGAACCCAAAAAGAAAAAAAACAGCAGACAAGAAAAATATACCTTAGGAATCTCCGGCGGTCTTGGAATCGAAAGAAGGTGAGGAGAAACTCCGGCGAGGCGGCGGTGGAGTCTGGAGATTCGAGTATGGAGAGATGGATTTTGGTCGAGGAGGCGGCGGTGGGGTTGAAAGAAGGCCGAAGATGAGTCTGGAGTCTGGACTGGAGAAACCCTAATTAATCGAAGAGGCGGTGAGGCTGCGGTGGAGTCATGGTCCTCGTACAGACGGTGGAGTCGTGGAGGCGCTGAAGTCGTGGAGGGCCTGGAGTCGTGGAGTCGCGGTGGCGTGGAGTTGTGGAGGCGCTGGAGTCGTGGAGGGCCTGGAGTCGTGGAGGCGTCAGGCGTGGAGAGCCTGGAGTCGTGGAGGCGGTGGTGGAGTCGTGGAGGCGATGTAGTCGTGGAGGCGACTAGGTGAGGGTTCTGGAGGTGAGGCCAGTGAGAGACTTGAGAGAAGAAATGGATCTGAAGCTCAAGTTGGAACTTTTGATTTTGAAATTTGAAGTGCTACAGTGTAGTGTGTGCTGTCAATTCAATTGTCAAATTGTGTCAATCTGTGCTCGTATATTGTGACTAAAGTTTAGGCAGTGTTGTGAATAATTCGTTTGGTACGCGAATTATTCGCGAATTTTGCGAATAATTCGCGTACTAAACGAATCATCCGCCAATGGCGATTAAAACGCAGAGTTATTCGTTAAGCCAATTATTCGCGAATTATTCGCGAATTTTCCGAATAATTCGCGAATATTGTGACTATGGCGCCTGCAGGAAAGAGCGTCCCCACAATCAAAAACCCCTCAACGAAGGGGAATCTGACGAAATCTGCTACATCGGCCGCATCCGTTTAAACATTCGATACATGTTGTCATAAATCAACTTGGCATCTTCGGAGAGGTGGACGGATAGCACCAATGAGCATCTGCCCCCAAATTCAGGCAAGACGGACCTACGCGGTCGCGTCTTTGTGTTCGGAGGAGAACAAGCACCTGTGTACAATCTTTGATATCAAACACCAATGGTTATGAGATCAATCATCGCCCTCTACAGGGTCAAGAAACGTACACGCTATTCTACTCTGGAATATCGATGCCCTATCTCGATATCCCTTCGGTTAGGAACAATTAAAGGATGTGCTTGTAGAGTATCCAGGCCCCAGTAGTATGATCCGCATCATAGTCCTGGTAGTCAAGCAAACGTCCTAAGGGCTTTATCAACATGTATAAGAGAGACAACATAATAATACTAAGTGTACATGTTAAGGTAAAGAGCAACCAGATAGCATACTATCATGTCGAGCAAGAAAGTCCTCTATATATATGTCTAAGCATCCATTATATCATACAATAATGGCCTCTATGGAATATATATTCCTAACAATGAAAGTGTACCCTAGCACCACCTGTTCCCCATCGAAGGAAGCGACCGGGATGTTGGGATGTCAGGCCTGAAATTCGAGGGCAGATGCTAATTGGTGCTATCCGTCCACCTCTCCAAAGATGCCAAGTTGATTTATGGCACCGTGTATCCAAGGTTTAAACGGATGCGGCCGATGTAGCAGACTTCGTCAAATTCCCCCTCGTTTGTGAGGGTTTTTTTTATTGTGGGGACGCTCTTCCCTGCAGACGCAAGCCCCTGCAGTTAATTACGCTACTGCATCGCGGTAACAACTTTCTCCTTCTCCAGATGGTCACTTCGTGTCGTGGGTGTTTGTTTTGTTTGTGGTTGCCTATGGATTGTATACGGAGACTAATGTATATTGTCGTCCGTAGGGCGTGGATTAGTCCAAATCCGTATTTTCTTAGATTTGGGTTTTAGTTTGGGTTTAAGGATACGTTAGCCTCATTTGAGAATAAGATCAACTTAAACGTATGTTAAGGATACGTTAGTCTAATTTTTAGACTAAGATCAACTTAACAGGATCATTTAGATCCGACAAAAGAGCAATTAGGCTCTATTGTTTAGTTTAGGGACATTGCGGTCGATTAGTTTAAGGACATTACGGTCCGTTGTTAGTTTAAGGACATCTCGGTCCATCGGTAGTTTAAGGACATCTCGGTCCAGTATAGAGACATCGTAGTCTATAAGGTTTAAGGACGTCGTAGTCCATGAGTTTAAGGACCCCACAGTCCGGTTTAGAGACATCATAGTCTATAAGGTTTAAGGACATAGTAGTCCATGGGCTTAAGGACCCCACAGTCCGGTTTAGAGACATCGTAGTCTATAAGGTTTAAGGGCATCGTAGTCCATGAGTTTAAGGACCCCACAGTTCGTGAGATGTGTGGTTGTCGGGACCAGTCACCTCTCTGAAGACGTTGAAGGACTACAACGACAGATATCAGAGGAGTAAAGAGATGTACCCTTGAACCGGTGTGAATTGATTGGAAGATCTATAGCCCAGTTTGAGACTAAGATCTGTTGAATATTTATGAACAGATGGGCTCAGTTCAATATAAGTTGAGGACTAATGTTCAGACTTGGACTAAATTAAAATGTTTAACATTTTTAATTCTGGCTATTGAGCCTTTACTTGGGCTTGGCCCTTTTAGTAATGCGGAGCATTAGGTCCTGACAATTTTTGTCTTGTATTGAATGCATGACATTCATCAGAACAAAGTGTGTTCTGACAGTGCGCCACGTGGCGCATCAGGCGCTTTGCGCCAATTAAAGAGCGCGTTGCGCTTCTGTCAGGTAGCGCACACAAAGGTGACACGTGTCGCGCTTAGCGCTAAGCGCTAGTTTATGAGCGCATTGCGCTTTCAATTTATGAGCGCTTTGCGCTAGTTTGGTGGTGCACCAGTGAATGACACGTGGCGCGCTTGGCGCTGAGCGCCAGCCCATGAGCACAGTGCTCTGTTTTAAAAGCGCAAAGCGCAAATAGTGTCTATGGTTGACACGTGGCGCATTTTGGCGCTGAGCGCCGGTCCAAGGAGCGCAAAAGCACAGTTCATGAGTGCAAGGCACTGTTCAGTAGCCCATAGCGCATCTGATCAAATTTATAATCAGAGAACAAGTTTATGTTCTTCTTTTAAAGGAGGCTTTGCCTCAAGATTCAAGAACAAAAGTTCATGTTTATAAAAGGGCTCTGCCTTTGTAGATCAAGGATCTATGAATGAAGTAAATGCTTCTTTTATTTTTATGATTAGATCTTTTGATCTTTTTCTTTTTATCAAAGACCTTGGTCTTTTGTAGATCTGTGATCCTTTAAGAAGATAGTTCTTCTTTTTTAATAAGATGATTTCATGTCCGTTGTTCAAGAATTAATTCTTACCTGGAAGAAATGATCTTCTTTTTCTAAGAGCTTGCTCTTCTTTCTCTTTGAGTTTTTCTCAAACTTTGCAGGGGGGTTTCTCTATATAAGACTTGAAGTCTTGGGGCCTTTATATAGGGCCAATTGATTTGTTAAATCAGTTTTAAGAGATCTTTCTCTGATTGATTTGGGAATATTTCCCACCGTTGGATCTTTGATCCTAGGGCAACTGCGCTAGCGCACCCGTGTTTGACACGTGGCGCGCAGCGCAGAGCGCTGGATCTGCAGCGTTGCTTCAATTTTTGAGTTTTGAAATTTTAAAACAGAGCCTTGCTCTGATTGGGGGTGCGCTGCCTAGGGCGCAGCGCACCTGGTGCTAGCGCGTCTGTGTCTGACATGTGGCGCGCAGCGCGCCTAGCGCTGAATTTGAAGCGTTGCTTCAATTTTTAAATTTTGAATTTTAAAACAGAGTTTTGCTTTGGTTGGGGGAAACAAATGCCCCCCCACCGTTGCGCTCACGTGGCGCACACGTGAGTGCAGCGGTGGCAACATCTGAGCCCTTGGATCAACTCAGAAGTTGAAGAGGCGGTTCAATGCCTATAAATAGGACCTTTGGTCCCTTAGATGATTATCCTCTTCTTTCTTGAGAATTTTTATTCAGAGCCTTGCTCTTCAGTTTAAGAACTTTTCAAGAGTCAGAACTCTACCAAAATTTAGGTAAAGTTTAAAATTTTAATAAATTAGGGTTTTTACCCATTAACAGAGCCTTGCTCTTTATAGATCTTTGATCTAAACAAAACCTATTTAGGGTTTCACTAGCAAAGCTTTGCTCTCATGAACCTATAGATCTAAAGAGAACTTTTGGGGTTTCTTAGCCCCTGAACAGAGCCTTGCTCTTCTGAATCATGTATAGATTTCTTAATCTTTGATGAAGAACTCTCAAGAGTTATTTCATGGATCTTGAAGATCCCAGAATTTTTAATTCACAAAAATTAATTTTAATTAATCCTTGATGGATTTTTCCATCATCATTACAAAGCCTGGCTCTTTAAGGAATTTTATTCCTTCATGATCGGAATGTGACAAGTGTCACTCTGTCGTAGAGTTTTGCTCTCAAAGGAAGATTTTCTCCTTTTCCCGAGGGATTTCTCATTCAATGAGAATTTCCTTGAGGATTTCCTCATTAATTAACAGTCTCATCCAATGATGAGGCTGTTTTTATTAATAATTTTTAATCGATGAATTGTCATCTAGATTATGTGGGTCCCCCTTCGGTCCCCCTTTTCACTGCATTGCAGTGTGGTGCAACTTTTAAAGTACCGAGTGTCAGAATTTTAAAATTAAATTATAGCAATGACAGTCTATTTCTTTCCCCCCTTTTTGCAGGCAACATGTCTTTCGATGCTTCGTTTCCGTTCGTTCGTTCAGAGGGAGGATTTCCGGGAGCACCTGTAGACCGGGAGGTCCTAGCTTTGATCAGAGACCATGATCCGGAATATAAGAATCTTCACCTCTGGGGGTCATGGTACAATCAGATTATCAGGGGTCGACAAAGCATTTCGTGCACGGTACCCTCGGAGCCCATCATGGCGATCCATTACGCCAACTCACCCCCGATGAACTACGCCGTGGAGATGGTTAATTAGACATCAGAAGGCCTTCTTCAGCCCGCTATAGCTTCGATTCCCGTTCAGCCTCCTATGGTTTTAGATGCCTTGGGACGCCGTATTTGTCAAGGCGAGGCACGGCCGTGGGGGCAACCATATAATATAGGTCTGATTCCTCGTCATCCGACCGGTTATCTGCAATGGGCCCGCTACATTCTGTCAGCGAAGAAGTCGCAGTTGTTGAGGCTTGGGTTATATACCAACGTTTATTCTTCTCTTTTCCAGTATCCTACGCTTCCCACCTGGTGGGTTAAGGCCTTTTTGGAGCAGTGGAATATCCCTACTCACACCTTCCTTTCACTGGATCGGGAAGTGTCAATCTCCTTAGAGGAATTTACAGAAGTTTATGGCTTACCGGTCATAGGGGAGCACTATGAGGAGTTGCTTCCCACAGACGAATACGTCTTCGGTGCCAAGCCAGTGATAATGGGCCTTACTCCGGTGAATGCCGTTCAACACCAATTTCCTAGTTTGATCAAAGTGTTGAATATCTACGAGGGTCTTTTCCTCGAATCTGGGAGCCGCGGGGTTAGTTTCGAGGATTTCATCGCTCGGTTTCTCCATCCGAAAGTCCTATCGAAGGAAGCTGTTAAATTTGCTACGCTTGACGACCCTTTTTGGCTTAGGTTTAGACAACTTGCCAACGATGGAGGTAGATCAGAAGAGTTTCTTCCTTCCCAACTCTCCAGTTGTTCCTTTTGCGGAGATTGCAGTCCCTGGGATGGATGAGGAAGCATTCTTTTTGGGATTTCTTGGGCTATGGTTGAGCTGGTTCGCGCTCCCGATGCGCCTTCGCCGTATGAGGCCATCTGTCTTTTACCCGGCTCACCGGATGACTATTGGGGTGAAAGTGGCTGTCGGGGTCGCCGGCTTAGCCCATCTGTATTATGGTCTTAGTCAAGCGGCGGATACTACAGAACCCAGAGTACAGCATCTGAACTTCTCGATGCATTACTTCATGTCAAGGCTCGAGCTTCATGCACTTGGTGTTTTTGGTATCCATAGAAGGCCTTCATTCTATGACAGGTGCAGCTTCCCCCGGATTATGCGATTAGTCAGCACCTCAATTGTAAATCCGTCACTGCGGGATGCTAGAGATTTGCTCCTTCGTCCCCGCACGGTTGGAGACGGGATGACCTTCACCGACAAGGTGTTAACCGTCGGAAAAGAGTCTGCCACAACGGTACAGCTATTGAAGGATATTTTCAAAGATGGAGCCTCAGTTTTGACAGCTCGGGAGATCCTCCATTTATATTCTATCAGACCAGGCTTCCTGGTATTTAGGCAAAATGATGCGGCGCTTTTCATGAGATATAATCCACATTGTTTTGCCCAACAATTGAGCTATAATCAAGGAGTGCCGCTAGAAGCTTTCTTGTTGGAACCCACTGCTACTGAAGAGAGGATGCGGAGCGCGCTGCATCACTTCATGCGTTTGAATACGAGCTCTCACTTCTTTATCAACGAGCCGAGTTGCGTCCCACGGATCTTTAATGTGTATACGGCATGGTACCAGCATTCGACGGGCGCCGTTATTAAGGAAGAAAGGCGGTTGCTGATTGATCGCAAAAATGCACCTCCTGCCAGTGATCGCAAAATCCCTTTGAAGCGACGGACCACTGTCCCCCTACGCTAAGAGAAGTCGCTGCAGTCGAGCCTCCACGTGTGCTAAGCCCTACGCGCGGGTTGCCCCGTGCTCCTGTAGAGACGGTGGATGTACCATTGGTGCCCTGTGCTCCCGCGGAGACGATAAACGTAGCTTCACCCGAATCTGGCATGGGCTCGGATATCGGGACTCGTCGCCCCAAGGTGCCCACCAAGTATAAGCTCGTGCTTGCTGCGACTGGAGCTCATGCACAGAAGAAGAAGAAGAAGAAGTCGCTCTTCTCTGCCGATGACGTATTTGGTCAGGAGCCTCATGCTCCTTATAGTGAGGGCTTGAGCGAGTATGGGACAAATGAGGGCTTATTCATGCCGCCAGATGATACTGATCTGGCAGCTGCCATCGCAGCTTCTGAGCAATTGGCAAGCCTCGAATAGGGGTTGGCTATCCTCACGCGATCAGGTAATCATTAGTCGTATTCTTCGCCATTGCATCGTACTTCTATTATTGTGTTTTGACTGACGCTTTTCCTTCTTTAACAGGCATCTCCACTGAAAAAGCTTTTGCAGCTTCTCTCAAGACTTTTGAGGAAGAGGAAAGACTTTGAGCATCCTTAGGCATTGGTATGCTTCGGTTTATCGTTTCTCCGCTCCCGTTTTTTTTATATAGTTGATCTGACCCCGCTTTATCTTATCGCAGGGACCACAATGCCGATCCTGCAAGCTGATGCGGAGATTCTTCCCGGGACAGCCATCGGAGTCCCGGCCTCTTCGGCACTGCCGAAAGAGGCCTTACTCAAACGACCGATGACGGAAGGCCTGACGGCTCCATAGGTAACCCTTGGTGCGGACGACGACGTCTTGTTGATGGAGGCGTCTAAAAGGCCTGCTTTGACAGCTCGGGCGGAAAGGAAGCGCCGAATGTGCATGGCAATGGAGCGTAGTGCTGCCTTAGCCGCGGGTGCGGGTTCGAGCACGAACACCACTACCCCCGCCGCTACTCCTTCAAAGGAGTCCCCGGCTGCCTTGTCTACTGCCTATAGACGAGCAGCACGTGCGGTTCGGGAAGCGGTCGGACGACCAACCCAAGGAAATGTGACACGGGGTTCCGTTGTCAAGTTCTAAGTATCAATTCTCATATATCTTATCTTGCAGAGCCGAGTCTTCCCGAAGAGGTGGCGGCAACCACTGAGCCTGAGGTAGCGGTGGAGGAGGTAGCTATGATTGCCGAACCCAAGGCAGCGATAGGCGAGGTAGCTGTAACTGCCGGGCTCGAGGTAGTGACTGGTAAGTTAGTCACGATTTCCGAGCCTGATATAACTGTAGGTGAGATGGCTACAGCCGCTGAGCCCGAGGTGGCCGCTCCTTCTCAAAAGTCGGGCACCGCCCCAATCATTGCTCTTTCTACCTACGACCCTTTGCTATCCCCTGGCGTCGCGAGCGTTACGACGGCTCTGGTAGAGTCAGGGGAAGAGGCTAAAGGAGGTGAGACCTTCCCGATGGAAGAGGATGGAGCAGTTGCTGTGTTAAGTGACGCCCTTGTCGCAGTTCCGACCGGCGACTCACTAGGTAGATTTTGGATCATTGCTTTTCTTTCATCTGCAATCTTTTTCAATCTTTCCTGACAGGGTTTATCTTGTTTCTAATGCAGGTGCAGCTAGTGCTGATGTCGCGCTATCCGAGGCAATGCCATCAGCTACCGCCTTGACGGTGACACCTTCTCTACCTCTCTCATACCATCTCAGATGTTGGAAGGTGCGGATTCGTGACCCATCAGTCTTATTCTTTTTAAGCTGTATAATTTATGTACAAACGTTGCATTACTGTGTCCTTGCAGGAGTCCTTTTCGACCACCTGTATCAGGTGTTGTACCCACACTTCTCCTTCTTGTCAGAGATTAGTCCGTCTGCTGGTGTCGGTGAGTATCTTTTCTAAACGACGTCCTTTCTTTAACGGGTAGTCGCATTACTGCTAACTCTTCTTTATGTTGCTTATAGCCTTACAAATTGAAGGAGGGGACGAGGCTGTCGTTGCGCTACCAGCACTCCCAGCTCTGCCCCTTACTGCAGCTGGTATAGTAGACTCTATTTTCTTTGTGTATGTATATTCTTTATTTCTCGAGCCGTGATCTGACTATGATTTATTTTACAGCAATCACATCGACTCCAGCCTCTTTTGAGTCTCGTATTATGATGCCGGCAGGGCCCTTCTCCAGACGTCCGTCCTCGAAAGGCGCCGCGAATAGCCTGTGCATGCTGAGCGACTATATTGAGGAGCTCGACGTGGAGACTCCCACATCTGCTGTGGATTTTGCCGCGGAGGTTAACCCTATGCTGGCGATACTCATGAACTTTCATGGTGAGGGCATCGTTGAGTCCTGGGTTTATCGTTGTAGGGAAATCGAGGCTTGCCTGCATAAGCTTGAGCTAGGCGTCCAGCACCTGAGATTCTGGCTGTGAGCACTCAACGGGCTGCGTGGATCGAGCAGAGCACTTCTTACTTCCGCCATCTTGAACAAGAAGTGGCTTTAAAGAAGAAGGAATGTAAAGAAACTTCAAGCGAATCTGCTCGACTGCATGCTCAGGTTGATGTGAATGCTGCCCAGTTGAAAGTTACCCTCGAAGGCCTTCTGCGATGCATTTCTGATGGGTTAACATTGAGGCAGAAGCTCGACATCGTCGATCGGGATGCACAAGATCGTGAAGCAGCTCAGCGGGCCGCCGAGGAACAACTTTCGCCTTACTTGCAACAGCGAGCCCAGGTCGAAGCAGAGTTGGTCGCGGCAGCTGATCAAGAAGAGGGGCTGAAGGAAGTGCGCGAGCGGCTGATTGGATTACTGAAAGCGCTTCCTTCTCAATAATAATTTTTTTGTACCATTTGTAATTTTGAATAAAATGTATTCGTCCTTTTATTCTTTCATATGATGTATTTTTGTTACCAATTGAATTCATGAATAAAAGATACACATTTTTTTTGGCAATGTCTTGTGTCATCTCTCTGCTTTCTTCTTTCTTTTGTTATCAGCGTGTCACCTTAGCAAACATAGCCGGCAGATGATGGAGTGAGCAACTTGTCTTGGCTTCTTTGAGAGGTAGTGATGGCTTAGAAAGCAGGTTCAGATCTATTACCTAAGAATTTTTAACTTTATGAGCCGTGAGGGTCTCATAAAGACTTTTCTCCCTTCGAGTCGAGAGGATCTCGTAGGTGTATTTTCTCCTTAGGAATCGTGAGGATTCCTAAGTGTGTTTTCCTCTATAAGTCGTAAGGATCTTATAAGAGAGTTTTTCTTCCTTACGAGTCGAGAGGACCCGTAAGTGTTTAGTGGGATAGACATGTAGATGACGTATTTCCGAAACAGGGTCATATGGATGACGTATTTCCGTGACGGGGTCATATGGATGACGTATTTTCGAACGGGGTCATATAGATGACGTATTTCCGAACGGGGTCATATGGATGACGTATTTCCGAATGGGGTCATGTGGATGACGTATTTCCGAACGGGGTCAAATGGATGACGTATTTCCGAGCGGGGTCATATGGATGACGTATTTCCGAACGGGGTCATTGTTCCCCTCCGAAAGACGCGGCCGAAGATGCGGAGGACGTCTAGCCTGAATTTCGGGGCAGATGCTAATTGGTGCTATCCGTTCACCTCTCTGAAGATGCCAAGTTGATTTATGGCACCATGTATCGAAGGTTTAAACGGATGCGGCCGATGTAGCAGACTTCGTCAGATTCCCCCTTGTTTGAGGGGGTTTTGATTGTGGGGACTCTCTTCCCTGCCGGCGCAAACCCCTGCAGTTAATTACGCTACCGCATTGCGGTAACAACTTTCTCCTTCTCCAGATGGTCACTTCGTGTCGTGTGTGTTTGTTTTGTTTGTGGTTTCTCGTGGATTGTATACGGAGACTAAGTTATGTTGTTGTCCGTAGGGCATGGATTAGTTCAAATCCGTATCTTTCTTAGATTTGGGTTTGGGGGTTTGGGTTTAAGGATACGTTAGACTCATTTGAGACTAAAATCAACTCAAACGTTTGTTAAGGATACGTTAGTCTATTTTTAGACTAAGATCAACTTAACGGGATCGTTTAGATCCAACAAGAGAACAATTGGGCTCTATTGTTTAGTTTTGTGTCATTGCGGTCGGTAATTAGTTTAAGGACATTACGGTCCATTGGTAGTTTAAGGACATCTCGGTCCAATGTTAGTTTTAAGACATCACGGTCGAGATTAAGGACATCATAGTCCGTGGATTTAAGGACTCCACAGTCCGTTGTTAGTTTTAAGACATCACGGTCGAGGTTAAGGACGTCATAGTCCGTGATTTTAAGGATCTCACAGTCCAATGTTAGGTTAAAGACATCACGGTCCATGGGTTTAAGGACCCCACAGTCCGATGTTAGTTTTAAGACATCACGGTCGAGGTTAAGGACATCATAGTCTATGGGTTTAAGGACCCCACAGTCCGATGTTAGTTTTAAGACATCACGGTCGAGGTTAAGTATATCATAGTCCATGGGTTTAAGGACCCCACAGTCCGTAGTAATATGTGGTTGTCGGGACCCGTCACCTCTTTGACGACGTTGAAGGATTACAATGACAGATATCAGACGAATAACGAGATGTAGCCTCAAACCGGTGTGAATTGTTTGAAAGAGCAGATGTGCTCAGTTCATGATAAGTTAAGGACTTATGGCCAGAATTGGGCTAAGTCCAATTAAAAATGTTTAACATTTTATTTTTGTTCTGGCTATTAAGCCTTTATTTGGGCTCGGCCCTTTTAATAATGCTAAGCATTGGGTTCTGACATCTTTTGTCTTCATCAGAACAAATTGTGTTCTGACAATGCGCTACGTGGCACGCCAGGCGCTTTGCGCCAGTCAAAGAGCGCATTGCGCTTCTGTTGGGTAGCGCACACGAAGAGAACACGTGTTACGCTTAGCGCTAAGCTCTAGTTTATTGGCGCATTGCGCTTTTAATTTATGAGCGCGCTGCGCTAGTTTGTTGGCTCGCCTGTGAGTGACACATACGTGCTTGGCGCCAGCCCATGAGCGCAGTGCGCTGTTTCAGAAGCGCAAAGCGCAGGTGGTGTCTATGGTTGACACGTGGCACGTTTTGGCGCTGAACGCCGGTCCAATGAGCGCAGAAGCGCAGTTCATGAGTGCATGGCACTTATCAATAGCGCAAAGCGCATCTGATCAATTTTAAGATCAAAGAACAAATTTTATGTTCCTCTTAAAGGAGGCTTTGCCTCAAGCTTCGAGAACAAAAAGTTCTTGTTTTTATAAAAGGGCTCTGCTTTTATAGATCAAAGATCTGTAAATGAAGTAAAATATTCTTTTATTATTATTTTTTTTATGATTAGATCTTTTGATCTTTTGCTTTTTATTAAAGACCTTGGTCTTTTTTTAGATCTATGATCTTTTTAGAAAACGATTCTTCTTTTTACGAGATGGATTCATCTCTGTTGTTCAAGAACATAGTTCTTTACCTTGAATATGAAGAAATGATCTTTTTTTTTCAAGAGCTTGCTCTTCTTTTTCTCAAAGTTTGCAGAGGGCTTTTCTCTCTCTTTTCTATATTTTATGACTTGAAGTCTAGGGTCCTTTATATAGGGCCAAATAATTTGTTAAATCAGTTTTAAGAGATCTTTCTCTGCTTGATTTGGGAATATTTCCCACCGTTGGATCTTTGATCCTAAGGCTTCTGTTTTAACAGAAGATAATCTTCTTGTTTTAATAAGATTGAAAAATCTTTCCATAACAGAATTTTAGTTCTAATTAATTAATAATTTATTATTAGTAGATCTTTTCATCTGACGGTGGGGAATTTTTAATCCCAACGCTGGCGCACCATGCGCTAGCGCACCCGTGTTTGACACGTGGCGCGCAGCGCGGAGTGCAGCGCAACTGCGCTAGCGCACCCGTGTTTGACACGTGGCACGCAGCGCAGAGCGCTGGATCTGAAACGTTGCTTCAACTTTTAATTTTTGAATTTCAAAATAGAGTTTTACTCTGATTGGGGGAAACAAATACCCCCACCGTTGCGCTCACGTGGCGCACACGTGAGTGCAGCGGTGGCAATATCTGAGCCCTTGGATCAACTCAGAAGTTGAAGAGGCGGTTCAGTGCCTATAAATAGGACCTTTGGTCGTCAGATGATTATCATCTTTTTCTCAAGAATTTTTATTCAGAGCCCTGCTCTTCTGTTCAAGAACTTTCAAGAGTTAGAACTCTACCAAACTTAGGTAAAATTAAATTAATTTTAATAAATTAGGGTTTTCACCCATTAACAGAGCCTTGCTCTCCATAGATCCTTGATCTAAAGAAAACCCCTTTGGGGTTTCATAAACAGAGCCTTGCTCTCAAGAATCCATAGATCTAAACAGATCTTTTCTTGGGGTTTTTTATCCCATGCATCAGAACTCTGCTCTTTTGATAATATGTAGATCTTTCGATCTCTTGATGAAGAACTCTTAAGAGTTTTTTCATGGATCTTGAAGATCCCAGAATTTTTAATTCTCAAGAATTAATTTTAATTTTACTTAATCTTTGATGGATTTTCCATCATCATTACAGAGCTAGGATCTTTAAGGAATTTTATTCCTTCATGACCAGAGTTTGACAAGTGTCACTCTGTTATAGAGCTTTGCTCTCAAAAGGAGATTTTCTCCTTTTCCCGAGAGATTTCTCATTCAATGAGAATATTCCTTGAGAATTTCCTCATTAATTGACAGCCTCATCTAATGATGAGGTTGTTTTATTAATTGATGCATTGTCATCTGGATTTTGTGGGTCCACCTTTGGTCCTCTTTCCACTGCATTACAGTGTGGTACAAATTTTAAAGTGCCGAGAGTCGGGATTTTAAAATTAAATTATAATACTGATAATTAAATTCCGTTCTTTCTTGCAGGCGACATGTCTTCCG
Organism: Agapanthus africanus; assembly: GCA_030015575.1. Lineage (NCBI taxonomy): Eukaryota > Viridiplantae > Streptophyta > Magnoliopsida > Asparagales > Amaryllidaceae > Agapanthus > Agapanthus africanus. Next base: position 372,424,714 of record JASDDO010000006.1, read on the forward strand.
ATCTTTCTCTCCCGTTTTTCCGTTCAGAGTGAGGATTCCATGAAGCACCGGTGGACCGGGAGGTTCTCGCGCTCATTAGAGACTATGACCCGGAACACAAAAACCTTCACCTGTGGGGTAGGTGGTACGACCAGATTATCAAAGGTCGTCGAAGCTTCTCTTGTGCGACGCCGTCGGATCCGATCTCATCGATTTCGTATGCAGATGCACCCCCGGTGAACTATGCCGTGGAGGTTATCAATTGGACTTCGGAGAGTCTTCTTCAACCTTCGATTGCTGCCATACCCATGCAGCTGCCGGCAGCTTTGGATACTTTGGAGCGACGCATATGCCAGGGCGAGTCACGCCCTTGGGGACAACCCTACAATATCGGGTTGACTCCCCGACATTCGGCCGGGTATTTGCAATTGACCAGATACATTTTGTCAGCGAAGAAAACGCAACTGCTGAAGCTCGGTCTATATCCCGCGGTTTATGCTTCGCTGTTCCAATATTCTGCTCCTCCGACATGGTGGATTAAGGCGTTCTTGGAGCAATGGAACATCCCAACCCATACCTTTCTTCTACTGGACAGAGAAGTCTCCATTTCCTTAGAAGAATTTGCTGAGATTTTCGGTTTGCCGGTCAGGGGGGAGCACTATGAGGAGCTGCTTCCTCCGGACGAATATGTTTTCTCCACCAAGCCAGTGGTGATGGGCCTAACACCGGAGAACACAATCTAGCACCAGTTTCCTGGTCTGATAAAGGTGTTGAATATGTACGAGAGCCTCTTTTTGGAATCCAGAGGTCGGAGGGTTAGTTTCGCAAACTTCATTGCCCGGTTTGTTCGCCCAGAGATTCTATCGCAACGAGGCGAAAAATTTGCCAGGCTCGATGACCCCTTCGGCTTTGGTTTGGACCGTCGGCCAGTATTGGAAGACGATCAGAAGGGCTTTTGCCTTCCCGATGCCGCAATCATTCCTCTGTCAGAAATCGCCGCTCCGGGCATTGACGAAGAGGCTTTCTTTCTTGGGTTTCTGGGGCTGTGGTTGTGTTGGTTCGCGCTCCCCATGCACCCTCGCAATATGAGGCCATCCGTCTTCTACCCAGCGCATCGAATGGTGGCCGGGATACAAGTGGCTATTGGGATTGCTGGGTTGTCCCATCTGTATCATGGTCTTAGCGTGGCGGCGGATACAGCTGAACCAGGGTTGCACGCTGCCAACTTCCCGATGCATTATTTTACTTCGTGGATGGAAATGCACGTGCTCGGGGTATTTGGCATTCATAAAAGACCCATATTTTTTGAGAAGTGTAAATTTCCTAGAATTATGCGGCTGGTTGACGCTTCTATCGTGAATCCATCTCAGTGGGAGGCTAGGGGGTTGCTTCTTCGTCCGCGCACGGTCGGAGCTGGTATATCTTTTACGGACAAAGTCCTGACGATCGGTCAGGAAACATCCAAGATGGTGCTGGCATTGCGCGACACTTTTAAGGACGGGGCCTCCGTGTTGAAAGCCCGGGAGATTCTACACCTATACTCCATTAAGCCGGGCTTTCTCATATTCAGGCAAAATGATGCGGCGCTTTTTATGAGATATAATCCCCATCATTTTGCCCAGCAGCTGAGTTATAACCAGGGGGTTCCACTGGAGGCGTTCTTGGAGGAACTTGCTGCCACCAGAGAGGGAATACGGAGTGCACTGCACCACTTTATGCGCTTAAATACGGGCTCCCACTTCTTTATTAGCGAGCCGAGTTGCATTCCGAGGGCCCTTAACATACACGGGGCCTGGTATCAACATGCGATGGGCGATGTCATCAGAGAAGAGAAGCGACTGTTGCTCGATCGCAAGAGTGCATCGCCTGCCAGCGATCGCAACGACCCTTTGAAGCGACGGATCGCTGTCCCCCCTCCACCAAGAGGGGTTGCTGCGGTTGAACCCCCACGTATGATAATCCCCACACGTGGATTGCCCCATGCTCCTGTGGAGACGGTGTACGCGCCCTCGGTGCCCCGCGCTCCCGTGGAAACGGTAACCGTAGCTTCACCCGAATCTGGCGTGGGCTCGGATATCGGGACTCGCCGTCCCAAAGTGCCCACGAAACGAAAGCTGGTGCTGGCTGCGACCGGAGCTCGCTCACAGAAGAAGAAAAAGAAATCGCTCTTCTCTGCCGATGTTGTATTTGGTCAGGAGCCTCATGCTCCTTATAATGAGGGCTTGAGCAAGTATGGGACAAATGAGGGCTTATTCATGCTGCCAGATGATACTGATCTGGCGGCTGCCATCGCAGCTTCCGAGAGATTGGTAAGACGCGAAGAGGGGTTGGCTAACCTCGCGCGATCAGGTAATCATTAGTTGTATTTTTCGCCATTGCATCATACTTCTATCGTTGTTTTTTGACTAACGCTTTTCCTTTTTTAATAGGCATTTCTACCGAAGAAGCTCTCGCTGCTTCTCTCAAGACTTTTGAGGAAGAGGAACGACTTCAAGCATCCTTAGGCTTCGGTACATTTCGGTTCGCCATGTTTCTGCTCCCGTTTCTTATGAGTAATCTGACCCTTTCTTTGTCTTATCGCAGGGACCATAATGCCTATCTCGCAAGCTGATACGGAAATTCTCCCCGGGCCAGCAACCAAAGTCCCGACCTCTTCGGCACTGCCAGAAGAGGCATTACTCAAAAAATCGATGATGGAAGCCTTGACGGCTCCAGAGGTACCCCTGGATGTGGATGATGATGTCCTGTTAAAGGAGGCTTCTAAAAGGTCTGTTTTGACGGCTCGGGAGGAAAGGAAGCGCCGGAGGCGCGCAGCACTGGAGCGTAGTGCTTCTTTAGCTGTGGGAGCAGGTTCAAGCGCCGTTACCCCTGCTGCCACTCCTTCAGAGGAGTCTCCGGTTGCCTTGTCTATTGCTCACAGACGGACGGCACGTGCGGCTCGGGAAGCCAACGGTAACTCAACTCCAGGTAATGTGCCTTGAGGCTCTGTTGTCAAAGTTTTAAGCTATCAGTTCTCATATATCTTATCTTCGCAGAGCCGAGTCTTCCCGAAGAAGTGGCAGCGACCGCTGAGCCTGAGGGAGCGGTGGAGGAGGTAGCTGCTATTCCCGAACCCGGGGCGGCGGCAGATGACGTGGTCGCAATTGCCGGGCTCGAGGTAGTGGCCGACGAGATGGCTACCACGGCAGAGCCTAAAGCGGCGATGGATGAGACGGTTACAATTACTGAGCCTGAGGTGGTGGCGAGCGAAACGGGTACAATTGCTGGGTCAGAGATGGCCGCTCTTTCTCAAGAGTCGGGCACCGCTCCGATCATCGCCCTTCCCGCCTTCGGTTCTTTTTCGTCTCCCGGCGTCATAAGTGTGACGACGGCTCTCGTGGAGTCAGGGGACGAGGCGACGGGAGGTGAGACCACTCCGATGGAGGAGGGAGAAACCGCTGTTGTATGACGCCCTAGTCACGGCTCCGACCGCCGACTCATCAGGTAGATTTTAAGTCACCGCCCTTCTTTTTATTCTGCAATCTCTTTTTAATCTTTCCTGACAGGGTTTATCTTGTTTATAATGCAGGTGCGGCTAGTGCTGATGTCGCGCTACTCGAGACAGGGCCGTCAGTTACCGCCCTAACGGTGACCACCTCTCTACCTTCTCTCGCACCGTCGCAAATGCTGGAAGGTATGGATTTGTGACCCATCAGTCTTATCTCTCGGCTGTATAATTCATGTACTGACGTTGCGTTATCGCGTTTTTGCAGGAGTCCTTTTTGACCACCTGTACCAGGCGCTGCATCCCCACTTCTCCTTCTCGTCGGAGGTTGCTTCATCCAGTGGCGCTGGTGAATACAGCTTTCAATTAATGGTCTTTCTTTTACCGACAATGAAATCATTTCTGATTCTTCTTTACCTTGAAATACAGATTGAAGGAGGAGATGAGGGATCAGTTGCGCCGCTGGTCCTCCCGGCTTTGCCACCTGCTGCAGCTGGTATAGTAAATCCCATTTTTCATGAATCTCTTATATTTCTTGATCCGTCATCTGATTGTGAATTGTTTTGCAGCGGTTGCTTCAACTCCGGCCTCTTTCGAATCTCGCATTATGATGCCGGCAGGCCCCTTCTCCAGTCGTCCATCCTCAAAGGGTACTGTGATGAGTCTGCGTATGCTGAGCGAATACGTCGAGAAGCTTGACGCGGAGGCTCCTACATCTGCCGCAGATTTCGCTGCTGAGGTCAATCCGATGCTGGTGACACTTGTAAATTTCCATAATGAAGGCGTCGTCGAGTCTTGGGTTGATCACTGCAGGAAGATCGAGACCTGTCTGCATCAGCTTGAACTTATGCGTCTTGCCCCTGAGATTCAGGCTTTGAACTCCCAGCGGGCCGCATGGGTCGAGCAGAGTGCGTCCTTCCTCCGCCATTTCGAACAAGAAGCGACCTTGAGGCGGAAGGAATGCGATGAGGCTTCCGCTGAGTCTGTCCAATTGCGTGCCCAGGTCGAAGCGAACGCCGCACAACTGAGAGCTGTCTTTGACATCTTGCAGCGATGTATCTCGGACGGGCTTGTATTGAGACGGAAGCTCGACTCTATCGAGCGGGTTACGCAGAGTCGCGAAGCTGCCCAACGGGAAATCGATGAGAAGATTTCATCCTGCTTGCAACAAAGGACTCGAATCGAAGTGGAGCTGGCCGCGGCGGCCGATCATGAGAAGGCACTGAAAGAAGTGCGAGAGCAGCTTACGGACTTATTGAAAACGCTTCCTTCTCAGTAGCTGCCTTCGTATCAATTATACACTTGTAATCTTTGAATAATATGTATACATTTTTTATTTTTTTTATATGATGTATCTTGTATTCAATTGAGTTCATGAATAAAAGATACACGTTCTTCGTAATGTCTTGTGTCATCTCTCTGCTTTCTTCTTTCTTGCTGTGTTATTGGCCATGTGATTTTAGCAAGTGCGGTCTGTAGATAGTATATAACTGTCATTCTTGTGCTCTTCGTAAGGTAGTGATGGCTTAGAAAACAAGGTTAGGATCTGTCACCTAAGACTTTTCAACTTTATGAGCCGTGAGGGTCTCATAAAGAATTTTCTCCCTACCGGTCGAGAGGATCCCGTAGGTATAATTTCTCCTTAAGAATCGTGAGGATTCCTAAGTGTGTTTTCTCTTGAAAGTCGTAAGGATCTCACAAGAGAATTTACTCTCTTACGAGTCGTGAGGACCCGCAAGTGATGGATGAAGTTGTCCTTATCCGCATTTCACGGAGCTAGGGGTTGCTCTGGATGCTTCCCACGGGTTCACTGCCGTATTCTGCGAGGACCAGGCTCCTCTCTGGACATTTTCTAGGATACCGTAGTTTAAATACATCATGGTCGAGATTAAGGACATCATAGTCCGTGGATTTAAGGACTCCACAGTCCGTTGTTTAGTTTTAAGACATCACGGTCGAGGTTAAGGACATCATAGTCCGTGGATTTATGGACTCTACAGTCCGTTGTTTAGTTTTAAGACATTACGGTCGAGGTTAAGGACATCATAGTCCGTGGATTTAAGGACTCCACAGTCTGTTGTTTAGTTTTAAGACATCACGGTCGAGGTTAAGGACATCATAGTCCATGAGTTTAAGGACCTCACAGTCCAATGTTAGTTTTAAGACATCACGGTCGAGGTTAAGGACATCATAGTCCATGAGTTTAAGGACCTCACATTCCAATGTTAGTTTTAAGATATCACGGACTAGGTTAAGGACATCATAGTCCGTGAGTTTAAGGACCTCACAGTCCAATTTTTGCTCTGGATGCTTCCTACGGGTTCACTGCCGTGTTCAGCGAGGAGCAGGCTCCACTCTGGATGCTTCACACGTGGTCATTGCCGCGCTCTGCGAGGACCAGGATCCGCTCTGGACGTTTTCCACGGGGTCAGAAGTGACATAATCCGCGTTCCACGTGACGATGAATTTTGCTCTGGATGCTTCCTACGGGTTCACTGCCGTTTTCGGCGAGGACCAGGCTCCGCTCTGGATGCTTCACACGGGTTCACTGCCATGCTCTGCGAGGACCAGGATCCACTCTGGACGTTTTCCACGGGGTCAGGAGTGACATAATCCGCGTTCCACATAGCCAGGAATTTTGCTCTGGATGCTTCCCACGGGTTCACTGCCGTGTTCGGCGAGGACCAGGCTTTACTCTAGATGCTTCACACGGGTTCACTGCCGTGCTCTGTGAGGACCAGGATCCGCTCTGGACGTTTTCCATGGGGTCAGAAGTGACATAATCCGCGTTCCACATGACCAGGAATTTTGCTCTGGATGCTTTCCACGGGTTCACTGCCGTGTTCGGTGAGGACCAGGCTCCGCTCTGGATGCTTCACACGGGTTCACTACCGTGCTCTAGGAGGACCAGGATCCGCTCTGGACGTTTTCCACAGGGTCAGGAGTGACATAATCCGCGTTCCACGTAGCCAGGAATTTTGCTCTGGATGCTTCCCACGGGTTCACTGCCGTGTTCTGCGAGGACCAGGCTCCGCTCTAGATGCTTCACACAGGGTCATTGCCGTGCTCTGCGAGGACCAGGATCCGTTCTGGACGTTTCCCACGGGGTCAGGAGTGACATAATCCTCGTTCCACATAGCCAGCAAGGGTTGACTTTATCCGCATTTCACGGAGTCGGAGTTTGACTCTCGGTCATCTGTACACCGCCGAGTCATGGAACTGGGAGTTGCCGTTGTTCCGCTTTGCTTGATATTGTATCCGTTGTAATAATACAAATGTTGAGATGATCTCTAGGTTGTCTATGAACCATTGAGATTTGGCCTCTCCTTCTGACGAAGCTTGGGGAGGACGGGTGTGATTCCCTCTTTGTTTGCGCCCCTGAATTGTATACAGGGATTGACATGATATCACCGGTAGGGCATAAATTTTATTCATTTTTTTTATTTCTTTCCGCGATACTCTATCATTTCAGCTTTTATGTCGCGAAGGTCGCGATTGCCCAATCATTTCGGCTATTTTTCGCGGTGCCCAATCATTTCGGCTATTTTTTTTTATTTTTACTCGCTGCTTTTTATTGCGAGTTGCCCAATCATTTCCGCTATTTTGCATGCATATATTTTTACTTGCTGATTTTGTCTGCAAGTTTCCCCATCATTTCGGCTATTTCGTATGCATGTGTGGCTTGCTGGCTTTTCGCTGCAAGCTCGGAATTAGACACCGATTTCAGCATCAGCACCGCTACTACTGGGATATTGCCAGGAGTGAATCATCATTTGCCTCTGTCGATGTCGAACAAAGGTGGCTTAGTAAACAGGGTTAGGATTCTTTCAACTAAGGTTTTTAACTTCATGAGCCGTAAGGGTCTCATGAAGATATTTCTCCCTACAAGTCGTGATGATCTCGTAGGTGCGTTTTCTTCTTAGGAGTAGTGAGGACTCCTAAGTGTATGTTCTCCTATAAGTCGTAAGGATCTTACAAGAGGGTTTTCTCCTTATAAATCGAGAGGACTTACAAGGGTTGTTCACCATATAGACATATCCCTAGTCACAGATGGGACTTCGTTAGGGAAATGTTTATTCGCGCCCGTGGATTGTATACAAGGATCAGCATTGAGCCGCTTGTAGGGCAGTATTGGAGGTTGTGGGGGCTGCTTAAGAACAGGTTCAGATCCCTGTAGCTTAAGACTTTTGAATCTTATGAGCCGTGAGGGTCCCATATGAGGATTCTCCTTACGAGTCGTGAGGATCTCGCAAGTGTAATTTCTCCTTAGGAATCATGGGGATCCCTAAGTGTGTTGCTCCTTTGTGAGTCATAAGGATCTCACGCAGGTGGTTTCTCCTTACAAAGTCGAGAGGACCTTGAAAGTGTCTTTTAACGAGATTGCGCCCTTTCGGGTTTTCACAAAACTCACCGGTAGCCCTGCTGTTTTTACTCACGGAGCCCTTTAGGGTTTTCATCCGTACCCATTTTGCTTGTGGACATACCGTTTTCTTTTTTCTCTTTTTTTTTATTCTTTCTTTTTTTTTATTCTAACGAGGTTGCGCCTTTTCGGGTTTTCACAAAACTCGCCGGTAGCCCTGCTGTTTTTACTCACGGAGCCCTTTCGGGTTTTCATCCGTGCCCATTTTGCTTATGGACATACTGTTTTCTTTTTTCTCTTTTTTTATTCTTTTTTTTATATATCAGCTTTGGGACGCTGCAATCCACCGTAGTTTATCGACATCTCGGTCAACGGGTAGTTTTAGGACATAGTGGTCCATTGGTAGTTTAAGGACGTTTTGGTCCGTCGTTAGTTTAAGGACGTTTCGGTCCGTCGTTAGTTTAAGGACGTTTCGTTCCGTTGTAAAGGAAGCCGGTTACTACTTATAGAGTTTGGGCTCAGGAAGATAATGAGAGGACATAGGCATCGTCATCTATCATTGACCTAGGCCGTGACTCGTCAAGCGTAGTACTTCTTCAGGAAGCGACCGTTTATTGGCCTAAAGGGCCTTTCGCCATGCATGTCCATGAGTAGATAGGCTCCACCCTGGTAGACCTTGTCTATGATATATGGGCCTTCATAGTTCGGCTCGAATTTCCCCTACTTGGCACGAATGGCGGGGGCATTTCCATGATCGCCTTGATCTTTGACGGATCTATCTCGATGCCTCGGTGTCTGACGATGAATCCCAGGAATTTGCCCGAGGAAACTCCGAACGCGCACTTGAGAGGGTTCATCTTCAAGTTGTATTGCCGGAGGCGTTGAAACACGATCTTCAGATGCTCTAGATGTTCCTCGTATGATTTACTTTTCACCACGAGATCGTCGATATAGCATTCGACGATTTCATGTATGAGGTCATCGAAGATCTTCATCATGGCCCTCTGATAGGTGGCACCGGCGTTCTTTAGACCGAAGGTCATCACCTTGTAGCAGAATATACCCAAAGGGGTCCGGAAAGCGGTGTGCTTCTGGTCTTCGGGATGCATTTTTATCTGATTGTATCCTGACGAGCCGTCTATGAAGGAGAAAACCTCGTGGGTGGACGTATTGTCAATCATTAGCTCGGTGACCAGTACTGGGAAGTCATCTTTCGGGCATGCTTTATTGAGATCCCGAAAGTCTACACATATGCGTACTGTCCCATTTTTCTTCATCACTGGGACGATATTGGCGATCCAGTCAGGATACCGAACCTCTTGGATGAAGCCAGAGTCGATCAGCTTCTTGACCTCGGCGTTGATGCTCATCTCAAGCTCGAGTCGCATTCTTCGCGGTGCTTGTTTGATTGGCTTGGCGTCCGGGGATATGGCCAGTTTGTGGACAGCAATCTCTGGGTCTAGACCTGGCATCTCGGAATAGTTCCATGCGAAGCAATCTTTATGCCGCATAAGCACGTCTTTTAGTGTAGCCATCTTTTCTTCAGACAGCAGCTCACTGACGAATGTCGGTCGCGGGTCACTTGTCGTCCCCAAATCAATTTTCTTGAGATCATCTGCAGTGGTATGTATTCCATCTTCCAGCTCTTTTGGTGCCGGTGGAAATTCTGAGATCACCTCGTCATCGTTGTTTTCGAAGCACCAGGGAAGGTCATCCATATCCTCGGGCTCTTTTTCTGATAGCGTTATCATGTGACAGGTACGAGCTCGCTTCCAAGACCAATGTGGATCTGGTTCTACCCTCGTGGATTTAGGTTCATGCTTCTGTGGCGGGGTTATCTTCCAGCTATTGGATAAAGCGAACCCGCCTTGCTGATATTGATCTTCGACCCAGTTCTTGAAGGTGAAGCAGTCTTCGATGGGATGTCATATTGCCCTATGATAGCAGCAATAGTCCGGATGAGAGACTTCGCCAGCTTGCTCGGGGTGCTTGGACTCCGGGAGGATAATCAGTTGATGTTTTATAGCAAGATCAAGTATCTTCTTTGTCTTATCCTGGGCAAAAAAGTACGCTCGACCCATCTTCTTTATAAGAGATGAGTCCTGGTTGTTTGGTTCTTGATCACGTGGCTTCTTGGTCCCGCTCTACCGCTGTCGAACGCCTTTCCTGTTCTTTGGCTTGTTTCCGCCTCTGCGTCGGGCCTTTTGTACAACGGGATGACAGGGAGGGTCACTTTCATCTTTCGCAGCCTGTTGAAGAAGGCGTTGCGTCCTTGATTTCTCGTAGATGGCCATTTCGCGATTATGATCGTCTCAAACCTTTTGACCCGCTTCCCTTATAAGCTTGTCCATTTGTTCTTCGAACGACTGACTGGGCATTTTCACATCAGGAGCTCTTTCTGGTTCAAGGTTAGCATCTTCCCACCGAGCATCCCCTTCTTCATCAAAGTCATGTACGACGTAGCAGTTGCGGAGTGGCTCCCATTTCTTGGATTGAACATACCCAAGTCCGGTCGTTTCCATTTTCCCGTTGGGCAATTTCCGCTGAGTTCCAGGAACGTTCCAGATTCTGTTATAGAACCGTGCTTGTCGCGCAGTTTGCTTAAGGGGTACACCTTGGCGTCTCAAGAGTCTCCTTAGCCCGTCTGTGTAATATCTGGGCAAACGGATAGGCTGGAGCCTGTCGAGTGTGGAATCCGCGCCGTGCCAGATTTCCCTCTCCACTTTAGTTTCCCCGGATCGGTAGAATAGGATCACCTTTTCACCTTCTCGCCTGGGAGGGACATAGAACGTCTGCAGCTCTTCCACACTGTAGGTATCAAGCACGTCTAGTTCTTTATGATGTTTGGGCAGAACCATGGCAACTTGCAAACTTTGATCTTCACCAGTGATGGTTTGTATTGAAGGTCGAGCAGAGAATATAGCATGGACCTCATCTTCCGAATCGCTGCCAAAGATCAACATAGGAGTGGATGGTCCTGGTTTGTTGTACTGGGGCAGACCCGAGTAAACTATCTCTTCCTCCTCCTCGGTATCACTCCCGAAGACCGGAATGGTGGTGATAGCTTTATTCTCCGGTTTGTGACATCTCTCTGTGTCTTCAAAGTGTGGCAAGAAGTATTTTGCATCTTCGTACTTGCGAACTTCGTTCACAGAGAATGGGTTTAACTCTCCTGTCACAGTATACTCGAGACCATCCTTGAAGTATTTCATACACTGATGTTGTGTAGAAGGGATGATGTTGTATTCGTGTAACCAAGGCCGGCCGAGCAAAGCATTATAGCAGGTCTTGGCGTCGATGACATGAAATTTAATATCTATGACAAGTAACCCGAAGCACAGTGTCAGTATCACAGACCCGAGAGTTCGTGATGACTGAGCGTCGAACCCGGAGATGGTGATTTTATCACGAGCGAGGTGCTGAACGCTCATGCATATTTCCTTCAACACTCGCATGTTGAGGAGATTGACGGAAGACCCATTATCGACCAGGATTTTGCCTATCTTGATATCGTGACAATATCTGGAGACATATAGGGGACGGTTGTGCTCGCACATCCCAAGAAGGAGATCTTCATCGCCGAAGGTAATATCGGCTGTATGTATTTCTTCCAGCTCGTCCTTCATCTTTTCTTCGGCGAGGAAAGTTTGGAATTGCTCTGGCTCTTGTAACGCCTTGATCAATGAATCTCTTGCTTCTTTTGATAGTAAAAGGGCGTCGAAAATGCTGAGTTGCGAAAATAACTTCCTTAGGTGCGCCAGGATGTTGTAGTCCACCTTACTTTTCTTTGGCGGGTCCTTGGCGGTCAACTCTCTCATGACTTGTTCATCTAGGGCGATATCTTCAGAGACCTTCTCTTTTCCTTTATCTTTTTTGTTCGCGGGTCCGAGATTCTTTTCTGGAAGTGTACGATTGCAGAGCTGGATATTTTCGCAAGCCTTCGGTTCTTCCTCTTTTCCCAAAGTGGACTCTTTAAAGAGAGGGCCAAGAGCCATTTCCTCGTCAGAGTCGCTCCCGAATGTGAGAACTTGTGATCCCCCGGTGTTAATCATGCGACAATTGCCGGTGGTTCTTTTATGCTCCTCGGTCGTATTTCTTTGCTCCAGACGAGTTTTGCATTTCATCCGCTTGAAATGCTGCCGGTGAGCGACATACCCTTGCCACCATCTTTTAAAAGCGTTGCACTCTTCGGTGGGGTGCGCAATCTTCTGATGATATAAGCAGTAGCTAGGATGTGTTTCTGCTTCACCAGGGACGTTTCCTTCGAAGGGTGGTAGCTTCATTCCCATCGATATAGCTTTAGCAAACATTTTCCTCGTCTTGAACTTGTTTTTATCCGCGATGGATATCCTTTGATTCGGCAGAGGTGTTCAACTCTTTCGTCCATTCGCCGGCTTCTGGCCTTTTCAAATATGGCCATCTCACGCTCCCGATCGGCTTTACTTTTCAGAAGAGCTTCGTTTATGAATGCGTCGATCATCTCATCTGATGGCCCTGGAAGTTCCGGTTCAGGACCTGCCCCCAGTCTCTCGGTGCAAGGAGCTCCTTCATCGTTCATTGATGAGTGAGAGATCACATGGCAACTTGCTACGTAATCCTCAGATTTATCTGACGAGTCTTCTCCATCACATCCACCTTCAAGGACGTGGCCGAGGAACTCTTGGAGTGTGATTGGAGTCCGCGCCTTCTGGTTATACTCTTCCAGCGCGTTGACCTGTTTCTGCAGGTCCATGCGCTTGTCGCCAGGCTTCATGGGCTTTTTGGATTTCTTCTTCTTTTTTGAAGATTTCGACGGCTGGGTGTGAGCACTTTGGCTATCACCACCAATCTTTGGAGTTGGGCACGGCTTCAGCATCCCTTCGATGATCTGGGGTTCCAGCAGATTCTTCCACCTGATTGCCGGGCATGTCTGGAGATCATTCAGTATCCTTTTGGTTTTGGCCGAAAGAGCCACCTCCCATGGAGCTTCCTCAACAAAAGAGCACGTTGCCCCCGGTGTGTCCGTCTTCTTAGGAGTGTGCGGTTGTGGTGGGTTTACTTTCCACTTCTCAGACAGCGCAAACTTGCCTTGTAGGTACTGATCCTCGATCCATCCCTTAAAGACGAAGCAATCTTCGATTGGATAGCTTACCGTTTGGTGGTAAGGGCAATAATTGGGATTATTCACTTCGCCGTGTTGCGATGGTCGCCTTGGATTCGGCAAATTGATAAGCCTGTTGCGCATCTCCAGCTCGAATAGTCTCTTCGTTTTATCCCGCGGGAATGAGTAAGGGCGTTTCATTTTCTCATTATAATAGCGCCGTCTCTCCTCCAATTGATCCGTTAGTCTTGGAGCGCTGGGCTGCTGTTGGGTATTTGCAACGAAGGTCGCCTTCCCCTTACCTTTTTCATTCCGCGGTTCCGGCTTCGGATGAGACGGTCTATGACCCATTTGATCCATCTGGGCTAGCTTGTCGATTAAAGCCTGGAACGTAGTCAGTTTGAAGAACATCATGAACTGTGAAATAGTTGCATGAGGGTCTAGGGTGCCTACGAACATGCCCACCACTGGTGCTTCTTCGATGCGCTGTTCGCACTTAGACCACAGATTCCGCCATCGGGTTGCGTACTGAACCCATGTCTCACCCGGCTTTACCCTGGCATTGATCAATGCTGTTATTGGGGTGCGTCCACTAGCACTTGCGAATCGCTGGGTGAACAACAACTCCATTTCTGCAAAAGTTTTGACGGAGTCGTTTAGAAGTTCGGAGTACCATTCGAAGGCTGTCTCCGATAAGCTGCCGACGAATTGGCGGAGCAAAAGTTTATCATCGCCACCAGTATTGTCACAGAGGGCCCTGAACTGAGTGACATGTTGATGGGGATTGCCTGTCCCCTTGTACACATGGAATTTCGGGATCGTATAGCCCGGTGGGTACTTTATCTGATCATACCGGCCTGGATACGGTCGTCCAGTTCTAACAACTTGGTTGGCCGCTTCATTTTCCTGGTGAACTCTTATTTGCTGAGTAATATAGTCATCCAGTGCAGCTTTGGAGATGGTCTCTTCCTTGGCTGCTGATAGAGCCGGCAGAGGGTTTGATGTTTCTCCTCTGTCATCTTCAATTATTACTGGAGGATCTTTGGCTGGGGGATCCGGCTGGATCATCATGCCCACCATATCCTGGAATAGAAGGGTCATTTGTTTTATATTGGCCGCTTGTTCCGCGGTCTCTTTGTCCTTCTTTTCAAGCATTCTTCGAAAGAATTCGGCATCAGTTTCCTGCTCATGGCGTTGCTCCGAGGATGCCTCTGGGCTTGCTTTCGGTCCTGTGAGCGCGGCCATCGTAGTCATCATCTCCTGAAGCTTCTGCTGCTACTCTTGGGCTATGGTCACGGATCGCGTAAGCGGTCGATGACCTGTGGAGATACGGCTATCCTTTTTTCCGGATGTCATATAGACAGTATGCACCACCATGCCCCCAGACTTAGGGCGTTTAGGCTTAGTGCCTTTGACATTTGTCGACGGCACGGGGATTTTTTCCGGCCTTCTCCTCTTATGAGCGGTCGAAGTTGAGGGGGCCGCTACAGTGGGCACCCAAGTAGCCGTCGTCTTTTGTGGCTTAATAGGACGGTTTTCTTCCTGTCGGACCTTCAGCTTCTTCTGCCGACGGGGATAGTCTTGATCAACCACCGACTCTCGGACTTGTCGCCAGATTTTGTAAACTTTGGAAGACAGCCGTTGAGGGGACTGCGCCGGCTTTATTTCTGTGACAGTCTCCACTGGTGGCGGAGATCTTTTCAGTACGGCGGTGGGCGAGTCCCTGCGCACCTTATTCAGCAGCTCAAAACTATTCCCGGTTGGAACAGCAGCATTAACTTCCACCGTTGGAGCTGGTGGAGTTAGCCCAGAGGGGGAGTTGCTCCCAGCCTTCCTTACTCGGCGTCAATGGTGACGTCGAGCATGTCGAGCTGTTGGGGCTAGTTCGGCGATGGGGATGGCTTTGTCTTCCCCCCTGTCCAGATGAGGCGCCGCTGGTGCCAGCCTCTTGAAGACTGACGTCTTTTGAGTAGCGGTATCCAATCTGTCAAAGACAGACCTTCGAGCAGGAACGGAAGCCGGAATAGTCAATCTTGTAAAGACCGACTCTTTGGTAGGAGAAGGCGCCTTGACGACTTCAGGAGCAAAGATGGATATCTTCTTTGGGATGGCCACTTCAGGTGTCATGGGCTTCTTGGCAGGCCCATCGGAGTTCAGGCCCAGTCTGGCGAAGACCGAGGAGTTGGAGCTGGACGACCCGATGAGAGGGGCCGTAGTAGTAGCAAGTCGATCAAAGACCGACTTCTTGGGAGCTTCTGGTGTTGGTACAGGAACGGCGAAGCTCGTTGGAGGGAGCATGGTCCCGAAAAACAATCCAGTAGTGGCCTGAGTGACCTGTTCCACTGGCATCGTGAATAAGGAAGCCGCTTGGGGCCCGTAAGCTACACCTCCAGGGGAGGCGGAGCGTAGGTTGCAGTTGCAGTTGGAACATCTTGCACAAGTGGACGCCATTAATTCTTTGCTTTCTGCAGCAAGCAAAACGCCAAATCTTAGTAACCCGAAACCCAAGGGTAACCATTAGCAAACCGCGATTGGTTCACGAACACGACACACAAAGTGTGGAGTGGAAAGAGGAAAAGGTCCCACCGGGCGTGCCAGAATCTATTCCTCTTCGAAAGACATGGCCGAAGACGCGGCGGACGTCTAGATAAGTTGAGGACTTATGGCCAGAATTGGGCTAAGTCCAATTAAAAATGTTTAACATTTTATTTTTGCTCTGGATATTAAGCCTTTATTTGGGCTCGGCCCTTTTAATAATGCTATGCATTGGGTTCTAACATCTTTTGTCTTCATCAGAACAAAGTGTGTTCTGACAATGCGCCACGTGGCGTGCCAGGCGCTTTGCGCCAGTCAAAGACCGCATTACGCTTCTGTTGGGTAGCGCACACGAAGAGAATACGTGTCACGCTTAGCGCTAAGCGCTAGTTTATTGGTGCATTGCGCTTTTAATTTATGAGCGCGCTGCGCTAGTTTGTTGGCTCGCCAGTGAGTGACACATGGCGCGCTTGGCGTTGGGCGCCAGCCCATGAGCGCAGTGCGCTGTTTCAGAAGCGCAAAGCGCAGGTGGTGTCTATGGTTAACACGTGGCACATTTTGGCGCTAAGCGCCGGTCCAATGAGCGCAGAAGCGCAGTTCATGAGTGCAAGGCACTTTTCAATAGCGCAAAACGCATCTGATCAATTTTAAGATCAAAGAACAAATTTTATGTTCCTCTTAAAGGAGGCTTTGCCTCAATCTTCGAGAACAAAAAGTTCTTGTTTTTATAAAAGGGCTCTGCCTTTATAGATCAAAAATCTGTAAATGAAGTAAAATACTTCTTTTATTATTATTTTTTTTATGATTAGATCTTTTGATCTTTTGCTTTTTATTAAAGACCTTAGTCTTTTTTTAGATCTATGATATTTTTAGAAAACGATTCTTCTTTTTACGAGATGGATTCATCTCTGTTGTTCAAGAATATAGTTCTTTACCTTGAATATGTAGAAATGATCTTCTTCTTTTTCAAGAGCTTGCTCTTCTTTTTCTCAAAGTTTGCAGAGGGCTTTTCTCTCCCTTTTCTGTATCTTATGACTTGAAGTCTAGGGTCCTTTATATAGAGCCAAATGATTTGTTAAATCAGTTTTAAGAGATC
The DNA here is from genome assembly GCA_030015575.1 of Agapanthus africanus. Lineage (NCBI taxonomy): Eukaryota > Viridiplantae > Streptophyta > Magnoliopsida > Asparagales > Amaryllidaceae > Agapanthus > Agapanthus africanus. The sequence continues at coordinate 372,441,248 of JASDDO010000006.1, forward strand.
TTTCTCTGCTTGATTTGGGAATATTTCCCACCGTTGGATCTTTGATCCTAAGGCTTCTGTTTTACAGAAGATAATCTTCTTGTTTTAATAAGATTGAAAAATCTTTCCATAACAGAATTTTAGTTCTGATTAATCAATAATTTATTATTAGTAGATCTTTTGATCTGACGGCGGGGAATTTTTAATCCCAGCGCCGGCGCACCTTGTGCTAGCGCACCTACGTTCGACACGTGGTGCGCAGCGCAGAGCGCAGCGTAACTGCGCTAGTGCACCCGTGTTTGACACGTGGCGCGCAGAGCGCATTGCGCTAGCGCAACCGTGTTTGACATGTGGCGCGCAGCGCAGAGCGCTGGATCTGAAGCGTTGCTTCAACTTTTAAATTTTGAATTTCAAAACAGAGCTTTGCTCTGATTAGGGGAAACAGTCATGTTGATGACGTATTTCCGAACGGGGTCATATTGATGACGTGTTTCATAACGGGGTCATATGGATGACGTATTTCCGAACGGGGTCATGTGGATGACGTATTTCCGAGCGGGATCATATGGATGACGTATTTCCGAGCGGGGTCATGTTGATGACGTATTTCCGAACGGGGTCATGTTGATGACGTGTTTCCGAACGAGGTCATATGGATGACGTATTTCCGAACGGGGTCATGTTAATGACGTATTTCCGAACGGGGTCATATGGATGACGTATTTCCGAACGGGGTTATGTGGATGACGTATTTCCGAGCGGGGTCATGCTGATGACGTGTTTCCAAACGGGGTCATATGGATGACGTATTTCCGAACGGGGTTATGTGGATGACGTATTTCCGAGCGGGGTCATGCTGATGACGTGTTTCCAAACGGGGTCATATGGATGACGTATTTCCGAACGGGGTCATATGGATGACGTATTTCCGAACGGGGTCATGTGGATGACGTATTTCCGAACGGGGTCATGTTGATGACGTATTTCCGAACGGGGTCATGTGGATGACGTATCGTTTGTTATAATGAGACGAATATCAGAGTGGTCTCCAGGTTGTCTGTGAGCCGTTGAGATATGGCTTCTTCTCCTGATGGAGCCTGGGGAGGGAAGGCGTGATTCCTTCTTTGTTTGCGCCCTTAGATTGTGTACAGGGATTGATGTGATATCACCTGTAGGGCATAAATTTTATTTATATATTTTATTTCTTTCCGCGATACTCTATCATTTCAGCTTTTATATCGCGAAGGTCGCGATTGCCCAATCATTTCGGTTATTTTTCACGGTGCCCAATCATTTCGGCTATTTATTTTATTTTTACTCGCTGCTTTTTATTGCGAGTTGCCTAATCATTTCGGCTATTTTGCATGCGTACATTTTTACTTGCTGATTTTGTTGCAAGCTGCCCCATCTTTTCGGCTATTTCGTATGCATGTGTGGCTCGCTAGCTTCTCGCTGCAAGCTTGGAATTAGACACCGATTTCGGCATCAGCACCGCTACAACTGGGGTATTGCCAGGAGCGAATCATCATTTGCCTCTGTCGATGTTAAACAAAGGTGGCTTAGCGAACAGGGTTAAGATTCTGTCGACTAAGGCTTTAGACTTCATGAGCCGTAAGGGTCTCATAAAGGTATTCATCCCTGCGAGTCGTGAGGATCTCGTAGGTGTGTTTTCTCCTTAGGAATCGTGAGGATCCCTAAGTGCATGGTCTCTTATAAGTCGTAAGGATCTTACAAAAGTGCTTTCTCCTTATGAGTCGAGAGGACTTATAAGGGTCGTTCACCGTGCGAACATATCCCTAGTTACGGATAGGACTTTATTAGGGAAATGTTTATTCGCGCCCGTGGATTGTATACAAAGGTCAGCATTGAGCCGCTTGTAGGGCAGCATTGGAGGTTGTGGGGGCTTCTTAAGAACAGGTTCAGATCCCTGTAACTTAAGACTTTTGAATTTTATGAGCCGTGAGAGTCCCAAAAGAGAGTTCTCCTTACGAGTCGTGAGGATCTCGCAAGTGTAATTTCTCCTTAGGAATCGTGGGGATCCCTAAGTGTGTTGCTCCCTTGTGAATCGTAAGGATCTCACGCAGGTGGTTTCTCCTTACGAAGTCGAGAGGACCTTGCAAGTGTCTTTTAACGAGATTGCGCCCTTTCGGGTTTTCATAAAACTCGCCGGTAGCCTTGCTGTTTTTACACACGGAGCCCTTTCGGGTTTTCTTCCGTGCCCATTTTGCTTATGGACATACCGTTTTCTCTTTTTCTTCTTTTTCTAAGAAATGATCTTCTTTTTGCTTATTTTGCTTATGGACATACCATTTTCTTTTTCTTTTTTTTATTCCTTTTTTTTTTGTATCAGCTTCGGAATGCTGTAACCCACAGTAGTTTATCGACGTCTCGGTCAACAGCTAGTTTTAGGATATAGTGGTCCATTGTTAGTTTAAGGAAGTTTCGATCCGTTGTTAATTTAAGGACGTTTCGTTCCACTGTTAGTTTAAGGTCGTTTCGTTCCGTTGTTAGTTTAAGGACGTTTCGGTCCGTTGTTAGTTTAAGGACGTTTTGGGCCGTTGGATGGCTACTACTTATAGAGTTTGGGCTTAGGAAGATAGCGAGCGGACATAGTCGTCGTTATCTATCATTGACCTAGACCGTGACTCGTCAGGCGTAGTACTTTTTTAGGAAGCGACCATTTATTGGTCTGAAGGGCCTTTCACCATGCATGTCCATGACTAGATAGGCTCCACCCTGGTAGACCTTGTCTATGATATACGGGCCTTCATAATTCGGCTCGTATTTCCCCGCTTGGCTCGATTAGGGATCATAGGTCTTTTGACCACTAGCACGAGTTCGCCTTGGCGGAATATCCTCGACCTAGTCAATCTTTCGTATGAGCGCATCATCTTCGCTTTATAAGCCTCTAGATTTTATTGCGCTATGAGCCGGGTTTCATCAAGGGCATCGAGCTCTTCAAGCCGAAGGTGAGCATTCTCTTCGTCTGTTAGCTCGTAATGAACTGCTATTCGTAGAGAGGGTAGCTCTATCTCGAGGGGGAGTACCGCCTCCGTACTGAACACCAATGCGTACGGCATTGTGTTCGTGGCCATTTTGAACGTAGTTCGATACGCCCAGAGAGCTTCATGCTGTCTCTCATGCCTGTCCTTCTTATTTCGAGACACCGTCTTTTTCACAATCTTCGTCAAAGTCTTGTTGAAAGCTTCGGCTAGACCGTTAGCTCGGGGATTATAGACTGAAGAGTATCTCCAATCTATGTTATGCTGTTGTGCGAAGCGGCTGATCTTATGGCTTCTGTAGGCTGGCCCGTTATCGGAAATGATCCGTTGCGGAGTTCCAAACCGATAAATGACGTGTTTCTTGAAGAAATGGAGGATATTCTCCGTCTTCACTTCTCTCAGCGGTAATTCTTCTGCCCATTTGGAGAAGTAATCAGTTGTCGCCAAAATGAATCGATGTCCTCTGGATGACGCTGGTTCGATGGGCCCGATTATGTCGGTCCCCCACATTTCAAACGGCCAGCTAACCACCGTTGGATGTAGTGGATTCGGATGCTGGTGGATAAAGTCCCCGTAAATCTAGCACGAATGGCATTACTTCACGTATTCGAGGCAGTCTTGGATCATCGTGGGCCAATAATAGCCCATCCTTTTGATCTTCAGCTTCATCTTCGGCTCGGCTCGGTGAGAACCGCAGAGTCCGTCGTGAGTTTCTTGAACGACTCTCTTTGCCTCTTCAGGTCCCAGGCATCTTAGCCACAGAGAATCAAATGATCTCTTATACAGGGTATCATTGACGAAAGTGAAAGACAGAGCTCGTTTCATAAGCTGATGTCTTGAGAACGCATCTTCAGGTGTTCGACGGGATTTGAAGTAAGCTATAAAGACTTCCCTCCAATCCTCAGCCTTTTCCTGGTCTTTAATTTATAGAGTCGTTTGCTCGGTCGTTCCCTTTTCTTCGGACGACTCCGGAGATACTTCTGCCGGAGCAAGAACCCGACGGCTTTGCACAACGATCCTCACGTCATCGAGGTTCTCGTCGGCCAGTTCTTTAGCGAGCTTGGCTAATGTGTCCGCTTTGCTATTTTCCGCACGCGGTATGCTCTCCAAGGTGTAGGAAAGAATTTGAGTCAGCAGTCGCTATACTCTCTCGCCGTATTTCACCAACTCGGGCTTGAACGTTTGATAGTCGCCATTTACTTGACTAACGATTAGTTGGGAGTCTCCGTATATGAGGAGGTTTTCAATTTCCATATCAATGGCGATCTCAAGACATGCTATCAGAGCTTCATACTCGGCTTCATTGTTCGTTCTCGGCTCTGTTAAGGAGAAGGCAAAACGCATTATCCCTCCTTGTGGAGTCACGAAGATGAGGCCTACCCCTGATTTGATTATAGGGGTGCTTTGTTTGCGCTTCTTCATGGAGGACGCCCCATCAAAATAGAGTTCCCATTGGGTATCATTCTCTCTTCTCTCCCTGTCGATTGTATCAAACACATGTTCGTCTGGAAATTCGCAGTTCAAGGGAGAACCGGCAGGTATTGGATGTTCAGCGAGGAAGTCGGCGATGGCCTGGCCTTTCACTGCTTTAAGAGGTCGACAAGTTATCGAGAACTCCATCAATAGCAGGGCCCACTTAGCGAGCCGCCCCGTTAATATGGCCTTCGACATCAAATATTTGAGAGGATCCACCTTCGATATGAGATGGACCTCATGTGCCAACGCGTAGTGTCTGAGCTTCGTTATTGCGAAGATCAACGCCAGGCAGTGTTTTTCGATGGGGGAGTAATTGCTTTCTGCCCCCAGGAGAACTCGACTCAGATAATAAAGGGCTCTCTCCTTCCCTTGGTCGTTTTCTTATGCCCACAGCGTGCCTAAAGAACCTTCAAGGGCTATTGTGTATAGGACGAGAGGTTTTTCTTTAACGGGAGCGGCCAGTACTGGCGGATTCTGCAGGTATTGCTTGATTTCGTCCAGTGCGCTTTGGCATTTGCGATCCCAGACGAACGGGATTCCTTCTTCATTAGGTGACTATAGGGACGACACTTGCCTGAGAGATTGGCTATAAATCGCCGGATATACGCGAGCTTCCCTTGGAGAGATCGTAATTGCTTGAGAGTCCTTGGCGGGGGCATTTCCATAATCGCCTTGATTTTTGACGGATATATCTCGATACCTCGGTGTCGGACGACGAATCCTAGGAATTTGCCCGAGGAAACTCCGAACGCGCATTTGAGAGGGTTCATCTTCAAGTTGTATTGCCGAAGGCGGTTAAATACGATCTTCAGATGCTCTAAATGTTCCTCGTATGATTTACTTTTTACCATAAGGTCGTCAATATAGTATTCGACGATTTCATGTATGAGGTCATCGAAGATCTTCGTCATGGCCCTCTGATAGGTGGCACCGGTATTCTTTAGACCGAAGGGCATCACCTTGTAGTAGAATATGCCCGAAGGGGTCCGGAAAGCGGTATGCTTCTGGTCTTCGGGGTGCATCTTTATCTGATTATATCCTGATGTGCCGTCCATAAAGGAGAAAACCTCATGAGTAGACGTATTGTCTATCATCAATTCGGTAACCGGTACTGGGAAGTCGTCCTTCGGGCAGGCTTTATTGAGATCCCGAAAGTCTACGCAGATGCGCACCGTCCTATTTTTCTTCATCACTGGGACAATGTTGGCGATCCAGTCAGGATATTGAACCTCTTGGATGAAGCCGGAGTCGATTAACTTCTTGACTTCGGCGTTGATGCTCATCTCAAGCTCGAGTCGCATTCTTCTCGGCGCTTGTTTGATCGGCTTGACGTCCGGGGATATTGCCAATTTGTGTACAGCAATCTCTGGATCTAGTCCTGGCATCTCGGAATAGTTCCATGCGAAGCAATCTTTATGCTGCATGAGCACGTCTTTTAGCGTAGCCACCCTTTCTTCAGACAACAGCTCACTGACGAAAGTCGGCCGTGGGTCACTTGCCGTCCCCAAATCAATTTTCTTGAGGTTATCTGCAGTAGTATGTATTCCATCTTCCAACTCCTTTAGCGCCGGTGGAAATTCTGAGATTATCTTGTCATCATCATTTTCGAAGCACCAGGGGAGTTTGTCCATATTCTCAGGTTCTTCTTTTGATAACATTATCACGTGACAGGTACGAGTTCGTTTCCAATACCGATGTGGATCTGGTTCTACCCTTGTGGATTTGGGTTCATGCTTCCGCGGCGGGGTTACCCTCCAGCTGCTGGATAGAGCGAACCTGCCTTGCTGATATTGATCTTCGACCGAGTTCTTGAAGGTGAAGCAGTCTTCAATAGGATGTCCTATTGCCCTATGATAGGACCAATAGTCCGGATGAAGGACTTCGCCTGCTTGCTCGAAGTGCTTGGACTCCGGGAGTGTATCAGTTGATGTTTTATGGCAAGATCAAGTATTTTCTTTGTCTTGTCTTGGGCAAAAGAGTATGCTCGACCCATCTTCTTTATAAGAGATGAATCTTGTCCGCTTGATTCCTGATCGCGTGGCTTCTTGGACCCTCTTTGTCACTGTCGAACTCCTTTCCCGTTCTTTGGCTTGTTTCTGCCTCTGTGTCGGGTCTTTTGTATAACGGGTTGACAAGGAGGAGCATTTTCGTTTTTCACAGCCTGCTGAAGGAGGCGTTGCGTCCTGGCTTCCTCGTAGATGGTCATTTCGCGATTATGGTCGTCTCGAACCTTTTGACCTGCTTCCCTTATAAGCTTGTCCATTTGTTCTTCGAACGATGGACTAGGCATTTTCACGGCGGGAGACCTTTCTGATTCAGGGTTAGCATCTTCCCACAGAGCATCTCCTTCTTCATCAAAGTCATGTATGACGTAACAGTCGCGGAGTAGCTCCCGTTTCTTGGATTGAACATACCCAAGCCCGGTCGTTTCCATTCTCCCGTTGGGCAATTTTCGCTGAGTTCCGGGGACATTCCAGATCTTGTCATAGAACTTAGCTTTTCGAGCGGTCTGTTTGAAGGGTACGCCTTGGCGCTTTAACAGCCTTTTTGGTCCGTTCGTATAATATCTGGGCAAACGGATGGGCTGGAGCCTGTCGAGTATAGACTCCGCGCCGTGCCAGATTTCTTTCTCCACTTTGGTTTCCCCGGATCGGTAGAATAGGATCGCCTTTTCACCTTCTCGCCTGGGAGGGACATAGAACGTCTGTAGCTCTTCCACATTGTAGGTATCAAGCGCGTCTAGTTCTTTATGATGCTTGGGTGGAACCATGGCAACTTGCAAACTTTGCTCTTCATCAGCGAAGGTTTGTATTGAAGGCCGAGCAGAGAATACGGCATGGAACTCATCTTCCGAGTCGCTGCCGAAGATAAGCATAGGAGCGGACGGTCCCGGCTTGCTGTACTGGGGTGGCCCTGAATAAACTATCTCTTCCTCTTCCTCGGTATCACTCCCGAAGACCGGAATGGTGGGTATAGCTTTGTTCTCCGGTTTGTGACATCTCTATGTGTCCTCAAAGTCTGGTAAGAAGTATTTTGCATCTTCGTACTTGCGGACTTCGTTCACGGAGAATGGGTTTAGCTCTCCTGTCACAGTATACTCGAGACCATCCTTGCAATACTTCACACACTGATGTTGTGTAGAAGGGATGATGTTGTATTCGTGCAACCAGGGCCGACCGAGCAAAGCATTGTAGCATGTCTTGACGTCAATGACACGGAGATGTCCGTGATGAGAAGCCCAAAGCGTAACGTCAGTATTACGGACCCAAGCGTCCGTGATGACTGGGAATCAAATCTGGAGATGGTGATTTTATCGCGAGCGAGGTGTTGAACGCTCATGCAGATTTCCTTCAACACCCTTACGTTAAGGAGATTGACGGAGGACCCATTGTTGACCAGGATTTTACCTATCTTGATGTCATGACAGTATCCGGAGACATATAGAGGACGGTTGTGCTCACATGTCCCAAGGAGGAGATCTTCATCGCCGAAGGTGATATCGGCTGTGTGTACTTCTTCCAACTCGTTTTTCATCTTTTCTTCGGCGAGGAAAGCTTGGAATTGCTCGGGTTCCTGCAGTGCCTTGATTAAATAATCTCTCGCCTCTTTGGATAGCAGAAGGGCATCGAGAATACTGAGCTACGAGGGTATCTTCCTCAAGTGTGCCAGAACGTTGTGATCCACCTTATTTTTCTTTGGCGGGTCCTTTGATGCCAGCTCTTTGATGGCTTGGTCATCAAGGATGATATCCTCGGGGACCTTTTCTTTTCCCTTATCTTTTTTATTTGACCCACTGTTCGAGGGACCAAGATTCTTTTCGGGCAGCGTACGATTGCGCAGCTGAATATTTTCATAGGTCTTCGGTTCTTCCTCTTTTCCCGAGATGGATTCTTTAAAGAGAGGGCCAAGAGCTATTTCTTCATCAGAATCGCTCCTAAAGGTGAGAACTTGCGATCCCCCAGCATTGACCACGCGACAGTTGCCGATAGTTCTTTTATGCTCCTCGGTCGTACTTCTTTGCTCCCGAGGAGTTTTGCGTTTCATTCGCTTAAAATGTTGTCGGTGAGCAACATATCCCTGCCACTATCTTTTAAAAGCATTGCACTCTTCGGTGGGGTGTGCGATCCTCCAATGATATAGGCAGTAGTTAAGATGTATTTCTGCTTCACCAGGAATGTTTCTTTCGGAGGGTGGCAGCTTCATTCCCATTGATATGGCTTTGGCGAACCTCTTCCTCGTCTTGAACCTGTTTTTATTCGCAATGGAGGTATTTTGGTCTGGCAGGGATATTTCAGCCCTTTCGTCCAGTCGCCGACGTTTGGCCTTTTCAAATATGGCTATCTCACGCTCCCGATCAACTTTGCTTTTCAGAAAAGCAAAGTTGATGAATGCATCAATTATTTCATCTGATGGTCCCAGAAGTTCCGGCCCAGGCCCTGCCCCCAGTTTCTTTGTGCAAGGAGCCTCTTCATCATCTATCGACGAGTGAGAGATCACATGACAACTTGCCACGTAATCTTCAGATTCATCCGACGAGTCTTCTCCATCATTTCCGTCCTCAAGGACGTGGCTGAGGAACTCTTGGAGCATGATTGGAGTCCGCGTCTTCTGGTTATACTCTTCCAGCGCGTCAATCTGCTTTTGTAGGTCCGTACGCTTGTCGCCAGGCTTCACGGGCTTCTTGGATTTCTTCTTCCTTTTCGAAGACTTCGACGGCTGGGTGTGCGAGCTTTGGCTATCACCACTGATCTTTGGAGTTGGGCGCGGCTTCAGCATCCCCTCGATGATCTCAGGTTCCAGTGGATTCTTCCATCTAATTGCCGGACATGTGTGGAGATCCTTCAGCATTCTTTTCGTCTTGGCTGAAAGAGAGACCTCCCATGGAGCTTCTTCTATAAAAGAGCATGATGCCCCCGGTGTATCTGTTTTCTTGGGAGTGCGTGGCCGAGGCGGGTTCACCTTCCAATTCTCAGATAATATGAACTTGCCCTGCTGGTATTGATTTTCTATCCAGCTTTTGAAGATGTAACAATCCTCGATCGGATGGCCCAACATTCGGTGATAAGGGCAATAGTTAGGATTGCTAATGTCGCCTGGTTGTGCTGGGCGTCTTGGCTCTGGGAGCGTAATGAGCCTGTTGCGGAGTGCAAGCTCGAATAACCTCTTTGTCTTGTCTCGAGGGAACGAGTAAGGGCGACTCATTTTATCTTCGAGAGATCGAGTTCTGTTATTTTGGCGATCAACTGGTCTCGAGCCACCAGGCTGCTGTTGAGCATTGGCCATGACGATCGCTTTCCCCTTTCCCCTCTCGTTTCGAGAGTCTGGTTTTTGAGGAGATGGTCTATGACCCATCTGGTCAATTTAGGCCAGTTTGTCGATCAAGGCTTGGAAAGTGGTCGGCTTGAAGAACATCATGAACTGGGAGATAGTCGCATGAGGGTCCAAAGTGCCCACGAACATACCCACCGCCGGTGCTTCCTCGATGCGTTGTTCGCATTTTGACCACAGATTCCGCCATCGTATGGCGTATTGGACCCATGTCTCGCCTGGCTTCACCCTGGCATTAATCAATGTCGTTATCGGGGTGCGTTCACTGCACTTGCGAATCGCTGGGTGAATAACAGCTCCATTTCCGCAAAAGTCTTGACGGAGTCATTCGGGAGTTCAGAGTACCATTCGAAGGCCGTTTCTGACAAGCTGCCGACGAATTGACGGAGCAAAAGTTTATCATCACCCCCGGTGTTGCCGCAAAGAGCTCTGAACTGGGCGACGTGCTGGTGAGGATTGCCTGTACCCTTATACACATGGAATTTAGGGATTGTGTATCCCGGCGGGTATTTTATTTGGTCATACCAGCTTGGATACGGTCGCCCAGTTTTGACGACTTGGCCGGCCGTTTCATTCGCCTGGTGAGCTCGTATTTGATGAGCTATGTAGTCGTCCAGTGCGGCCTTGGAAATGGTTTCCTCCTTGGCTGCTGAAAGAGTCGGAGGAGGATTAGATGTCTCCCCTCTATCGTCTTCAATAATGATCGGAGGGTCTTCAGCTGGAGGATATGGCTGTAACATCATCCCTACCATGTCTTGGAAGAGAAGCGCCATTTGTTTTATGTGGGCAGCTTGTTCTGCTGCTTCTCTGTCCTTCTTTTCAAGGACCCTGTGTAGGAAGTCAGCATCAGTTTCTTGTTCGTGACGCTGCTCTGATGATGCCTCCGGGCTTTCTTTTGGCCCGACAAGTGTGGCCATTGCATTCAGCATTTCCTGAAGCTTCTGTTGCTGCTCCTGAGCTCTTGTGATGGATCGGGTGAGCGGTCGGTGGCCCGTAGAAGCGCGGCTATCCTCTTTCCCGGATGCCATATAAACAGTATGCACCGTCATGCCCCCAGACTTGGGGCGTTTGGTCTCAACATCTTTGCGTTTTGCCGTTGTCACAGGGGCTTTCTCTGGCCTCCTTTTCTTTTGAGCAGTTGACGTTGAGGGGGCCGTTGCAGCGGGCACCCAGGCAGTTGTTGTCCTTTGTGGCTTGCTAGGACGACCCTCTTCCTGCTGAACCTTCAGCTTCTTCTATCGGCAAAGATAGTCTTGATCGATCACTGACTCTTGGACACGTCGCCAGACTTTGTAAACTTTGGAGGACAGCCGCTGAGGGGGCTGATCCGACTTTGCTTCTGTAACATTCTCCACCGGTGGCGGAGATCTTTTCAGTACGGCGGTAGGAGAGTTCCTGCGCACCTTATTCAACAATTCAAAGTTGTTCCCGGTTGGAACAACAGCATTGTTTTCCACCGTTGGGGCTGGTGGAGTTAGCCCAGAGGGAGAGTTGCCCCCAGCCTTCCTTACTCGGCGCCAATGGCGACGTCGAGCGTGTCGAGCCGACGGTGTTGGTTCGGTGATGGGAATGGCTTTGTCTTGCCCTCTATCCAGGTGAGGGGCCGTTGCTGGCGTCAGCCTCTTGAAGACTGATGTCCGTTGAGAAGCAGTATCCAATCAGTCAAAAACAGATTTCTGAGCGGGGACGGGAACCGTAGTGGGAGTCGGAACAGTCAGTCTTGTAAAAACCGACTCTTTGGCGGGAGAAGCTGCCTTGACGACTTCAGGAGCAATGATTGCTATCCTCTTTGGAACAACCTTTTCTGAGATTGCAGGCTTCATCATGGGCCCACAGGAATTTTGGCCTGGTCTGGCGAAGACTGAGGCGCTGGAGCTGGACGACCCGTTGAGAGGGGCCGCGGTAGTAGCAAATCGATCAAAGACCGACTTCTTGGGAGCTTCTGGTGTTGGTACGGGGGTGCTGAAGCTCATCGGTGGGAGCATGGCCCCAAAGAACAATCCGGTGGTGGCCTGAGTCACCTGATCTACCGGCATCGTGAACAAGGAGGCCGCTTGAGGCCCGTAAGCTATGCCTCCAGACGAGGCGGAGAGTGAGTTGCAGTTGCAGTTGGAACACTTCACGCAAGTAGATGCCATTGCTGTTTCACTTTCTACGCCAAGCAAGAAACCAAATCTTAGTACCTCGAACCCAAGGGCAACAATATCAAACCGCGATTCTTTCGCGAACACGATACACGAAGTGTGGATTGGAAAGTGGAAAAGGTCCCACCGGGCGTGCCAGAATTTGTTCCCTGTCGAAGGACACGACCGGGACATTGGGACGTCAGGCCTGAAATTCGAGGGCAGATGCTAATTGGTGCTATCCGTCCACCTCTCCGAAGATGCCAAGTTGATTTATGGCACCGTGTATCGAAAGTTTAAACGGATGCGGCTGATGTAGCAGACTTTGTCAGTTCCCCCTCGTTTGTGAGGGGTTTTTGATTGTGGGGACGCTCTGCCCTGCAGGCGCAAGCCCCTGCAGTTAATTACGCTACCGCATCGCGGTAACAACTTTCTCTTTCTCCAGATGGTCACTTCGTGTCGTGGTTGTTTGTTTTGTTTGTGGTTGCCCGTGGATTGTATACGGAGACTAATGTATGTTGTCGCCCGTAGGGCGTGGATTAGTCCAAATCCGTATTTTCTTAGATTTGGATTTTGGTTTGGGTTTAAGGATACGTTAGCCTCATTTGAGACTAAGATCAACTTAAACGTATGTTAAGGATACGTTAGTCTAATTTTTAGACTAAGATCAACTTAACAGGATCATTTAGATTCGACAAAAGAGCAATTGGGCTCTATTGTTTAGTTTAGGGACATTGCGGTCGATTAGTTTAAGGACATTACGGTCCATTGTTAGTTTAAGGACATCTCGGTCCATCGGTAGTTTAAGGACATCTCGGTCCAGTTTAGAGACATCGTAGTCTATAAGGTTTAGGGACGTCGTAGTCCATGAGTTTAAGGACCCCACGGTCCGGTTTAGAGACATCGTAGTCTATAAGGTTTAAGGACATCGTAGTCCATGGGCTTAAGGACCCCACAGTCCGGTTTAGAGACATCGTAGTCTATAAGGTTTAAGGACATCGTAGTCCATGAGTTTAAGGATCCCACAGTCCGTGAGATGTGTGGTTGTCGGGACCTGTCACCTCTCTGAAGACGTTGAAGGATTACAACGACAGATATCAGAGGAGTAAAGAGATATACCCTTGAACCGGTGTGAATTGATTGGAAGATCTGTAGCCCAGTTTGAGACTAAGATCTGTTGAATATTTGTGAGCAGATGGGCTCAGTTCAATATAAGTTGAGGACTTATGTCCAGAATTAGGCTAAGTCCAATTAAAATGTTTAACATTTTTAATTCTGGCTATTGAGCCTTTACTTGGGCTTGGCCCTTTTAGTAATGCGGAGCATTAGGTCCTGAAATTTTTTGTCTTGTATTGAATGCATAGCATTCATCAGAACAAAGTGTGTTCTGACAGTGCGCCACGTGGTGCGTCAGGCGCTTTGCGCCAATTAAAGAGCGCGTTGCGCTTCTGTCAAGTAGCACACACAAAGGTGACACGTGTCGCGCTTAGCGCTCAGCGCTAGTTTATGAGCACATTGCGCTTTCAATTTATGAACGCTTTACGCTAATTTGGTGGTGCACCGGTGAGTGACACGTGGCGCGCTTGGCGCTGAGCGCCAGCCCATAAGCGCAGTGCTCTGTTTTAAAAGCGCAAAGCGCAAGTAGTGTCTATGGTTGACACGTAGCGCGTTTTGGCGCTGAGCGCCGGTCCAAGAAGCGCAATAGCGCAGTTCATGAGTGCAAAGCACTGTTCAGTAGCGCAAAGCGCATCTGATCAAATTTATGATCAAAGAACAAGTTTATGTTCTTCTTTTAAAGGAGGCTTTGCCTCAAGATTCAAGAACAAAAGTTCTTGTTTATAAAAGGGCTCTGCCTTTGTAGATCAAGGATCTGTGAATGAAGTAAATGCTTCTTTTATTTTTATGATTAGATCTTTTGATCTTTTTCTTTTTATCAAAGACCTTGGTCTTTTGTAGATTTGTAATCCTTTAAGAAGATAGTTCTTCTTTTTTAATGAGATGATTTCATCTCTGTTGTTCAATAATTAATTCTTTACCTTGAAAAAATGATCTTCTTTTTCTAAGAGCTTGCTCTTCTTTCTCTTTGAGTTTTTCTCAAATTTTGCAGGGGGGTTTCTCTATATGAGACTTGAAGTCTTAGGGCCATTATATAGGGCCAATTGATTTGTTAAATCAGTTTTAAGAGATCTTTCTCTGATTGATTTGGGAATATTTCTCACCGTTGGATCTTTGATCCTAGGGCTTCTGCTTTGTAGAAGATAATCTTCTTGTTTTAATAAGATTGGAAAGATAACAGAATTTTAATTTTGATTAATTAATAATTTATTATTATTAGATCTTTTGATCTAACGGTGGGGAATTTTTAATTCCAGCGCTGACGCACATTGCGCTAGCGCACCTACGTTCGACACGTGGCGCGCAGAGCGCAGCGCAACTGCGATAGCGCATCCGTTTTTGACACGTGGCGCGCAGCGCAGAGCGCTGGATCTGAAGCGTAGCTTCAATTTTTGAGTTTTAAAATTTTAAAACAGAGTCTTGCTCTGATTGGGGGTGCGCTGCCTAGGGCGCAACGCACCTGGCGCTAGCGCGTCTGTGTCTGACACGTGACACGCAGCGCGCCTAGCGCTGAATTTGAAACGTTACTTCAATTTTCAAATTTTGAATTTTAAAACAGAGCTTTGCTCTGGTTGGGGGAAACACCACCACTGGGTTTTACTAAGCATCAAGCATGCTATTTTTAAAAATATGGGGTGCTAAGCTACACTATCCTAGAATCTTAACAAGATGATTAGGGTTTTAGCATGATATATAAACACTTTACACTAAGTGAAAGAAAATACAACCTTTGAAGATCGTGTCCATCACTTTTAAATCTCCGGGTAGTAGTCCCTATGACTTCTCGTAGCTCCACTTGAGATTGGATCGAGCCTCCTTCATGACCTTCGTGCCGAAAATGATCCACCCGAGACTTCTCTAATACAAGCTACCTCTTCACTAATCTTTCTTTAGTGAGGGAAACACCCTAAACTCAAATGCTAATCAAATGTAGGATGGTGAAGTAGGGTTGTAAGCTCACTTAGGATTTTCACAAGCTCTAAGGTTCACAACTCATGTGATGGTTAGGGCTTGGAGGAGGAGGAGGAGGAAGAAGGAAATGGGAGAGATAAAGAAAATGAGCTAGCATGCAAGCATAGAAAAAAATGAAGTGAAGAAATGGCTTATCTATTCTCACAATTATTGAAGCATCAATTAAAAACCAATAATCAAATGCAACCATGCTTCTATAGTGTAGAATAAAAGAATAAAGAATAGATCAAGCCATGCTTCACCCATTCCATAAAAATCTCCCCATTTTCCTCCCCATTTTCTATTTTCTAAAAATAGAAAATACAACCATACTCCATAATATATATATATATATATTAATATATATATTAAGAAAATAATTAGTGAGCTATAATATTAGTTAATATATAATTATATCAAATAAAAATATATATCATATTATTAAATCAACACTTGATTCAATAATCCGGTTATATCATATGTAACCGACTAATATCATTTATCTGTATATCACATTATCAAATCAACACTTGATTCAATAATCCGGTTATATCACATATAACCTAACCGATATCAAATTACCGCCAGATTAGAATACGGTATCACATACTCGTATTTAATCAGGCCCCCCGCACATATCAACATATCTGCCCTACTTCGTTTCTCTTGAACTAGGAAAGCTCTGTGTGGGACTCTAAAGACTCGTCAATACGCCAGCAGTAGGTAATGATCACATCAGTTTCCCACAAGCCGTCAGCGGTACTAGCTGGACGTAACGGCTACCCAGGTATTGAGCGAATATAAGATCAACAAGCAAGCTTGTCCAAACTCCCATGAAGCCTATAAGTAACACTTACCGTACAGTCCGGTCTCTTCGTCTGATATGTCGCATATCAAGTCTAGGGGTGGAATCATCAGACCCCAGTAACTTGATAATTCATGCCAATGTGTGGCTCATAACGGTTCGAGAAACTACTGATAGCACTTACCAGTAAATATCATCAGCCCTGGTCAGGGACTTACCGTTATAGCCAATCGAGCATAGCGCAACATCAACTCCCTATACCGGAAGAAACGAAACCCCTCCTATCGCTCACTGCCTCCATGTGACTCGGGACTGTACCCAAAATCCACCTGTTTGCACGACTCCTTTGAGCCGTGGTAGGGAGGAAATCGAAGCACAGTGGGAACCACACAATAAACTATGACGATCTTGGATCTACAGACTAACATGTACCAGTGTCACCAGAGAACTGCTATCTGACGATAGGTATGGTACCATATAGGAGTTTTCGGCAAGTTCTGTTCTGTGTACCCATTCTCCAATGAGCACATGTGTATAATCTTTGATGTCAAACACCAATGGTTATGGGATCAACCATCGTCCCATATAGGGTCAAGAAACTTACACACTAGTCTACTCTGGAATATCGATGCCCTGTCTCGATATCCCCTTGACTAGGAATAATTAAAGGATGTGCTTGTGGACTATCCAGGTCCCAGTAGTATGATCCGCATCATAGTCCTAGTAGTCAAGCTAATGTCCTAAAGGCTTTATCAACATGTATAAGAGAGACAGTATAATAATACTAAGTGTACATGTTAAGATAAAGAGCAACCAGATAGCATACTATCATGTTGAGCAAGAAAGTCCTCTATATATATGTCTAAGCATCCCCTATATCATACAATAATGGCCTCTAGGGCATACATATTCCTAACAATCTCCCACTTGTATTAAGGCCAGTTGTTGTAGTATCTCATACTCAGTATCCCAAAAAGTCTCTCAAACTGCGTCTGGGGGAAGGCCTTTCGTGAGTGGATCCGCTACGTTGTCCTTCGTGTCAACTCTCCTGACCTCGATCTCCCATCAATCTATTATCTCCCGGATCAGGTGATACCGCCTAAGAATATATCTTAATCGCTGATGGGACCGGGGTTCCTTGGTCAAAACGACAGCTCCATTGTTATCACAATACACAGGTATTGGATGCTTAATGGATGGAACCACACCAAGTTCAGCTATGAACTTCTTCATCCAGACAGCCTCTTTGGCAGTATCGTTGGCAGCGATGTATTCAGCCTCCATCGTCGAGTCTGCTACGGTATCTTGCTTGGAACTCTTCCAACTTACCGCCCCTCCGTTGAGGGTAAAGACAAAACCCGAGATCGACTTACTGTCGTCCTTATCATTCTGGAAGCTCGAATCGGTAAATGACTCCACCTGGAGTTCTCCATTACCATACACCAAGAACATTTCTTTAGTCCTTCTCAAGTACTTAAGAATGTTCTTCCCAGCTATCCAGTGCTTTTCAGCAGGATCTGATTGATACCTACTCACTACACCTAGTGAGTAAGCTACATCTGGTCTGATACATAACATCGCATACATAATAGACCCGACTGCCGAAGCATAGGGTATCCCTTGCATGCGAGCCCTCTCCAAATTAGTGTTGGGAGACATCTATTTGGAGAAAGTGATTCCTGAGAAAGCGGGTAAATTACCAAGCTTAGAATCTTCCATACTAAACCTCTTTAGTATAGTGTCTATGTACCTGAATTGGGACAATCTCAACATCCGTTTAGATCTATCTCTATAGATCTTTATCCTCGGGATATAAGAGGCATCACCTAGATCTTTCATGGAGAACTTTTGTGATAAGAAGAGCTTGACCGAGTGTAGCATAAGAACATCATTTCCTATCAAGAGTATGTCATCCACGTACAATACGAGGAAAACAACCTTACTCTCTACAACCTTCTTATATATACATGGTTCATCTACATTTTTGATGAAGTCAAACTCTTTAATAGCTTCATCAAAACAGATGTTTCAGCTCCGCGATGCCTGCTTTAATCCGTAGATTTAGTTAAGCAGCTTGCACACGCTTCCGCTGTCTACGAAGCCCTCTGGCTGTGTCATGTACATGCTCTCTTCTAAATCACTATTTAGAAAAGCGGTCTTGACGTCCATCTAATAGATTTCGTAGTCATGGCATACAGCAATGGCAAGTAAGATTCTGATGGACTTAAGCATGACGATAAGAGAAAAGGTTTTATCATAGTCGACACCTGGTCGTTGACGAAAACCTTTTGCTATAAGTCTAGCTTTGAAGGTCTCAACATTTCCATCTACACCAATTTTCCTCTTAATGATCCACTTGCTCCCGATGAGTTTTACCCCTTCAGAAGCAACTTCCAAAGTCCATACTTTGTTGGTGTACATGGATTCCATCTCAGATCGCATAGTATCTAGCCATTTCACAGAGTCTCCACTTATGATGGCCTGCTCGAAACTAGTTGGGTTATCATCTTCCATGATGCAATCCTCGCTCCCACCGTCTATGAGAAAACCGTAGTATCTCTCAGGTGGATGAGGAACCCTACTAGATATGCAGAGTGGCTGAGGTTCGTTGGGGACTATTGATTCCTCCAGTTCTACCAAATTGTCAGTTATAGTTTGTGTTGCTGGAACTTCTTCCAGTTCTACCTCATTACCACTAATTTCTTTCACAAGAAATTCCTTTTCTAAAAAGGTGGCATATTGAGAAACAAATACCTTTTGTTCCTCAGTGTGGTAGAAGATATATCCATATGAATCCTTTGGATATCCCACAAAGTTGCACAAAACTGACCTTGCCTCGAGCTTATCCGAATTTTTCTTTTTAACATAGGCCGGACAACCCCATATCTTAACTCGTTTAAGAGATGATCTCTGCCCATTCCATATCTCATATGGAATGGCAGGTACGGATTTGGTTGGTACCCTATTCAATAGGTATGCAGCTGTCTCAAGTGCATAACCCTAAAAGGAAATGGTAACTTAGCATTACTCATCATAGAGCGCATCATATCTAATAGGGTGCGATTCCTCCGCTCCGAAACTCTATTGTGCTGTGGTGTATACAGAGGAGTAAGGTGAGATAGAATCCCATTTTCTTTTAAGTAGTCTCTGAATTCCATGCTCAAGTATTCTCCTCCTCGATCAGATTGTAGGACTTTAATACTTTTACCCATATGGTTCTTAACTTCATACTTATATTCCTTGAATTTCTCAAAAGATTTTGATTTGTGTTTCATCAAGAACACATGTCCGTATCTTGAGAGATCGTCGGTGAATGTACTAAAGTACGAGGAACCATTCCTGGTATATGTAGACATAGGACCGCATATATCACTATGTATCAGTCTCAAGAGTTCAGCAGCTCTTTCTCTGTGTCCAGTAAACTGAGTTTTGGTTATCTTGTCTTTGAGACATGACTCGCAAGTTTCATAAGGTGTAAATTCGAACAGATTCAAATATCTATCTTTATGCAACTTAGCTTGTCTTGTCGCAATGATATGACCTAGTCTACAATGCCACAAGAAAACTTCGTTCATTTCTGAACTTTTCCTTTTGTGTGTGTTTTGTATGTTTAGAACTGTGCTTTGATTCAGAACGTATATACCGTTACACAACGTACTAAAACCAATCAACACTTGATTTAGGAAAATGTTCATAACATTATCCTCTAATACAAAGTTATGTCCTTCTTTATGTAATAAAGAAACTGATATAATATTGCACATCATATTTAGTACGTAATAACAGTCGTTCAAAATCAATGTATTACCATTTGGTAATACTAGGTGATATTCGCCCAACTGCTTTGGCTGCAACAATTGCACAATTCCCTACTTTTAAAGACATATCACCCTTTCCCGATTCTCTACCTCTTCTTAGTCCATCTAACAAATTACAGACGTAGGATCCTGATCTGGTATCCAATACCCAGGACATAGAGCAAACTGAGAAACGGTTCTCGGTAACGAACACACATGAATAAGATGCATCATCATGCTTTTTCTTCGTTCGGGTTGCATAGGAATCCTGATATTCGCCTATTCCTAGCTCAGACTTATGACAATCATAAGAAAAAGCGGAACCAACGTTCTCCAGCTCTGTATAATAAGTGGGTTCGGTCAATACATCCATATTATTATCTTGATTAAGGCGTGTCATTGGTCGCTACCTGGAGAGAGAGAGAGAGAAGGAAATGCTTTAGCGTGCGCTCTTTGCAAGATTAGATTGGTTATTATCTTATCTAATCAGGATGGCTCCCACTGTTTTAATCAAATCTTCCTTCAAATCATAAAAGGTAAGATAAGCCGGAATTAATTACACCCTACAAGTTCGCCAATCGGTCAGCCAGGCAGGTATTGGTACTCTGAGAGAATCTCATCATACTTTCGCATGGAACTAATGAAATAACCTCGTTTCTGCAGGGGTATAACCCCGTTAACACCTTTCTTAGACACCTACTGGATCAGCTAATTGTAAAGTGGAAAACTCTCACAGGAGTAACACTTACTCGCAGTGTGTATCGTAATCCAACTATCTCATAGAAGGTATACAATCTCATTGCAAATTTCAATACTTGAAATTCCCAATATCTATTTTTACCCCTGGCAACTTATGACCTTAACTATGGTCAACAAATCATAAGCGCTAGCCAAGTTCAACCCGTCATTTCGTGATTGAATTAAACCCACCAGCATGACTCTTAAGTCAACAAGGTCGTACGACTACCCTAATCCAATCGCATCATATGTGGAAGATAAGCACTAATCAGCTACCGCATACTACGCCTTGACTATGGTCAACAAACGCAGCACGAATACTAAATAGCACTAATCTAAAATGACGGAGGGTTACGACTGGTATTTTTGTAGAAAATCTTTAACGTAATGAACTTGATATCGTTGTAAAATCTAGTGATTTGAAAAGGAGTGGTTTTTGTAGCATTTGCTAGTTTTGCTAAAGAGGCCACTCCCGACGAAGGGATCTCGACTCTTTCCTCATCGAATGAGGTGTTAGATATTCATCAAGGAATACCACTATGCAAAGCAAGAACTAGATAAGCTATCAAAAACAAAACCGAGTGGGTTGTAGCATTTGCTAGTTTTGCTAAAGAGGTCACTCCCGGTGAAGGGATCTTGGCTCTTTCCTCATCGAATGAGGTGCGGGATATTCATTAAGGAATACCATTATGCAAAGTAAGAACTAGAGATACCTTTTAAAAAAATTTGATTCTACAACATATTTAGGTTTCTTTTCTTTCCATTAATCTCATTGATGAAGTCCCATCATTTATATTTCCCTAAATATCATAGAAAAGAAACGAAAATAGAACGTACGCTTATGCCATCTGCATTCGCCACAGGGCCCCGTCATGCACCGTTAAATTACTTAACTAACGGCAGAGCGGGGGCTGGAGTAGCGCGGGTACAAAACATAAACGACGTTTATTATATATATCATATATATACTGCACTCGTCTCACGCATTTATATGATCACATCACAGAACTCAAACAGCAGAAGTCAACATATGAAATATTGGATATATTAGGAGATCCGTGTTTTAAATTTAGCTAGTAATGAAAAACACGGCTTCCACGGTTGTGATAAATAGCCAAACCCACACACCTACGCAAGGCACAAAGCCTCTCTAAAACGAACAGAATCACGCTCTGTAGGATTTGAACCTTAGGCCCCTACGAGAGCGGAAAGCAACCCTGCCAATTCTATAGTTTGGAGACTCGGTCTCGACTCCTCGAGATGGTCTCCCACTGAACTCCAGAACCCGGTTACTTGTGCTCCCTGCCTTGGGTCTATCCTAATGCAGAAAATTAAATAATATACATCAATGTTGATATCATCCTTAACCCGGAAATGTCCCAATAAAAGAATATTACATACATTTTATTACATGAATGAAAATGAAAAACTCTCATCTTACGCAAAAACTCCCGGCTATTCAATCACGACGATCCAATATAACATATCATAGCAACACATAAACATCCCATGTCATCAATGTAAGTACATATGCGTATCCCGAATGTCGTTGACATATAACAACGATATCGGGGATACACCACATATTACACTTACGGTCGCAGAAAAGAAATGAAAAACTATAATAATTAGAATCCGCATTTTCCTTAGACAGCATAAAACCGGAATATCTCATATTCCGGATTTCATGCCTAACCAGATAAACCTTGCATTTTAGTCTCAAATCGAAAGCACTTTTCAATAACTTGGTCGGGTAGTTCAACAAGATTCCCGACTACCTGGTCGAATGCTCGTCGGGAACTTTAGTAGATGGCCGCACCCCCAATGCCGTCGACGAAGTGCACTTAGGCGGAACACCGTGGACGCAAGCACCCGTGTGGATGCTTTTGGCAACGGAGTTCTCCTAAAGTCACTTGGTCGAGGCTGTAAGGCATGGCTATTTAGTAATGTTATCCGGCGAGTATTCGCGTACTATACGAGATTGCGACGGTGTTTTGATCCGAATCAAAACTCCATGGCAATCGATCAATAGAGACTAAAATGCTAGATTTACAATTAGCAAACTAGTTTTCATAAAACTAATTAAAGTGGATTCTAAATATTATATCATATATCAAACTTAAATCCGAAACGATGTTAAAAGATGACTACGAAACACTCCGATTAGCCCCAACTTAAAAGATAACATCACATGAAATCTGGGCTAAACAAACATAACCTGAAACCCAAAAATCCTCACACTAGAACACCAAAGAAATTCGAGCCCAAGACATGATAGTGGGACCGGCCAGGCTGGCCAAAATGCCCATGTGGCCGATGAGATTTTAGAGTTAGGGTCTCGAGTTTCTTTGGTCATCTAGTTACATCACATGTAACATTCTGCACTTGTTTAAAAAAATTTCAGAGAACATTTTAAAAACAACAGAAACTAGGGTTTCAAGTTTAACTGTTTCGGAGTTGTTTCGTTTTCATAGTTCTACTAACATCATCAAATCTCTATCTTGGTTCTGATACCATGAAACTGTACCCTAGCACCACCACAGATTTTACTAAGCATCAACCATACTATTTTTAAAAATATGGGGTGCTAAACTATACTATTATAGAATCTTAACTAGATGATTAGGGTTTTAGCATGATATATAAAAACTTTACACTAAGTGAAAGAAAATACAACCTTTGAAGATCGTGTCCTTCACTTCTAAAGCTCCTGGTAGTAGTCCCTACGACTTCTCGTATCTCCACTTGAGATTAGATCGAGCTTCCTTCGTGACCTTCATGCCGAAGATGATCCACCCGAGACTTCTATAATACAAGCTATCTCTTTACTAATATTTCTTTAGTGAAGAAAACACCCTAAACTCAACTGCTAATCAAGTGTAGGATGGTGAAGTAGGGGTTGTAAACCCGCTTAGGATTTTCTCAAGCTTTAGAGTTCACAACTCATGTGATGGTTAGGGCTTGGAGGAGGAGGAGGAAGAAGGAGGAAATGGGAAAGCTAAAGAAAATGAGCTAGCATGTAAGCATAGGAAAAAAAAGAAGTGAAGAAATGGCTTATCTATTCTCACAATTATTGAAGCATCAATTAAAAACCAATAATCAAATGCAACCATACTTCTATAGTGTAGAATAAAATAATAAAGAATAGATCAAGCCATGCTTCACCCATTCCATAAAAATCTCCCTATTTTCCATCTTATTTTCTATTTTGTAAAATTAGAAAATCCAGCCATGCTCCATAATACACACACACACACATACATTTATCATATATATATATGTGTGTGTGTGTGTGTGTGTGTGTGTATTAAGAAGAAAATAATTAGTGAGCTATAATATTAGTTAATATATAATTATATCAAATATAAATATATATCATATTATTAAATCAACACTTAATTCAATAATCCAGTTATATCATATATAACCGACTAATATCATTTATCTGAATATCACATTATCAAATCAACACTTGATTCAATAATCCGGTTATATCACATATAACCTAACCGATATCAAATTACCGCCAAATTAGAATACGGTATCACATACTCGTATTTAATCAAGCTCCCGCACATATCAGCATATGTGCCCTACTTCGTTTCGCTTGAACTAGGAAACCACTGTATGGAACTCTAAAGACTCGTCAATACGCCACCAGTAAGTAATAATCATATCAGTTATCCACAAGCCGTCGGCGGTACTAGCTGGACGTAACGGCTACCCAGGTATTGAGCGAATATAAGATCAACAAGCAAGCTTGTCCAAAGTCCCATGAAGCCTATAAGTAACACTTATTGTACAGTCCGGTTTCTTCGTCTGATATGTCGTATATCGAGTCTAGTGGTGGAATCGTCAGTCCCCAGTAACTTGATAAGTCATGCCGATGCGTGGCTCATAACGGTTCGAGAAACTACTGATAACACTTACCAGTAAATTTCATCATCCCAGGCCAGGGACATACTGTTATAGCCAATCGAGCATAATGCAACATCAACTCCATATACCGGGAGAGACGAAACCCCTCCTATCGCTCACTGCCTCCATGTGATTCGGGACTGTACCCAAAATCCACCTGTTTGCACGACTCCTTTGAGCCGTGGTAAGAAGGAAATCAAAGCACAGTGGGAACCACACAAGACACTATGACGATCTCGGGTCTACAGACTAACCTGTACCAGTGTCACCAGAGAACTTCTATTTGACGATTGGTATGGTACCATTTAAGAGTTCTCAGCAAGTCATGTTCAGTGTACCCATTCTCTAATGAGCACATGTGTATAATCTTTGATGTCAAACATCAATGGTTATGGGATCAACCATTGCCCCATTCAGGGTCAAGAAACGTACACACTAGTCTATTTTAGAATATCGATGCCCTGTCTCGATATCCCCTCGACTAGGAACAATTATAGGATGTGCTTGTAGACTATCCAGGTCCCAGTAGTATAATCCATATCATAGTTCTGGTAGTCAAGCTAACGTTCTAAGGGTTTTATCAACATGTATTAGAGAGACGGTATAATAATACTAAGTGTACATGTTAAAATAAAGAGCAACCAAATAGCATACTATCATATCAAGAAAGAAAGAGACATTTCCGCGGTCTCAGCCATGGTTTTCGGCCATGGAGAAGCCATGGCGAGGTTCGTGGTGATGAGTTTGGCCAAAGAGGGGAAAGTGGGTAAAGGAATGAGGAGAGTGATTGTGCATATGTGAGAATGAGAGTGTGATATATATTTTAGAGAGAGAGATAAATACAAAGTGAGTAGAAGAGAGAGAGAGAGAGAGAGAGTTGGGAGGTGAAGAGGTAGAGAGAGGAAATCAGCTTCATTTTGAGGAGAGGGTGAACAATGGGATTGGTTATGGGGTTTTAATTATGGATTATAATTGAATAGGGGATTTTAATATGGTGTTTTATTTGTATATGGGAGTAAAAAGGAAACGTGAAGGCTTAATAGGGCAGGGAAAAGGTCAGGCTTGGGCCTGGAGTAAAGAAGAAGAAAATGAAAGAACAAAGAAATTGATTTGATGAGGGTTTGGGTTTTTGGGCTTGGGCTTGGGTTAAGTTGAGTTTGGATTTTATAAAATAAAGATAAAAGATTTAATGTTGAAAGAATAATTGGATAAGTGACTTACTCATAGGAACGGGCTTTCGGGCTCAGGGAAAATAATAAGAAAAATACATAGAAGTATTTACATAGAAATAATAAAATAATATATTTAACGGAATATACGAAAAATACCAAAAACAAATAAATACAGTATTTTATTAATACAAAGGTATATGAATTTTCTGGTCGTTACAAGGACGATGATGGAGATCATATTAGTGGGGTCTGAATAATCGATAAGCACATCCTTAACTCTTTTTAGTCGTAGGAGTATCGAGACTGGCTATCGGTACTCCAGTTTAGACTAGTGTGTACGTTTTCTGACCCAGTTAGAGGGTGATAGCTGATCCTATAGCTATTAGTATTTGACATCAATGTTGTATACATGTGCTCAAATGTGTCGTGCAAACAGCTTTTTGTTGGGTATAGTCCCGAAACACGTGGAGGCAGTGAGCGGTCGAAAGGATTCGTCTCTTCCGGTATAGGGAGTTGATATCATGTTGTGCAGGACATGACTGCAAGCATAAGTCGATGGCCATCGCAGTGGAGATAAACTGATAAGTGTTATCAGTTGTATCTCCAGTGGTTATGAGTCCTTTGCCGCTTGACTTATCGAGTTAATGGGGTCTGACAAATTCCAAGCCCTACAACCGATATGCGATACTCTTAGACAAAAAGACTGGACTGTACGGTAATGTCACCGATATATTTTACAGGGTTCAGATGAACTTGCTTGTTGACCTTCTTTCGATCAATACCTGGGTAACCGTTACGTGTAGCTAGTACCGTTGACGTGCTTGTGGGCTATGGATAAGATCTTAATCTATTGCCAGCGTATTTTCAAGCGTTTAGAGTCCCACACAGAGATTTTCCAGTACATACAAAACGATGTAGGGCACGTATAGGGATACGTGCAGGAATTCAATTAAACACGTGTATTTGATACACGTATTTTAATCGGGCGTTTATTGATATTAGCCGATATATATATGATATAGCCGGATTATTAAATCAAGTGTTGATTTAATAATTATATATATATATATTTATATATTTATATATTAACAAATATCATGCTCACTTTATAATTTTCTTCTCTTTGTTAATATATTTATATTTGATATAAATACTATGTCATGTATGATGATATATTGGAGATGGGTGTATGAGAATTATATGGAAAATGAGAACACTTTTAAAAGAGAATGGATCATGTTTAATGGATGGTTGTAGACTTCATGAGATGTTTTCTTTGGTGACTCATTTTTGTTTTTGTTCGTTTTTTGAACCTTATCTCCTTTTCATACTAACTCATCTCTTCCATGGTTCTTTTTCTTCCTCTTGATTTTCTTCAAGCGAGAAATAGAAAAAGAAAAGAGAAAAATTAAGTGGGCTAATTATTCTACGTCTCCTACTAATCATTCTACGTCTCCTACTAATCATTCTTAGCAAATTTAATTAGTGGGTTGTTTCATTTTGTTGAGATCAATTTGAAGTTAGAGTTTGTGTTGAAGTTATCTCAAGATGAATCATCTTCGGCGAGGAGAACATCGAGCAAGTTTTTTCCGGGATTCGTAGAGACTAGCCGGAGTCCAAGAAGTGGTGGCTAATGCGCTACAAATGTTGTAACCCGCTAAACTCTTATTTTACCTTACTAGTTTAGTGACAAGTTTAGTAGTTTGGTTTTATTCTTGGTTTGTGTTTGCTAAACTCTTTAGATATTTTAAATTACTGCTTCCGCCACGCTCTAAATCCTACTATAGGTGCATAGCTACCCAACAGATATAAGATCTTTTATGGATGGTGATATATTACAAAGCAGTGAAAATGATAAATTCAAGGTATTACTTAATGAGCTCCAGTTCCAATATCAATCATGGCCCATCGAGTATAAAGAAGCCGCTCAAGAGAATTTACAACAACTTATGCATTCTCTTCTTCCTTTCGTTCAATAGCCAAATATTGCATCTCACAAAGATCGTCATTTAGGATCCAAAAGCAAGAAAGTGACAACTTCTACAAGACGCGATCTATCTTCATTTGAATTCATGGCGTGCGCTAGAAATTATGGCGTGCGCAAAAATTATGGTCACAATAGTGGAACATGTTCTATTAATAGAAGGCAAGATGTTGGATCGAGCAATCAACC
Source organism: Agapanthus africanus (assembly GCA_030015575.1). Taxonomy (NCBI): domain Eukaryota; kingdom Viridiplantae; phylum Streptophyta; class Magnoliopsida; order Asparagales; family Amaryllidaceae; genus Agapanthus; species Agapanthus africanus. The sequence goes on from JASDDO010000006.1 coordinate 372,468,825, forward strand.
GAATATTTCGATCTTACAGCATAATATCAATGATTTAATTGATTTGAATGAATCATTCAACCATTTTTGGATTTAAATGTTGAAAGGTATGAATATAAGTTATATTGGTACGTAATTATAAAGCGAGTTAATAAGTAGAGTTAATAAGTACGTAATCATAAAGCAAGTTTACATGTATTGTATACTAGAACAACTTAGTTCATTACGTGTTTTTTTGTAGGTTTATACAAGCCATATGCAGGATTTTCAACTCAAGCACATCGTTCATTTGGATTTTGCATCATTATGTTGAAGAACTTTTTTTTTGTATTTTGCTAATTTTGATGGAGTTTTTTGGGCATTTGATATGTTTTTCATGTTCCATGAATATCTTTTAGCAACTTTATAGGTTATTTTGTCGACAATTTTATTGGTTATTTTGTTTAAAATCTGTATTGAATGGTATATCTTTGTGTTGTTAGAGTTTATTATTAAAAGTTCTAGTTTTAAAGTGCTTGAAACTTGAGTAATACACCGTAGAAGGAAATTGCATAATCTAGCTGTTGTATGAGCATATTTCTTGTTGAATGTTATATTTTTTTTATCTAAACGGGAAGGCCAAATACCCGTATTTATGTTTCATTAAATGACAATTTAACAAAACTAAGGTTTTAGTTGAACTAAAATAAGCTTAGTACATCGCTTTTTGATGGAAGAGGTATCAAAATACATATCTTTAATAATAAATTATTTTTTAAAGAAAAATGATAAAGAAAGAAAAGGTGGTATATAAGGTATAGATTGTGCATGGAGAAAAAAAATTGAAATTGCAGGCTTCATAAAAAGCATCATGTTTTACAAGAAGAGAAGGGAGAGAGAAAATGTACATAATAATCTCATGGGCTCATTGATGCCAAGATTAAAATAAGGAATGGTAAATCAAGAAATAAGGGATTTACCTCATTTAGGGTTTGGGCATAGCCATTTTGGTTGTGGCAATAGATGTACCCATGTGCATGCGTACAAAAAAAAATCTCCCCTTAGAACAAATGAAATACTTTACTACTTGTGTGGTAGAGTCCACAACATCTACAATGGTATTTATTGGTTACAAGGTAGAGTAGATGATGCACTTCCTTATGTAGCGGGAGCGGAAAAATGCTTAACCTACCGAACTTGAAAACCGAACACAGTCTATTCAACTGAGAAACCCAAGGGCCCATTTGTCGGGCACTAGTATATAGGTGTTGTGGGTCTCACTATTTTATCTTTTGGATAGATTGTTATGGATTTTCAAGCTGGTAGGTAAAGTGTTACTCATGTATGTATTGGATATCATGTATATTTTTTATCGAACGAAAATTCTCAAAAATATTTTTCTTAAAATAATGTGGATGTTGGATGAAAATATTGGGATCTTACAGCATTGAATATCACATGAGTGTTGCTTCCTTACAAAAGGACATGCTTTGTGCTTGCTAATTGAAACACATGACAACTATCCATAACATACAATCTCTAGGACAACATTGTGATGCTTCCCATTGTGTCTTCATTAGTATTTGATTATACATAAGAAAAAAATTATGCTCGTTTTATATATATCAAGATGGTGTATTAATTATGCAGCTGTCAACATTACATTTATTTGTTGACAAAACAACTTTTATTTTCTAGTTTGAACACCTCTGTTTGTTAATAGAAAATAATCATCCTTGTATTTTATTATTTTGTTTTTTCAAACTCCCTTTGAGTATTTTTGTTAGTGTGCTTTTTTGAAAAGGAGTTATGATGTGATAAGCCAACTTTAGAAGTTAAACATATAACATGGGCCATGATTGATGAATATATTTGTGATTAATTTGGTAAGTATATACTAATGTATCTTATTTATGATCATCATTAGACTATAAAGCTATATGTTATATCATCTTTGCTTTTGCCGAGAGGTTTTGATTTGATAAGCTTTAAATACACGTACGACATGATTCGAGTCTGAGTTGTTTTGATATATACCATTTTAATATCCCTTCCACTACATTACAAGAGTAGACGGTAGTCGTTCAGATAATCATCACTCTTCAAGTTGAAATAATGGGGGAAATAATAAATTTTTAAAAAAAAGGTTATTTACATCTGCACGACGACAAATCAATAGTAAAGCTTCACAGAACCAATTAGGCTGCCTTCTTAGCGTTTACATCTTGCATAAAATAAAAAAAAGGATGAAAAGAAAAAGGAAAGAAGATATAATTATTTTTCAAGTGTTCGATTATTCTGTGCTTTACATAATTAATTAGTGGTACTAATTAAGGAAGCTGCAGGCTAAGAGCTAGGGATCCAATGCTGATTATATTTTCTCTCACCTCTCTTTTTTGTACGTACTCTGCAATTATTCTTTCCGTAGTCCTTTCCTGTTAATTTTCAATATTTTATAACCAGTTATTAATTATCTCTTTACATAAGTTGGTGAAATTAAAGTTTAAAATAGAGTTCCAAGGAATTTAGCTTTTTCATGGTTTTGTTTGTATGTTTAGATTTCATGGCTACGTGACATTTTTTGCGTTGACACGCCACCAAATTTTCCAAACTAAATTTGTTGTGTTGTGTGACTATTTGTCCCTTTTGATTTTTTTTTTCTTTTAAAAACCTACTCTAATATGATTTTGTATGTAACTCACTATTGCTTTCCAGCGTGTTTTCTTTGAAGATAATTTTCTTAAACTTACTAACAAGATTCAGCTAATAATTTGTCATTTTTTCCTCTTTCAACACATCTATATCAGATTATTTTTCATAGAAATTTTATGGCATTTTAATTTCCTCTTATGGCCAGAGAGAGAATAATGGAGAAAAGAGGCCATGGGAGGGAATTTCCTCCTATGACGTCGAAAAAATACAATCTCCATCGTGTTTTCCGACGATCCGCATCCATCAATTTCATTGTTATCATTTAAGATGTGGGTATGCCAAATTTCATGTGATTCTACAATTTTTTCACCGTTGAATTAGCAATGCAAAAAGTTCTATTGTCGGTAAACCGTTAATTTTGAACCCATTAATTCAACGGTGAAAATGTTGTAGAATCACATGAAATTTGGTGTACCCACATCTTAGATGATAACGATGAAGATGATGGGTGCCGATCGTCCGAAAAAATTATGGAGGTTGTATTTTTCCATCTCACCTCTCAAGCCCTCCAGCTCATCCCTACCATTTTTTTAAAATAAATAAATAAATAAGACTCTATAACCCTCTACATTTCTCTATTTCCTTTTAAAAATTTTTTAAACACATGGAATGTACGTGCGTAAATTCTTATATATATAGAATCCTCCACATCATTTCTCTCCAAAAAAAAATATATATATATCATCAAAGAAAAAGACAAAAATAATGATGTCTTCAAATGAAAATTTACAGATAAACCTTTATTATTTATAAATTGACACATTCTCAAATGAAAATTTACACATAAACCCTAATTATTTATAAATTTACACATACTCATTCTTATAAATATGAAATGTTATATTTAATACGTGCATGCACGTGCACAAATTCGCGCGCTTGTGTGTTTGTGTGCGCGTGTGTTTTTGTAATTTTCAATTGAATATCATACATGTTTTCAGTAATTAAATTGTGAAATTATTAGGTGTAGGGGAATATTAAAATAATTAACAATGGATATTATTGCGTCCATTGCTTTCAGTGCAAGGTTGGATGGTCATCATTACTTTTCACTTAAATATATCTTATACATTTGATATTGTGATAATATTTTGTGCATACTAGATCGATAATTTATTGGCAGTCATCGTGCAACTTTGGCATGATCCAAACCATATTGTTTTATTGGTAAATTAAAGTATTATTGTCTTTTTCTTTTTTTTATTCTTTCCTTTTTTCGGTTAGAGAGAGAGAGAGAGAGACAGTAAAGGAACCGTAGCTTCTCTTCGCGCAATTTCATGCTTTCTCTCTCTCTTATTCTTTGCGTGAGATCGATGAACTAAAAAATGTTCCTTAGGGTCGACAATTTTTTACACTCACTCCAGCACCCAAATTCACACCCTTTCTATGAAAATTGGGGTCAACTTGTTACGGAACCCATGTTTAGTTGACATGTCAGCTATTTGCACCAAAAATCACACCCTTTATCACTTCATGCGTTTTTGTTCCCTTTTCATTCACATTTTCCTTGCTTGCACCCTACCAACTCCTGGTCTGCTAACTACACTTGTTTTATAGCATGCTAGACCGACTTACCAAAACAACCCTTCTTTTCATGATAAAAATGCGACATATTTTAGGGATTGAACCGCTGATCTTTCGTTTCGGAAGGGACTTCGAGTTGTGTGTAACCGGTCCTTAACAGTTGTAAAGAAAGAGAGAAAAAATTGTTTTATTACATCGTCGTGATTATTAATTTTGGACGAATCTTGAGTTTTCCTTACCATATAATGATTTGCATAAGCTTAATTTTGTATCGAAAAACAAATTTCACCATGACAACATGCAATTTAACATGTTATGTTCTTTGATGGACGCCAAAAGACATATTTGCAAGACCGGGATGTATCGGTCATGGTTATATATGTTGTGGTACTCTTGCCTAAAGTACATAAACAATTCATTTTTTCCGAAAAACGATGCTAAATCCGTGCTTAATTTGAAACAATTAATTTACTTTTTATATTCTTCATAGAAACATCAATTATCAGTTTATGCTGCTATTTTTTTTATCGAAAGCAAGACGGATTCTTAACCCTTTTACTAAAATTAAAAAAAAAAGATTGAATACAAAATCCACATTAATTTTCAAGAATAAGAAGAAAGTCTTTAGACATTTTTTACCAAAAAATGTGATTCGGCCAGCTTTTGCTTCTCAATTTCACCATCCATGGCATTCTTGTAGTTTTGCAGAAATTCAGGGGCCTTCTTGATGAGGGACAGGTAATGGAGCCGAAGCTTTAAATGTGAGAGAATGAGGATAAAACGTGGGCATGCGAACTTAAATGCTCGCAAATACTCTCATTTTTTTATTGCTTTCTTCACAATGTACCCAAACTGCCTTCGATTGACGAGTTTGCCCTTCGTTATTGTGTTTTTTTAACTAGTTAACACGCTTTCCTAAAATGTGGTTGCATTTGTTAGTTTATCATTCCCATGCAATGTTGATTTAGTTCAATGCACCTAGCTATATATATAGAAGTAGTATACATTTCTTGTACAAAAATCCATTTTACAGTTCCAAATTGGATATCATGAAGTTTTTAAGCCTGATATATAGGGATTGTGATTTACTTTATATATATATATATATATATATATATATTAGTTATGATCAATATTAATCTCTAAATAGTCGGATGACGCATCACGCGCAGCACCTTCCGATCAAAGTTGGAGAAAAAAATTTACTCACAGGTCTTGACAAACCAAATATTATATCATAAATCAAGAAATAATTGTTACAAAAATCCCATCGATTGCACACTTTACAAAACAAAGAACACATATTTAACAAATTGAAAGATAATGAAAGCAACATTTTTGATTGTGGGGTGACGTCAAAAATGGGTCTGAATAAATCCATAATCACCCTAGTTCTAGGCCACTCTGCACATAGGCCACTTACAATTGAGCTCCTCAAGGGGCAACTTTATGTGGCCCCCACCTCCAAAATAAATAAATAAATAAGCAATAAATACCAAAACCCTAAATTTAGAAAGAGAGAGAAAAAAAAGAAAAAGAAATCAATTAAAAAAAGCACTCAATTTTTTTTAATATATTAAACTCCCATCTCTTAATATTCCATTTTTTTTGGCTTTGTTTGTCCTTTTCCTAGTTCTTATCGCATTCGTCACAATCATTTGCCTTTGTCTCTCTTAATTTATATAAATAAACCCCCAGCCTCTCTCTCTCTCTCATTAATTTCTCGATCAACTTGCACCCAGTCTGGCACCCAATGGGATCAGAAGCGGTCGAAGATCTGCCGCAGCTAAAGCCCATAAAGACGACGGCGCCGCCGATCATCGGAGATGAGGAGTGCGCCACCCCGAAGTCGGAGGAACACGTGCTGAAGACGCCGGTCACTTGCCCGCCGGCGCCGAGGAAGCCGAGGCCAACGAAGAGGAAGGGGATCATGGGGCCCACTCGCAAAGGGACGGTTTGCGCTGTCCCTCGCGATCTGGCGTCGCTGTTCCTCGCGATCCCGATCCTAAATGACCCATCATCATCGCAATCGGAGAAGCGAATTCGAGTTTCTTGATTGATCTTGGATGGGTTTTATTTCTTTAATTTGGTTCAATTCCCACGTTTTTTTTTAAATTTTAAAAAGAGTCACTACTCCTATTTATTACGAATTGTTTAATTACTAGTTTTTATTGTTTTCTTGGATGCGAACTGAAATCAATACGATGTTAACTGTTACCATATACAATATACTGCTATAAAGTTATGGGTTATATAGAAATTGGTGCGTGATGATGTTCTTTTTTCTTTTGAGATTTCTCAAAAGTTTTTGTGAAATATTCGATTTTGCATTTGATTCTGGGGTGTTTGAACAATTCTTCCTTGTTAAATTCTTTAAAGCTCTCCTGGGTTTGTCAAATTTTTTTTTCCACATTAATTTGATCAGGCTGAAAAAAGTTGTTGTTTTCAGTTTCTAAAATTAAATTAAAAGCCCGTTAATTTATGGAAAGAAAGCTACATTGGGATCTGAAATAAATTGATGAAAGAGATATAATCTTCCTGCTGAGACACAAATAATAATAATAATAATATTCGGGAAATTGTAATGTGTGAATTGCCGATTATAGTTCAATACTAATTTATTTGTTTTTTTATTTTATAAAAATGGATTAAATTTGAAGCTGGGAATTTATATGGCAGATTATTTGCAATTTTCCCTTCAAAAAAAATAAATATTGGCCGAGATTTAGAAATGAAATGATGCAGCTATAGAGAATTATTTTTGAGTTTAAGTTGCTTAATTTGTGTTTGTTTGGTGAGATAGAGATTCCCTTGTAGACAAGTGCACATGGTGATGAGGTGTAACATGAGGAAATGGCTCCTGCTTGCCTCAAGGACAATTAAATGTTCACAATTTAATTTCTCGGTCCCAAAAAATAAAATAAAAAAAATTCTCACAAGTTCTATTTTTCTGCAATATTATCTTTTTCCTTTTGGCAAGAATTTACAAAAATAAATTTAGCATCTTATGAAATAATTAAGCATAGAGTAAATGCAGGTAGTTTTAGTCATAGACAGTTATTGCCTTTTTTTTTCCTTTGGAATTAAAAAAAAAAGATGTTTAATATCTGGCTATTAACCAGAGACGACAAGTTTTATATGACAAATTATACAGAATCCAAATACCTAGAAAATTTGAGTTTGTTGACGTTCTGATTATATTGTGAGCTGCTAAGTATATTTTGAAATCTAGGGGTCAAAGGGTGGTTGGTTGATGCATTCGTGTATCGTGTTTCAGTGCCTCACATTATTTTGAAGACCTGTTGAACGAAACGAGAAAAAATTCGATTCGAAAATAACGTACTCTATTATCATCATGGCAATGTAAATTATTAATAATTATATTTTGGTTATAAAGCAAACTGCCATAAGGCTCTTTAGGTGTCATCCACTGGCGATCCGACTTCAATTCTCTATCGGTTAGTCAGCTAGATGGTGGTAGCACATTTATCCCATGACCTCTTGAATTTAGAAGAATTTGGAGCATGCGAACCAATCACTCATAAGTAATGAAGTATAGAGTTTTACTCTCTTTTTTTACTCTTGATATAAAACATTCTACAAATGCTAATTACCCCTGCTTACATTTTTATTGATGCAATATTAACAACATTTGGTACCAGGCTTAATTCTATGATTGATTGAATTTTATGGTTCAATTCTATATATTTATGGATGCCATACAAAAGACTTTAACCAAGCTCTAAATATGAATCATCATCATATATATATATATATATATATATATATATATATATATTACATGGGTAACAAATGTTGGAGAACCTTTTTCCATGAAAGGGGAGGGGCACGAATTAAGTAATTAGCATCTAAAAAAGGTTATTGGTGAACACATAAATAAATGGACAATACATGTGAATTAATGTGAGTAGATGACCAACTCATCTCCACTCCTCACCTCATTAATGAGTCTCATGCATGCCAACAAGCAACCTCGTTATATTTTGTTTGATTAATTGATTATTTGACACGTAATTTCCCTCTTTCTCACTCCATTTCAAGATAGCTAATTGTATTACAAAATTCCTATATTTTTGTTTAGAAGTAGAAAACTTTTTGGCGACGTAACCTCAATTGAAGAATGAGGGTTGTGTTAATTTCAACATCGTTATCCTCCAATAGTTGTATCCAAATTAAATGCCGCTAAAAATGCCAACTAAGGAAAAAATTGGACAAGTCCTCATAGCCTAATACCAATCACAATGCACATGTCCACGTCATCGATCACCATTATAATCTTCTTTCATCATTCATTTCGATCATAAATTACATGCATGATATCCTTTTTGTTATTTGGCCAAAAAATAAAATAACAATAGACAACCAAATATCAGTAGTCCTACAACCATAACGTATACAATTAATTAAGATAGAATTATTATTACATAAATTTTTGTTAAACTAAGAAACATATAAGTTTTCCAAACATGCCTATATTATGTCTCGTCCTAACATAATAATCCAATAAAATCAACAAAAATGGCAACAAGTATATATATGTTTTTGTTTAAAAAAAACAATGGTAACTAATTATTACCAAGACTAAGAGCATACAAATCATCTTAAGCTGAGAGGTTTAAGAAAACTCAGGGTTATTGCTCTCTGGCTAACCGATAAGTTTTGGAACTTTTGATATACACTTGCTGTCACCTCGACCAAGTGTGTCAGGTGTAATACACCTTCGGACAAGAGGAAGAAAGAGATGGAGAATTTCGGGCATCCTTCGTGCAGTTAGTTGTGGTCCATGCTCTTATTACTACTTCTATCATGTCCAGATGTATAATACTCAGCATACTGAATTACTTCTTCAGCCAGTAAAGCCTGTCCATAGCCGATTACGCTGAATTAGTGCCTTTATTGGGCTTGTATTGGACCTGGACTAAAAGTGAAATAACTTTGCAAACTTATACCATTTGTGAGCTGGACCAAATCTGGAGTGTTCGGCTCAAATCATTTCAAATTCAAAGCTTAGACTTGTAAAAATCAGTATTAGCCCAAAATAATTATAGCTTGTCTCAAAACAGAGTGTGATTCTAATTGAAACGAGACTTATAAAATACTTCATACAAAAATTACAGTATAAACATAAGTGAAGCATTGAAACCCGATCGAATTCACCTGCGCACTCTCAACATGTAAAATTTTTGAGCCCATCTGAATCAATTACCAATGGAAACCGACTATTGCTTATCTCTGCGTCTATGACAATCTACCGCTGTCAACAACCAACAACCGCATGCTGTTGTCCGCTGACTCAGATGGCGACAATTTTTTCGTGACTGTCCGATGGTGACGACGTCCTTCCTGGACCATTGTGGGAAGTAACTCATGTTTTAATTAACTTGATCCAAAATTCATGGTTGGTTTGGCAAATTGCGTTGTTAAACGAGTACTAGAAGGTATTTGGTTTTTTCATATGGGATCTAGGATGGTTGGTTGTCCGAACTAGCATCGGATCTTCAGCGTTTTATTAGTGATCATTAATGGGTTCTTGTGTGTTTAACCCCAATTATCATTTTAAAAAAGGTCCTAGAAGGTTGATGGTACCGACGGACTTTGAGTATATTGATTCCGCGCTAATTAACATATGATGCCTTGATAACTGCTCCACTTAATGCTGTCTCTCTCCTCGTCTTCGGAACACTAAACACATGTTTAAACCCTAAGTTCAACCTAATATATTTCTCACTTTACCTCTTAATTTGATCTGTATTGATGCATTCCATCGAAACCCACCGTTGCCGGTCCTAAGTTCGGATGAGAAAGGATGAGACTTGTGGTAGGCTTGTGACAGCCAACGTAAAACTTTGTCACCTTCTATGACATGAACCATAAAAAGAATATCGTTGGGGCGTCCTCTACTCAGCGACGCGCTATATCGAATTCCGGGTGCAGTGTTAAGTATGTAAGGGTTTCTAGGTCGTCGTCCAGAAACGGCGCGTTAAATCGGATCCCGTGTGTAGTGAAAAATAAGCAAGAATTTCATAGGACCCGTCTAGCTTCCCGAAACATAGATTCCCTTACGGGTAGACTAATAGAATTGGTGGAGGTAATAATTAGGAAGGGAGTTGGTATTATGTGTTTACAAGAAACTAAGTGGGTAGGTGAAAAGAGTAAAGTCATAGGCTCGATTCTAGATTTTGCCTTATCTTATGACTTGATTTTAGTAAACACCTGGTTTAGGAAAAGAGAGTCCCACCTTATCACTTTTAGGAGCGGATCAAGTATTAGTCAAATAGACTTTTCCGACGAGAAGAATAGATAGAGCCTGTTGTATCGACTGTAAGGTAGTGCTAGGTGAGAGTGTAACCACTCAACATAGACTTTTAGTTCTAGATTTTCGATTTAGAAGAGGACCTAAGAAGATTAGAAGTAAGGTAGAGCCTAAAATTAAATGGTGGCGATTTAAAGAAGATAACCAAAAGGTTTTTATAAATCGTGTAGTCCAAGAAGCGGATTGCTAGTCGGAAAATGATTCAGACAGAATATGGAACAAAATGGCTAGTTGTATCAAGAGAGTAGCTAGAGATCTACTTGGTAAGTCGAGAGGTGGTGCTCCACCATCTAACAACACATCATGGTGGAATGAAAAAGTAAAGGCTGCTATTAAAATTAAAAGAGATTCTTATAAATATTTGAAAAAAAGTAGAGATGTGGAGAGATTTGAGAAGTATAAAATGGGAAAAAAGGAAGTTAAGAAAGCTGTTCGGGAAGCTAAATCTAAGATCTATAAGGAGGTGTACGAGAAATTAGACACTAAAGAGGCTGAAAATGATATAAACCGGATTGCTCGGATGCGGGAAAGGAAGACTAGAGACTTATGTGTGGTGAAGTGTGTCAAAAATGAAAATCATAAGGTTTTAGTTCGAGATGAGAATATCAAGGAAATGTGGAGAGATTATTTTGACAAATTGTTCAATAAGAGTTTTACTAAGAATTTGGATGGACTTGTTATTCAATCTCAAGATATAAACCGTGATTTCATACGTAAAATAAGACTACCTAAGCTTAAAGAAGTTTTGAACAGAATGAGTTTAAGAAAAGCGGTTGGTCCTGACGGGATTTCTATCGAGATTTGGAGATGCTTAGGAGAAATAGGCGTTAAATGGCAGACATATCTGTTTAATAAGATTTGGCAGACAAAAAAGATGCCAAATGAATGAAAGAAAAGTATCCTTGTTCCTATCTACAAGAACAAGGGTAACATTCAAAGTTGCTCAAACTACCGTGGAATAAAACTTATGTGTCACACAATGAAACTTTAGGAGAGAGTGATTGAACACAGGCTAAGAAAGGATAATAAGATAACAAAGAACCAGTTTGGGTTCATGCCTGAACGATCAACGACAGAGGCTATTCATTTGCTTCGTCAACTTATCGAGTGTTTTCAAGAGAGGAGAAGAGATTTGCATATGATATTTATTGATTTAGAGAAAGCGTATGACAAGATACCTAGAGAGGTATTATGGGGGACAATGATGAAGAAGGGGGTCCCCGTCAAGTATATTAACATAATCAAGGATATGTAAGATGGAGTAGTGGGAAATGTCAGAACTTGCGGCGGCCTAACGAGTGATTTTCTGATTACAATTGGTTTACATCAAGCATTTGCATTAAGTCCATTCATGTTTACCATCATGATGGATGAGCTTACTAGAATTATCCAAGATGACGTACCTTGGTGTATGTTATTCGCTGATGATATTGTTCTAGTAAATGAGACGAAAGCAGGGGTTAATGCCAAATTTGAATTATGAAGGCAAACATTGGAATCTCGGAGGTTCAAATTGAGCGGGTCCAAGACAGCATATATGCATTGCAAATTTAATAAACAGAGAAGTCAAAAACCATATTGGTATAACATTGGAAGGGCAAGAGATATCACCGAGCGATCAGTTTAGATATCTAGGTTCCATCATCCAAAAGGATGGGGAGATCGATAGTGATATTAATCAAAGGATCCAAGCTGGTTGGTTAAAATGGAGGAGTGCAACAGAGATTTTGTGTGATCGTAACTTTCCGTTAAAATTGAAAGGGAAGTTTTATCGGAGCGCTATTCGGCCTGCCTTATTATATGGTACAGAATGCTGGGCTCCTAAGAAGCATCATACACAGAAGATACACGTAGCGGAGATGCGCATGCTTCGTTGGATGTGCGGTAACACTAGAAAAGATAAGGCGCGAAATGAGGATATTCGTGCAAAAGTTGGTGTAGCACCTGTGGAGGAGAAGATGCAGGAAAACCGGCTAAGATGGTTTGGTCATGTGCGACGCAGACCTATGGAAGCACTAGTTCGATGAATTGATACTCTCGACATGGGTAATGGCAAAAGAGTAAAAGGGAGATCGAGAAAACATGGATGGAGGTGATACGAAACGATATGGTTGCCAAAGGCCTCAATGAAAGTATATTGTTTGATAGGAGTGAGTGGAGACGGAAGATTCATGTGCTGGACCCGCCGTGATTCTCATGTTGGTTCATGTAGCCTACCCCATATGCTTGGGATAAAAGGCTTGGTGGTGGTTGTTGTTGTTGTTGATGCATTCCATCGAGCAGGTGATGCCCCAGAAGAAGGAGGCAGCGGATAAGTAAAGATGATGGGCTAATGGGCAGGGAAGAATTTAGCACCTTGGGCCTCAAAGAAAACCCAACTCCTAACAATCCAAATCCAAGTCCTCGAGATGAAAAAGAAGCGGGTATTATTCAGGAGGGTGGGGGACCACCATAACTAACCTTGGCTAGCACACATGAGAGGAGCCGGGGGGCAATTTCGTCTTTTCACAATCATCTTCTACCTATAAATAAGAACAAGCCTCAGCGGGAATTTTCCATGCTGAAATCTGTTAAAACTTAGTCTTAGCTAAATATAGATAGTTAATTTTCCTGTTGATTTTTGTAGTTGTAAGAGGTTGGGACCTGATAATGCTCGATACTGGCGGCTTCAAAGATTAGGACACGTGGCAGATGACGTGTCCCAGAACTCATAAGAAAGGGCCCACATGGGCCGACCATGCCGCCCCTGTATCCGACTCGCGAGCACAAGCTGGCCCTCCTCGGAGCCCCTGCAAATCAGCCTCCTCGGCATCTCAGCTCGCCTCCGAGCTACCACAGGACCAAGATGCCTCGGCTCTCCCGCTCGTTCCCGAGCTCTCCCGCTGAAGCCATCTTCCTTGGTCCCTCCGACCAACTCCACCACTTACAGGCGTAACCGCCGCTCCTCAAATCTCGCCATGCGCGGATTCTCCCCCGGCAACATCCCACGTTCCACGCCATCACGATCCCCATTAACGGGCGATCCGCTCATTACGCGGGCGTGACGTCGGGAGCGTAACTGCAGGCGAGATTCTCGCGCCTGCTGCTGCGTGCTGCCGCCACTACATAAGCCCCCATCACAGAGGGGTCAAGTAAGCCATTCTCTACACTTTACGCCGTTACTCTGCTCGGATTTGATTACTGACTTGAGCGTCGGAGGGTCCTCGGTGGTACCAAACCACCCGGGACTTCTGTGCAGGTACCCGGCGACGGCCCCATCACCTCGCCCCCTCTTCTCAAAACCCATTGAGACCCACACTCAACGAAGGGCAATCAACCCAGTCCATCTTAAGATCAACGGAAGACAACATCTGACGGAGGCCCGAAAACGAGCCCCCATCAGTTGGCGCCATCTGTGGGAACGTCCATAAAATACAAAGTTGGCCTTCCGATCTCCGCCGACATAACAACTAATTCCCCCAGAGATCCAAACGCTCGCCGTCGTTTTCCTCGCAACGGGGACGCGGGCGAACCCTCGTCTGAGGTCGTCGGTCTCCCCGCGGGCAGCAGTCTCGCGGGCTACGGCGGACGCCCGAACAAAAGGGCTAGGGGCCGAGAGCCTATCACCTTTGGCGACGAAGATCTCCACGGCATATCTGTGCCCCATAGCGATCCGCTGGTGATCGTAGCGCGAATTCACCGATACGAGGTCCACCGGATACTCGTCGATTCAGGCAGCTCGGCGGACATCCTCTTCCACGATTGCTTTTTGCGTATGGGGCTTGCCCCAGCAGACCTGAGGCCGACCTCCCACGTCCTTTCTGGGTTCACCAATCACTCCATCCCGGCACAAGGGATGATCACCCTGCAGTTCACGATCGGGGAGCCCAGCCATACGCGCACACTGCCGGCAGACTTCATTGTGGCGAGGGTCCCATCAGCCTACAACGTCCTCCTCGGCCGTCCGACGCTGAACTCCCTCTGGGCCCAGCTCTCGACGTACCACCTGGCGATGAAATTCCCCATCGATCAGGGGGGATAGGACGAGCATACGGGAGCCAGCGGATTGCGGAAGTCGGCCTGGCAGAAGCATTCCCCCCCGAGCAGCCCGCTGATAGAGCCGATGCAAGCGGCGACATTAAAGGGGCCCTGGATACTCGAGACGAGCGGAAGGAGGTCTGCGGGGCACCGGTCGAGCCTCTGACCGAAGTACCATTATCAGAAGGGGACTCAGGAAAGACTGTCCAGGTCGGGTCACTCCTGACGGGAATCCAACGGGATGACCTGATCGAGTTCCTCCGAAGCAATTCCGACGTCTTCGCCTGGGCACCGGTAGACAAGCCTGGGATCGACCCCAAAGTCATCTCCCACAAGCTCGGAGTTGATCTTGCTGCCCGACCCGTCAGGCAGAAGAAAAGAAGCTTCGCCCCGGCGAAACAGAAGGCTATTGAAGAAGAGGTTGACCGGCTTCTCGCCGCCAATTTCATTAGGAATGTGCCTTACTCGGAGTGGCTGGTGAACGTAGTTCTGGTCAAGAAGTCGAGCGGAAAGTGGCGCATGTGCGTCGACTTCACCGACCTCAACAAAGCCTGTCCCAAGGACAATTTCCCGCTCCCCCGCATAGACCAGCTCGTCGACAGCTCGGCCGGGTACGAGCTTCTGAGCTTTATGGACGCTTTCTCCGGCTATAACCAGATCCGCATGAATCTGGCCGACGAAGATATGACCGCATTCACCACGGATCGGGGGATATACTGCTACAGAGTTATGCCCTTCGGCCTCAAGAATGCCGGGGCCACGTACCAGAGGCTGGTCAACCGCATGTTCAAACCACAGATCGGCAGGAACATGGAAATCTATGTTGACGACATGCTCGTCAAGTCCCTCTCGTTGGCCGACCATGTTGGAGACCTGGGTGAGGCGTTCGGGGTGCTCCGCAAATTCAACATGAAGCTGAACCCCGCCAAGTGCGCATTCGGAGTCACCGGGGGGAAATTCCTCGGGTTCATGGTCACTCACCGAGGAATCGAAGCTAACCCAGAGAAGATCGACACCATCCTGAGCATGACCGCACGCAAGATCAACGTTGAGATCATGAGGCTCACGGGGCGAGTGGCCGCTCTGAGCCGTTTCATGTCCAAGTCGGGGGGAGAAGTGCCTTTCGTTCTTCAAAGCACTGAGGAAAATTCCGAGGTTCGAGTGGTCGGAGGACTGCTTAGCCGCCTTCGACCAACTGAAGGCACCTCACGACACCGCCCTTGCTCACCCGGCCAGAGGAAGGGGACGAACTGTCACTGTACCTGGCCGTATCCGATCAAGCAGCGGGCTCCGTGCTCGTCCGATAGACCGAGGGAGCGCAGAAGCCGGTGTACTATATGATGTAGGGTGTTTTTCGTCACCCCATTGAGATGGGAATACGCGCGCGCTTATCAGGCATACTACAGATTCCCCCTGCCTAGGGTAGGCAAAGGTTTAATGATTGTGGGGATCCGAATCTCCGGCAGCCGCGGACTAAGCTGCCGTTAATTACCCCTCGCCTTTGGGGTGAGGGAACCTCCGATTGACGGGTTAAACTGGTCATGCGAACTCAATGTGCAGTGTACGTGTATTTTGTTTTGGAGGGGGGTTTAAATATATCGGGAGCCACGCAGAGTTTTTACGGGGGTCCCGCTACCCGGATAGCGGGCTGGGGGTCAAGGGGGCTAGCAGCCCCCTTGCGGGGTGCGGGGCAGCGTCCCGTTAGAAATTTTTTTCTAACAGGGACAGTGTCGTGGAGTATGTGTGTATGTAAATATGTATACATATGTACAGATATACATGTATATATATAAAAAGGGGAAAAGACATCCAAAGGATGCGTGGGGACAGCACCTTGGGCACTGTGCGCTCAGGCGCTAGAGTGCTACGTGTCGGTACGTGGGCGCTCTGCGCTGGAGCGCAAGCGCGCCACGTGTCGGCACGGGGGCGACTTGCGCTCGAGCGCAAGCGCGCCACGTGTCCGCACGCGGGCGCTCTGCGCTTGAGCGCCGGCGAGAAAAAGAGGCTTTTAGCCTAAAAAAATTTCTCAGAAGAGAAATCAGAGAGGAGTTTGACTCCTGAGTGTGTGTGTGTGTGTGTTTTTTTGGTTTAGTGAACGATGTTCTTCTTCCTCCTCCTCTGTTAGCTGGATCTTGAAGATCAAAAGATATGGGATTTCTAAAAATCTCTTCTTTTTGAGATCTAATGGAAGATCTGAGTTCCCCTTTATGGGTCTTGTGGTGAAAAACTAATTTGTTTTATAAAAAGAAGAGTAAAACTCTTGGTTTAATTCAAGAGAAAAAAGGAAGGTTTTGGAACCTTGAAGAAGGAGAAAAAGATCTCAGATCTGAAGACAATTTTTAGAGAGAGAAAAAAAGTTGTTGAGATATTTCATTATCTTTGCCTTTATAGGCTATACACTTTACACATAGACCCTTGGGCTTCACAAAATGACATTTTACCTATCCCATGGCTCATGTGCTATTTCTTTTTGCACATAAGCCATGGGCTTCACAAAAATTTGGCTTTATGCCTATTTTTCTTACATTTATCCATAGAATAAAACAAAAGAAATACAACAAAATTGTTTATTACAAAATTTTTTATCTTGGCGTGGGGGAGGCCGACCGCTTCATGTTCGGGCTCGGCCCGGGCATGGGCCCACTGGGTCTGGGCTTGGGCCCACTTGGCTTGAGGTTGACTTGGATTTTGACTTGGTGAACCGGGGTGTAAATTTTTACCCCAACAAATTGCCCCCATCATTAAATGCACACCACATATGTGGGTTGTGTGCATGAAATTGATGGATCTTCTTTTACTTGGAGGCGACCTGATTTGGTTCCCGCTTTTTGGGAAGCTGGCGCTGCCTTTTTTATGACATGGACGGTCATTGTTTCCCTTTTAGCGACGTGGACTGTCGATGCTGCCATTTTAGCGACGTGGACAGTCGGTTCTGCCATTTTAGCGACGTGGACGGTCGGTGCTGCCATTTTAGCGACGTGGACGGTCGGTGCTGCCCTTTTTGCGACATGGACGGTCGGTGCTGCCATTTTAGAGACATGGACGGTCGATGCTGCCATTTTAGCGACGTGGACGGTCGATGCTGCCCTTTTTGCGACGTGGACGGTCGATGCTGCCCTTTTTGCGACTTGGACGGTCGTTGCTACCCTTTTTGCGACTTGGACGGTCGGTGCTGCCCTTTTTGCGACTTGGACGGTCGATACTGCCCTTTTTGCGACGTGGACGGTCGGTTCTGCCCTTTTTGCGACTTGGATGGTCGGTGCGGCCATTTTTGCGACTTGGACGGTCGATGCTGCCCTTTTTGCGACGTGGATGGTCGGTTCTGCCCTTTTTGCGACTTGGACGGTCGATGCTGCCTTTTTAGCGACTTGGACGGTCGGTGCTTGATTTGACTTGCTCTGCTTCTTGCAGTGTCTGGGGTAGACTTGAATTGCTCCGCTTCTTGCGGTGTCGAGATTGGATTCTGACTTGCTCCGCTTTCTGCGGTGTCGGAGTGGAAGTTGACTTGTTGATTTTGATTTGGGTTGACATCAGCATCGCTATACTGGAACATGGTACCAGGAGCGAGTCATCACCTGTCATTGAGAAGATTTTAGGATTTTGGTTTTTGTTTGGCATCTGCATTGCTGCACTGGAACAATGCCAGGAGCAACTCATCATTTGCCCCGGGAGCATTTGGGAATTGGTTTTTTTTTTGTTGTTGTTTTTGTTTTTTGTTTTTTTTTTGTTTTTTGGGGACTTCGAATGTGGTCTCACCGGTAGGACTTGGGAGAGGTTGGGATTGTTTTACGCCCGTGGATTGTATACGTTTTTGCAGGATGTATGATCCAGACCGTAGGGCCGGAAAAATTTCGGAACTTTGTCGGCGTCTGCATCGCTGCACGGGAATACGGTACCAGGAGCGACTCATCATTCGCCGTTGGGGTATGGGATTTAGAATTTGGTCGACGTCTGCATCGCTGCACTGGAGTATGGTGCCAGGAGCGACTCATCATTCGCCATTTAGGGATAGGGGAGCGATGGCTTAGGAGACAGGTTTAGATCCCTATCGCCTAAGGCTTTTCAATTTTATGGGCCGTGAGGGTCCCATAAAAGCATTTTCTCCCTACGAGTCGTAAGGATCCCGCAGGTGTATTTTCTCCTTAGGAGTCGTGAGGACTCCTAAGTGTGTTTTTCCTTTATGAGTCGTAAGGATCCCACAAAGGTTTGTTCTTCTCATATATCGTGAGGACACATGAGTGGGTCTTATCAATGGAGCATCATTCCCAAAGCGGAGACCAGCCGCGTAACTGGTGATTACGGTGGGGCATGGGTATGATGAGAATTATTTGAGCCCGTGGATTGTATACGATGGTCAACTTGGGGACCCACCGTAGTGCCGGAGAACTTTGAGAAATTGGATTTTGGTTGGCGTCTGTATCGCTACACTGGAATATGGTATCAGGAGCGACTCATCATTCGCCGTTTGGGGACTTGGAATTTGGATCTTGTTTAGCATCAGCATTGCTGCACTGGAATAATGCCAGGAGCAACTCATCATTTGTCTTGGGAGGACTTGGGATTTAGGTTTTTGGTCGGCATCAGCACCGCTAACACTAAAGCGAAATGCCAGGAGCGACTCATCATTTGCCGTTGCCCGTTGGGGAACGATGGCTTAGGAGACAGGTTTGGGTCCCTATCACCTAAGGCTTTTCAATTTTATGGGCCGTGAGGGTCCCATAAAAGCATTTTCTTCCCACGAGTCGTAAGGATCCCGCAGGTGTATTTTCTCCTTAGGAATCGTGAGGATTCTTAAGTATGTTGCTCCTTTGTGAGTCGTGAGGATCTCACGCATGGGTTTTCTCCTCATAAGGTCGAGAGGACTTTGCGAGTGTATTTCATCTCTTTTCACGAGTTTGCGTCCTTTCGGTTTTTTACAGACTCGCCGGTAGTCCTGCTGTTTTTACTCATGGAGCCCTTTCGGGTTTTCATCCGTGCCCGTTTTTCTTGTGGACATACCGTTTATTATTATTTTTTTATTTCTTTCCTTTTTTTTCTTTTCTTCTTTTTTTGCCGCTGGTGGGACTTTAAAAGTAGTCTCACCGGCAGGATTTGGGAGAGATAGGGGTCTTTTACGCCCGTGGATTGTATACGGTTTTGCAGGATGTATGATCCAGACCGTAGGGCTAATGTGCTCAATTCGCCTGCGACTTGGAGCATTCACATGTAGTATTTCTTGAGATATCGGCCATTGATGGGTGGCATGGGCCTTTCTCCCTCGGCACTTATCAGTTGGTAGGATCCTCCGTCGAACACTTTCTCAATGACGTATGGTCCTTCCCAGTTTGGCTCGAATTTTCCCTTGGCATGTCGATTGGGGATGATCGGTCTTTTGAAGACCAACACCAATTCACCTTTCTTGAAAGCGCGGAGACGGATTATCTTGTCATAGGCCCGTGACATTTGGGCTCGGTATAGCTCCAGATTTTGCTGCACCGCGAGCCTCTTTTCTTCGAGGGCATCGAGCTCTTCAAGTCGAAGGAGCACGTTTTCTTCCTCCGTCAACTCGTGCTGAACGACCATTCTTAAGCTTGGAACTTCGACTTAGAGGGGGAGGACCGCCTCCACTCCGAAGAGCAATGAGTATGGAGTGGACTGAGTTGGAGTACGGTGCGTGGTACGATATGCCCACAACGCCTCGTGAAGTTTGAGATTCCAGTCTCTCTTGTTGGCTGAAGCATTTTTCCTCAGGAGCTTGCATAGAGTCTTATTGAAGGCTTCGGCTAGCCCGTTGGCTCTTGGATTATAGATGGAGGAATATCTCCAGTCTATCTTGTGCTGAGTAGCGAACCTTGAGACATTGAAGCTCTTGAAAGAAGGCCCGTTGTCAGAAATGATTCTTCTTGGTGTATCGAAGCGGTATAGAATATTATGCTGGAAGAATGTCAGAATATCTTTTGTCTTGACTTCTTTTAGCGGGACAGCTTCAGCCCATCTGGAGAAGTAGTCTGTCGCGGCCAGTATGAACCGATGGCCTTTAGATGACGGAGGATCAATTGGGCCAACAATGTCGGTGCCCCAGACTTCGAAGGGCCACGACGCCACCGTAGGATGCAATGGATTGGGATGCTTGTGAATAAAATCACCGTGAATTTGGCAGATATAACATTTCTTTGCATGCTCTCCGCAATCCCGTATCATGGTGGGCCAGTAATACCCAAGCCGTTTAATCTGCAGTCGCATCTTGGGGCCAGATTGGTGAGCACCGCAAACGCCTGAGTGAACTTCTTTCATGACTTTTTGGGCTTCGGCCGATGACAGGCACCTGAGCCAGAGTTGGTCATATGACCTGCGGTATAACGTATCATTTACAAACACGTATCGGAGAGCTCTCTTCTTCAACTGAATCCTCGCAGATTTTTCTTCGGGCAGCCTGTCGTATCGGAGGTACTCTATGAAGGGTTCTCTCCAACCGGGCTTGTCTTGGATGATCGAAGCTTCTTCGGCAGGACTGCTCTTCTGTTCCGTGCTTTCCTTTTCTCGTAGAGAGACTGGGGGTAGAATTTGTCGGCTCCTGACTGTGATCAGAATTTTGTCCATGTCAGGATCAGCCAGCTCCTTGGCTAAGCGAGCGAGTACGTCAGCCTTTCCATTCAACGCTCTAGGGACTCTCATTAGTTCAATGTGAGTGAACCGTTTCATGAGTTCCACCACTCGGCCTCTGTACCGAGCTAACTCAGGTTTGTATATTTTATAATCACCGCTTACTTGGTTGACGACGAGCTGGGAGTCACCGTAAACTCGTAGCCGACGGATTTCCATTTCTATGGCGAGCTCTAAACCAGCTATCAGAGCTTCATACTCAGCTTCATTGTTTGTCCGAGGCTCGGTGAGAGCGAAAGAACGCCGTAGGGTTCCCATTGATGGTGTGATGAACACCAATCCTATCCCTGCTTTTATCTCCGGGACGCTTGATTTACTGGAGGTCCTTATCGATGAGGCCCCATCGAAGTAGAGCTCCCAACATGGCTCATCTCTCTCGAGGTGCAGCACTTGTTCGTCGGGTAACTCACAATTTAGCGGCAACCCTTCTGGTATAGGATGAGCGGCGAGGAAGTCTGCAAGAGCTTTCCCTTTCACTGCTTTCTGAGGAGTATAAACTATGTCAAACTCAAGTAACATGACAGCCCATCTTGCCATTCTGCCGGCTAGGCTCGCTCTGGTCATCAAGTGTTTGAGCGGGTCAACCTTAGAGATTAGCATAACCCGATGAGCAAGCAGATAGTGCCTCAGCTTTTTCACTGCAAATATCAGAGCCAGGCATTGCTTTTCGATTGGGGAATAGTTGTGTTCCGCCCCGACTAGAGTTCGACTAAGGTAGTAGAGGGCATTTTCTTTTCCCTCCTCGCTATTCTGGGCAAGGAGCGCACCGAGTGACTCATCCAGCCGGCAGTGTAGAGAATCAGCGGTTTATTTGGAATGGGAGCGGCCAGCACTGGAGGGTGCAATAAGTATTGTTTGATGCTTTCGAACGCTGCTTGACATTCGGCATCCCAGATAAAAGGAGCTCCTTTCTTCATGAGCTTTGAGAAGGGCCTACATCTCCCCGATAAATTTGAGATAAACCTCCGTATATAAGCAAGCTTGCCTTGAAAAGATCTTAGCTGCGTCAGACTCTTCGGAGGGGGCATCTCCATGACGGCCTTTATCTTTGATGGGTCAACTTCGATCCCTCGATGTCGGACTATAAAGCCCAGGAATTTTCCCGATGATACGCCAAAAGCGCACTTCAGAGGATTCATCTTCAGATCGTATTCCCTCAGTCTGGTGAGAACAATCCTAAGATCTTGGATGTGGTCGGCCTTGGCTTTAGTTTTGACGACCAGATCATCAACATAACATTCGACGACTTTATGGATTAGGTCATCAAAGATATTAGTCATTGCCCTTTGATATGCAGCACCTGCGTTCTTCAGTCCGAACGGCATCACCTTGTAGCAATATATTCCGATCGGGGTTCGAAATGATGTGTGTTTCTCATCCTCAGGCGACATCTTGATCTGATTGTATCCAGACGAGCCATCCATAAAGGTGAACAGCTCGTAATTTGAGGTGTCATCGACCATCATTTCCATGACCGGTAGCGGGAAGTCGTCTTTAGGACATGCCTTGTTGAGGTCCCTGAAATCGACACAAACTCGGATCTGCCCATTTTTCTTCTTCACTGGGACTATGCATGCGATCCAGTCCGCATATTTCTCTTCCCTGATGAAGCCGGCGTCGATGAGCTTCTTGGTTTCCTCGATGACTTTTTCTTCTAGTTCCCTTCTCATTCTTCGAGGAGCTTGTTTGACTGGCTTAGCATCAGGAGATATAGCCAGCTTATGCACAGCCACTTCAGGGGAAAGGCCTGGCATTTCTTTGTATGTCCACGCGAAGCAGTCGACGAACTCATGCAGCAGGGCAATTATCTGCGCTTTCATTTCCTCTGACAAGAGCGAGCTGATGTAGGTTGGCCTTGGATTATCGGGCGTTCCTAAGTCAATCTTGGTTAGCTCGTCAAAGGTTGCTTGTCCACCATCTTCGAGCTCTTGAGGAGCTTCTTCTGGCTCGGCTATCTCGTCATCATCATTTGATCTTTCGCTGGCCTCGCCAACATGGATCATGTAGCACGCTTTGGAATCAGGTTGAATGTAGCCTATGCCCCGTCTATCTGGAATTCGTCCATCGATAAGTGCTCGGACCTGGGGCGGATACCATAGCCCTTCGTAAAACTTTGCTTCGGACTCCGTTTGATATAACCGGCATCCGCACTTCTTAAAGTATTCCCGCATCTCGGGCGCATAGTATCTGGGATTGAGGACGGCTCTTATGCCTCTCTCATAGGGAAGGCACGCGACAGAAAGATCGTCCGGGTGCACAACAGGGGTTGACCCGTAAAACAGGATGCCCTTCTGTCCATTTTTCCTCCCGGGAACGTAGAAAGTTTTCAGCTGGTCCACGGTGGAGACTGACAACGCATCGAGCTCTTTGCACATCTGGTCCGGCACCCTTGTGGCGGCTAGGGACCCTTCTGCGACTTCGAAGGTCTCTCATAGTTTCGCTTGCTGCATGGGGGGGGCAATCTGCACAGCTGTTGCACGGCAGGTCCTTTTCTTCTGACTCTTCAGTGTCACTGCCAAGATGAGGGCGGACTTTGCTGCTAGATGGGCCTTCAGTAACAGATTCGTCCGTATCACTGCCGAAATGAGGGCGAGTTTTACGGAAGGACGGGCTTTCAGCATCGGACTCATCAGTGTCGCTACCAAAACGGGGGCGAACTTGGACGTTTTTGCTTTTGAAAGTGATAGCCGGCTCAGATTTGCTTTTGAGTCTTGGGGCCGGTCTATCCTCAGTCAGTTGTGGCTTAGCATTTTGGTGGTTCATAAAGTACCGAGAATCTTCATATCGGACTTCATGCACACCGAACGGCTGGATGTCTCCGTCAATGCGTCTTTCTTCGCCATTTTAGTATACTTCATGCATTGATGGAGAGTTGACGGAATGATGCCATAATCATGGAGCCACGGCTGCCCCAAGAGAATCTTATAAGATGTGTCGGCGTCGATAACATATATCTTAGCTTTAGTTTGCAAATCCCCAAATTTGATTGGCAAAGCTATAGACCCCAGAACTTGCTAGAAATTTTGGTTGAAGTCTTGAATGACAATCCTTTCCCTTGACAGGTGTCGGACGTCCATTGACAAACTCTTCAGAGTTCGCAAGTTCATGATGTTCACTGAGGACCCCGGATCAATCAATATGCGATTAATTCGATCTCCGTCGCTGTACCCGGTCACGTAAAGCGGCCGATTATGCTCAGCCGTTCCCAGTAGCAAGTCTTCATCCTTAAATGTGACTGCGGCGGCATGCAAAGCGTGCTGGGCTTCTTTCATATTAATTTCAGCAAAGTGAGCCTGATACCGCTCGGGGTTTTGTAGAGCGTGAATGAGAACATCTCTAAGCTCCTTAGATAGGACCAAGGCGTCGTAGATGCTCAGGAGAGACGGAAGCTTCCGGAGATGTGCCAAGACATTATAGTCCACCGAGGAAGGACTTATGCTTTCATCAGCCGGTTCTCTGCCATCTTCTTCATTAGCGACTTGTTTTTCCTTCCCTTTTGGGGCGTTGCCCTGATTTGGCGGTAGTGCCCTGCCGCTTCTGAGCTGGATTTGATTGGCCTTTGTGGTGAGCTCCTCGTCCTCTTCGGGAAAACAGAGCTCATCCTCGGAGTCGCTGCCAAGATGGATGGCGTAGCAGGTCACTACTGGGATCTCTTCATTGGAGTCTTCTTCTAACTCCCCCAGAATTTCAGCCGCTTGTACAGGGAAGAACTCCTTCAATTGAATCAATGTTCTTTCCCTCTGTTCATATTCTTCAAGGGAATCGATATATTTTTGAATGGTCGATCTCCCTGCAGACTCTTTTTCGCGCCGAGCTGCACTTTTCTTCTTCTTGAGCTTCTTGGATTTTGAGCCTGATGGAGCCGCATTAGCAGCTGGACCGGTAGGCTTCTTCTGCCCTTCCCATTCCGTCCTGGGTTCTTTCCGAAGTAGCTTTATCATCTTCTTCGTCTTATTAGATATGTGCGTACTCCACGGAGGCCGCGATGAGTCCGTTTCATTTCTCAGGGCAGCGGGTTCGGCTGTCTGCTCCCAGAAGGCTTCAGTTTCTGTCTGTATAAAGTTGGTGGTTGCAACTTGATTGTTCACCAACACACTTTTGGACAGTTCGATCTCTCCAGCCTTGTACTGCTTCTCGACCCAATCTTTGAAGATATAGCAATCCTCGATCGCATGGCTCACTACTCGGTGGTACGGGCAATACAGAGGATTGTCGATCATTTTTGCTTCTTGGGGTCTTTTCGACTCCGGCAATTGGAGGCCGTTGTTCAAGGCATCTTTAAATATCTTGCGGACTTTGTCCCTCCTGAAAGAGTAAACCTTGTTCTTTTTCTTTTATAGGGAAGGCCCATCTCCTCCCAACAATGGCTTTCGAGACCGGTTAGTTTTGGATTCGGCCGCCCTTCGCTTTTCTTCATTGTCGGACGCATTGAAGACATTGGTACTGCTGGAACTCCCGCTTCTACGGCTGTCGTCCCGCTTGCTTTTCCAAGTTTTGTCTCTCTGAGAGTCCGGCGGGGACTCTTGCTTCGAACGTTCCAGCATTTGGACTTTCTTGGTTAGCTCTTGAAACGTCTTGAGGCCTGCTGTACACAAGAATGGGACCATCCAATTGCTGAGGTTCCCAATGAGAAGGCTGACAGACTGGTCCTGCTCCAGCGGCGGTTCGCACTTGACCGTGAGATTACGCCATCGGGCAATAAAGTCGGTGTTGCTTTCATTCTTCCCCGGCTTGGTCCTCACAAGGTCGGTAATGGAGATTTTATCACTGACACTCATGAACCTTTGCCGAAACAGGGACTCCATTTGGGCAAAGGTAATGACGGACCCGTCCGGTATACTCGCATACCAGTCGAAGGCGACGCCGGTCAGGCTATTGACAAACTGACGAAGAAGGAGCGCGTCATTGCCCCCTGTATTTCCGCACGATGCTTTGAAGTGGGCGACGTGCTGATTTGCATTCCCCGTTCCATCAAATCTTCCGAACTTAGGAATAACGTAGCCGCTTGGGAACTCAATCAGATTGTACTGCGCGGGATATGGCCGCCCGCTACTGCCGATTTCTTTCTGAGCTTCAGCTTCGGCCACCAATGTTTTAACCTTGCTGGTGACCAAATCCATTATCCGATCCTGTGTTAGCGGGATAGTATTATCTGGGGCCAAGGCGTCCCCAGAAACGGAATGTGGCCGGCTTTCATGCGGCTCGACCAGTCTTGGTCCCAAAGGAACAGGCATTGGCTGCCTCGGATTGTCATCACCCGGCTGATTAGTAGTGGCTTGTGCTTGGTTGGGAGGCGCTCGAGCGATTTGAGCCGTAAGCTGCATCACCACGTTCGTTAAGTCGTCAATCTTCGAATAGAGCTTGGCCATCTTTTTATCTTTGCTCCTGAGCTGTTTTCGAAGCTCTTGAAGCAGCTCTTGCTCCGCAGTCCTGGGGCGGAAAGTCGGCTCTTCCTCGCTGTTCGAGCTTGACTCTGTGTGGACCGAGGGGTCTTTCTACCTATCATCCTCATCGAGAGGGTTTTCTTCATCCAGCGGGGGCGGCTGTTCTTGGGCAGCGGCAACCACATTCAGGCTAGATTGGGCTTGGGATGTGGTGGCCCCATCCTTGCTTTTGCTGCGAAGGTTGTCGCTGGGGCGCCCGCCCGCCATATAGACCGTATGGATGATATATCCGGCCGTCTTTCTATCATTGGCAGCTGATTTCACGGATCGCTGTCTTGACCCCCTTGTTTCGGTAGCTGGTAGTCGATTGAAGGCGGCTGGCCTAACCAGGTTCTTGAATGGTGCTGGCGCTTCTTTTCTGGGTTTGCCCCACTGCTTTCATGCGGCACAGAGTGCTTGATAGACTCTTGAAGAGACAGTGTCATACTTCTTCTGTTGGGGCCGGGACACGTCTCTTTGTGGCACTATTCAGACCGCTGTCTTCTTGATTCTGGCGGTCATGGCATTTTTCTGAACCCACTTCAGAGGCTCGAAGGAATTGCTGATTCTTACGTCCGACTCAGCTGTCGTCGCGGGGCAACCCTGCACTTGGAACTTCACATGATTCCATTTGGCCGAAGCCTTGGCCCTCTGGTTGGCCCGATACCCGAGCCGCTTCTGCCTTAACTTTTCTGTTCTAAGCACCTGGCAGACTTCGGCTCTTTGGGAAGATACCGCAGACTGGGCGATGGAGGGCCTTGGAGATACGCTCGATTGTGCATTTGTTGGAGTCATCGCCTGAGCTCGTCCGCAACATTTGATTTTGCCCTTTGTACCGAAGTTCTTGCACCCCGCTGGAGCACCAGAGAATCGTTCAGATACCATCTTAAGTTTCGGTTGTGGTGCCTTGGCGATCACGACATTCGGCCTCTTACCCCTTGAGACCGGCTTGGCCACCTGTTCCGCTGGGATCTCCGCCAGATGAGCGCTTCCGGCAGGGTAGATGATGACGGAGCCAAACTGGCGGGGCGGTTCCTCCCACTGTCGACTGAGGCTCGCGGGGAGAACCACACGAGCGTTGATCTTGACCACGTACGGAATCGGGGTCATGTTGGAAGCTGAATTCGTCTGGGGAGACATTGTCGTCGAAGGTTGATTGCTGCATGGAAAAAAGAACATCATTTCAGTATAGGCAATCGATATGTATATTGATTGAGTTCGTATGAACGTTTAACCCGAAATATGGGAGGAAAGATTGGTCCCACCGGGCGTGCCAGAATCTGTAGGGTGTTTTTCGTCATCCCATTGAGATGGGAATACGCGCGCGCTTGTCAGGCGTACTACGGATTCCCCCTGCCTAGGGTAGGCAAAGGTTTAATGATTGTGGGGATCCGAATCTCCGGCAGCCGCGGACTAAGCTGCCGTTAATTACCCCTCGCCTTTGGGGCGAGGGAACCTCCGATTAACGGGTTAAACTGGTCATGCGAACTCAATGTGCAGTGTACGTGTGTTTTATTTTGGAGGGGGGTTTAAATATATCGGGAGCCACGCAGAGTTTTTACGGGGGTCCCGCTACCCGGATAGCAGGTTGGGGGTCAAGGGGGCTAGCAGCCCCCTTGCGGGGTGCGGGGCAGCGCCCCGTTAGAAATTTTTTTCTAACAGGGATAGTGTCGTGGAGTATGTGTGTATGTAAATATGTATACATATGTACAGATATACATGTATATATATAAAAAGGGGAAAAGACATCCAAAGGATGCGTGGGGACAGCACCTTGGGCGCTGTGCGCCTAGGTGCTGTGCGCTCAGGCGCTAGAGTGCCACGTGTCGGTACGTGGGCGCTCTGCTCTTGAGCGCTGGGCGCTGGAGCGCAAGCGCGCCACGTGTCGGCACGGGGGCGACTTGCGCTCGGGCGCAAGCGCGCCACGTGTCCGCACGCGGGCGCTCTGCGCTTGAGCGCCGGCGAGAAAAAGAGGCTTTTAGCCTAAAAAAATTTCTCAGAAGAGAAATCAGAGAGGAGTTTGACTCCTGAGTGTGTGTGTGTTTTTTTTTTGGTTTAGTGAACGATGTTCTTCCTCCTCCTCCTCTGTTAGCTGGATCTTGAAGATCAAGAGATATGGGATTTCTAAAAATCTCTTCTTTTTGAGATCTAATGGAAGATCTGAGTTCCCCTTTATGGGTCTTGTGGTGAAAAACTAATTTGTTTTATAAAAAGAAGAGTAAAACTCTTGGTTTAATTCAAGAGAAAAAAGGAAGGTTTTGGAACCTTGAAGAAGGAGAAAAAGATCTCAGATCTGAAGACAATTTTTAGAGAGAGAAAAAAAGTTGTTGAGATATTTTATTATCTTTGCCTTTATAGGCTATACACTTTACACATAGACCCTTGGGCTTCACAAAATGGCATTTTGCCTATCCCATGGCTCATGTGCTATTTCTTTTTGTACATAAGCCATGGGCTTCACAAAAATTTGGCTTTATGCCTATTTTTCTTACATTTATCCATAGAATAAAACAAAAGAAATACAACAAAATTGTTTATTACAAAATTTTTTATCTTGGCGTGGGGGAGGCCGACCGCTTCATGTTCGGGCTCGGCCCGGGCATGGGCCCACTGGGTCTGGGCTTGGGCCCACTTGGCTTGAGGTTGACTTGGATTTTGACTTGGTCAACCGGGGTGTAAATTTTTACCCCAACATGTGAGCCACGTGTTCAAAGACGCAGAGACGAGATACCCCGCTATCGAGAAGATCGTCCTGGCCCTCGTGGTAACCTCGTGGAAACTGCGGCACTACTTCCAGGCACACACCATCATCGTCCTCACCGAGCACCCGTTGGGAGCTATCCTGGCGTCACCGGAATCCTCAGGCCACTTAGAAAAATGGAGATGGGAGCTGTCTCAGTTCGACATAAGGTATCTCCCGAGGCAAGCCATCAAGGCGCAGGCTCTGGCCGATTTCATTGTTGAATGCACCATCCCTAGCAGGGACCCGGACTCCACGCCGCCCTTCACCGCCCGGCATCTCATCCGGGAAGGCCATAGCTCAGCCCCGGGGTGGGTAATCTACGTCGACGGGTCCTTTACCGAGGAAGGTTGCGGAGCTGGCCTCATCATCCGAGGCCCAAATGAAGTCGAGATGGAGTACTCCTTGAGGCTCGGTTTCAAGGCGTCGAACAACGCGGCGGAGTATGAAGCCCTCCTGGCCGGGCTACGCATGGCCGCAGGGCTGGGGCTGAAAGTTGTCCGAGTCCGCAGCGACTCAGCCCTGGTTGTCGGCCAAGTGACTGGCCGCTTCGAGGCTTGAGAACCACTAATGATGAGGACCTAGAAGAAGTAAAGAAGCTCCGGAGAAACTTTGACGAGGTAGAGGTAGAACAAATACCCAGGCAGCTGAACGCGCAAGCAGACGCCCTTAGCAAGCTGGCTTCGTCATACCCAGCCAACAACAGGCGGTCAATACTCTTCGAAACCCTGGCTCGACCCAGCGTGGGAGATGAAACGGCGACACTCCAGGTGTGCACGGCGCAGGAGAGCGACCAGGATTGGAGGAAGCCCCTAGTGGAGTTCCTGAAGGACGACGTTCTCCCAGAGGACAGAGCAGCCGCTCGCCGCCTCCGGGCCAAAGCCACCCACTTCGTCTGGAGCAACGGGAACCTCTACAAGAAGGCATTCACTCAACCCCTTCTCCGGTGCGTCGACTCCCACGAAGCCGACTACGTCCTGCGGGAGATCCACGAAGGAGTGGGCGGTGTACACCAGGGGGCTCGAACCCTGATCAGAAAGCACTGCTCCAGGGGTACTACTGGCCCACCATGCACGATGACGCCCTGAAGCTGGTCAGGAGGTGCAAGAGCTGCCAACTCCACGGCAGTATTCCCCGTCTTCTGGCTACGGAGCTGACTGCCCTGACGTCCTCATGGCCATTTGCCCAGTGGGGACTAGACATGATCGGCCAATTCCCTACCGGAACTGGCGGGCATAAATATGTCCTCGTTGCGGTGGATTACTTCACCAAGTGGATCGAGGTCGTCCCTATCAGGAAGCCGGACACCGCCACCACCATCAAGTTCCTGCAAAACAACCTGATACATAGGTTCGGAATCCTAAGGTGCATCATTACCGACCACGGGACGGACTTCGAGAATGAGAAAGTGAGGGACTTCTGAAAGGAGTATCATATCCTCATGAAATTCGCTGCGGTCGCACATCCCCAATGTAACGGTCAAGCCGAGGTCGCTAACCGGGACGTCCTCCGAGGCCTCCGAACCCGCTTGGAAGGGAGACAAGGCAGTTGGGTCGAAGAGCTACCCCGGGTCTTATGGGCCCTGCGCACGTCGAAAAAGACCCCCACCGGGGAAACCCCTTTTAGCTTCTGCTACGGAACCGAGGCGATGGTCCCAGCGGAGATCGGGCTACCCAGTCACCGGGTCGAGCATTTCGACGATGACGCAAACACCATGGCGCTATGAACTAACCTAGATATACTGTTGGAGAAAAGGGACAGAGCCCAGATCAGAGCCGCCGCCTACCAACAGCAGACGGCCCGGTACTACAACGCTCGAGTGAAGCACCGCTCTTTCAAGACCGGGGACCTGGTGCTGCGACAAAACGAGTTCATCGACCAGGGTAGGCTTCACAAGTTCTCCCCTAAATGGGAAGGTCCCTTCCTCGTCTCCGAAGCGCTCCCCGGCGGAGCCTACCGCCTGCAAGACGTGGACGGATGGAAGCTCCCCTGGTCTTACAACGCGTAGAAGCTCAAGCTATACCTATGAAGTTAAAACTAGCAAAGCACCGCACCCAGGCTACCGCTCAAAATCTCTCTTTGAAACGATGGTGTACAGCGTTGCCTAAAATTCCTATCCATGCGAATAAAGAAACTTTCGAACCTTCTTTCCCGGTAGGGTTCCCCCTGTACAACAAGAAGGGTCTCACCAAAGCCCTCTCAGAAACAGCCGAGCCCGAGGTTCCCTCGCTCAGCTATCCCCCGCGGGCAGCTTCCCTGCCACAACGCCGGGGATCGAAAAGCCCTCCCAGAGGCAGTCGAGTCTAGAGGTTCCCTCGCTCGGCTATCCCCCGCGGGCAGCTTCCCTGCCACAACGCCGGGGATCGAAAGCCCTCCTAGTGGCAGTCGAGGCTAGAGGTTCCGTCGCTCGGCTATCCCCCACGAGCAGCTTCCCTGCCACAACGCCGGGGATCAAAAAGCCCTCCCAGAGGCGGTCGAGGCCAGAGGTTCCCTCGCTCGGCTATCCTTCAGGACAAAAGCCCTCGCCAAGAGGCACCGGGCTTGGTGGGCTTCCTACAGCCTCATAGCTTTCCTCGCGCCAAGGGCCAAAGTCCTCCCAGAGGCGGTCGGGCCCTTGCCCGGCTATCCCCGGCCGGTAGCTTCTTACCGCAACCGACAGGGATCAAAGTCCTCGCCAAGAGGCACTGGGCAGTAACCCTGCTCGGTCCCCATCCTGAAAGCCCTCCCAGAGGTAGCCGATCCCGAGGTTCCCTCGCTCGGCTATCCCCAGCGGGCAGCTTCCCTGCCACTCGCTCAAGGATCTGAGACACCTGGAAGGACGGCCGGTTCGTCCAAACCCGAACGATCTCCCATCGACCTAGGGGGGAACATGAGGAAACCTCCGCGGCAGCGCTTGGCACCCTCACCGGCTGGCAAGCTCGACAGGAGATCGCCGGACATATGGCCAATCTTACACGGAGACGCAACAATACAAGCAAGGACAGTCTACGAACGTCCTTCACACAAAAAAGAGAAGAGGAAAAACACATCAAGGGTTCTTTTTTTCCCCTTTATTGACAAAGTCAGGATCTTTACAAAGGGTACTCTGGGGCCCCCAGCCCTACAGACTGCCCGGAGACTTACTTCGACCACTTCATCGCCGGCGCCACGGCCCAAAGCCCTACTACCGAAGAATTTGATGCCAAGGGCGCACCCCGCTTCCCTCGCCATCCCTCGCCGAAGACCTCATCACTGGAAGCGGAACCTAAGCGCGGAGTTCACCATCGTCGAACTCGGGAAGCTGTTCCTTCACGGCGTCCAAAGCCTTATTCCATCCAACGGCAGAATACCCCCCGAGCTCGGCATTAAATTGCTCAGAAGCCTTGTACTCGGCCACAGCTTTCTTAGCCCGAGCCTCGGCAACATGGGCCTTCAACAGCGCCGCCTCGGCGTCCCCCCTGCTTGCGTCCCTCTCCTTCTCTAATGCCGCAAAGTGTTCGGCCATGTCCGCCAGCTTCCTATCGGCAACCCGGAGAGACGCACTCAGGCGGCGAAGGGCACCCCGAGTCGTCGAGTTGGCGAGCTCCGCAGCCTCCGCCCGGCCCGTCACGACGTCGGCCCTATCCCTCTCCCGACGCAGGTCACTCTGCAAGATTTCTACCTCCGAAGGAAACGCCTCCACTGGCCTTGGGGCGTGGAACGCCCCCTCGGCCTCCATACGAACGGCAAGGGCACAGTGCTGAAGAACCTAACAGAAAGCCGGTAAGAAACCGGGAAGCATCCGAACCGAGGCAAATGCGCGTAGAAGGATTCGTACCTGGACCGCCCCTTAGGCCATGGCCTCTAATTGATCCTTCAAGGAGCCGCACGGGAGCTTTCCCCCAGCCGATTCCTCCATCCCGACAAGAAGACCCGTGGCAACGGAAAGCCCGGACAGAACTGTAAAGACGGAGCCCCCTTCCCGCACGGGGATCCCTTCAGAGGCCTTCGACGGCGGCGCACGAGAAACCGTCCTTTTCCTCTTAGGAAGGGGCCGGCCCTCGCCCTTCCTCCCATCACTGGCCTGGGACTCGGGTAACGGATGACGACTCCGGCCGCCGCCAGAAAAACTCCCAGATGCCGCCGACGAAAAGGGCGGCCCTGCCGTCGGCGGAGAATCAGGCGGAGGGCGCGGGCTAGCCGGGGGCTCGACTACGCCACTAGCTTCCCCCCAGCGCGAGCAGCCCGGAAAGTAGGAGCGAACCATGCATCGCGGAGGAGGAAGAACGCCGAGCGATAGCGACTCGAGAAAGAAGGGAGATGAAAGGTTAAAGGCCTTAGGACGGGCCCCACCCGTATTTATTATCACACGCGGCCTCATCCAACGGCGCCCGCCGAAACGACTCCCTGCGCCCAGTGGCTCCGATCGCTCCACGTGGCAGTCCGGCGATTGGCTGCGTCCCATCAGACGCCGCAGACCTGCGCACGTCACATCAGCCAGCAGGCGCTCAACACGTGGACTGTCGCTTCAACTACATAGTGCACGAAACGGCGCACCCTCCTGGAATGCAAAGAACTCGTCTCGATTCGCTAGCGAAAAAGACAACTGTTGGGGTAAAAATTTACACCCCGGTTGATCAAGTCAAAATCAAAGTCAACCCCAAGCCAAGTGGGCCTAAGCCCAGATCCAGTGGGCCCATGCTCGGGTCGAACCCGAACATGAAGCGGTCGACCTCCCCCCATGCCAAGATAAAATTTTTATAATAAATAATTTTGTTGTATTTCTTTTATTTTATTTTATGGATAAATATAAGAAAAATTGGCATAAAGCCAAATTTTTGTAAAGCCCATGACTTATGTGCAAAAAGAAATGACACATGAGCCATGGAATAGGCAAAATGCCATTTTGTGAAGCCCAAGAGGCTTTGTGTAAAGTGTATGGCCTATAAAGGCAAAGATAATAAAATATCTCATAACTTTTCTCTCTCCAAAAAATTTAGATCTGAGATCTTTTCTCCTTCTTCAAGGTTCCAAAACCTTCTTCTTTCTTTTGAATTAAATCAAGAGTTTTACTCTTCATTTTATAAAACTAAATAGTTTTTCACCACAAAACCCATAAAAGGGAATTCAGATCTTCCATTAGATCTCAAAAAGAAGAGATTTTTAAAATCTCATATCTCCTGATCTTCAAGATCCGGTAACGAGAGGAGAAAGCAGAAGAACCCCTTTCATCAACCCTAAAACATCTTAGGAGTTTAACTCCACTCTGATTTCTCTTTCGAGAATTTCTGGGGCTAAAAGCCTCTTTTTCTCACCGGCGCCCAAGCGCTCGAGCGCCAAGCGCCCACGTGCCGATGCGTGGCGCGCTAGCGCTCGAGCGCAAAGCGCCCACGTGCCGATGCGTGGCGCGCTAGTGCTCCAGTGACCTGCGCTCAAGCGCAGAGCGCCCACGTGCCGACACGTGGCGCGCTTGCGCTCAAGCGCCCTGCGCTCAAGCGCAGAGCGCCCACATGCCGACACGTGGCGCGCTTGCGTTCCAGCGCCCTGCGCTCAAGCGCAGAGCGACCACGTGGCGCGCCAGCGCTCAAGCGCCAAGCGCTCAAGCGCACAGCGCTCAAGCGCACAGCGCCCACATGCCGATACGTGGCGCGCTAGCGCCTAAGCGCACAGCACCTAAGCGCATTGCGCTCAAGGCGCTGATCCCACGCGTCCTTTGGGCGCTTTTTTCCCTTTTTTTTATTTATATATATACATGTATATATATGTACAGATACACACACACTCCACAACACTGTTCCCCCCCCAAAAAATTTTGGGCCGGGGCGCTGCCCCGCAACACGCAAGGGGGCTGCTAGCCCCCTTGACCCCCAGCCCGCTATCCGGGTAGCGGGACCCCCATAAAAATTCTGCGTGGCTCCCGATATATCCAAACCCCCCTCCAAAACAACACACACATACACTGCACGGCACCCGTAAGGACGAGCCGAGCTGTGCTTCGATAAGACACTTTGCAATAAGCAGCCGTATACATTTCCTTCAAAAAACGCAAGGGAGAGACGGCTGGGTCAGGGGGTAGTAGTTGTTCCTTCTTCCATTCATGAATGGAAGGAGAAGTTTGTATTTGTCGGGCCACCCGAGGACGAGGATTGGCCTGTGCCTATACAGTAGCACATGGCTGACTGCCCGCGGGTGAAGCTGTAAAATTTTGGAAAATTATAAATATTAATTTATAATTTTAAATATGAATTTAATAAGTTTACAAAAAATGATATCGCTTATGAAATTGGGTATCGGAATTATATCCGAAAAATGTAGTTAATTCGATAAATATGAATAAAAGTGTGTGATATCATAAAAATGATATTTTTAATTATTTTAACATGATATTATATTTTACATTAAGATAATGATATTTAAGTGTTAGAATAAGTTTTTCACTTCTTTTTACATATGGATATAGATATTTACATAAAGGGATTTTAATTAAAGAAAAATGTTTTTATTATTGGGAATTTTCTTATGGTGGGTTATATATTTAATTAGTTTGAACTCTCACCTCTTGCACACTCTCACCATGCTTAACTCCCTCCACCTTCTCCTTTTTCACTTTACACCACCATCTTACACTACTCCACCTCCTACTTCTCAACTTAACATCTCCTCCTTCTCAAATGCCACCTCCTCCTTTCTCTACACACATCCTCATCTTATTCTTTTCTTCTAACACTTATGCACAATCTCAACTGAAACCATAGGTCCTTGATGCTTTCCATCCTAAATATTTCTAAGTGTTCACTACCACAAAGAGAAAATCTATAAATTCCTTCACCAATTTTTCTCACACCATCAACCTAGAAGCTACTACAATCCCTAAAGGTCTCCATCATACCATCCTTGAGCTGGAATCCTTTGTGCATCATTCCAATAGATATATCTTCTTCTCTCTTTACTAAATCAATTCTGTTCAAATATCAGTTTTCATATGCAGTATAGAAAAACATGAACTTGTGTGATATTTAGCTTACTGTAATTGAATCTGGAACCAATAGGTGTAAGCACTAGAAAAACTAGCAATACCATAAGTATCATAAGACCACTAGGAAACTACACTTAAAGCCCGAGCCCCTAATTCCATGATTGACCCGGCGACAATAGCAATTTTTCCGGCGTCGCCGGACTTCGTTGGGAGTTTGGTGTTGTTTTTTCTTCTGTAGCTTTAGTTTGGTATTTTATGAGTTACCGTATTGTTTGATTTGTCCCAGTATTCATACAGTGAAATCCGGGAATGTTTTACTAAAGGTTTTATCAATTTTCCGATATTCCGATACTGGTTTTTCGTATTTTGTACTGCGACTGAAATATCGACGTTCATACGTTGATTTCAGTGGCATTTGTTCGTTTCTGGAGTAAATAAGCTATAGGTTCTAATCTATAGATACTTAGCTCATTGTTTGATTTCGATATGATATTTACGCCACTATTTCATAACTACGATTATAGGTACTTTCGCGAAGGTTTCCAAAATGGAGTTGGCGGACATAGCAATCGTGGATTCGATGAGCTTGACAAGTTGGTGAGTAGATTTACATCTACGGGGAAAGTCGGGTGGATGGCGTATAGCACCCCCGCAATCTTATATATATGATATTATGATAAATAGTTAGTTCCTTTGTGTTTATTTAAGTTATAGATATTGAAATCATGTTGCATTTAGTGTATATTCATGTGCATAAAGTGTTATTGATGGTTTGGTGGATTGGTACGAGTAATCATACTGTACTTGCGATAATGAGATTCGTATGCCGAATAACGGCCAAGTTTCCTTTAGACTTGTAGCGTTATATTTTATTCCGTTTTAGAATGTAATACTTGAATGAACTATATTCTTTTAAAAAATAACGATTCGTTTCCCTTTTTAATGATAAAAGATAAGGATGCGGTGGTAATTTCCAAAATGAATATTTTAACCAAGGCAGTTTTCTTATTTCAAAACCAACGTCTCGTTCCATTTTTAAGGATAATGGTATAGCACATAGCAAGTAGTTACATTTATTAGTTACGCTTAGATTTATTTTACATGTTCGCGTTATAATTATCGATGTTATACGTTTCCGTCATAGGAACACTCTAATAGAACACTGCACAACTACCAATGAGTATTATGTTGCACGAGCACATACACATATGTTACACTACACCTCATTAGTATTGCTATGTCACTGTAGGACTGCTATACTATGTGATACGTATGTAGATATCGATACGAGTAGGCTTTATACACTTATAGAACACTCGCATAAATACTAATGATTACCATGTTGCACAAGCACATACGCGTATGCTACACTACATATCATTACTATTGCCTTGACACAGTAGAATTGATACGTTTATTTGCTTGTATGACTTATTTACGTACTTTACCTTATTATCTGTTAAGCATTGCGAATACCAGTACCATAGGCATTCATAGTTGATTCTTATGAGTTTTCAAGATATTTTACTTTTGATGATATATATCAGTGGTATGGGACGCTGTTATATATGTATATATATAATATATCATCAGAATGATCTATACAAGTATTCTTATTCTTTACTCAATATTTCTGGATATGATGAGTTGACGTCCACCATGAGCTTGATATTTTCTGATTGTTTTATCCCGAACCGAGTGGGGGAGATATACGGTTTCAGAATTGCTACTTATCCAGACTGAGTGGGGGAGCTATACAGTCGGATACATGGTGGACCCGGTCGAGACCGAGGGGCAGGATAGCCGCATTAGAGACGGGAAGCCTAGCAAGGACACTCGATACCGGAGATAGAGATGAGCACGGCAGATATCCAGGGAATACTGACCGGGGTTCGATTTGGGCACGGCGGATATCCAGGGGATACCGACCGGGGCCAGGGATATCGGGTGGCGATTATCTGTTGAGATGGTGTCGACGATATCTGCATTTGCGTGTCGGTGATGGACACGAGAGATTTGAGGATTTGCGTGTCGGTGATGGACACGAGGGAATTCTGATTTCGGGTGTCGATGCTGGTGTAACAACCCTAATTTTCCTATACAAATTTTTTCAAATATTTTTTCAAAATCCATAAAGGGGTATTTTAGCCTGAGCACAAGATATAAGTAATTATTTTGCTTTTTAATTTCAAGTTAAAAGAATGTAACAACTCCATTTTTAGTGTACAAAAATTTGCTTTAAAATTAATGTATAGTTAGGGCATTTACATTTTCTGTGACTACTTTAAGTAATTAAATAGCTCCATAATTACAAGAAGGAGCTTGTAGCTCATTGGTAATACCTTGCACTGCTGAACCAAGCCACCAGAGTTCAAATCCCATGCCCCACATTATTTTTAATATTATTTTGTTTTAAACTTTTTAGAAGTCCAACAGTCAACACGTGATAAATTCCAAAATTTCCACTACACATGAAAAACTAAATATACCAGTGTGTTCACCTAAAGACCCCCCACCTTCCGGTCCCTCGACTCGGCCTGACTCGGCCGGCGCCGCCGGCCGGACTCGGCCGGACGGCCGAGTCCCCTTCATGAAAGATGTGGCTTTTCAACTTCTTGACCCCCCTAAATACTTTAAATGTGCAGACCGCTTCCAGAGACCTCTTAATACCCAATTTACTCTATTTTAATTGAATTTTTAATGTATTTTTATATTTTTTATTTAAAACCCTTCATCTACCCTAACCTAACCTTATAAATACCAACCCTTCACATCACCCCATCACCCCAAAATTCTGAGTCAGCTCTCAAGAAATAACTAGAAACCCTTATGTGCAATCGAAGTGAGCGAAAGGCGAAGCTCCGGCGAATTCTTCGGCGGAAATTACGACGACGACTCTAGCAGCTCCCGGCGATGAAACGACGCACCGGCGACTCCTCCCGATCCTTCTCCCTCTCCTGGTTGTCCTAAACCCGTAAGTTCCCATTCTATCTTCTCTATTCTATTCTAGAAATACGGAATTATAAAACCCAACGGAATCGGAACAAATCCGATTTCCGATTCGGTTTCTTTATAAAACTTCACTTTTCTTTAATACAATTATGCTTGAACCTTTTCATATTGACTATTAAACACTAATCAACTATATTGATCAAGTTTCATAATCAAAAGTAATTGCTATTTCATTTTACCGTATTTTCATTTAAGTACCACATAGTTTCAATTCTACATATAACACCACAAAACTTGCTATACCTTTAAGTAGATCACGAGATAATGACCTACCTTCTCACATACTCATATACAACATAGCACAATACCCTTGGGAACATAGAATACAGGAAAACGACACAATTTCATTTTAATACCATTTACTTAACAAAACCATTTTCTAAAGAATTTAGTATTTATACAAATCTTTGTAAAGAGCCGCTACAACCCATTTGGGGAACCCGTTCGGGATGGTGCGGATTATCGCACATCTTTGGGCTTAGTAGTGCGAGATTCAGACCTCCGCAAGGAGCATTCAGTCTCGAAAGATTTAAAATACGACATCTTAAGAAAATGAGATTTTTAGAATATAAAATATATATTAAAATTATTTTTGTATAAATATATGTATATTTATCATTAAAATACATATTTTGTTATGATATAAATATTCCATCTTTTTCTAAAAATCACAAGAATCAATTTAGCTTAAAATACCATGAATTCCATACAAAACCAATATTACAAATAAATACCATTTATCATGAAAATAGGATATTCTCATTAGAAATATCACAAATATAAAATCTACATTTATTACAATTCTAAAGACGATAATAAATACTTGGGGTGTATTTTGAAAACTTTACAAAGTATTTTTACATAAAACCCCCTCAAGTTCTATAAATTACCCTAAGGACCCTAATAAACATAGGTTTAAGCGGAACCAGTCTCTTAAGCCTCAGGGAGCCGGAGATATGGGTGCTTGCCTATCTAATGTAAAAACGGTGTTATCAATATGGTAATCGTCTTTGAAAAAGACACAAATCCTGCCGTCTATGTGCAGCGGTTACTGATAATATAAAAACAATCAGGATTTCAATTTACTTTTCTAATTATCTGACTCAGTTTGAGTCTCATTATAATCTGACTTGAATATGATTCAAGTACAATCTACAATCTACAATCTACAATATTACAATTCAATATGAATTCATGAATCCATTATTCAATCTATCAACTTGACCGAACCGAACTATGGATATACATTCCATTTACATGATTATACAGTTATATCCATGATTCTACAGTTACATACATGATTCTCCAGTTACATCCGTTTACTGATATCATGGTTTCGGTCAGTCATCCAAGCATACAATCTATACAGTTTACAATACAATACAACAATACAATCAAGATAACACGGGGTTTAAGGGGTAGACTGGTACGGAATATGTTAAAGGTGGCACGAGGTGGTCACTTAAGACGTAATTACATCCATACCGTTGTTCCGTGGTATTATCGACGGAGCCTTGTACTACAGGTTACCAAAGTCTCCGGTGTAAGTGGGACTCCTCTCGTATACACTGGTATCTTCTGTACCAAGCTACAAACAACAGCGTTAACACAAAACTATAACAATATAATATAACATTAAAAGTTACCTTCTTATTCTGTCTATCCTACTTCTTCCTTATCTTTGGGACTTACCGAGCGATTTGTTCGCTGACGACATTCTCTTTCTTTCTTCTTTGAATGTCGTCAGGTGATCTGGACATTCCTGAGATCGAGCCCTCTGCTGAAGACTTGGACCAGTTCAGTGAAGACCCCGAGCTCTAGTTCATTGTACACTTTCCATTCAGTACTTTTTCATTTCTGTTATGCCATTGTTTAGGCATTGTTTTTTATCAGTTGTATTTACTTTCCATGCATTGTACAGAAAGAATGTGAATAAATAAAGTTGTTGTTTTTAATTATATCTTATCTCTTGTGCTTTACTTTTATATTACTTAGATACTCTTAACGTATTTACTTCACATTAAATACGTAGCGGCCTCGTCCCGTCCCCTTCACCGTATACCGGGAAGCGGGGCGTGACAGCTGGACATCCCGGTGTTAGATATATTGCTATCATATGAGTTATACGGTTATGTTATGAGTTATTATAGCCGATCAGGACTGATCCGGGGGACAGTACCTGCATATCTTTTTTCGGGCATTCATATACATAAAAAGGAATTCAAAAACGAGCTATAGTCTCATTATTTTGATATGTATGATATGACAGTGGGATCTTTAAATTGTAAACCTCTTAACATTTTCACCAAAACAGCAGGATGTATATCTTAAATAAGATACCTATTATATTTCATACTATCACGTTTTCTTTTATGCTGTGATATATGTATTCCGCGACTATTTTAAAGGAGAGGTTTTACATATATATTTCCGGCTACTTATGGGCTTTTACCTAGATACAAGTCATTTATATGATATGTTCTACTTTGGGATCGCATGATAGATAGTGTTACATTTACAATACATAAGCATATTATATATTATATTAGTACATGATATGATAGTACTATACTTATGACCTAGGTATCGTTGTGCATTCGATTTCTACCTTGTGATGTACTTTTATTCACTGAGTTGGCAACTCGCCCCCGTTGTGCCACAGTTTCTTGCAGGTGTTACCGCTTAGATTATCAGTGGCTTGGGCACAGACTCTTTTCGGTGATTGCTTGGTAAGTGGGTTACTATTGTATCGTACTCACACTTGGTTATTCATATATTCTTCTATCTAGTAAATACTCCATCAACTTAGAAAGGGTATATTGCGGACTTAGAGTTTGTGTGTTGTGATGTCGTACTCTTTGGAGTCGACCATTTTATATTGTTGATTTGTTTTCACTTTTCTTCTCTTCGCCAGTGTGCATCATATATTGTTTGCTTGGTTGCTTTGCCGTCTGGGCATGGAAGCTAGCTTCCGTTAGGATGCTATATGTATTTTTATGTTGTAGCTGGTTTTATTCAAATTACAAAGGAGGTGCTGTCGAATTTCAAAACGTCATAGATGTTTTTCAAACATACTTAGTTAAACTTAAATGTTTATTTTAAACTGATCCCATCTGATGACTATTTAAAATCTCACCTCCAATATTTTCAAAAAGGGTTTAGATTCCGGGTTTCGGTTTACTTGGACCGCGTTGATGTCTTTAGATGTCACGTGATTTAAGTGCCGGTCACATGCCATATTTGGGTCGTGACAGAAGCGGTCGTCCTCTCCCGAGGTGAGGGCGGTGTCCATGTGGGAGCCGATCCAGCGGGCTGACGTTTTGCTTTCCGAGCGGGCACTTAGCTGGGCCGGGCTCAGTCCCGCTCGATTCATGGGTAAGTTAGGAGCTTTGACGATCTGTCTAGACTTGAATATTTTCTTTTGCTCTTTTCAGCGTTACTAACTCCCTTTGTGTATTTTCCTTTATGCAAAGCAAATGGACTGATCCAAATTCTTGGCAGCCATAGCCGCAAAGAAGGGGAGGAAGACTGGGGGCGCTAGCTCGTCCCGCCCTAGTTCGAGCCCAACCCCGAAGCCAGACGCAACGGCTAAGCCTTCCGCTACGCCCCGAGCCCTGGAAACTAGCCGCGGGGAGAGCCATAAGCATGCCCGAGAACCGGAGCCCCGGGTGAGGGAGGTGGAGGACGAAGCAGACCCTCCCCCCCGTGAGGTCCCCCTCAAGAAGTACAAGAGGACGGTATCCCAATCTCCGTCCTCCCCGATCCTCGTGCAGGAAGGGGACGTTTGTTTCGAGGTGCCCTCGGGGCTTTCTGTTGCCGATAGCTTGCTTTTAGAAATGGAACGATCGGCCGGGTGCACAA
Source organism: Agapanthus africanus (assembly GCA_030015575.1). Taxonomy (NCBI): domain Eukaryota; kingdom Viridiplantae; phylum Streptophyta; class Magnoliopsida; order Asparagales; family Amaryllidaceae; genus Agapanthus; species Agapanthus africanus. Next base: position 372,511,982 of record JASDDO010000006.1, read on the forward strand.
TTCCCCGGGGGACCCTTAAGGCCCAAGTGGCCGCCATCGCTCAGGAGGCTGTCCAGGTCAGTATCTGCTTTCCGTTGAGGTTTTCGTCAAGTATCATTTTCTCGGATCGGATACTTTTAACCCCGTCCTTTACTTTCCTCAGGTCCTCCACCACTGCGCTCTCATCGCCAACATGGAGCATGAGGAGATTGCTCCGGCAATGCGGAAGGCGGGCGAGTTGTCCTCATGGGAAGAGGACCTGTGCCTGGAGCTGAAACAGGCGAAGGAGAGGATAACCGCCCTCGAGACCCGGGTGGTCGCCGATGAGGTGACGAACTCCAAATGCAAGGAGTCCATTCGCCTTCTGAGTGAGTCCAATAAGGCCATCCAGGCTAAGTTGTAGGATGCTAAGGTACTTAACGCTACGATGAAAAAGTTGCAGGACTCCTGCAAGAAGGAAACCGAGGCGGCAAAGGACGCGGTGAAGCTCGCCGATCTTCGGGCTGCAAAGTCGGTGAAGAGATACAAGACGTCAGACCAGTTCTACGCTGAGCTTGCTGATGCCTCAGCCATCATTTGGCACCAGGCCCTCGACGCTATCAAGGCGTTGATGCCGGGGTTTGCTGACGGCGAGCTTCGGTTCCAGTACCCCCTCTCTGAGGATGAGCCGCAGAGGGAGACTGCTGGGAATGCCGCTGGGGGAGAGGCTACTGGTGGGAGTGCTAGAGATAAGGCACCTGGTGGGAGCGCTGACCCAAAAGCCGTCACCTTGGCTCCAGGCGCTAAGGCTCCTGGTGGGAGCACCAACCCAAAAGCCGTCATCCCGGCTCCCGACGCCGGCGCTGAGCAGATCGAGATCCTTCCCGGTCCTAAGGCCTGAGCCTTCCTGCCTTTTTCTCTTTTTTATAAATTTTGTAAGCCTTCGGGCGTTTTTTGTATGGCTGAGGGGCCCACGGTACCTTGTAAAGACTCTCAGATCGTCAATAAAACCGTTTTTAGTTTTTCTTCGTGCCAATGTTTTCTTGAGCGAGCACTTGAGCTTGTTAGTGTTTTCCTCGTCCCAGGAGTCAGGCCGTAGGTCGATGACCGGTCTTTTCGATCGCGATCGCCCGTCGAGTGTAAGCCAGTCAATCACTAAGTGCAGGAGGGTCGGTCCCCTACCTCCCCCGGAGTTGAAGTGGCGATCATTCGCTTAGAATACATCGGGAGTTCCTTCAGCATGGGTAGGTCGAGATTTGCCCATTTCGTTGAGTCGGACCGGTGACCACTTCCCTTAGCGTAAGTTAAATAACTGCCAAGTTAGAATTTGTCGGCGTTTTCCCAACAGTGAAGCTGCTCGGTGGCTTCTTGATGAGGGCTTCGATCCTTGGCGTGGATGAGTAGGAGGTACCCGCCAAGGATTGGCCAAGCAGGGAAGCTGCTCAGCGGCCTCTTGATGAGGGCTTTCGATCCTTGGCGTAATGGGTAGGAACTACTCGCCAGGGATTGACCGAGCAGGGAAGCTGTTTGGCAGCCACTTGGTGAGGGCTTTCGATCCTTGGCGTAGTGGGTAGGAACTACCCGCCAGGGATTGACCGAGCAAGGAAGCTACTCGGCGGCCTCTCGGTGAAGGCTTTCGATCCTTGGCATAATGGGTAGGAACTACTCGCCAGGGATTGATTGAGCAGGGAAGCTGTTAGGTGGCCTCTTGGTGAGGACTTTCGATCCTTGGCATGGATGGGTTGGAGCTACCCGTCAGGGATTGACCGAGCAGGGAAGCTGCTCGGTGGCTTCTTGGTGAGGGCTTTCGATTGTTGGCATGGATGGGTAGGAGCTACCCGCCAGGGATTTACCGAGCAGGGAAGCTGCTTGGTTGCTTCTTGGTAAGGGCTTTCGATCTTTGGCGTAATGGGTAGGAACTACCAGCCAGGGATCGACCGAGCAGGGAAGCTGCTCAGTGGCCTCTTGGTGAGGGCTTTCGATCCTTGGCGTAATGGGTAAGAACTACCCGCCAGAGATTGACCGAGCAGGGAAGCTGCTCGTTGGCCTCTTGGTGAGGGCTTTCGATCCTTGGCATGGATTGGTAGTAGCTACCTGCCGGGGATTGACCGACCAGGGAAGCTGCTCAGTGGCCTCTTGGTGAGGGCTTTCGATCCTTGGTGTGGATGGGTAGGAGCTACCCGCCAGGGATTGACCGAGTAGGGAAGCTGCTCGGTGGCCTCTTGGTGAGGGCTTTCAATTCTTGGTGTGGATGGGTAGGAGCTATCCGCTAGGGATTGACCAAGCAGGGAAGCTGCTCGGTGGCTTCTTGGTGAGGGCTTTCGATCCTTGGCGTGGATGGGTATGTTCATAAAACGAAATCCGCGAATTTTGAACCGAGGAAGAGGGAAACATATTGAAGGAGTTTCTTCTAATTCAGAAGACTTAGAAAAATTTACATCGCTTTGGCGAAGAAGAAACATATATTCACTGATACAAATTTTGAATTCACTTGTACAATTTGAGATTTTTGGCGTTGTAAGGTCGCAGAAACTTGCGCCCCCCCGTGTCTTGTAAACGATAGGCTCCGCCGGGCAATACCTCGGAGACGAGGAACGGGCCGTCCCACTTCGGGGAAAACTTATGCAGTTTGCCTTGGTCTATAAATTCGTTCCACCTTAGGAACAAATCTTCCGTTTTGAAGGCACGATACTTGACTCGTGCATTGTAGTAGCGAGCAGTTTGCTGCTGATAAGCGGCGTCATTGATCTGTGCCCGGTCCCATTTCTCTAGCAAGACGTCCAAATCAGTCCGGAGCGCCGAGATGTTTACTTCGTCGTCGAAATGCTCAACTCTGTAACTGGGCAGTCCAATCTATGCTGGGACCATCGCCTCGATGCCATAGCAGAGGCTGAAGGGGGTCTCTCCAGTGGGGGTCTTCTTCGATGTACGTAAGGCCCATAAAACCCGGGTAGCTCCTCGACCCAGCTGCCTTGTCTTCCTTCTAAACAAGTTCGAAGACCTCGAATGACATCCCGGTTAGCGACCTCGGCCTGCCCGTTGCATTGAGGATGCGTGACCGTGGCAAACTTCATTAGTATGAGGTACTCGTTGCAGAATCCTTTGACTTGGTCGTTTTCAAAATTCATCCCGTGGTCGGTAATAATGCACCTCGGGATCCTGAATCAGGATATTATGTTGTTCTCTAGGAATTTGAGGTCGTGGCGGCGTCCGATTTTCTGATGGGGACGGCATCGATCCAGTTCATAAAATAGTCTACCGCGATGAGGATGTATTTGTGCCCGCCCTCGTTTGAAGGATGGCCCTCCCGATGTATACCCTCGATTTTCTTTTCAAGGGCATCGAGACGGTCGTGGTATTCTGAGGATTCGGCGTATTCAGAGTTATGGCCCTTCCCGATGGGAGCGCGATGGGCCGTGGGGCGAGGAGCTCTTTCACGAGACCTCGGCGTGGAGCTGTGAGGCGTCCAACGGGTCATTGAATCGGTTGCCGCAGGGGACCAATGGCCGCCGGAGATAGCAAGACGCTGCTCAGTGGTGCCAGCGTGGGCAGTGTCATCTCCCCCTCTGCGGAGGTCGTGATCCCGAGGTAGGGGAACGGCAGCCTAGGGAGCTTGTTCCGCCGTTTGGACACGGAAAAGGGCATCCACGATGGATGCGAGCCTATCGATCCGTGCAGACAGGGCGTGAATGGCGTTAGGGGGAGGAGTGGATCCGTCCGTACCTCCGTTGTCGGGAGGGTGGCGGCTTGTGCTTGGATCGTCGCGGTGATCACTCGCCATGAGTTCGAGATCGGAAGATCAACTTTCGTTGAGTGGAATTTTCAGATTTCCCACAGACGGTGCCAACTGATGGAGGTCAGGATCTTCTTCAGATGTTGTCCTCCGTCGATCTGTCGTGAGCGTTGGTGAATGGCTGATTTTGGTGTTGAGGGTTGCCTCCTTGAGCGTATGGATCTCAGTGGGCTTGATTTGGGGTGAAGCCGAGCTACCTGCAAAGAATTCCCGGGGAGGTTGTGCCACCGTGGACCCTACGACGATCAAGTTAGCCGAGGTATTTGGGCATAATAACGGCTTATTGGGTTAAAATTCAGTTACCTGAGTCGTCTGAGAGAGGGGTTTTTATAGGGTCGCTTAGAGCGAGCTGGCGCGAGATATCCGTCGTCGGTTACGCCTCTGGCGTTATGCCTGCGTGAATGATGGGATCCCCCTATTAATGACGAGATACGCTCGTTAATGGGGGATACGATGGAGTGGAACCCGGGATTGTGGGGCGGCAGATATCTCGCTTCTGGAGAGATACGCGGAGCCGTGGAGGAGGCGCTTGGGCTCTGCGTTCTTGGTTTCTCGGAAGAACCGGGAAGGTTTAGCTCGGCGGGAGGCTCGAAGGAGAGAGGGAGGTCAAGAAAGCTCGGTTCCTTGATAGCTCGGAGGCGAGCGGGAGGCCGAGGAACCTCGGCGTGTATGAGGGCTCGTAGGCGAGACAATGGTTATTTACATGGCTAGCATAGGAGTGTTCAGGGACCCCTCGGAGATCGGGTCTTGCCTTGAGACGATAACCCGGGGGATGCCTCCAATGTGCGGTGCTTGACCTGTTTCCGTGAGCCCCGAGACACGTCATCTACCACGTGTCATGATCCGGGGAGTTCCCACTTATGAGCATCATCACCCCCACTACTCACATCCACTACTACCGGCTCCTCACCGACCGTCGACCAACCACCATCAGCTCCTCCGACAAGCCCATCTCTCTCTTCCACCAACACCTCCTTTTCCCTCCACTGAGCACTTCCTTTCAACCTACAGCCGCGCTCACTACACACCCCGTGCTGCCTACAGCCGCCACTTCCTCTTCCGGTCATCTCCCACCGCCTGAGCGCCTCCGCCGATCACTTCCGTTGTCGGCAGCTCTCATCCTCCACCAATCGCTCCCCTAGTCAATCCGAGCTTCCCCCAGGTCAATAGCCGAGCCAAATGAGCACCCCAAACCCTAGCCGATACTGCCCTTGTCGTTGCTGCCGCCGCAACATCACCTATAGCAGAAATCGACACCATCGTCTGCAATCCATTGACGAGCTCATCACCATTGTTGTGATAAGAATTAACACCTCACCGAACCAAGCCGAACCCTACAGGCATTTCATTGAGCACATGTTGCAGTCGCCGTAGCCACTGTTCCCGTCGCTTTTTCATCGTCCAATCCATGGCCTCGGTCTCTATAGTCATCATGGTCGTCAACTTATTTGCCGTCGCAACACCGGACACGTCCGTCGCAGCTCATATCATGCTCGAGCCTCGCGTCTTGTCGTGCCCGATTCCGCAACGTTCGTAACCGTCTCGTGTGTTGAGACGATCTCCGTGTCCGCGTCGCTTCCAATTCGGCGACCTAAGGCAATTGAACCCCACTTGGTCATACATGCTTTACATATTACTTAAATTTAGTAGTTCAATATATATATATATATATATTTAATTGAATCGTATGCTGTAATCGAATCGTATTTCTAGTGAACGATCGTCATTGGTGGTTGTGATTGGAACCCGTTTAGTGGTTTCTATTTTCAGGGTAATAATATTTAGAATTTGCACGGATTAAAACTCATGTCGTTTAAGTATATGAAATATATATCCTGAATGACACCCGTATGCATAACCGAGATTGTTCGATGTGAAACCCTAGACCAAAACATATCTTAAAATTGCGGGACTAATGATCGTTAAACCCTATTACTATTAACGAATTTCCTGTAGAAATTTGGTTGCAAAATAACGTTGTTGCACACATAAAACGATACCCACGATAACCCTCATGGAACCTGGAATTTCGTGCATGCTAACCCGTAAGATTCATAAAAAATTATATATAAATCGGATCGTGGTGTGCTTAGGCTCGTTGCGAAGAGGACTGAATAATATATGAATATATGGAGATGGTTACTAAATATCCTATTGTTTCAATGGTTCGAGCTGAAGAGATTTATGGCTCTGGACTGCAGTCCAGAGTAGAAATCTCTGCTAACACCTATTTTTAAATTCTTATATCTCTTTGTTCAAATGCGCAAATGTGTGGAACCCTATATATATGTGTAGTAAATGGAGTTAGCTTTCATATGCCAAGGGTTTCACTAAATTACGTCGCTGTTTGATATTTATAGCATACTTTATATTGTCAATATGTACGGCTGATGACCGCAGTATCAGTTTATACGTAGTGACACTAAACTGAATATAACTCTAAGCGCACGATGGCTATTACTAATCCGTCTTTTGCTTTGAAACCCTAATTAACATTGAACTGTGGTGACACCTAAATTTGAACATAACTATTTGCAAAATGCGTTCGAAGTTGGATTGCCAGTTCAAAAACTGGAATTCCAGCAGCGAACATCTATTTTAAAACAACCGTATCTTCCTAACCAGCACACCAATTGATACGAAACTAATTTTACTGTCTAGATAATTGAGTCTACTATTTATGCCTTTTGTTTTGTTTTGCATAATTCTGCGCGTATAAATTACTGTGATTTTCCCAATCCGAATGACACCGGCTGCCTATATTTTATTCGTAGTGTATTTTACTGCATCTCCATTATATTGCTTGACTGTTATACCCTTATTGATTATTGATCATTTGCATTGACACCCTAGTGACTATATCGCATTTTCGAGTGATAAGTGGAATCGATTGGGCGTGACAAGTATATCAGTGAAAGTGATTGAAAGTGAAAGTGATATAAGTGAAAAGAGTGTTTGAATAGTGAAATTGATACGTACTTGTACACAACAAATTCGATACATGAGCATGACTTTAAATGGGGATAAGGGATAGTTAGGTAATGAATGCATATCGTGGCACGAGAGTCTATTTAAAACCCACTTAACATGAATTCTGTGTGTCGTTGTCCCGTGGGGTTTGACGGAGCCTTATACTAAACGTGTCGTTGGTCCGGGACGTTTATTGGAGTACTCTCGTATACATGCATATGTTCATTATTGAACTACAAACATGTTAGAACAGAAGTGACAGACCTATGATATATTGTCATGATACATGTATTATACTGCCCATCTGTTCGTATTGTTTCATGTTTTCATGTTACTGTTTTATAATTCCTAGTTCATACGTATTGTTACCGCATCATATTATGTATCGTTATATTGTTATATTGTGTCATCCTGACGACCTGAGTATGCATGCTCAGAGTGAGAAGTGAACATAGCCCAGATCGGGACCTAGCTTACTTCGAGAATATTGTGGAGATCTCAATCAGCGACGTCGGCACTGTCTTTGCCTTTATCACTATCTAGTTAGTCGTTTCCCTGGATGCTACAAACCTATATCTGTTGTACTCCGATTCATCTAGATGTGATAGCTATCAGTGACTGCTATTTCTCGTTAACTGTGCTGTGTTTACTGATTACCATGTAATGCTAGAAACTGAAGTGTGGCTACGGCGGGATTACCCCATAACCGTAAAAGTATGGATGGCCTAGTCATCCTCGTATTCCGTATTTTGGGAAGCGGGGCGTGACATGATTTTGTTGGAATCAGAGCACCAGGTTTAGAATGAGAATACAGTTCAGTTAGGGATGTGCCCTGTTATATTTCCTTTCACTCTCATATGATTCTTGTTGCATCATCGTTCGACATCAAATGATCTTTTATTATTTCCTTATGTTATCTGACTCCCTCCCTGCAATCTTTCAGCGATATGGCCTTCCCAGACGACCACTCCTCGGATTCCAGTTCTCAAGATTGCATCGAAAAGATCCTCAGTGCGTTGACGACCCTTGCAGAGGCTCAAGAAAAGAAGACCGATCTCCTAGCTGAAGGTTCTATGGCGATTACTGCTCAAGGAGGATCTACAACTATTCTTACCTCACCCGAGGGCGCTCTTGTACCAACTACTTAGACTATGGCTTGGACCGTTTCTGATTTCAGGAGGTTTCACCCGGCTGTATTCACAGGTGTGGCGGAACCACATGAGGCCGAACAATGGCTAATCAACGTGGAGAACCTTTTGACGGCTGCTCGGCTCCCTGATGCTGATAAAGTGAATGTAATAAAGATTCAATCAGAGAATGAGGCCCACACATGGTGGTCAGTTGAGATGAGCAGACTCGACGAGCTTATCGAGTGGAGCAAATTCAAAGAGTGCTTTCTGGACCAGTACTTCTTGGTTACAGCCAAAGCGAAGATGGAAGAGAAATTTATCACATTGAAATAGAACGGTCACCCCGTAGACATCTATGCAGCGGAGTTCAACCGACTGAGCTGCTTTGCTCCATACATGGTAGCCACGGAGGCCGCCAGGGCTAGACGATTTCAGTATAGGCTTGACATCGAGTTGTAGCAGCATATTGCCTCCCTTGATCTACAGAGCTTCGCACAGGTTCTTAACGCTGCTCGAGTTCAAAAGAGGTTAGCTTTGCTTAAGGCTAAGAGTCAACGATCGGCAGATATGATGCCCCAGTAGTTCAATCATGAGAAGCAACTTCCTCTCGTGGGGTGATTCCAGTTCAGAAGTAAGGAGTGGTGCATATGAAGCGCTCATTCATTCCCCAGCAGCAGCAGCAACAGAAAACCATGATTTGTAATTATTGCAAGAAGCCGGGCCACTTTCGTAAGAATTGTCGTAAGGCTAATGGACCGTGTCTGATTTGTGGATCCGACAAACATCGGATTAGCATCTGCTATCAGAGATCCGAACTACAAGGAGGAGATCCGTCAACGCCCTCCCCATCTTTTAAGTAGTTGTTTGTTTCATTTTTTTCTTAGTTTCGTTGTTTAGTTGCTTTCGTTCTTTTAATTTCGAGAACGAATTTTTTTTAAGAGGGGTATGGTATAATAACCGGTCTCATTTTATACATTAATATGTATTTAAATAGATCTTTTCTTCAAATATTCTTGCCTAAATTTTTCCCTAAATTTTTTTCTAATCCTTAAACTCTAGAACTTTTTTCCTAATTATATTCTTAGTGCCCTAACCCAAATTTCTATACCTTAATCCCTTACTTAAACAAGCCTAGCATATTTAACCCTAAACCCAGGCCCAACCTCTCTCTCTCTCTCTTTCTTTTCTTTCATTATCCCTGGCCCAGAGGCCCATACCCAAACTCCTAACCCTATAACACAAACCCGACCCGACCCTTAAACCCCAGCCCCCAATCTCTCTCTATTTTCCCTCTCTATCATTCTCCCTTCTCTCGCATTCTCTCTCTCTCCCCTCTTTCTTTTTGAAACCGCTCCCCCAACGGCTCTCCCTCATCTTCGCCGGATCACCCGCCCCCCACGAACCGTGCCCACCTCCGAGATCTCTCCCCTTTCTCTATCTCTCTCTTGTTCTCTCTCTCTTTTCTCTAACTCCTCCACTGCTTACCTCCACTAACACCGGCTCTTCACCGACCACTGACCAACCACCACCACCTCCTTCGACGAGCCCACCCCTTCCTTCCACCAACACCTCATTTTCCCTCTACCAAGCACTTCCTTTCAACCCACAGCCGCCCTCATCAATCCGAGCTTTCCCTAGGTCAATAGCCGAGCCAAACAAGCACCCCAAAACCCTAGCCACTACAGCCCTTACCGTTGCAGCCGCCACAACATCACTTCCAGCAGACACCGACACCATTGCCTGCAATCCATCGATGAGCTCATCACTATTGCTGAGTTAAGAATTAACACCTCACCGAGCCAAGCTGAACCCCAGAGGAATTTCATCGAGAACTTGTTGTAGTTGTTGTAGTCGCTGTTCCCGTCACCTTTGTTGTCGTCCAAGCCGTGGCCTTGGTCTCTATAGTCGTTACGATCATCAACGCAGTTGCCGTTATAACATTGCACATGTCCGTCGCAGCCCATAACGCGCTCGAGCCTCGCGTCTCGTCATGCCCGATTCTGCAACGTTCGTAGCTGTCTCATGTGTCGAGACGATCTCCGCGTCCGTGTCGCTTCCAACTTAATGACCTGCAAGTGAATCCCACTTGCTCATACATGCTATATATATTAGTTAAGTTTAGTAGTTCTATTATGATCCTGTGTGTGTGTGTGTGTATGTTTGCTTGAATAATATGTTATAATCGAATCATATTTCTAGCAAATGATCGGCGTTAGTGGTTGTGATTGAAATCTGTTTAGTGGTTGCTATTTTCAGGATGATAATATTTAGAATTTGCATGGATTAAAACTCATGTCATTTAAGTATATGAATTAAATGTCCCGAATGACACCCATATGCATAACCGAGATTGTTCGATGTGAAACCCTAAACCAAAACATATCTTAAAATGGCGGGACTAGTGATCATTAAACCCTATTACTATTAACAAATATCTTGTAGAAATTTGGTTTCAAAATAACGTCGTTGCACACATAAAACGATACCCCCGATAACCGTCATGGAATATGGAATTTCGTACATGCTAACCCATAAGATTCATAATAAATTATATATAAATCGGATCGTGGCGTGTTTAAGCTCGTTGCGAAGTGGACTGAATAATCTATGAATATATAGAGACGGTTATCGAATATCCTGTTGTTTCAATAGGGCGAGCTAAAGAGATTTATGGATCTGGACTGCAGTCCAGAGCAGAAATCTCTGCTAACACCTGTTTTTAAATGCTTATACCTTTTTTTAAATGCTTATCTCTTTTTGTTCAAATGGGCAAATTTGCGGAACCCTATATATATACGTAGGAAATGGAGTTAGCTTTTATATGCCACTGTTTTCACTAAATTACGTCGTTGTTTGGTATTTATAACATACTTTATATTGTCGATATGTACGGCTGATTACTGCAGTATCGGTTTATACGTAGTGACACTAAACTGAATATAACTCAAAGTACATGATGGTTATTACCGATCCGTCTTTCGGTTTGAAACCCTAATTGTAACAACCCTAAACTTTCTGTACAAATTTTTCAAAAATACAGAAATGGGTACTTGAGCCAGAGTATAAGTTATAAATTTGTTTTGTTTTTGAACTGCAAGAAGGAGCTTGTAGCTCATTGGTAAGACCTTGCACTGCTGAACCAAAGCACCAGAGTTCAAATCCCATTAACCACACATTTTTTTAAATTAAATTCTTTTAATCTTTTAGAAGCCCAAGAGTCTACACGTGCATAACCAGTAAAACCAAGAGTCACCGCTTAAACAAACGGGTCCACGGGTCAAGTCCAAGCGTCAGCGACACATAGCGAGGAGGCGAGCCCCGACTCGGGCCGGCGAGGGGATGAATCGGCCCGGCGCCATCGGTTCCAGTGAGCCAAAACCCTAATTTATTTAAACTTCTGTAACCCTTGAACTCCTCCCATAACCTCTGTATTATTTAATTTCTCTGCACATTTACAGAGCAAATTAAAATACACATTTAATCCATTTTAAATACAATTTTTATCACACCCTTTCAATACCCTAAACCCTAGATTTTTCCTATAAATACTACCCCTCAAATCACCCCCTTCACTCATAAATCCCTGACCAAATTCTCAAGAAAATTCCCAAGGCTTTTTGTGTGCAAGTGGAGTTAGCAAAGGGCGAAGCTCCGACGAACTTCCGACAACAATCCGAGGAGATTCCGACGACGAAACGACGCACCGGCACCTCCTGCCTCTTCCTCCTTCTCTCTTCTAGTCAAATAACCTGTAAGTCCCTACTTCTCCTTCTTTTCTTTATTCTAAAAACATTCAAAACTAAAATCCGACGGAAGCGGAGTTAGTCCGACTTCCGATTCGGTTTTCTTTAAAAAATATTTTTTTTATTAATCAAGATACCTTCATATCATCATATATTGTTCATTAAATATTAATAAACATCTTTAACAAGTTTCATCCCAAAATATAGTTATATGCATCTTTTATCGCAATTTTACATTAAAATACCTTCATATTTCATTTCGACATAGTTGAACTTTTTAAACCGTATTACCTTTGAAAACTCATGAGGTAATGACCTACCTCCTCACAACACTCATATATAACATAGAACGATGAAATTTGGGAATATAGATTTGGGAAAAATACGATTTTACACATAACTACCTCCGACTTATAAAAACTTTTTCTACAAGATGTGTATTTTAACAAATCCTTGCAATTGCGCCTATACAACCCATTTCGGGGAACCCGATCGGTATGGTGCGGATTATCGCATATCCTTGGACTTAGTAGAGTGAGATGCAGACCTCCGCAAGGAGCATACGATCTCGAAAGATTTGAAATACAATTTTCTTTAGAAATTATGATTTCTATTATAATTAAAACTTATATTTTTAAAAAATAAATATATATGTAATTAATATCAAAATAACTATTTTTAATATTTATAAAATTCCATATTTCCAAAATTCAAGAAAAACATCTCATTTACAAGAAAATACCATAAAATTTCAATATTACAAATAAATACCATATATTATGAAATTAGGCTTTATTCACAAGAAATGTCATATTGATAAAATATACATCCATGAAAACTCTAATGACGATAATAAAATACTTGAGGTGTATTTTGAAAATTATACAAAATTATTTTTACATAAACCCCCTCAAGTTATACTAAATTATAATAAGGACCCTAGTATGCATAGGTTTAAGCGGGACCAGTCTCTTGAGCCTCAGGGAGCCGGAAATATGGGTGCGTGCCTATTTAAGGTAGACAACTTAACAAATGGTGTTATCAACACGGTAATCAACTTTGAAAAAGACACAAATATGTCGTCCATGTGCAGCGGTTACCGATAGCACCGAAACATAATTTAGGTTTCAATTTCTTTTCAAATTGTCTGACTCAGACTGAATCTCAATATAATCAATCTGATTTGAATATGATTCGAGTATGAAATTACAAAACTACAAATTCAATATGAATCCATCTATTTAATCTGTTCAATCTATTCAATCTATATTGACTGAACCGAACCATAGATATACATCCATCTACATGATTCTCCAGTTACATCCATTTACTGATATCATGGTTTCGGCAAGTCATCCATCTATACAATTCAATTGACAACACAATACATTCCGTACAATCAATACAATTAATATTATAAACACTACGGGGTTATAAAGGGGTAGACTGGTACGGAATATATTAAAGGTGGCACGAGCAGGTCACTTAAAACGTAATTACATCCATGCCGTTGTTCCGTGGTATTATCGACGGAGCCTTGTACTCCATATACCATAGTCTCTGGTCTAGTGAGACTCCTCGTATACACTGGCATCTTCTATACCAACTTACAAACACTACGTTAACCTAACAATCAAACATCATACTAGATATACTCTCTTTTTTGTCTATTCTACTTCTCTCATTCTTTTGGACTTACCGAGCGATTTGTTCGCTGACAACATTCTCTTTCTTCTTCTTTGGAATGTTGTCAGGTGATTCGGACTCACTGGAGATCGATTCCACCAGCGAGGATTTGGACCAGCTAGCTTTCGACCTGGAGTTTTAGATTCCTTGTACATATTTACATTTTGTATTTTCCATTTCTGTTATGCCACTGTTTAGGCATTGCTTTCCATTCCATATATTTACTTTTCAGATGTATTGTAAAAAGAATGTTAATAAATAAAGTTGTTGTTTATTACATCTTGTCTCTTGTGTACATTTACTTTTATATTGCTTAGATACGCTTAGCGTGTTTACTTCTGAGTAAATACGTAGCGGCCTCGTTGCGTCTTCTGCCCGTATACCGGGAAGCGGGGCGTGACAGGTTTTTTTGGTGGTCCATGCGGGTCAGAGCTGTATGGAACCCTATGCAGTTCAGTTCTGCGTGGACAACCTAAGCAATATAACACAAGAACCAGCAACTGAAAACATTCTTTACAATTCATATTCCTTGAATCTTATCATTTCATATACTTTGAATCTATCCTAAACCAAACTTTTCTTTTAAGGCCATGGATTCCCCAAACAACATCAGCATGAATATCAACAACACTCCCCCACCACTACCACTCACACCTGCTGTTGTTGTTCCGATCAACGAGCAGACGGTTCTGCTTGAGGCAATCCGAAGCCTCCTGGAAAGACAGTAGCAGCAGACTGCTATTCTCTTGAACCGTTCAGAAGCGGAAGCACCCGGAGTGAAACAATTCCGGGTACTGCACCCCAAGAATTTTTCGGGAAAAGAGAGCCCTCTGGAAGCGGAAGAATGGGCTCAAAGCGTTAAAGATGACCTGGCAGCAGCACAAGTGCCAGAGGTCACCTGGGTACGAGTTGCAAAGATGCAGCTCACTGACAATGCACGGGTTTGGTGGAAGGCAGAAGAAAGCCGTCTTGACCAACTTATCGAATGGAAGACTTTCCGTGACATGTTCGATGCAAAGTACTTCCCTTAGACTGCCCGCTTTGATATGGAACGGCAGTTCATCCATCTGCAACAAGGTTCAATGTGGACCAAATCTGTAGATGGGTATGATGCCGAGTTTACCATGCTCAGTAGGTAAGATATGTCTCAATATTCAATTTTATATCACATATTACACAGCTAACACAAGACCATAATAGGTTTGCGGCCCATCTCATACCGACTGCTGAGATCAGAGCTAGAAGATTTCAGCTAGGGTTGGACCCGAAAATCCAAGTTGCATTAGCTACAGGGGATTTCCCAACCCATGATTTGGCTTTGAAGGCTGCCCGACGATATGAGGCAGTGGTAAAGAGGAAGGGCAGACCTCAATCTGCCGGAGTGAAGTGCCCTGCCAATCAAGAGGAGCCTCTTCAAGGCCAACCGTTGAACTCAGAAGACTAGAAGAAGCCAATAATCAGCCAAGTCCCGACTTTTGCTTCTATTACAAGAGGGAAGGACACTTGTGGAAGAACTGGAGGAGCGCAAAAGGCTTATGCCTAGTTTTTGGCGCGTCCAATCACGGAATTGGAAACTGTCCTTATAGACGCAACTCAGCTCACACATCCACTAACTACCCGCAGCGGCCAGCTATCCAGGCTCCTGCACCTCGCCTTGCACTCCCTGCTCCACCACCTACATCGCCTACTCGCCAATTCCATCAGGCTCTGAGGAATAAGCCTCGAGGGCAGAGAAACGTGCTCCAAGGACAGAGGAATGTGCCTCTAGTTAGGAGGAATGTACCACGGCGTCAAGCTTTTTTAGCGGCCGAAGAAGCAGAGGCCGTAGACCAAGGTAAACCTAGTAATTTCCTCAACTCTTTTCAAATCTCTCGCATTTTTTCGTTCTATCACATATTTTTCATACACTACCAATAGTTCTATCACCAAACTTTCCTTGAATCCGTTACGCTTTCCTTTTACAAATTTCGAGGACGAAATTTTTATAAGGAGGGTAGAATGTAACAACCCTAAACTTTCTGTACAAATTTTTCAAAAATACAGAAAGAGGTACTTGAGCCTGAGCATAAGTTATAAATTTGTTTTGTTTTTGAACAGCAAGAAGGAGCTTATAGCTCATTGGTAAGACCTTGCACTGCTGAACCAAAGCACCAGAGTTCAAATCCCACCAACCACACATTTTTTTAATTAAATTCTTTTAATCTTTTAGAAGCCCAAGAGTCTACACGTGCACAACCCGTAAAACCAAGAGTCACAGCTTAAACAAACGGGTCCACGAGTCAAGTCCAAGCGTCAGCGACACGTGGCGAGGAGGCGAGCCCCGACTCGGGCCGGCGAGGGGATGAATCGGCCTGGCGCCGCCGGTTCCGGTGAGCCAAAACCCTAATTTCTTTAAACCTCTGCAACTCTTGAACTCCCCCCATAACCTCTGTATTATTTAATTTCCCTGCACATTTACAGAGCAAATTAAAACACACATTTAATCCATTTTAAATACAACTTTTATCACACCCTTTCACTACCTTAAACCCTAGATTTTTCCTATAAATACCACCCCTCAAATCACCCCCCTCACTCATAAATCCCTGCCCAAACTATCAAGAAAATTCCTAAGGCTTTTTTTTGTGCAAATGGAGTTAGCAAAGAGTGAAGCTCCGACGAACTTCCGACGACGATCCGAGGAGATTCCGACGACGAAACGACGCACCGGCACCTCCTACCTCTTCCTCCTTCTCTCTTCTAGTCAAATAACATGTAAGTCCCTACTTCTCCTGCTTTTCTCTATTCTAAAAACATTCAAAACTAAAATCCGACGGAAGCGGAGTTAGTCCGACTTCCGAATCGGTTTTCTTTATAAACTATAATTTTTCTTAATTAAGATACCTTCATATCATCATATATTGTTCATTAAACATTAATAAACATTTTTAACAAGTTTCATCATAAAAGATTGTTATATGCATTTTTTATCGCAATTTTACATTAAAATACCTTCATGTTTCATTTCGACATACTTGAACTTTTTAAACCGTATTACCTTAGAAAACTCACGAGGTAATGACCTACCTTCTCACAACACTCATATGTAACATAGCACGATAAAATTTGGGAATAGAGATTTGGGAAAAATACTATTTTACACATAACTACCTCCGAGTTATAAAAACATTTTTCTACAAGATGTGTATTTTAACAAATCTTTGCAAATTGCGCATCTACAACCTATTTCGGGGAACCCGTTCACTATGGTGCGGATTATCACACATCTTCGGGCTTAGTAGAGTGAGATGCAGACCTCCGCAAGGAGCATACGATCTTGAAACATTTAAAATATAATTTTCTTTAGAAATTGTGATTTCTATTATAATTAAAACTTATATTTTTAATAAATAAATATATATGTAATTAATATCAAAATATCTATTTTTAATATTTATAAAATTCCACATTTCCAAAATTCAAGGAAAACATCTCATTTACTAGAAAATACCATAAAATTCCAATATTACAAATAAATACCATATATTATGAAATTAGGCTTTATTCACTAGAAATGTCATATTAATAAAATATACATCCATGAAAACTCTAAACACGATAATAAAATACTTGAGGTATATTTTGAAAATTATACAAAATTATTTTTACATAAAACCCCCTCAAGTTATACTAAATTATAATAAGAACCCTAATAAGTATAAGTTTAAGCGGGACCAGTCTCTTGAGCCTTAGAGAGCCGGAGATATGGGTGCTTGCCTATTTAAGGCAGACAACTTAACAAACGGTGTTATCAACGCGGTAATCGTTTTTGAAAAAGACACAAATCATGCCATCCATGTGCAGCGGTTACCGATAGCACCAAAATATAATTTAGGATTCGATTTGTTTTCAAATTGTCTGACTCAGACCGAGTCTCAATATAATCAATCTGACTAGAATATGATTCGAGTATGAAATTACAGAACTACAAATTCAATATGAATCCATCTATTCAATCTGTTCAATCTATTCAATATATATTGACTGAACCGAACTATGGATATACATCCATCTACATGATTCTCCAGTTACATCCATTTACTGATATCATGGTTTCGGCAAGTCATCCATCTATACAATTCAATTTACAACACAATAAATTCCGTACAATCAATACAATCAATACTTTAAACACTACGGGGTTCTAAAGGGGTAGACTGGTACGGAATATGTTAAAGGTTGCACGAGGTGGTCACTTAAGACGTAATTACATCCATGCCGTTGTTCCGTGATATTATCGACGGAGCCTTGTACTCCATATACCGTAGTCTCTGGTCTAGTGATACTCCTCTCGTATACACTGGCATCTTCTGTACCAAGTTACAAACACTACTTTAACCTAATAATCAAACATCATACAGATATACTCTCTTTTATGTCTATTCTACTTCTCTCATTCTTTGGGACTTACCGAGCGATTTGTTCGCTGACGATATCTCTTTCTTCTTCATTGGAATGTCGTCAGGTGATTCGGATTCACTGGAGATCGATCCCACCAGCGACGATTTGGACCAGCTAGGTTTTGACCTGAAACTTTAGATTCCTTGTATACATTTACATTCTGTATTTTCCATTTCTGTTATGCCACTGTTTAGGCATTGCTTTTCATTCCATGTATTTACTTTTCAGATGTATTGTAAAAAGAATGTTAATAAATAAAGTTGTTGTTTATTACATCTTGTCTTTTGTGTACATTTACTTTTATATTGCTTAGATACGCTTAGCGTGTTTATTTCTGAGTAAATACGTAGAGACCTCGTCGCGTCCTCTGCCCGTATACCAGGAAGCGGGGCGTCACACTAATTGATAACCTTAAATAACATTGCACTATGGCGACACCTAAATTTGAACATAACTATTGGCAAAATGCGTTTGAAGTTGGACTTTCAGTTCAAAAACTGGAATTCCAGCAGCGAACATTTGTTTGAAAACAATCGTATCTTCTTAACTTGTACCTCAATTGATACGAAACCAATTTTACTATCTAGATAATTGAGTCTACTGTTTATGCCTTTTGTTTTGTTTTGCCTAATTCTACGTGTATAAATTACTGTGGTTTTCCCAACTTGAATGACACCGGCTGCCAATATTTTATTCATAGTGTTTTTACTGCATTTCCATTATACCGCGTGACCGTTATACCCTTAGTTATTATTGATCATTTGCATTGACACCCTAGTGACTATAGCGCATTGTCGAGTGATAAGTGGTATCGATTGGGCGTGACAAGTACATCAGTGAAAGTGATTGAAAGTGAAAGTGATATAAGTGAAAAAAGTGATTGAATAGTTAAATTGACATGTGCTTGTACACAACCAATTCGATACAGGAACATGACTTTAACCGGGGTAAGGGGTAGTTGGGCAATGACTGCATGTCGTGGCATGAGAGCCCATTTAAAACTCACCTAGCAAGAATTCCGTATGCCGTTGTCCCATTGGGTTTGATTGAGCCTTGTACTAAACGTGCCATTGGTCCGGTTCGTTTATTGGACTATTCTCGTATACATGCATACGTTCATTATTGAACTACAAACACGTTAGAACAGAAGTGCCATACCTATGATATATTGTCATGATACATGTGTTATACCGCCTATCTATTCGTACGGTTTCATGTTTTCATGTTACTGTTTTATAATTCCTAGTTTATACGTATTGTTACTGCATCATATTATGTATCGTTATATTGTTATATTGTGTCGCCCTGACGAGCTGAGTATGCATGCTCAAAATGAGAAGTGGACATAGCCCAAATCAGGACCTATCTTACTTCGAGGATATTGTGGAGATCTCGATCAGCGACGTCGGCACTGTCTTTGTTTTTGTCACTATTTGGTTAGTTGTTTCTCTTGATGCTACAAACCTGTATCTGTTGGACTCTGATTCATCTTTATGTGATAGCTATTAGTGACTGCTATTTCTCGTTAACTGTGATTTGTTTACTGATTTCCATGTAATGTTAGAAACAGAAGTGTGACTACGGCGGGATTATCCCCTAACCGTAGGAGCATGGTTGGCCTCGTCACCCTCATATTCCATAGTTTGGAAAGCGGGGCGTGACAGGAGATGAAAGCTATTACTTCTGTTCAAGACACTTGGTTTGATGACCTGAAACAATCTATGCTCACTGATGCCTTCTATTTAGACATTGGCCACAATTTATGTTACGACCCAGAAATGGCACGTGACTGGTACTTAAATCACGTGAAGTCTATAGGACCCCACCATAATTCAAGTAAGCTGAAACCAGGAATCTAAACCGTTTTAAGAAAATGGTGGAGGTAAAGTTTTGAAAAGAGGTATAAATGAAATCAAGTTCCGCTTTTCAAGTATAAGTAAAGTTCGTTGAAAATACAAGAAGATTGTATACTACAACAACAATTGAGCCTTTTATCCCAAGCATATGGGGTAGGCTACATGAACCAACATGAGAATCACGCCGGGTCCAGCACATGAATCCTCCGCCTCTACTCACTCCTATCGAACAATATACTTTCGTTGAGTCCTTTGCCAACCATATCGTTTCGTATCACCTCCATCCATGTTTTCTTCGGTCTCCCTTTTGCCTTTTTGCCATTGCTCATGTCGAGAGTATCTATTCGTTGAACCGGTGCTTCCATAGGTCTGTGTCGCACATGACCAAACCATCTTAGCCGGTTTTCCCGCATCTTCTCCTCCATAGGTGCTACACCAACTTTTGTACGAATATTCTCATTTCGCACCTTATCTTTTCTAGTGTTACTGCACATCCAACGAAGCATGCGTATCTCCGCTACGTGCATCTTCTGTATATGATGCTTCTTAGGAGCCCAGCATTCTGTACCATATAATAAGGCAGGCCGAATACCGCTCTGATAAAACTTCCCTTTCAATTTTAACGGAAAGTTACGATCACACAAAATCCCTGTTGCGCTCCTCCATTTCAACCAACCAGCTTGGATCCTGTAATTAACATCACTATCGATCTCCCCATTCTTTTGGATGATGGAACCTAGATATCTAAACCGGTCGCTCGGTGATATCTCTTGCCCTTCCTATATTATACCAATATGGTTTTGACTTCTCTGGTTACTAAATTTGCAATGCATATATGCTGTCTTGGACTTGCTCAATCTGAATCCCCGAGATTCCAATGTTTGCCTCCATAATTCCAATTTGGCTTTAACCCCTGCTTTCGTCTCATTTACTAGAACAATATCATCAGCGAATAGCATACACTAAGGTACCTCATCTTGGATAGTTCTAGTAAGCTCATCCATCACGATGGTAAACAAGAATGAACTTAATGCAGATCCTTGATGTAAACCAATTGTAATCGGAAAATCACTCGTTAAGCCGCCGTAAGTTCTGATATTTGCCACTACTCCATCGTACATATTCTTGATTATGTCAATATACTTGACGGGGACCCCTTTCTTCATCATTGTCCCTCATAATACCACTCTAGGTACTTTGTCGTACGCTTTTTCTAAATCAATAAATATCATATGCAAATCTCTTCTCCTCTCTCGAAAACGCTCAACAAGTTGACGAAGAAAATGAATAGCCTCTGTCGTTGATCTTCCAGGCATGAACCCAGATTGGTTCTCTGTTATCTTAATATCCTTCTTTAGCCTGTATTCAATCACTCTCTCCCAAATTTTCATGGTGTGACACATAAGTTTTATTCCACGGCAGTTTGAGCAACTTTGAATGTCACTCTTGTTCTTGTAGATAGGTACAAGGATATTTTTTTGTATTCATTTGGCATCTTTTTTGTCTGCCAAATCTTATTAAACAGATCTGTCAGCCATTTAACGCCTATTTCTCCTAAACATCTCCAAATCTCGATAGGAATCCCGTCAGGACCAACCGCTTTTCTTAAACTCATTCTGTTCAAAGCTTCTTTAACCTCAGGTAGTCTTATTTTACGCATGAAATCACGGTTTATATCTTGAGATTGAATGACAAGTTCATCCAAATTCTTAGTAAAGCTCTCATTGAACAATTTGTCAAAATAATCTCTCCATCTTTCCTTGATATCCTCATCTCGAACTAAAATCTTCTGATTTTCATTTTTTACACACTTCACCGCACATAAAAAAAATTGTATACTAAAGTTTAAAAATATTTTCGTCATTTGAAATTTGGACAGCACCTTTTTTGTAAATTTTGATCAAAACCAGTACATATACAATAATAATATTGGTATCCCCAAGCAGGAGATAGCTCTTCGCCAATCGGCGGAAACATAACCACACAAATAAATATATACGACGCCCAAGGCGAAAATCAACACAAGAAAAGAAATAAAAGAAATACCAAGGACATCATCAACTCAAATATCCAGAATATATACAAGTCTCACTCTAAGTCGAAAGAATATACAACTGGTCTCTAACTCTACCAAATATATATAATTTGGTTGATGGAGCTTTTAACTGGATTACAATGAATAAAATATATAATGGTGGCTACAATCCGTAGTGTAACCCACCTATCAAGCAAATCACCTAAAAGAAGAATGTGCCAGCAAGTCGCTTCTGATCCGAATGGTTTTCCTCTGATAGTTTTGCTTCCAAGGCAACTCTCACAAGTCAATGGTTTAATTTTGGTTTAAATGCCAACTAGTCCACCCCAAGTGGTTAAGTCATCTCATCTACTTATTGACCTAATCAACTGTGTCACTTATGACATTTATAGAAGGATCAATTCTTAAAAACATAAGAAACT
The DNA here is from genome assembly GCA_030015575.1 of Agapanthus africanus. Classification (NCBI taxonomy): domain Eukaryota; kingdom Viridiplantae; phylum Streptophyta; class Magnoliopsida; order Asparagales; family Amaryllidaceae; genus Agapanthus; species Agapanthus africanus. The sequence continues at coordinate 372,534,015 of JASDDO010000006.1, forward strand.
AATAAGACAGATTGTTATATTAAGCTAACCAAACACTTTAAACCAAAACTGAAACTATGATGGCTATCTATATCTCCGATGCAGAATAAACTCATATGTTCTCGATACATGATTTACTTCTACAAACTTTTCTGCTCCTAGCAAAGGGCCTACTTCCACTTAGTACCTTAACGAGTGGACCGGCTCAAATTCCCACAGTTAAATATTTGGACTTTTTATTTTCATTATTCCCAGCACATTTCCCCATATCAGATCACTTAAATTGTTGGTGCATTATTCCTGATTTCTTAGCTAGATTGAACTCTTCTTGCATTAAGACGCCAGCCCTTGCGCTGCTGATATGTTGACCTTGTCAAAATATCAGCAGCGCTCTTAGTTCTATCGCCCCTGAAGATTAAACCTTAAACCTCAGTTACTCAAACGTACTAGTAAGCGTTATCATATTCGCTTTCCGTATAACTAACTGTTTACCGCCGAAAGACCGGACCGCAACGCTAGGACGTCCATCCTGAATTTAGGGGCAGATGCTATTTGGACTTATTCATCCACCTCTCCGAAGATACCAAGTTGATTTATGACACCATATATCGGAGGTTTGGACAGACGCGACCGTTATAGCGTGACTTCATCAGATTCCCTCTTATTTGTGAGGTTTTTCTTTATTGTGGGGACGCTCTTCCCTGCAGGCGCAAGCCCCTGTAGTTAATTACATTACCGCATTGTGATAACCACTTTCTCCTTCTCCCGCAATTCACTTCGTGTCGTGTGTATTTTTGTTTGTTTTGATTGCCCGTGGATTGTATACGGAGACTAGTTTATGTCGTCGCCTGTAGGACGCGTTTTAGTCCAAATCCGTATATTTTAAATTTGGGTTTGTTTTATTTAAGGACCGTTACTCTAGTTTGAGATTAAGATCAACTTAAATATATGAGCATTTGGGCTCAATTTATTTTAACTAAGAATACGTTGGTCTAATTTGAGACAAAGATCAACTTAGCAAAATTTCAAGAATCATTTTTATTTCAAATCCAACAACAGAGCATTTGGGCTCAGTTGTAAAAAACCTTTTCAGAAAGACTAAACCAATTTAGGCTTAGTCTGCTCGGTCTTTTTTTTGTTCAAAAGTGCTAAGCAATTATTTGGGCTCTGCTTGTTCAGCCCCCTCTTTTTTAGGCAAAAGTGCTAAGCACTTGTTTGAAGCTCTGGCGCTCATATAGGTATCATGTGAAGCCTTCAGTTATGGGCGCTGTCCAATCAGTGCTAAGCACTCAGTTATTTGACTGAATATATATATATATATATATAGTGCCAAGTACTTTTTTATATGGCATCCACGTGAGGAGCACGTGCGATGGTGGGTGCTGCCCAGTCAGTGCTGAACACTTAGCCGTTTTGGCTGTATATGATGTGCTAAGCACTTTTGTATGGCGTCCACGTGAGGAGCACGTGAGGCGCTGGGCAATGCCCAATCAGTGCTAAGCACTTTTATTCAGCGCTTAAGTGTATTTCACATGAGGCACTAGCCTTCTGATTTGGGCGACCGCGTGTCTTTCACGTGAGGCGCTGGGCGCTGTTGGGAGGGCGCCCCACGTGGGAAGCATGTGAGGCGCTAAATTCTTTTCTTTTTCTGTTAATGGCATTTTGACCATTAATAATCCCAAGATCTTTGTCTTGGGAGACATCTCTTTGGAGAGAGTGATTCCTGAACAAGCGGGTAAATTACCACACTTAGAATCTTCCATACTAAACCTCTTTAGTATGGTGTCTATGTACCTGAATTGGGACAATCCCAACATCCTTTTAAATCTATCTCTATAGATCTTTATCCCCAGGATGTAGGAGGCATCATCCAGATCTTTTATGGAGAACTTTTGTGATAGGAAGATTTTGACCGAGTGCAGCATAGGAACATCATTTCCTATCAAGAGTATGTCATCCACGTATAATACGAGGAAGACAACCTTACTCTCTACAATATTTTGATATATACATGGTTCATCTGCGTTTTTGATGAATTCAAACTCTTTGACTGCTATATCAAAACAGATGTTCCAGCTCTGCTACGCCTGCTTTAATCCGTAAATTGATTTAAGCAGCTTGCACACCTTTCCGCTGCTCCCACTGTCTACGAAGAACTCTGGATGTGTTATATACAGGCTCTCTTCTAAATCACCTTTAGAAAAGCGGTCTTGACGTCCATCTGCCAGATTTCATAGTCATGGTATGTAGCAATGGCAAGTAGGATCTTGATGGACTTAAGCATAGCCACTAGAGAAAAGGTCTCATCATAATCGACACCTGGTCGTTGACGAAAAGCTTTTTCTACAAGTCTAGCTTTGAAGGTCTCAACCTTTCCATCTACACTAATTTTCTTTTTAAATATCCACTTGCTCCCAATGGGTTTTACCCCTTCAGGAGCAACATCCAAAGTCCATACTTTTTTGGTATACATGGATTCTATCTCAGATCGCATAGCATCCAGCCATTTCACAGAGTCCTCACTTAAGATGGTCTGCTCGAAACTAATTGGGTCATCATCTTCCATGATGCAATCCTTGCTCCCACCGTCTATTAGAAAACCGTAGTATCTCTCAGGTGGATGAGAAACCCTACTAGATCTGCAGAGTGGCTGAGGTTCGTCTGGGACTATCGAATCCTCCGATTTTACTAAATCTTCAGTTGTAGTTTGTGTATCTGGAACTTCTTCCATCTCTACCTCATTACCACTAATTTTTTTCACAAGAAATTCCATTTCTAAAAAGGTGGCATATTGAGCAACAAACACCTTTTGTTCCTCGGTATGGTAGAAAATATACCTTCACGGATGTTTGGGATATCCAACAAACTTACATAGAACATACCTTGTCTCGAGCTTGTCCGGATTTTGCTTTTTAATATAAGCCGGACAACCCCATATCTTCATAAAGACATGGTCTCTTCTCCTCCCATATCTCATATGGCGTGGTAGGCGCACCATATCTAATAGGGTGCGATTCCTCCGCTCCGATACTCTATTGTGCTGTGGTGTATATGGAGGAGTAAGCCGAGAGAGAATGCCATTCTCTTTTAGATAATCTCGGAATTTCATGCTTAAGTATTCTCCCTCTCGATCAGATCGAAAGATTTTAATACTTTTACCCGTCTGGTTCTCTACTTCGCTCTTATATTCCTTGAATTTCTCAAAAACATCAGATTTTTGTTTCAACAGGAACACATGTCCGAATCTTAAGAGATCATTGGTGAATATAATGAAGTACGAGAAACTATTCCTGGCATGTTGATTGATCTGGATTTATGTGTTTGTAGTTTAACCGCAATCAATAACGGTGTCGTATGTAGCTAGACCGAGATGAGTATGGGTCGTCCTCTGGGAAACGTTGAATATTTTATTCTTACTTTAGGCGTGTTGAGAAAGAAAGGAGGAAGAATAAAGAATGGTTGTAGGTTCTAGATCTATGTTAAATACGGATGCAAAATATAGATCTAGATTAATTATGGATGTAAGTTTAATATAAAAAGGGGCTTGCAGGGTTCATTAGGATTTAGTAGTTATAGATGATTAATTAAAAATTACTCTTTTTATCTTTTAATAGATTTAAAATTAGAACGACAATGATGCATGTAGATTAGGGTTTCTGGAGGGAAGAGGGTTCCCACTCTTAACCCCTATCTCGACATGAAACTCCGTTCATATCTAGCCTTTACCAAAACAATAGTTAATCTAATCTCTAATCGCGGTCGAGAGTAGCAATGAATTGGTAGCGCGCCCGATTAGGATGCTAAATATTCTTTTGATAGAGTTTATAAACTTTATAGGACTTAAAAAGAGTTTAAGGATCTTCATCATCCATTAACCTACCTTAATCCCATGAACCCTAACAAGCGGAGAATTACTCGCGCATGTTGGGAGAAGAAGAGATGGAGAGAGAAATCATATTAAAACTACAAAGAGATAGAATAAGTAAAACAACTACCTTTATTAATCAACAAAATTCATTTACACTTTGTTCCCTTAGAAAATGATTACAAATGCTAGTTTGCTTCTCGATCTCTTCTAAGGAGGTAGACGAACAGTTGATGATCAGCCTGGATGCGTGAGCCGTCTTGGACTTCGTGATCTCGTCGGCTTGATGATTTTTCCAAGAGGCTCTCGGTCCTTATTTATAGTCCCAAAGCCAGAACCCTAGCTGCCTAATTTGGAAGCAAGAGGTTAAGATCCTAACCACCAAAATCCCAACTCCCAACTCATCAAAAGCGCGGCAGATCCACGGCCAATAGGTGGGTTTGGCCGCGGATCCGCGGCCAAGTTGGGGAATCTTGGGCTCATGCTTCTTGTGGCTTCTTCTGGTGACACGTGGTGATCTTTTGAATTTCTGGAAACTGAAAATCTTTTCTACGTCACTGCCGGAATTGATTTCTTTAGTTTACTTTCTTAATTAGGCAGGTTTGTTTTAACAACTTTGATTCCCTTGATTTCAGCCCTGCAAATTCTGCATAATAACTCAACAAATAATATTAGTAGAGTTTGTTTTATTGAGATATTTAACTTAACCATTAAGAATAGGTTAAAGGATTTTAATAAGGTAAGCATATTTAAATGGGCCAAATGTCACATGAATATTATATGCTTACTTTTTCCTACCAAATGTTAATTATAATATATAAACACATGAAAATAGTATTTTTACTGATAAACCCTCACATGTATCATATATTATAATAAACACCTTTTATTATATAAAAATAGTAGGAAAAATGTCATATTAAATGTGCAGTTTTATTAACTGAATAAATACCTCCAAATTTATCTTTGATTGTCCCGAACAAACTAGTTTATTCAAGAGAAGGAGAAAAAGAAAGGAGAAAGCAAAGCACACTTTCGTAGGCAACACGATTGCACTGAGCACGTGCAACAAGCCGTTAAACCTTTAGGTGTCCCTAGTAGAAGGAGTGTTGTCTCCTGAGGGTTTTCAGAGGATTACACCCACAAAATCCTATAATAAAAGAGAGATGGTGAAAGTTGCATATAAAGATAAGAACTATAAAAGAAATACTTTGAAAATTTAGAGTTTCCAACTACACTAGCTTTTCAGTTGTCATGAGCCCTATCTTAATAGTCATGAAAAGATATTAGAAATCACATTATCCCTCAATAAAACATCGTCTTAATTCTTCATTCCTACCTTTCATCCAAACATCGATCATATACCCCTATGTGTGTGTATAGAACATCCGTACACTCGGAGAATTCAATTCAAGCTATCATACTCTTGTCCATCTACCTCGGTACTTTTTAATTTGATGAATATTTGGATGGATTTGCTCGCACATTTTTCATGTGACCGTTAATACTTTTTGAGGTACTAACCGACCGATTACTCATGTGCTTGCTGAGTAGGTGTATTAGTAGTTTTTTCGTCTTGCACCACCTAAGGCTTAGCAGTGACTCTCAGACCAGTTGGTCTAAAGCACTAGGTGATGAAGCACCCTTGCTATATTTTTTTATTGCTGCCTTGGTGATAACAAAACCAGTGTTCATTTTTCTCCACCATTTTATCTTTTATTCATTTTTTTTTTCTTTCATACTTTGGCTTTTAGACAAGAGCATTTCAAGGTATCCTCTACTATCCCGAGCTTCAAGACGTGTGTAAGTGCGTATAGTAGGGTATCAACAATCAAATGTTTGGATTTCAGAATAGGAACTATTTTTCAGACTTATTTTTATCCTCAGATTAGTGACTTCTTTTATCTTACTAACCATTGGAACAACAGCTCATAACTACTTATTACTAGTTCGTTTAAGAAAACTTCTAATTTTCTTGGTTTTCTTAAATTTTTCTAATCTTTTAGATGTAATTTTTCACTATTTATTCTTTTGTTATAAAAAAAATTTTGAATGCCCAGTGTCAAAGATAATTCAGTGAATACAAACTTCCCCCCCCCCCAAACCTGTTTTCAGCAGTGTCCTCACTGATGTTGTCTTTTGAGAGCATGACCTGTATATTTGGGGAGAGACAAAAGGGGTAAAATAATAGTTAAATGAAAACTACCCCCAAACTTGTTCTTTGGCACGCACAGATATTCAGATAAGTTCATTTTCACTCACCTCCATTCTTAAAATGAGAAAATGTTACCAAAACATGGAGGTGAGGCGGAAGAAATTCAGTTCTGATAAAGCGGCTCCTGTAAAAACAGGAGTTCCTCCGCTGGGTCAGCAGAGAAATACGGTTTTAATCTATGCCTACTTACTTTAAAAATTGACCCGTTTTTTAAATTTTTAACTTCTACTGCCCCGTGCGGGTGTACATACCGCACCACAAAAGGTCCTTTCCAACGAGATTTAAGCTTACCCGGATGAAGATGGAGACGGGAATCGTAAAGAAGGACTTGCTGCCCCGATGTGAAAGTTTTTCTAAAAAGGTTTTTATCGTGGAACACTTTAGTCCGGTTCTTTATTATCACCGCATTATCGTAAGTTTCATCGCGGAGTTCGCTTAGCTTATTCAATTGCAGCTTCCGATAGCTGCTCGCTTGATCAAAATCGAAATTAAGGTCTTTAATAGCCCACATTACTTTATGTTCGATCTCGACAGGGAGGTGGCATGCCTTCCCAAATACAAGGCGGTATGGAGACATAACAAGATCGGTCTTATAAGCGGTGCGAAATTCCCAAAGAGCATCCGTCAATTTGGTTGACCAATTTTTACGGTTTTTAAAAACCGTCATCTCCAAGATTTGTTTGATCTGCCTATTTGAAATCTCAGCCTGCCCGCTTGTTTGGGGATGATAGGGCGTAGAAATCTTGTGAGTGATTGAATATTTCCGCATAAAAGTCTCGAAAGACCGATTACAGAAATGTGTCCCGTTGTCGCTAATTATAGCGCGGGGGTGTCCGAATCGCGAAAAGATATTTTCTTTAAGGAACTTAATGACAACTTTGTTGTCATTAGTGCGACACGGTATTGCTTCCACCCATTTCGAGACATAATCAACCGCTAACAAGATATATAAATTCCCAAAAGAATTGGGGAAAGGGCCCATAAAATCAATACCCAAAATATCGAATATTTCCACAACCAATATAGGTTGGAGCGGCATCTCGTTTCTTCGTGAAATCCGACCCAAATGCTGACATCACGGACAAGTTTTGCAATATTCATATGCATCTTTAAATAATGTTGGCCAATAAAAGCCACATTGCAAAACTTTCTTCGCCGTTTTTCGAGGACCAAAATGACTGTCGCATGCCTAATCATGACAAAATGATAACACACTCTTGAATTCATCGTTAGGGACACACCTGCGAATGATTTGATCGGAACAATACTTAAACAGATAAGGTTCATCCCAGTAAAAGTATTTTACTTGAGATAGAAATTGAAGTTTGTCTTGTTTCGACCAATCGCTAGGAATAAGTCCCGTCGCAAGATAGTTCACAATATCCACGAACCAAGGTTTGTAGGATATAGTCAAGAGCTGTTCGTCAGGAAATGAGTCATTTATCGGCACGGTCAAAGTTGGCGAAGAAGTGATGCGTGAAAGATGGTCGGCTACAACGTTTTCACATCCACTCTTGTCTCGGATGACAAGATCAAATTCTTGTAACAATAGGATCCAATGTATTAGCCTGGCCTTAGCATCCTTCTTCGATAAAGGATGTCGTAGGGCGGAGTGATCAGTATAAACCACAATTGGAGAGCCAATCAAGTAGGGCCTGAATTTCACTAATGCAAATACAACTGCCAAGAGTTCTTTCTCGGTAGTTGTGTAATTTATTTGTGCATTATTCAAGGTTCTACTTGCATAGTAATTACATGTGGCATCTTGTCAATGTGCTGTCTTAAGACCGCACAAATAGCAAAGTCTGATGCATCACACATAAGCTCAAACGGATGGTTCCAATCCGGAGATGATAGAACGGGGGCTGTAGTGAGCGATCCTTTAAGCGACTCAAAAGCAGCCTCACAATCCGAATCGAAGTGAAATGTAGTATCCTTGGCCAATAGAAGAGTTAAGGATCTAGTAATTTTGCTAAAGTCTTTAATGAATCTCCTATAAAATCCTGCATGACCTAAGAAGGATCGTATATATTTGACGCATGTGGGACGAGGGAGGTTATGTATGACATCTATTTTAGCTTTGTCAACCTCAATGCCTTTTCGTGAAATTATATGTTCAAGGATAATACCTTCTTGGACCATAAAATGACATTTTTCCCAATTCAAAGTTAAGTTCTTATCCTTACAGCGGGTAAGAACCGCGTCAAGATTACGAAGGCAGTCTTCAAAGGAGTCCCCAAAAATGGAGAAATCGTCCATAAAAATTTACAGAAAATTCTCCACCATATCTGAGAATATCCCCATCATACACCGCTGAAATGTAGCGGGAGTATTGCATAACCCAAAGGGCATGCGTCTATAAGCAAAAGTACCGAAAGGAAAGGTAAATGTGGTTTTATCTTGATCCTTTTCGGCGATGAGGACCTGGTTATAACCAGAGTATCCGTCCAAGAAGCAATAGTATTCGTGTCCAGCTAATCGTTCTAACATTTGGTCAATGAAAGGTAGAAGGAAGTGATCTTTCCTCGTCGCGGCATTGAGTTTTCTGTAATCAATACATACGCGCCACCCGGTTTGGGTGCGTGTTTGGATTAATTCATTAGCCTTATTAGTTATGACCGTGATGCCAGACTTTTTAGGGACTACGTGAATCGGACTTACCCATTGGCTATCAGATATAGGGTAAATTATTCCACTATCAAGGCACTTGATGATTTCTTTCTTTACCGCCTCCTTCATAACGGGATTTAACCGTCTTTGTGGGTCTCGGGTTGGTTTGGCTTCATCCATCAGATGTATATAATGTTCAACAATTAAGAGACTAATCCCTTTGATGTCAGCCATTGTCCAACCAAATGCTTGCCGATTCGATCTCAACACTGCCAAAAGTGCGTTCTCTTGCTCTAAGGCTAGAGAAACGGATATAATCACTGGCAAAGTCTCATTCTCATCTAAATATGCATATTTAAGATGAGAAGGTAGTGGTTTGAGATCAAGTATTGGCGGAGAGACAATAGAAGGTGGGGTAAGTGAATGATATTCGGACTCCCTAAGAGGTTCAAAACTTGCATAGGATATTGACTCGGAGAGTGCTACTGACTTTTGCGACGAGTCAACGGATTCAAACTCAGGGACGAACTCATTGAACATATCCTCACTATGAAGTTGTGCAGGATCAAACGATATCTCACTAGTGTTGTCGAGATCATCAAAGCAAAGTTCTTCATCCATGCAGCTTTCGGGAGCTATCTCGTGGATGGAACAAACATCAAGCAAATGAGCAGAAGGTTCCGATGGTTGACTTCTTAGCTTGTAAATATTAAGCTCAATTGTCATCTTCCCAAAGGATAAGTTCATAGAACCGTTACGACAATTAATTACAGCGTTAGAAGTTGCCAGGAAGGGTCGACCAAGTATCACCGGGATTTGATTGCGTGGGTTTGCCGCAGGCTGTGTGTCTAAAACAATAAAGTCCACAGGGAATATCAATTCCCCGACTTTTATTAACACATCCTCTAGTTCACCCCATGCTTTGGTGATTGATCGATCTGCCATCTGGAGAGTACAATGGGTGGGTTTCAACTCTCCAATCCCTAACTGCTCGTATACTGAATAAGGAAGCAAGTTAACGCTAGCACCAAGGTCGAGTAAAGCACGATTAATATTTTTACCCCCAATAGAAATAGAGATGGTAGGACAGCCAGGGTCCTTACGTTTCTTTGGTATTTGCTGGGTAAAAGCTATGCTAACATTACTCGTCATGAAAACCTTCTTAGGCACTTGAGTTTTGTGGAAAACCTTCTTAGGCACTTGACTTCTCATGCAAAAGTCTTTAAGGATTCTTGCATAAGGTGGGACTTGTAGAATAGCATCTAGGAGAGGAATATTTACGTTAACTTGCTTAAACATTTCCACAATCTTCTCCATTTGTGGGTTAGGTCTGTTGGCCCTTAATCTGTTTGGAAACGGAGCTTGATCAATAAGTTTTGGGTCCAACATTTGTGGAGAAGATTGTGGGGACGGATTCGATCCCAAAATTGGAGTGGGAATCGTCTTAGATAGATTGGGCGAAGTGTTCGAGCCTTGGGGAACACGGAGAATAGGCTCGGATGAAGGTGGGAGACTAGACGAATTAGGGGAAGAAGTAGAAGCTGAGGTATCATTGGTATCACTAACATCATCAAATTGCCCACCCACTCGGTTATTTATCACTTTTCCCGATCTCAACGTAGTAACGGCATTCACATTATGATTTTGTGAGTGGCCAGGATTCGGTAGGGGTTGAGATGGGAGTTTCCCTTTCTCTCTCGCACTCATTGCGGCGTTCAATTGTGCAATTTGGTTTTCTATTGATTTAATACTCTCACCGTGGGAGGCAGAGTCTTTCTTTATGGGATCAATAGAAGACTTCATATTAGCCGACATTTGAATGGAATGTTTTATAAACAAATCCAAAGTTTGTGTGAGTGAAGAGTTATCAGTACCGGCCAATTGCGGTACAGAAGTGTTGGCCGGATTTTGAAAATTTTGTGACTGAAAGGGATGCTGACTTTGTGGTTGTGGTTGCTGTGGAGGAGGTCTTTGATGATTGCTTTGGAACTAGTTTTGATTTTGAGGTTGGTTTTGGTTCCAAGCAAAGTTAGGATGATTCCTCCATCCTTGATTGTACGTGGAAGAATAAGGATCGTTTCTCGGTCGCTGCTGAAAAGCAGCATTAGTTTGCTCGTGACCTTGAAATGATGCATTCATAGGACATTCTTCCGTCAAGTGTGAAGGATCTGAACAGCAACTACACACGGTCTTGGGAGGCGTTACCTGATTTAGGGAGACTGATGAGAATTTGTTCTCAATAGCGTCGAGTTTCTTCTGCATCGCTGCCATTTCGGCTTTTACTGTGATGGAAATATCGAGCTGATGAATACCTCCCCTAGATGAAGGTGGTCTTACGCTTTCCTATTGCAAAGTGTTTTCAGCGAGGTCTTCCAGATATTTCCAAGCTTCACCGTCATCTTTAGACATGAAATTGCATTGACATATTGTTTCAAGAATCTGCTTTGTTGCTGGATTAATGCCCTCATATATAATTCGGCACAAATCCCATCTTTGTATTCCATGATGAGGATATTGGACAAGCAGATCCTTGAAACGTTCAAAGCACTTCCAAAATGGTTCATTAGGAAGCTGGGTGAACTGGTTGATCTCGCTCGTAATATGGGCGGTCTTATGGTTTGGGTAAAACTTCTTAAGAAATGCTATTACGAATTCATCCCAATTAGTGATAGAGTGTGCGACAATATTATAAAGCCATTTTTCTGCCAAGTCGCACAGAGTGAATGGGAGAAGACGCAAGCGCATAGCATCCACAGTCAGTTGTGAAGTACCCATCATTGCGCATACGTTTTCGAATTTAGTGATGAAAACGTACGCGTCTTTAGACTCAAGCCCGTGAAATTTAGGCAACAGATTGATGTAGTGGGGTTTAATTTCAAAATTATCCCCGTTAGCTGGTGGAATAGATAGACAAGTAGGAAGTGGACCACGGATAGGATAGCATCTCTCTTGGAGAGAGATGCGCCGTGGATTCTGCTCACCTATGGACGGTGGCAGCGTGGTATTATAATTTGATGGAGCGCCGTCCATCTCGGTTGATGTGGTGTGTGGTGGGGGAAAAGAAGATGAAGAAGCACCGACTTCGGAGTCGATAGCAGGAACGCGGACAAGATGGGCACTAGAATCCCGTGTCCATCCAAGCATGCACTAAGCGGGTTTAGCGCAAGTGGCACCGTGTGTAATTTTTAAAAATGGTTTGTTTTGAAAAGTGTGTCGGACTTAGACAAATCACAAAAAAATGCACAAACAACCCTAGAACTAAGCTTACCTAGGTCAAGTCTCTAGACCGCTCCTAGATTTCCAAAGGACAAACCGCAGGATCAATCCTCTACCACCTCTTTACTACTCATGTGGCCAGGTAAGTCCCAGGTAAGTGGGAGGTATCCATTACGTAAGTAGTGGGCTTAATTAAGTAACCACTTGCCTTAGACACACTTGCCTAGACACCACAAAAGTAATGTGGATAAGCGATAGATTATCCACGACCTTCCTCTGTCCTTATTGAGCGCGAAAGTCCTTAGAGTCTTGTCTAGATATTTTTTTTAATTAATGTAGGGTTGCTGCAGATGCTCGGTTTGTGATTTGTGGGGCTTAGGAAGGGTGATAAAATCCCCACCTAATCTGGATTTGGTCTTTGCCCCTTAAATTCCATATTAAAATATGCAAAACAAACCAATCACAAAACTTTGCAAAAAGATTTTTGAGCGCGATATTTTGCAAAGAATCCTGCAGAAAAGATATTTTATTGGATTTCAGAGGAGAGAAAAAGAGTTGAGAATCTTACCAGAGAAGTTTGGAACCCTAGATCCTCAATCCCGCCGCGCTTCCGCCGCGAATGTGTCTTATTGCCGCGGATCCGCCGCGAGAAGGAATGATCAATTGATGAAGTTTGCTACGTGGCCTCCTGTACTCCTCTGGATCTTGATGAATATCTCTGTCTCTCTGTATCCTCAAGTCTGTGACTCTAGATTTCCTCGCAAAATTCACACAATTCGTTAAATATACAATTTGCAGTTTTTTTAATTATGATATAGATCAAATAAGAATTCAACACAAATAGTAAGAATAAAAAATTACGCACGTATCCCCGGCAACGGCGCCATTTGATTGATCTAGATTTATGTGTTTGTAGTTTAACCGCAATCAATAACGGTGTCGCGTGTAGCTAGACCGAGATGAGTACGGGTCGTCCTCTGGGAAACGTTGAATATTTTATTCTTACTTTAGGCGTGTTGAGAAAGAAAGGAGGAAGAATAAAGAATGGTTGTAGGTTCTAGATCTATGTTAAACACGGATGCAAAATATAGATCTAGATTAATTATGGATATAAGTTTAATATAAAAGGGGGCTTGCAGGGTTCATTAGGATTTAGTAGTTATGGATGATTAATTAAAGATTACTCTTTTTATCTTTTAATAGATTTAAAACTAGAACGACAATGATGCACGTAGATTAGGGTTTCTGGAGGGAAAAGGGTTCCCACTCTTAACCCCTATCTCGACATGGAACTCCGTTCATATCTAGCCTTTACCAAAACAATAGTTAATATAATCTCTAATCGCGGTCGAGACTAGCAATGAATTGGTAGCGCGCCCGATTAGGATGTTAACTATTCTTTTGGAAAAGGCTAGATATGAACGGAGTTCCATATCGAGATAGGGGTTAAGAGTGGGAACCCTTTTCCCTCTAGAAACCCTAATCTACATGCATCACTGTCGTTCTAGTTTTAAATCTATTAAAGGATAAAAAGAGTAATTTTTAATTAATCATCCATAACTACTAAATCCCAATGAACCCTACAAGCCCTCTTCTACTATAAAACCTACATCCGTAGTTAATCTAGATCTATATTTTGCATCCGTGTTTAATGTAGATCTAGATCCTACAACCATTCTTCACCATTCTTTATTCTTCCTCCTTTCTTTCTCAACACGCCTAAAGTAAGAATAAAATATTCAACGTTTCCCAGAGGACGACCCGTACTCATCTCGGTCTAGCTACACGCGACACCGTTATTGATTGCGGTTAACTACATACTACACATAAAATAAATAAAGACCAATCAAATGAACCCTAACAAGCGGAGAATTACCTTTATCCCATAAACCCTAACAAGCGGAGAATTACTCGCGCATGTTGGGAGAATAAGAGATGGAGAGAGAAATTATATTAAAACTACAAAGAGAAAGAATAAGAAAAACAACTACCTTTATTAATCAACAAAATTCATTTACACTTTGTTCCCTTAGAAAATGATTTCAAATGTTAGTTTGCTTCTCGATCTCTTCTAAGGAGGTAGACGAACAGTTGATGATCAGCCTGGATGCGTGAGCCGTCTTGGACTTCATGATCTCGTCGGCTTGATGATTTTTCCAAGAGGCTCTCGGTCCTTATTTATAGTCCCAAAACCAGAACCCTAGCTGCCTAATTTGGAAGCCAGAGGTTAAGATCCTAACCACCAAAATCCCAACTCCCAACTCATCAAAAGCGCAGCGAATCCGCGGCCAATAGGTGGGTTTGGCCGCGGATCCGCGGCCAAGTTGGGGAATCTTGGGCTCATTCTTCTTGTGGCTTCTTCTGGTGACACTTGGTGATCTTTTGAATCTCTGGAAATTGAAAATCTTTTCTGCGTCACTGCCGGAATTGATTTCTTTAGTTTACTTTCTTAATTAGGCAGGTTTGTTTTAACAACTTTGATTCCTTTGATTTTAGCCCGACAAATTCTGCACAATAACTCAACAAATAATATTAGCAGAGTTTGTTTTATTGAGATATTTAACTTAACCATTAAGAATAGGTTAAAGGATTTTAATAAGGTAATCATATTTAAATGGGCCAAATGTCACATGAATATTATATGCTTACTTTTTCCTACCAAATGTTAATTATAATATATAAACACATGAAAATAGTATTTTTACAGATAAACCCTCACATGTATCATATATTATAATAAACATCTTTTATTATATAAAAATAGTAGGAAAAATGTCATATTAAATGTGCAGTTTTATCAACTGAACACATGTGTAGACATAGGACCGCAAACATCACTATGTATCAGTCCCAAGAGTTCAGTAGCTCTTTCTCCATGTCCCATAAATGGAGTTTTGGTCATCTTGCCTTTGAGACATGACTGACAAGTTTTATAAGATATAAATTCGAACTGATTCAAATATCCATCTTTATGCAACTTAGCTAGCCTGGTCGCATTGATATGACCAAGTCTACAATACCACAAGAAGGCTTCGTTCATTTTTGAACTTTTCCTTTTATGTGTGTTCTGTATATTTAGAACAGTATTTTGATTTAGAACGTATATACCATTACACAATGTACCAAACCCAATCAACACTTGATTTAGGAAAATGTTCATAACATTTTTCTCTAATGCAAAATTATATCCTTCTTTATCTAATAAACAAACGGATATTATATTGCACATTATCGACGGTACGTAATAACAGTCATTCAAAATCAATGTATTACCATTTGGTAATACAAGGTGATATTCGCCGATAGCTTCAGCAGCAACAATTGCTCCATTCCCTACTCTGAGGGATATATCACCTTTTCCTAGTTCTTTACTGCTCTTTAACCCTTGTAACATATTACAAATGTGGGATCCTAATCCGATATCTAATACCCAGGACGAAGAGCAGACTGAGAAACAGTTCTCAATAACTAACACACTCGAAGAAGATGCTTCAGCATGCTCTTTCTTCATCCGGGTGGCGTGGAAATCCTTGCATTCCCTTATCTCTTGCCCAGACTTATGACAGTTGTCATAAGATAGGGCGGAACCAACGTTTCCTAGCCCAGTATAATAAGCGGTTTCGGTCAATACATCCATATTATTATCTTAATTAAGACGTAACACGGTCGCTATTTGGAGAGAGAGAGAGAAGAAAACACTTTAGCGTGCGCTCTTGCAAGATTAGATTGGTTATTATCTTATCTAATCAGGATGGCTCCCACTGTTTTTATCAAATCTTTCTTCAAATCCTAAAAGGTAGGATTAGCCGGAATTAATTACACCCTACAAGTTCACCAATCGGTCAGCCAGGCAGGTGTTGATACTCCGAGGGAGTCTCCCTGTGCTTTCGCATGGAACTAATTAAATGATCTCGTTTCCGCAGGGGCATAACCCCGTTAACACCTTTCTTAGACACCTATTGGATTAGCTAATTGTAAAATGAAAAACTCTCCCAGGAGTAACACATACTCGCAGTGGGTATCGGGATCCAACTATCATATAGAAGGTATGCAATCTCATTGCAAATTTCAACACTTGAAATTCTCGATATCTGTTTTTACCCCTAACGACCTATGACCTTGACAGAGGTCAACAAACTATAGGCTGCTAGTCAAGTTCAACCCATCATTTCTTGATCGATTCAAACCCACCCACACAAACCCTTGACGGAGGTCAACAAGGTTGTGTGACTGCCCCTACCGATCGATCAACATGCTGCAGATAAATATTAACTAGCTACCGTACACTATGCCTTGACGGAGGTCATCAAACACAGCACGAATACTAAATACTACATATCTGAAATGACGGAGGGCTATAACTGGTTTTGAAGAAAACCTTTAACATAATGAACTTGATATCGTTGTAGAATCTTGTGATTTGAAAAGGAGTGGTTTAAGCTCCGTTTTAAAATCGAGTAGTTTTCAAAACAAACTGAGCGGGTCTAGTTTTGCTAAAAAGGTCATTCCCAGTGAAGGGATCTAGGCTCTTTCCTCATCGAATGAGGTGCTGGATATTCATAATGGAATACCGCTATGCAAAGCAATAACTAGAGCTACCTTTTTGAAAAATTTGATTCTAGAACATTTTTTAGGTTTCTTTTCTTCTCATTAATCTTATTGATGGCGTTCCATCATTTATTTTTCCTAAATATCACAGAAGAAAAGAAAATAAAACACACATATATGCCATCCGCATTCACCACAGAGACCCGAGTCTTCACCGTAACATTACTTAACATACGGCAGGACGGGGTCAGGACTAGCACGGATGCAAAACATATATATTGTATACTAGTATATCATATATATAAGTAGCATTCATCTCAGACAGTCATATGATCACATCATATCACAGAAACAACAGAAGCAAATATAAGAAATATAGGATATACTAGGAGATCCGTGTTTTAGATTAAGCAAGTAAGGAAAAACAAGGATTCCACGGTCGTGATGAATAGCCAAGCCTACATCCCTAGACCTTTACGAGAGCGGCAAGCAACCCTGCCAATTCTAGAATTAGGCGACCGGTCTCGACTCCTCGAGATGGCCTCCCACTGGACTCTAGAACCCGGTTACTTATGCTCCCCGCCTTAGGTCTATCCTAATACAGAAAAGTAAATAATATACATAAAATGGAGACAGCAACCTCAACCCGGAAGTATCCCAATAAAATAATATTACATACAAATATTTACATGAATGAAAATTGAAAAACTCTCATCTCACGTAAAACCCCCGGCTATTCAATCACGACGATCCAATATAACATATCAACAGCAACACAATAATATCGCATGTCATCAACGTAAGTAAATATGCGTATCCCTAATGTCGTTGATATATAGCAACGAGATCGGAGATACTACATATTACACTTACGGTCGCAGAAAAGAAATAAAAACTACAATAATTAGAATCCGCATCATCTTTAGACATCATAAATCCGGATTATCACATATTCCGGATTTCATGCATAACCATATAAACCTAGCATTTAAGTCTTGAATTGAAAACACTTTTCAAAAATAAGTCGGGCAATTCAACAAGATTCCCGATTAAATGATCGAATACTCGTGGGAATTTTAGTAGATGGCCGCACACCCGAGGCCATCAACGAAGTGCATTTAAGCGGAACAATGCGGCCGCAAGCACCCGAGTGGATGCTTTGGGCCATGGGGTTCACCTATAGTCACTTGGTCGGGGCTATGGGGCGTGACTGTCTGGTAGTGTCTCCCGGCGACTATTCGCGTATAATACGAGATTGCGACAGAGTTTCGATCCAAATCGAAACTCCGTGGCAATCCATAATTTGAAACTAAAACGAGAGATTTACAAATTGTTAACTAGTTTTCACAAAACTAATTAATATGGATTCCAAAAATTGTATCACATATCCAAAGTTATCTAGACGATATTAAATATTTCGATCGATATTTCAAACACCACCAATTCACAAAGACTTCAACTGTCACGCCCCGCTTCCCAGTGCACGGGGAAGGAGACGTGGCGAGGCACGCGATATATTTACTCAGAAGTAAACACGCTAAGCAAAAATAAACAATATAAATAAATAACAAAAGAATGACAAGAGATGTAATAAAACAACAACTTTTTATTGATAACCATTCTTTACATACAACTGAAAAGTAAAGTACAATGAAAGAAAGCGATACCTAAACAATGACATATGAACTGAAAGAAAAGTAAGTACAAGTAGGAACTAGAACTATGACTCCTCTGTAAACTGCTCCAAATCGTCTTGGCTGGGCTCGATCTCCTGAGAGTCGGGTCCTCCTGACAACATTCCAAAGAAAGAAGAGAAAAAAATATCGTCAGCGAACTAGCGCTCGGTACGTCCCAAAAGATAGAATAGAAATAGACAGGTAAAGAGCATAAAATAGATAAATTATGTGTTTGTTATGTTAACGTAGTTGTTTGTAGCTTGGTAAAGAATATATCAGTGTTTACGAAAGGAGTCCAACTATCCCGTGGACTATGGGAACCAGAAAGTATAAGACCCCGTCAATACCCACGGGACAACGGCACGGATGTACGGTAGGTGTCTTTTAGTGTCCTTCATCATGCCGCTTATAATACATTCCGTACCAATCTACCCCGTTAAAACCCCGTAATATATATATATATATATATATATATATATATATATATATATATATATTGATTGTATTGATTTGTAGTTATCAGACTTGCCGAGACCATAATATAAGTTGTTCATGTAAACGGATCAGGAAGTAAATGGATAGTCATGTATTCAAGTTCAAGATATAGCCATTGTTCGGTCAAGTCAAATCATGTTGCATGTTCGTATTGTTCGGTATTCATGTTTTGGTTCATAATGGATTAGAGTTATGATTGGATTCATGTTTGGATTGTATTCAGATTAGACTTAGACACATATTGAGTCAGACACTTAAACAGATTTGGATTCTGAATTAGATTTTGGTGTTATCGGTAATTGCTGCACATGGACGGCAGGATTTATGTTTTTTTCTAAGGTAATTATCATTGATAACTCCGTTTTAGTTTTCTACCTTAAATAGGTAAGCACCCACTTTCTCTGGCTCTCTGAGACTCAAGAGAATTGGTCCCGCTTAAACCTATATTTACTAGGGTCCTTAATGTAAATTTAATATAACTTGAGGGGTTTTTATGAAAAATATTTTTAGTATACTTTCAAAATAAAGCTCAAGTATTTATTTATCGTATTTAAGGTTTTCATGGACGTAACTTTTAAAAGGTGAGGTATTCTAGTGAATATATACCTAGTTTGAATAGTTCAAGGTATTTTAGTGTAAAGTTAGACTTGTATTGATTCTTGATGGTGTTTTCATAAAACTTTATATTCTAGAAAATATGGAATTTTATTATATATTAAAAATAGATGGTTTGATATAATATTTATATAATTATTAAAAATTAATTTTTATTATTAAATAGAAATTCTCGATTTTCTTAAAAATTGTATTAAAATTCCATCGAGATCGTATGCTCCATGAGAAGATCTGCATCTCGCTCTACTAGTCCCGAGAATATGCGATAATTCGCACTATACCGATCGGGTTCCCCAAAATGGGTTGTAGAGGTATAATCATAAGGAATTTAAATAATACTATTTACAAGAAAACGTGTTTTTATAGTTCGAGGTATTTTATTGAAAAGTTGTATTTTGTCACAAGATTTTGGTTTCAAGAGAAACGTGCTATGTCAAGATGTGTGTATGTGAAAGGTAGGTCATTACCTCGTGAGGTTTTCTAAAGGTATGCTAAGCAAAATTATTAAAGGATGTCGTATGTAAGCTTCATGGTATTTAACTGTAAAAGCATAAATAAAGTGGTTTTACATGGAGTTTTAAGGTGAAACTTATTTCAAAACATTAGTTAATGATTAACAAGCAAAGTATAGTGATATGGATGAGTGGTTATTAAGAAGAAATTATAATTTTCAAAGTTTTAGAAACAAAAACCGGTATAACTCCACTTACGGACATGTTTTGAAAAGAGATTATTTTATGATAGGAAGAGAGGAAAAGAGATGGGACTTACAAGTTGTGTGGGTTAGAATAGAGAGAGGAAGGGATTGAGATCATCGTGGTGTCGCGGAGTCGCCGGAAACGTCTCAAATTCTCGCCGGAAATGGAACTAGGGCCAACTCCGTTTGTACTCTTCTTTGACTTAGAAAATTTTGAGAATTTTTGACAAGAGATTTCAGAATGAAGAAGGCTAGGGTATGGGATTGTATTTATAGGGTAAAATTAGGGTTTTGGAATTGAAGAAAGAATTAAAAATGCATTAAAAATAGGATTAAAGAGTGAATTTAAACTCTCTAGATAAATGCAGGAAAAACAAACAGAACAGGGGTAGTGGGGTAGGCCAAGAGTGTTGTGTGCAAATCACGAGGGAGTATTACCTATGGATGGCCGGCGTCGCCGGGCCTTGGGCCGATCTCACCGGTTCGATGAGGGCGTTGGGTGCTAGGATTTGAGCCACATGTCCTAGTCTGTACATATAACATTGTGCACATATTTGTTTTATCTGATTTTTCACTTTTACGTATATTGCACGTGTAAACTTTTGGGCTTCCAAAAAGTTTAAAAGAAAAATCAGTAAAAATAATATACGGCTGAGGGGATTCGAACACAGGGGTTATGTCACAGCAATGTAAGGCTTTACCAATGAACTATAAGTGCTTTCTTGCTGTTCTTAAATAAAAACTATATTTAAAGTATACTCAGGCTTGCAAATACTCCATTCTGTACATTAAGAAGAAAAATTTTGTACAGAAAATTCAGGATCGTTACATTCTACACTCCTTATAAAAATTTCGTCCTTGAAATTTATAAAAGAAAGTTGTAACAGATTCAAGAAAAATTTGATTACAGTGGTGGTGAAAAGAACTACTGAAAGTGCATGAAAATATTTGAAAGAACGAAAAGATGCAAGGGTTTTGAAAGAAGAAGGATTGCCAGTGTTACCCTGACCTATAGCTTCGGCTTCTACGGCCGCTAAAGTGAAAGCCTGACGCCGGGGTACATTCCTCCTAGCTGGAGGCACATTCCTCTGTCCTTGGGGCACGTTTCTCTGCCTTTGAGGAATGTTCCTCATTGCCTGGTGGAACTGATGAGGAGGCTGTACAGGAGGTCCATAAGAAGGTGGAGCAGGTAGGGCAAAACAAGGTGCAGGAACCTGAATGGCTGGCCGCTGTGGAAAGGTGATGTGTGCTGGAACTGGGTTGTGTCTATGAGGACATGTTCCAATATCGTGAGTGGATGCGCCACAAACTAAGCACATGTCATTTGCACGCCTGCAATCCTTCCCTAGGTGTCAATTCCTCTTGCAGTAGAAGCAAAAATCTGGACTTAGCCGGTTAAATGTTACTTCCGGTCTCCTGGGTCCAAAAGTTGGCATGGAAGAGGCTCCTCCTGCCATCTGAGTGGAGGGGCGCTTCACACCGGCAGTCTGAGATCTGCCCTTCTTCTTTACAACTGCCTCATATCTTCGGGCAGCCTTCAGAGCAAGATCATGGGTTGGGAAATCCCTTGTAGCTAGTGTAGCTTGGATTTTCGGGTCCAACCCTTGATTAAATCTTCGAGCTCTGATCTCAGCGGTCGGTATAAGATGTGCTGTAAACCTATTAAGCATAGTGAACTCAGCATCGTATTCATCCACTGATTTGTTCCACATCGAACCTTGTTGCAGGTGGATAAATTGCTGCTCCATGTCAAAACGGGCAGTATCGGGAAAATATTTCGCGTCGAACATATTGCGAAATGTCTTCCATTAGATCGGCTGGGCAAGTCGGCTTTCTTCAGCCTTCCACCATACTCTGGCGTTGTCAGTGAGTTCCAGCTTCATAACTCTTACCCAAGTGATCTCGAGCACTTGTGCTGCTGCCAGGTCGTCTTCGATAGACTGAGCTCATTCTTCAGCTTCCAAGGGGGCTCTCTTTCCCAGAAAAGTTCTTAGAGTGCAGTGCCCGGAATCGCTTCACTTCGGGTGCCTTGGTTTCAGGGCGATGCAAGAGGATAGCAGTCTGTTGCTGCTGTCCCTCTAAGAGGCTCTTGATTGCCTCAAGCAATACCGTCTGCTCATTGATTGGAGCTGCTGCGGTAGGTGGTGGTGGTAGAGGAGGTGGAGTGTTTCCATTCACGTTGGTGCTCGTGTTGTTCGGGGAATCCATAACCTTGAAAGAAAAAGTAAGGTTAGGATAGATTCAACGAATTTGAAATGTAAAGAATGTTTAGTTACTGATTCTTATAATTCTTGTGATATATTACTTAGGTTTCCATGCAGAACTGACCGGCAAGGTAAGACTTCATGCAGAACTGACCTGCATGGGTCTCCAACAAAACCTATCACGCCCCGCTTCCTAGTGTACGGGGAAGGAGACGTGCCGAGGCACGCGACGTATTTATTCAGAAGTAAACATGCTATGCGTAAATAAGCAATATAAATAAATAACACAAGAATGACAAGAGATGTAATAAAACAATAACTTTTTATTGATAACCATTCTTTACATACAACTGAAAACTAAAATACAATGAAATAAAGCGATGCCTAAACAATGGCATATGAACTGAAAGAAAAGCAAGTACAAGTAGGAACTAGAACTCTGACTCCTCTGTAAATTGCTCCAAATCGTCTTGGCTGGGCTCGATCTCCTGAGAGTCGGGTCCTCCTGACAACATTTCAAAGAAAGAAGAGAAATGAATGTCGTCAGCGAACTAGCGCTCGGTAAGTCCCAAAAGATAGAATAGAAATAGACAGGTAAAGAGCATAGAATAGATAAATTATGTGTTTATTATGTTAACGTAGTTGTTTGTAGTTTGATACAGAATGTATCAGTGTTTACAAGAGGAGTCCAACTATCCCGTGGACTATGGGAAACGAAAAGTACAAGACCCCGTCAATACCCACAGGACAACGACACGGATGTACGGTAGGTGTCTTTTAGTGTCCTTCATCGTGCCACTTATAATACATTCCGTAGCAATCTACCCCGTTAAAACCCCGTAATATATATATATATATATATATATATATATATATATTGTATTGTATTGATTTTTAGTTATCAGACTTGCCGAGACCATGTTATAACTTGTTCATGTAAAAGGACCAGAATGTAAACGGGTAGTCATGTAGTCAAGTTCAAAATATAGCCATGGTTCGGTCAAGTCAAGTCATGTTGCATGTTCGTATTGTTCGGTATTCATGTTTCGGTTCATGTTGGATTGGAGTTATGAATGGATTCATATTTGGATTGTATTCAGATTAGACTGAGACTTAGATTGAGTTAGACAGTTAAACAGATTTGGATCCTGAATTAGATTTTGGTGTTATTGGTAACTGCTGCATATGGACAGCAGGATTTATGTTTTTTTCCAAGACAATTACCATTGATAACCTCGTTTTAGTTTTCTACCTTAGATAGGCAAGCACCAACTTTCTCCGGCTCTCTGAGGCTCAAGAGAATTGGTCCCGCTTAAACCTATATTTACTAGGGTCCATAATATAAATTTAATATAACTTGAGGGGTTTTGTGAAAAATATTTTTAGTATACTTTCAAAATAAACTTCAAGTATTTATTTATCGTATTTAAGGTTTTCATGGATGTAACTTTTAAAAGGTGGGGTATTCTAGTGAATATATACCTAGCTTAAATAGTTCAAGCTATTTTAGTGTAAAATTAGACTTGTATTGATTATTGATGGTATTTTCATGAAACTTTATATTCTAGAAAACATGGAATTTTATTATATATTAAAAATAGATAGTTTGATATAATATTTATATAATTATTAAAAATTAATTTTTATTATTAAATAGAAATTCTCGTTTTTCTTAAAAATTATATTAAAATTCCATCGAGATCGTATGCTCTGTGAGGAGGTCTGCATCTCGCTCTACTAGTCCCGAGAATGTGCGATAATCCGCACCATCCCGACCGGGTTCCCTAAAATGGGTTGTAGAGGTATAATCCCAAGAAATTTAAATAATACTATTTACAAGAAAACGGGTTTTTATAGTTCGAGGTATTTTATTGAAAAGTCGTATTTTGTCACAAGATATTGGTTTCAAGAGAAACGTGTTATATCAAGATGTGTGCATGTGAGAGCTAGGTCATTACCTTGTGAGGTTTTCTAAAGGTATGCTAAGCAAAACTATTAAAGGATGTCGTATGTAAACTTCATGGTATTTAACTGTAAAAGCTTAAATAAAGTTGTTTTACATGGATTTTTAAGGTGAAACTTGTTTCAAAACATTATTTAATGATTAACAAGCAAAGTATAATGATATGGATGAGTGGTTATTAAGAAAAAAATTATAGTTTTCAAAGTTTTAGAAACAAAAGCCGGTATAACTCCACTTACCGACATGTTTTGAAAAGAGATCATTTTAAGGTAGGAAGAGAGGAAAAGAGATGGGACTTACAAGTTGTGTGGGTTAATAATAGAGGGAGGAAGGGATTGAGACCGTCATGGTGTTGCGGAGTCGCCGGAAACGTCTCGAATCCTCGCCGGAAATGGAATTAGGGCTAACTCCACTTGTACTCATCTTTGACTTAGAAAATTTTGAGAATTTTGACAAGAGATTTCAGAATGAAGAGGGTTAGGGTATGGGGTTGTATTTATAAGGTAAAATTATGGTTTTGGAATTGAAATAAGAATTAAAAATACATAAAAAAAATAGGATTAAAGGGTGAATTTAAGCTCTCTGGATAAATGCAGGAAAAACAAACAGAACAACGATACTTGGGGTAGGCCAAGAGTGTTGTGTGCAAAATACGGGGGAGTATTACCTACGGATGGCCGACGTAGCCGGGCCTTAGGCCGTTCTCGTCGGTTCGATAGGGACGTTGGGTGTTAGGATTTGAGCCACGTGTCCTAGTCTGTACATATAACATTGTGCACATGTTTATTTTATCTGACTTTTCATTTTTACGTGTATTGCACGTGTAAACTTTTGGCAGAAACCACCAGATACGGGATTTTAAAACTTCGATCGAACACTTTAACGTCGTCTAGACTTCGCCTAAGTCTCTAACTTGGCTCTGATACCATGGAAGTATCTCTTAGCACCTCTACTAGGTTTCAATGAGCATCAAGTATGCAATTTAAAAAAAATCTAGAGTGCTAAGTATACTAACCTAGAATCAAAATAGAGAATTAGGGTTTTTAAAGTAAGCAAACAAGTTCTAAACTAAGTGATGGGGGTTTACAACCTTTGTAGACCGGTCCTTCACTTCTAAAACTTTAAGTAGTAGTCCCTAGAACTCTTCTTAAGGCTCCACTTGAAAAAAGTATCGAGCTTGCTTGTTGTTTTCGATTCCGAAGATGATCCATCTTGAAGTCTCTCTCACTCAAGCTCACTCTTCACTAATCAAGGTATTAGTGAACCAAACAACCTAAACTAATGGGCTAGATAAGTGTAGGTTGATAAAGTAGGAGATGTGCTCACTCAAAATATTTTTCTCTTTTTCTTTTCTCAACTCAAGAAAATACTAAAGAGGAAGAAGGAGATGAACTTGGATGAGAGAGAATGAACCATGAGGTGAAGTAATGAGATGAGATGAGATTGATAATGATAAATATCAATGAATAAATCCAAGAGAGAAGTGACGAGTCATGGCTACTCAAGGTTTTTACAAGCATCATTATAAAATGAATCATTTCCTTTTCTTTTTAATTCATTAATTAATCATTATCTACTCATTTCACTTCATGTGTGATTCTCATACTTCCTAGTTCTATGTATCATCAACCATGATACAATATCATATATATATATATATATATATATATATATATAAACTAATATTAAGCCTACTTAAGATTTTCTTCTCTTTGTATATATTTATGTATGTGATACATGTTAGTTATATGTATGCCCTAGAGGCCATTACTATACATAGGATGTATATTGTAGTGGATGCTTGGACATATATAGGGAGGACTTTCTTGCTCGACATGATAGTATGCTATCTGGTTGCTCTTTACCTTAACGTGTACACTGATTGTCTCTCTGTTACATGTTGGTAAAGCCCTTAGGATGTGTACTTGACTACCTGGACTATGATGCGGATCATACTAGTGGGGACATGGTAGTCCATAAGTACATCCTTCAAAGTCCCTAGTCGAGGGTGTATCGAGACGGGGCATCGATATACCAGAGTAGACTAGCGTATACCTTCTCGACCCATACAGATGGGCGATGGATGATCCCATATCCATTGGTGTTTGACATCAGAGATGATATACGGGTGCTCAGTAGAGACTGGGTACACTGGACGGACTCGCCGAGAACTCCCAGATGGTATTATACCTCACGTCAGATGGCAGTTCTCTGGTGACACTGGTACAGAGTAGTCTGTTGACCCGAGATCGTCATAGAGTCTTGTGTGGTTCCCACTGTGCTTTGATTTCCATCTTACCACGTCCAAGAGGGCGTGCAAAACGGTGGTTTTTGGGTACAGTCCCGAGTCACATGGAGGCAATGAGCGATAGGAGGGGATTCGTCTCTCCCGGTATAGGGAGTAGATGTTGCGCTGTGTTCGATTGGCTATAACAGGAAATCCCTGGCCAGGGTTGCTGAGATTTACTGGTAAGTGTTACCAGTAGTTTCTCGAATTGTTATAGACCTCATATCGACACGACTTATCGAGCTATTGGGGTCTGACGTTTACCACCCGTAGGCGAGATATGCGACATATCAGACGATCAGACCGGACTGTACGGTAGTGTTACTGGTTGGATTCACTGGAGTGTGAGCGGGCTTGCTCGTCGATCTTCAGATCGCTCAATACCCGGGTGGCCGTTACGTTTAGCAGACCGCTTGCGGCTTGTGGGTGTTTGATATGATCATCATCTGCTGCCGGCGTATTGACGAGTCTTTAGAGTCCTACACAGAGGTTTCCTGGCTCAAGCGAAACGAAATAGGAGCGCATATGAGATATGTGCGGGACCGAGAATAATACGTGTATGTGATACCGTATTCCATTCTCGCGATGAATGTATCGATTGGTTGTATGCGATATAACCTAGTTATCGAATCGAAGATCGATTCGATAAGCCGATGCATAGGATACTAGTCGGTTATATGCGATATGACCGGATCGTTAAATCAAGTGTTGATTTAATGATTTAATGTATAATTATATATATTTGATATATTACTTTGCATAACTAGTATCGGTTCACTTTAAGATGGATTTTCTCACTCGGATGTGCGCATTATATATGTGATATGATTTTGTGCACTTGCTTGTATCATTTTTGATGATACATGCTTTTTGGTTAAGTGTAAAGCATTAAACCTTGGTTAATGAAATGGTTAGGGTTTATTATTTGTTATTCATTTATCTTATTTAATTATCCATTTATTTTTGATAAATGAATAAAAGAAAATGAAATGAAATGGTGGCTTTCATTTGTTGTTTTCATGAAGCTTCATGAACACTTTGACTAAGTGACCATTTTGTCTCTAGCTTGACCCTAACCATTCCTTTAACCATGATTGATTCTCTACACATTACCATAGTTAACATTATGATAAGAAATGATTATTATTCTAATTCAATTATTCTTATCATAACACTTTTCATCATCTTCTTCTTCTTCTTCCATTCTACAAGTGAAGAAAGCTATGCTCCATCAATGGTGATTGATGGAAATGAGTGAGAAATCCAATTCTAAAGTCTACCCACTTCCTATTTCTTCATCCTCTACCTCTTGCCAAGTAGTAGAGTGTGTTTCCTTCACAAGTTTTCTTGACTTGGTGAAGTTGGAGCTTGATCTAGCGATGCTTCGACGTAGATCATCTTCGGCATGGACATCGACGACCTAGCTCGCCTATTCTCCGATGAAGCCGACGCTAGAGCCCGGAATTTGTTTGGACAGCGAGAGGCCTTCATTGCGGAGCTATGGAGGTGGAGCACCGGATCTACAAAGGTTGTATTTCCGTATTCTTGTAGTTAAGTGTTAACTAGTTTCTTTTTCGCCTAGAAATCTAGCCAACGATCCGTTCTAGGGTTTCTCGGCACCGTTTAAATTTGAAATTGGTATGGTTGATGCCTTGTGAGACCTCATTAGGGTGTCTAGGAACCCTACAGTGGTATCAGAGCCTAGCTAGAGCCTTAGGCGAAGTCTAGACGGAATTTGAAACCCGAACGAACCCGAAACCCCAACTCAAATGTGCTCTCTGGACGTTTTCTGAAAACGTGGATTTTTCCAAATTAAAAATTCGTAAAAAATTCAGCAGGAAAAACTAAGAATTACGATACAAAATTTTTCCATTGAAGCTTCCAGAACGCGGCGGAACCGCGGCATAAGCCCTGCTTATGCGGCGTTTCCGCGGCCGTATTATTGTATTGTCCTATAATTTTTGTACAGTAATTCATGGTTTCGGGTGCTGGATTTTCTGGGATTTTTTAATTTTTATTCAAGAGTTGAATTTTCAGGGGTTGTTTTGGGGATTTGGTGTTTCGATCGGAGTATCAAATTTTGTCTATGTGGCTTTCCGGATAATTTTTGGATATGTTAAAAAGTTCGACCGGATATAAATACCCAACTTTTCCCCTGTCGGGAAATTTCCAAGTGTTGGATTTTTCCGTGGTTTAACGACGTTCTAAGTAGTGCAAGTAACGCGATGGACCCTCTAGAAGACAACAAACCTTAACTCGATTATGTGACCACCTTAAACTGCCCTTTGAACCTTAGGGTTTGGGGCAGTACGGCGTGCCACATGTGAGGCGTTGGCTTGACCCTTCTACGGCTGGACCGTTGGTACTGAGGCACGAACGGAATGTTGTTTGACTTATTTCATGTGTTGAGCTGTATCGGGAAAACTTGGGTATTCGATTGTTCGATCGAAAAGTTTAACATTTTCTGTTTATCTGGAATGGGATACAATAATTGGAATTCACAATAGTTATGTGATAACTAAATGAATGTTATAAACATAGCAGTTTAGTCTCACTTGATCGGTTGCCACGGAATTTTTATGTGATCAAAACTCCGTCGCAATCACGTAGCGTACGCGGATACTCGCCGGGTAAACTTAATAGACAGCCTCACTCCATAGCCCCGACCAAGTGACTGTAGGAGAACCCCGTCGCTGAAAGCATCCGTCCGGGTGCTCGCGGTAGCGGTGTTCCGCCTTGGTGCACTTCGTCGACGGTATCGGGGGTGCGGCCGTCTACTGAAGTTTGCGACGAGCATTCGATCAGGATGTCGGGAATCTTGTTGAATTGCCCGACTAGGTATTGAAAAGTGTTTTCGATTTTGAGACTAAAATGCGGGGTTTATAATTGTTAGGCAAGAGATGTCTAAGGAATTCATTGTTTTAGGCATGCGATGTCTGAGGAGGTTGCGGATTCCAACTGTTGTAGTTTTACACTTTCTTTTCTGTGACCGTAAGTGTAATATGTGATATCGCCGGTTTCGTTGCTATATGTCAACGACAATTGGGATGCGCATATTTACTTACGTTGATCACATGTGATGTTATGTGTTGCTGGATATGTTATATTGGATCGTCGTGTTTGAATAGCCGGGGGTTTTTATGTAAGATGAGTGTTTTTCATTTTCATTCATGTAAAAACTTGTATGTAATATTCTTTTATTTGGGGCACTTCCATGTTGCGGAAGATGTCACCGTTTGTATATTATTTACTTTTCTGCACTAGGATAGACCCAAGGAGGGGAGCACAAGTAACCGGGTTCTGGAGTCCAGTGGGAGACCAACTCGAGGAGTCGAGGCCGGGTCTCCTAACTCTAGAATTGGTAGGGTTGCTTGCCGCTCTCGTAGGGGTCTATGGGTGTGGGTTTGGCTATTCATCACGACCATGGAATCCGTATTTTATACTGGCTCGTATTGAAAACACGGACGTCCTAGTATATCCAATATTTCATATGATTCTTCTGCTGCGATATCTGTGATGTGATCATGTGATGTTCTGATGATAGATACAGTATATAGTATATATGATATATTATATAGATGTTACTTATGTTTTACACCCGCGCTAGCCCTGCCCCGCTCTGCCGTTAGTTACCTAACCTAACGGTGCACGAGGGGACATCGAGGCGAATGCGGATAGCATAAGTGTACGTCGTATTTATCTGTGATGTTTAGGTACATTAAATGATGGGACTTCATTAATGTGATTAATGAAATAAAAGAAACCTAAGATGTTGTAGAATCGAATTTCAAAATAAAACAGGTAGCTACAGTTCTTGCTTTGCACAGAGGTATATATGATATATCCTGCACCTTATTCGATAAGGAAAGGACCGAGATCCCTTCACCGGGAGTGACTCCTTTAGCAATAACTGGCAGATGCTACACACTCGGTTTGTCTTTTGATTGCTTTTAAGTGTTTTTTGCTTTGCACAGTGGTATATACGATATATCCCGCACCTCATTCGACGAGGAAAGGACCGACGATCCCTTCACCGGGAGTGACTCCTTTAGCAAAACTAGAAAAGCCTCAAAAACACTCAATTTCAAAATTCATTTGATCCTACAACGATATCAAGTTCATTACGCAATAGGTTTTCAGAAAAACCTGTCGTAGCCCTCCGTCATTTCAGATAAGTAGTAGTTAGTATTCGTGCTGCGTTTGTTGGCCTTTGTCAAGGCGCAGTGTGCGGTAGCTAACTGGTTCTTATCTGCTTATGCATATGATGCAGATTGGATTAGGGTAGTCGTGCGACCTTGTTGGCCTTTGTCAAGGGCCGTGCGGGTGGGTTTATTTCGATCAAGAAATGACGGGTTGAACTTGACTAGCATCCTATGGTTTGTTGGCCTTTGTCAAGGCCATAGGAGGTTAGGGGCAAAATATTATCGGGAATTTCAAGTGTTGAAATTTGCAATGAGATTGCATACCTTCTATGAGATAGTTGGATCCCGATACCCGCTGCGAGTAAGAGTTACTCCTGGGAGAGTTTTATACATTACAATTAGCCGATCAAGTAGGTGTCTAGAAAGGTGTTAACGAGGTTACGCCTCTGGGAAAACGAGGTTTACATTAATTAGGTTCGTGCGAAAGCATGGGGGACCTCCCTCAAAGTACCGACACTGGCCTGGCTGAAAGATTGGCGAACTTGTAGTGTGTAATTAATCCCGGCTAGTCTTTCCTTTTAGGGTTTGAAGAAAGATTTGATAAAAAGCAGTGGGAGCCATCCTGATTAGATAAAATAATAACCAATCTATTCTTGCAAGAGCGCACGCTGAGTGTTTTCTTCTCTCTCTCTCCTGGTAGCGACCATATCACGCCTTAATCAAGATAATAATACGGATTATTGACCGAACCCGCTTGTTATACTGAGCTGGGGAACGTTGGTCCCGCTCCAACTTATAATTGTTATAAGACAGAGCAGGAAATTGGGGAATACCAGATTTCCCATGCCGCCCAAACGAAGAGAGTGCATGCTGATGCATCATCTTTGGGTGTGTTCATTATACAGAACTGTTTCTCAGTATCCTCTGCATCCTGGGTATATGATACCGGATCAGGATCCCAGATATGTAATCTGTTACATAGGGCTACAGAAAGGTAGAGAACTGAGAACGGGTGATAAGTTTCATGAGGCAGAAAACGGGGCAAGTGTTGCAGCCAAGTCTGTTGGTCACTGTCACCCTGTATTACCAATACATTGATTCTGAACGAATGTTATTAGATACCGAACCTGATATACAAAATCATATCAGTCTCTTTATTAGTAAAGAAATGATAAAATTTTGTATTGTTGGATAATGTTTTGAACATTTCCTATATCAAAAGTTGATCGGTTCAGGCACGTTATCTAAAAGCATTGATGTTCTAAATCAAACTACAGTTCTTAGTATACGGATCACACACAAGAGGAAGAGTTCAGAAATGAACGAATTCTTCTTGAGGCATTGTAGACTAGGTCAGATCAATGTGACCCGACTAGCTAGAGTTACATATAGATGCATATTTAAATCAGTTTGAATTTACATCTTGTGAAACTCGCCAGTCATGTCACAAAGATAAGATGACCATAGCTCCGTTTACTGGAAACAGAGAAAGAGTTAATGAACTCTTGGGACTGATACATGATGATGTATGTAAGGTCTCCTGTCTACACATGCCAGGACTGGTTCTTTATACTTCATTACATTCTCTGATGATCTTTCGAGATTCAGACCTATGTTTCTGTTGAAACACAAGTCCGAACCTTTTGAGATATTCACAGAATATAAGCGAGAAGTAGAGAACCAGAATACAGGTATAAGTATTATGTCCTATGATGAGATCAAGGAGGAGAATACTTGAGCACGGAAATACTGGACTATTCTAAAGGAGAATGAGATTCTCTCTCAGCATTACTCCTCCGTATACACCATTGCACGATGGTATGTCGGGGCGGAGCAAATACACCCTATATGATATGGTGTGCTCTATGATGAGTACTGCTGAGTTACCTTTTTCCTTTTGGGAGTTATGCACTTGAGAAGCTGCATACCTATTGAATAGGGTTCCAATCAAATCAGTTGCCTACCATTTCATATGTGATATGGAAAGGGAAGAGCCCATGTCTTAAGCTAGTTAAGATTTGGGGTTGTCCGGCCTATGTTTAAAAGCAAAATCCGGACAAGCTCGAGGCAAGGTCTGTAATGTAGAACTGGAAAGGTTCCAGCTATACAAACTACAGTAGATGATTTGATAAAACCAAATGATTCAATAGTTACCAACGAACCTCAGCCTCTCCGCCGATCTAGTAGGGTTCCTCACCCACCTGAGAGATACTTCGGTTTCTCTATGACAGTGGGAGCGAGGACTGCATCATGAGATGATGACCCAACTAGTTTCGACCTGGCCATCAGGAGTAGGACTCTGTGAGAATGGCTGGATGTTTATCGATCTGAGATGGAATCCTTATACACCAACAAAGTATGGACTTTGGTTGCTATATCTGAAGGGTTAAATTCCCATCAGGAGCAAGTATATCTTGAGAAGATTACTTGGTGTACATGGAAAAGTTGAGACTTTCAAAGCTAGACTTGTTAAAAGTTTGCATCATTGACCAGGTGTGGATAATGATGAAACCTTTTCAAGTATCTATGCTTAAGTCCATCCAGATCCTACTTGTCACGGCTACATACCATGACTACGATATCTGGTGGTTGGGTGTCATGACTGCTTTTCTAAATAATGTTTTAGAAGAGTGCGTCTATAAGTACACAGCCAGAGGGCTTCGTAGACAGTGGGAGCAGCGGAAACGTGTGCAAGATGCTTTATAGGATAAAGCAGGCATCGCGGAGTTGGAACATCTGTTTTGATGAAGTAGTCAAAGAGTTTGACATCATCAAAATGG
Organism: Agapanthus africanus; assembly: GCA_030015575.1. Classification (NCBI taxonomy): domain Eukaryota; kingdom Viridiplantae; phylum Streptophyta; class Magnoliopsida; order Asparagales; family Amaryllidaceae; genus Agapanthus; species Agapanthus africanus. Next base: position 372,567,307 of record JASDDO010000006.1, read on the forward strand.
TAGATGAACCTTGTATAAACAAAAAGGTAGTAGGGAGTATGGTGGCGATTCTCGTAGAGTACGTGGATGACATACTCTTGATAGGGAAAGAGTTTCCTATGCTACGCTCGATCAATCTCCGTTTATCACAATAATTCTCCAAATAGGATCAAATTGATACCTACTATATCCGGGGTTTTGGATCTATGAGATAGATCTAAATGGATGTTAGGATTCTCACTAGTTGTAGTGAGATGGTATCAATTGATTCTAGGGAGAATCACTGGAAGGGTTCCAGGGTAATAAAGACGACTGAATGTCAGTCAAAGGCATTGTCTTTTCCCTCAGTAAAGGGACGGTATGTTGGAAGAGTTCCAAGCTAGATACCGTGACATACTAGACGATAAAGGCTGGATACATCGCTACTTAAGATGCTACCAAAGAGGCTGTTTGGGTGTATATTGGTTCATGAGATGAACTATGTTCCTCCCATTGTGTGACAATGGAGTTGTGGCTTATGCCAAGGAACGCCGGTCCCATCAGTGATCCAGACATATTCTAAGGCAGTATCACTTGATCATGGAGATGGTTGATCTCCAGGGAGATCGAGGTTAGGAGAGTAGACTCAGAGGACAACACAGCGGATCCACTCACAAAGGCCTGTTCCCAGAGAGAGACTTTTATGGGATGGTTGAGTATGAGATACTACAACCACTGCTATCAGATGGCCCTAGTGCAAGTGGGAGATTGTTAGTTATATGTATGCCCTAGAGGCCATTACTATACATAGGATGTATATTGTAGTGGATGCTTGGACATATATAGGGAGGACTTTCTTGCTCGACATGATAGTATGCTATCTGGTTGCTCTTTACCTTAACGTGTACACTGATTGTCTCTCTGTTACATGTTGGTAAAGCCCTTAGGATGTGTACTTGACTACCTGGACTATGATGCGGATCATACTAGTGGGGACATGGTAGTCCATAAGTACATCCTTCAAAGTCCCTAGTCGAGGGTGTATCGAGACGGGGCATCGATATACCAGAGTAGACTAGCGTATACCTTCTCGACCCATACAGATGGGCGATGGATGATCCCATATCCATTGGTGTTTGACATCGGAGATGATATACGGGTGCTCAGTAGAGACTGGGTACACTGGACGGACTCGCCGAGAACTCCCAGATGGTATTATACCTCACGTCAGATGGCAGTTCTCTGGTGACACTGGTACAGAGTAGTCTGTTGACCCGAGATCGTCATAGAGTCTTATGTGGTTCCCACTGTGCTTTGATTTCCATCTTACCACGTCCAAGAGGGCGTGCAAAACGGTGGTTTTTGGGTACAGTCCCGAGTCACATGGAGGCAATGAGCGATAGGAGGGGATTCGTCTCTCCCGGTATAGGGAGTAGATGTTGCGCTGTGTTCGATTGGCTATAACAGGAAATCCCTGGCCAGGGTTGCTGAGATTTACTGGTAAGTGTTACCAGTAGTTTCTCGAATTGTTATAGACCTCATATCGACACGACTTATCGAGCTATTGGGGTCTGACGTTTACCACCCCTAGGCGAGATATGCGACATATCAGACGATCAGACCGGACTGTACGGTAGTGTTACTGGTTGGATTCACTGGAGTGTGAGCGGGCTTGCTCGTCGATCTTCAGATCGCTCAATACCCGGGTGGCCGTTACGTTTAGCAGACCGCTTGCGGCTTGTGGGTGTTTGATATGATCATCATCTGCTGCCGGCGTATTGACGAGTCTTTAGAGTCCTACACAGAGGTTTCCTGGCTCAAGCGAAAGAAAATAGGAGCGCATATGAGATATGTGCGGGACCGAGAATAATACGTGTATGTGATACCGTATTCCATTCTCGCGATGAATGTATCGATTGGTTGTATGCGATATAACCTAGTTATCGAATCGAAGATCGATTCGATAAGCCGATGCATAGGATACTAGTCGGTTATATGCGATATGACCGGATCGTTAAATCAAGTGTTGATTTAATGATTTAATGTATAATTATATATATTTGATATATTACTTTGCATTAACTAGTATCGGTTCACTTTAAGATGGATTTTCTCACTCGGATGTGCGCATTATATATGTGATATGATTTTGTGCACTTGCTTGTATCATGTTTGATGATACATGCTTTTTGGTTAAGTGTAAAGCATTAAACCTTGGTTAATGAAATGGTTAGGGTTTATTATTTGTTATTCATTTATCTTATTTAATTATCCATTTATTTTTGATAAATGAATAAAAGAAAATGAAATGAAATGGTGGCTTTCATTTGTTGTTTTCATGAAGCTTCATGAACACTTTGACTAAGTGACCATTTTGTCTCTAGCTTGACCCTAACCATTCCTTTAACCATGATTGATTCTCTACACATTACCATAGTTAACATTATGATAAGAAATGATTATTATTCTAATTCAATTATTCTTATCATAACACTTTTCATCATCTTCTTCTTCTTCTTCCATTCTACAAGTGAAGAAAGCTATGCTCCATCAATGGTGATTGATGGAAATGAGTGAGAAATCCAATTCTAAAGTCTACCCACTTCCTATTTCTTCATCCTCTACCTCTTGCCAAGTAGTAGAGTGTGTTTCCTTCACAAGTTTTCTTGACTTGGTGAAGTTGGAGCTTGATCTAGCGATGCTTCGACGTAGATCATCTTCGGCATGGACATCGACGACCTAGCTCGCCTATTCTCCGATGAAGCCGACGCTAGAGCCCGGAATTTGTTTGGACAGCGAGAGGCCTTCATTGCGGAGCTATGGAGGTGGAGCACCGGATCTACAAAGGTTGTATTTCCGTATTCTTGTAGTTAAGTGTTAACTAGTTTCTTTTTCGCCTAGAAATCTAGCCAACGATCCGTTCTAGGGTTTCTCGGCACCGTTTAAATTTGAAATTGGCATGGTTGATGCCTTGTGAGACCTCATTAGGGTGCTTAGAAACCCTGCAATACATATATATATATATATATATATATATCAAATATATATATATATATATCAAATTATTAAATCAATACTTAATTCAATAATCAGGTCATATCACATACAACCAGCTAATATTCAATATTAGTTAATATATATATATATATCAAATTATTAAATCAACACTTGATTCGATAATCCGGCTATATCAAATATAATCCGGCTAATATCAAATATATATAAACAATATATACATAAATCATTGAATCAACACTTGATTCAATAATCCGGTTATATCACATATAACATGACTGATATCAAATATCGCTAGATTAAAATACGGTATCACATACTCGTATTCAATCAAGCTCCCGCACATATCTCCATACGTGCCCTACTTCGTTTCGCTTGAGCCAGAAAACCTCTGTGTGGGACTCTAAAGACTCGTCAATACGCCAGCAGTAGGTAATGATTACATCAGATACCCATAAGCCGTCAGCGATACTAGCTGGACGTAACGGCTACCCAGGTATTGAACGAATAGAAGATCAACAAGCAAACTTGTCCAAACTCCCGTAGAGTCTATAAGCAACACTTACTGTACAGTCCGGTCTCTTCGTCTGATATGTCGCATATCGAGTCTGCGGGTGGAATCGTCAGACCCCAATAACTTGATAAGTCATGCCGATATATGGCCTATAACCTTTTAAGGAACTACTGATAATACTTACCAGTAAATCTCATCAGCCCTGGCCAGGGGCTTGCTGTTATAGCCAATCGAGCATAGCGCAACATCAACTCCCAATACCGGGAGAGACAAAACCCCTCCTATCGCTCACTGCCTCCATGTGACTCGAGACTTTGCCCAAAATCCAGCTGTTTGCACGACTCCTTTGAGCCGTGGTAGGGAGGAAATCAAAGCACAGTAGAAACCACACAAGACACTATGACGATCTCGAGTCTACAGACTAACCTGTACAGGTGTTACGAGAGAACTGCTATCTGACGATAGGTATGGTACCATCTAGGAGTTCTCGGCGAGTTCTGTTCGGTGTACCCATTCTCTAATGAGCACCTGAGCACAATCTTTGATGTCAAACACCAATGATTGTCCATCGCCCTATACAGGGTTAAGATACGCACACTAGTCTACTCTGGAATATTGATACCCTGTCTCAATACTCTCTCGACTAGGAACTGTTAAAAGATATGCTTGTGGATTGCACAAGCCCCACTAGTATAATCTGCATCATAGTCCCGGTAGTCAAACTAACATCCTAAGAGTTTTATCAACATGTATTAAAGAGACAGTAAACTAAAACAATTTTACATGTTAAGATAAAGAGCAACCAGATAACATACTACAATGTCGAGTAAGATAGTCCTCTATATATATGTTCAAGCATCCATTATATCATACATTAATGGCCTCTAGGGCATACATATTCCTAAAAAATTCATTACGTATTCATGATTCAGGTCAAGTCTAGATAAGCATGTAATAGGTTTGATCGAGTAAGTCATGTAGATGAAATTGAGTTCATGTTAAGATCAAGAAACCATATCAAGTGTGAGTATACGCGTCCAGTTAAGTATTCATGTATTGGTTATGTTTGATTCAGCATTAAAATAATATAATTTTTGTGAATATATGAATTTTATATTGGGAGATAAGCAAGTGATAACACTGATTGTCTCCGGCTCACCGAGCCTCAAGAGAGAATAGATTACTTAAACCCATCTGCTATCTAAATACAAGCTAGTGACTAATTTTATAGATCTTGGCATTTATATGAAAATATATCATTTAGCAATTTTAAAGTATTTATGTTAATCAGTCCATTAAAAGCTCGAGGGGGTTTCATGTAATAAACTTTATTTTGAAATCTCGAGGGTGTTTTGGTTAATATATATTGGTTAGAATATCAAGGGTTTTTAATAAAAATACTTTATAGATTCCGTGGTATTTTATTGATAAAACCTAACTTTTAAAAGTTTATGCTATTTTAATGAAAAATATATCTTTTAGAAAGAATAAGGAATTTTAATTGAATTTAAATCTTTTCATTTTAGGGTATCTTATTTAAATCTAATTTTACAAATTTGTTTTCTTGAAATTACAAATATATCATATTTAAGTTATTTTCAAATTGTTTAACGTCGTTTCAAAAATTCTGTATTTTCTTTTCCTTCGAGAACGCCGCTCCGTGATGAGAACGAATCTCACTCACTAGATCCAAAATATGTGATAATCCGCACCATCTTCAAAAGGGTTTCCCTAACGAGGGTTGTGAGGGTGTAATTGCCAAAGGAAAAGGATTTGGGGTTAAAATTCTATATTTCAAGACTTGAGGGTATTTTAATGTAAAACGTTTCTATTAAAATGCTACGTGTGATCGTGTTATGGATCAAAAGTGTGCGTGTGGGACAGGTCATTACCCCGGATATATTTACATTAACATGTCATAATAATTAATATTAAATCGAAATAAAAGTGTATGATATTTATCCGTTACTTTGTGTTCTAAGTATTATTTAACATAACAAAATTTATTTTAAAAACATATAGAAACTAGGTGAGTTATGGCTTGCAAGATTAACAAGATGATAGGTAATATGTTCGAGTTAACATAAACATGAGAATCACATCGGATATTTCAAAATTGCTACAAGTTTAAAGTTAAATTTAGTCTTTTTAAAATATTTTACGTCGATGGCAAGGGAAGAAAAAATAGAGAGGTGGAATGGGAAACTTACGGGTAGCGCCAGACGCATAGGAGGATGACAAAAGTTTCGGTTGGAAGAACCGAGACAAACGATGCGAGAGGAAGACTTGAGATCGACGAAACGAGAAGAATGAAGAGCTTGAGGGACTTGAGCTTGACTTGTACTTGATGAAACTTGAACATGAGAGATGAACTTTTGAGTGTAAATTTTCAGAATAATTTAGAGGGAAGGAGTGGTGAGGCAGCTTAGAATTTATATAAGATGAAGAAGAGGAGTATGGTGAATTAAAAGAAATTAAAATGCATTGAAAAGGGTGTTAATAGGGTAAATGAAGGGTTTTCAGCTCTCTTTTTGAGTGGGGGTGTTTTGAAATATGAAAACAAACTATGCGAAGCCGAAGGGACGTGGGCCGCCCAAACTTGCCCTAGGTCAAGGTCACATGCTCCATTTGGTGTAAATATCATATTTATGTATTTCTTTTCTGTTGCAACGTTTCATGACCACATGTAAAGCCCGTGCAAACTGTTGAGCTTTCAAAACGTCAAAAAGAAAAATATTAAAATTATTGGTGCTGATGGGATTCGAACACGCGAGCTATGTGATAGTAATGTAAAGACTTAACTAATAAAATATAAGTTATTTCTTGCATTTATTTCACAAGAATTATTTATAACTCGAAATCAGAACAGAAAATATCTTTTATTAATTAAAACAAAATGGACGGTATATGGAATTTAGAGTCGTTATAGATCCGATGGTGAGATCGTTATCTTTGCTCACGTCACGTTCTTGATCCTAATTCTTGCCTCCATGCAACGGCTAGAAAGAAACCACACTCTAATCGAACTAGAATTCCCCACATAATCACCCCGCGAACCAACCGTAATAGAACAAGAATGATGGAAGAAGACGACGACTCACAAGTTGGATCTCCTAAATCCCTCTAGGTTTCTCTTAATTAATTAACCTACTTAGATTATTAATCATAGCCTCATATATCATATTTATATTTATAGAGCCCACTAGAAGGGGCGGATATTGGATCGGATGAAGCCCAATAGCCAACAAAAACAAACTATAAATTTCTCATAAAATCATAGGAAACATGTATCCTTCATATAAAAAAGATGTACAATCAAAGCTCTTTCTCAATCCAATAGAGCCGAAAGAAATGAAAATTATTTGTTACGTATATACACGTAATCCTAAATAGAATGAAACGATGTAGGGTCCATAGAAACATGTTATCTATATACACGCTCTAAAATGCCCTTTTCTCATAATAAGAATATATATAACCCTATTCCGGTCTAGTCTGATAGGGAATATACTCATAATCTAATGAAAAGATGATTCCATAAATAGAAGTTCATAACCCCGGTATGGGACGGAATAGATTTACTATTTCTTTTGTTCCAGTTAGCAAGAGTGAATCTAAAGAAAAAAAAGAAACGCCTAGTGATAATACTCATAAGTGGGAATTCCCTAGATCATAACACGTGGTAGATGACGTATCCCGGGGCTTGCGGGACAGGAGCAAGCACGATATATTGAAGGCATTCCCCAGGCCTTCGCTCCGAGGATTGACCCGACCTTCGATGGTCTCCCAGAACACTCCTATGCTCGTCTTTCAAACAACCATCGGCTCGCCTCCGGGCCCTCCTACACGCTGAGCTTTCTTAGCCCTCCCAGCTCACCTCCGAGCTATCATAGAACCGAGCTTCCTCGGCCTCCCTCTCCTCTCCGAGCCTCCCGCCGAGCTAAGCCTCCCCGGTTCTACCGAGCAACCAAGGACGCGGAGCCCAAAGTGCCTCAGCCACGGCTCCGCGTATCTCGCCAGAAGCGAGATATCCGCCACCCAACATCCCGCGTTCCACGCCGTTGTATCCCCTCATTAACGAGCGTATCTCATCATTAAATGGAGGGATCCCGTCATTCACGCATGCATAACGTCAGGGGCGTAACCGACGGCGAAGATCTCGCGCCAGCTCGCTCCAAGCGACCATTATAAAAAACCCACTCTCAGACAACTCAGGTAAGTCAATTTCAAGCCAACAAGCCGCCACTCTGCCAAAATTCCTCGGGTAACTTGATCGTCCGAGGGTCCACGGTGGTACAACCACCCCAGGACTTCTTTGCTTGTAGCTCGGCTTCACCCCTAAAATCAACCCATTGAGACCCACACACTCAAGAAGACAAGCATCAATGTCAATTTCAACCCTTCATCGGCGCTCGCAACAGATCGACGGAAGACAACATATGAAAGAGATCCAGGCCTCCATCAGTTGGCGCCGTCTGTGGAAAAAGAAAATTTTCCACCCATCAACAGTTGATCTTCCGCTCTAGACTACATGGCGAGTGAAGACCATGGTGATCCCAGCACAAGCCGCCGCCCTCCCCATAATGGAAGCACGGACGGATCTACTCCCCCACTGAATGCCATTCATGCCCTCTCGGCAAGGATCGATAGGCCCGCGTCCATATTCGATGCCCTTGTCCATTTCCAAATGGCAGGCCCAGCCCCCCAGGTCGCCGTTCCGCCTCCCAGGGATCATGACCTCCACAGAGGGGAGGATGACATCGCCCATGCTGGGACCACCGAACAACGCCGCGCTCACCCCGGCGACCACGGCTCCCCCGCAGCGACCGATTCTATGACCCGCTGGGCACCACAGGGCCCCATGTCGTGGTCTCACGAAAGAGCCTGTCGCCCTGAGGCCCGTCGCGATCCCGTCCCTCCCGAGAAAGTATCGGTCAGCTAGCCTGCTCCCAGGCATGACCAACACCCTCTCCATCGACGGGATCGCACGAACGGCTCTCGCCGTGAAGACTCAAGAAGGACCTCTCCTGGTGACCTACGGAATTTGATAGAACAGAATCGGAGTCAAAGCTTTGCGCAGACCACCAGTGAGAAGAACCGCCGAATCCTTGAGGTATCACGACCGCCTCGACGCCCTCGAAAAGAAAATCGAGGGTATACATCGGGAGGGTCATCCATCCGGTGAGGCGGCCAGGTACACCGCCGATTCACTTACGAACCCCTTCACCGATGAGTTTCTCGCCGTACACGTCTCGTCTAAGAACAAACCATCCAAGGTGGCCCTCTTTAACGGGAAGTCCGACCTAAAGGACCATCTGGATGCATTCACGGCGGGCATGAGCTTCCAGGATAACTCCGACGCTGCCCAATGCCGAGAATTTCCTGCCACCCTCATCCAGGCTAGACGGGACTGGTTCTGAGGACTCACGCTACGCTCCATCTCTACCTTTGTTGAGCTGGCTACCCAGCTCCTCGGCCACTTCGTCGGAAACAGACGACAGAAGCGAATTGTCGATTACCTCTTCACCATAAAGAGCGGGGATAAGGAATCCTTTAAAGGATACGTCACTCACTTCTACAACACCCTTCTCGAGGTTCCCGAGAACCGGGACGAAACTGTCATCACCACCCTAAGCTCGGGTCTTAGGCACAGAGTGGCTCCGCTCTTTTGCATTAGCGCAACCTAAGACCATGGCCGAGGTAAAAGCTTGGGCCAACTCGAGTCTGAGGTGAATACCAACATGCCCCGGGGCGACCAAGCCGACCAAAAGAAGAGGGGCAGAGAAGAGAAGAAGAAGGTCGACCGGCCAAAACCGTACTCCCCAAAGTTCCAAGAGTATACCCCTCTCAACATCTCCCAGACTGAGCTGTTAGAGGAGGCGAAGGGCGAGCAATTCTTCAAGCTCCCGCCGGTCACCCATAAAGCGGCACATATCCGTGGCCCATACTGCGCCTTCCATAGGTCGCAGGGCCACCCGACCGAGAATTGTAAACAACTCCATGATTAGATCGAGGAGTTTAATCCGCTCTGGCCATCTGGCGAAGTACTAGTGGGATAAGTGACAGGCGGACAGGGAGCGTAAGAACCAGCCCCCTCTCGACGAATTAACGATCATCCAAATCATGGTCGTTTCCTCGGGGCCTGCCCAGGGGGCCGGTGAGGCTCATCGCCTCCTACCCATTGAGGGAACAAGCGACCCGCCCAAGAAGAAGTGCAGGACTGCTGAGCCCATCATCTTCACTGATGAGAACCTCCACGGTATATCCGTGCCTCATAACGACCCTTTCGTGATTACGGCATGGTTCCACCGTTACGAGGTCCAGAGGATACTGGTAGATTCCGGGAGCTTGGCAGACATCCTCTTCTATGACTGCTTCCAGCGTATGGGGTTGGGGCCATCCGACCTACGGCCAACCACTCCATCACGGCCGAGGGAGTGGTCACCCTCCTCCTCAACAGTGGGGAATCTGGCCATACGAGGATCGTACCGGTGGAATTCATCCGGTAGGATTCCCTCATCCTAAATATCCTCCTGGGACACCCGACGTTAACGCCCTTCAGGCTCAGATCTCGACCTACCACCTCGCGATCAAATTTCCATTAGATCAAGGGGGGATAGTCCGGGCCTATGGGAACCAGCGAATCGCCAAGATTTTCTTCACCACGACATCAACCACCGGGGAACATAGTGACGACCTTGAAACGCAAATGTTTTCCAGGGGTCCTTGGACACCCACGACGAACAGAAAGAAATCCGAGGAGCCCCGGTGGAGACGCTAACAGAAATTCCCCTCGTAGAGGGGAATGAGGGACGAACCGTCCAGATCGGATCCCTTTTGACAGGAACCCAGCACGAAGACATGATCCACTTTCTCCGAGGGAACTCGGACGTGTTCGCCTGGGTGCCTGCTGACATGCCCAGGATCGACCCCAAAGTAATCTCGCACAAGCTCGGGGTCGACCCTAAGGCCCGACCCGTCAGACAAAAGAAGCGTAGTTCACGCCGATCAAGCAAAAGGCGATCAAGGACGAGGTCAATAGATTTCTCACAGCCAACTTCATTAGAAACGTCGACTACTCGGACTGGCTGGCGAATGTAGTCATGGTTAAAAAGACGAGCGGGAATTGGCGCATGTGCGTCGACTTCACAGACATGAACAAGGCCTGCCCGAAAGACAACTATCCCTTCTCTTGGATAGACCAGTTGGTGGACAGCTCGACAAGCCACGAATTGCTCAGATTCATGGACGCTTTCTTCGGCTACAACCAGATCCGTATGGACCCGGCAGATAAAGAACTTACCGTGTTCACTACGGACCGGAGGGGTATACTGCTACAAAGTGATGCCCTTCGGCCTAAAAAATGTTGGGGCTACATACCAACGTCTAGTTAACAAAATGTTCAAACCGCAGATCGGAAAGAACTTGGAGGTTTACGTCGACGACATGCTCGTGAAATCAACCTCATCAAACAAGCACACCAAAGATCTCGGCGAAACGTTCGACATCCTCCATAAATACAAAATGAAGCAGATCCGGCCAAATGCGCGTTCAGAGTTACTAGCGAGAAATTCCTCGGGTTCATGGTTACCCACCGAGGAATCGAAACTAACCCAGAAAAGATAAGTGCCATTCTCAACATGGCCACAACCAAGAGCAACGTTGAGATCATGCGACTTATGGGGAGAGTGGCCGCTCTGAGTCATTTCATGTCGAGGTCCGGAGAAAAGTGTCTCCCATTCTTCAAAGCCCTAAAAAAGATCCCAAAGTTCGAATGGTCGGAAGAATGTCAAAACGCCTTCGAACAACTCAATGCGCACCTGGCAACTCCCCTGCTACTCACCCGACCGATTGAAGGAGATGAGCTATCATTGTACCTTGCAGTCTCTAGTCATGCTGCTGGCTCGGTGCTCATCCGAGAAATCGAAGAAGTACATAAGCCGGTCTACTACGTGAGCCATGTCTTCAAAGACGCGGAAACAAAGTACCCGGCCATAGAAAAGATAGTCTTGGCTCTTGTCGTCACCTCAAGGAAGATCCGGCACTACTTCCAGGAGCACACCATCTTCGTCCTCACCGAGCGTCCTATAGGGACAATTCTCGCCTCCCCCGAGTCATCAGGTCGTCTAGAAAAATGGAGGTTGGAATTATCTCAATTCGACATCAAATATCGCCCCCGGAAGCCATCAAAGCTCAGGTCCCAACTGACTTCGTGGTCGAGTGTACTATTCCCACTAAAGAAGAAGCGGCAATACGGGACGGCAGACTCCGATCCTCGGTCGAGGAAGTACCCAAATCTATCCCTGATTGAGTTCTCTACGTCGATGGGTCCTCAACCGAAGAAGGGAGCAGGGCTGGCCTTACTATTCGAGGCCCGAACGAGGCAGAGATGGAATACTCTTTGAAGCTCGGTATGTGGGTGGGTTCACTCGCATCGTGACCACCATTGTATTTTATTTATATTCAGTTGTATCTAGTAACTCCATCAACCAGACTTGTATATTGGTAGACTTAGAAGACCGGTATGTATATTTTTTCGACCTTAGAGTCGCGCGCTTGTATTTATGATTCTTTTCTGGTTTTCTTGAGGATATTGGATTTCATTCTGAGTTTTGATTCTCACCCTTCGGCGTTGTATATTATATTGCTTGCGTGGTTGTGTCCGCCAATTGACTAAGAGCTAGCTCCCGCTTGGGGATACCTTTATTCATTATGTATATTATTAATTTTTGTACCCGTTTGGAGCCAGTTTTTACAAAGGAGACTCTGCCGAAATTTTCGGGAAAATATGATATTGCTTTTAAAGGTTTAAGGCCATTTATTTTATTTAAACCACTTTCTTTAAACATGTTTTCCTTCACTTCTTATTTAAAATGGTTTATAATTCTGGGCTTTTGGCTTACGTGAATTAGGTGTGGTCCTATAGACTTCACCCGACTCAAGGGCCAGTCACGTGCTATTTCGGGTCGTGACAAAGTTGGTAACAGAGCGCTAGATTTAACCTTGGTTCGAGTCTATGTTTGACTATGCGGAGTCTAGGGTGTTTATATATATTCAGAACCTAGGCTTGACCTTACGGAACTTAGACTTGGTCGAGGGGGTATTAGACCCGAACTTTCGTCGCATAGGTTGACTTTGGTTGATGGAGTAGGTGACTTAAGTAGAGTGACGTACCGTGTGTATGTTCTGCGGCATACTTACGGTACGCTACTCCGCTTAAGAAGCCTTAGGATGTATATTTCTTTGCACAGTATTATATTCACTCCTATGATCTATCCTCATCGGTATCAGTTGGTGGTTTTTGTTACCACGATTGCACGGGTAGAGAGAGTTGCGGCTAGAGTTGCGGTCAGCCCGAGATCGTCTTGGACGAGGACTGACCAAAGCATAATTTCGGTGACACACGATTGCATAGATGTGTCATTTTATTGTGTCTTTTCACGCCATGAGCGTTTGATGGATCGCTTTTACTAAAATTTCTCGAACGTGCAGATCAGCACCAAAGGATTGGGCCACTGATAGAGGACGGCTAGAATGTGATGACCGTCAATGCACCGTTATTTCTTGATGATTGAGGCATTGTTTAGCGTGCAGACGAATGAGCCAGCTGTTGCTGTGAATAACAAGATATCGCCCCAGATGTTTGAAGCTATTGCAGCACGAGTTGTACTTAGAGATATGATAAAAGATCGCTAGTCACCATGGGTAAATGACTAGGACATGTGGTTCGTTGCATATCCCGATGTGAGGTCATCAGATTGATTGATTCCAGCTAGAGAAGACTTCACGCAGGTACGTTGAGAGTCGATAGAAAACGATCGAATGTCAGAAACCCATTTTTCCAAGTTTAAGGTATTCGGAAAAATATGCAAGTAATTCTGTGGACTTTCTAGAAGAATGAAACCCTAACTCGATATAATAACTATGTGAACGCTTTTGAACCTTAGGGTTTGCGGCAGTTCCACGGTGCCATTAACGAGGCTTGGATTTGCCCTTGTACGGTTGGTCCATAGGTACTGTGGCATGTACTAGATATTATTAAACTGTACTCAAGAGCTGAGCTCTCGGGGAATTATGGGACTTTGATGAATCGATCGAAAAGTTCAACGTCGTCCGGATATCATGTGATGGGATACATTACTTGGGAGACTCTAGATATGAGTATAGCCGTTGTAGCGCAGTCCATACAGCTACGAAGAGACAAGTCCGAATCAGTTGACATTAGAGAAAAATGGACTAAGAGGTTCGTACAAGATTTTGATGAGATGGCATTCCACTCCATTGACATCAGAGATATGATACGCATGCAGAGACGTTAAATATGGATATATCTTCCAGAAGGAGTCGTGATGGGTATGCAGCCGTTCCGGAACAAGAAATAGATTTAGTAAAGGGTGATAACTTCCGGGCAGTTCAGCTGGAATGAGATTTGGGAGAGACCCCGACAAGATATTTCTGGAGATACTAAACGAGGAGACTTGGACCCAGGATCGGTCGTATTTCGCACACCCAGTAGGCCAGAGTTCGGCATCGTCGACGAGACATGCTAAGAGTGATCAAGACAGTTGGCCAGAGATTTTTAGAGAATATGCCAGAGCAGAAATGTTTCGTCATCATTTCCATATTGGGCCATTAAGCCGAGGAGCTATGTAACTAGCAATTCGCAGTGAGAGACAAGAGCCTAAAAGCACCAAGCGTCAGGCTATGAACAGGAGGCAAGTAGATATCTTGTTCTGCTAGCTTTGGATGCACCGACACCTTCTCGACTTTGAAGAAAGGACACATCGACGACAGTGTTTACGATTTGCGATTTGGTGATTCGAATATCACGTGTCCGTTATTTGGATTTCGCTATTATGGACGATTTATTACATGATTGAGATTTTGTGCACCTCAGTTGCACTCGACTTCGATTTGATATCGTTTGAGATGTTTGATTTTGATTTCATGCCTATGATATGTAGGTGATTTGACTTGTGCCTTCGGTGTAGTTTTCATGTACTTTTAGTACTTTGATTCGATTTTGTGCACGCTGATGCACGGGGTTGTGAGATTATATACCACGGTATACCTGATTTGGATTGAGATGTGTTGTATTCCGTCGATTTCGACTATGAAACTCGATATTTGTTTTCGTTCACCTTGTACACTTGATTTGGATTCTTGCGCTTACTTGACGCGCTTGATGCAATTTTGGTGCACACCAGATGCACTAAATCGGGATTCTTTGTGCATATCAGATGCACCTGATATTAATGTCAGGCACACTCGTTGCCCTTGACAGCTGTTTTCGTGCACATCCGTTACACTTAGATTTTGTTTCTGTGCACATGTATGGTACATTCGTTGATTTCGATTTCCGTGCGCACTAGATGCATGTGGCATTCTGATATACATTTTGAGATTGATTTCTTTTGGAGCAGTATGTTTTATGATATTTACTATTTGGTATAGTAGCTGAGCAGGACTAGTCAGAGGACAGTACCCGAATATGTTTTTGCATGCATGGATAGTTATCGAAGGGATTTCCAAAAAGGAGCTACAATCTCAATATTTTTTCTATGTGTCCAAGATGACACGAAACATTTAACAAAGGAAACCCTTCTAAATTAATTTCAAAACGGCAGGACGTGTTTGTTAAACAAAGGATATATATATATATATATAGTTATTTTCTTACAATAAACGTCCGCTACTGTACCGTGATACGCGCATCGCACAGCGACTTGAAAAATGTTTGGCATGCATTTCTTTCAGATGTTTTGACTAGTTTACAACGATGCGTACTATGTACATGTTATAGTTTTGATGCATATCATGCGGGTTTTCGTATTGGATTTTGACAATGGTATCTTCCCTATAACTCCGATGATTGCGTGATGCTTGACGGAGTTTTGATTTTGGGTTATATACTCGTTTTTCATGTGCATACATTGCGTTACGATATGTTCTATGTATTATGATTTCGGAGCCCCGACGACTTGATCATTTTACTGAAATGTTTTAGTATTTGAGGGGTTTAAATTTAAATTCGGAGACCGAATTTATTTAAGGGGGGAAGACTGTAACATTTCAGAAAAATAAAATATTATTTTTTGGAATTTATATAATTAATATAATAAATATTATGAATATTTTAATATGTGGAGATTAGTTTTTATGATACGGTATAATTAAATACCGATAAATTGAAAAATATTGGAAAATTAAATTGAATGGTGATTTTTGGAGGGATTTATCTGATTTAGGAAAATTATAAATTTTTTTATAATTAATTATATGCAAGTTATTTCTAAACTTGTTTAATAATCACTAATTTGCATTAAGCGTGATTTTTGCACATGACATGCATCATGTCATATTGCAAGCACTTGTTACATTTTATTCTATAATGGCTTTAATTCCTATTTTTCTTTTATGCATGGTTTTTGAATTTTGGTTAAAGAAAAGAAAAAGGAAAAGAATTTTTAATGTGGCATAGGGAGACATAGAGGTATGGGCAAGAGAGAGAGAGGGATGGGGGTGGGGGAGGGGGTGGGGGAGGGGTCAACCTTAGTCATGACTCTCTCTTCACTCATTTTCTTCACTCTTTCTTCTTCTCTTCACCATGGCTGCCCTCTTCTTCCCCTTCCTCTAACTCTTCACTACAACCCCAAATCAACATCCAAACCTTGCATTCTCTTCACTAAAATTGTGCACAAGCTCACTAGAAGCATGGGAGATCAAGCAAGTTTGGATTTTGAGCACTTGGGGCAACTCAAGAATTTTCTTTAGTTGCGAAATGAGGTAATTCTTTCACCATTAGTGTTGTAATCAAGTTCCTTTAGCATCTATGTTGGTTTAGAATTGATTAAGTGTAGATTAGTGATGGTTGAAAATTCCAAGAAGAGATTTGGAGATTTTATGAGTTGTGAAGTGTAAATCGAGATTAGTAGAGACCATACAACCCCTCTAGTGTTAGAATTCAGGACAAAACCTGAGACTAAAACCCCTTAACCCAAACTTAGAAACCCCGATATCAGAAGATTGTGGGAATTGTGATGAAATTTAGGGATCTGCAACGACCCAGGGCACCTGAAAAATATTTAGCGATTACAGTGAGACAAGCAGGCACTTAGGAAGATAACCCTGAGACTTGAGACCCTAATTTTACTGTTTGGCCGCAATTTTATTCTTTCTGGACGCAATTTGCGGTCAGAATGGGGGTGAGTGGGTTCGTGTTTGGTCCATGGCTTTATCTTCAGTAAACTAGAACCTCCACATATGCAAAATTGGCTAATTTCACCTGGGGTAAAATCTGGAGGTGTTTTCTTGAGTTGCTGCTTCGTTTTGCGACTTCGTTTTAATTTGAGTTTTGGTATTTGGGTTTTGACTCGGTGGTGTGACGTTTGCACGTCAATCTCGAGGGTTGTTTGGTTATTCTTGCATGCGTAGACCATAAGTTTTAACCTATGTGCGATTCGTGTGCTGTTTTGGTTTTCGTGCGTGATTTCTGTTTACGATGCTATGTGTGTATATATGTAGGTACCCTCAAGTGAACTTTGAACAATAAGGATGAGCGTGGCGTCATTGATTTCGGCAAGTAAGGATCAAGGTGAGTAGATATATATCTACGGGGGAAGTCGGGTGGATGGCGTATAGCACCCCGTAGTTTCGTAGTGTAGCATGCGAATGCGTTATGTTATATTTTATATGTGTTTTTGTGAAACATGGATATATAGTAATAAGGGCCTTAGGAGATCATGGGATAGTGTTAGAATATTAGAAGTTAGTGTTTTTAGTTAAATTCTTAGTTACGAAACCCTAGAATAAAGTTTGGCACACATACGCACACACACGCGCATACATTTAATTTTCTTGTGCGTATATGGATATATATATATATATACATATATACATACTCACATATACGTATGTGAGTATGTATATATGTGTATATATATATATATATATATATGTATGTATGTATACATATACTCGGGTGATGAGAATAGTATATGATACTTGGAGATGAGTCGATGTGATTAAGCATGATGCCGTGAGATCGGTGACGTGATTTAGGTCGTGCTATGAGACACGACATGATTTTATAGCGGATCGTTGAGCGATGTGTTTTCATATATATATATATATATACATATACGTATGTGAGTATGTATATATGTGTATATATATATATATGTATGTATGTATGTATACATATACTCGGGTGATGAGAATAGTATATGATACTTGGAGATGAGTCGATATGATTAAGCATGATGCCGTGAGATCGGTGACGTGATTTAGGTCGTGCTATGAGACACGACATGATTTTATAGCGGATCGTTGAGCGATGTGTTTTCATACACACGCGATATATGTTGATGGTATCGGAATGTACTAGACGTTAGACCAGTACCACTAATTCAAGATATGATGATAATGATACCAGTTAGATAATGAGGTATATGTGATATTGACCCGTACCCCGATTTTGGGATGCCGTACGATAGATTTTACCGTACGATGTATAACTATGATGATTGATCCGCACTCTTGACTCGAGGATATCGTATAATATATTTTATCGTATGTGACGCTATTGAGGCGGGGTCACCGACTACTAGATATATATCGACTCAGACTTAGCTGGTTTCCTTACCCTTCTGCTTAGTCTCATAGCTTTGTCCTGTAGTTTACTTAGTAGATATTAGACTGGGCTCGAGTCATACTTATTTGCAAAACTAACGAATCTTGAGTATTTTAAAGACAAGCCAAGATAAACTATGGATATTTCAAAGGACGTATCGTTTTCTTAAAAAACACTGCAGCCCTATTTTCTAAACATCACGATTCGTGTTATTTCAAATGCCAAACTGTATGACTCGTATATATAATGCATATCCTTTATTGTTGCGTTTACTATTCATTTTCCGTATATTCTTGTTATTCGCATCGCATCGCATGCTTAAATGTGTTCTCGTAGTTTTTATGAAACCCTGCTGTCAAGACACCAGTAGCATTACCGATGATACGTATGATCTACGTACACTTGCTTGCCGGCTCACACACATCATCATCGGTAATTTCCATGTCACGGACACTTAGAGAATATTACTTCATGGATATAATTGCTAGTAGATAGTTCCGACATATAATTACTATTCTAGTTTAAATATTGCATTCTTGCTTAAATACCATGCACGTATATGTATTCATTTGTCCTGCGATATTATGTTTATTGACTCGCGACATTTTGGGATTTCGATTTTTCCATGAGATTTCTGGATTTGGAGAAACCGCAAGGATTTTATAAACTCATTATCATTTTAAAAGATAGAAATTTGCGGTTTTCTCGTGATATGATGTGATAGGTGTCCACCTTGAGTTTTCTCGGCTCTTGAGCGGCATCATACACCCGATTCGAGGAGGAGGAGGAACCGTCTGCGGGTGCATGGTGGACCCGGTGCGGTATCCTGGAACAAGATGGTCGCAGATGATGGCGTTGAGCTCGGCAGGGGAGCACTACTGACCGGTTATTTGTGACGCGGCGGATATCCGAAGGATATCGACGTAGTCTGAGATTTGATTTTGGGCCGGTCCGGATTGCCGGAGCCCGAGATATAGAGATTTGATGATATGGGCCAGTCCGGATTGCCGGAGCCGGAGATATTGAGACTTTGGGACATACATTTTGTCTCGATACTTGACAAGGATTCTCTGTGGATTTCATTGATGATACTTTGATTTATATACAGAAAACTCACTGAGATAAAGGAAAACAGTTTTCTTATTCAAGATGTATTCGGTTTTCGTGCATTCATGCATCATTTCTGTATTATGTTGCTACCTGAGGTACTGACACAAGCACTTGATATTACACTTATGTGTAGATGGTTTCAGGGTTATATATTATATGGATATTATGATATGACCTAGGATAGAGTCATACTTGCGATTTCTACTCACGAGTTGGCAACTCACCCCCGTTGTGCCACAGTTTCTTGCAGGTTCTGCCGTACAGGTTTCATTGCGGCTTGCTGGCATACTGCTCCTTTCCGGGTGATTGCTTTGGTAGGTGGGTTCACTCGCATCGTGACCACCATTGTATTTTATTTATATTCAGTTGTATCTAGTAACTCCATAAACCAGATTTGTATATTGTTAGATTTAGAAGACCGGTATGTATATTCTTTCGACCTTAGAGTCGCGCGCTTGTATTTATGATTCTTTTCTGGTTTTCTTGAGAATATTGGATTTCATTCTGAGTTTTGATCCTCGCCCTTCGGCGTTGTATATTATATTGCTTGCATGGTTGTGTCCGCCAATTGGCGAATAACTAGCTCCCGCTTGGGGATTCCTTTATTCATTATGTATATTATTCATTTTTGTACCCTTTTGGGGCCAGTTTTTACAAAGAAGACTCTGTCGAAATTTTCGGGAAAATATGATGTTGCTTTTAAAGGTTTAAGGCTATTTATTTTATTTAAGCCACTTGCTTTAAACATGTTTTCCTTCACTTCTTATTTAAAATGGTTTAGATTTCTGGGCTTTTGGCTTACTTGACTTAGGTGTGGTCCTATAGACTTCACCTGACTCAAGAGCCAGTCACGTGCTACTTCAGGTCGTGACACCGCCACTTCATCGAGCAATGGGAACCTTTACAAAAAGTTATACACGCAGCCTCTGCTCCGGTGCATTGACCCTTGCGAAGCCGACTACATCCTGCTTGAGATACACGAAGGGGTCGGAGGATCGCATCAAGAGGCCCGTACCTTGGTCCAGAAGACGCTGCTCCAAGGATATTATTGTCCGACGATACACCTAGACGCTCAAAAGCTCGTCAGGAGATGCAAGAGCTGCCAACTCCACAGCAGCATACCCCGTCTTCCGACCACCGAGCGAACGACCTTCACTTCCCCCTGTCCGTTTTCCCAGTGGGGATTGGACATGGTGGGCTAACTCCCCACTGGCACGGGCAAGCACAAGTACATCCTCGTCGCGGTAGACTACTTCACGAAGTGGATTGAGGCCGTCCCCATCAGAAAACTGCACGCCGCCACTACCATAAAGTTCCTGTAAAATAATGTAATCTCTCGATTCGGGATCCCAAGGTGCATCATTACCGACCACGGGATGAATTTCGAAAATGACAAAGTCAAAGAGTTCTGCAACGAGTACCACATACTAATGAAGTTTGCCGCGGTCGTGCACCCTCAATGCAACGGACAGGCCGAGGTTGCTAACCGAGATGTCATCTGAGGTCTTTGAGCTCGTTTAGAAGGAAGGCAGGGAAGCTGGGTCGAAGAGCTACCGCGGTTACTGTGGGCCTTACACACATCGAAGAAAATGCCCATGGGAGATACCCCCTTCAGCCTCTATTACGGTACCGAGGCGATGGTCCCAGCAGAGATCAGACTGCCCAGTTATAGGGTCGAACACTTCGATGACGAAGCCAACACCTCTGCGCTCCGAACTAATTTGGACATCTTGCTGGAAAAACGGGACCGAGCACAGATCAAAGCGGTCGCTTACCAACAACAAACCGCTCACTACTACAACACACGAGTTAAGCATCGCGCTTTCAAGACGGAGGATTTGATCTTAAGGCGGAACGAATTCGTAGACCAGGGAAAACTGCACAAGTTCTCCCAGAAGTGGGACGGCCCTTTTCTCGTCTCCGAAGTATTGCCCGGTGGAGCCTATTGCTTACAAGACGCGGGAGGACGCAAGTTTCTTCGGCCCTATAACGCTGAAAAACTCAAACTGTACAAATGAATGTATTTTCTTCTTTTCAAAGCAATGTAAATTTTCTTAAGTCTCCTGAATTGAAAGGGGCTTCTTCCACAAATTTTGTTCTTTTTCTCAGTTCTGAGATCCCTAGATAATTTTCTGAGAGAGAATGTCAAAAGTACCGAGGAATCAAAGAGACAAAACGCATGAGAAAAGGAGAATTTTATTCATTAAAGGTATTAGAGGCTCCTCAGCCTTACAAAAAATTATTAAAAATTACAACAAAGGGGTTAGGGGGTCGATAAAACACTGCTGATGGTACTCTGAGAAGATCTCCGCCATCCGAGCCCTAGCTTCTTCAGCCCGCTCCCTTTGATACTTCCCGCGGACCCGAGATGCCACGGAAGGACCAGAGCTCCTGCCCTCCGGGTAAGAGTCTGTGATCCGCCTCTTCTGGAAACACTGATGAAGAAAGGCCACTGATCGGTCCCGTCGGGCCTTCGAAATCATACTGTGGTGATGAAGCATGTGCAGCTTGTCAAGCTCCTCGTCCAGCTGCTGCGAAGACAAGGCATTATGTAGCCCCGGAGACATCCTCCAAATCGCATGCATGAGCAATTGGAGGAGGGGCGACCGCCGGGAAGAAGACGACCGAAGTGGTCCTCCACGCGTTCGATCACTGTTTGGTACATCTCCTCGGTGCATTCCTGATCATACAGGTACACATCATCATAGGAGATGATCTCTTTGATGGAATAAATAAATCCGGCCATTTTCAGAAACGCAAGGCTAAAAGAAACCCACATGCCTTCACTATTTATAGCCTCAACAGAATCCCTAAAGGCCGATATTTGCGTGAACACCAACGCGAATCACGGGACATTTTCAAATTTCCCAATACAGAGCTGCCGCTTGGCGACCAAGTGTTCATATCATAATTTTGCATTATTATATTCCCTATTCTTATTCATTTTACAAATAAACAGGTGCTTTTGACCCATGTCTGCTACATAGCTGCAGGTTACAGGTTCTCGGAATAAAAATAGTGAAAATGATGAAAAGACGATACAAAAGTGAGACTACGACCAACAAATGGAAGAATCTTAATCAAGCCTACAGTTTGAAGACTAAACGAAGATCAATGGAAAATTTCACAAAGTACAAAGGCAGTGCAGGATTCAAGATTTCGACACGAAGCAAACGGTAAAGTCCACGACATTACTCACTGTGAAAATCTGGAAAAAAAACTAGAAGACAATCTGAGAAACCAAGTAAAGAAACAAGAAGTAAAAAGCAACAGGAAGCAGCAGAGGAAAAACCAACTGAGAAGCCCACTAGATGGCCGTGGATCCGTGGCCAAACAAGGGTTTTGGTCACGGTTCCGCGGCCATAAAGAGCCAGTGTCGGTGGAAATTTGTGTCGGTGCGTCGGCGCGTTGACTAGTCTTCTTAGGGGTATACTTGTAATTGCAGATATGACGCGATTGTAACCCTAGGGTTTCTATGTTCTATAAATAGAAACCCTAAAACCTGTTTTAGGTTATGCCTCTTCTTGTGCCTTATTTCATTTTATCAAAATTCAGATCTGTAAATTTCTGCAATGTTTGAAGAGAGCATCAAATAAAATTAGGAGTAAGTTTTCTTTTTATTGCCCTAGTTAAATTTTCTTTCCTGTCCTAGTATAGATCTTTTATCTTCCCCAGTATAACTTTCATTATCTGCCCTAGTTAGATAGATAGAACATGTTTATCAATTCCCTAATGAGTGAGTAGTCTCCTCGCTTGTTAGGGTTAGATTTGGGGAAGGCTTGAGAGATGAAGATCTCTCACCCCTTTCTTACCCATCACACGTTTTTATAGAACTCCATGCATACATGCACACACCGCTCCCTACGGCACCCTATCCCACGAGGTAGCAGTGATACCGTAGTATAAACGACCGGTTGAGCGTATTTTCCATGGAGGTTAGGGTAATAATTAAGGAAGGAAGGACAAGAACCTAGAGGAAGAAACATCGTTTCTTCCCAATGGTACTAATCCCCTTTATTAATTATTACCATAACACCTCATAGATCTAAATTAGGGCATTGAAAGCGGTGAGGAATATTGACTTTCCAAACTTAACCTAAACCTAAACCTAGCAAGATTTTAATCTAGATCAACTTATTTTTTAGATTTAATCAATCCGACAACAATCGGAATTAACTCGTTAGAACAATTTGAGAATACATAAAATTCCTGTGGACCGACCAGTACTCACCGGCTAGCTACCAAGCGACGCCGTTCTTGATTGCGGTTATAATATTTTTGATCACAAAACATCGTACAAATCAAATGTTCCCGTTGCCGGGGATGGCGTGTTATTTTCTTTTTGCAATTTCGGGTTAATATAAAATTCAAAAATCATAAAAACTGAAAAATTTAAAAATATAATTTTTTTTTATCATCTTGTATTGTTTGAAGGGTGTTTCGTTTGAATTTTGCAGGACCGACGAACGAATTCAGATTTGGAAATATCCAGCAAGCAAAACAGAAAACGGCAGATCTGAACGACAGAGGAAAATCATAACAGAGGAGTAGAAGAAATCTCGGGAATCGAACCGCCGCCGCCGCCGCATTTCCGCCGCCGAATGCTCCCTTTGGTCGCGCTTTCGCCGCATGGTGGTAACGTCATCACCTAAAAACTCACTGTAAGTTTTCTCTCTCCTTCTCTGAAACCCCTGATATCTCCTCTGTAAAAATTTGCCTGCAGGATTCTTTGCGCTAAAAATCTCTCCCCCTTCTCAATAACTTGATCTTGTGCAGGATTCTTTGCGCCGCGATAAAAGAAATTTGTTTGCAAGTGGTTATTTACTATTTTGCATGTTTAATCGGACTTTAAGGGGCTTGAAACCAATCCAGATTGGCTGGGGATTTCATTACCCTTCCCAGGACTCCAGAAATCACATAAGGCATATTGCATTGACCATCATTTAATTAAAAAAGATTAGACTCAGCCCTAAGGACTTCGCGCTCAATAGGACAAAGAAATAGTTATAGGCATCGACCGTTGATCCTAACTTGACTTTGTGGTGCCTAGGCTAGACAGGTAGTGAAAGGTAATTTTAAAACGCCCGTCTCACGGTGATTCGTGAGCGGATCCCTCCTTTCTCTACTTGTGCTTGCCTGGCCACAATTGGTGGTGAAGAGACGGTTTGAGGTCCTACTTCTTACTCTTTGGAACAGTTAGGAGCTGTCTAGCTGACTTAGGTGACCCTAGATCTAGGCTTGATTGTGCATTTGTGATTGATTGAACGTGTGTCTAAGCCTTTTATCGAAAATGTTTTTTGCAAAAAGCTCTACATAAAAAAAACACAAAAAGAAAAAAAGGAAAAATTTTTACAAAAACTTGCAACTTGTCGCTAAGAAATCCGTGCACCTCACATTCTTTTTTCTTCTCCTTCTTACATCATGGGTATCCCACCTCCCAAAACTCTTGCCGAACTTTGGTACCCTCAACCAAACTTTGCTTCTTACGCGAATTGTTTTGGCCGAATTACGGACGACCCCTCCATGCCCAAAATTTCTTTGAAAGATCGAATAGAAGCATCTAGGAGAAACAGTTCGACTACGCAATCCACTTTGTATCAACCATTTCAACCTTCACCATCTTCTTACATTGATACCCCTTTTTCGAGTCCTGTTATAACTCCGAAACCTATGTCTATTGCCGAACACATTGAACAATCTCGTAACCGATCTTTCACTCCTTTCAACACTTCTAGTTCTTGGGATCAACAAGTCCATTCACCTTTTTATCCAAATGTTGATCCTACTCCTGTCTGACCATTCAATTCCTATCAGTCCTACCCGACTTCCGCACCTTCACTAGATATTACTTCTACACAACCATTTGGGAGTTTCACATATCCAAACAACTTTGAATCTTTTACTGAAACCCCTTCACAACCCATGTCTAGTCTGGAACAGTCGTTGGAAGCTTATATTGCACCAACAAACCAACAGATGAGGAATTTGGATGCGTCCATTGCCGCCCTTATGCAACCTAGTAAACCGGTAGCTAGTTTTCAACTAGCTCCAAATCCTCCAATGTATGATGAGGCGGTTGGACAGAGTAAGAATTTGAGTGGTGAGAGTGAGTTCTACACACTTCCAAATCAAACCTACCCATACCCAATTGAATCCCACAACTCCGGTTTTCAAACAAGTGTCCCAAATGATTCACCAGTTGAAAATAAAACGTTTAATGAGTTGTGTGACTTTGTAGTGCTTGATTTGCCAGATTGTGAAGAGCCCCTTTCGAGTGAAATCGTCACCATTCCTTTTGATCTCTACACCTCTAATCTAGAACCTGAATTGATAAATATCCATGCTTTTAATGAGGTGTCAAAAAAAATTGATTTTCATTTGATTGAGGATATTGACGCCGGGAATATTTTGGATGATGAACCCATAGATTTGAATGAAATTTTATCTCCAATTCATCATCCCAAGTCATTAAATGTTTCTCCCGAACCTCATATGCTTCTTGATTTTGATGATAATTGCATGGATGGGATAACTTTTGAGGAGAATTATGAAGATAGTATTGAGGAGAGTATTGAGGATAGTATTGAGGATGAACCATTTTTGTTTGACGAATCAGATTTTCCAATTCATCCTCCTGAACGTTTAACTGTTATACTTCCTAAATCACCCTCTCTCATCCTTCCAATCGTTCCGACCACGCAAAAGATCACGCTTGAGGACTGTGAGCTTGAAAAAATTTTGTTCGATCACAGCAGTTTGGACGCTACTAGTGCGTTCCTCTTTGAATCTGACACAGTTCTCATAGTCGATAACGATTACGAGTGTTTCACTTTTGCGGACGATTTTGAAGACTCACCGCCCGAGTTTGAGTCCTTTGAATTTTCAGATGAGTTAGTTGAATCATCAGACTCGGTTGCTTATAGTCATTTCGAACCATTGATGGAATCCTTCAAGTTCGAGACAGATTACTTAGGTGAGAATAAGACTATCCCTATATCACTCCCCTTCGTCCTTTCCATCGTTTCGACAGCGCAAAAATCCGTCGCGTTTCCGCTTCCAATGGCTGGTGTACCAAGTTCAACGTACCCATGTTTTCTTGTAATCTTGAGGGATTTGACCCCATTTCTCGACGGATTGTTAAATTAGCACAATCGCTTTTAACATATCAGTCATCACAAATTATGCTAATTTATTCACTCGATTTACACCCTCAAGTTCGTACTACACTTCTTTCTCTTTTCCGCCATTCTTCTCCTCCACCGAGACCATATTCCACCTTTCTCCCCATACGGTCTCGTGTGCTTCTCAACTCCTTTCTCTACACTCCATTCTTCCACCAACCCTACCATTATCACGATAGAATTTTTGAATGGTTGGTGCTAACCTTTGGTCTGTGTAAGGCCTTGTATAGTTTGATTTTTCTCTTCCCTAACTCTGAACTTTAACGCTTAAAACAGTGAAAACACTGTTTCACTTAAGTTTTGGGGGACCTTTTTGTATATATTTTATTTTTTTTATTTTTTATTTTAAAAAAACCCATAAAAATTATAAAAATTAAAAATAAAAAAAAATTGTAAATAAATAAATAGGGGAGTGCCGACATTTTTGACACTCTTGGTGTAGCCTGACAGTGAGGACACTGTCAAGTTTAAGTTTGGGGATATGCTCGGTAAGCCTTCTTCCATCGCATTCATATGTATATTTTTGCATTTGCATACTTATTTTAAAACCCATAAAAATTGAAAATTTTTAAAAATTATAAAAATTGAAAAATTCAATTTTGGCCATAATTGACTTGAGTTTGACAAGAAGGTTAACTAGTTAGAGGAGAAACTAGATCTTAGATTTCGTAAATTAAAAACCCTAAAAATAACTTTTCTTGAAATTTAACGGTAGAAAGTATATGTCTTTGTAGTTTATTTAGAAATAAGCAAATTTTGAGTTAACTTCTTGGGCTAAGTTAAAACAAAGGAAAAGTATTAAAATTTTTATTAAAGTATAAGTTTGAAAAATAATTCCTAAGCTTAAGTCTAAATTCTGAAAATATATACCCTACAAATTGCACAAATATAAACCTTGAAACTTGGAATAGTAGAAGAGACCTTGAAATGCTCTTGTCTAAAGTCCTTAGTACGAAGAAAAATAAAATAAAAACACAAGTGTGAATAAAGAGATAATAAAAAATGAACACTGGTTTTTGTGATTACTTAAGGCTGCATTAATAGAAAAAACATTAGCGAGGGTGCCTTATCACCTAGTGCCTTAGACCAACTGGTTTGGGAGTCACTGCTAAAACCTTAGGTGTTACAAGACTAGGAATTACGCCTTAATGTGCAAACACATTTTGTAATCGGTCGTTGGTACCTCAAGAAGTATTAACGGTCGCATGAAGAATGTATGAGCAATTTTCATCTAAAAATTCACCAATTAAAAGTACTTTGGACAATGGACAAGAGTATAATAGCTTGATTTGAATTTCCAAGTGTAGGGGTGATATACACACACGTAGGGGTATGTGATTGGGGTTTAGATAAGAGATAGGAATGAAGAATAGAACTTGTATTTTTAATAGAGATGATAAAAATTCCTAAGTTGAGATTGAACCCTAGAAGGAAAACTCAAAAGATGCTAAAAGCTAAGTAAATTCACAAGAATATATATAATCTTAAGTTAAATGATAAGGAAGTGTGAAAAATACGGGTGGATAATTTATGAGTCGAAGATAATAGAGTTTCTTGTTAAAAAAACCTAATTGGAGAATAAAAGACAATAGGCCGAATTGATAGGAATTTATGGGTAGTATCCGCTGAAAACTCTCAGGAGACAACACTCCTCCTACTAGAGACACCTAGAGGTTTAACGGCTTGTTGCATGAGCTCAGTGCAATCGCGTTTCCCTGCGAAAGTGAGGATAGGTCTTTTTTGAGAATTAAACTAGGTTTGCTCGAGGACGAGCAAAATATAAGTTTGGGGGTATTTGTTCATATCATAATTTTGCATTATTATATTCCCCATTCTTATTCATTTTACAAATAAACAGGTGCTTTTGACCCATGTCTGCTACATAGCTCCAGGTTACAGGTTCTCGGAATAAAAATAGTGAAAATGATGAAAAGACGATACAAAAGTGAGACTACGACCAACAAATGGAAGAATCTTAATCAAGCCTACAGTTTGAAGACTAAACGAAGATCAATGGAAAATTTCACAAAGTACAAAGGCAGCGCAGGATTCAAGATTTCGACACGAAGCAAACGGTAAAGTCCACGACATTACTCACTGTGAAAATCTGGAAAAAAAACTAGAAGACAATCTGAGAAACCAAGTAAAGAAACAAGAAGTAAAAAGCAACAGGAAGCAGCAGAGGAAAAACCAACTGAGAAGCCCACTAGATGGCCGTGGATCCGTGGCCAAACAAGGGTTTTGGTCACGGTTCCGCGGCCATAAAGAGCCAGTGTCGGTGGAAATTTGTGTCGGTGCGTCGGCGCGTTGACTAGTCTTCTTAGGGGTATACTTGTAATTGCAGATATGACGCGATTGTAACCCTAAGGTTTCTATGTTCTATAAATAGAAATCCTAAAACCTGTTTTAGGTTATGCCTCTTCTTGTGCCTCATTTCATTTTATCAAAATTCAGATCTGTAAATTTCTGCAATGTATGAAGAGAGTATCAAATAAAAATTAGGAGTAAGTTTTCTTTTTATTGCCCTAGTTAAATTTTCTTTCCTGCCCTAGTATAGATCTTTTATCTGCCATAGTATAACTTTCATTATCTGCTCTAGTTAGATAGATAGAACATGTTTATCAATTAAACTAGAACATGTTAGGGTTAGATTTGGGGAAGTCTTGAGAGATGAAGATCTCTCACCCCTTTCTTGTCCATCACACGTTTTTATAGGACTCCATGCATACATACACACACCGCTCCCTACGGCACCCTATCCCACGAGGTAGCGGTGATACCGTAGTATAAACGACCGGTTGAGCGTGTTTTCTATGGAGGTTAGGGTAAGAATTAAGAAAGGAAGGACAAGAACCTAGAGGAAGAAACATCGTTTCTTCCCAATGGTACTAATCCCCTTTATTAATTATTACCATAACACCTCATAGATCTAAATTAGGGCATTGAAAGCGGTGAGGAATATTGACTTTCCAAACTTAACCTAAACCTAACCCTAGCAAGATTTTAATCTAGATCAACTTAGTTTTTAGATTTAATCAATCCGACAACAATCAGAATTAACTCGTTAGAACAATTTAAGAATACACAAAATCCCTGTGGACCGACCCGTACTCACCGACTAGCTACCAAGCGATGCCGTTCTTGATTGCGGTTATAATATTTTTGATCACAAAACATCGTACAAATCACCATGCCGGCCCTCACGAGCCCCTACGCGGTCAAAGGAAGTCGGAACGACGCGGATCTCAAAACGTCACGCTTTTCCTGTATGTTTCTGCAACATGTCGTCTGCGATGGTCGCTCTTCCAGACTTCAAGGGTCACGGAAGATTGAACGACGCCCCGCGAAGGCGAGGAGAAGTCGAAAAAGCCATCACCAAGAGGCCAGCGAGCAGCTTCCCTGCTCGGTCAATCCCTTGTGGGTGGCTCTTACCCACCCACGCCAAAGATCGAAAGCCCTCACCAAGAGGCCACCGAGCAGCTTCCCTGCTCGGTCAATCCCTGGAGGGTAGCTCCTACCTATCCACGCCAAGTATCGAAAGCCCTCACCAAGAGGCCACCGAGAAGCTTCACTACTCGATCAATCCCTGGCGGGTAGCTCCTACCCATCCACGCCAAGGATCGAAAGCCCTCACCAAGAGGCCACCGAGTAGCTTCCCTGCTCGGTCAATCCTTGGCGGGTAGCTCCTACCCATCCACGCCAAGGATCGAAAGCCCTCACCAAGAGACCACTGAGCATCTTCCCTTCTCGGTCAATCCCTGGCGGGTAGCTCCTACCTATCCACGCCAAGGATCGAAAGCCCTCACCAAGAGGCCACCGAGCATCTTCCCTGCTCGGTCAATCCCTGGCGGGTAGCTCCAACCCATCCATGCTAAGAATCGAAAGCCCTCACCAAGAGGCCACCGAGCAGCTTCCCTGCTCGGTCAATCCATGGCGGGTAGCTTCTACCCATCCACGTCAAGGATCGAAAGCCCTCACCAAGAGGCCACCGAGCAGCTTCCCTGCTCGGTCAATCCCTAGCGGGTAGCTCCTACCCATCCATGCCAAGGATCGAAAGCCCTCACCAAGAGGCTACCGAGCAGATTCCCTGCTCGGTCAATCCCTGGCGGGTAGCTCCTACCCATTAATGCCAAGGATCGAAAGCCATCACCAAGAGGCCACCGAGTAGATTCCCTGCTCGGTCAATCCATGGCGGGTAGCTCCTATCCATCCACGCCAAGGATCGAAAGCCCTCACCAAGAGGCCACCGAGTAGCTTCCCTGCTCGGCCAATCCTCAGCGGGTAGCTCCTACCCACCTTTGCTAAGGATCCATAGCCCTCATCGGTCAGCGTCGACCAATCCTAACTTGACTATTATTCAACTCATGCTAAGAGATGTGGTCGTCGGTCCGACTCCAAGGAATGGGCATGTACCGACCTTCCTATAATGAGGGATCTTCCGATGTATTCTAAGTGAACGATCGCCATCTCGACTCCGGGGGCTGGAAGAACACCGACCTTCTTGCACTTGGTGGTTAATTGACTTACACTCGACGCGCGATCGTCATCTAAAAGGCCGGTCATCGACTTACGGCCTAACATTTGCATCGAGGAAAAGACAGACAAGCTCAAGTACTCACGCAAGACGCACATTGCCATGCAGAGGAAAATAAACCCAGTTTTATTTATGATTCTGAAAGCCTTTACAAGGTATTCTAGGCTCCTCAGCCTTACAAAAGGTGCCCGGAGGCTTACAAAATTTGAAAAAAAGTAAAAGTAAAAAGGGAGGAAGCTCAGGCCTCAGGACCCAGGAGGATCTCGACCTGCTCGACACCAGCGTCGGGGACCGAAATGGCGACCTCTGGGTCAGTGCTTCCACCAGCAGCCTCTCCCCTGACGGCGCTCTCGGTAGCCTTTGCCCCAACGGCGCTCCCGGCAGTCTCCCCTTGCGGCGCATCCTCGGGAAGAAGGTACTTGAACCGAAGCTCGCCGTCAGCAAACCCCGGCATCAACACCTTGACAGCGTCGAGAGCCTGGTGCCAGACGATGGCCGAGGCGTCGGCGAGGTCAGTGTAAAACTGGTCCGACACCTTATACCACTCCACGGACTTCTTTGCCTGGAGATCGGCAAGTTTCACCGCTTCAAGCGCCACCTGGGTGTCCCTCTTGTAGGCATCCCGCGACTTCTTCATCGTGACGTTAAGCACCTTAGCCTCCTCCAACTTATCCTGGATGGCCTTGTTGGATTCACTCAGAAGTCAGACAGACTCCTTACATTTGGAGTTCGTCAACTTCTCAGCGGCCACCCGGGTTTCGAGGAGGGCTATCCTCTCCCTTGCCTGCTGTGCCTCCATGCGTAGGTCCTCCTCCTGCGAGGACGATTCGCCCGTCTTCCTCATGGCCGGGGCAATCTCCTCGGACTCCATGTTGAAAATGAGGGCGCAGTGTTGGAGGACCCAAGGAATGTTGCAAAAGGGAGTTAAAAATGTTCGATCCGAGGAAAAATACTTGACAAAATCCTTAAAGGAAAACATATACCGACCTGGACCACCTCCTGAGCTATAGCGGCCACTTAGGCCTTTAGGGTTCCCCGAGGAATTTTGCATCCAGCCGATCATTCCATGTCCGAAAGCAAGCTATCGGAAACGGAAAGCCCCGAGGGCACCTCAAAACAGACGTCCCCCTCTTGCACGGGGATCCCGGAAGATGGAGAGCGAGAGACCGTCCTTTTGTTCCTTTTGAGGGGGACCTCGGTGAGGCCGGCTTCATCTTCCTTCCCCCTCGCCCGGGGCTCCGGTTCCCGAGCGTGCTTCAGGCTCTCCCCGCGGCTGACTTCCGGGGCTCAGGACGCAGCAGAAGGCTTCACTGGTGCAGTTGGCTTCGGGACCGAGCTCGAACCAGGTCGGGACAAGCTAGCGTCACCGGTCTTCTTTCCTGCCTTCGCGGCTATGGCGGCTAAGAATTTTGATCGGTCCATTTGCTCTGCAGAAAGAAGAATACACAAAGAGAATTAGTGACGTTGAAAAGGGCAAAGAAAATTCATCAAAGTCTAAATAGATCGTCTAAGACGGCCCTAACTTACCCAGAAAGCGCACAGGGCTGAGCCCAGCCCAGCTCAAGGCCTGCTCAGAAAGCAGAACGTCAGCCCGATGGATCGGCTCTCACATGGATACCGCCCTTACCTCGGGTGAGGACGACCGTCTCACCCTCGGGCAGTCGGCCATGTGCCTCTGTGTAGGCACAAGCCAATCATTACCCTCGGGTGGCCCGACGAATATATACTTCTCCTTCCAATCGTGAATAGAGGAAGGGACGACTACGACCCCTGACCTGGCCATCCCACCCTTGAGGTTTTTTAAAGAAAAAATACACCCAGCTCGGCTCGTCATTGCCGGTTCCTGGACGATTCTTATAAAAAAGGAAGGAGACTAGGAGGGTCAAACTGAAAGGGATATTTTGAAGTTTTAACCGGACCAGGGACCCGAGGAGGAGTCTCCACGAGTTCGGGGCTAGCTGGCCCGGAGAAAGTTGGAAGCAACGAAGCACTCCGCATACTTCGATTGAGAAGGGCAGACGTTTTCCTGCCTGGAAAGCTTCCAAGTACAGATCAATCTCATTGCCCTGCACCTGATCCGCCCGTTCTCCCTCCCAAGCTAAACGGAGCGAATAGTTGGAGGGGATATGGAAACGAGCTCGAATCTCGACAAGCTCGCCCACATCCCTCAAGACGGAGGGCGCATCACGGGCATTCCCGATGCGCACCTTAAGGGTCCTTATCGCCTCCTAACGACGAGCGACGCGGGTGGCCCTGACTCTCGGACGCGACCCAGACACAGAGGATGAAGAAGAAGACAAACCTACTTGGCTATCCGATGCCGAAGAAGAGGAAGATCCTCCAGACTCGACTCCAACAACTGGAACCTCATCGTCAGACTCTACCCTAACTACCTCTACAGACTCTTCAGATGGAGACATCTAACCTGATTCAAAAGAAAGGGCAGGCCGAGGAGAAGGCACGGGCGATCCGATCTAAAAGGTTGGAGCGCCGGGCAATTTTCAGCAATGAAGAGAAATTATGAAGGAAGTGCTGGCCCTATGGGGGGGTCCCCTCCTATTTATACCCTCCAGGAAAGGCATCCAACGGTCCATATCAATTCCAGCCAAAATGAAGATTCGCGCCCGCCGGCCGTCAAGTCTCCACGTGTCGAGCGGCCATTGGGGATGACCCTTCGATCGCAGGCGACAGGGATAGCCTGTTGCGTCCGCCAACCCGCTGCCGACGCGTGGCCTGCACCTCAACGGACGTACAAGTTAATCGGCGCCCCCTCTTTAATGCATGATCCTTTTCCTTAATCTGCTAACGTCACCAGAGATACGCTCAAAGATCCAAGCGCCCAAGACACGCCACACGGGCTCGTAAATCCAAACGACGCAACTGCCCTTCACCGAGTCACCCCGGAGATCCGCGCCCATATATTTTAAGCAACAGTCTGGGCCTAAAAAACCAATCAGATCACTCTCGACCCGACCCATAAATAGGTTGGGACGAGAGTGGGGGGCTAATGATGATACTCATAAGTGGGAATTTCCCAGATCATGACACGTGGTAGATGACGTGTCCCGGGGCTTACGGGACAAGAGCAAGCACGATACATTGAAGGCATTCCCCGGGCCTTTGCCCCAAGGATTGACCCGACCTTCGATGGCCTCCCAGAACACTCATATGCTCGCCTTTTAAACAACCACCGGCTCGTCTCCGAGCCCTCCTACACGCTGAGCTTTCTCAGACCTCCCAGCTCGCCTCCGAGCTATCACAGAACCGAGCTTCCTCGACCTCCCTCTTCCCTCCGAGCCTCCTGCCGAACTAAGCCTCCCCGGTTCTACCGAGCAACCAAGGACGCAGAGCCCAAAGCGCCTCCGCCACGGCTCCGCGTATCTCGCCAGAAGCGAGATATCCGCCACGCAACATCCCGCGTTCCACTCCGTCGTATCCCCCCATTAACGAGCGTATCTCGTCATTAATGGAGGGATCCCGTCATTCACGCAGGCGTAACGTCAAGGGCGTAACCGACGGCGAAGATCTCGCGCCAGCTCGCTCCAAGCATCCACTATAAAAAACCCTCTCTCAGACGACTCAGGTAAGTCAATTTCAACCCAACAGGCCGCTACTCTGCCAAAATTCCTCTGCTAACTTGATCGTCGGAGGGTCCACGGTGGTACAACCATCCCGGGACTTCTTTGCAGGTAGCTCGACATCACCCTTAAAATCAACCCATTGAGACCCACACGCTCAAGAAGACAAGCATCAACGTCAATCGCAAATCTTCATCAGCGCTCGCAATAGATCGATGGAGGACAACATTTGAAGGAGATCCAGGCCTCCATCACCTAGAATTAACGGATATCCTGAGCAATT
Organism: Agapanthus africanus; assembly: GCA_030015575.1. NCBI lineage: Eukaryota > Viridiplantae > Streptophyta > Magnoliopsida > Asparagales > Amaryllidaceae > Agapanthus > Agapanthus africanus. Next base: position 372,602,112 of record JASDDO010000006.1, read on the forward strand.
TCAACAATTAGGTCCATTGATATTCATGGTACAGTGGATACCATCACACTTATGGTCATACAACATTTGATGAAATTGTTTGATCTTATAGAAAATTATCTCTAATTTCACATGTGAGGTTATTTTTGGGTGTCCTGTCAATAATACCTTGATGATTATTAGATAATAGTAGATAGAAACATTGCTTAAAAATATCCTATTTGAAACAAAAGAAAAGGCGTGTTTGACGTCCATACCATAATAGATAGAGTTTTCCAAAAAAACCTAGATAGGAAATAAACGATATAGGGCTGATATAGTGCTGAAGTGTTATCTACGTAGATATATAACATAAGGATACAATCAAATGGAGAGCGAAGTGCCAACTCCTAGGAGCATTAGGATCTTAAAGGGAGCCATGGCATGATAACGGATTCGGATCCAACTAACAAGGCAGCATGCCAGCATCGATCCAACTTTCTTCACTTATTTTGTCTTTATTTTCCTTTCTAAAATTTGCCAGCATGCACAATCTGATATCAAAACATACAAAATAGTCCCATATAAAGGGAAATGCCAAACTAGGTAGATAATGTGATAAACTAATTAATAATTAAGAAAAGAAGCAATGTGATAAGATGATTAAAAAAAGGAAGGTCGGGTGTTAATTAATTAAGATTAAAGAGCATCTAATTCCATGCCATCTCTTTATGGCTGTATCCTTTGGCTACAAATTTGTATTAGTATTATAATTATAATTTAGGATATATTTTATAGATGGCAACTTTCGGTACATGCATGAAAATATACCTGCTAACCCGGCCGGTCTGTTTCACTTTCACGTTACTTTCTTCTGTCGGAAAATTATTGCAGAAAATAAATTAATTATTGAACTGTTACCGGCCGAAGCGTGAATTCAACAAGTTTCTACATGCCCTCATAAATGATATCTCGGTGCAAAGGTTTGACCTTCTATCATGTAGAGTCTTTGGGTTTCTTTTCCCTACATGTTCACTCAAATATAACAAATTCTAGAAGTAGCTTGTTTTTCTTGTACTCTTTGGATATTAAGATTGAAAGGAGAATTTTCCACGAAGAGAAAGAAGAGACAAGGGGAAGATAAGGTTAGCATCTTCCGGAAAGATGAGGTGGGCCCTCTTTTGTTATTTTTTTTTTAAATTGAAGGGATTGGGATCAAAATTTTAATAATAGTTAATCTTTTAAGAATTTTTTTTCTATAAATCATGGTTATAAAACCATGGTTTAGGTAATCCAAACATCCCATACTTACAAAACTATGGTTTCACGTCATTCCTCCGAACACATCCGAAAATATAGATTTCTTACAAAACCATGATTTCACAACTATAATTTCACACCGCTCATCCGAACGCCCCTAAACTTTTTCTTTGCTGCAGCAAGTGCCTTTAACTTGCACCTATGCATGCCACGTGTCAAGCATAGGCCACATAGTTGCAACTTAAATAACAACTCTTTCTGCTATTTAGAGATTGATCTACATAAATATAAAAATAATGTAAATATATAACTAGCGTGTTGCAAGAGTGATTCATTCATTTATATATATAATTCCTATTGTAACAATAAAATTAAGCAAAACATACATTGATCATTGTAAATATATATCAATTTTTAAGAATAGATATGGTCACCGTCTTTCCATGTTATTATGATTAACCAAAAAAAAAATGGTCTGAAAATAGAATAAATATTACAATTGAGATGTAATTGATCAACTGAAAATAAAATCTTGAAAAATAGGAAAAATCAATTAGGGGGAAAAGCTCATCAATCATGACAAAAAGGGAAATAAATATTAGAAGCATTTGTTTGTTTTCATTGCCTGCCCTTTTCCTTCCTTCTTCGTTTTTTCCATAACTATTTGTTTACGTGATATTTGATATTTAATGAAGGTAATTTTAACTTTTAACCCAATCATCTAAAGTTAAGTTTAATTCATGATCTAAACCTGGTTTTTATTAGATAAATAAATAGTTATTATATTAAATCAAGTTTATATCTTTGTGTAATTTCTTTTTTCTCGTCTCTTTTACTTGAGTTCTTTTTAATTGTAAAAATGACACATGTCATTCAATAGGTGTTTTTTAGTCCAATTGGAATTTAAAATTGAGGTTCTTAAGTTTTGTGGTTATAATAGTAGAAAAGAGATGTAGTGCATTTTGGGATTTAGATAGCCACCCCAAGAAAAAAAGTTCCCTCAAAAATTTTGAAGAATTTTTGCGGTAAAATGAGAACTGAGAAAGGATAACCAGTAAATTCGACCTTGACATTGGAAGATATATTCAAGAAAAATTGTTTCCGGCTCCAGTTTTGAAAAGCGGGTTTTTATTGATTAAAGCCTTTGTATTTTCAAAATTGTTAAAGAAATTATTATTTAAAAATATAAGCATATTTCAAGCTCACATGTAATCTAATATATATTTAAAAATACCCATTTTTAAGTTGTCCGGATATAACGGAAGTGCCGAAAGAAATCTTTAAATAATTTCCAAAAAAACATGTCATAAAAGTAAACTTAAATTTCACTTCACGTGTTTGTTTGTATATTTTTGAAGATGGAAATAAAAAATGAAACAACTTCCTATATTTCTTTCATAAGCGAAACGAATAAAAAAATAAGTTTTTTAATACTAACAAATTATTATCTATTGAAAATAATAAAGAGAAGTATTAAATAATTATTTCTTTTTCTTGTTCTTTATGCTTGGTTACTTCCCATTCAAAATGAGAGGAAGAAAATTTTGGAAGCAACCATACCATATAGGATCCACATCATCATCTTGAAGTAACTTCCAAGTTTTACTTCCGTGCAAATAAACAACCGAAGTATTTGAAGTAGGCTTGTTTCCAATACTTTCATGTTACTTCCCTGCAAACAAACATACATGCTTAACTATAACATTTATTTATCAAATCATAATACTTGTTATAAAACCTTATCATAACATTATTTATTCTAATATAACTTTATTTATAAAATCATACTATATATTTTATAATATTTTATAAATGTATTACTATCTGTATACAGACACGTATATGTTTAAAATCAAGGTTTGGTTTTAAAATAAAATTCAAGAATATGTTTTTGCATTTTCCAGAGCTTGGAAACCTTTTGGGTTTAAAAACAAATCATATGCTTGGAAACAATTTTCCCCAATTTCCAAACACGCCGCAAGTAAAATTTAAGCAGACGTGTCTTTATGAAAACAGAACATTAAAAGGTTATTAACAAAATTTGAGAACTGATAATACTCATAAGTGGGAATTTTCCAGATCATGACACGTGGTAGATGACGTGTCCCGGGGCTTATGGGACATGAGCAAACACGATACATTGAAGGCATTCTCCGGAGCCTGGCCCGAGAATCGAACCGAACTTCGACGGCCTCCTACACGCTGGGCTTCCTCAGCCTCCCTATGCTCGCTTATGAGAACCGAGCTTCCTCGGTTTCCCGCTCGACTTGGGCTATCACAGAACCGAGCTTTCTCGGTTTCCCGCTCGACTTGAGCCTCCCGCCGAGCTAAGCCTCCCCGGTTCTGCCAATCAACCAAGAACGCAAAGCCTCAGCGCCTCTGCCACAGCTCTGCGTATCTCGCCAGACGCGAGATATCCACCACCCCACAATTCCGCGTTCCACGCTGTCGTATCCCCCCATTAACGAGTGTATCTCGTCATTAACGGGGTGATCCCGTCATTCACGCAGGCGTAACGTCATAGGCGTAACCGACGGCGAAGATCTCACGCCAGCTTGCTCCATGCGGCCATTATAAAAAACCCTCTCCCATACGACTCAGGTAAGGCAATTTTAATCCAATAAGCCGCTACTCCGCCCAAATTTCTCTGCTAACTTGATCGTCGGAGGGTCCACGATGGTACAACCACCCTGGGACTTCTTTGCAGGTAGCTCGACTTCATCTCAAAATCAACCCATTAAGATCCACACGTCCGAGGAGACGGCCTTCAACACCAATCTTAACCCTTCAACGACGCTCGCGACAGATCAATGGAGGACAACATCTGAAGGAGATCCAGACCGCCATTAGTTGGCGCCGTCTGTGGGAACAATTTCTTTCACTCATCGAAAGTTGATCTTCCGCTCTCGACTTCATGGCGAGTAAACACCGTGATGATCCAAGCACAAGCCGCTGCCTTCCCCACAACGGAAGCGCGGACGGGTCTACTCCTCCCCCGAACGCAATCCACGCCCTCTTGGCACGGATCGACAGGCTCGCGTCCATAGTAGACGCCCTTGTCCGTGTCCAAACGGCGGGCCCAACCCCCTTGGTCGCCGTTCCCCCTTCCAGGGATCACGAACTCTGCAGAGGGGCGGATGACACCGCCCACGCTGGCACCACCGAACAACGTCTTGCACATTCCGGGGACCACGGATCCCCCACGGCGATCAATTCAATGATCCGCTGGGCGCCACACGGCTCCACGCCGCGGTCTCGTGAAAAAGTGTCACGCCCCGCTTCCCACTGTACGGGCAAGAGGATGTGGCGGGTCACGCGACGTATTTACTCCGAAATAAACACGCTAAGCGTAACTAAGCAATATAATGAATGTACGCAAGAAAAAAATGACAATAGATATAATTGAACAACAACTTTTATTTATTAAATATTTCTTTACAAGTACAACTGAAAATGTAAATACAGGAATGGAAAGCAATGCCTAAACAATGGCATGAACTGGAAAGAATATATACAAGTATCTAGAGATTTGGGTCGAACTTCTTCAAGTCTTCAGTACTGGGCTCGATCTCCAGTGAGCCGGATCCACCTGACAACATTCCAAAGAAAAAGAGAAAGAATGCCGTCAGCGAAAAATCGCCCGGTAAGTCCCAAAGAGAGATAGAAATAGAGTGGACAGATAAGAGAGTATAAGTAGTAATGTTTGATTATAATATTAACGCAGTTGTTTGCAGTTTGGTACAGAATATGTCAGTGTATACGAGAAGAGTCCAACTTACACCATGGACTTTGGTAACTCGTAGTACAAGGCTCCGTCGATAAAACCACGGAACAACGGCATGGGTGTATAGTTACGTCTTTTAGTGACCACCTCATACCACCTTTAACATGTTCTGTGCCAGTCTACCCCTTTAAAATCACGTAATGTTTTATGTATTGATGTAATGTAATGAATGGTTGTATACGACTTGCCGAAACCATGATATCATGTAAACGGAATGGATATACATGGATAGTCTTGTAATCAGAGTATATCCATGGTTCGATTCAGTCGAGTCATATTGATATATATTGAATTCTGGTATAAATAGATTCATGTAGTTATACTTGAATTGAATTCAAGTCATATTGTATTCAGATTTGACCATGACTCGAACTGAGTCAGGCTTTTAAACAGAATTGGAGTTCTGATTTATGTTTTGGAGTTATCGGTAACTGCTGCACATGGACGGCAGGATTTTTTTTTCCAAGACAATTACCTTATTGATAACACCGTTTTTAGCTTGTTTACCTTAGATAGGCAAGCACCCATATTCTCCGGCTCCCTGAGGCTCAAGAGAACTGGTCCCGCTTAAACCTATGTTTACTAGGGTCCTTATTGTAAATTGATATAACTTGAGGGGGTTTTTATGAAAAATGGTTTTGATATATTTTCAAAATACACCTCAAATATTTAATTATCGTGTTTAGGGTTTTCATAATTTTAATTTTTATAAAGTGAAATATTCTAGTGGATATAACCTAGATTTCAATGTATATGGTATTTTAGGGTAATATTGGAATTGTATTGAGTTGTAATGGTAGTTTCATAAAATTGGTGATTCCTTTGATTTAGAAAATATGGAATATATATATTGTATACTTAAAGTAGATATTTTGATAATATTTATATATATATTTATAAAAAATAGAATTTATTTATTAAAAAGAAATCGCATTTGTCTTAAAAATTGCATTAAAAATTCCATCGAGATCGAATGTTCCGTGAGGAGGTCTGCATCTCGTTCTACTAGGCCCGAGGATGTGCGATAATCCGCACCATTCCGATCGGGGTTCCCCAAAATGGGTTGTAGAGGCGCATTTGGAAGGAATTAAATAATACACTTTTAAAGAAAACGGTTTTTGAATGTTTAGGATATTTTATTGCAAACTCGTATTTCCCTCAAACTAATGTTCCAAAAGTTATCGTGCTATGTTAAAAATGTGTGTTGTGATGAGGTAGGTCATTACCTCGTGAGTTTTCTAAAGCTAATATGGGTAAAATGAATAAACAATGTCGTATCTAAACATTATGGTATTTTGCCGTAAAATTGAAATAGAAGTTTCAATACATATTATTTTGAAATGAAATTTGTTGTGAATGTTGTATTATGTTTGTTAAACAATATACAAAAAGATGGTGAATTTGTTCTAAAGAAAAATTGCATTTTTGATGAAATTAGAATCGGAAGTCGGAATAACTCCGCTTCCGACGAGTTTTGAATTGAGAATATTTTAGACTAAAATGAGGGGAGGGGAGAGGGGACTTATAGATTGGAATTAGAGAGATGTGGTAGGGGAGATTTTGGGATCGTTGGAAAGTCGTTTTGTCGCCGGATTCTTCCCTAAACGTCGCCGGAACTTCGATTTTTGCTAACTCCACTTGTATAACTTTGGACTTAGAAATTTTAGAGAGTTTTTGTATAGGATTTCTGAATGAGGAGGGGTGAAATGTAGTGTGGTATTTATACAGAAATTAGGGTTTAGGGTATTGAAGAATGGAATTAAAATGTGCATTAAAATTGGATTTAAGAGAGGAATTATCACTCTCTAGATAAATGCAGAAAAATCAAACAGGCTAGGTTAGTGAGGGGAGTCCAAGGGTTGCTAGGGTTAAAAAAAATTGGCATTACCTACGGATTCTACCGGCGGTGCCGACCCCTTCCTTAATCTCGCCGGTCCAATTCCCAGGGTAGGGGCTTGGATCTCTCACACATGTTTCTGTCTGTTGGTATATTATTTCCCACATGTTTGTTTACTTTGTGACTTTTCATTTTACGTGCAGTGCACGTGCAAACCTTTGAGCTTCTAAAAGTTTAAAAGAAAATCAACAAAAATTATATATGGCTGATGGGATTCGAACACAGGGGCTACGTCACAGCAGTGCAAGGCTTTACCAATGAGCTACAAGTGCTTTCTTGCTATTCAAAAGCAAATTAAATTTATAAATTATGCTCAGGCTAAGGTATTCCTTTCTGTATTTTGAAAAAATTATGTACAGAAAGTTCAGGGTTATTACAAAGAGCTCATCGCCCCAAGGCCCGTCGCGTTCCCGTCCCTCCCAAGGAGGTATCGGTCAGCTCGCCTGCTCTTAGACCTGGCAGACACCCTCTCCCTCGACGGGGTCATGCGGACAGCATTCGCCGCGAAGACTCAAGAAGTACCTCGCCAAGGGACCTTAGGAACTTGATAGAACGGAACCGGAGTTATAACCAGGCGCAAGCCATAAGCGGGAAAGGCTACCACTCCGACTGCGTCGAATCCTCAAGATACCACATCCGTCTCGATACCCTCGAAAATAAAATCGAGTGTATACATCGGGAGGGTTATCCATCTGGTGAAGGGGCCAGGTATGCCGACGACTCACTTACGAAGCCCTTCACCGAGGAGTTGCTCACTATACGCGTCTCGTCCAGGAACAAGCCTCCTAAGGTGGCCCTCTTCGACGGGAAGTTCGACCCGAAGGAGCATCTGGACGCGTTTACGGTGGGCATGAGCTTCCAAGATAATTCCGATGCTGCCTAATGCCGAGCATTTCCCATAACTCTCATCCGGGCTGGATGAGACTGGTTCCGAGGACTCACGTCAAGCTCCATCTCTACCTTTGATGAGCTGGCCGCCCAGTTCCTTGGTCATTTCGTAGGAAACAGACGACAGAAGCGTACTGTCGATTACCTCTTCACCATAAAGAGCGGAGACAAGGAATCCTTTAAAGGGTACGTCACTTGCTTCTGCAACGCTCTTCTCGAGGTTCCCGAGCACCCGGATGAAACTGTCATCACCGCCCTAAGGTCGGGTCTTAGGCACAAAGAGTGGCTCCGCTCTTTTGCATTAGCGCAACCTAAGAACATAGCCGAGGTAAAATCTTGGACCGAGCGAGAGATCCAACACGAGTCTGAGGTAAACGCCAACCTGCCTCGGGATGACCAGGCCAACCAAAATAATAGGGGCAGAGAGAAGAAGAAGAAGGTCGACCGACCAAAACCATACTCCCCAAAGTTTCAGGAGTATACTCCACTCAATATCTCCCAGACCGAGCTGTTAGAGGAGGCGAAGGGCGAGCGATTCTTCAAGCTCCCTCTGGTCACTAATAGAGAGGCCAAGTGTATCTGGGGCTTGTACTGCGCCTTCCATAGGTCACAGAGACATCCGTCCGAGAACTGTAAACAACTCCGTGACTACATCAATGAGTTGACCCGCTCTGGCCACCTGGTGAAATACCTGCGGGAAAAGCGACAGGCAGACAGGGAGCACGACAACCAGCCCCCTCTCGGTGAATTAACGATCGGCCAAATCATAGTTGTTTCCTCGGAGTCTACACGTGGAGCCGGTGAGACTCACCGCCTCTTACCCTTCAAGGGAACAAGCGACCCGCCCCGGAAGAAATGCAGGACTGCCGAGCCCATTGTCTTCACTGATGAAGATCTCCACGGTATATCCTTACCTCAAAACGACCCTCTCTTGATTACGGCATGGGTCCACCGCTATGAGGTTCAAAGGATATTGGTCGACTCAGGAAGCTCGGCAGATATCCTCTTCTTTGACTGCTTCCAGCATATAGGGCTAGGGCCATCCGACCTACGGCCAACCTCCCACATCCTATCAGGGTTTACCAACTACTCCATCCCGGCCGAGGGGGTGGTCACCCTCCTCCTCAACATTGGGGAAGAGGGTCGTACGGGGACGTACCAGTGGAATTCATCGTCGCAAGGATCCCCTCATCCTACAACATCCTCCTGGGTCTCCCGACATTAAACGCCCTCCGGACTCAAATCTCGACCTACCACCTTGCGATCAAATTTCCATTAGATCAAGGGGGATAGGCCGGGCCTATGGGAACCAGCGAATCACCAAGATTTACTTCACTGCAACATCCACCATTGAAGAGCAGAGCGACGACCTCGAAGGCGCAAATGATTTCCAGGGGTCCTTGGATACTCGCGACGAACATAAAGAAATCCGAGGGGCCCCGGTGGAGGCGCTAACAGAAGTCCCCCTCATCAAGGGAAACGAGGAACGAACCGTCCAAATCGGATCCCTTTTAACGGGAGCCTGACACGAAGACTTAGTCCGCTTCCTCCAAAGGAACTCGGACGTGTTCTCCTGGGCGCCTGCTGACATGCCCGGGATCGACCCCAAAGTAATCTCACACAAGCTCGGGGTCGACCCGATAGCCCGACTCGTCAAACAAAAGAAGCGACGTTTCTTTCCGATCAAGCAAAAAGCGATCGAGGACGAGGTCGATAGACTGCTCCCAGCCAACTTCATTCGAAATGTTGCCTACTCGGATTGGCTGGCGAATGTAGTCATGGTTAGAAAGGCGAGCGGGAAGTGGCGCATGTCCGTCGGCTTCACAGATTTGAACAAGGCCTGCCCGAAAGATAACTATCCCCTCTCTTGGATAGACCAGCTTGTAGACAGCTCGGCAGGCCACGAGTTGCTCAGTTTCATGGACGCTTTCTACGGCTACAACCAGATCCGTATGAACCCGGCAAATGAAGAACTTACGGCGTACACCACGGACCGGGGGGTATACTACTACAAATTGATGCCTTTCGGCCTCAAAAATGCCGGTGATACATATCAGCACCTAGTTAACAAGATGTTCAAACCGCAGATCGGGAAGAACATAGAGGTTTACGTCGATGACATGCTCGTGAAATCAACCCCATCAGATGAGGCCTGTTCCCCTCCGAAAGACGGCCAAGACGACGCGGGGACGTCTTGCCTGAGATTCGGGGTAGATGCTAATTGGTGCTATCTGTCCACCTCTCCGAAGATGCCAAGTTGATTTATGGCACCATGTATCGAAGGTTTAAACGGATGCGTCCGATGTAGCAGACTTCGTCAGATTCCCCCTCGCTTGAGGGTTTTTTTTATTGTGGGGACGCTCTTCCCTGCAGGCGCAAGCCCCTGTAGTTAATTACGCTACCGCATCGCAGTAACAACTTTCTCCTTCTCCAGATGATCACTTCGTGTCGTGGGTGTTTATTTTGTGTTTGGTTGCCCGTGGATTGTATACGAAGACTAAGTTATGTTGTCGCCCGTAGGGCGTGGACTAGTCCAAATCCGTATCTTTCTTAGATTTGGGTTTGGGGGTTGGGTTTAAGGATACGTTAGCCTCATTTGAGACTAAGATCAACTTAAACGTTTGTTAAGGATACGTTAGTCTAATTTTAGACTAAGACCAACTTAACGGTATCGTTTAGATCCAAAAAAAGAGCAATTAAGGGAGCCCTGTCTGTTTAGTTTAGTGACATTGCGGTCAATAGATAGTTTAAGGACATTGCGGTAGTTCCCGCCAAAAATTTCTGCGCAAAAGAGTCCAAGGTATTAAATGGCAGCGATACGCTTAAGGAAATGCGAACCAGTATCTTCCGGCCTGAATTTTGATAAACTCCCGAATGAGAAACTGTTAAATTCTGATGGTATTGAAAGCATCTCGAAAAAATCTTCGATTTGATATATTATGGATCTCATAATTCATCCGGGATCAAAAGTTATGAGCAAATGTCTATGCACATGTGATCTAAGGAAGAAGATGCGAACCAGTATATTCCAAGCTGTATTTTGACAAACTCTGGAATGAGAAACAACTAAATTCTGATGGTATTGAAAGCATCTCAAAAAAACCTTCGATTTGATATATTATGAGCCACATAATTCATCCGGGATCAAAATTATGAGCAAATGTCTATGCACATGTGATCTAAGGAAGAAGATGCGAATCAGTATTTTCCGAGCTGTATTTTGACAAACTCCGGAATGAGAAACAGCTAAATTCTGATGGTATCGAAAGTATCTTGAAAAATCCTTCGATTTGATATATTATGGGTCTCATAATTCATCCGAGATCAAAAGTTATGAGCAAATGTGCTATGCACGTGTAATCTAAAGTAATGCTCTACTACATGGGGAATGCATTTTTAGTCCCACATCAGGAAAATGAGAGATGGCTTTTCTATCACTCCCATATAAATAAGAGGGGATACCTCTTAGAAAGGGTAGAGTTCAATCCTCAAAGGATTCAATACTCAAAGGAGCTTAGTTCTCCAAAGGAGCTTAGTTCTCCATATATAGAAGCCCTGCTTCTCCTCATAATGCGCATGTGCGCTACGTGCAACGCACGTGTGCCCGCCACGCCCGCACCACGTGCAACGCACGTGCGCACCACATGAGAACATTTAATAATATTAAAAGGAGCTTAGTTCTCCATATATAGAAGCCCTGCTTCTCCTCATAATGCGCATGTGCGCTATGTGCAACGCACGTGTGCCCGCCACGCGCGCACCACGTGCAACGCACGTGCGCACCACATGAGAACATTTAATAATATTAAAAGCTCAGTTCTCCATATATAGAAGTCCTGCTTCTCCTCATAATGCGCATGTGCGCTACGTGCAACGCACGTGTGCCCGCCACGCGCACACCACGCGCAACGTACGTGCGCACCACATGAGAACATTTAGTAATATTAAAAGGAACTCAGTTCTCCATATATAGAAGTCCTGCTTCTCCTCATAATGCGCATGTGCGTTACGTGCAACGCACGTGTGCCCGCCACGCGCACACCACGTACAACGCACGTGTGCACCACATGAGAACATTCAATAAAAGGAGACTCGTTCTCCATAGGAGCTTGCTCCCCCCATAATGCACATATGCACAAGCTCCATGTGCGCTACGTGCAAATATGAGCGCCCAACACGTGTGACGCACGTGCGCGAACGCAAAGAAGCCTTTTTCAGCAGCGAGAAGCTTAAGCTCCAGCCTGTTCTCCCCCCTAATGAGTGAGACATGGTTCAAAGGGTACATCCCTCCACACCTTCGATATATGGCACTGTAATCTCTCAGTGTCGTCAGAGAGGTGGTGGGTCCCAACGACCAATGATCCTTCTTTCTAAAAAAAAAAAAAAAAGAAAACACACAGAGGGATATTGAGAACTCCTCTAAAAATTTTGAGAAGAGCTCGAAGAGAAAAAAGCTAAACCTTTAGAAAATAAAAAAGAAGAATTTTCTTCTAAAAAGATCAATGATCTAAGAACAAGATCAAGATCTTCAATTAAAAAGATCAAAAAGATCGAATCACAAAAAAATAAAAAGAAGTATTACTTCATAGATCATTGGATCTATAAAGGCATTGCGTTTTGATGAACCACTGGTTCTTGAAATTTGAGGTAAAACCTCTCTGAAAAACAAGAAAAACTTGTTTTCTTTGATCCAAATATTAAACAGTGCCTTGCACTTTCAAGGTTTGCACTGTTGCTTCTTGGATTGGCGCAAGCCACCAGGGAGCGCCACGTGTCGGCCCCAGAATAAACTGCGCTATGCGCTTCTAAAATAGAGCACTGCTCTCTTAAATTGGCGCAAGTCATCAGAGCGCGCCCCGTGTTAGCAGCGCGCTAGCGCAGCGCACTGCGCTAACAGACCTGCACTCACCAGAGCGTGACACGTGTCACCCCCACATGAGTTTGCGCCTTGCGCTCCTCAATTGGCGCAAAGCGCCTAACAAGCCACGTGGGGCACTGTCAGAATATTAAATGCATTGCATTATTAAAAGGGCAGAGCCCAATAAAAAGGTCTATCACACTAAAATTAATAATGCTTTGCATTATTAAAGAAGGGACATAGCCCAATTAAAAGGCCTAATAAAAATGCAATGCATTATTAAAAAGGGGCAGAGTCCAAATAAAGGTCTAACAGACCAATTTAGATGCTGTGCATCATTTCAAAAAAGGGGCAGAGCCTAATTAAAGGCCTAACAGGCCAAATGCAAATAAAATGTTGAACATTTTCAACTGGACTTAGCCCAATACTGGCCATAAGTCCTCAAATTATATTGAACTGAGCACAACTGCTCTCTCAAATCAATTTACACCCGGTTCAAGGGTACATCTCTGAACTCCTCTGATATTTGTCGTTGTAATCCTTCAACGTCGTCAGAGAGGTGACGGGTCCCGACAACCATATATTGATACGGACTAATGCGTCCTTAAACTCACGGACTAATGCGTCCTTAAACTCACGGACTAATGCGTCCTTAAACCAGTATTCGTCCCTAAACTGGCAATGGACCACTATGTCCCTAAACTAGAACAATAGAGCCCAAATGCTCTTTTGTCGGATCTAAATGATCATGTTAGGTTGATCTTAGTCTCAAATTAGGCTAACGGATCCTTAACAAACGTTTAAGTTGATCTTAGCCTCAAATATGGCTAACGCATCCTTAAACCAAAACTTTCAAAACAGACTTTAGTCCCAAATTGGATTATAGATCTCTCAACCAACTTTGGTTCAAGGGTATATCTCTGAATTCCTCTGACATCTTTCGTTGTAATCCTTCAACGTCGTCAGAGAGGTGACGGGTCCCGACGGCCATACATTAAATGGACCACTACGTCCCTAAACTGGAACAATCGAGCCCCCAAATGCTCTTTTGTTAGATCTAAACGATCCCGTTAAGTTGATCTTAGTCCCAAATTAGACTAACGTATCCTTAACAAACGTTTAAGTTGATCTTAGCCTCAAATATGGCTAACGCATCCTTAAACCAAAACCCCAAATCCAAATCTAAGAAAATACGGATTTGGACTAATCCACGTCCTACGGGCGACGACATAAATTAGTCTTTGTATACAATCCACGGGCAACCACAAACAAAACAAACACCCACGACACGAAGTGAAATTCTGGAGAAGGAGAAAGTTGTTGCCGCGATGCGGTAGCGTAATTAACTGCAGGGGCTTGCGCCTGCAGGGAAGAGCGTCCCCACAATCAAAAACCCCTCAAGCGAGGGGGAATCTGACGAAGTCTGCTACATCGGCCGCATCCGTCCAAACCTCCGATACACGGTGCCATAAATCAACTTGGCATCTTCGGAGGGGTGGACGGATAAAACCAAATAGCATCTTCCCCGAATCACAGGCAAGACGTCCATGTCTTGGCCACCGTTCGGAGGGGAACAGATTCTGGCACGCCCGGTTGGACCTTTTCCTCTTTCCACTCCACACTTCGTGTGTCGTCTTCGCGAACGAATTGCGGTTTGTTAATGGTTGCCCTAGGGTTTCAAATTACTAAGATTTGGTCTTTTGCCTGGCGCAGAAATCAAGCATCAATGGCATCCAACTGCTCAAACTGCTCCAAGTGCAACTGCAACCAGCGCTCCGCCTCACCTGGAGGTGTGGCTTACGGGCCTCGAGCGGCCTCCATCTTTGCTATGTCGGTGGAACAAGTAACTCAGGCTACCACCGGTCTTTCTTCGGGACCATGCTCCCGCCGGTGAACGTTAACATCCCAGTGCCCGTACCGAAAGCGCAAAAGAAGTCGGCCTTCAATCGGCTCACTACTACCACGACCCCTCTCAACCGGTCATCCAATGTCAAGCCAGCGGCCTCGGTCTTTACCAGGCTGAACCCGAACTCTGATGGGCCTGCCAAGAAGCCCATGACCCCTGACGTGGCCATCGCAAAGAAGACAGCTATCTCCATTCCTGAAGTCATCAAGACGGCTTCTCCTGCTAGAGAATCGGTTTTTTCAAGGCTAACTGTTCTGGCGCCCGTGCCTGCTCGAGGGTCTTTCTTTGACAGATTGGACACCGCCACTCAAAAGGCATTAGTCTTCAAGAGGCTGGCACCAGCGGCGCCTCGTCTAGACAGGGGGCAAAATAAAACCATCCCCATCGCTGAACCAGCCCCAACAGCTCGACGTCGCCATTGGCGCCGAGTAAGGAAGGCCGGGGGAAACTCCCCCTCTGGGTTAACTCCACCGGCTCTAATGGTTGAAATTAATGCTGCTATTCTAACTGGGAACAGCTTTGAACCGCTAAGGAGGGTACGCAAGAACTCTCCGGCTGAAAAGATCTCCTCCACCTGCGGAGAGTGCCGCGGGAACAAAGCCGGAGCAGCCCCCTCAACGGCTGTCCTCCAAGATTTACAGGGTCTAGCGACGGGTGCAGGACTCAGTTATCGTTCAAGATCACTCTCACCGACAGAAGAGGGTGAAAGTTCAAGAAGAAAAGAACCGTCCTGTTAAACCACAAAGGACGACAACCACTTGGGTGCCCACTACAACGGCCCCCTCCACGTCAACTACTCAAAAGAGAAGAAGACCGGAGAAAGTTCCCACACCTGCGGCGAACGTCAAAGGCAGTGAACCCAAACGCCCTAAGTCCGGGGGTATTGTGGTACACACCGTCTACATAGCGTCCGGGAAAGAGGACAGCCGTACATCCACAGGTCATAGACCGCTTACGCGGTCGGTGACTAAAGCTCAGGAGGAGCAGCAGAAGCTCCAAGAAATGATGAATGCGATGGCCGCACTCACTGGGCCAAAAGAAAGCCCCGAAGCGTCCTCGGATCAGCGACAGGAACAAGAAACCGACGCTGAGTTCCTTCGGAGAATATTGGAAAAGAAGGACAAAGAGGCCGCGGAACAAGCAGCCAATATAAAGCGAATGACCCTTCTGTTCCAGGACATGGTGGGTATGATGATCCAACAAGATCCTCCTGCTGAAGATCCTCCGATCGTCCTTGAAGATGACAGGGGAGAAACGTCAAATTCTCCACCGGCTCTGTCAACAGCTAAGGAGGAGACAATCTCCAAAGCTGACTTGGACGAATATATAGCTCAGCAGATATGGGTTCATCTGGCGACTGAGGCAGCCGGTCAAGTTGTCAGAACAGGACGACCGTATCCGAGCTGGTACGATCAGATCAAGTACCCGTCGGGCTATACAATACCGAAATTCCATGTCTATAAGGGGACGGGCAATCCCCACCAGCATGTTGCCCAGTTCAGGGCACTTTGTGGCAACACTGGAGGCGACAACAAGCTGCTACTTCGCCAGTTCATCGGCAGCTTGTCAGAGACGGCGTTCGAGTGGTACTCTGAACTCCCGAATGACTCTGTCAAAACATTTGCGGAGATGGAGCTGCTGTTTACGCAACGATTCGCATGCGCCAGCGCACCCCGATAACAGCATTGATTAATGCCAGGGTGAAGCCGGGTGAGACGTGGGTCCAATATGCGATACGGTGGAGGAACCTATGGTCGAAATGCGAACAACGCATAGAAGAGGCTCCGGCAGTAGGCATGTTTGTGGGAACCCTCGATCCGCAGGCGACCATATCCCAATTCATGATGTTCTTCAAGCCAACTACTTTCCAGGCCTTGATCGACAAGCTAGCTCAAATGGATCAGATGGGTCATAGACCATCCCCTCCAAAGCCGGACTCTCGAAATGAGAAGGGGAAGGGAAAAGCGATCGTTGTCGCCAATGCTCAACAACAGCCGAGCAACTTGAAGCCGGTTGTCCGTCAAAATAATATGCGTCCACGCGTACCCCTCGAGGAGAGGCTAGGGCGTCCTTACTCGTTTCCTTAAGATAAAACGAGAAGACTGTTTGAGCTTGCATTGCGCAACCGACTCATAAATCTGCCGGATCCAAGGCGTCCGTCGCAGCCAAACGACGTCAATGATCCCAATTACTGTCCCTATCACCGAGTACTGGGTCATCCGATCGAGGATTGCTACGTCTTCAAAAATTGGATTGAAGACCAGTACCAACATGGCAAGTTCGCGTTGTCCGAAAGATGGAAGGTGAACCCGCCACAGCCTCACACCCCTAAAAAGGTAAATACGCCGGGGGCAACATGCTCCCTCGTTGAAGAAGCTCCATAGAAGGTTGTGCTATCAGCCAAAACAAAGAGGATGCTGAACGATCTTCAAACATACCCAGCGATCAGGTGGAAGAACCCGTTGGAACCTCAGATCATTGAAGGGATGTTGAAGCCGCGCCCAACTCCAAAGATCGATGGTGGTGGCCCAAGCACTCACAACCAGCCGTCAAAATCTTCAAAGAAGAAGAAGAAGAAATCCAAGAAGCCCGTGAAGCCTGGCGACAAGCGCACGGACTTACAAAAACAAATTGACGCACTGGAGGAGTACAACCAGAAAGCACGAACTCCCATCACACTCCAAGAGTTCCTCAACCACGTCTTTCAAGAGGAAGATGAGGGGGATAGCTCGTCGGATGAATCCGAGGAATACGTGGCGAGCTGTCATGTGATCTCTCATTCGTTTACGGACGATGAGAGAACTCCTTGCATTGAGAAGCTGGGGGCAGATCCTAAACCGGGAATTCTGGGGCCATCAGATGAAACCATTGATGCATTCCTCAATGAAGCTCTGTTGAAAAGTAAGGCTGATCGGGAACGCGAGACGGTCCTATTTGAAAATGCAAAGCGCCGGCGATTAGACGAAAGGGTTGAGGCACTCCCGTCAAATCACAATACATCCATTGCGGACAAAATCAAATTCAAGACGAGAAAAAGGTTAGCTAAAGCCGTATCACCGGGGATGAGGCTACCACCCTCTCAAGAAAACAATACCGGCAAAGCAGAAATGCACCCCTCCTATTGCTTATATCATCGAAAAGTTTCGCACCCCACCGAAGAGTGCAAAGCTTTCAATAAATGGTGTCAGGAGTATGTCGCTCACCGGCAACATCTTAAACGTGAGAAGCGCAAAACTCGTCGGGAGCGGAAAAATACGACCGAAGAGCTTAGAAGAACTACCGGCGATTGTCGCATGGTTAACGCCGGGATAGCGCAAGTTCTCACATTCGGGAGCGACTCTGACGAGGAAATGGAGCTTAGCCCTCTCTTTAAAGAGTCCATCTCGGGAAAAGAGGAAGAGCCGAAAGCCTGCGAAGATAGCCGGCTGCGTAATCGTACGCTACCCGAAAAGAATTTTGGACCCTCAAATAAAAAAGATAAGGGAAAAGAGAAGGTCTCTGAGGATATCGCCCTAGATGACCAAGTTGTGGAAGAGTTAACCGCCAAAGACCCGCCAAAGAAAAATAAGGTGGACTATAACGTTCTGGCACATTTGAGGAAGTTACCCTCGCAACTCAGTATTCTTGACGCCCTTTTACTATCAAAAGAAGCAAGGGATTCACTGATCAAAGCGCTACAGGAGCCGGAGCAATTCCAAGCTTTTCTCGCCGAAGAAAAGATGAAGGATGAGTTGGAAGAAGTGCACACGGCCGATGTCACTTTTGGTGATGAAGACCTTCTTCTCGGGACGTGCGAACACAACCGTCCCCTCTATGTCTCAGGGTATTGCCATGATATAAAGATAGGCAAAATCTTGGTTGACAATGGGTCTTCTATTAATCTCCTTAACGTGCGGGTGTTGAAAGAAATCTGCATGAGCGTCCAGCACCTAGCGCGGGATAAGATCACCATCTCCGGGTGCGACTCTCAATCATCAAGAACTCTCGAATCTGTGATACTGACATTACACTTTGGGCTACTCGTCACGGACATTAAATTCCATGTCATAGACGCCAAGACATGCTACAATGCTCTGCTCGGCCGACCATGGTTACACGAGTACAACATCATCCCTTCTACACAGTATCAGTGTATGAAATATTTTAAGGATGGTCTCGAGTATACCGTAACGGGAGAACTGAACCCGTTCTCCGTGAACGAAGTCCGCAAATATGAAGATGCCAAATACTTCTTACCGGATTTCGAAGACACGGAGAGGTGTCACAAGCCGGAGAACAAAGCTAACGCCGCCATCCCTGTCTTCGGGAGTGATACCGAGAAGGAAGAGGAGATAGTTTATTCGGTCCCGCCCCAATACAACAAGCCAGGACCATCCGTTCCTACGTTGATCTTTGGTAGTGACTCGGAAGATGAGGTCCATGCTATATTCTCTGTTCGGCCTTCAATACAAACATCCGCTGACGAAGAGCAAAGTCTGCAAGTCGCCATGGTTCCACTTAAACACCATAAAGAACTGGATGCGCTCGATACCTACAGCGTAGAGGAGCTGCGAACGTTCTATGTCCCTCCCAGGCGAGAAGGCGAAAAGGCAATTCTATTCTACCGCTCTGAAGAAACCAAAGTGGAGAAAGAAATCTGGCACGGTGCGGATCCTACGCTTGACAGGCTTCAGCCCATCCGTTTGCCTAGATATTATACAGAAGGCTTGAAGAGGCTGTTGAAGCGCCAGGGGATACCCTTTAAACAAACCGCTCGAAAGGCCAAATTCCATGACAGGGTCTAGAACGTCCCCGGAACTCAGCGTAAGTTGCCCAGTGGGAGGATGGAAACAATCAGGCTTGGATACATTCGATCCAAGAAACGAGAGCTACTCCGTGATTGCTACGTTGTGCATGACTTCAATGAAGAAGGGGATGCTCAATGGGAGGACGCTAATCCTAAACCAGAAAAAGTTCCTGATGGAAAGGTGCCTAGTCCGTCATTCGAAGAACAAATGAACAGGCTTATAAGGGAAGCTGGTCAAAAAGTCCGAGACGACCACAACCGCGAAATGGCCATCTATGAGAAAGCCAAAACGCAACGCCTCCTACGACAGGCCGCGAAAGATGAAAGTGCCGCTCCCTGTCAACCTGTGGTAAAAAAGGCTCAGCGTAGAGGAAGAAACAAGTCGAAAAGCGAAAAAGGCGCTCGACAGCAACAAAGCGGGACTAAGAAGCCACGCAAGCGGGAATCGAGCGCTCCAGATCTCTCCCTTGTAAAGAAGATGAGTCGAGCATACTCTTTTCCTCAGGACAAGACGAAGAAGATACTTGACCAAGCTATAAAATACCATATGCTTACACTGCCGGAGTCCAAGCACCCTGAGCAAGCAGGCGAAGTCTCACACCCGAACTATTGCTCTTATCATCGAGTAATAGGCCATCCTCTCGAAGACTGCTTCACCTTCAAGAACTGGGTTGAAGATCAGTATCAGCTCGGCAAGTTCGCTCTATCTGACAGTTGGAGGGTAACGCCGCCACAGAAGCACGAACCCAAAGCTACGAGAGTAGAACCAGATCCATATCGGTCTTGGAAGCGAGCTCGTACTTGTCACAAGATAACAATATCAAAAGAAAGGTCCGAGAACATGGATGACCTTCCCTGGTGCTTCGAAAACAGCAACGACGAGGTAATCTCAGAATTTCCACCAGCACCGAAAGACCTGGAGGATGGAATACATACTACTGCAGATAACCTCAAGAAAATTGAATTGGGGACGGCGAACGACCCACGACCGACATTCGTCAGCGAACTGCTATCTGAAGAAAGGGTGGCTGCATTAAAAGATGTGCTTATGCAGAATAGAGATTGCTTCGCGTGGAACTATTCTGAAATGCCAGGACTAGATCCAGAAATCGCTGTGCATAAACTGACGATATCCCTGGACGTCAAGCCAATCAAACAGGCGCCGAGAGAATGCGGCTCGAGCTTGAGATGAGCATCAACGCCGAGGTCAAGAAGTTAATCGACTCTGGCTTCATCCAGGAGGTCCAGTATCTCGATTAGATCACCAACATCGTCCCGGTGATGAAGAAAAATGGGACAGTACGCATATGCGTGGACTTCCGGGATCTCAATAAAACTTGCCCGAAGGATGACTTCCCAGTGCCAGTCACCGAACTGATGATAGATAACTAGTCCACTCACGAAGTCTTCTCATTCATGGACGGCTCATCAGGATATAATCAGATAAAGATGCATCCCGAAGACCAGAAGCACACCGCTTTTCGAACCCCTTTGGGTATATTCTGCTACAAGGTGATGCCCTTCGGTCTAAAGAACGCCGGTGCCACCTATCAGAGGGCCATGACAAAGATCTTCGATGACCTTATACATGAAATCGTCGAATGCTATATCGACGACCTCGTGGTTAAAAGCAAATCATACGAGGAACATCTCGAGCATCTGAAGACCGTATTTCAACGCCTTCAACAATACAACTTGAAGATGAATCCTCTCAAGTGCGCATTCGGAGTTTCCTCGGGCAAATTCCTAGGATTCATCGTCCGACACCGAGGTATCGAGATAGATCCGTCAAAGATCAAGGCGATCATGGAAATACCTCCGCCAAGGAATCTCAAGCAATTGCGGTCTCTCCAAGGGAAACTTGCGTACATACGGCGATTTATAGCCAACTTTCAGGCAAGTGTCGTCCTTATAGCCACTTGATGAAGAAGGGAACCCCGTTCGTTTGGGATCAAAAATGCCAAAGCGCACTAGATGAAATCAAGCAGTACCTCCAAAATCCGCCAGTGTTGGCTGCTCCGGTTAAGGGAAAGTCTCTCATCCCTTATACAACCGCCCTCGAAGGTTCCTTAGGCACATTATGGGCACAAGAGAACGACCAAGGGAAAGAAATAGCACTCTACTATTTGAGTCGGGTTCTACTGGGGGCAGAAAGCAACTATTCCCCCATTGAAAAACACTGCATGGCATTGATCTTCGCGATAACAAAGCTCCGGCACTATGCGTTGGCGCACGAAGTTCGTCTCATTTCGAAGGTGGACCCCCTTAAATATTTAATGTCGAAGGCCATATTGACAGGGAGACTCGCTAAATGGGCCTTGCTCTTAATGGAGTTTTCAATAACCTATCAGCCTTTCAAAGCAGTGAAAGGCCAGGCCATTGCCGACTTCCTCGCTGAGCACCCAATACCGGCTGATTCCCTTCTGAATTGCGAACTGCCAGACGAACATGCATTTGATGCAATCGACGGTAGTGATACCCGGTGGGAACTCTATTTTGACGGGGCGTCTTCCATGAAGAAGCGCAAACAAAACATGCCTATAATCAAATCGGGGGTAGGCCTCATCTTCGTAACTCCACAAGGAGGGATAATGCGCTTTGCTTTCTCCTTGACAGAGCCGAGGACGAACAATGAAACTGAATACGAAGTTTTGATAGCAGGTCTTGAGATCGCCATCGACATGGGAATTGAAAACCTCCTCATATACGGAGATTCTCAACTGGTCGTCAGTCAAGTAAATAGAGACTACCAAACGTGCAAACCAGAGTTGGTGAAGTACGGCGAAAAGGTGCAACAACTGTTGACCCAAATTCCTTCCTATATTTTGGAAAGCATACCGCGTGCAGAAAATAGCAAGGCGGACGCGTTAGCCAAGCTCGCTAAAGAACTGGCCGACGAGAACCTCGATGACGTAAGAATCATGGTACAAAGCCATCGGGTGCTTGCCCCCGCCGAAATATCTCTAGAATTATCCGAAGAAAAGGGAGCGACTGAGCAAGTGGCTATGCAAATAAAAGACCAGGAGAAGGCTGAGGATTGGAGAGAAGTCTTTGTAGACAACTTCAAATCCAATCGAATGCCTGAAGATGCGTCCTCAAGACATCAGCTCATGAAACGAGCTCTGTCTTTTGCCTTCGTCAATGATACTCTGTATAAGAGGTCATTTGATTCTCTGTGGTTGAGATGCCTGGGACCTGACGAAGCGAAAAGAGTCGTTCAGGAAGTTCACGACGGACTCTGCGGTTCTCACCAAGCAGGCCCGAAGATGAAGTTGAAAATTAAACGGATAGGCTACTATTGGCCAACGATGATTCAGGACTGCCTCGAATATGCAAAGCAATGTCACTCATGCCAGATTCATGGAAACTTCATCCATCAGCACCCAAATCCTCTACACCCAACAGTGGCTAGCTGGCCATTCGAAATGTGGGGAACTGACATAATCGGCCCCATCGAACCAGCATCGTCCAGGGGACATCGATTCATCTTGGCGACCACTGACTACTTCTCCAAATGGGCAGAAGCAGTACCGCTGAGGGAAGTGAAAACGGAGAACATCCTCCATTTCTTCAAAACGTACGTCATTTATCGGTTTGGAACTTCGCGACGTATCATCTCCGATAACGGGCCAGCCTACAGAAGCCACAAGATCAGTCGCTTCGCGCAACAACACAACATAGACCGGAGATACTCCTCAGTTTATAATACCCGCGCTAACGGTCTAGCTGAGGCTTTCAACAAGACCTTGACGAAGATTGTCAAGAAGAAGGTCTTCCGAAATAAGAAGGACTGGCATGAGAGACTGCAAGAAGCTCTTTGGGCATATCGAACCACGTTCAAGACGGCTACGAGCACAACGCCGTATGCGTTGGTATTCGGTATAGAAGCGGTACTCCCCCTCGAGATAGAGTTACCCTCTCTACGAGTGGCAATCCATTATGAGCTAACGGACGAATAGAATGCTCACCTTCGGCTTGAGGAGCTTGATGCCCTTGATGAAACCCGGCTCATAGCGCAACAAAATCTGGAGGCTTATAAAGCAAAGATGACGCGCTCATATGAAAGATTGACCAGGCCGAGGACATTCCGCCAAGGCGAACTCGTGTTAGTGGTCAAAAGACCTATGATCCCCAATCGCGCCAAGCGAGAAAAATTCGAGCCGAACTATGAAGGCCCGTACATCATAGACACGGTCTACCAGGGTGGAGCCTATCTACTCATGGACATGCATGGAGAAAGACCTTTCAGGCCAATAAACGGCCGTTTCCTGAAGAAATACTACGCCTAATGAGTTTCGGCCTAGGTCAATGATAGATGACGATGACAATGTCCGCTCGCTATCTTCCTAAACTCGAAACTCTATAAGTAGTAGCCGGCCTTCTTCAATGACGGACCGAAACGTTCTTAAACTAACGACGGACCACTACGTCCTAAAACTAGCTAATGACCGAAACGTTTTTAAACTACTACCGCAGCATCCTCAGGCTGACGAGATAAAAAAATATATATATATATCTAAAAAAATAATAAAAACGGTATTTCCATAAGCAAAATGAGCACGGATGAAAACCTGAAAGGGCTCCGTGAGTAAAAACAGCAGGGCTACCGGCGAGTGTTCGTGAAAACCCGAAAGGGCGCGACCTCGTTAGAAAAAAAAGGAATAAAAAATATATTAAAAAATTAAAATAAACGGTATGTCCATAAGAAAAGTGGGCACGGATGAAAACCCGAAAGGGCTCCGTGAGTAAAAACAGCAGGGCTACCGGCGAGTGTTTGTGAAAACCCGAAAGGGCGCAACCTCGTTAAAGGACACTTGCAGGGTCCTCTCGACCTTGTAGGGAGAAACCACCTGCGTGAGATCCTTACGACTCACAAGGGAGCAACACACTTAGGGATCCCCACGATTCCTAAGAAGAAAATACACTTGCGAGATCCTCACGACTCGTGAGGAGAACTCTCTAATGGGACCCTCACGGTTCATAAGATTTGAAAGTCTTAAGTTACAGAGACCTAAACCTGTGCTTAAGCAACCCCCACAACCTTCGATATTACCCTACAAGCGGCTCAATACTGACCCTTGTATACAATCCATGGACGCGAATAAACATTTCCCTAACCAAGTCCCACCCGTGACTAGGGATATGTCCATACGGTGAACAACCCTTGTAAGTCCTCTCGAATTATAAAGAGAAAATGCTTTTGTAAGATCCTTACGACTTACAGGGGAACATACACTTAGGAATCCTCACGATCCCTAAGGATAAAACGCACCTACGAGATCCTCACGACTTGTAGGGAGAAATACCTTTGTGAGACCCTTACGGCTCATGAAGTCAAAATCCTTGTCGATGGGATCCTAACCCTGTTCGCTAAGCCACCTTTGTTCGACATCGACAGAGGCAAATGATGATTCGCTCCTGGAAACATCCCAGTTGTAGCGGTGCTGATGCCGAAATCGGTGTCTAATTCTAGGCTTACGACGAAAAGACAGCAAGCCGCGCATGCATACGAAATAGCTGAAATGATTGGGCAACTCGCAATAAAAAGCAGCGGGTAAAAATAAAATAAATAGCCGAAATGATTGGGCAACTCGCAATAAAAAGCAGTAAGTAAAAATAAAATAAATAGCCGAAATGATTGGGCATCGCGAAAAATAGCCGAAATGATTGGACAATCGCGACCTTCGCGATATAAAAGCTGAAATGATAGAGCTTCGCGGAAATAAAATAATAAAAAATAAATGAAAAATAAATGAAAAAATGAATAGAATTTATGCCCTACAGGTGATATCACAGCAATCCCTGTATACAATCCAGGGGCGCAAACAAAGAAGGAATCACACCTTTCCTCCCCGTGCTCCATCAGAAAATAGAGCCAAGTCTTGACGGTAACTCATATAAAACCCGAAAGACACATTACCTCGACTCAGGGAAACCAGTGTCCTTGACGAGAGCATCTCGATTCGCGTCGGACCGCAGAGAAACAAGCGTCTTTGCAGGAATACTCCGATTCGTTTCAACCCCAGGGAAATCAGTGTCCTTGGCAACCTCCTCGACTCAGGGAAACCAGTGTCCTTGACGAGAGCATCTCGATTCGCGTCGGCCCGCAGAGAAACTAGCGTCCTTGCAGAAATACTCCGATTCGTTTCAACCCCAGGGAAATCAGTGTCCTTGGCGACCTCCTCGACTCAGGGAAACCAGTGTCCTTGACGAGAGCACCTCGATTCGTGTCGGCCCGCAGAGAAACTAGCGTCTTTGCAGGAATACTCCGATTCGTTTCAACCCCAGGGAAATCAGTGTCCTTGGCAACCTCCTCGACTCAGGGAAACCAGTGTCTTTGACGAGAGCACCTCGATTCGCGTCGGCCCGCAGAGAAACTAGCGTCTTTGTAGGAATACCCCGATTCGTTTCAACCCCAGGGAAATCAGTGTCCTTGGCAACCTCCTCAACTCAGGGAAACTAGCATCCTTGATGAGAGCTTCTTGATTCGCGTCGACTCGCAGAGAAACCAGTGTCTTTGCAGGAATACTTCGATTCGTTTCAACTTCGAGGAAACCAGTGTCCTTGACACATTACCTCGACTCAGGGAAACCAGTGTCCTTGACGAGAGCCTCTCGATTCGCGTCGGCCCGCAGAGAAACTAGCGTCTTTGCAGGAATACTCCGATTCGTTTCAACCCCAGGGAAATCAGTGTCCTTGGCAACCTCCTTGACTCAGGGAAACCAGTGTCTTTGACGAGAGCACCTCGATTTGTCTCAACCCCAGAGAAATCAGTGTCCTTGGCAACCTCCTCGATTTAGGGAAATCAGCGTCCTTGACGAGAGCACCTCGATTCGCGTCGACCCGTAGAGAAATCAGTGTCTTTGCAGGAATACCTCGATTCGTTTCGACTCTAGGGAAATCAGTGTCCTTGGCAACCTCCTCGATTCAGGGAAATCAGCGTCCTTGACGAGAGCACCTCGATTCGCGTCGACCCGTAGAGAAATCAGTGTCTTTGCAGGAATTCCTCGATTCGTTTCGACTCCAGGGAAATCAGTGTCCTTGGCAAATACCTCGATTTAAGGAGATCAGCGTCCTTGACGAGAACATCTCGATTCACGTCGACCCGCAGAGAAATCAGCGTCTTTGCAGGAATACCTCGATTCGTTTCAACTCTAAGGAAATCAGTGTCCTTGGAAAATACCTCAATTCAGGGAAATCAGTGTCCTTGACGAGAACATCTCGATTCGCGCCGACCCGCAGAGAAATCAGTGTCTTTGCAGGAATATACAATGTCAGCAAAGCGGAGCCACGGCAAAGTTCTCAGTTCCATGACTCGGCGGTGCACAGACAAACCAAAATCAACCCTCGACCTCCCTATTGAAGCAATGCTTTGACTCGGGAGTAGGTCAACTCATCAATCACTTACGAGTCCTTTCGACTTGTAAGGAAGAAAATTCTCTTGTGAGATCCTTACAAATCTCAAGAGAAAACACACTTAGGAATCCTCACGATTCCTAAGGAGAAAATACACCTATAAGATTCTCTCGACTCGTAGGGAGAAAAAATCTTTATGAGACCCTCACGGCTCATAAAGTTGAAAAGTCTTAGGCGGCAGATCTGAACTTGTTTCCTAAGTCATCGCTTCTTATCTCGATTCAGAGAAATCAGCGTCCTTGGCGAGAACCTCTCGATTCGTTTTGACCCGCAAGGAAATCAGTGTCTTTGCGAGAATCTCTCGATTCGTCTCAACTTGCGAGGAAATTAGTGTCCCTACGCATAAAGAAAGTTCTCTTATGGGATCCTTACGATTCTCAGGAGAAAACGCTCTTAGGAGTCCTCACGACTCCTAATGAGAAAAAACACCTACGAGATCCTTACGACTCGTAGGGAGAAAAGCCTTTGTGAGACCCTCAAGGCTCATAGAGTTGAAAAGTCTTAGCTAGCATATCCTACTCCTGTCTTCTAAGCCATCACTACCTTATAAAGGATTCAAGATGAATTGTTATCTACCATCTATGGGCCACACTTGCAAAAGTTACATGCCACTGAAATGGAGAAGTTACTCATGAGCATATAAACTACTTCACGCCAGAGTAAAACATAAAGAAATAGGAGGGTACGGCTCATGGAATTGAGAGTTTGGAACTATATCTTTTAAGAGTCGAGATTTGAGTCAATGATAAATGACGACGCTTATGTCCGCTCGTTATCTTCTCAGATCAAGATTCTGAAAGTTATATACCAACACGAAACTGGTCATACGCTATGCATTACTCTACACTATTTCACCCACGTATATACTTACGTGGGCAAAGTAGTGGGGGGCATTTGTTCCCGCCAAAAATTTCTGCGCAAAAGAGTCGAAGGTATTAAATGGCAGCGATACGCTTAAGGAAATGCGAACCGGTATCTTCCGGCCTGTATTTTGATAAACTCCCGAAGGAGGAACTATTAAATTCTGATGGTATTAAAAGCATCTCGAAAAACCGTCGATTTGATATATTATGGGCCTCATAATTCATCCGGGATCAAAAGTTATGAGCAAATGTCTATGCACATGTGATCTAAGGAAGAAGATGCGAACCAGTATATTCCAAGCTGTATTTTGACAAACTCCGAAATGAGAAACAGCTAAATTCTGATGGTATTGAAAGCATCTCAAAAAAAAACTTCGATTCGATATATTATGGGCCTCATAATTCATCCGGGATCAAAGTTATGAGCAAATGTCTATGCACATGTGATCTAAGGAAGAAGATGCGAACCAGTATTTTCCGAGCTGTATTTTGACAAACTCCGGAATGAGAAACAGCTAAATTCTGATGGTATCGAAAGTATCTCGAAAAATCCTTCAATTTGATATATTATGGGTCTCATAATTCATCCGAGATCAAAAGTTATGAGCAAATGTGCTATGCACGTGTAATCTAAAGTAATACTCTACTACAAAGGGAATGCATTTTTAGTCCCACATCGGGAAAAGAAGAGATGGCTTCTCTACCACTCCCATATAAATAAGAAGGGATACCTCTTAGAAAGGGTAGAGTTCAATCCTCAAAGGATTCAATACTCAAAGGAGCTTAGTTCTCCATACATAGAAGCCCTGCTTCTCCTCATAATGCGCATGTGCGCTACGTGCAACGCACGTGTGCCCGCCACGCCCGCACCACGTGCAACGCACGTGCGCACCACATGAGAACATTTAATAATATTAAAAGGAGCTTAGTTCTCCATATATAGAAGCCCTGCTTCTCCTCATAATACGCATGTGCGCTACGTGCAACGCACGTGTGCCCGCCACGCGCGCACCACGTGCAACGCACGTGCGCACCACATGAGAACATTTAATAATATTAAAAGGAGCTTAGTTCTCCATATATAGAAACACTGCTTCTCCTCATAATGCACATGTGCGCTACGTGCAACGCACGTGTGCCCGCCACGCGCACACCACGTGCAACGCACGTGCGCACCACATGAGAACATTTAATAATATTAAAAGGAGCTCATTTCTCCATATATAGAAGCCCTGCTTCTCCTCATAATGCGCATTGCGCTACGTGCAACGCACGTGTGCCCGCCACGCGCACACCACGTGCAACGCACGTGCGCACCATATGAGAACATTTAATAATATTAAAAGGAGCTTAGTTCTCCATATATAGAAACCCTGCTTCTACTCATAATGCGCATGTGCACTACGTGCAACGTATGTGTGTCCGCCATGCGCGCACCACGTGCAACGCACGTGCGCACCACATGAGAATATTCAATAAAAGGAGACTCGTTCTCTATAGGAGCTTGCTTCCCCCATAATGCGTATATGCGCAAGCTCCATGTGCGCTACGTGCAAATATGAGCGCCCAACACGTGCGACGCACGTGCGCCCAACACGTGCGATGCACGTGCGCGAACGCAAAGAAGCCTTTTTCAGCAGCGAGAAGCTTAAGCTCCAGCCTGTTCTCCCCCCTAATGAGTGAGACATGGTTCAAAGGGTACATCCCTCCACACCTTCGATATATGGCACTGTAATCTCTCAGTGTCGTCGGAGAGGTGGTGGGTCTCAACGACCAATGATCCTTCTTTCTAAAATAAAAAAAAGAAGAAAACACACAGAGGGATATTGAGAACTCCTCTAAAAATTGTGAGAAGAGCTCGAAGAGAAAAAAAGGTAAACCTTTAGAAAATAAAAAAGAAGAATTTTCTTCTAAAAAGATCAATGATCTAAGAACAAGATCAAGATCTTCAATTAAAAAGATCAAAAAGATCGAATCACAAAAAGATAAAAAGAAGTTTTACTTCACAGATCATTTAATCTATAAAGGCATTGCCTTTTGATGAACCACTGGTTCTTGAAATTTGAGGTAAAACCTCTCTGGAAAATAAGAAAAACTTGTTTTCTTTGATCTAAATATTAAACAGTGCCTTGCACTTTCAAGGTTTGCACTGTTGCGCTCCTTGGATTGGCGCAAGCCACCAGGGAGCGCCACATGTCGGCCCCAGAACAAACTGCGCTATGCGCTTCTAAAACAGAGCACTGCTCTCTTAAATTGGTACAAGTCATCAGAGCGCGCCACGTGTCAGCAGCGCGCTAGCGCAGCGCACTGCGCTAACAGACCTGCGCTCACCAGAGCGTGACACGTGTCACCCCTACATGAGTTTGCGCCTTGCGCTCCTCAATAGGCGCAAAGCGCCTGACAAGCCACGTAGGGCACTGTCTGAATCTTAAATGCATTGCATTATTAAAAGGCAGAGCCCAATAAAAAGGTCTATCAGACCAAGATAAAAAATACTTTGCATTATTAAAGAAGGGACAGAGCCCAATTAAAAGGCCAAACAGGCCTAATAAAAATGCAATGCATTATTAAAAAGGGGCAGAGTCCAAATAAAGGTCTAACAGACCAATTTAGATGCTGTGCATCATTTCAAAAAAGGGGCAGAGCCTAATTAAAGGCCTAACAGGCCAAATGCAAATAAAATGTTGAACATTTTCAACTGGACTTAGCCAATACTGGCCATAAGTCCTCAAATTAAATTAAACTGAGCACAACTGCTCTCTCAAATCAATTTACACCCGGTTCAAGGGTACATCTCTGAACTCCTCTGATATTTGTCGTTGTAATCCTTCAACGTCGTCAGAGAGGTGAAGAGTCCCGACAACCACACATTGATACGGACTAATGCATCCTTAAACTGACGGACTAATGCGTCCTTAAACTCACGTACTAATGCGTCCTTAAACCAGTATTCGTCCCTAAACTGGTAATGGACCACTATGTCCCTAAATTAGAACAATAGAGCCCAAATGCCCTTTTGTCGGATCTAAATGATCCTGTTAAGTTGATCTTAGTCTCAAATTAGGCTAACGTATCATTAACAAACGTTTAAGTTGATCTTAGCCTCAAATATCGCTAACGCATCCTTAAACCAAAACTTTCAAAACAGACTTTAGTCCCAAATTGGATTATAGATTTCTCAACCAACTTTGGTTCAAGGGAACATCTCTGAACTCCTCTGACATCTGTCGTTGTAATCCTTCAACGTCGTCAGAGAGGTGACGGGTCCCGACGGCCATACATTAAATGGACCACTACGTCCCTAAACTGGAACAATCGAGCCCCCAAATGCTCTTTTGTTGGATCTAAACGATCCCGTTAAGTTGATCTTAGTCCCAAATTAGACTAACGTATCCTTAAAAAATGTTTAAGTTGATCTTAGCTTCAAATATGGCTAACGCATCCTTAAACCAAAACCCCAAACCCAAATCTAAGAAAATACGGATTTGGACTAATCCACGTCCTACGGGCGACGACATAAATTAGTCTCCGTATACAATCCTCAGGCAACCACAAACAAAACAAACACCCACGACACGAAGTGAAATTCTGGAGAAGGAGAAATTTGTTACCGCGACGCGGTAGCGTAATTAACTGCAGGGGCTTGCGCCTGCAGGGAAGAGCGTCCCCACAATCAAAAACCCCTCAAGCGAGGGGGAATCTGACGAAGTCTGCTATATCGGCCGCATCCGTCCAAACCTCTGATACACGGAGCCATAAATCAACTTGGCATCTTCGGAGAGGTGAACGGATAAAACCAAA
The DNA here is from genome assembly GCA_030015575.1 of Agapanthus africanus. Classification (NCBI taxonomy): domain Eukaryota; kingdom Viridiplantae; phylum Streptophyta; class Magnoliopsida; order Asparagales; family Amaryllidaceae; genus Agapanthus; species Agapanthus africanus. The sequence goes on from JASDDO010000006.1 coordinate 372,633,529, forward strand.
TAGCATCTGCCCCGAATCACAGGCAAGACGTCCATGTCTTGGCCGCCGTTCGGAGGGGAACAGTGGTCCAATGTTAATTTTAAGACATTGCGGTCGAGGTTAAGGACGTCATAGTCCGTTGTTAGTTTTAAGACATCCCGGTCAAGGTTAAGGACATCATAGTCTAAGGATTTAAGGACTCCACAGTCCGACGTTAGTTTTAAGACATCACGGTCAAGGTTAAGGACCTCATAGTCCGTTGTTAGTTTTAAGACATCCCGGTCAAGGTTAAGGACATCATAGTCCGTTGTTAGTTTTAAGACATCCCGGTCAAGGTTAAGGACATCATAGTCCATGAGTTTAAGAAACCCACTGTCCGTATCAATGTGTGGTTGTCGGGACCCGTCACCTCTTTGAAGACGTTGAGGAATTACAACGATAAGTATCAAAGGAGTGAAGTGATGTACCTTTGAACCAAAGTAGATTAAGTGATCTGTAGTCCAATTTGGAACCAAGACCAATTAGTTATATTATGAGCCCATTAGCTCAGTTAAGTCTGAATTGAGGACTTATGGCCAACTTGGGCTAAGTCCAACTAAGTTTGACCCTTCATTGAACTATCTGACATTTGTCTGGTTTTAGTCCACATTGTTTCCATCTTTGAATTCCTCAATTTTGAGATTCAATTGAAGGAGAGGCTTTGCCTCTTAGAAAAATTAGTCAATTGAGCTAAAGTTAGTGTTAAACACTAATGACCAACAGTGTTGAACACTGGAGATAAGGTTATCAGATTAGTGTTAAACACTAGAAATTGTGATTCTCGAATTAGTGTTAAAAACTAATAAATAACAGTGTTAAATACTGGCAACCAAATTATCAGTTTGGTGTTAAACATTAACAGAGAGGAGATCACGTGGGAGCACGTGACGGCATCAAAAAGGTGGGGCCAGATCCCCTTCATTTTGTTCTACAGATAAGTGTTTAACACTCTTTATTCTGACAGCCATCACGTGTGGGCACGTGATGGGGGCTCATGCTCTGGTCTATTAGAATGCTCATTAGGGGGTCACGTGGTGACACGTGAGGGCGCCCCAGAACTTCTTTTCTTTTGCTTTTTCTTTGTGTGCTTTAGGGGTTACATGGGGCACGTGAGGCGTTGCCTCAAAGTTCTTTTCTGTGGATCTTTGCAGGGGTCACGTGGTAGCACGTGACTCTGGTTCTTTACTTTTTTAAAGATCTGTTCATCTTTTAAGAATTAAATTCTTCATAGAGTTAAACCCTAGCAATAACTTTAAAGGAATTAAATTCATACTTTCTTTTGAAGAATTATATTCTTAGATAGGGTTAAACCCTATTTTTTTTCCGTAGGAATTAAATTCCCCTTATATGTAAAAAATTAAGTTCTGGCATAGAGTGAAACCCCAATTTCTTTTTTTAAGGGAATTAAATTCCTGTGAGGTTGAGAGAATTAAGTTCTCAATTGGGGTTAATCCCTAGTTCTGTCCATTTTGAAGGAATTAAATTCCTAATTTTAGAGAATTGAATTCTCATATAGGGTTAAACCCTAATTTTATCTTAAAGAAATTAAATTCCTATAACTTTGTGAGAATTAAATTCTCAAAACTCAATTCCTCCTCTATATTTTAGATCTGCATGGCAGGATCTCAACCCAATGAGAATTAAATTCTCAATTTATGGGGAGATGTGCACTTTGCAGATCTTCAACCAGAGAAAGAACTAAGTTCTTTTCTTTATAGAAGAGTTGAACTCTTTTGAGAATTAAATTCTCTTTTTGAAGCCTCTCTTTTCTTACCTAAGGTTTTTCTTTGCCGAGAATCAAATTCTTCCTTCTGAATTTTCAAGGCTCTATATCTCTCTCTGTTTGTTCCTCCCTCTCTTTTTTGGCTCCTATTTATAGGAGAAGGAAAAGAATCAATCTGTTTGGTAAATCTTTTATTGAAAGATTTGATTTGTTTATTGAGAGATTTGATTTACTTTCATCATTGATCTGGGCCTTTAGATTATTAGGTGAATTTTATTCACCATTGGATTTTAAATCCAAAGATATTTCTTTGTTATTTCGGTGAGATTTAGGGGAAATCTTTCCATGTCCAAGATTTTTCCATAAATTGGTGATATTTAATCACCCTCGGATTCTTAATCCAACGGTTTTACATAATTCTTCTCCATTTTCGGAAAGATTTAAATGATCTTATTCAGAATTTAATTCTGTTGAACAACAAGGCTTTTAAAGCCAGTCACGTGTGGCCACATGACCTTTGGTCACGTGTAAGCACGCGACCCCCGGTCACGTATAAGCACGCGACCCCCGGTCACTTGTAAGCACGTGACCCCCTGAACTTTTTCTCCTCTTCTTTGCTCTGTTCTTTGCCGCTGCTTAACCATCACGTGCCAACACGTGACCATTGGTTACGTGTGAGCACGTGATTCCTCTTCTGAAGCTTTTCCTGATTTTTTAATCAGGGAACAAATGCCCCCACAGTGTTGCTCTCACGTGTCTGCACGTGAGTGCAACGCTGTCACTTTTGTGACCGTTGGATCTGCCTTGGGAGTAGGGTAGATGAAACGTTTTCCATCCCATCCTATAAATGCCCATGTCTTTTCAGAAGCACCTCCACTCTTCATCTTCTTCCTCTGATAACTTTTCTCTTGAGAATTTAATTCTCTTTTTCCAGAGCTTAGATCTATGCTTCAAACTTTTTCCAGAGTTTAACTCTGTTCCAAGAAGACCCTTTCTTCAGGTAAATGATCTTTGAACGATCGGAGAACTTTCCCAGCAATCACCACGGGATTTTAAATCCAGATCAAGGGTTTTTTCCTTTGATAAGAACACACATTTCTTTTTATTTTAAATTTTTCCACAAGAACAGAAAACCATTCAATCCTCAAACTGTAGACCTCCTAGGGTTTCTTTAACCCTTAGGGAAATGATGATGTCGGTTGTTTTCCCTAGAATTTAATTCCATTTCCAAGGATCTCTGGCTCTGGAACCACATTTTCTGGGAATTTAATTCCCTTTTTCAAAAAGGAATTTAATTCCTATGAAGAACTAAGTTCTTCCTAGAGACTTTCATGGGTTTTCTTGCCCTGAGTCATCTTCTTCACAATTCAGAAGAAGTTTGCACTGTTGGTCTTTGGGAATTTAATTCCCTTGATTCTGTTTGATTCATCACAGAGCCCAAGATGGATTTTTCTTTTAGGGGAATGTGTAGGGTCACTTGAAACCCACTGCCTATTTGATCAGAATATTCCCTTTGTCTCATTATAATTGCCGCGCCTCATCATTAGCCAGCCGTCATCTTGATTTCGTGGGACCCACATGTTTTGTAACTAATGGTCCTACCAAACAAGTCCTCTGTCGCTTTCTTCAACTGTCTTCATATATTTATGCTCATTTATATATATATATATATATATATATATATATTGCTGGCTTCACTTTTGAAAGTTTTCCTTTACTTTGTTTCAGGTGCGACGGCTTCTGTTCCGTGCTTTCCCTTCACTCGCTCGGAGGCTGCTTTTCCTCAGTCACCATCTGATGAGGAAGCGATGGCGATGATCCGGGCTCATGACCCGAACTGCACTAGCTTACTTCTATGGGGAACTTGGTACAGCAATATTATCCGGGGTCGCCGGAGTTTCCTCTGCGAAGTGCCGACAGAGCCCACTTTCCCGTTCTTGCCGATGGACCCTCCGAGGACGGTTTTCGCTGTGGAGATGCCAAATTGGACTCCAACGGGACGGCTCGAGCCTTCGATAACCGGTATCCCGAACCATCCGATCCCAGCTATAGATATCCTGGGACGACGTATTTGCCAGGGTGAGGCCCACCCATGGGGACAGATTTATAAGATAGGGCTCACTCCTCGACACCCCACAGGCTACCTCCTCTGGGCTCGCTATATTCTTTCTGCCCATCGTGCACGACTGCAAAAGGTCAGGCTTTACCAGGCAATATATGCGTCACTCTTCCATTATCAATCCCCGCATGTCTGGTGGGTTAAGGCGTTCTTGAATCAATGGAATCTCCCCACCAACACCTTTCTTCTGGGGGACAGAGAGGTTTCGATCTCTTTGGGGGAATTTTATGAGATCTCGGGGCTGCCAATTCGAGGGGCACTTTATGAGGAGTTGCTTCCTTCTGATGAATACGTCTTTGAACCCGAGCCTGCACCGCTTGACGGCTTGTCTGCTGAGAACGTCGTCCGCCACAAGCGTCCCAGCTTGATCAAGGTGCTAGGTATCTTTGACCGATTGTTCACCGAATCTGAGGAGCAGGGCGTTACTTTTAAGAGCTTCATTGCCTGTTTCCTTCGCGAGGGCGTCTTATCGAAGACAGCTCCGAAGTTCGCAAATATCAAAGACCCCTTTGGGTTTGGTCCGAAGAAGCTGCCGACCAATGAATCGGATCTACCGCAGTACTACATCCCCATAATGTCGCCGATGTCTTTCGAATCCATTGCAGCTCCCAGCATAGATGAGGAGACGTTCTTTGTGGGGTTTATCAGTGTCTGGCTCAGCTGGTTTGTCATCCCTATGCATCGCCGCTTTATGAGAGTTTCGGTCATCTATCCGGCTCACCGTATAGCTGAGGGGACGCGGCTGGCCATTGGCATCCCGGCATTGGAGCATCTCTATCACGGGTTGGGCACTGCAGCTAATACTTCCACCCATGGCGTAGATGTGGTAAACTTTTCACTTCACTACTTCACGTCTTGGATCGAGATGCACATCTTGGGTGCTTTCGCTATGCATCAAAGGCCAGCATTCTACGACGCCTATACCTTCCCGCGGCTTATGCGATTGGTGGATGCTTCTGCCGCTGACCCGACTCAATTCGGGGCTATTCGGGCGTTGATTTCTCCTTATGCTGCTGCTGGCGGGTTGGCATTCACTGATCGGGTCTTATCTTCTCTCTTGGGTTCAGCTCAGCCGCTTTGGGACCGGTCGAAAGATAACGTGCCCTCTTTGAAGATAAGTCGCGCCGGTTCCTTCACTCGAGGCCGTTCGAGATGCCGCCCATCATTTTGTGAGGCTGAACACCGGTTCCCAGTTCATGATCCCTGATGCTGATTACATGCCCCGATGCGTAGGGTCGTTCACGGGCTGGTATCTCCACCGGGTCAACCCGATTATTATTGAGGAAAGAAGGGTACTTCTTGGCCACGGTGCCCTTACTCAGGTTCCGGCCACAGGATCTACGCTGCGACCGCGCGCCCCGGTCCGCTTTCCTCTGAGGGATACTGGTATCGCGCTTATTCCGGGATAGTCGGGGGTGGATCTTACCCTAACAGCTGGTATGCCCCTGGGTACTCAGTAGCCGGGTAAACGGGCTCCGGTAGCAGCACCACCGCCCGCGGCAGCACCGCCCCCCGTGGCATCGACAATGGCGGTGTCATCCTCGGTTGTGGCGCTAAGCGAGGGTGATAAGGATGAGGGTGTTGAGGGTGACGTGGGCCGACGCCGCACTAAGGCTCCACGGGGGAGGAAACGGTCGTCTTCGACGGCCGGTTCTGGATCTAAGAGGCGGAGGAGGGTGGCCACCAACTTACTTGATTCTCTAACGGAGTCCGAACCCATACTTCCAGATGAACCGTTGGTTGTGCAAGAGTCAGACGCTGGTCTTCTCTTCCCGGGTTCGGCCGCCGAGGAAGCCGCACAGTTGGCTAAGGCTATAAGACGTTCCAAAGATGCGTCTCAGAACGTCAGGGTTCCGAAGAAGCCCTATCCTGCCGTAATCTTTTATGAAGACCCCTCATGGATCCGGCGGCGGTTTATCGGCCCTTTGGAGGAATGGGGAGAAAGGGCCCTGAAGCAGGCTGCTTCGGAGGATGCGGCGGACGCGCTTTCCTTGTGGACCGGCGGCCACGAGTCCACCCTCGAACCCCAGCGGGCACGTCTCCTTGAAAAGGAGCATCGGCTTGAAGAAGCCATGTTGAAGGCTTCTCTGAGCATTGGTATGTCTTTATACTTCTTTGTAGTTTTTCGGATTGTTTACGCCTGTATATATGTATTCTTATCCTTGTGTGAATTGTGCAGAGTCTTCGGCGATGGGGGAGGTCCCTACGAGCTTGTTGAAGCTAAAGCCTGTTGACATTCCCGATGAAGCCTTGCTTGATGTGGAGGGGGCTGACGAGGCTGTTCCTCTTGCCATAGAGCCTCTAGTGGCGGTTCTTGATCACGGAGCACTTACTCCTTTGGTAGAGGCTCCTTTGTGGGTTGCCGCCCCAATGACTCTTCCTGAGGACGGCCCAGAGGCCGGGAGGGAGGTAGTCGGGACTACCCTCCCTTTGCTGGAGCCGGAGATCGCGGCGGAGGCCGTTGAAGCTTCCATCCCCCCGGCTCAGAATGGGAGGAGCATTGAAGGCAACCTTCTACATTTTAAATTATCAATCTTTCCGTTGTCTGAATTCTTTTGTTCTCTCAGAATTGCGCGGGCTGGCAGCCTCTATTGCTGACCTGTCTCCCCAGCAATCGTTTCAGCGCCTGCTGGAGATGGCAGCTCCGCAGGCGATATCCTCTCAACGCAACGTCCTCTCATCTGGACAAGGTTAGTGTCGTTCGCCATTTCTTATAGCATCGTTGTTATTTTGCGTATTGACATTGATGTCCTCTACAGTTTTGGAGGCCGATGACGAGGTTGAGGTCCTCGAAGGGCCAGGGGAACCTTCAGCTCGTACTTGCATGACCGTAGGTAAGTGACATCTCAATATGGCCCCACTTGTTCCTTTGCTTAAGAGTTTTACTGACATTTTTCAAATCTGAACAGCCTTGCCAGCCCCCATAGCGCTGGAATCACGTATCGCCATACCGCCCTGCCCCTACGCTTTGCGAGCCTCAGAGCGCCTGGCCCAGTTAAGCCTTGTCTCCATGTCGTCTTTGATTGAGGAGCTTCGTGCTGGCAGTGCAACCACAGCTGAAGCATTTGCTGCCGAGGCTAACGGTTCTCTTCCTTTTCTTTCCACCTACCATAGCGAAGAGGTGGTGCGAGTCTGGGTGGAGTTCTGTCGGCAGGTGGAGGCTTGCTTGCACGCACTTGAGTGTTCCCGCCTTTCTTCGGAGGCCGTGGCTACAAAGGCGGACTTGCGGGGGCTGATAGCGCGGTGCGCGGCAAATATGGTATCATGCGAGAAGAGGCTCGGCCGCAAATTCTCGGAAAGGGAGCTGGCCTCTAAGGCATTGAGCGAGCTTCAAACCAGCCTTACAGCCAAACCCAATAAAGCGTATGAACTCTGGCGGGTACTTCAAGAGTCTATCAAAGAGGTGGTGGCTCTTGATAAAGCTGCCGTGTTCACTCGCAAAAGGGTTGAGGCTCACAAGGCTACTGAGAAAGAGCTCGAAGGCCGGCTCGCCTCGTATTAGGCCCAGCAGGCTCAGGGGGAGGCCCGTCTCCTGGCGATCCTGAATCATGAAACTGTGGCCCAGCAAAAGAAGGATGAGCTAGTAAAATTGCTAAATCGCCCGCCGGCTTGAAGACTTTTATCTTTTCTTTTCTTTTTGTACATACTCCTGAATGAGAGTATATTCTTTTTGCTTTTTCATGAATTGTACTTTGTATCCATTTTGGTTCATGAATAAAAGACATATATTTTTTTTAATGGTGTGTCTCTTTTTATTGAATGTGTTCTGCGGACAATTTATCTTGGTCTCCTTGCAGGGTAGTGATGGCTTAGGATTCAGGGTTAAGATCTGCCTCCTAAGACTTTTGAGCTTTATGAGCCGTGAGGGGCTCATAAAGAGTTTTTCTCCCTACAGGTCGAGAGGATCCCGTAGGTGCAAGTTCTTCTTAAGAACCGTGATTCTTAAGCGGGTTTTCCCTTGGGAGTCGTAAAGATCTCACAAGAGAGTTTTTCTTCCTTACAGGTCGTGAGGACCCGCAAGTGCTGGGTGCGGTCGCCCTTATCCGTATTTCACGGGATCAGGGGTTGCTTTGGGATGTTTTCCACGGTACCATAGTTTAAAGACATCGCGGTCAAGGTTAAGGACCTCATAGTCCGTGGGTTTGAGGACTCCACAGTCCAAGGTTAGTTTTAAGACATCACGGTCAAGGTTAAGGACATCATAGTCCGTGGGTTTAAGGACTCCACAGTCCAATGTTAGTTTTAAGACATCACGGTCAAGGTTAAGGACATCATAGTCCGTGGGTTTAAGGACTCCACAGTCCAATGTGTGGTTACCGGGACCCGTCACCTCTTTGAAGACGTTGAGGAATTACAACGAAAAATATCAAAGGAGTGAAGAGATGTACCCTTTAACCAAGGTAAAATCAGTCTAGAATCATCATGGTTGATCGTTAGTTTTAAAACATTACGGTCGAAGTTAAGGACATCATAGTCCGTGGATTTTAAGGACTCCACTGTCCAATGTTCGCTCTGGATGTTTCACACGGGTTCACTACCGTGTTCTGCGAGGACCAGGCTCCGCTCTGGACGTTTTCCGCGGGGTCAAAGAGTGACGTTATCCGCGTTCCACGTGACCAGGAATTTTGCTCTGGATGCTTCCCACGGGTTCACTGCCGTGTTCGGCGAGGACCAGGCTCCGCTCTGGATGCTTCACACGGGTTCACTGACGTGCTCTGCGAGGACCAGCATCCGCTCTGGACGTTTTCCACGGGGTCAAAGAGTGACGTTATCCGTGTTCTACGTGACCAGGAATTTTGCACTCGATGCTTCACACGGGTTCACTTCCGCGTTAGGCGAGGACGAGGCTCTGCGCTGGACATTTTCCATGGGGTCAAAGAGTGACGTTATCCGCGTTCCACGTGACCAGGAATTTTGCTCTGGAAGCTTCCCACAGGTCACTGCCGTGTTCGGCGAAGACCAGGCTCCGCTCTGGACGTTTTCCACGGGGTCAAAGAGTGACGTTATCCGCGTTCCACGTGACCAGGAATTTTGCGCTAGATGCATCACACGGGTTCATTGCCGTGTTCGGCGAGGACTAGGCTCCGCTCTGGATGCTTTGCACGGGTTCACCGCCGTGCTCTGCGAGGACCAGGATCCACTCTGGACGTTTCCCACGGGGTCAAAGAGTGACGTTATCCGCATTCCACGTGACCAGGAATTTTGCTCTGGATGCTTCCCACGGGTTCGCTGCCGTGTTCTGCGAGGACCAGGCTCCGCTCTGGACGTTTTCCACGAGGTCAAAGAGTGACGTTATCCGCGTTCCACGTGACCAGGAATTTTGCTCTCGATGCTTCTCACGAGTTCGCTGCCGTGTTCCGCGAGGACCAGGCTCCGCTCTGGACGTTTTCCATGGGGTCAAAGAGTGACGTTATCCACGTTCCACGTGACCAGGAATTTTGCGCTAAATGCTTCACACGGGTTCACTGCCGTGTTCGGCGAAGACCAGGCTTCGCTCTTGATGCTTCACACGGGTTCACTGCCGTGCTCTGCGAGGACCAGGATCCACTTTAGACGTTTCCCACGGGGTCAAAGAGTGACGTTATCCACGTTCCACGTGACCAGGAATTTTGTTGATTATATCCTCATTTCACAGGGTTGGGATTTGACTTTCGGTGATCTGTACAGCGCCCAGTCATAGAACTGGGAGCTGCCGCTGTTCTGCTTTGCTCGAGGTCGTATTTGCCGCAATAAGACGAATGTTGAGACAATCTTTGTGGCCCGTCGAGCTTTGGCTTCTTCTTATGATGAAACCTGGAGAGGAGGAGTGTGATTCCTTCTTCGTTTGCGCTCCTGGATTGTATACAGAGATTGATGTAACATTACTTGTAGGGCAACAATTTCATTTTTATTTTATTTCTTTTTCCGCGATGCTCTATCATTTCAGCTTTTATATCGCGAAGGTTGCGATTGCCCCAACATTTCGGCTATTTTTCGCGGTGCTCAATCATTTCGGCTATTTATTTTATTTTTACTCGCTGCTTTTTATTGCGAGTTGCCCAATCATTTCGGCTATATATTTTTTTTATGTGTACATTTTCACTTGCTACTTTTTCTTGCAAGTTGCCCCATCATTTCGGCTATTTCGTACGCATGTATGGCTTGCTGGCTTTTCGCCGCAAGCTTGGGATTAGATACCGATTTCGGCATCATCACCGCTACAACTGGGATATTGCCAGGAGCGAATCTTAATTTGCCTCTGTCGATGTTGAACAAAGGTGGCTTAGTAAACAGGGTTAAGGGTCCTGTCGACTAAGGTATTTGACTTCATGAGCCATAGGGGTCTCACAAAGGTATTTCTCCCTACAAATCGTGAGGATCTTGTAGGTGTGTTTTCTCCTTGGGAATCGCGAGGATTCCTAAGTGCATGTTCTCTTGTAAGTCGTAAGGATCTTACAAAAGGGTTTTCTCCTTATAAGTCGAGAGGACCTACAAGGGTTGTTCACTATTGTTTACCCCAATCAGAGCAAAGCTCTGTTCAAATTCCAAGGCGGGAAACGAAGTAACGCTTCTGTTTCCCCCAATCAGAGCAAAACTCTGTTTTGAAAATTAAAATTAAAATAAATGAAGCAACGCTTCGGATCCACTTCGCTGCGCGCAGAGCGCCACGTGTCAAAATCTGACACGACAGCGCAGGGAGCACAGCGCCCAAGGCAGCGCACTCAATCAAGAGCAAGGCTCTATTAAATAAAGCAACGCTTCAGCTGACTTGCGCTGCGCGCCACGTGGCAGTGCAGTTGCGCTGCGCTCTGCGCTGCGCGACACGTGGCAGCGCAGTTGCGCTGCGCCTTGCGCTGCGTCTTGCGCTGCGCGACACGTGGCAGCGCAGTTGCGCTGCGCCTTGCGCTGCGTCTTGCGCTGGGGCGTTTGCGCCAAACAGAATTAAATTCCAGTAAGATCTTTCTGTTCTTGTTAAAACAAGATGATTGTCTTTTGTAAAACAGAAGCCCTTAGATCAAAGATCCAACGGTGGGGAAAAATCCCCAAATCACTCAGAGATAGATCTCTTTAACAAATTTAACAAATTTATGGGCACTATATAAAGGCCCCTAGACCTCAATTCAAAAGGGGGATCGACATCAAAAAAACTTCAGAAAAACAACAAAAAGAGAGAGCTCTGAAGAATTTTGAAGAACTCAAGAAAAAAGGTAAAAAAACATTTATGAAAAAGAAGAAGAAGTTCTTTTGAAATAGATCATTGATCTAAGAACAAGACCTATGACCTTCAATAAAAAGAAAAATAAATAATAACTGTGCCTTGCACTTTTTTTATGAACCACTGGTTCTCTGAAAACAAGAAAAACTTGTTTTCTTTGATCTAAAATTGATCAAAATATAAAACAGTGCCCTGCACTTGCAAAATTGGCACTGTTGCGCTCTTAGGTTGGCGCAAGCCACCAGAGAGTGCCATGTATCAGCTCCAGAATCATTTGCGCCATGCGCTTTTAAAATAGAACATTGTTATCTGGAATTGGCGCAACTCACCAGAGCACGCCACGTGGCTGTAGCGCACTGACACAGCGCACTGCGCTAACTGCGCTTGCGCTCACCAGAGTGTGACACGTGTCACCTCCACATGCGCTTGCGCTCATTAATTAGCGCAGAGCGCCTGACAGGCCACGTGGCATTCTGTCAGATTAATTGATGCAGTGCATCATTAAAAAGAAGAGCCGAGCCCAATTAAAAAGGCCTAACAGGCCTAATAAATGCTATGCATTATTCTCAAAAAGGGCAGAGCCCAAACAAAAACAGATGCAATGCATCATTCTTTTTTTAAAAAAGGGAAGAGCCCAAATAAAGGTCCAACAGAGACCAAAATTAATGCTATGCATTATTAGACAAGCGGCAGAGCCCAAGCAAAGGCCTAACATGCCAACTACAAATAAAAATGTTGAATATCTTCAACTGGACTTAGCCCAATCATGGCCATAAGTCCTCAGATTAAATTGAATGAGCACGGCTGCTCTCTTAAATCAATTTACATCCGGTTCAAGGGTACATCTCCGAACTCCTCTGACACCTGTCGTTGTAATCCTTCAACGACGTCAGAGAGGTGACGGGTCCTGACGGCCATACATAACATGGACCACCACGTCCCTAAACTGGAACATGGACCACCATGTCCCTAAACTGGCAATGGACCACCGTGTCCCTAAACTGGCAATGGACCACTATGTCCCTAAACTGGAACAACAGAGCCCAAACGCTCTTTTGTCGGATCTAAACATCCCGTTAAGTTGATCTTAGTCTCAAACTGGACTAATGTATCCTTAACAAATGTTTAAGTTGATCTTAGCCTCAAATACGGCTAACGTATCCTTAAACCCTCAAACAGACTTTAGTCCCAAATTGGACTACAGGTCTCCCAACCAAATTTGGTTCAAGGGTACGTCTCTGAACTCCTCTGATATCTGTCGTTGTAATCCTTCAACGTCGTCAGAGAGGTGACGGGTCCCGACGGCCATACATTCAATGGACCACTATGTCCCTAAACTGGAACAATAGAGCCCAAATGCTCTTTTGTCGGATCTAAACGATCCAGTTAAGTCGATCTTAGTCTCAAATCGTACTAACGCATCCTTAACAAACGTTTAAGTCGATCTTAGCCTCAAACATGGCTAACGTATCCTTAAACTAAAACACCAAACCCAAATCTAAGTAAATACGGATTTGGACTAATCCACGTCCTGCGGGCGACGGCATAACTTAGTCTCCGTATACAATCCACGGGCAACCACAAACAAAACAAACACACACGACACGAAGTGAAATTTCTGGAGAAGGAGAAAGTGGTTACCGTGATACGGTAGCGTAATTAACTGCAGGGGCTTGCGCCTGCAGGGAAGAGCGTCCCCACAATCAAAACCCCCTCAAGCGAGGGGGAATCTGACGAAGTCTGCTACATCGGCCGCATCCGTCTAAACCTCCGATACACGGTGCCATAAATCAACTTGGCGTCTTCGGAGAGGTGGACGGATAAAACCAAATAGCATCTGTCCCGAATCTCAGGCCAGACGTCCCCACGTCGTCTTGACCGCCGTTCGGAGGGGAACAAATTCTGGCACGCCCGGTGGGACCTTTTCCTCTCCACTCCACACTTCGTGTGTCGTCTTCGCGAACGAATCGCGGTTTGTTAATGGTTGCCTTTGGATTTCAAGTTACTAAGATTTGGTCTTTTGCTTGGAAAAAGAAATCAGGCGTCAATGGCCTCCAACTGCTCGAGCTGTTCAAAGTGCCAGTGCAACCGACGCTCCACCTCACCTGGAGGTGTAGCTTATGGGCCTCAAGCGGCCTCCATCCTTGCCATGCCGGTAGAACAGGTGACCCAGGCCACCACCGGCCTGTTTTTCAGGACCATGATCCCACCTGCAAGCTTCACCATGCCAATGCCCGCACCAGAAGCGAACAAGAAGTCGGTCTTTGATCGGCTCACTGCTACAACGGCCCCTTTCAACGGGTCATTCAATATCAAGCCGGGGGCCTCTGTCTTTGCCAGGCTGAGCCAGAACCCTGATAGGCCCGCCAGGAAGCCCATGAACCCTGAAGTGACCGTCCTGAGGAAGATAGCCACCTCTGTTCCTGAAGTCGTCAAGGCGGCTTCTCCTATTAAAGAGTCAGTCTTTTCAAGGCTGACTATTCCGGCTTCTGCTCTTACTCGAGGATCTGTCTTTGACAGATTGAACATCGCCACTCAAAGGACAACATCAGTCTTTAAAAGGCTGACACCAGCAGCACCTCATTCGGACAGGGGGCAAGAAGAAGCTGTCTCTATCGCCGAGCCAGTCCCAACGGCTCGTCACGCTCGACGTCGCCACTGGCGCCGAGTAAGGAAGGCCGGGGGCAACTCTCCCTCAGGGCTAACTCCACCTGCTCCAGCTGTGGAAGTTAATGCTGCTGTTTCAATTGGGAACAGCTTTGAACCACTTAGGAGGGTACTTAAGAACTCTCCAACTGCTACGTTGAAAAGATCTCCTCCACCCACGGAGAGAGTTACAGAAACTAAACTGGATCAGCCACCTCAACGGCTGTCCTCCAAAATTTATAAAGTTTTGTGGAGGGTTCAAGACTCCGTAATCGACCCAGATCACTCTCGTCAACAGAAAAGGGCAAAAGTGAAGGAAGAAAAGAGGTGTCCTATCAAACAGCAAAGGACAACAACCGTCAGGGTGCCCACTGCAACGGCCCCCTCAACTTCAACGACCCACAAAAAAAGAAGGCCGGAGAAAATCCCCGCGCCCGCGGCAAATGCCAAAGGCAGTGAACCTAAACGCCCTAAGTCCGGGGGCATAATAGTCCATACTGTGTACATAGCGTCGGGGAAGGAAGACAGTCGTGCATCTACAGGTCATAGACCGCTTACACGGTCAGTGACTAATGCTTAGGAGCAACAACAAAAGCTCCAGGAAATGATGAACACGATGGCTGCACTCACTGGGCCAAAAGAAAGTCCTGAAGCGTCCTCAGATGAACGCCAGGAGCAAGAAACTGACGCTGAATTCCTTCGCCGGATATTGGAGAAGAAGGATAAAGAGGCTGCTGAACAAGCAGCCAACATAAAGCGAATGGCCCTCCTGTTCCAGGACATGGTGGGAATGATGATCCAACAAGATCCTCCAGCTGAAAATCCCCCGATCGTCCTTGAAAACGATAGGGGAGAAACATCAAATCCTCCACTGGCTCTGTCAACAGCCAAGGAGGAGGCAATCTCCAAGGCTGACCTGGATGAATATATAGCTCAGCAGATCTGGGTTCATCAGGCGACTGAAGCAGCCGGTCAGGTCGTAAAAACGGGGCGACCGTACCCGGGCTGGTATGACCAAATCAGTTACCCGCCGGGATATACGATCCCTAAGTTCCACGTATATAAAAGGACAGGGAATCCGCATCAGCATGTCGTTCAATTCAGAGCCTTATGCGGAAATACTGGAGGCGATGACAAATTGTTGCTTCGCCAATTCGTCGGCAGCTTCGCAGAAATAGCCTTTGAATGGTATTCGGAGCTACCTAACGACTCTGTCAAAACATTTGCGGAGATGGAGCTACTATTTACACAAAGATTCGCGAGTGCTAGTGAACGCACCCCGATAACAGCACTGATTAATGCCAGGATAAGGCTCGGCGAAACGTGGGTCCAATACACAATACGATGGCGGAACCTATGGTCGAAATGCGAACAACGCATAGAAGAGGCTCCTGCAGTAGGCATGTTTGTAGGTACCCTTGATCCGCAAGCGACCATCTCGCAATTCATGATGTTCTTCAGGCCGACCACCTTCCAGGCCTTGATCGACAAGTTAGCCCAAATGGACCAGATGGGCCATGGACCTTCTCCTCCAAAACCAGATTCTCGAAATGAGAAAGGAAAAGGGAAAGCGATCGTCATCGCCAATGCTCAACAACAGCCGAGCAACTCAGAGCCGGTCGTTCGCCAAAATAACGTGCGTCCACGCCCATCCCTCGAGGAGAGACTGGGACGTCCTTACTCGTTTCCTCAGAATAAAACGAGAAGACTGTTCGAGCTGGCAGTGTACAACAGACTCATCAATCTGCTGAGTCCAAAACGTCTGTTGCAGCCAGGCGACCTCAATAATCCTAATTTTAGCCCTTACCACCAAACGGTAAGTCACCCGATCGAGGACTGTTTCATCTTTAAGGGATGGATCGAGGATCAGTACCTACAAGGCAAGTTCGCGTTGTCTGAAAACTGGAAGGTGAACCCACCACAGCCGCACTCTCCAAAGAAGACAGACACGCCAGAGGCAACTTGTTCTTTTGTCGAGGATGAAAACGATGGAGAAGACTCATCAGGTGAATCCGAAGATTGCATAATGACTTGTCATGTGATCTCTCACTCATTGGCGGATGATAAAGAGGCTCCTTGCGCCGAGAAACCGAGGGCGAACCTTGAACCAGAAATTCCGCAGCCGTCAGACGAGTTGATCGATGCCTTCCTGAATGAGATTCGTCTGAAAGTTAAAGCCAATCAAGAGCATGGGATGGCCATACTGGAAGGAGCCAAATACCGACTACTAGGCCAAAGAGTCGAGGCACTTCCGTCAAATGAAAAGTCATCCACTGCGGATAAAAACAAATTCAAGATAAGGAAAAGGTTCGCCAAAGCCCTATCAGTGGGAATGAAGCTACCACCCTCTGAAGAAAATACTCTCGATGGAGTAGAGATGCATCCTAACTTCTGCTTATATCATCAGAAGATCATACATCCTACCAAAGACTGCGACTCCTTTAAGTGTTGATGGCAAGGGTATGTCACTCAAAAGCAACACTTCAACAGGACAAAGCGTGAAGCTCGTAGACATCAGAAAAATGCGATAGATGAGCGCAGAAGAGCCGCCGACGACTGTCACATAGCCGACTCTAAGGGATCGCAAATTATCACCTTTGGAAGCGACTCTGACGAAGAAGTTGCCCTCAATCCTCTCCTCAAGGAATCCGTTTCAAAAATGAAAGAATTGAGGAGTTGCGAGAACATTCAGCCGTGCAATCGCACGCTACTCGAAAAAAATCTCGGCCCCGCAAACAAAGGATCGAACAAAAAGGATAAAGGAAAGGGGAAAATGACCTTCGTCGCCAACACTCAACAAATGTCGAGTGGCCCTAGACCGGTTGTTTGCCGAAACAACAAGCGGCAACCCCTCCATGAAAAGTTGAAACGTCTTTACTCGTTTCCTCAAGATAAAACAAGGAGACTGTTCGAGCTGGCAGTACGCGACAGACTCATCAATCTACCAAGTCCAAAACGGCCGTTGCGGCCAAGTGATGTTAATGATCTCAATTATTGCCCTTACCACCAAACGGTAAGTCACCTGATCGAGAATTGCTACATCTTCAAAAACTGGGTTGAAGACCAATACCAACAGGGCAAGTTCGTCATCTCCGAAAACTGGAAAGTGAGCCCGCCACAACCACATGCTCCGAGAAAGGTGGACACGCCGGAGGCATCATGCTCAATCATAGAGAAAGCCCCATAGACCGAAAAGTCAGTAAACTAGAGATTCGCCTCAAATACGGCGACAGTGGACCGAAACGTCCCTAAACTAACAGCGGACCGAAACGTTCTTAAACTAATGATGGACCGCAATGTCCTGAAACTTGCAAATGACCGAAACGTCGTTAAACTACTACCAACCCGCGGCATCCCCAGGCTGACGTGATAAAAATAAGAAAAAGCAAAAAATAAAAACGGTATGTATATAAGCAAAAAGGGCACGGATGAAAACCCGAAAGGGCTCCGTGAGTAAAAACAGCAGGGCTACCGGCGAGTGTTCGTGAAAACCCGAAAGGGCGCGACCTCGTTTTTTTTTAAAAAAAGAGAGAATTAAAAGAATTAAAAAAAAGCAAAAAATAAAAACGGTATGTCCATAAGCAAAAAGGGCACGGATGAAAACCCGAAAGGGCTCTGTGAGTAAAAACAGCAGGGCTACCGGCGAGTGTTTGTGAAAACCCGAAAGGGCGCAACCTCGTTAAAAGACACTTGCAGGGTCCTCTCGACCTTGTAAGGAGAAATCACCCGCGTGAGATCCTTACGACTCACAAGGGAGCAACACACTTAGGGATCCTCACGATTCCTAAGAAGAAATCACACTTGCGAGATCCTCACGACTCGTAAGGAGAACTCTCTTATGGGACCCTCACGGCTTATAAGATTTGAAAATCTTAAGTTACAGAGACCTGAACCTGTTCTTAAGCAACCACCATAACCTCCGATATTGCCTTACAAGTGGTTCAATACTGACCCCTGCATACAATCCACGGGCGCGAACAAACATTTCCCTAAATAAGTCCCACCCGTGACTGGGGATATGTCCATATGGTGAACAACCCTTATAAGTCCTCTCGACTTATAAGGAGAAAACTCTTTTGTAAGATCCTTACGACTCACAGAGGGACATACACTTGGGAATCCTCACGATCCCTAAGGAGAAAACACACCTACGAGATCCTCACGACTTGTAGGGAGAAATACCTTTGTGAGACCCTTACGGCTCATGAAGTCAAAAGCCTTAGTCGACAGAATCCTAACCCTGTTTGCTAAGCCACCTTTGTTCGACATCAACAGAGGCAAGTGATGATTCGCTCCTGGCAATATTCCAGTTGTAGTGATGCTGATGCCTAAACCGGTATCAAATTTCAGGCCCTTTCACGGCAAATGATGATTCGCTTCTGGCAATATTCCAGCTGTAGCGATACTAATGTCGAAATTGGCGTCAGATTCCAAGTTCCACAATAAAAAAAATATAATAAAAAAAATCACCGAGCCATACATGCATACGAAATAGCCGAAATGATGGGGCAACTTGCAATAAAAATCAGCAAGTAAAAATGTATGCATGCAAAATAGCCGAAATGATTGGGCAACTCGCAATAAAAAACAGCGAGTAAAAATAAAATAAACAGCCGAAATGATTGGGCAACTCGCAATAAAAAGCAGCGAGTAAAAATAAAATAAATAGCCGAAATGATTGGGCACCGCGAAAAATAGCCGAAATGATTGGGCAATCGCGACCTTCGCGATATAAAAGCTGAAATGATAGAGCATCGCGGAAAGAAAATAATAAAAAAAAATGAATTAAATTGCTGCCCTACAGGTGAGATCACATCGATCCCTGTATAAAGAGAACCATACCTTCCCAACAGGATTCGCCAGAAAGCGAAGCCAAATCTCGACGGTTCATAGACAACCTAGAGACAATCTCGACATTTGTCGCAATATTGCAGACACGATGTCAACAAACGGAGCAAAAGAAGATCCCTAGCTTCAGGGTCTCGACGTCGATATCGACAACTTAGAGATCGCTAACGGTGTTTCTCCTCACTCCAACCAGATGCAGACATGACGTCAACAACCGACCTCAGAGTCGCAACAAAACGGAGCCATGGCATAGTCCCTAGTTTCAAATCTTAACGGCAATATCTACAGCCTAAGAATCAGCAACGGCGTTCCTTCGCGGCCCAGCAGGATGCAGATGCAACGTCAACGAAAGACCCCATGGTCTAAACAATGCGGAGTGACGGCAAAATCCTAGCTCCACCTCAGCATTCGTCTCGTTACAGCAGACGCAATGTCAACAACGGCGTTCCTTTGCAGTCCAGCAGGATGCAGATGCAACATCAACAAAAGACCCCATGGTCAGCAAAGCGGAGTGACGGCAAAATCCTAGCTCCATCTCGGCATTCGTCTCGATACAACAGACGAGATGTCACTACAGCGTCCTTCCCCCAACCGGATTTGGACACGCCAAAGCAAATGAAGCAAAGGCCAAATTCCTAGCTTCAAGGTCTTAACGGCAAATCATATAAAGCCTGAAAGACAACCGGAGATCGTCCCATACCAATGCGGAATGGTCACCACCTCGACGTTCGTCTCGATACAGCAGACGAGATGTCACCCTAGCGTTCTTCCTCCAACAGGATCCAGACGCGACAATTAAACAGCGGAGCCACGGCAAAGTCCCTAGTTCCAAATCTCGATGGTTCACCAGCAACTTAGAGACAACCGCGACATTCGTCTCGATATAGAGGACGCAATATCAGCAAATGAAGCGAAGGCCAAATTCCTAGCTTCAAGGTCTTAACGGCAAGTCATATAAAGCCTGAAAGACAACCGGAGATCGTCCCATACTAATGCGGAATAGTCACCACCTCGACGTTCGTCTCAATACAGCAGACAAGATGTCACCCTAGCGTTCTTCCTCCAACAGGGATCAGACGCGACAATCAAACAAACGGAGCCACGGCAAAATCCCAGCTCCACCTCGGCATTCATCTCTATACAGCAGACGAGATGTCAACCCAGCGTTCTTACTCTAGCAGGGATCAGACGCGACAATCAAACAAATGGAGCCACGGCAAAATCCTGGCTCCACCTTGACGTTCGTCTCGATACAGCAGACGAGTTGTCACCTCAGGGTTCTCCTTCCAGCAGGGATCAGACGCGACAATCAAACCAACGGAGCCACGGCAAAATCCCTAGTTCCATACCTCGACGGTTCACCAGCAACCTAGAGACAACCGCGACATTCGTCTCGATACAGCAGATGCAATGCCAGCAAACGAAGTAAAGGCCAAATTCCTAGCTTCAGGGTCTTGACGGCAACTCACATAAAACCTGAAAGACTATCGGAGATCATCCCACACCAGCGCGGAGTGGTTATGACTCATCGGGGCTCTCCAAAATGAGCCTAACCTCAAGTAAAAAGCGGCATGGCAAATTCCTAACGCTTGCACTTCCGACGGTCAAACTGCCTAGGAAGATTGCTTGAAGACATCTTGTCCAGCCCCCGAAGGGATCAGAGACACGGCAGTCGCAGGGCTACTCGAACAGCACGATTGCCTATCGAGGAATATATCAGCTGATGCGACGGTACGACGGCCAAAACCCTAAGTACCACAGACCCTAACGGACTTCTGTCATAAAGAGCAGAGGTTAACTGTGACTTTAGGATGTTCTTGCGAGAAATGCTCGATTCGTCTCGACTTGTGAAGAAATTGATGTCTTTGCGAGAACTGCTCGATGCGGCTCGACTCGTAAGATAAAGCCTTAGGCAGTAAGGATTAAAAAACTTGTTCCCTAAGCATTGGGACCCTGCAAGTTGGCCCAAAATGGTCTCTCGCATACTATCCACGGGTCTCACTCTCCAAACTCGAATCTCGACGAGGAGGGAAACAACCGCTTACGGGTCCTCTCAACTCGTAAGAGGGAAAAATTCTCTTATAAGATCCTTACGACTTATAAGAGAGAACGCACTTAGGAATCCTCACGATTCCTAAGGAGAAAATCCACCTACGAGATCCTCTCGATCCGTAGGGAGAAAAGTCTCTATGAGACCCTCACGGCTCATAGAGTTGAAAAGTCTTAGGCAGCAGATTTGAACCTGCGGCCTAAGCCATCGCTGCCTTTTGAAGAAGCCAATACAGGATGCTCGCTCTATCACCTATCAACCATGTTTACTAAAGCAGTATACTGATAATAAAAGAAAGAGGGAAGCGACAGAAAGGACATTCGATTTGCATTTGATCAAGCGTTCGAGACACATCCATTCATGTGTGTGCAAAAGACTCAGAATGAGAAATAAGACAAGCTGAAATAAAAATTTTCCATTCATATTTCAAAGGGCTTTTACAATCATAAAGAAATAAATAACAACATTATTGAAATGTTTATAACGGTATAACCTCGAACCCAAGACATGGATTAAGGAACTCGAAAGTAACCTTATCTAAGATTATCCAAGCCTGGCGAACCATCCTAGTGTGCTTTCTTTCGCGAGCACAAGAGTCGAGGTCCCCACGGATGTCCTCCTCCCTCCAATAAGCAGGAAGTATGGCAGACTGTTGGAAGGCCTGGTGCAGGAGATCGACAAGATTGTTTCGCCGTCTCTTCGAGATTAAGTTCATCAGGTACACCGAGTGCACCTTATCCTCGGCGGCATCCAACGCCCCAAGCGGCACGCCAGAACAAAATAGGGGAAGCGCTTCCCAGATGGCTCCCACGATAAGCTTCAGGAGAGAGGAACGCCGGGGAAGCAGTTGACCGTTATATGCATCGAAGCGGTTCATGATTTCAGCACACTCCGCATTTGTGAACTCTCGATTTTGAGAACGGCCAAGTCGGCGGATGTCCCCGTAAGAGATGATCTCGTCAAGATCGTATATGTGGGCATCCATTGTTTCTGTGAAAGAGAACCAACAAAATTATCAGAAAGACTGATTAAGCAAAGCGATATAATGCACCAAGGAATAAAATGCCATCTTTAAACTCCAAGATCAACGAAAAACTCCTAAGAGTTCTTTTATATGATTTGGAAGGAGCAAAGCTCCATTAATGAAATGAGAAAATACAAGGAAAATCTTTTAGAGAGCAAAGCTCTATTAATGGAACCCTAATAGGGTTATCCTTAGTTCTTCTTAGACCCTTTTAGAGCAAAGCTCTGCTAAGTGAAACCCTAAATGGGTCTTCTTTAGATCAGGGATCTATTGAGAGCGAGGCTCTTAAAATTGATTTAATTTAATCCAAATTAAGTTTTACGTAAAGTTCGAACTTTTAAAAGTGCTTAAACAAAATAGCAGGGCTCTGAATAAAATTCCTATGAAGAGATGAAAATCATCTAAGGGACTAAAGGTCCTATTTATAGGCATCAAATGCCCTTTCAACTTCCAAAAGTTCTCGCGACGGTTGGAATTCTGCCACCGCTGCACTCACGTTTGGGGGCCACGTAAGCACAACGGTGGGGGGGCATTTGTTTACCCCAATCAGAGCAAAGCTCTGTTCAAATTCCAAGGCAGGAAACGAAGCAACGCTTCTGTTTCCCCCAATCAGAGCAAACCTCTGTTTTGAAAATTAAAATTAAAATAAATGAAGCAACGCTTCAGATCCCCTGCGCTGCGCGCAGAGCGCCACGTGTCAAAATCAGACACGACAGCGCAGGGAGCGCAGCGCCCAAGGCAGCGCACTCAATCAAGAGCAAGGCTTTATTAAATGAAGCAACGCTTCAGCTGACTTGCGTTGCGCGCCACGTGGCGGCGCAGTTGCGCTGCGCCTTGCGCTGCGCGACACGTGTCAAGCGCTGGGGCGTTTGCGCCAAACAGAATTAAATTCCAGTAAGATCTTTCTGTTCTTGTTAAAACAAGAAGATTGTCTTCTGTAAAACAGAAGCCCTTGGATCAAAGATCCAACGGTGGGGAAAAATCCCCAAATCACTCAGAGAAAGATCTCTTTAACAAATTTAACAAATTTATGGGCACTATATAAAAGCCCCTAGACCTCAATTCAAAAGAGGGATCGACATCAAAAAAGCTTCAGAAAAACAACAAAAAGAGAGAGCTCTGAAGAATTTTGAAGAACTCAAGAAAAAAGGTAAAAAACATTTATGAAAAAGAAGAAGAAGTTCTTTTGAAATAGATCATTGATCTAAGAACAAGACCAATGATCTTCAATAAAAAGAAAAATAAATAATAACAGTGCCTTGCACTTTTTTTATGAACCACTGGTTCTCTGAAAATAAGAAAAACTTGTTTTCTTTGATCTAAAATTGATCAAAATATAAAACAGTGCCTTGCACTTGCAAAATTGGCACTGTTGCGCTCTTAGGTTGGCGCAAGCCACCAGAGAGCGCCACGTGTCAGCTCCAGAATCATTTGCGCCATGCGCTTTTAAAATAGAGCATTGTTCTCTGGAATTGGCGCAACTCATCAGAGCGCGCCACGTGGCTGCAGCGCAACAGCGCAGCGCACTGACACAGCGCACTGCGCTAACTGCGCTTGCGCTCACCAGAGTGTGACACGTGTCACCTCCATATGCGCTTGCGCTCATTAATTAGCGCAGAGCGCCTGACAGGCCACGTGGTATTCTGTCAGATTAATTGATGCAGTGCATCATTAAAAAGAAGGGCTGAGCCCAATTAAAAAGGCCTAACAGGCCTAGTAAATGCTATGCATTATTCTCAAAAAGGGCAGAGCCCAAACAAAAACAGATGCAATGCATCATTCTTTTTTTAAAAAGGGGCAGAGCACAAATAAAGGTCCAACAGAGACTAAGATTAATGTTATGCATTATTAGACAAGCGGCAGAGCCCAAGCAAAGGCCTAACAGGCCAACTACAAATAAAAATGTTGAACATCTTCAACTGGACTTAGCCCAATCATGGCCATAAGTCCTCAAATTAAATTGACTGAGCACGGCTGCTCTCTTAGATCAATTTACATCCGGTTCAAGGGTACCTCTCCGAACTCCTCTGACACCTGTCGTTGTAATCCTTCAACGACGTCAGAGAGGTGACGGGTCCTGACGGCCATACATAACATGGACCACCACGTCCCTAAACTGGAACATGGACCACCATGTCCCTAAACTGGCAATGGACCACCGTGTCCCTAAACTGGCAAAGGACCACTCTGTCCCTAAACTGGAACAACAGAGCCCAAACGCTCTTTTGTCGGATCTAAACCATCCCGTTAAGTTGATCTTAGTCTCAAACTGGACTAACGTATCCTTAACAAACGTTTAAATTGATCTTAGTCTCAAATAGGCTAACGTATCCTTAAACCCTCAAACAGACTTTAGTCCCAAATTGGACTACAGGTCTCCCAACCAACTTTGGTTCAAGGGTACATCTCTGAACTCCTCTGATATCTGTCGTTGTAATCCTTCAACGTCGTCAGAGAGGTGACGGGTCCCGACGGCCATACATTCAATGGACCACTATGTCCCTAAACTGGAACAATAGAGCCCAAATGCTCTTTTGTCGGATCTAAACGATCCAGTTAAGTCGATCTTAGTCTCAAATCGGACTAACGCATCCTTAACAAACGTTTAAGTCGATCTTAGCCTCAAACATGGCTAACGTATCCTTAAACTAAAACACCAAACCCAAATCTAAGTAAATACGGATTTGGACTAATCCACATCCTGCGGACGACGACATAACTTAGTCTCCGTATACAATCCACGGGCAACCACAAACAAAACAAACACACACGACACGAAGTGAAATTTCTGGAGAAGGAGAAAGTGGTTACCGCGATGCGGTAGCGTAATTAACTGCAGGGGTTTGCGCCTGCAGGGAAGAGCGTCCCTACAATCAAAAACACCTCAAGCGAGGGGGAATCTGACGAAGTCTGTTACATCGGCCGCATCCATCTAAACCTCCGATACACGGTGCCATAAATCAACTTGGCGTCTTCGGAGAGGTGGACGGATAAAACCAAATAGCATCTGCCCCGAATCTCAGGCCAGACGTCCCCACGTCGTCTTGGCCGCCGTTCGGAGGGGAACAACTATATGAACATATCCCTAGTCATAGATGGGACTCGGTTAAGGAAATGTTTATTCGCGCCCGTGGATTGTTTACAAGGGCCAGTATTGAGCCGCTTGTAGGGCAATATCGAAGGTTGTGGGGGGGTTTGCTTAAGAACAGGTTCAGGTCTCTGTAACTTAAGACTTTCAAATCTTATGAGCCGTGAGGGTCCCATAAAAGAGTTCTCCTTACGAGACGTGAGGATCTCGCAAGTGTATTTTCTCCTTAGGAATCGTGGGGATCCCTAAGTGTGTTGCTCCCTTGTGAGTCGTAAGGATCTCACGCGGGTGGTTTCTCCTTACAAGGTCGAGAGGACCCTGCAAGTGTCCTTTAACGAGGTTACGCTCTTTCAGGTTTTCACAAACACTCGCCGGTAGCCCTGCTGTTTTTACTCACGGAGCCTTTTCGGGTTTTCATCCCTGCCCACTTTGCTTATGGACATACCGTTTTTTATTTATTTATTTATTATATTTTTTTATTCTTTTTTTTTATCTCGTCAGCCTGAAGATGCTACGGTAGTAGTTTAAAGACGTTTCGGTCGTCAGCTAGCTTTAGGACGTAGTGGTCCGTTATTAGTTTAAGGACGTTTCGGTCCCTCATTGAAGAAGGCCGTCTACTACTTATAGAGTTTGGGCTTAGGAAGATAGCGAGCGGACATTGTCGTCGTCATCTATCATTGACCTAGGCCGTGACTCATTAGGCGTAGTATTTCTTTAGGAAGCGACCGTTTATCGGTCTGAAAGGCCTTTCACCGTGCATATCCATAAGTAGGTAGGCTCCATCCTGGTAGACCTTGTCTATGATGTACGAGCCTTCATAGTTTGGCTCGAATTTTCCCCGCTTGGCGCGATTGGGGATCATAGGTCTTTTGACCACTAGCACGAGTTCGCCTTGGCGGAATGTCCTCGGCCGGGTCAATCTTTCATGTGAGCGCGTCATCTTTGCTTTATAAACCTCCAGATTTTGTTGCGCTATGAGCCGGGTTTCATCAAGGGCATCAAGCTCCTCGAGCCGAAAGTGAGCATTTTCTTCGTCCGTCAGCTCGTAGTGGACTGCCACTCGTAGAGAGGGTAACTCTATCTCGAGGGGGGTACTACTTCTGTACCGAATACCAATGCGTACGGCGTTGTGTTCGTGGCCGTTTTGAACGTAGTTCAATACACCCAGAGAGCTTCTTGCAGTTTCTCATGCCAGTCCTTCTTATTTCGGGACACCGTCTTCTTCACGATCTTCGTCAAGGTTTTGTTGAAAGTCTCAGCGAGACCGTTAGCTCGGGGATTATAAACTGAGGAATATCTCCTGTCTATGTTGTGTTGTTGCGCGAAGCGGATGATCTTGTGGCTTCTGTAGGCTGGCCCGTTATCGGAGATGATCCGTCGCGGAGTTCCAAACCGATAAATGACGTGCGTCGAAGAAATAGAGGATGTTCTCCGACTTCACTTCCCTCAGCGGTACTGCTTCTGCCCATTTGGAGAAGTAATCAATGGCCGCTAGGATGAAACGATGTCCCCTGGACGATGCTGGTTCGATAGGGCCGACTATGTCAGTTCCCCACATTTCAAATGGCCAGCTAGCCACTGTTGGGTATAGAGGATTTGGGTGCTGATGGATAAATTCCCCATGAATCTGGCATGAGTGGCATTGCTTCGCATATTCGAGGCAGTCCTGGATCATCGTGGGCCAATAGTAGCCCATTCGTTTAATCTTCAACTTCATCTTCGGGCCTGCCTGGTGAGAACCGCAGAGTCCGTCGTGAACTTCCTGAACGACTCTTTTTGCTTCATCAGGTCCCAGGCATCTCAACCATAGACAATCAAATGACCTCTTGTACAGAGTATTATTGACGAAGGCGAAAGACAGAGCTCGTTTCATAAGCTGATGTCTTGAGGACACATCTTCAGGCATTCGACGGGATTTGAAGTAGTCTATAAAGACTTCTTTCCAATCATCAGCCTTTTCCTGGTCTTTTATTTGCATAGCCATTTGCTCAGACACTCCCTTTTCCTCAGATGATTCCGGAGATATTTTTGCTAGAGTGAGGACTCGACGGCTTTGTACCACGATTCTGACGTCATCGAGGTTCTCATCAGCCAGTTCTTTAGCGAGCTTAGCTAACACGTCTGCCTTGCTATTTTCGATGGCTTTGTACTACGATTCATGAGGGACAAATCCGGACCGCGCAATTCCCGATCACATGACCCTTTGATCCCACGTTGTCGTTGTTGAATCCTTTTTCTGCTCTTTGACTTATTTCTGCCTCTGCTTCGGGCCTTTTACACAGCAAGTTGACAGGGAGGAGCACTTTCGTCTTTTGCGGTCTGTTGAAGAAGACGTTGCGTCCTGGCTTTCTTGTAGATGGCCATTTCGCGATTATGGTCGTCCCGAGCTTTCTGACCCGCTTTCCTGATAGGCTTGTCCATTCGCTCTTCAAATGACGGACTCGGCACTTTGATTGCGGGATCTAGTTTTGATAAGGGGTCGGCGTTTTCTGACAGGGCATCCTCTTCTTCATCGAAGTTATATATGGCGTAGTTACCGTGGACTCGTTCCCGTTTCCCGGATCTCACATATCCAAGCCCAAGTGTTTCCATTTTCCCGTTGGACAACTTGCGCTGAGTCCCAGGGACATCCCAAATCCTGTTGTAGAACCGAGCTTGTCGAATAGTCTGTTTTAAGGGTACCCCTTGGCGCTTCAATAACCTTTTTAGTTCATTCGTATAATATCTGGGCAAACGAATGGGTTGGAGCCTGTCAAGTGTAGAATCCGCGCCGTGCCAGATTTCTTTCTCCAGGTGCGCCTTCGAGATTTGCCTTAGACGACGGATTAGAGAGTGGTGCCGCCTGAGCAAGCATCTCCTGCAGCTTTTCACGTTGCAGTTGAAATTTTGTTAAGGACCGAGTTTGAGGTCGGTGACTAGTAGAAGCTTGAACTTCGTCTTTGGAATTCACCACATAGACTATGTGAACTACCATGCCCCCAGGCTTGGGGTGTTTGGAGTTTTTGGCCTCTGGAGTTTGCTTCGGGCACTTGAGCTTTATTGGGCCTCCTTTTTTTGTGAAAAGCCGCTTTGGTTTTAGGAGGATCCACTGTATCAGGATCCGTCTTAGGGTGAATCCCCTTCACCTGCTTCCACACCTTATATATAGATGAGGAAAGTTGTCTCAGGGAGCGAACTTGTTTCTGCTCTCGTGGGATCTTCATGGGCTGCGGAGACTTCTTCAATATTATGGTAGGAGAATTTTGTCTGACCCTTCGCAATAGTTTGAAACTGTTCCCAGTTGGAACAACAACATTCACCACTGGGGTTGAAACTGGACCATGCGGAGAACTGCCCCCAGCTCATTTTGTATGATGCCGATATCGACGTTGACCGTTTCTTACGGCCGGGATTTGATTAGCCTCAGGATTTTGCCGAGCCTGCCCCCTGTTTCCTTTGAGAGCTTAAATATTCTGCCCCCTGCGTTAACCTTAGTCCTTGGAAGGTGCGAGTCGTTTGAGAACTGATTCCATTGGCAGAGCTACAGCTTAAGGAACCAGCCTGTGGAAGACAGACTTCCAAGGGGCTTCCTCTAACGGCGTTGAGGTACTGGGGGTGGGAGGTGGGAGTATCGACCTAAAGAGAAGCCCGTTGATTTCTTAAAGAGCCGGATTGCAGAGGTTTGAGCCTGCAAGTGGCCTGTACTTGACTCCACCAGATATGACAGAGCCTGTGTTGGTGAGGTGGGAACAAACGCCATTCTTCATAGAGACGAAGCGCCGACTTCAGTATCCACTCCCCTAAGGTCAACCAAAAACATACACACCGCGATTATCTGATCACGGGAAAAAACACGACACACGAAGTATGGAGTGGAAAGAGCAAAAGGTCCCACCGGGCGTGCCAGAATCTGTTCCCCTCCGAAAGACGGCCAAGACGACGCGGGGACGTCTTGCCTGAGATTCGGGACAGATGCTAATTGGTGCTATCCGTCCACCTCTCCGAAGATGCCAAGTTGATTTATGGCACCATGTATCGAAGGTTTAAACGGATGCGTCCGATGTAGCAGATTTCGTCAGATTCCTCCTCGCTTGAGGGGTTTTTGATTGCGGGGACGCTCTTCCCTGCAGGCGCAAACCCCTGCAGTTAATTATGCTACCGCATCGCGGCAACAACTTTCTCCTTCTCCAGATGATCACTTCGTGTCGTGGGTGTTTGGTTGCCCATGGATTGTATACGGAGACTAAGTTATGTTGTCGCCCGTAGGGCGTGGACTAGTCCAAATCTGTATCTTTCTTAGATTTGGGTTTGGGGGTTGGGTTTAAGGATACGTTAGCCTCATTTAAGATTAAGATCAACTTAAACATTTGTTAAGGATACGTTAGTCTAATTTTAGACTAAGATCAACTTAACGGGATCGTTTAGATCCAACAAAAGAGCAATTAGGGGAGCCCTGTTTGTTTAGTTTAGTGACATTGCGGTCAATAGGTAGTTTAAGAACATTGCGGTCCAATGTTAGTTTTAAGACATTGCGGTCGAGGTTAAAGACGTCATAGTCCATTGTTATTTTTAAGACATCCCGGTCAAGGTTAAGGACATCATAGTCCAAGGATTTAAGGACTCCACAGTCCGGCGTTAGTTTTAAGACATCACGGTCAAGGTTAAGGACCTCATAGTCCGTTGTTAGTTTTAAGACATCCTGGTCAAGGTTAAGAACATCATAGTCCGTTGTTAATTTTAAGACATCCCGGTCAAGGTTAAGGACATCATAGTCCATGAGTTTAAGGACCCCACAGTCCGTATTAATGTGTGGTTGTCGGGACCCGTCGCCTCTTTGAAGACGTTGAGAAATTACAACGACAGTATCAAAGGAGTGAAGAGATGTACCCTTGAACCAAAGTAGATTAAGTGATCTGTAGTCCAATTTGGAACCAAGACCAATTAATTATATTATGAGCCCATTAGCTCAGTTAAGTCTGAATTGAGGACTTATGGCCAACTTGGGCTAAGTCCAACTAAGTTTGACCCTTCATTGAACTATCTGACATTTGTCTGGTTTTAGTCCACATTGTTTCCATCTTTGAATTCCTAAATTTTGAGATTCAATTGAAGGAGAGGCTTTGCCTCTTAGAAAAATTAGCCAATTGGGCTAAAGT
This sequence comes from Agapanthus africanus, assembly GCA_030015575.1. Lineage (NCBI taxonomy): Eukaryota > Viridiplantae > Streptophyta > Magnoliopsida > Asparagales > Amaryllidaceae > Agapanthus > Agapanthus africanus. The sequence continues at coordinate 372,663,375 of JASDDO010000006.1, forward strand.
TAGTGTTAAACACTAAAGACCAACAGTGTTGAACACTGGAGATAAGATTATCAGATTAGTGTTAAACACTAGAAATTGTGATTCTCGAATTAGTGTTAAACACTAATAAATAACAGTGTTAAACACTGGCAACCAAATTATCAGTTTGGTGTTAAACATTAACAGAGAGGAGATCACGTGGGAGCACGTGATGGCATCAAAAAGGTGGGGCCAGATCCCCTTCATTTTGTTCTACAGATAAGTGTTTAACACTCTTTATTCTGACAGCCATCACGTGTGGGCACGTGATGGGGGCTCATGCTCTGGTCTATTAGAATGCTCATTAGGGGGTCACGTGGTGACACGTGAGGGCGCCCCAGAACTTCTTTTCTTTTGCTTTTTCTTTGTGTGCTTCAGGGGTCATATGGGGCACGTGAGGCGTTGCCTCAAAGTTCTTTTCTGTGGATCTTTGCTGGGATCACGTGGTAGCACGTGACTCTGGTTCTTTGCTTTTTTAAAGATCTGTTCATCTTTTAAGAATTAAATTATTCATAAGGTTAAACCCTAGCAATAACTTTAAAGGAATTAAATTCCTACTTTCTTTTGAAGAATTATATTCTTAGATAGGGTTAAACCCTAATTTCTGCCCTAGGTAAATTCTTGCCCTAGCTTTAATTTTAATTTATGCCCTAGGTAAATTCTTTTCTTGCCCTAGTTTAATCTAGTTTAGAATTTTATTAACTTGCCGTAGAACTTTCATCTCTTTTCAAAACTTCAAATAAAAATCATGTCTTTTGTAGATCCCTCAATGAGCGAGTAGTTTCCTCGCTTGTTAGGGTTAGAAATAGGGAAGGGTTTGAGAGATGAAGATCTCTCATATCTTTTCTTTGCCAATCTATTATGAACATTAGGACTCCATGCATACTTTCTTCTTCCGCTCCCTACGGCACTCTACCCTCGAGGTAACGGTGATCCGTAGTATAAAAGACCGGAGTTGTAAGTTTTCCATGGAGGTTAGGGTAAAGATTAAGAAAGGAAGGATAAGGATCTAGAGAAAGAAACATCTTCCCAATCATCCTAATCCCCTTTGTTAATATTTACCATAACCCCTAATATGATATCTAAATTAAGGCATTGAAAAAAGGTGTAGATCTTTATTTACCAAACTTTACCTAAACCTAATCCTAGCAAGTTTTTAATCCTAGTATAACACAACTTCGTTTTTAGATCTAATTAAAAGACCAAACACCATTTGGATTAGCTCGTAAGAACATTAAGGAAAATTACAACATCCCTGTGGACCGACCCGTATTCACCGGCTAGCTTCATGCGATGCCGTTCTTGATTGCGGTAAAATTATTTTTGATCGTTTAAAAACTATCTAATCAAATGGCGCCGTTGCCGGGGATGGCGTAAAATTTCCTTTTTGTAATTTCGGGTTATTATAAATTATAAAAAATCATAAAAATTTGAAAAATTCAAAAATATAAAAATTCTATTATTTTTTATTGTTTGAAGGGTTTCTTTTGTGAATCTTTGCAGGATTGACGGATCTGAAACAACACAGAAGGCGAATCAGAAAAGGGTACATCAGAATAGAGGTAGATTGCCACAAAAGAGCCGTACCAATTTTTTTAGAACTTGATCTCTCCATCCAACCGCGAAACCGCGGCCAGGAGGTGGTGTTTGCGGCGGAACCGCGGTCTCCCTGACGCATCATCGCGAAATTTTTGCACGGTTTGTTTCCTCATTCTCCCCTGTGCGAATCCCCATATATCTTTTGCCAAATTTTCTGCAGGATTCTTTGCGCTAAAAATCTTCTTCCCCCTTCCAATAATTGATTTTCTGCAGGATTCTTTGCACCGCGCTAAAAATTAATTGATTGCAAGTGATTTACTGCTTTGCATATCTTAATCGGACTTTAAGGGGCTATTGACCAATTCAGATTGGGTGGGGATTTCATCACCCTTCCCAGGACCCCAAAAATCACTTAAAGCATTTGCATTGACCACTCTTAATTAAAAAATACTAGACTCAGCCCTAAGGACATCGCGCTCAATAGGACAGAGGACTAGTATAGGCATCAGCCGTTTATCCTAACCTGACTTTGCGGTGCCTAGGCAAGTGTGTCAAGGCTAGTGGTTTTTAATTAGGCCCACTACTGTGGTTCCTTCCCACTTACCTGGCACTTACCTGGCCGCAATTGGCGGTGAAGAGGCGGTTTGAGGTCCTATTTCTAGCCCTTTGGAACAGTTAAGAGCTGTCTAGCTGACCTAGGTGACCCTAGATCTAGGCCTGATTGTGCATTTGTGGTTGATCGCATTTGTGTCACAAGTCTCTTTTCAAAAATCTTTTTGCAAAAGCTCACATAAAAAAAAAGGAAAAATCTTTTCAAAACTTGCAACTTGTCGTTAAAGAAATCTTGCACCTCACGTACACCACTTCTTCTCATTGACGTTTTCTTACCTCCACATTCTGTCTTTCATCATTTGACTACACTACCCCTTTTAGTGTATGTCCGGTTGGAATAGGGACACTAGCGCTCGATTAGTCCGTGTTTCGTTGGTACCGACCGACGAACCTTTCGACTCCGAAGTCGAAATCCTTTCCACTTCTTCACTTTCACCTGCAAATTCTTCTTCCGAAGGTATGTCGGGATACAATCCTAACAACACCTTACCGACGGGACTGATTCCACCTCCGTTAGGTGCGAATAACCTGAATCACCCGCCTGTTGAAGCGCCCACACGAGTCGTGCTCCAGGATCTCTTCTACCATGTCCGCACCTCTTTACCTACCTGTCTTTCACCCCCACCGGCAAATGGGGACAATTTTGAGATCAAACCCCATTTCATCAATATGCTGCCTAAGTTTCATGGTTTGGAATCCGAAGATGCATATATTTTTATCAATAAATTCCAAAACGTTTGCGCTATGATGAAAACGACCCAATTAAGTGATGACGCTATAAGGCTAAGGATCATTCCTTTCAGCTTATGTGACCTAGCCGAGAAGTGGCTATACAGCACCGCATCATATTCAATTAGAAATTGGGACGAGTTTGTGAAAGCTTTTCTTAAAAAGTTCTATCCTCATCACAAAACTGCTAGAATCCGTAATGAGATTATACAATTTTCACAGCTTCCTTCCGCACCATTTTGGAAGTGTTTTGAAAGATTCAAAGACCTACTCGTTCAATGCCCTCACTATGGGATCGAAAGTTGGCAACTATGCCAAACATTATACGAGGGATTGAACCCGGCAACGAAGCAGTTGCTAGAAACCATTTGTCAAGGTCACTTTGTATCCAAGTCTAGTGAGGAAGCATGGCAGTTTCTTGAGGACCTTAGTGAACAAACAATTCAGTGGGAGAGCACCAAGACCACATCATCATCTTCTTCTATTGGTCAACCTAGGGCAGGCATACATCAAGTAGAGATGTCGATTGCTATGAAGGCCGAGATGGCCGCTCTTACGAAAAAGCTAGAAGCGATTGAGACCAAAATCTCATCGCCTTCTCCTGCCCCCGTTATGCCTCCACGAACTGTTTGTGCTTGTTGTTCGGATCCATCACATCTCACCGAAGAGTGTCCTTACACTGCATCTACTCAAGGACAGGATCAAGTCAATGCTGTCTTTCAGCAACGACAAAGAAACGATCCATACTCTTCGACATACAATCCGGGTTGGAAGAGTCACCCAAATTTCGCTTGGAACCAAAATCAACAATTCCAAGAAAATAACAATTTTCAAAGGCCTCCTCCTCCACAACAACAAGCACCTCCACAAACTCAATTTCAACAACCTTTCCAACAGCAACCTTACCCTAATCAAGTGAACAATTTTGTGCCTAACACTTCTTACCCGCCAAACAATTTTGTTCAACCTAATAATGACAAGGTTAGCTCGCTCGAAAGAAGTCTAGAGGCGTTCCTAAAGCGATCTACACAATCTACAGCAAGATTAGAGACATCTATTCAATCTTTGGTGCAAAACAGCGTCTCACACGATCAAAGCATCAAATCTATTGAGACACAAATTGCACAACTCAATGCTGCGTTGAAAGAGCGCGAAAAAGTAAAGCTTCCGTCTCAACCACTGCCAAATCCCAGTCACGCACATGTTGCATATGAACAGCAAAATCATAACGTAAATGCTGTGACCACGTTGAGATCCGGAAAAGTGTTGCAAAACAATGTGGGAATTAACCATGACACCCCTGCCGGTGGTCCTTCTTCATCTTCTTCACCTTCTTCTTCTTCTTCTTCTTCGTCGGAGCCTATTCTCCATCCCTCACACGGCTCTACTTCTTCTAGCTCGAACGGACCCACTTCTCACAACACGAACACATCTACACGGGGTTCCGTTCCAACTCAACAATCTGATCCGCAAAAATTGGACCCAACAACCTTTCAAAATGTTCCTTTTCCAAATCGGTTGAGATCCAATAAACCAACTCCACAGATGGAGAAGATTGTAGAGTTGTTCAAACAGGTTAGCATAAATATCCCTCTTTTGGATGCAATCCAACAAGTTCCTTCATATGCAAAAATCTTAAAGGACTTATGCACCAAAAAGAGGAAGTCACAAGTACCAAAGAAAGTTTTTGTGACTAGTGCTATTAGTGATGCTCTTATCAATTCTTTACCCCCAAAGTACAAGGACCCCGGTTGTCCTACTATTTCGATCACAATTGGGGACAAGAACATCAATAGAGCACTATTAGATCTTGGTGCTAGTGTCGATTTACTACCTTATTCGGTGTACGAACAATTAGGCGTTGGAGAGCTTAAGCCCACTCATTGTACTCTCCAAATGGCCGACCGATCAACCACCCATCCTAAGGGAGAATTGGAGGATGTGTTAATTAGAGTAGGGGATTTCATTTTCCCCATTGACTTTATTGTTATGGATACACAACCTGTCGTTAACCCCCTGAGTCAAATTCCGGTGATACTTGGTCGACCATTCCTCGCGACTTCTAACGCAGTGATCAATTGTCGTAATGGTTCAATGAATCTATCTTTTGGCAATATGACAATTGAACTCAACATTTTCAAGTTGGGAAGTCAGCCTTGCGAGCCTAATGCTAGCGTACTTGATGTTTGCTCGATCAATAAGATCGCGGAGGAGGACTGTGAGTTCGAAAATTATATGTTCGATTACAGCAGTGTTGACGCCACTAGTGCGTTCCTCCTAGAATCCGACACAGCTTTCACGACGGACAAAGATTATGAGTGTTTCACCTTTGTCGACGATTTTGAAGACTCTCCACCCGAGTTTGAGTCTTTTGCTTTTTTGGACGAGTTAGTTGAACCATCCGACTCGGTTGCGTACACTCGATTTGAACCTTTGATGGAATCCTTCGAGTTTGAAATAGTTACTCTGTAACAACTCCAATTATTGTATACCAAAATTTGATTTAAAATTGAAGTATACTTGGAGTATTAATGTTGCTGATAACACTTTAAGTATCTATCTCTTTACAATAATTACAAGAAAGAGCTTGTAGCTCATTGGTAATACCTTGCACTGCTGAACTAAGCCACCAGAGTTCGAATCCCATACCCCACATTATTTTTATTATTGATTTTTTAAAAAACCTTTAGAATACCAAGAGTTTACACGTGCATATCTCACAGAAACCCCACTACACCCAAAGATGTAACACTTGCAGAGGGTAGATGAACCGCCGGGGGAGATCCAGGTCACCGGACTCGGTCGGGAATCGGCCAACTCGGCCTTGACTCGGCCGACTCAGTGATCCGACCGAGTCACCCCCGATTCGGCCGATTCCGGCGAGGGTCACAACATGAAAGTTGTGTCTTTTGGTATTCCCTACGCACCTGCAAAGTTTCAGCCTCATACCACTTCCAGAGCTCTTTAAAACCCCCAATTACTCCACTTTTAATATATTTTTATTACATTTTATCACATTTTTATTTTTTAACTTTTCATCTACCCTAACCCTAACCCTAGCCTAGCCCTATATAAAGGCCCCTACCCTCTACCTTTTCCCCTCACAACTCTAAGCATACTCTCTAAAACTCTTGAGAACTTGGTGCAAAGAGCGAGAAGCGAAGCGCTGCCGAAACCGACGACGGATTCCGGCGACCGGATCAAGACCGACGTGACGTTTCCAACGAATCGGCAACCACCACACCTTTTAGAACGCTTAGCTTGTCCAAACCCGTAAGTCCCAACCTTCTATCTTTCTTTTCTATAATTGTAAAATACGACTTTTTGGAACCGACGGAAATCGGACAAACCGATTCCCGATCCGGTTTTTCTTTAAAATTCCACTTGTCACCTAATACATATTATCAACCCTATTGCATGTTGACTATTAATCACCCTTAAATCAAATTTAATCACACTTTTCCACATGAAATGATAATTTCTTTACAAAACCGTATTTCTTGCATAAAAATACCATCAAGTTCAATTTTAATGTTCTAATTAGATCCCTCACTCTTAATCATGTTTATTTTGATAACAAAACTTGTTTCATTCAATTTGGATGAAATTTCACACATGAAATGATAACGTTTATGAATACCGTATTCTTGCACCTTAATACCCTTAAGTTTAACATAGCTTATTTCACCTTGAAACTTCACCAAAACTTAATATAAGTCACGGGGTAATGACCTACCCTTACACACACTCATTATAACCCTAATTGATAAATAACAAAAATACAGAATACGATATTATAGGACTTTTTCACTAAAATACCATAACCTTTATAACTTTTAGTTTAACCTTTAAATTGTAAACTTTTCTAAATAAAACTTATATAAAATGAAAGCACGATTGGTCATGGACATCGATCGTTTATCTAAACTGTCTTGTGGGTCTAGGCAAGTGTGTCTAAGGCTAGTGGTTTTTAATTAGGCCCACGACTATGGTTCCTTCCCACTTACCTGGCACTTACCTGGCTGCATTCGACGGTGAAGAGGCGATTTGAGGCTTCTAATGACTCATCGTTTAGACCATAGAATATAGGTTAGATGGTCTAGGAAACCCTAACAACTAAAATATGGAGAACTATATACTTTTACAAATAAATACCCTATATTTAGAAAACCTTTTCCCTAAATTAAAAGTATTTATAAAAACCTGAGCAAAGTGCCATTACAACCCATCTTTGGGGAACCTGTTAGGGATAGCACGGTTCATCGTGCACCCGCAGGCTAGTAGTGCGAGATTCAGACCTCCGCAGGGAGCATTCGGTTTCGAAAGGTTTAAAATACGATATTTAAAGAAAGTGATATTTTTGTAAATAAAATATTCATTTAAAATTTATTTATGTGTTTAATTATATATAATTATCATTTAAACATTTATTTTGTTATAATATAAAATTTTCACTTTTTCCTAAAATTCAAAGATTAAAAGTTACATTAAAATAACACGAATTTCAAATAAACAATTAATACTTTTATTAGGATATATTCACTAGAATAACACAAATAAAATTCACATTCATTATAACAATAAAGACGATTATTAAATACTTGAGGTGTATTTGGAAAACTATACAAAAGTATTTTTACATAAAACCCCCTCAAGTTTCACAAATTACAATAAGGCCCCTAGCTAATATTGAACTTCAAATTATATTTCTTTTAGTCGGACTCGGGTTAGAGTCTGACTAATTCTGACTTGAATATATTTCAAGTCAATCTATATTTCAATTATATTCCAACACAACTTGAATACATGAATCCCAGAATCAGTTAACAATCTGTCTGACTGAACCGAACCATGGATATTCTTTTTACAAGTTTCCAGTATTCCATTTACATGACTCTACGGTTATAACCGTTTCCTGATATCATGGTTTCGGTAAGTCAATCAGTTAATCAAGTTAATCAAGCAATCATTACAAGTTTACAAGATAACAATACAAACATGACATCGCGGGGTTTAAAGGGGTAGATTGGTACGGAAGATGTTAAAAGTGGAATGAGGTGGTCAGATTAAGACACCTAACCTATATTCCGTTGCTGTTGTACCGTGGCATAAACGGTTCCTTGTACTATACGTGTCCTTAGTCTCTGGCATATAGAGACTCCCCTCGTATACACTGGCATCCTCCTGTACCAAGCTACAAACAATTACGTTAAACAATATTTCATAATATTCTACAATACAATACTTTAGAAAATACTATACTCTGTCACTCTCATTCTTCATTCTTCTTTGGGACTTACCGAGCGACCTGTTCGCTGACGACATTCTATTTCTCTCTTCTTTGAATGTCGTCAAGTGCGTTGGACCAAGTTGAGACCGAGCCCACAAGTGAAGATTTGGAGCAGTTCCAGGAAGACCCAGAGCTCTAGACATTGTATCTTGTTCTTTCCAGTATTTCCTTTTATTGTTATGCCACTGTTTAGGCATTGCTTTTTCATTTCAGATGTATTTTCATTTCATGCATTGTATAAAGAATGTTATTAATAAAAGTTGCTGTTATTTCTATTATTCATCTCTTGTGATTCATTTTATATTGCTTAGTTACGCTTAGCGTATGTACTTCTGAGTACATACGTAGCGGGCCTTGTCACGTCCACTTCGCCGTACACTAGGAAGCGGGGCGTGACAGGTTTTGTTGGTGGCCCATGCAGGTCAGAGCTGTATGAATCCCTGTCATGCAGTTCTGGTCTGCGTGAACAACCTAAGCAATATAACACAAGAAACAGCAACTAAAACATTATTTACAATTCATGTTCTTTGAATCTTACAAGTCTTTATTCCTTGAATCTTATCATTTCATTTGAATCTGTCTTAATCCAAATTTTCTTCAGGATTATGGATTCCCCAAATAATTCCCCGAACAACACCAGCACCAATGTCAACAATACCCCTTCAGCACTACCTCTCACTCCAGTTGTTCCCGCACCATCCACTGAGCAAACCATGTTATTCGATGCGATCCGCAGTCTGCTAGAGGGACAACAACAACTTTTGAGCCGTCCTGAGACAGATGCACCGGGAATAAAACAGTTCAGAGCTTTACACCCAAAGCAATTCTCGGGTAAAGGAAGCCCTCTCGAAGCAGAAGAATGGGCGCAAAGTATTGAAGATGATCTGGCAGCAGGTCAAGTGCCAGATAATGCTTGGGTCCGTGTAGCGAAGCTACAGCTCACGGACAACGCTCGAAATTGGTGGAAGGCGGAAGAAACCCGCCTGGCCCAGCCGATTGAATGGAAAACATTTCGCGAGAAGTTCGACGCGAAATATTTCCCTGTGACCGCCAGGTTCGCTATGGAACAGCAATTTATTCACCTACAGCAAGGATCAATATGGGAGAAATCTGTAGATGAATATGATGCTGAGTTTACTATGTTGAGCCGGTAAGATCTGTCACAGTAGTTCAATTTTTATATACTACACAGCTAACACAATCTTTAAACAGATTCGCGGCACACCTGATACCGACGGACGAGATCAGAGCCCGTCGTTTTCAGCAAGGTTTGGACACCGAGATCAAGGCTGCTCTAGCCACCGGGAAGTTTTTGACTCATGAGGAAGCCCTTGAAGCTGCCCGCAGTTACGAGGCAGTGATAAAAGAGAGGGGAAGACCTCACTCTGTAGGAGTCAAGCGTCCTGCCAACCAGATGGCAGGTGGAGCCACGTCCAGACCACCCTTCGTGCCGAGGCGACCCGGAGTACCAACTCATCGTCCTAGCCCAGCTTTTTGCAACTACTGCAAGAGATCTGGGCATATGGTGAAGGATTGCCGTCGAGCCAACCGCCTTTGTTTGATCTGCGGTTCAGCCACTCATGACATTGGATCTTGTCCTCAAAGGCAGAACTCAGTTGCTGCAAACCGGCCAGCAAACAACTATCAGCAGCGACCAGCTCTTCCAGCACCTGCTACCAGACTTGCACTGCCTGCCCCACCTAGAGGACCACAAGCTGCACCACCTCCTCGACAGTTCCATCAAGCCCAAAGGAACGTTCAGAGGAATGCTCCTCAGGCCAGGAGGAATGTGCCGAAGCGCCAGGCTTTCATGATGTCTGTTGAAGAAGCTGAGGCCACTGGCCAAGTCATTACTGGTAAATTTCCTTCCTAAATTTATCTTCTAGTTTTGGTTACCTACACACTTTCCCTATACCTAAAACCTATCCCATATACCTTAGGTACAATTCTAGTAGCTTCACTACCTGCACTTGCACTGTTTGATACTGGAGCATCCCACTGCTTTATGTCGCAACGGTTTGTCCGAACCCATGCGATTCCAGTCTCACCGCTTGTATCCTGCTGGAACGTCAGTTCTGGAAATGGTGTTCTAAAGGCAACTATGGGATACAGCATGTGTCCGGTCATCGTCTGCAGTCGAGAATTTTACGCTGACTTCAAGGTACTGGACATACCGAACTTTGATGTGGTTCTAGGAATGGACTGGCTTGGAACCTTTTATGCTACCATCGACTGTCGTCAAAGGAGGGTAGTATTTGAGATCCCAGATCATCCGATCTTTTACTTCAAGAGTGGAGACCGTACATTGGAGCCAAGCATTTACAAAGCAAAGCCAAAGGAAGCAATAGTTGCAGCAGCTCATGCAGAAGAAGAAGCAAGACCGGAGGTAGTTCGAGAGTTCGATGACGTATTCCCTGACGATATATCAGGTTTGCCTCCTGATCGAGCTCTTGAATTCAGTATTGACTTAGTACCAGGAGCACAACCAGTAATCAAAACACCATATAGACTAAGTCCAGAAGGTTTGAAGGAAGTACGAACACAGTTGGACGAATTACTGGCGAAAGGATGGATTCGTCCCAGCACTTCAAGTTGGGGAGCACCTGTGCTACTGGTGAAGAAGAAGGAAGGTTCATATAGGATGTGCATCGACTATAGAGCCTTGAACGAAGTTACTATTAAGAACAAATATCCACTTCCGCGCATCGACGATTTATTCGATCAGCTAAGTGGATCTTGTGTCTTCTCTAAACTAGATCTTCGTTCAGGTTATCATCAAGTGAAGGTCAAGGAAGCTGATATTCACAAAACAGCTTTCTGAACTCGTTATGGACATTATGAATTTTTAGTAATGCCATTCGGAGTGACCAATGCACCAGCAATCTTTATGAATCTTATGAACCAAGTTTTTCGGGAGTATTTAGACAGGTTCGTTGTCATCTTCTTCGACGACATCCTGGTATATTCTAAGAATCGGAAAGAGCATGCGGAGCACTTACGAATTGTCCTGGAAACCCTTCGACAACATAAGCTTTATGCCAAATACAGCAAGTGCGAGTTTTGGCTAAAACAGGTTGGTTTTCTTGGACACATCGTATCAGGAGAAGGAATTTCTGTGGATCCAACAAAAGTCTCAGCAGTCAGCGAATGGCCTACACCAAAGTCTGTGAAGGATATTCGGAGTTTCTTGGGTTTAGCTGGATATTACAGAAGATTCATTGAAGGCTTTTCGAAGATAGCAACACCCCTGACCAAGCTCACACGAAAAGATGAAGAATTTGTGTGGTCAGAAGCATGCGAGCAAGCTTTCGTAGAACTTAAGTCGAGACTGACTTCTGCACCTATTCTTGTAATACCGGATCAATCTGGAGGATTTGAAGTGCATTGCGATGCATCCGGTAAGGGATTAGGATGTGTTCTACATCAGCACGGTAAGGTTGTGGCTTATGCTTCAAGACAACTGAAGACTCATGAGCGCAATTACCCGACGCATGATCTAGAGTTGGCAGCCGTTATTTTTGCTCTCAAGATTTGGCGCCACTACTTACTTGGCGAACGAGTGAACATCTACACAGATCACAAAAGTCTGAAGTATGTGTTTACTCAGAAGGAGTTGAATATGCGGCAGAGAAGATGGTTAGAACTTATGGCGGACTTCGACATCAATTTGCAATATCATCCAGGAAAGGTGAACGTAGTACCTGATGCTCTTAGTCGCCAACCATTAGCAATGAATCTCACCGCCGAGTGGAAGCTTCAGCAAGACCTACATCAAATGGAGATCGAACTAGTCATGCCAGGTGATGTTTCAAATTTGATGAATCTACAAGTTCAATCAACTATTGTTAATCAGATCAAAGCAGCTCAAGCCAGCGATACTAAGTTGCAAAAGATCAGAGAACAAGTGGAGAATGGACTCAGAACAGATTTCATCATCCACGAAGACGGATCTTTGAGATACGGCAGCAGATTGTGTGTACCAAAGGGTCCTGTTCGGGAAGAGTTAATGAGAGAAGCTCATAGCTCTCCCTATTCAGTACATCCTGGAGGTACCAAAATGTACAAGGATCTACGTCAGAATTATTGGTGGCATGGTATGAAGCGTGAAGTAGCCAGAAGCGTCGCAAAATGCTTGGTGTGTCAGCAAGTAAAGGCTGAATATCACAGGACTGCTGGATTACTTCAACCGTTACCAATTCCAGAATGGAAGTGGCAGCACATTACGATGGACTTTGTAACTGCTCTTCCTCGCAGCACAAAAGGTAACGATGCGATTTGGGTCATTGTGGATCGACTCACAAAGTCGGCTCACTTCATCCCATTTCGAGTTGGCCAATCAACTGAGACATTAGCGAAGAAGTACATGGAGGTAATAATCTAATTTAGATTTAAACGAAATTCTTCATAATGTACTATCTCTGATACCCACGAACTCAAACAGGAAATTGTGAGACTTCATGGAGTACCAGTCTGCATTGTCTCCGATCGTGACACTAGGTTCCGATCGCAATTTTGGCAAAGTCTGCAAGCTAGCTTGGGAACAAGTCTGAACTTCAGCACGGCTTATCATCCACAAACAGATGGTCAGTCGGAACGAACTATTCAGATCTTGGAGGATATGCTCAGAGCATGTATGCTCGACTTCAAGGGATCGTGGGAAGATCACTTGCATCTTGTGGAGTTCGCGTACAACAACAGCTACCAAGCAAGCATAGGAATGGCACCTTTTGCAGCATTATATGGAAGGAAGTGTCGATCGCCATTAAGTTAGGACGACATCGGAGATAGGGAACTCCTTGGACCAGAGATGATAGTAGCGACCGTGGATGTGGTTCGTACTATCAGAGAAAGAATGCGCATAGCCCAAGATAGACAGAAACATTGGGCTGATGCAAAGAGACGACACTTGGAGTTCCAGCCAGGAGACCATGTATTCTTGAAGATATCTCCGAATCGCGGAGTGATTCGATTTGGAAGACGGGGAAAGTTGAGTCCGAGATACATTGCACCGTTCGACATACTCGAACGAGTCGGTGAAGTGGCATACCGATTAGCGCTTCCACCCTCATTGGAAGGAGTGCATAACGTGTTCCATATATCCCAACTCAGAAAGTATGTGAGTGACCCCAGCCATGTACTTGATCATTCCGAGCTTACGATACAGCCCGATTTGTCTTGTGAGCAACAACCTGTGGAGATCCTGGATAGAAAGGTAAAGACACTTCGGAACAAGGAAGTTAATTTGGTCCGGATAATGTGGAGAAAAGACACTCCAGGAGAATCCACGTGGGAAAGGGAAGATGAGATGCGTGCAAGATATCCGCACCTTTTTTGTAAATTAGTCCTTAAATAAAAGTTGTAAATTTCGAGGACGAAATTTTTTGTAAGGAGGGTAGATTGTAACAACTCCAATTTTTGTATACCAAAATTTGATTTAAAATTGAAGTATACTTGGAGTATTAATGTTGCTGATAACACTTTAAGTATCTATCTCTTTACAATAATTACAAGAAAGAGCTTGTAGCTCATTGGTAATACCTTGCACTGCTGAACTAAGCCACCAGAGTTCGAATCCCATACCCCACATTATTTTTATTATTGATTTTTTAAAAAACCTTTAGAATACCAAGAGTTTACACGTGCATATCTCACAGAAACCCCACTACACCCAAAGATGTAACACTTGCAGAGGGTAGATGAACCGCCGGGGGAGATCCAGGTCACCGGACTCGGTCGGGAATCGGCCAACTCGGCCTTGACTCGGCCGACTCAGTGATCCGACCGAGTCACCCCCGATTCGGCCGATTCCGGCGAGGGTCACAACATGAAAGTTGTGTCTTTTGGTATTCCCTACGCACCTGCAAAGTTTCAGCCTCATACCACTTCCAGAGCTCTTTAAAACCCCCAATTACTCCACTTTTAATACATTTTTATTACATTTTATCACATTTTTATTTTTTAACTTTTCATCTACCCTAACCCTAACCCTAGCCTAGCCCTATATAAAGGCCCCTACCCTCTACCTTTTTCCCTCACAACTCTAAGCATACTCTCTAAAACTCTTGAGAACTTGGTGCAAAGAGCGAGAAGCGAAGCGCTGCCGAAACCGACGACGGATTCCGGCGACCGGATCAAGACCGACGTGACGTTTCCAACGAATCGGCAACCACCACACCTTTTAGAACGCTTAGCTTGTCCAAACCCGTAAGTCCCAACCTTCTATCTTTCTTTTCTATAATTGTAAAATACGACTTTTTGGAACCGACGGAAATCGGACAAACCGATTCCCGATCCGGTTTTTCTTTAAAATTCCACTTGTCACCTAATACATATTATCAACCCTATTGCATGTTGACTATTAATCACCCTTAAATCAAATTTAATCATACTTTTCCACATGAAATGATAATTTCTTTACAAAACCGTATTTCTTGCATAAAAATGCCATCAAGTTCAATTTTAATGTTCAAATTAGATCCCTCACTCTTAATCATGTTTATTTTGATAACAAAACTTGTTTCATTCAATTTGGATGAAATTTCACACATGAAATGATAACGTTTATGAATACCGTATTCTTGCACCTTAATACCCTTAAGTTTAACATAGCTTATTTCACCTTGAAACTTCACCAAAACTTAATATAAGTCACGGGGTAATGACCTACCCTTACACACACTCATTATAACCCTAATTGATAAATAACAAAAATACAGAATACGATATTATAGGACTTTTTCACTAAAATACCATAACCTTTATAACTTTTAGTTTAACCTTTAAATTGTAAACTTTTCTAAATAAAACTTATATAAAATGAAAGCACGATTGGTCATGGACATCGATCGTTTATCTAAACTGTCTTGTGGGTCTAGGCAAGTGTGTCTAAGGCTAGTGGTTTTTAATTAGGCCCACGACTATGGTTCCTTCCCACTTACCTGGCACTTACCTGGCTGCATTCGACGGTGAAGAGGCGATTTGAGGCTTCTAATGACTCATCGTTTAGACCATAGAATATAGGTTAGATGGTCTAGGAAACCCTAACAACTAAAATATGGAGAACTATATACTTTTACAAATAAATACCCTATATTTAGAAAACCTTTTCCCTAAATTAAAAGTATTTATAAAAACCTGAGCAAAGTGCCATTACAACCCATCTTTGGGGAACCTGTTAGGGATAGCACGGTTCATCGTGCACCCGCAGGCTAGTAGTGCGAGATTCAGACCTCCGCAAGGAGCATTCGGTCTCGAAAGGTTTAAAATACGATATTTAAAGAAAGTGATATTTTTGTAAATAAAATATTCATTTAAAATTTATTTATGTGTTTAATTATATATAATTATCATTTAAACATTTATTTTGTTATAATATAAAATTTCCACTTTTTCCTAAAATTCAAAGATTAAAAGTTACATTAAAATAACACGAATTTCAAATAAACAATTAATACTTTTATTAGGATATATTCACTAGAATAACACAAATAAAATTCACATTCATTATAACAATAAAGACGATTATTAAATACTTGAGGTGTATTTGGAAAACTATACAAAAGTATTTTTACATAAAACCCCCTCAAGTTTCACAAATTACAATAAGGCCCCTAGCTAATATTGAACTTCAAATTATATTTCTTTTAGTCGGACTCGGGTTAGAGTCTGACTAATTCTGACTTGAATATATTTCAAGTCAATCTATATTTCAATTATATTCCAACACAACTTGAATACATGAATCCCAGAATCAGTTAACAATCTGTCTGACTGAACCGAACCATGGATATTCTTTTTACAAGTTTCCAGTATTCCATTTACATGACTCTACGGTTATAACCGTTTCCTGATATCATGGTTTCGGTAAGTCAATCAGTTAATCAAGTCAATCAAGCAATCATTACAAGTTTACAAGATAACAATACAAACATGACATCGCGGGGTTTAAAGGGGTAGATTGGTACGGAAGATGTTAAAAGTGGAATGAGGTGGTCAGATTAAGACACCTAACCTATATTCCGTTGCTGTTGTACCGTGGCATAAACGGTTCCTTGTACTATACGTGCCCTTAGTCTCTGGCATATAGAGACTCCCCTCGTATACACTGGCATCCTCCTGTACCAAGCTACAAACAATTACGTTAAACAATATTTCATAATATTCTACAATACAATACTTTAGAAAATACTATACTCTGTCACTCTCATTCTTCATTCTTCTTTGGGACTTACCGAGCGACCTGTTCGCTGACGACATTCTATTTCTCTCTTCTTTGAATGTCGTCAGGTGCGTTGGACCAAGTTGAGACCGAGCCCACAAGTGAAAATTTGGAGCAGTTCCAGGAAGACCCAGAGCTCTAGACATTGTATCTTGTTCTTTCCAGTATTTCCTTTTATTGTTATGCCACTGTTTAGGCATTGCTTTTTCATTTCAGATGTATTTTCATTTCATGCATTGTATAAAGAATGTTATTAATAAAAGTTGCTGTTATTTCTATTATTCATCTCTTGTGATTCATTTTATATTGCTTAGTTACGCTTAGCGTATGTACTTCTGAGTACATACGTAGCGGGCCTTGTCACGTCCACTTCGCCGTACACTGGGAAGCGGGGCGTGACTTACTCCATTGTTACCATCTATTGTTTCACCTCCTAAACTCGAACTAAAACTTTTGCCGTCGCACCTTAAATATGCTTATCTAGGTGATAATGAGACCTTACCCATTATCATATCGGCCTCTCTAGCTCTTGAGCAAGAGAAGGCCCTTTTAATGGTCTTACACAATAATCGGCAAGCTTTCGGCTGGTCTATGGCGGACATCAAGGGGATTAGTCCCCTCATAGTCGAACATCATATACACTTGATGAATGATGCCAAGCCGGTAAGGGATCCACAAAGACGCCTCAACCCCATTATGAAAGAGGCTGTCAAGAAGGAGATTGTTAAATGTCTTGATAGTGGTATCATTTACCCTATCTCGGATAGTCAATGGGTTAGCCCCATTCATGTTGTGCCAAAGAAATCAGGCATCACGGTCATTACCAATGAGGCAAATGAGTTAATTCCTACTCGCACCCAAACTGGGTGGCAAGTTTGCATCGACTATAGAAAACTCAATGCCGCGACAAGGAAGGACCACTTTCCTTTACCTTTCATTGACCAAATGCTAGAACGATTGGCGGGGCACGAGTTCTACTGCTTTTTAGATGGCTATTCCGGCTATAACCAAGTCCCCATAGCCAAAGAGGATCAAGACAAGACCACATTTACTTGTCCCTTTGGCACTTTTGCTTATCGTCGCATGCCCTTTGGGTTATGCAATGCACCCGCTACATTTCAGCGGTGTATGATGGGGATCTTTTCGGACATGGTTGAAAAGATTTTGGAGATCTTTATGGATGATTTCTCCATTTTTGGTAACTCCTTCGACGAGTGTTTACGACATCTTGACGCGGTTCTTACCCGCTGTAGGGATAAGAACCTAACTTTGAATTGGGAGAAGTGCTACTTTATGGTACGAGAAGGCATTGTCTTAGGACATGTCATCTCGCAAAACGGTATAGAGGTTGATAGAGCCAAAATTGAAGTTATTTCTAATCTTCCTCCTCCTAAATGCGTCAAAGACATCCGAGCTTTCCTTGGCCACGCCGGTTTTTATAGACGGTTCATCAAGGATTTTAGCAAAATTGCTAGACCTTTGACTCTCTTATTGGCCAAGGACACGACATTTGATTTTGACTCAACTTGCATGGAAGCGTTCGAGTCTTTGAAACACTCTCTCATTTCTGCGCCCATTCTTTCATCTCCAGACTGGACGCACCCCTTCGAAATCATGTGTGACGCATCAGATTTTGCCATTGGTGCTATTCTTGGACAACACATTAATAAGATGCCGCACGTGATTTATTACGCTAGCCGAATATTAAATAAGGCCCAATTAAACTACACAACAACGGAAAAAGAGTTTTTAGCAGTTGTGTTTGCACTTGAAAAATTTCGGCCTTATTTAATCGGCTCTCCAGTCATTGTGTATACGGATCATTCAGCTCTTCGCTATCTTTTTGCGAAGAAGGATGTTAAATCGAGGTTAATACGTTGGATCCTCTTGCTACAAGAGTTTGACCTTGTCATAAGGGACAAAAAAGGATGTGAAAACGTAGTGGCCGATCACCTTTCACGACTTCCTTCTTCGCCTACACTTGAACTTCCAATCACTGATGTTTTTCCCGATGAGCAACTCTTGACCGTTTCTTGCGAACCATGGTTCGCCGATATTGTAAACTACTTAGCCACCGGCTTGATACCTAAAGATTGGTCGAAACAGGATAAACTTCGATTCTTGTCCCAAGTAAAGCATTTTTACTGGGATGAACCTTATCTTTTTAAATACTGTTCCGACCAAATCATTCATCGGTGTGTACCGGAAAACGAGTTTAAGAGCGTGCTGTCTTTTTGCCACGATCAAGCATGTGGCGGGCACTTTGGCCCAAAGAAGACTGCCGAGAAAGTCTTACAGTGTGGTTTCTATTAGCCACGACTCTTCAAGGATGCATATGAATACTGCAAGACATGCTCCCGGTGCCAACACTTGGGCCGGATATCGCGAAGAAACGAAATGCCGCTCCAACCAATTTTGGTTGTGGATGTTTTTGATATTTGGGGTATAGACTTCATGGGACCATTTCCTAACTCTTTTGGAAATGTGTATATTCTTTTGGCTGTTGACTACGTTTTAAAGTGGGTCGAGGCTGTGCCTAGCCGAACGAACGACAACAAGGTTGTCGTTCGATTTCTTAAAGAACACATCTTTTCTCGATTTGGCCACCCTCGCGCGATAATAAGTGATAATGGTTCTCACTTTTGCAATAGGACTTTTGAGTCCTTAATGCGCAAATATTCTATCACCCATAAGCTGTCAACGCCATACCATCCCCAAACATGTGGGCAAGCTGAGCTCTCGAATCGGCAAATTAAGCAAATCTTGGAGAAAACGGTTTCAAAAAACTGTAAAGATTGGTCACTCAAATTGATCGATGCACTATGGGCTTTCCGTACTGCATACAAGACCGATCTTGGTATGTCTCCATACCGGCTGGTTTACGGGAAGGCTTGCCACCTCCCAGTAGAGATTGAGCATAACGCATTTTGGGCTATCAAAGAGTTGAATTTATCATTAGGAGATGCGGGCAGCAATCGAAAGCTGCAGTTGAATGAACTAGAAGAGCTGCGGGATGAGGCATATGATAATGCCGTAATTGTTAAAAACTGAACTAAGGTGTTCCACGATAAACACCTGTTGCGAAAAACATTTAAACCTGGTCAACAGGTTTTACTCTATGATACTCGGTTACATTATCACCCCGGCAAGTTCCGTTCTAGATGGAAAGGACCTTTTGTAGTTCTCACCGTTTATCCGCACGGTGCGGTTGATCTTGAAAATCCGGAGGACGGTACTTTATTCAAAGTAAATGGATATCGATTGAAACCGTTCTTCACAGCGGACCATTCGGAGGAACTCCTGTTTTTACAGGAGCCGATTTACACCGATTGATTTTTCTCCACTTTCACCCCCGAACTTCCACTCAATTTTTCCAAAACGTTATTTCAAATAAATTTGGGGGTGTGTATAATGTGTAAATATAATAATAAGCAGGAAATTGCCGACATTATCAACCCACTTGGTACAGCATGACAGTGAGGACACTGTCCAGTTTAAGTTTGGGGGTATGCTCGGTAAGTTTTCTTCCTTCGCATTCATATGTATATTTTTGCATTGCACCTTTATATGAAAATCATAAAAATTTGAAAATCATAAAAATTTAAAAAATAAAAAAATATATAGAAAAAGAAAAACCCATAAAAATTTGAAAATTTCAAAAATTATAAAAAAAATTAAGGTATTCAATTTTGGCTAATTGACTTGAGTTTGACAAATAGATTAACTGGTTAGGAACAACTAGATCTTAGACTTAGTAAATTAAAAAGCCTAAAGATAACCTTTCTTAAAGTTTAACGGTAGAAAGTATATGTCTTTATAATTTATTTAGAAATAGGCAAATTTTAAGTTCACTTCTTGGACTAAGTTGAAACGAAGGAAAAGTATTGATATTTTTATTAGAGTATAAGTTTGAAAAATAATTCCTAGCTTAAGTCTAGATTCTGAAAATGTATACCCTACAAATTGCACAAACACACACCTTGAAACTTGGAATAGTAGAGGAGACCTTGAAATGCTCTTGTCTAAAGTCCTTAGTACAATGAAAATAAAAGAAAAAAAAAGTGAATAAAGAAGAAAAAAATGAACACTGGTTTTTGTGATTACTTAAGGCTAAAAAATAAAAAAATATTTAGCGAGGGTGCTTCATCACCTAGTGCCTTAGACCAACTGGTTTGGGAGTCACTGCTAAAGCCTTGGGTGTTGCAAGACTAGGAAGTACGCTTTAAAGTACTAACGCATCTTGTAATCGGTTGTTGGTACCTCAAGAAGTATTAACGGTCGCATGAAGGATGTGTAAGCAAAATTCAGTTAAAAATTCACCAATTAATAAGTGCTTTGGACAACGGACAAGAGTATGATTGCTTGATTTGAATTTCCAAGTGTAGGGGTGATTTATACACACACGTGGGGATATGTGATTGGGATTTAGATGAGAGAAAGGAGTGAAGAATAGAACTTGTATCTTTAGTAAAGTTGATAAAGATTCCTAAGTGGAGATAGAACCCTAGAAGGAAAACTTAGGAAATGCCGAAAGCTAAGTAAGTCTATAGAACATATATAATCTTAAGTTAAATAATGAGGAAGTGTGAAGAATATGGGTGGATAATTTACGAGTCGACGATAATATAATTCCTTGTTAGAAGACCTAATTGGAGAATTAAAGTCGAAAAAGCCAAATTGATAGGATTTTGTCGGTGTAATCCGCTGAAAACCCTCAGAAGACAACACTCCTCCTGCTAGGGACACCTAGAGGTTTAACGGCTTGTTGCACGTGCTCAGTGCAATCGCGTTTCCCTGCGAAAGTGCGGTTAGGTTTTTAGAATAAAAAAAATAAGTTTGCTCGAGGATGAGCAAAAGATAAGTTTGGGGGTATTTGTTCATATCATAATATTGCATTTTATATTCCTCATTCTTATGCATTTTACAATAAAAACAGATGCTTTTGACGCATGTCTGCTACATAGTACAGGTTACAGGTTCTTGGAGCGAAAACAATGAAAAAGACAAAAGATGATACAAAAGAGAGACTTTTGACCAACAAAGAACAGTTCGCAATGTGCAAGGCAACACAAGATCCAAGTGGTCAAGGCGAACGGTTAAAAGACCAATACAAGTTTTCTCTGAAAGATCTGGAGAAGATTCAGAAGCCAAATGGAGAAAAGAACTAAAGAAATAAAAAGCCCAAAGAACCAAGAAGCAGCCCACAAAAATACATCAGATGACCTCATCAATGGGCCGCGGAACCGCAGCCCAAAGCCTACCCATGCCGCGGTTCCGCGGCCAGAAGAAGCCCGGAGAGAAAAGATTTTTTACCAAAGTCTGAGGCGGCGCTGAATAGTTAACCTAAGGGCAGATTTGTAATTGCAGACGTGCGAATCAATTGTAAACCTAAGGTTTCTATGTCCTATAAATAGAACTCAAACCATTGTATTTTCCTATGCCTCTATTCATCAATAAAATTTCAGTTTCTTTGAAGATTGGAGTGCATCAATCGTAAGTAGGTTATTTTTCTGCCCTAGCTTTAATTTTAATTTATGCCCTAGGTAAATTCTTTTCTTGCCCTAGTTTAATCTAGTTTAGAATTTTATTAACTTGCCGTAGAACTTTCATCTCTTTTCAAAACTTCAAATAAAAATCATGTCTTTTGTAGATCCCTCAATGAGCGAGTAGTTTCCTCGCTTGTTAGGGTTAGGAATAGGGAAGGGTTTGAGAGATGAAGATCTCTCATCTCTTTTTTTTGCCAATCTATTATGAACATTAGGACTCCATGCATACTTTCTTCTTCCACTCCCTACGGCACTCTACCCTCGAGGTAACGGTGATCCGTAGTATAAAAGACCGGAGTTGTAAGTTTTCCATGGAGGTTAGGGTAAAGATTAAGAAAGGAAGGACAAGAATCTAGAGGAAGAAACATCTTCCCAATCATCCTAAACCCCTTTATTAATATTTACCATAACCCCTAATATGATATCTAAATTAAGGCATTGAAAAAAGGTGTAGATCTTTATTTACCAAACTTTACCTAAACCTAATCCTAGCAAGTTTCTAATCCTAGTATAACACAACTTCGTTTTTAGATCTAATTAAAAGACCAAACACCATTTGGAATTAGCTCGTAAGAACATTAAGGAGAATTACAACATCCCTGTGGACCGACCCGTATTCACCGGCTAGCTTCATGCGATTGTAAGTGCACGGCGGCGCCCCGGTCGTCAATCAGACGGCCAAATGCGGAAGCGGTGATAAACTTTAATTTTGCGAACTTTGCAAACCGGCACCACCGCGCACTAAACCCCGGATCGGGCCATTAAACTTGTCCTAGCTAACTAACAAGATAGGGAAGAGATATACCGAGTGATCCGAGTCCTCCGGTCTTCTCGTCATCGTCCCGATCTCCCGCGGAAACTCCGGTCGTCGCCTCCTTGCCGGAAGGGCACCACATCGCCTGCATCTTTTACGGGCTCCCGCCTCTATACCGAGGCAACTCGGGCACGAAGCTGGCAAGTCGACGTGCCCAAGATTTGCTGAAGAATGTGTAGTGCTTAGTCTCTTTGGGGTTATGTTGCCTTGATGGAGGACTCAAGATGATATGAACTTGGGGATTTTTGTGGCAATGGAAAATGATATGAATGATTAATTTTCCCACACCCTCACCAAAATGAAATGAACCACCTCCTCCCATCAAAAGTGGCCGGCCAATATATGTGTGAAAATGGTGGGAGGAAAACACAAAACAAGAAGGAAGGTAAGTGTAGGAAAAAGGAATGGGTGACCACATCCAAAACATCAACCATACTTCACTTCTATTCACACCTTAACCTCATTAATGCAAAAGTATGGATGAAAGATTCTAATCCTATCATAATGAAGACAAGTGCAAGAAACCCCCTCCTCAAAGTGTTATTTGCAAACTTGCAAATAACCCCCTCCATCGGAAAAGTCCGGCCGGAAAAGAACAAAGGAAAACCGGCCGGAACGGAATGCAAACTGGCAACCCCAGAAAACTGGTCCCATAATAAATTACAGGAAAACCCCGATACTGTGCATACACACCTGCATCTGTATTCCGACCGGATACAAATGCAATGAGACAAAATCTACACTGTACTATACTAGGATCCGGCTTAAACCAAAGCCGGCTAGTAATGTTCGTCCGATCCTGATCCGTGCAATACCGCACGAATCTGATCGAACCCTGCCATATAACTATACGGCCTCTAGTACAAACCGTCCGATCCTGATCCGTGCAATACCGTACGTATCTGATCGGACCCTGCCATATCTCCATACGGCCTCTACAGCGTTTCGCCCGAAAGCTGAGTAACTAAAAGTGTGGTGGACTCTAAAGACTCGTCAATACTATGGCTGTGGATTTAACCACTAGCACGTCAGAGATATAAGCCAATACGTGACGGGCCACCAGCTATTGACTAAAAGGGACGTCGATGAGCGAACTCATCTTGACACCCTACTGAGCCTGTCAGTGACAATATCCGTACAGTCCGGTCCGTTCGTCTATGAGAATCGCATGTCAGGCCTAGGGGGTTGGTAAAAGTCAGACCCCCAAAAGCGGTACAAGTCGTGTCGGAGTGTAGCCCAGAACACCCTGAGATACTACTGGAATACCTACCAGTAAATCTCCTGTCTTGGCCAAGGACTTTGTGTAATGGCTCTCCTAGACACAGCGCGACCTCACCCCCAATACCGGGAGAGACGAAACCCCCGAAGATCCGCTCACTGCCTCCATGTGGCTCGGGACTGTACCCAACTAAAACCTGTTTGCACGACTCCTTTGAGCCGTGGTAGGGTAGTAATCAAAGCACAGTGGGAACTCACACGAGACAAATGACGATCCCCAGGTCGATGAACTAACCTGTACACATGTCACCTGGGAACTGCTATCTGTCGTCTGGTATAAGACCAACTAGCATGTTCCCGGCGAGTCCTGTCCGGTGTACTCATAACCCAATGAGCACCTGTATACATCTTAGGTGAACCAACTGACACCAGTGGCTTGTGAGACCGGCCACCGCCCCTCGTCGGGGTCTCGACTGTATACACTAGTCTACTCTGGAGAATCGTGCCCTGTCTCGAAACTCCCACGACTAGGGACCTTTTAAGGATATGCTTGTAGACCCCAGCTCTCACGTATATGATCGCCCTCATACTGCCGGCAGTCAAGCAAGAATCCTAGGGGCTCTATCAACGTGCAATAGCGACCTGTCAGGTCACCTAAAGCAGTACACGATGATAAAAGTAAACCAGATAGCAAACTATCATCTCGAGTAAGACTGTCGTCCCGGGATAGGTCCTCCCTCAATCATTGCAATCACGTGCCTGTGATCCAATAATTGACTCTGAGGGCACTATCTATAACAATCTCCCACTTGCACTCAAGGCTA
Source organism: Agapanthus africanus (assembly GCA_030015575.1). NCBI lineage: Eukaryota > Viridiplantae > Streptophyta > Magnoliopsida > Asparagales > Amaryllidaceae > Agapanthus > Agapanthus africanus. The sequence continues at coordinate 372,688,183 of JASDDO010000006.1, forward strand.
ATTATTGCGATGTCGCATACTCACAGCCCGTGTGATACCGAACACCCAACTCCTCTACTAGTCAGTCTCACAAAGCTCGTTTGCGAGACTATTGCGTTCGAGGAATAGCCTCAGCGAGTGGATCCGCTCTGAAGTTTCTTTCTATGTCTCTCTATATCTCAAGTTCGCGGAGAAAGCCATCTCCCGAAATGAGCAAAACCTGTCTTAGTATGTGTCTGGATGTCTGATGGGACTTAGCTCATAAATGAACTCCAAATCCAAACTTCTTAGACTGTATCGTCAACTGAACTTAATCAGTATCCTGCGCCATGCCTCCCTCAGTATTGCCTTGGATCACCTGTCCAAAATACTGTCCCTCGTCAGAAGGAAAACTAAAACTCTGACAACCTCCTTGTCGTCCATGTCACCTTAGAAGCCTGGAATGATAACTGTCTCCCGAATGAGGCTGTCGTTATCATATCCCTAGAACATCCACTTATGTTCTAAAGCTGCTTCCGACTGTTTCTCCAGGATTGGATCAATATCAACTTATTGTATCTACTGCAAGAACAACATCTGGTGTGGTACTTGACATCTCATGATTGACTCAATTGCCTGAGCAAGTGATCTGCCAATCATGCACATCCCTCTCTACTTTAGTCTATAAGACACCTTTAGAGAGAGTGACTCCATCACCTGCAGGTACACTACCGTGCCAGGAGTCGCCCATTCTAAATACTCTTAGAATGCTGTCAAAGTACCCTGATTGGGAAACCACCCAAATCTAGATCTAAAACCATATATCCAGTAACCAGTATGTATGATATAATGTCCAAGTCCCTTGTGGAGAAACCACTGTGTGACGACCATAGTATAACCGATCGTAGTATAGGAGTTTCTTTTCCTACTCTGTGTATGTCATCCAAATACCAGGATATCACACCCTACTACCTTCTCAACAGATCCATCCCCTATTCTGATGACGTCAAACCTATGACTGTCACATCAGAAATGGATGATCTATCTCCGCTATTTCTGCTTTAGTCTATAAATAGACATAAGCCTGATGTCCACCAATACTTCCGCTGCTCCCACTGACCACGACAACCCTCTGGCAGAGTCATATAGACGTGCACTTCTAAAGCTAGTTTAGAACGACGCTATACTCATCCTTCTGCCGGGTCTCGCAGCCTGGAACAACAACAATGGCAAGTGTGGGTAAACAAGAACTTCCCTGTCACCGTCCTTGAGGCTACCGGAGTACCTCTCGGGTGCCTGAAGTTACCCACCGTATCTGCGGAGTGGCCAATGGAATGTCAAATCAGATTGAATCTTTAGGTTCCTTATCAAATCTTCAGTAATCGTTTGCGGTTCTGGAATCACTTCCAGTTCTACCATACTCCCACTACTGTTTTCCGAAAAAATCCATTTTTATTAAAACTGTGGCGAGTCAAGAACAATATCACTATTGATCTTTCTTATGGTAGAAAGTCAACCCTCGTCATAGCCTGGGTCAACCCACAAACAGCCATTACAGAAACGTGCCTTGAGTTATCCAGAGTCTGGTTTTAATCATAAGCCGGACAACTCCCCGTACCTTAACAATGTTAAGATATGAACTGTACTATATCCAATATAGAACCAGAGGCACTGATTTAATTGAACCAGATTCAAATCATGCAGCTATCTCCAGTGCATGTCAACTAAATGGAAGGAGGCCGATCAGCGTTACTCAACTTAGGAATGCTTCCAATTATGAGTAACCTGAAAGAGAAGCAATTTCTCTTTATCATTACTATCAACTGAATATCATACACAAGTATCTACATCTTCGATCACCTTGAAGAATCCCGATACTTGCTACACCTGGTTCTCTACTCTATTCAAATACCTATAACTCCTCAAAATTTAGACCCTGTGTTTCTACGAAACACATGTCTAAGAACTAGAGAAGTTAAAAGTAAACAGAATATAGTATGAGGACCAACCCCTCTGTCCTAATGGACACTGGACAACGTACAATACTCTGTATAAGTCCGCTGAGTCTAACAACTCTTTCATTGTGTGTCGTAGGTTGAAAACTGTACTTATGGTTAAGAAGAATTACACCGCTGTTTAATACTCCTTACCTAACCATCCACTGATATAGGTAAATGTCATCGACATAATATCAAAAGGTATATCTCACTCTATGAAAATAGACATACAGATATATCAATTTGAAATTGGTGCACAACAGCGGATATTCAAAACCAAATATTTGCCGACCGGCAAACAGCCCAGGTGATCTCCTTAAATATCACCGATTACAACGAATCCCGATATAATGAGGATGATCACCCAATTTCCAATAACTTACTCCCACTCATCATATGTAAAACCATACAGATGTGAGAATCAAAACTGGTAAATACATACCCTGGAGCAAGTGTCTAATCGGGAAATCAGTTTTCTTTTAACAGTACACAGTTGAACTGAAACATTGAAATGTTTCGATGGGGTATTCTGGTATTCCTAGTAATGCCTCTACCATCATCCAGATTCACAACTATAACCGTATAATTCTTTGCCACCTCTCCAAATCCCTTTATATGTCTTTAGTCATTACCTTCTGCACACCCCTTAGGCCAAATGGTTTTCTTCCTTCCCTACCGTTCGGCACCAGCCTATGGTTTGGAAGAAGACTATCCAATAAGCATAACGGGTGTACTGTCCTAATCCTAGGAGCACTCGTAATGCGAGAGAAGGTGAAAATAAAAGACAACCGAATAAACCTTATTCCTATTTCTCCTGGACCAGAATCCATCCCCGAACTGGAACAAGTTCCTTTCGAGTTCGTATATAACCATACGATGGAGTATCCAGTAAACTGTGGATCTTCGTAGTGATACGGAGTGTCCTGGAAAAAAACAAAGGTGATTTAGGATTGGCGAAGAAATACTTGGTTTGTTCGTGAATATCAATCGCAATTTACTTTGCCCTCTTACTAATCCCTTGCTTTGTCTTAATCTTAATACCTTCTGCACACCGTTTAGGCTAATTGGTTTTCTTCATTCCCCACTGTTCGGCACCAGCCTAAAGTTTGGAAGAAGACTATCCAATTTGCGTAATAGGTGTACTATCTCCTAAACTAAGGAGTACTCGTAACTTGAGAGGGGGCAAAAAAGGAAAAGACAACTGAATAATCCTATCCGTTTTCTCCAGAACCGGAAACCATCCTCGAATTCCTTCGAGTTCGTATCTAACCATACGATGGCTTTGTCCAATGGAAGTGGACGTTCGTAGTAATACGGGGTGTCCTGGAGAAAAGGGTAAAAGTAGGAGTGGCAACGAGGTTTGCAACTCTGACAATCCAAAAGCCTGTGTTAAGAAGGTTCGGTCAACTTGGTCACTGAGTCATAGTCTAGGGTCGGGTCAATGGTCGCTGCCAGAGAGAGAGAGAAGAAACACTCAGCGTGCACTCTAACCTAGATCAGAATGGTTATCCCTTTATCTAATCTGGAAACCTCCCACTGTACCTCAAATTCTCCTCCAAACCTGAAAGAAGAATTAGTCGGGGTCACCCGAGGAGTAAACCAACTCATCAGTGGGAATCGGGATCCAACTATCTTCGCATGATAACGTGACGGAATCCGCTCACGGTATAACACTCCAGAAGGTATGCGCATATCTGGCAAGTTTCAGTTCTTTTGAAACTCCCGATGTGATTTTTACCCCATGCTCTTATGACCTTGGCGTGAGGTCAAAATATCATAAGTCACATGTCAAGTTCTACCCATCATTGTCCAGGTTAATTTGAACCCACCCGTACATACCCTTGACGTAGGCCAAAATAGTAGTACGACTGTCCCAAACCAACGCATCTATCTATGCAACAGATAAATACCCGGTAACTACCAAACACTATGCCTTGGCGTGAGGTCAAAATACATAGCTTGAATACTACCGAATATTTAACTGAAATGATGGAGGGCTACGAATGGTTTCTGGCGAAAACCTTTAACGTAATGAACTTGATATCGTTGAAGGAACGGATAGCTTTTTAGAAAATATAGTGACGAAAACCTTTACTAAAGAGGTCACTCCCGGTGAAGGGATCTCGGCTCTTTCCCCGTAGAATGGGGTGCTGGATATTCCAAATGAATACCACGATGCAAAGCAAAAGTAATCGGCTATAGTGAAGTTAACGCCCTGACGCAAACTTCTGTCCAAGGGGTCACTCCCGGTGAAGGGATCTCGGCCCTTGCCTCGTCGACTGAGGAGCAGGATATTCCAAATGAATACCACGATGCAAAACAAAAGTGAACGTCCTTGCAATAACAGCTTTTTGAAAAATGTTTCAACAACATCAGATTAGGTTTGTTTTAACTTGCATTGATCCGAATCAATGCAGTCCCATCAATTGATCACACCACAAAGAACGAAAATATACTGACGTACGTATATGCCATCCGCATTCGCCACTGGGTCCCGTCATCACCCGTTAGGTTAGCTAACTAACGGCAGAGCGGGGACTGGACTAGCGCGGATGAAAAACATATACAACATCTACTAATATATATACCAATATATAGTATTTCGCTCAAGGCGTGAATAAAATACAACATCACAGAAATGTACAGCATCACAGAACAATACAGATATCTGGGATCCCCGGGTTTCACAGAGCCACTACTGAAACCCGACGTTCCCCTGGTCGTGTAGATAGCCTGTGCAATGAAATCCTAGACCCCTACGGGCGCGGCAAGTCACCCGCCAAAACCCGAAGCGAGGCGGCCCCTTTCAGCACCGTGAATGGACCACCCAGCACTTCACGGAATCCGGTAACTTGGGCACCCCTCCTGGGTCAACCTGTACCTCCTACGAGTGCGGCGAATAGCCCGCCAATTCCAGACTGAAGCCCCCTCCGTCTCAATGTCCTGAGATGCGGGCTTGTTGCCTTCTAGAACCCGGCTATCCGTGCACCCTTCCGCGGGGTAACCCTAGTACAGAAAGTAAAATATACATACAACGGGTACATCGACCGCAACCAGGTCGTGCCCCAAAATAATAATACAATCAGGCAGTGACGGCAGTCCACATGTCGGACGCTCGCCCCGCAATATCAAATGTACATAATATAACAGAAACTGTACTAGCATTGCATCCAGGCTATCCCCCACGACCGATCCGCAACATCACAGCAAAACACAGAACATCAACGTGAAAGTCACGTTCGCAAATCCGTCTAACCGGGCTATAGCAGTTAGACTGGATTTACCGATCAAGTGACATTCACGGTCGCAGATATAATGTAAATACTGTGAAAAAAATGTGTTTAAAATATCCGATCGATCAAAAATTAACAAGTGGGCCCCAAGTACTACTGCAGCACATCAAGAAATTCTGGGCCCAAAATTAATATTCCAAAACCCCTAATTACAGCCCAGAAGCCCACTGGAGAATTTCGAAGCATTGATCCCACCAACCTGCGGCGGAACCGCGGCAACAATGGGGGTTTTGCCGCGGTTCCGCGCTCGAGCTGAGGGATCATTGTCTCGAATTTTCCCAGAGTTCTTAGAACTCCCTGCACATCATTCTGAGACAACCTGAAAAATTTTTAGACTTCAAAAAATTTCAACAGAAACTGATGTGAAGGAAAAATACGGTTTTTGGAAATTTTGGTCGATAGGAAATGCAAACACATCAAACGAAGCTAGACGAAGTTAATGGCGAGGCTCTGATACCACTGTAAGTGCACGGCGGCGCCCCGGTCGTCAATCAGACGGCCAAATGCGGAAGCGGTGATAAACTTTAATTTTGCGAACTTTGCAAACCGGCACCACCGCGCACTAAACCCCGGATCGGGCCATTAAACTTGTCCTAGCTAACTAACAAGATAGGGAAGAGATATACCGAGTGATCCGAGTCCTCCGGTCTTCTCGTCATCGTCCCGATCTCCCGCGGAAACTCCGGTCGTCGCCTCCTTGCCGGAAGGGCACCACATCGCCTGCATCTTTTACGGGCTCCCGCCTCTATACCGAGGCAACTCGGGCACGAAGCTGGCAAGTCGACGTGCCCAAGATTTGCTGAAGAATGTGTAGTGCTTAGTCTCTTTGGGGTTATGGTGCCTTGATGGAGGAATCAAGATGATATGAACTTGGGGATTTTTGTGGCAATGGAAAATGATATGAATGATTAATTTTCCCACACCCTCACCAAAATGAAATGAACCACCTCCTCCCATCAAAAGTGGCCGGCCAATATATGTGTGAAAATGGTGGGAGGAAAACACAAAACAAGAAGGAAGGTAAGTGTAGGAAAAAGGAATGGGTGACCACATCCAAAACATCAACCATACTTCACTTCTATTCACACCTTAACCTCATTAATGCAAAAGTATGGATGAAAGATTCTAATCCTATCATAATGAAGACAAGTGCAAGAAACCCCCTCCTCAAAGTGTTATTTGCAAACTTGCAAATAACCCCCTCCATCGGAAAAGTCCGGCCGGGAAAGAACAAAGGAAAACCGGCCGGAACGGAATGCAAACTGGCAACCCCAGAAAACTGGTCCCATAATAAATTACAGGAAAACCCCGATACTGTGCATACACACCTGCATCTGTATTCCGACCGGATACAAATGCAATGAGACAAAATCTACACTGTACTATACTAGGATCCGGCTTAAACCAAAGCCGGCTAGTAATGTTCGTCCGATCCTGATCCGTGCAATACCGCACGAATCTGATCGAACCCTGCCATATAACTATACGGCCTCTAGTACAAACCGTCCGATCCTGATCCGTGCAATACCGCACGTATCTGATCGGACCCTGCCATATCTCCATACGGCCTCTACAGCATTTCGCCCGAAAGCTGAGTAACTGAAAGTGTGGTGGACTCTAAAGACTCGTCAATACTATGGCTGTGGATTTAACCACTAGCACGTCAGAGGTATAAGCCAATACGTGACGGGCCACCAGCTATTGACTAAAAGGGACGTCGATGAGCGAACTCATCCTGACACTCTACTGAGCCTGTCAGTGACAATATCCGTACAGTCCGGTCCGTTCGTCTATGAGAATCGCATGTCGGGCCTAAGGGGTTGGTAAAAGTCAGACCCCCAAAAGCGGTACAAGTCGTGTCGGAGTGTAGCCCAGAACACCCTGAGATACTACTGGAATACCTACCAGTAAATCTCCTGCCTTGGCCAAGGACTTTGTGTAATGGCTCTCCTAGACACAGCGCGACCTCACCCCCAATACCGATAGAGACGAAACCCCCGAAGATCCACTCACTGCCTCCATGTGGCTCGGGACTGTACCCAACTAAAACCTGTTTGCACGACTTCTTTGAGCCGTGGTAGGGTAGTAATCAAAGCACAGTGGGAACTCACACGAGACAAATGACGATCCCCAGGTCGATGAACTAACCTGTACACATGTCACCTGGGAACTGCTATCTGACGTCAGGTATAAGACCAACTAGCATGTTCCCGGCGAGTCCTGTCCGGTGTACTCATAACCCAATGAGCACCTGTATACATCTTAGGTGAACCAACTGACACCAGTGGCTTGTGAGACCGGCCACCGCCCCTCGTCGGGGTCTCGACTGTATACACTAGTCTACTCTGGAGAATCGATGCCCTGTCTCGAAACTCCCATGACTAGGGACCATTTAAGGATATGCTTGTAGACCCCAGCTCTCATGTATATGATCGCCCTCATACTGCCGGCAGTCAAGCAAGAATCCTAGGGGCTCTATCAACGTGCAATAGCGACCTGTCAGGTCACCTAAAGCAGTACACGATGATAAAGGTAAACCAGATAGCAAACTATCATCTCGAGTAAGACTGTCGTCCCGGGATAGGTCCTCCCTCAATCATTGCAATCACGTGCCTGTGATCCAATAATTGACTCTGAGGGCACTATCTCCAACAGCGATGTCGTTCTTGATTGCGGTAAAATTATTTTTGATCGTTTAAAAACTATTAAATCATGACCCCCGGAACTTTTTCTCCTCTTCTTTGCTCTGTTCTTTGCCGCTGCTTAACCATCACGTGCCAACACGTGACCACTGATCACGTGTGAGCACGTGATGCCTCTTCTGAAGCTTTTCCTGATTTTTTAATCAGGGAACAAGGACGCAAAAGATCTTGGCGAGACATTTGACATCCTCCGCAAGTACAAAATGAAGCTTAATCTAGCCAAGTGCGCGTTTGGAGTCACTAGCGGGAAATTCCTCGGTTTCATGGTTACCCACAGAGGAATCGAAGCTAACCCGGAAAAGATCAGCGCCATTCTCAACATGGACACACCAAAGAGCAACGTGGAGATTATGCGACTCACGGGGAGAGTGGTCGCTCTGAGTCGCTTTATGTTGAGATCCGGAGAAAAGTGCCTCCCATTCTTGAAGGCCCTGAGAAAGATCCCAAGGTTCGAATGGTCGGAAGAGTGTCAAAATACTTTCGAGTAGCTCAAAGTGCACCTGGAAACTCCCTCACTGCTCACCCGGCCGATCGAAGGAGACGAGCTAGTATTGTACATAGCGGTCTCTGATCAAGCTGCTGGCTCGATGCTCGTCCGAGAAGTCGAAGGAGTACAGAAGCCGGTCTACTACGCGAGCCATGTCTTCAAAGATGTGGAAACAAGGTACCCGGCCATAGAAAAGATAGTCTTGGCGCTTATCGTCGCCTCGAGGAAGCTTCGGCACTACTTCCAGGCATACACCATCCTTGTCCTCACCGAGCGGCCTATAGGGGCTATTCTCGCCTCCCCCGAGTCTTCTGGTCGTCTTGAGAAATGTAGGTGGGAGTTATCCCAATTCGACATAAAATACCGCCCAGGAAAGCCATCAAAGCATAAGTCTTAGCAGACTTCGTTGTCGAGTGTACTATCCCCACCAAGGAAGCAGCGTCGGCACCCGTCCCCGGGTCCCGACCCTCGGTCGAGGAAATACCCGACTCCGTCCCCGATTGGGTCCTCTACGTGGAAGGATCCTCTACCGAGGAAGGGAGCGGTGTCGTCCTAATTATTCGAGGCCCGAACGAGGCAGAGATAGAGTACTCGTTGAAGCTCTGGTTCAGAGCATCTAACAATTCCGCGGAATACGAGGCATTTCTAGCCGGGTTCTGAATCGCTTCCGGGATGGGGCTAAAGACGATTCGGGTTCATAGCGACTCCGCCCTAGTCGTAGGACAAATGACCGGGTGCTTCGAGGCCCGGGAGCCACTCATGGTGAAGTATTTAGCAGAGGTGAAAGGACTACGAGAAAGTTTCAATGATGTTCAAGTGGAACAGATTCCCCGGCACCAGAACGTCCAAGCCGACGCCCTAAGCAAGCTTGCCTCTTCCTATACGGCCAACAATAAGAGGAATATCCTCTTCGAGGTCTTGCCACAACCCAGCGTGGAAGACAGAGAGGCGACGCTCCAAGTATACACTGCTCAGGAGGAAGGCCAGGATTGGAGGAAGCCCCTCGTAGAGTTCCCAAAGGAAGGTACACTCCCGGGAGAACGAGGTGAAGTGCTCCGCCTTCGAGCTAAAGCCCGCCATTTTATCTGGAGCAATGGAAACCTTTTCAAGAAGTCATACACAGCCTCTACTCCGGTGCGTCGACCCTCACGAAGCCGACTACGTCCTGCATGAGATACACGAAGGGGTCGGTGGAGCACATCAAGGAGCCCGTACCTTAGTCCAGAATACGCTGCGCCAAGGGTTTTATTGGCTGACGATTCACCAAGACGCTCAAAAGCTCGTCAGAAGATGCAAAAGTTGTCAACTCCATGGCAGCATACCCCGTCTTCCGGCTACCGAGCTAACGGCCCTCACCTCCTCCTGGCCGTTTGCCTAATGGGGGATGGACATGGTGGGCTAACTCCCCACTGGTATGGGCGGACACAAGTACATCCTCATCGCGGTAGACTATTTCACGAAGTGGATTGAGGCCATCCCCATCAGAAAACCGGACGTCGCCACGACCATCAAGTTCCCGCAGAACAACATGGTCTATCGATTCGGGATCCCAAGGTGCATCGTTACCGACCACGGGACAAATTTTGAAAACTACAAAGTCAAAGAATTCTGCAACGAATACTGCATACTAATGAAGTTTGCTATGGTCGCGCATCCTCAATGCAACGGACAGGCCGAGGTTGCTAACCGAGACGTCATCCGAGGTCTTCGAGCTCGTTTGGAAGGGAGGCAGGGCAGCTGGGTCGAGGAACTACCACGGGTGCTATGGGCCTTACGTACATCGAAGAAAACGCCCATGGGAGAGACCCCCTTCAGTCTCTGCTATGGTACCGAGGCAATGGTCCCAACAGAGATCGGACTTCCCAGTTACAGAGTCGAACATTTCGATGACGAAGCAAATACATCGGCGCTCCGGACTAATTTGGACATCTTGCTAGAGAAGCGGGACCAAGCATAGATCATAGCGGCCGCTTACCAACAACAAACTGCTCGCTACTACAACGCACGAGTTAAGCATCATGCCTTCAAGACAAGAGATTTGGTCTTAAGGCGGAACGAATTCATAGACCAGGGCAAACTGCACAAGTTCTTCCCAAAGTGGGACAGCCCTTTTCTCGTCTCCGAAGTATTGCCCGGCGGAGCCTATCACTTACAAAACACAGGGGGACACACGTTTCTTCGGCTCTACAACGCTGAAAAACTCAAAGTATACAAATGAATGTATTTTCTTCTTTTCGAAGCGATGTAATTTTCTTTTATTATTATTATTAAGTCTCCCAAGTTATAAGAGACTTCTTCCATAAATTTTGTTCTCTTTCACGGTTCCGAGATCCCTAGATCCATTTTTAAGAAAATATACAAAGTACTAAGGGGATAAAAAGAAGACAAAAGCACGTCGGAAAAGAAGAACTTTATTCATTGAGGGGTATTATGGGCTCCTCAGCCTTACAAAAAAAATTATTACAATAAAGGGGGCCGGGGATTAAGAAATCACTGTTGATGGTACTCCAAGGAGATTTCCGGCAGCCGAGCCCTAGCTTCTTCTGCCCGCTCCCTATCATGGTGCCCGCGGACCCGAGATGCCACGGAAGGGACGAAGACTGCACCCGCCGGACAAGAGTCGGTAATCATCTTTTTCTGGAAACACTCAAGAAGAAGGGCCACCGAGCGGTCCCGCCTACTCTTCGAGATCAGGCTGAAGTGATGGAGCGTATGTAACTTGTCAACCACCTCGTCCTTCAACTGCTTGGACAAGGCATTGTTCAGATCCGAGGACATCCTCCAAATCGCATACATAAGTAATTGGAGGAGGGGTGATCGCCGGGGGAGTAGGCGACCAAAGTGCGCGCTCTATCACCTCTTGGTACGCCTCCTCGGAGCACTCCGGGTCATAAAGATACACGTCGTCGAAAGAAATGGTCTCCTTGATGCTGTAAATGAACCCGGCCATTTTCAGAAATACGAGGCTAAAAGAAACCAATATACCTTCACTATTTATAGCCCCAACAGAATCCCAAAAGGCCGAAGTTTGCACGCGCAGCAGCGCGAATCACTGGATCTTTTCAAAATTCCCGATACAAAGCTGCCACGTAGCGACCATGCCCTCAAGTGGTCAATGGAAGTTAGAACAACGCGCACTATGGAGAGTCACGCCTTGCCCGTGCGTTTCTGCCACGTGTTGTCTGCGACAGTCTCTCTCCCAGAATTTACGGGTCAAGGAAGACTAGCCGACACCCCCATAAAGACGAAGAGAAGTCCCAAAAAGCCATCCTCAAGAGGCTACCGAGCAGCTTCCCTGCTAGGTCAATCCCCGGCGAGTAACTTCCTACCCATCTTCGCCACGGATATAATGCCCTCGTCAAGAAGCCACCGAGCAGCTTCCCTGCTCGGTTAATCCCTGGCGGGTAGATTCCTGCCCATCTACGCCAATGATCTAAAGCCCTCCTCACGAGGCCATCTAGCAGCTTCCCTGCTCGGTCAATCCTTTGCTGGTAGATTCCTACCCACCTACGCTAAAGATCGAAGCCCTCATCACGAGGACACCAAGCAGCTTTCCTGCTCGGTCAATCCTTAGCGGGTAACTTCCTACCCACCTTCGCTAAGGATCGAAGCCCTCATCACGAGGCCACCGAGCAGCTTCCCTGCTCGGTCAATCCTTAGCAGGTAACTTCTTACCCACCTGCGCTAAGGATCGAAGCCCTCATCAAGAGGCCACCGAGTAGCTTTCCTGCTCGGTCAATCCCTGGCGGGTAGATTCCTGCCCATCTACGCCAAGTATCTAAAGCCCTCCTCACTAGGCCACCGAGCATCTTTCTTGCTCGATCAATCCTTAGCGGGTAGATTCCTACCCACCTACGCTAAGGATCGAAGCCCTCATCAAGAGACCACCGAGCAGCTTCCCTGCTCGGTCAACCCTTAGCGGGTAACTTCCTACCCACCTACGCTAAGGATCAAAGCCCTCACCAAGAGGCCGCCAAGCAGCTTCCCTGCTCGGTCAACCCTTAGCGGGTAACTTCCTGCCCACCTACTCTAAGGATCGAAGCCCCATCGAGGGGCAACCGCGCCGATCCCTGCTCGGCTAACCTTCGAGTGATGAGTTCCTACCATTCTAAGACGAAGGTCTAGAAACCGCATCAAGGGGGAACTATTCAACGCCGACCAGTTCTGACTTGGTTGTTGTTCAACTTACGCTAAGAGACGTGGTCGTCGGTCCGACTTCAAGGAATGGACAGATACCGACCTTTCTACATGAAGGGGTCTTCAGATGTATCCTAAGTGAACGATCGCCACCTCGACTCCGGGGGCGGGAGGGGTCCGACCTTCCTGCAATTGGCGATTAATTGACTTACACTCGATGCGCGATCGCCATCTAAAAGGCCGGTCATTGACCTATGGCCTAACACTTTAATCGAGGAAAAGACGGACAAGCTCAAGTACTAACGCAAGAAACACATGGCCATGCAGAGGAAAATAAACGCAGTTTTATTTATGTTCCGAAAATCTTTACAAGGTATTCGAGGCTCCTCAGCCTTATAAAAAGTGCCCGGAGGCTTACAAAAAATAAAAGCAAAAAGGGCACAAAGCAAAAAAGCTCAAGCTGCAGGCTCTGCCCAGATCTCGCCTTGCTCGGCACGCCCTCAGGGGCCGGAGCTTCTGCTTCCGTGATCGCCCCGCCTCCGGTGCAAGCCACCTGTGGCGTGTCCACCGAAAGCGGGACCCGAGCACGGAGCTCACCGTCAGCAAACTCCGGCATTAACGCCTTGATGGCATCAAAGGCTTCATGCCAAATGATGGCAAAGGCTTCGCCGATGTCGGCGTAGAACTGGTCTGACGCCTTGTACGTTTCCACCGACTTGCGAGCTCGAAGCCTCAGTTTCCCTCTTGCCGGCGTCCCTCCCCTTCTTCATTATGGCGTAGCGCTTATCCAGCTTCTCCAACTTGTCCACCATGGCTCGGTGGGACTCGCTCATGAGTCGGTAGGATTCCCGGCACTTGGAGATCATGAGCTCCCCGGCTGCCAACCGGCTCTCAAGGGTGGCTGTTTTCTCTTTCTCCTGCCACAGCTGAAAGCGCAGATCTTCCGCCTCTGAAGACGATTCCCCTGCCTTCCTCATGGTCGGGGCAATCTCCTCGGCTTCCATGTTGACGATGAGGATGCAATGTTGGAGGACATAAGGGGAGAAACAGATAGATTTAGAGGTGTTCAGACTAAGATAGGGCAATTAAGATAATACTTGAACGGATACCAACCTGAACTGCCTCCTGAGCAATGGCGGCCACTTGGGCATTCAGGGTCCCCCGCGGAATCTTGCCCCCGGCCGACTGCTCCATGTTCGCGAGCAAGCTGTCGGTGATGGAAAGCCCCGAGGGGATCACGAAGAAAACGTCCCTCTCCTGCACGGGAATCCCCTTAGGGATATCAGTCGACGGCGTGCGGGAGACCGTCCTTTTTCTCTTAAGCGGAACCTCGGTCCCCTCCTCCTCCTCCCTCGCCTGGGGTTCCGGGTCTCGCGTGTGCTTCTAGCTGCCCCCGCGACGGTCATCGGGGGCTCGGGGCACGGCGAAGGACCTCGCCGGTGGAGACGGTCTCAGGGCCGAGCTCGGGCCCGCTCGGGACAAGCTCACACCTCCGGCTTTCTTCTGGGCCGTAGCGGCTATAGCAGCTAGTATCCTGGATCGGTCCATGTGTCCTGCAAAAGAAGAAAACACAGAGAAGTTAATGATGCAAGAAAGGCAAAAAGGAAATTACTCACCCTCGGGCAGTCGGTCATGTGCCACTATGTAGGCACAGGCCAATTCTCACCTTCGGGTGGCCCGACAAATTTATACTTCTCCTTCCAGTCGTGAATGGAGGAAAGGGCGACGACTACCCCCGACCCGGCCATCCCACCCTTGCGTTTTAAAGGAAAATTACACCCAGCTCGGCTCGCTCTTGCTAGTGCCGGGGTGATTTTTATAGCTAATAAAAGAAGTAAGAAGGGTCAAGCTGAAAGGGATGTTCTCAAGTTTCAACCGGACCAGAACCCCGAGGAGGATTCTCCATGAGTTCGGCGCTAGGTGGCCCGGTGAGAGATGGAAATAACGAAGTACCCCACATACCTCGGCCGGAAAGGGCAGACGCATTTCCGCTCGGAATGCCTCCAAATACAGGGAAATCTCCTTCCCCTACACCTGGTCTGCCCGTTCGCCCCTTTTTGCCAAACGGAGCGAATAGTTAGAAGGGATATGGAAACGAGCCCGAATCTCGGCAAGCTCGTCCAGATCCCTCATGACGGAGGGCGCATCGCGAACGTTCCCGTTGCGCACCTTAGGGACCCCCGTCGCCATCGGACGGCTAGCGACGCGAGTAGCCTTGACTCTACGGGGCGAGCCCGACGCTAAGGAAGCAACAAGGGAACCCTCTTGGCTGTCAGCAGCCGAAGAGGCAGAAGACTCCCTTGACTCTACCCTAACTATTTCAACAGACTCCTCGAAAAAAGATATCTAACTTGATTCAAAGGAAGGAGTTCTCCGAGGAAGGAGTTCTCCGAGATCTGATCTAAATGATGGAGCGCCAAGCAATCTCTCGCAGCGAAGGAAAATAATGGCGGAAGTGTTAACCCTAATAGGAGACCCCTCTTATTTATACAACTTAAGGGGGTCATTCGACGGCCCAGATCATTTCCTGCCAAAACGAAAACCTCGCGTCTGCCAGCCATCGAAGCCCCCACGTGTCAAACGACCATTGGAGGCGTCCCTTCGGCCGCAGGCAACAGCGACAGCCTGTCATGTCCACCAAACCGCGTCGGACATGTGTCCAGCTCCTCAACAGACGTACAAGCGAATCGGCGCCCCCTTTTTAATTCACGATCCTTTCCCCTGATTTGCTGATGTCATCAAAGATACGCGCAGAGATTCAAGCATCCGGGATATGCTACGCGGGCTCATAAATCTGAACGGCGTAACTGCCCTACATCGAGTCGCCCCGGAAATCCGCACCGCTGAATTTTTGGCAACAAGGTACCCCGGGAAAATCTATCAGACCACTCTTGACCCGACCCATAAATAGGTCGAGACGAGAGCAGGGGGATAATGATGATACTCATAAGTGGGAATTCCCCAGATCATGACACGTGGTAGATGATGTGTCCCGGGGATTACGGGACAGGAGCAAGCATGATACATTGAAGGCATTCACCGGGCCCCCGGGCCGAGGATCGAACCGACCTTCGATGGCCTCCTACACGCTCAGCTTCCTCAGCCCTCCTACGCTCTCCTCTAAGCTATCACAGAACCGAGCTTCCTCGGCCCCCCGCTCGACTTGAGCCTCCCGCCGAGCTAAGCCTCCTTGGTTCTGCCGATCAACCAAGAACGCAGAGCCTCAGCGCCTCCGCCACGGCTCTACATATCTCGCAAGACGCGAGATATCCACCACCCCACAATCCCGCGTCGTCGTATCCCCCCATTAACGAGTGTATCTCATCATTAATGGGGTGATCCCGTCATTCATGCAGGCGTAACGTCATAAGCGTAACCGACGGCGAAGATCTCACGCCAGCTCGCTCCATACGACCACTATAAAAAAAACCCTCTCCCATACGACTCAGGTAAGGCAATTTTAATCCAATAAGCCGCTACTCTGCCCAAATTCCTCATCTAACTTGATCATCGAAGGGTCCACGGTGGTACAACCATCCCGGGACTTCTTTGCAGGTTGCTCGACTTCACCTCAAAATCAACCCATTGAGATCCACACGTCCGAGAAGACAGCCTTCACCACCGTCAACGATGCTTGCGACAAATCGATGGAGGAAACATTGTTTCCCCCAATCAGAGCAAAGCTCTGTGTGAATTTCAAAAATTCAAAAAATTGAAGCAACGCTTCAAATTCCTTGCGCTGCGCGCAACGCGCCACGTGTCAAAGGCTGATACGTCAGCGCAGCGCCCAAGGCACTGTGCCCAATCAGAGCAAGGCTCTATTTAGAACAAAATTAAAAGAAGCAACGCTTCAGATGCGCTGCGCGACACGTGTCAGCGCGGTTGCGCTGCGCTCTGCGCTGCGCGACACGTGTCAAGCGCTGTTGCGCTGGCGCGGTTGCGCTGCGCTCTGCGCTGCGCGACACGTGTCAAGCACCGGTGCGTTTGCGCCAAACAGAATTAAAATTCCAGTAAGATCTTTCTGTTCTTGTTAAAACAAGAAGATTGTCTTCTGTAAAACAGAAGCCCTTGGATCAAAGATCCAACGGTGGGGAGAAATCCCCAAATCACTCAGAGAATGATCTCTTTAACAAATTTAACAAATTAATGGGCACTATATAAAGGCCCCTAGACCCCAATTCAAAAGATAACAACACAGAGAGAAAAAATACAGAAAAAAGAGAACTCCTCTAAAGAATTTTGAGAAGAATTCAGAAAGGAAAAAGAAGGTAAAACCTTTATAAAAAGAAGAATATCTTCTGAATAGATCATTGATCTAAGAACAAGATCAAGGATCTTCAATAAAAAATATAATAAATAACAAAGGCCTTGCCTTTTTTATGAACCATTGGTTCTGGAATCTTAAAGATTCTTTTCTTGAATCCAAAATTGGATCAAGATATAAGAACAGTGCCTTGCACTTGTAAGTCTACACTGTTGCGCTCCTGGGTTGGCGCAAGCCACCAGAGAGCGCCACGTGTCAGCTCCAAGATCACTTGCGCTATGCGCTTTTAAAATAGAGCATTGCTCTCTGAAATTGGCGCAACTCACCAGAGCGCGCCACGTGTCAGCAGCGCAACAGCGCAGCGCACTGCGTTTGCGCTCACCAAAGCGTGACACGTGTCACCTCCACATGCGCTTGCGCTCAATAATTGGCGCAAAGCGTCTAACAGGCCGCGTGGCCACTGTCAGTTTGATTAATGCACTGCATTATTTACAGAAGGGCCAAGCCCAATTAAAAAGGGCCTAACAGGCTTAATAAAATGCAGTGCATTATTTTAAAAAAAAAGGGCAGAGCCCAAACAAGAACAGATGATGTGCATCATTTAAAAGGGACAGAGCCCAAATCAAAAAGGCCTAGCAGGTCAAAAGAAAATGCAGTGCATTATTAAACAGGGGCAAAACCCTAGCACAGGCCTAATAGGCCAAAGGTAAAAACGTTGAATATTCTCAACTGGACTTAGCCCAATAATGGCCGTAAGTCCTCAAATTAAATTGACTGAGCAAGACTGCTCTCTTAAATCAATTAATATCCGGTTCAAGGGTACATCTCTGAACTCCTCTAACACCTATCGTTGTAATCCTTCAACGACGTCAGAGAGGTGATGGGTCCCGATAACCACACATTGATATGGACTGTGGGGTCCTTAAACTCATGAACTTATGCGTCCTTAAACTCATGGACTTATGCGTCTTTAAACCAACAATACGGACTGTGAGGTCCTTAAACTCACGGACTTATGCGTCCTTAAATATATCCATACGGACTGTGAGGTCCTTAAACTCATGGACTAATGCGTCCTTAAACTAACATCCGTCCCTAAAACGGGAACGATGGACTACCATGTCCCTAAACTGGCAATGGACCGCAATGTCCTTAAACTACCTATGGACCACTACGTCCCTAAACTGGAACAATAGAGCCCCCAAACGCTCTTTTGTCGGATCTAAACGATCCCGTTTAAGTTGATCTTAGCCTCAAATATGGCTAACGTATCCTTAAACATTCAAACAGACTTTAGTCCCAAATTGGACTATAAGACCCCCAATCAACTTCGGTTCAAGGGTACATCTCCGAACTCCTCTGACACCTGTCGTTGTAATCCTTCAACGTCGTCAGAGAGGTGACGGGTCCCGACGGCCATATATTATTAAATGGACCACTACGTCTCTAAACTGGAACAATAGAGCCCCTAAATGCTCTTTCCATTAAGTTGATCTTAGTCTCAAATCAGACTAACGTATCCTTAACGAGCGTTTAAGTTGATCTTAGCCTCAATATGGCTAACGTATCCTTAAACTAAAACACAAAACCCAAATCTAAGAAAATACGGATTTGGACTAATCCACGCCCTACAAGCGACGACATAAATTAGTCTCCGTATACAATCCACGGGCAACCACAAACAAAACAAACACCCACGACACGAAGTGAAATTCTGGAGAAGGAGAAAGTTGTTACCGCGATACGGTAGCGTAATTAACTGCAGGGGCTTGCGCCTGCAGGGAAGAGCGTCCCCACAATCAAAAAACCCCTCAAACGAGGGGGAATCTGACGAAGTCTGCTACATCGGCCGCATCCGTCCAAACCTCCGATACACGGTGCCATAAATCAACTTGGCATCTTCGGAGAGGTGGACGGATAAAACCAAATAGCATCTACCCCGAATCTCAGGCAAGACGTCCACGTCTTGGCCGCCGTTCGGAGGGGAACAAACATCTGAAGGAGATCCAGGCCTCCATCAAGAACCAATAGCAAAATATTTGGAGATGGCAACCTTTGTTATTTTCCATGCTGTTATAAGTTCCTGACTGCACATCTCTAATAAAAAAAATATAATCCATGCGCTCTTATTTTACCCGTTTATTCACCGTTGAATCTTCACACTTCCAAATAATAAGAGGAAATAATAGCGCTCGCACTCCAAATCCAAATTGCTGAGAAATAAGTCTATCTTATATGCATTTTATCTTTAAAATCAAGAAGCAATACCTTGCCTAATGGCACTTACGTAAATCTCGCGTCATCCAAGCCCTGTCACAAACCCAGCTTGATAATGCTCACAAGTGGTGTCTCCTCTGATTATGACATGTGGTAGGTGACGTGTCCCGAACTCTACGGGGGTGGAATGAATAAGCCGCATCAGGGACAATCCCCATGGCACCTCCTCGTTGGGCACACCCGACCTTTCGGGAGACCCCCCGGAAGACATTCCACCTTCACCTAGGAAACTACCAACAGCTAGTCCCCTAACTCCAACCATGCTGAGCTTTCTCGGCCTCCCGCTCACCTCCGAGCCTCCCGCCGAGCTAAGCCTCCCCGATTCTACCGAGCAACCAAGAACGCAGAGCCCAAGCGCCTCAGGGCGGCTCCACGTATCTCGCCAGAAGCGAGATATCTACCACCCAACAATCCCGCCTTCCACACCGTCGTATCCCCCATTAACAACGCCATGCTCACTCCGGCGATCGCGGCGACCGATTCAATGACCTGTTGGGCACCACACAGCTCCACACCGCGGTCTCATGAAAGAGCCCATTGCCCCGAGGCCCGTCGTGTTCATGTCCTTCCCGTAGAGGTATCGGTCAACTCGCCTGCTCCCAGGCATGACCGACACCCTCTCCCTCGACGGGATCGCGCAAACGGCACTCGCCGGGAAAACTCGAGAAGGACCTCACCAGGGGACCGAAGGAATTTCATAGAACGGAACCGGAGTCGCAGCCAGGTGCAGCCACAAGCGGGAAGGGCCACCACTCCGACTACGCCAAATCCTCAAGATACAACGACCGCCTCGAGGCCCTCGAAAAGAAAATCGAGAGTATACATCGGGAGGGTCATCCATCCGGTGAAGGGGCCAGGTACGCCGCCGACTCACTTACGAAGCCCTTCACCGAAGAGTTGCTCATCGTATATGTCTCGTCCAAGAACAAGCCGCCTAAGGTGGCCCTCTTCGACGGGAAGTCCGTCCCGAAGGACCACCTGGACGCGTTCACAACGAGCATGAGCTTCCAGGATAACTCGGAAGCAGCCCAGTGCCGAGCTTTCCCGACCACCCTTATTTGTGCAGGTCGGGACTGGTTCCGGGGATTGGCGCCACACTCTATATCGACCTTTGACGAGTTCTCCACCCAATTCCTCGGACACTTCGTCGGCAACAGGCGGCAGAAGAGAACGGTCGACCACCTGTTCACCATAAAGAGCAGGGACAAAGAATCCTTTAAGGGATATGTCACTCGCTTCTACAACGCTCTCCTCGAAGACCCCGATCACCGAGATGAAACTGTCATCACCGCACTAAGGTTGGGTCTTATGCACAAAGAGTGGCTCCGCTCTTTTGCATTAGCGCAACCTAAGACCATGGCCGAGGTAAAAGCTTGGACTGAGCAAGAGATCCAAATCGAGTCTGAGGTGAACGCCAACCTGCCTCGGGGCGACCAAGCCGAACAAAAGAAGAGGGGCAGAGAGGAGAAGAAAAAGGTCTATCGGCCAAAACCATACTCCCTAAAGTTCCAGGAGTACACTCCTCTCAACATCTCCCAGACCGAGCTGTTAGAGGAGGCAAAGGGCGAGCGATTCTTCAAGATCCCACCGGTCACCCATAGAGCGGTTAAAGGAACACGTGGCCCGTACTGCGCCTTCCATAGGTCGCAGGGCTACCCGACCGAGAACTGTAAACAACTCTACAACTACATCGAGGAGTTGATTCGTCTGGCAACCTGGACAAGCACCTGCGGGACAAGCGACAGGCAGACAGGGAGCAAGAGAACCATCCCCCTCCCGGCGAATTAACGATTGGCCAAATTATGGTCGTTTCCTCATGGTCTGCCAGTGGAGCCGGCGAGACTCACCGCCTCCTACCCGTCGAGGGAACAAGTGACCCTCCCCAGAAGAAATGCAGGACCGCCGAGCCCATCAACTTCACTGATGAAGACCTCTACAGTATATACTTGCCTCACAACGACCCTCTCGTGATTACGGCACGGGTCCACCGTTATGAGGTTCAGAGGATATTGGTCGATTCCGGAAGCTCGGCAGATATCCTCTGCTATGACTGCTTCCAGCGCATGGGGCTAGGGCTGTCCGACCTACGGCCAACCTCCCACGTCCTATCAGGGTTTACCAACCACTCTATTCTGGCCGAGAGAGTGATCACCCTCCTCCTCAACATTGGGGAAGCGGGCCATACGAGGACCGTATAGGTGGAATTCATCATCGCTAGGGTCCCCTCATCCTACAACATCCTCCTGGGACATCCAACATTAAACGACCTCCAAGCTCAAATCTCGACCTACCACCTTGCAATCAAATTTCCATTAGATCAAGGGGGATAGGCCGGGCCTACGGAAACCAGTAAATCGCCAAGATTTGCTTCACTGAGACATCCACCACCGGAGAGCAGGGCACCGACTTTGCAGACGCAAATGATTTCCAGGGGTCCTTGGACACGCGCGACAAAAAGAAAGAAATCCGAGGAGCCCCAGTGGAGGCGCTAACAGAAATCCCCCTCATCGAGGGGAATGAGGGACGTACCGTCCAGATCAGATCCCATTTAACAGGAGCCTGGTGCGAAGACTTGATCCACTTTCTCCGAGGGAACTCGGACGTGTTCGCCTTGGCGCCTACTGACATGCCCAGGACCGACCCCAAAGTAATCTCGCACAAGCTCAGAGTCGACCCGAAGGCCCGACCTGTCAGGCAAAAGAAGCGAAGTTTCGCGCCGATCAAGCAAAAGGCGATTGAGGACGAGGTCGATAGATTGCTCGCAGCCAACTTAATTCGAAATGTTGACTATTCGGATTGGCTGGCAAATGTAGTCATACTTAAAAAGGCGAACGGGAAGTGGCACATGTGCGTCGACTTCACATACCCGAACAAGGCCTACCCGAAAGACAACTATCTATTCCCTCGGATAGACCGGCTAGTAGAAAGCTCGGCAGGCCACGAATTGCTCAGCTTCATGGACGCTTTCTTCGGCTATAACTAGATCCGTATAAACCCGGCAGATGAAGAACTTATCGCGTTCACCACGAACCGGGGGGTATACTACTACAAAGTGATGCCCTTCGGCCTCAAAAATGCCGGGGCCACATATCAGCGCCTAGTTAATAAAATATTCAAACCGCAGATCGAGAAGAACATGGAGGTTTACGTCGACGACATGCTCGTGAAATCAACCTCGTCGGACGAGCACACCAAAGATCTTGGCGAGACATTCGACATCCTCCACAAGTACAAAATGAAGCTAAATCCGGCTAAGTGCGCGTTCGGAGTCACTAGCTGGAAATTCCTAGGGTTCATGGTTACCCACCGAGGAATCGAAGCTAACCCGGAAAAGATCAGCGCCATTCTTAACATGGCTACACCAAAGAGTAACGTTGAGATCATGCGACTCACGGGGAGAGTGGCCGCTCTGAGTCGCTTCATGTTGAGATCCGGAGAAAAGTGCCTCACATTCTTCAAAGCCCTGAGAAAGATCCCAAAGTTCGAATGGTCGGAAGAATGTCAAAACGTTTTCGAGCAGCTCAAAGCGCACCTGGAAACTCCCCCTCTGCTCACCCGACTAATCGAAGGAGACGAGCTATTATTGTACCTTGCGGTCTCCGATCGTGCTGCTGGCTCGGTGCTCGTCCGAGAAGTCGAAGGAGTACAGAAGCCGGTCTACTACGTGAGCCATGTCTTCAAAAACACGAAAACAATGTACCTGGCCATAGAAAAGATAGTCTTGGCGCTTATCGTCGCCTCAAGGAAGCTACGACACTACTTCCAGGCACACACCATCCTCATCCTCACCGAGCGACCTATAGGGACTATTCTTGCCTCCCCCGAGTCGTCTGATCGTCTGGAGAAATGGAGGTGGGAGTTATCCCAATTCGACATCAAGTACCACCCCAGGCAAGCTATCAAAGCACAAGTCCTGGAAGACTTTGTTGTCGAATGCACTATCCCCACCAAGGAAGTAGCATCGGCACATGGCCCCGGGTCCCGACCCTCGGTCAAGGAAATACCTGACTCCGTCCCCGATTGGGTCCTCTACATGGATGGATCCTCTACTGAGGAAGGGAGTGGTGCCGGACTAATCATTCGAGGCCCGAACGAGGCAGAGATGGAGTACTCTTTGAAGCTCGGGTTCAGAGCGTCAAACAACGCTGCGGAATACGAGGCCTTGCTAGCCGGGTTGTGAATCGCTTCCGGGATAGGGCTGAAGACGATCCAGATTCGCAGCGACTCCGCCCTAGTCGTCGACCAAGTGACCGGGTGTTTCGAGGCCCGAGAGCCGCTCATGGTGAAGTACTTGGCCGAAGTGAAAAGACTACGAATTTTTTTTGACAATGTCCAAGTGGAACAGATTCCTCGGCACCTGAACGCCAAAGCCGATGCCCTGAGCAAGCTTGCCTCTTCCTATACGGCCGACAATAAGAGAAATATCCTCTTCGAGGTCTTGCCACGGCCCAGCATGGAAGACAAAGAGGTAACACTTCAAGTATACATTGTTCTGGAGGAAGGCCAGGATCGGAGGAAGCCCCTCATGGAGTTCCTGAAGTGTGGTACACTTCCAGAAGATCGGGGGGAAGCGCACCGCCTTCAAGCCAAAGCCCACCATTTCATATGGAACAAGGGAAACCTTTACAAGAAGTCATACTAACAGCCTCTGCTCCGGTGCATTGACCCTCACGAAGCCGACTACGTCCTCCGTGAGATACACGAAGGGGTCAGTAGAGCGCATCAAGGGGACCGTACCTTGGTCCAAAAGACGTTGCTCCAAGGATATTATTTCACGACGATACACCAAGATGCTCAGAGGCTCATCAGAAGATGCAAAAGCTGCCAACTCCACGGCAGCATACCTCGTCTTCCGGCTACCTAGCTAACAGCCCTCACCTCCTCTTGGCCGTTTGCCCAGTGGGGGATGGACATGGTGGGCCAACTCCCCACCGGTACAGGCGGACACAAGTACATCCTCGTCGCGGTAGACTATTTCACGAAATGGATTGAGGCCGTCCCCATCATAAAACCAGACACCGCCACTACCATAAAGTTCCTGCAGAACAACGTAATCTCTCAATTCCGGATCCCAAGGTGCATCATTACCGACCACGGGATGAATTTTGAAAATGACAAAGTCAAAGAGTTCTGCAACGAATATCACATACTAATGAAGTTTGCCGCGGTCGCGCAGCCTCAATGCAATGGACAAGCCGAGGTTGCTAACCGAGATGTCATCCAGGGTTTTCGAGCTCGTTTGGAAGGAAGGCTGGGCGGCTGGGTTGAGGAACTACCGCGGGTACTATGGGCCTTACGTACATCGAAGAAAACTCCCACGGGAGAGACCCCCTTCATCCTCTGCTATGGTACCGAGGCAATGGTCCTTATGGAGATAGGACTGCCTAGTTACAGAGTCGAACACTTCGATGACTAAGCCAATACCTCGGCGCTCCGGACCAATTTGGACACCTTGCTAGAGAAGCGGGACCAAGCATAGATCAAAGAGGCTGCTAACCAACAACAAACTGCTCGCTAGTACAACGCACGAGTTAAGCATCGCGCCTTCAAGACGGAAGATTTGGTCTTAAGGCGGAACGAATTCGTAGAGCAGAGCAAACTGCACAAGTTCTCCCCGAAGTGGGACGGCCTTTTTCTCATCTCCGAAGTATTGCCCGGTGGAGCCTATCGCTTACAAGACGCCGGGGGCACAAGTTTCTTCGGCCCTACAACACTGAAAAACTCAAACTATACAAATGAATGTATTTTCTTCTTTTCAAAGCCATGTAATTTTCCATAAGTCTCCCGAATTAAAAGGGATTTCTTCCGCAAATTTTGTTCTTTTTGTCGATTTGGAGATCCCTAGATTCATTTCTAAGAGAGTATGTAAAAAGTACTAAGAGAAAAAACGCATCAGAAAAAGAAGAACTTTATTCATTAAAAGGTACTATGGGCTCCTCAGCCTTACAAAAAATTACAACAAAGGGGGTAAGGGGTTGAGAAAGAACTGCTAATGGTACTCCGAGGAGATCTCCGCCAACCGAGCCCTAGCTTCTTCAGCCCGCTCCCTCTAATGTTTCCTGTGGACCCGAGATGCCACGGAAGCACCGGAGCTCCCACCCACCGGGCGAGAGTCTGCGATCTGCCTTTTCTAGAAACACTCCTGAAGAAGAGCCACCGATCGGTCCCGCCGGCTTTTCAAAATTAAGCCGTGGTGATGGAGCGTGCGCAGCTTGTCAAGCGCCTCGTCCAGCAGCTGCGGAGACAAGGCATTGTGCAGCCCCGGGGCATCCTTCAAATCGCTTTCATGAGCAATTGGAGGAGGGGTGACCGCCGGGGAAGTAGACGACCAAAGTGGTCCTCCAAGCGCTCGATCACCATTTGATACGTCTCCTCGGTGCATCCCTGATCGTACAGGTATACGTCGTCATGAGAGATGATCTCTTTGATGGAGTAGATAAACCCGGCCATTTTCAGAAACGCAAGGCTAAAAGAAACCAACATGCCTTCGCTATTTATAGCCCCAACAGAATTCCTAAAGGCTGAAATTTGCGCACGCAGCAGCGCGAATCACGGGATATTTTCAAATTTCCCAATACAGAGCTGCCACACGGTGACCATGCCAATCTTTATGAGCCCTTAAGCAGTCAATGGAAGTTGGAACGGTGCGAACCACGGAGCGTCGCGTCTTGACTGTGCGTTTCTGCCACGTGTCGTCTGCGATGGTCACTCTTCTAGATTTTACCGGTCAATCCTTAGCGGGTAACTTCCTATCCACCTACGCTAAGAATCGAAGCCCTCATCAAGAGGCCACCGAGCAACTTCCCTACTCGGTAAATCCTCAGCGGGTAACTTTCTACCCACCTATGCTAAAGATCGAAGCCCTCACCAAGAAGCCATCGAGCAGCTTCCCTGCTCGGTCAATCTCTGGTGGGTAGTCCCTACGCACCGATACCAAGGATCTAAAGCCCTCATCAAGAGACCACCGAGCAGCTTCCCTGCTCGGTCAATCATTAGCGGGTAACTTCCTACCCACCTACGCTAAGAATCGAAGCCCTCACCAAGAGGCCACCGAGCAGCTTCCCTACTCGGTCAATCCCTGGCAGGTAGTTCCCTACCCACCGGCACCAAGGATCTAAAGCCCTCATCAAGAGGCCGCCGAGAAGCTTCCATGCTCGGTCAATCCTTAGCGGGTAACTTCCTACCCACCGACACTAAAGATTGAAGCCCTCACCAAGAGGCCACCGAGCAGCTTCCCTGCTCGGTCAATCCCTGGCGGGTAGTTCCCTACCCACCGGCACTAAGGATCTAAAGTCCTCATCAAGAGGCCACCGAGCAGCTTCCCTGCTCGGTCAATCTTTAGCGGGTAACTTCCTACCCACCTACGCTAAGGCTCTAAAGCCTTCATCAAGAGGCCACCGAGTAGCTTCCCTGCTCGGTCAATCCCTGGGGGGTAGTTCCCTACCTGCCAATGCCATGGATCTAAAGCCCTCATCAAGAGGCCACCGGGTAGCTTCCCTGCTCGGTCAATCCTCAGCGGGTAACTTCCTACCCACCTACGCTAAGGATCGAAGCCCTCACCAAGAGGCCACCGAGCAGCTTCCCTGCTCGGTCAATCCTTGGTGGGTAGTTCCCTACCCACCGACGCCAAGGATCTAAAGCCCTCATCGAAAGGCCACCGAGCAGCTCCCATGCTCGGTCAATTCTTAGCGGGTAACTTCTTACCCACCTACGTTAAGGATCGAAGCACTCACCAAGAGGCCACCGAGCAGCTTCCCTGATCGGTCAATCCTTAGAGGGTAACTTCCTACCCACCAACGATAAGGATCGAAGCCCCACCAAGGGGCAACCACGTAGATCTCTGATCGTCTAACCTCCGAGTGATAAATTCCTACCATCCCAAGACGAGGGTGTAGGAACAACATCAAAAGGGAATCAGTCAACACCGACCAATTCTAATTTGGCTATTGTTCAACTTATGCTAAGAGACGTGGTCGTCGATCCGACTCTAAGGAATGGGCAGATTCCGACCTTCCTACACGGAGAGATCTTCCGATATAATCTAAGTGAACGATCGCCACCTCGACTCCGGGGGAGGGAGGGCACCGACCTTCCTACACTTGGCGATTAATTGACTTATACTCAACGCGCGATCATCATCTAAAAAGCCAGTCATCGACCTACGGCCTAACACTTGAATCGTGGGAAAGACTAACAAGCTCAAGTACTCACGCAAGAAACACATCGTCGTGCAGAGGAAAATAAACCCAGTTTTATTCATGTTCCGAAAGTCTTTACAAGGTATTCTGGGCTCCTCAGCCTTACAAAAAGTGTCCGGAGGCTTACAAAATTTGAGAAAAAATAAAGGGAAAAACAAAAGCTCAGGCTGCAGGCTCTGGCCGAATCTCGCCTTGCTCGGCACCGCCCTCAGGGGCCAGAACTTCTACTTCCGTAACCGTCCCTTCCCCGGTGCCAACCGCTTGCGGCGTGTCCACCGAAAGCGGGACCTGAGCACAGAGCTCACCGTCGGCAAACTCCGGCGTTAACGCCTTGACGGCATCAAGAGCTTCGTGCCAAATTATGGCAGAGGGTTCGCCGATGTCGGCGTAGAACTGGTCTGACGCCTTATACATGTCCACTGACTTACGAGCTCGGAGCTTGGCGATCTTCGCTGCCTCAAGTGCAGCCTCGGTCTCCCTCATGCTGGCTTCCCTCGCCTTCTTCATTATGGCATATCACTTTCCTAACACCTCCAACTTGACCTCGACGGCTCGGTAGGACTCGCTCAGAAGTCGGTGGGACTCATGGCACTTAGAGATCGTGAGCTCCCCGGCGGCCAACCGGGTTTTGAGGGTGGTTGTCTTCTCCTTCTCCTGCCGCAACTGAAGGCGTAGATCCTCCGCCTCCAAAGACGATTCCCCTGCCTTCCTCATGGCCGGGGAAATCTCATCGGATTCCATGTTGACAATAAGGACACAATGTTGGAGGACCTAGGGAAAGCAGGAGATGGATTTAGAGGTGTTCACACTAAGAAAGGGCACTTAAGATAATACTTAAACGGATACCAAGCTGAACTGCCTCCTGAGCAATGGCGGCCACTTGGGCCTTCAGGGTCCCTCGGGGAATCTTGCCCCCGGCCGACTGCTCTATGTCCACGAGCAAGCTGTCGGCGACGGAAAGCCCTAAGGGGACCACGAAGCAGACATTCCCTTCCTGCACGGGAATCCCCTAAGGGATCTTTGTCGACGGCACGCGGGAGACCGTCCTTTTTCTCTTGAGGGGAACCTCGGTTTCCTCCTCCTCCTCCCTCGCCCGGGGTTCCGGGTCTCATGCGTGCTTCTGTCTACCCCCGCGGCGGTCATCGGGAGCCCGGGGTGATGCGGAAGGCCTCGCCGATGGTGATGGTCTCCAAGCCGAACTCGGACCGGCTTAGGATATGGTCACGCCCTCGGCCTTCTTCTGGAACGTAGCGGCTATGGCAGCTAGAATCCTAGATCGGTCCATTTGTCCTACAAAAGGAGAATACACAGAAAATTTAGTGATGCGGGAAGGGCAAAAGGAAATTATTCAAGTCTAAACAGATCGTCCAAGCTCCTAACTTACCCGCGAAGCGCGCAGGGCTGAGCCCGGCCCAGCTTAGGACCTTCTCGGAAAGCAAGACGTCGACCCGCTGGATCGGCTTCCATATGGACACCGCCCTCGCCTCAGGAGAGGACGACTGCTTCGCCGGCGGGCTGTCGGCCATGTGCCACTGTACAGGTACAGGCCAATCCTCGCCCTCGTGTTACCCGACGATTAAAAATTTCTCTTTCCATTCATGAATGGAAGAATGAACGACTACCACACCCGACCCGACCACCCCGCCCTTGCGTTTTTTGAAGGAAAAATACACCCAGCTCGGCTCGTTCGTGCTAGTACCGGGATGATTCTTATAGAAGAGAAAGGAAGTAAGAAGGGCCAAGCTGAAGGGGATGTCCTCAAGTTTCAACCGGACCAGAAACCCAAGAAGAATTCTCCACGAGTTCGGCGCTAGCTGGACCGGGGAGAGATGGAAGCAACGAAGTACCCCACATATCTTGGTTGGAAAGGGCGGGAGCATTCCCGCTCGGAATGCATCCAAATACAAGGCAATCTCCTTCCCCTGCATCTGGTCCGTCCGTTCGCCCTCTTTAGCCAAACAGAGCGAATAGTTGGAGGGGACATGGAAACAAGCCTGAATCTCGTCAAGCTCGCCCACATCCCTCAAGACGGAAGGCACATCGCGGACGTTCCTGATGCGCACCTTAGGGGCCCTTGTCGCCGTTGGACGGCTAGCGACGCAGGTATCCCTGGCTCTTAGGGGCGAGCCAGACACGAAGGAAGCAACAAGAGAACCCTCTTGGCTGTCAGCAACCGAAGAGGCGGAAGACTCACTAGACTCGGCTCCAACAACTGGAACCTAATCGCCCGACTCAACCCTGACTACTTCTACAGACTTCTCAGAAGAAGACATCTAACCTGATTCAAAGGGATTGGTTCTCCGAGGAAAAAGAACAAGGGATCCGGTCTAACGGAGGAAGCGCTGAGCAATCTTTGACAACAAAGGGACTTATGACGGAAAGTGTTGGTCCTAAGGGGGTCCCCTTCTATTTATACACTGCAGAAGAGGTATCCAATGGTCCAGATCAATTCCCGCCAAAACGAAGCGTCGCGTTTGCCAGCCGTCAAGTCTGCACGTGTCGAACGACCATTAGGTACGTTCCTTCGATCGCAGGCGACAGCGACAACCTGTCGCGTCCACCAATCCACGTCGGACGCGTGGCCTGTGACCCAACAGACAAACGAGCGAATCGGCGCCCCCTCTTTAATACGCGTTCATTCCGCTGACCCGCTAATATCATCGGAGATATGCGTGAAGATCTAAGCGGTTGGGGATACGCCATGTGGGTCCGGAAATCTGAACGACGCAACTGCCCTACACCTCGTCGTCCCGGAAAATCTGCACCGAAGATTCTCGGCCACAGGCTGAGCGAAGACAAACCAAGCAGGCCACTCTCGACCAGACCCATAAATAGGTCGGAATGAAAGTGGGGGGCTAATGATGATGCTCACAAGTGGTGCCTCCTCTGATTACAACGCGTGGCAGGTGACGTGTACGAAACTCTACGGGGGTGGAATGAATGAGCAGCATCGGGGACAATCCCCGAAGCGCTTCCTTGTTAGGCACACCCGACCTTTCGGGAGACCCCCCGAAGACATTCCACCTTCACCTAGAAAACTACCAACAGCTCGTCCCCTAGCTCCAAGCATGCCGGGCTTCCTTGGCCTCCCACTCAACTCCGAGCCTCCCGCTGAGCTAAGCCTCCCCGGTTCTACCGAGCAACCAAGAACGCAGAGCTCAAGCACCTCCAGACGGCTCCACGTATCTCGCTAGAAATGAGATATCCGCCACCCAACAATCCCGCGTTCCACGCCGTCGTATCCCCCATTAACGAGCGTATCTCGTCATTAATGGAGGGATCCCGTCATTCACGTAGGTGTAACGTCAGGGGCGTAATTGACGGCGAAGATCTCGCGCCAGCTCGCTCCATGCGACCACTATAAAAAACCCTCTCCCAGACGACTCAGGAAAGGCAATTTTAATCCAACAAGCCGCTACTCTGCTCATTTTTCTCGGCTAACTTGATCGTCGGAGGGTCCTACGGTGGTCACCCACTCTAGGACTTCTTTGCAGGTAGCTTGGTTTCACCTCAAAATCAACCCATTGAGATCCACACGTCCAAGAAGACAACCTTCCAATCAAATCTATGTCATTCATCAGCACTCACCGTAGATCGACGAAGGAGAACATCTCAAGGAGATCATGCCTCCATCACAGCTCCACCCCATATGCATGTTTTTATAAAAGCCTATCCCTTTCGTCTATCCCCCTACCTCTTCTCAATCTCCAAAAATGTGCTCCACCACCCGCTCCCCTATCGGATCCGAATCCGACCCGCAACAAGATCCACTAGAGACCCAACAACCCGAGCCCACGCCTCCACCGTCCCCGCCCCCATTCAGCTGGCTCGACGAGGCCGTGAACGGCGGGTCGTTGCGCCACGTGGACCTGGACACGGGATCCAACGGCTGGGCGTCGCCGCCGGGCCACCTCTTCCACCTCCGCGGCGAGGGCTTCTTCAGCCATAAGCACAAGTCTCCCTCGGGCCCCTACCTCCTCAAACCCGCCGGCGTCGACTGGATCCGATCCGCGACCCGCTTGGACAACCTCCTCGCCCGGCCCGACAACCGCATCGCCACCGCCCTCAGGAAAGCCCACGCCTTGGGCCTCAACCGCAAATCCTTCGTCTTCGCCGTCAACCTCCAGATCCCAGGCCGCGAGTGCCACACCGCCGCCTTCTACTTCGCCTCCGACGACCCCATCCAGACGGACTCCCTCCTCTACCGATTCGTCAACGGCGACGACGCGTACCGGAACGCGAGGTTCAAGATCGTGAATCGGATCGTGAAGGGGCCGTGGATCGTGAAGGAGGCGGTGGGGAATTACGCGGCGTGCCTATTGGGGAAGGCGCTGACGTGTAACTACCACCGAGGGGAGAACTACCTGGAGATCGATGTCGACATCGGGAGCTCGACGATCGCCAACGCGATACTGCACCTGGCGCTGGGGTACGTGACGGCGGTGACGATCGACATTGGGTTCGTCGTCGAGGGGCAGACCGAGGACGAGATGCCGGAGAATCTCATCGGCGCGGTGAGGATAGCGCAGATGGAGATGGGATCGGCGACGTACGTCGAGACTGCTCCGGCGAAGAGGAAGGGCGGTGAGTTTACCGCCGGGAGGAACGGGAGCCGAGGCGGCGGATCTGCCAAGGTCGAGGATCAGAGCGAGGATCAAGGTTAAGGTTTCAAAAATTTCGATTTTTTTTTGTTTTTTTAATGAAAAAAGGCCCAATTTTTTTTAGGGATTTGGGAGGATGCGGGTGCGCACGAGGTGATTTTTATGGTTTGTAAAGGGGTTGTTTAATTGTTAGAATTGGGGATTGTGGTAACTGACAACACTCTCCTAAATAATTGATTTCTCTCTTATGATGGTCTCTTGATTTGCATTAAGAAACCCTAATTTTAGTTATGACTACACTTAAGACAGTGAACAATTCTCTTATGATTTGTTGATTTTTGCATTGGAATCCTAATTTTCAGTGATGAAACTGGGAATTTTTAGCTAGATTTTAGTTTATTGATGGCATCAATCAAATTGAACAACATGCATTGCAATTTGATTAGTGGTGATAAATATGAATGTTGCCTTAATTATTAGCAGAAGCCATAGATTCTGAATCCCTAATTATTATGGGGCTACATATAAGGGTTTGTTGTTGAAGAAGAATCAGTTGGTCTGCATCTAAAATGGTGTGATTGTCAACGTCAATTGATAATTTCTTAAATTGCATAAAAGATAGTTTTCTTGTTCGAAATTCCAAGATGCAGACATGTATGGATTTTGGTCTTTGGTGGCCGGTCCATTTTCTAATTATTTTTTGATGTACTATGCTATATATTATGACATTTTGTGGGATTTTGAATTATTACTTTACTTGCATCAATGGATTGAACTAATTTTAGATTTGTTATGTGCATCTTTTTCACACATTTGCTTCATTGGGATGAGGAGATTTGGGTTGGGTTCAGCCTTGGCCTTGTGCGATTTGGTTTATTAATTTCTTAAATGTTGAATGCAAGCTAGATGAACCTTTACTTTGAAGTATCTTGTTTCTAATTCATTAAGAATTAGGATACATGTAGAGGCTGCGGTCCGCAGCAGCGGCATAAAAGTGGGCCGACATTAAAATCTTATATATAATATGACTGGTGAGAAACTGATGGAGGTCAGGATCTCCTTCAGATGTTGTCCTCCGTCGATCTGTCGCGAGCGTCGATGAAGGGTTGAGATTGGTGTTGAAGGTTGCCTCTTTGGACATGTGGATCTCAATGGGTTAATTTTGAGGTGAAGCCGAGCTACCTGCAAAGAGGTCCCGAGGTGGTTGTACCACCGTGGACCCTCCGACGATCAAGTGAGCCGAGAAATTTGAGCAGAGTAGTGGCTTGTTGGATTGAAAATCGCCTTACCTGAGTCGTCTGGGAGAGGGGTTTTATAGTGGTCGCATGGAGCGAGCTGGCGTGAGATCTTCACCGTCAGTTACGCCCATGACGTTACGCCTACGTGAATGACGGGATCTTTTCATTAATGACGAGATACGCTCGTTAATGGGGGATACGACGGCGTGGAACGCGGAATTGTTGGGTGGCGGATATATCGCTTCTGGCGAGATACGCGGTGCCATGGCGGAGGCGCTTGAGCTCTGCATTCTTGGTTGCTCGGTAGAACGGGGGGTTTAGCTCGGCGGGAGGCTCAAGGCGAGCGGGAAGCCGAGAAAGCTCGGTTTTGTGATAGCTCGGAGGTGAGTTGCGAGGGCTGAGGAAGCTCAGCGTGTAGGAGGGCTCGGAGGCAAGCTGATGGTTATTTATAAGGCAAGCATGGGAGTGTTCTGGGAGGCCTTCGAAGGTCGGGTCAATCTTCGGGGCGGAGGCCCGGGGAATGCCTTCAATATGTCGTGCTTGCTCCTGTCCCGTAAGCCCCCGGGACACGTCATCTATCACGTGTCATGATCTGGGGAATTTACAATTATGAGTATCATCATTAGCTCCCACTCTCGTCCCGACCTATTTATGGGTTGGGTCGAGAGTGGTTTGATCGGTTTTCCGGGGGTAGACTGTTGCCAAAAATCTATCGGCGCGGATTTCCGGGACGACTCGGTTTAGGGCGGTTGCGTTGTTCAGATTTATGAGCCCGCGTGGCGTATCCTGGGTGCTTGGATCTCTGCGCGCATCTTTGATGACATCAACGGATCAGGGAAAGGATCGTGTATTAAAGAGGGGGCGCCGATTTGTTTGGACGTCTGTTGAGGTGCAGGCCACGTGTTCGACACGGATTGGTGGATGCGACAGGTTGTCGCTGTCGCCTGCGGCCAAAGGGACGTCTCCAACGGTCGTTCGACACGTGGGGCTTCGACGGCTGGCAAACGCGATGTCTTTTTTTGGCGGGAATTGATCAGGGCCGTCGGATGCTTCCCCTTAAGTTGTATAAATAGGAGGGGGATCCCCTAGGGTTAACACTTCCGCCATTATTTTCCTTCGTTGCGAGAGATTGCTCGGCGCTCCATCCTTTAGATCGGATCCTTTGCGCTCCTTCCTCGGAGAACTCATTCCTTTGAATCAGGTTAGATATTTTTTTCCGAGGAGTCTGTAGAAATAGTTAGAATCGAGTCTAGAGAGTCTTCCGCCTCTTTGGCTGCTGACAGCTAAGAGGGTTCTCTTGTTGCTTCCTCAATGTCGGGCTCGTCTTATAGAGTCAGGGCTACCCGCGTCGCTAGCCGCCCGGCGGCGACAAGGGCCCCTAAGGTGCGCATCGGGAACACCCGCGATGAGCCCTCTGTCTTGAAGGATCTGGACGAGCTTGCCGAGATTCGGACTCGTTTCCATATCCTCTCTAACTATTCGCTCCGTTTGGCAAAAAGGAGCGAACGGGCGGACCGGGTGCAGGAGGAGGAAATTGCCCTGTATTTAGAGGCGTTCCGAGCGGGAATACGCCTGTCCTTTCCAACCGAGATATATGGGGTATTTCGTTGCTTCTATCTCTCCCTGGGCCAGTTAGCGCCGAACTCGTAGAGAATCTTCCTCGGGTTTCTGGTCCGGTTAAAGCTTGAGGACATCCCCTTCAGCTTGACCCTTCTTACTTCTTTTCTCTGCTATAAAAATCACCCCGGCACTAGCAAGAACGAGTCGGGCTGGGTGTATTTTTCCTTTAAAAAATGCAAGGGCGGGATAGCCGGGTCGGGCATGGTAGTCGTTCTTTCTTCCATCCACGACTGGAAGGAGAAGTTTGTATTCGTCGGTCCACCTGAGGCTGAGGATTGGCCTGTGCCTGTACAGTGGCACAGGGCCGACTGCCCGCGGGCGAAGCAGTCGTCCTCTCCTGAGGCGAGGGCGGTGTCCATGTGAGAGCCGATCCAGCGGGCCGACGTCTTACTTTCCAAACAGGTCCTTAGCTGGGCCGGGCTCAGCCCCGCGCGCTTCGCGGCAAAGTTAGGAGATTGGACGACCTGTTTAGACTTGAATAATTTCCTTTTGCCCTTCTTGCATCACTAAATTTTCTGTGTATTCTCATTTTGCAGGACAAATGGACCGATCCAGGATCCTAGCTGCCATAACCGCTACGGCCTAGAAGAAGGCTGGTGACGTGAGCTTGTCTCGAGCTCGGCCCTGAGACTGTCTCCACCGGCAAGGTCTTCCGCAGCGCCCCGAACCCCCGATGACCGCCGCGGGGGCAGCCAGAAGCACGCACGAGACCCGGAACTCCGGGCGGGGGAGGAGGGGGAGGGAATCGAGGTTCCCCTCAACAGGAAGAAGACGGTCTCCCGCACGCCTGTAACAACTACAATTTTAGTGTACATAAAATTCATTTAAATTTAGTGTACAATTGAGGTATTTACAATTCCTGTGAATGCTATAAGTATTTGTTTTATTTTTGAACAGCAAGAAAGAGCTTGTAGCTCACTGGTAAGACCTTGCACCGCTGAACCAAAGCACCAGATTTCAAATCCCATCAGCCACATATTCTTTTTATTTTAAATTCTTTTAATCTTTTTAGAAACCCAAAAGACTAGACGTGAACTGAAGAGACACAAGATAATCAAACACGTGCATTGTAGAATACCAAACGACCCCGATCCAATACCCCAACACCAACCCAGGCCGTCGGCATTGGGCCGGCGACAAGCCTAAGAAATCCGGCGAGGTCGGGTCAAACCATCCCAAATGCCCCCAAATTTTATCCCCTGCACCCTTTCAGCTACCCCACTACTCTCTTATTGCTTGTTTACTCTGAATTAATCCAGATAGCAATAAAATGCCCATTTAACCTCATTTTAATGCATATTTCAATGCATTCTTTAAACACCCTAAACCCTAATTTTCCTTATAAATACCACCCACATTTCACCCCACCTCACTCACAATTTCCTGCCAAAACTTTCAAGAAATTTCCAAGTCCCATAGTGTGCAAGTGGAGTTAACAAAAGGCGAAACTCCGACGAAGTTCCGGCGACGATATAAAGAGTTTCCGGCGACGATACAAAGAGTTTCCGGCAACGAAACGAAGCACCGACGAATGCTAGACCTCCTCCTACCTCTCCCCTCTCATCAAAGCCAGTAAGTCCCCCTTCTCTCTCTCTTTTACTATTCCCAAACTCTTCATTCTTAAAACGTGTTAGAAGCGAAGTTATCCGACTTCCGATTCTCTTTTCTTTTAAAAATACAACTTTTTCTTAATAACAAACCTACAACTTTTGATATATTGTTTAGTAATCATTAAAAAAGACAATAGAATAAGTTTGACTTCAAAATAATAACCGTAGCAAATTTTATTCCACTTTTACATTAAAATACCTTTATGTTTCAATCCGACATGATTATACCTTTTAACCGTATTACCTTAGAAAAACTCACGAGGTAATGAACTACCTCATCACAACACACATATCTATCATAGCACGATGAATCTTGGGACAATAGAATACAGGAAATACGACCTTGCAAATAAATCCCTTTAACTTATAAAAACCGTTTTCTTTAAAAGATGTATTAAAATATTTCAATGCAATTGAGCCTCTACAACCCATTTTGGAGACCCCGTTTGGGATAGTGCGGATTATCGTACATTCTCGGGCTTAGTAGAACGAGATGCAGACCTCCACAAGGAGCATTCGATCTCGATGGAATTTTTATACATTTTTCTTTAGAAAATGAGATTTTTACAAGAAAACAAATAAAATTATTTTCATTTAATATGTATATATAATTATTACCAAAATACCTATTTTAAATATACATATTATTCCATGTTTTCAAAACTCAAGAAAAGAATTCAAATATTACATGAAACTACCATGATAATTCAAAACAATATTCAAATTACAAATAAATAACATATATTATAACATTAGGTTTTATTCACTAGAAATGTCACATTTATAGAAGATACATCAATGAAAACCCTAAAGACGGTAATTAAATGCTTGAGGTGTATTTTGAAATTATACCAAAACTATTTTTACATAAAACCCTCTCAAGTTATACTAAATTACAATAAGGACCCTAGTAAACATAGGTTTAAGCGGGACCAGTCTTTTGAGCCTCATGGAGCCGGAGATATGGGTGCTTGCCTATTTAAGGTAGACAACTTAACAAACGTGTTATCAACACGGTAATTGTCTTTGAAAAAGACACAAATCATGCCGTCCATGTGCAGTAGTTATCGATAACACCAAAACAATCAAAATTTCAAGTTCTTTTAAAAGAGTCTGACTCAGACTGAGTTTCAACCTAATCAATCTGACTTGAATATAATTCAAGTACAAACTACAATACAACATGATTTAATATGAATCCATCTATTAAATCTATATCAATCTGTATTGACTGAACCGAACCATGAATATATTCCATTTACATGTTCGTCCATTATATCCGTTCCATTACTGATATCATGGTTTCGGCAAGTCATCCATCTATACAATTTACCAGACAATACAATACAATCAATGCAATCAAGACATCACGGAGTTTATAAGGGGTAGATTGGTACGGAAGTTGTTAGAAGTGGCACGAGATTGTAACCATAACACACCTAACCTGAATATCCATTGCCGTTGTACCGTGGCTGAACGGTTCCTTGTGCTCCGTATACCTTAGTCTCCGGAATAGTGGGACTCCTCTCGTATACACTGGCATTCTTCTGTACCAAGCTACAAACAACAACGTTAACACTAAATACAACATTATGACAATATACTCTCTATTCTGTCTATTTCATTCTAGTCTATTTACGGGACTTACCGAGTGATTTGTTCGCTGACGACATTCTCTTTCTTCTTCTTTGGAATGTCGTCAGGTGATTCAGACTCACTGGAGATCGAGCCTAGCAGCGAGGACTTGGACCAGTTTACTGAAGATCCAGAGCTCTAGTTCACTTGTATATTATATTTCCTTTACATTTCTGTTATACCACTGTTTAGGCACCGCTTTCATTCCATGTATTTACCTTTCCAGATGTATTGTAAAAAGAATGTTAATAAATAAAGTTGTTGTTCAATTATATCTATTGTCATTGTCTCTTGTGTATTTTACTTATATTGCTTAGATACGCTTAGCGTGTTTACTTCAGAGTAAATACGTAGCAGGCCAGTCGCGTTCCCTTCCCCGTACACCGGGAAGCGGGGCGTGACAACGCCCCCGACTGAGATCCCTGAGGGGATTCCCATGCAGGAGGGGGATTTCTGCTTCGTGGTACTCTCGGGGCTTTCCGTCGCCGACGGCTTGCTCGCGGACATGGAGCAGTCGGCCGGGGGTAAGATTCCCCGGGGGACCCTGAAGACCCAAGTGGCCGCCATTGCTCAGGAGGCAGTTCAGGTTGGTATCCGTTTATGTATTATCTTAAGTACCCTTTCTTAGTCTGAACATCTCTAAATCGGTCTGTTGCTTCCCTTAGGTCCTCCAACATTGCGCCTTTATCGTCAACATGGAATTCGAGGAGATTGCCCCAGCCATGAGGAAGGTGGGGGAATCGTCTTCGGAGGCGGAGGATCTGCGACTTCAGCTGCGGCAGGAGAAGGAGAAAACAGCCGTCCTCAAAACCCGGTTGGCCGCCGGGGAGCTCACGATGTCCAAGTGCCAGGAGTCCTACCGACTTCTGAGCGAGTTCCGCCAAGCCGTCGAGGACAAGTTGGAGGAGCTGGGTAAACGCTACGCCATAATGAAGAAGGCGATGGACGCCAGCAAGAGGGGGAACGAGGTTGTGCTTGAGGCGCCGAAGATCGCCGAGCTTCGAGCTCGCAAGTTGGTGGACACGTACAAAGCGTCAGACCGGTTCTACGCCGACATCGGCGAAGCCTATGCCATCATTTGGCACGAAGCTCTTGATGTCGTCAAGGCGTTAATGCCGGAGTTTGCCGACGGTAAGCTCCGCACTCAGGTCCCGCTTTCAGTGGACACGCCGCAAGCGGCTGACGTCGGGGGAGGGGCGGTTACGTAAAGAGAAGCTCCGGCCCCTGAGGGCGGTGCCGAGTAAGGCGAGATCCGGGCAGAGCCTGCAACCTGAGCTTTTTTGCCTTGTGCCCTTTTTGTTTTTCTTTTTCGTTAGCCTCCGGGCACTTTTTGTAAGGCCAGGGAGCCCAGAATACCTTGTAAAAATTTTGGAACATGAATAAAACTGGGTTTATTTTCCTCTGCATGACAATGTGTTTCTTGCGTGAGTACTTGAGCTTGTCCGTCTTTTCCTCGATTCAAGTGTTAGGCCGTAGGTCGATGACTGGCATTTTAGATGACGATCGTCCGTCGAGTGTAAGTCAATTAATCGCCAAGTGCAGGAAGGTCGGAGCTCTCCCGCCCTGGAGTCGAGGTGGCGATCGTTCACTTAGAATACATCGGAAGATCCTTCAGTGTAGGAAGGTCGGTATCTGCACATTCCTTAGAGTCAGACCGACGACCACGTCTCTTAGCGTAAGTTGAATAATAGCCAAGTTAGAATTGGTCGGCGTTGACTGACTCCCTCTTAATGCAGTTCCTAGACCCTCGTCTTGGAATGGTAGGAATTTATCACTCGGAGGTTAGTTGAACAAGGATATGTGCGGTTGCCCCTTGGTGGGGCTTCGATCTTTAGCGTCAGTGGGTAGGAAGTTACCCGCTAAGAATTGATCGATCCGTGAAGCCGCTCGGTGGCCTCTTGATGAGGGCTTTGATCCTTAGCGTAGGTGGGTAGAAAGTTACTCACTAAGGATTGACCGAGCAGGGAAGCTGCTCGGTGGACTCTTGATGAGGGCTTCAGATCCTTGGCGTCAGTGGGTATGAAACTACCCGCCAGGGATTAGCCGAGCAGGGACGCTGCTCGGTGGTCTCTTGGCGAGGGCTTCGATCCTTAGCGTAGGTGGGTAGGAGCTACCCGCTAAGGATTGACCGAGCAGGGAAGCCACTTAGTGGCCTCTTGATGAGGGCTTTAGATCCTTGGCGTCGGTAGGTAGGGGCTACCCGCCAGGGATTGACCGAGCAGGGGAGTTGCTCGGTGGCCTCTGGGTTAGGGCTTCGATCCTTAGCGTAGGTGGGTAGGAGCTACCCGCTAAGGATTGACCGAGCAGGGAAGCCTCTCGGTGACCTCTTGATGAGGGCTTAGATCCTTAGCGTAGGTGGGTAGGAGCTACCCGCTAAGGATTGACCGAGCAAGGAAGCCGCTCGGTGGCCTCTTGATAAGGGCTTTGATCCTTAGCGTAGGTAGGTAGGAAGTTACCCGCTAAGGATTGACCGAGCAGGGAAGCTGCTCGGTGGCCTCTTGATGAGGGCTTTAGATCTTTGGCATCGGTGGGTAGGGGCTATCCGCCAGGGATTGACCAAGCAGGGGAGCTGCTCAGTGGCCTCGTGGCGAGGGCTTCGATCCTTAGTATAGGTGGGTAGGATCTACCCGCTAAGGATTGACCGAGCAGGGAAGCCTCTCGGTGGCCTCTTGATGAGGACTTCGATCCTTAGCATAGGTGGGTAGGAGATACCCGCTAAGGATTGACCAAGCTGGGAAACCGCTCGGTGGCCTCTTGATGAGGGCATTAGATCCTTGGCGTCGGTGGGTAGGGAACTACCCGCCAGGGATTGACCGAGCAGGGAAGCTGCTCGGTGGCCTCTAGGAAAGGGCTTTTTAAACTTATCTTCGCCGTCATGGGGCGTCGGTCAATCTCCCTTGGCCCGTAAAATCTGGAAGAGTGATCGGCGCAGACAAACACGTGGCAGAAACGCACAGGCAAGGCGCGACGCTCCGTAGTTCGCGTCGTTCCAACTTCCATTGACCGCTTAAGGGCCCGTGAGGATTGGCATGGTCGCCACGTGGCAGCTCTGTATTGAGAAATTTGAAAATATCCCGTTACTCGCGTAGCTGCGCGCGCAAATTTCGGCCTTTAGGGATTCTGTTGGGGCTACAAATAGCAAAGGCATGTTGGTTTCTTTTAGCCTTGCGTTTCTGAAAATGGCCGGGTTTGTCTACTCCATCAAAGAGACCGTCTCTCGTGACGACGTGTACCTGTACGATTAGGGATGCACCGAGGAGACGTACCAAATGGTGATCGAGCGCGTGGAGGACCACTTCAGTCGTCTACTTCCCCGGCAGTCACCCCTCCTCCAATTGCTCATGTATGCGATTTGGAGGATGTCCCCGGGGCTGCATAACGCCATGTCTACGCAGCTGCTGGACGAGGCTCTTGACAAGCTGCACACGCTCCATCACCACGGCCTGATTTCGAAAAGCAGGCAGGACCGATCGGTGGCTCTTCTTCAGGAGTGTTTCCAGAAGAGGCAGATCGCGGACTCTCGCCCGGCGGGCGGGAGCTCCGGTGCATCTGTGGCATCTCGGGTCCGCGGGCAATATCAGAGGGAGCGGGCTGAAGAAGCTAGGGCTCGGCTGGCGGAGATCTCCTCGGAGTACCATCCGCAGTGCTTTCTCAACCCCTTACCCCCTTTGTTGTAACTTTTTGTAAGGCTGAAGAGCCCACAGTACCTTTTAACAAATAAAATTCTTCTTTTCTGATGTGTTTTTTCTCTTCTTGTCCCTTGGTATTTTTTACATACTCTATCAGAAATGAATCTAGGGATCTCGAAAAAGAACAAAATTTGTGGAAGAGGTCCCTTTCAATTCAGGAGACTTAAGAAAAATCACATAGCTATGAAAAGAAGAAAATACATTCATTTGTATAGTTTGAGTATTTTAGCGTTGTAGGGTCGAAGAAGAAACATGCGTCCCCCTCTGTCTTGTAAGCGATAGGCTCCATAGGAAGACCCCGAGGAAACGACCATGATTTGGCTAATCGTTAATTCGCCGGAAGAGGGTTGGTTGTCGTGCTCCCTGTCTGCCTGTCGCTTGTCCCGCAGGTACTTCGCCAGGTGGCCAGAGCGGATCAACTCCTTGATGTAGTCACGGAGTTGTTTGCAGTTCTCGGTCGGGTGTCCCTGCGACCTATAGAGGGTGCGGTATGGGCCCCGAGTTCGTTTAGCCGCTCTATGGGTGACCGGCGGGAGCTTGAAGAATCGCTCGCCCTTCGCCTCCTCTAACAGCTCGGTCTGGGAGATGTTGAGTGGAGTATACTCCTGGAACTTTGGGGAGTATGGTTTTCGGCGGTCGACCTTCTTCTCCTCTTCTCTGCCCCTCTTCTTTTGGTCAGCTTGGTTGCCCCAGGGCAGGTTGGCGTTCACCTCAGACTCGAGTTGGATCTCTTACTCGGTCCAAGATTTTACCTCGGCCATGGTCTTAGGTTGCGCTAATGCAAAATAGCGGAGCCACTCTTTGTGCCTAAGATCCGACCTTAGGGCGGTGATGACTGTTTCATCCCGGTGCTCGGGAATCTCGAGAAGAGCGTTATAGAAGTGAGTGATGTATCCCTTAAAGGATTCCTTGTCCCCGCTCTTTACGGTGAAGAGGTAATCGACGGTCCGCTTCTGTCGTCTGTTTCCGACGAAATGACCGAGGAACTGGGCCGCCATCTCATCAAAGGTAGAGATGAAGCGTGGTGTGAGTCCTCAGAACCAGTCCCGTCCAGTCCAAATGAGGGTGGTGGGAAATGCTCGGCATTGGGCAGCGTCAGAGTTATCCTGGAAGCTCATGCCCGCTGTAAATGCGTCCAGATGGTCTTTTGGGTCGGATTTCCCGTTGAAGAGGGCTACCTTGGGAGGCTTGTTCCTGGACGAGACGTATACAGCAAGCAACTCCTCGGTGAAGTGCTTCGTAAGTGGGTCAGCGGCGTACCTGGCCCCTTCACCGGATGGACGACCCTCTCGATGTATACCCTCGATTTTCTTCTAGACGGTCATGATATCTTGAGAATTCAGCGTAGTCAGAGTGGTGGCCCTTCCCGTTTGTGGTCTGCGCCAGGCTGCGACTCTGATTCCGTTCTATAAAATTCCTTAGGTCCCCTGGCAAGGTCCTTCTTGAGTCTTCGCGGTGAGTGTCGTTCGCGCGATCCCGTCGAGTGAGAGGGTGTTGGTCATGCCTGAGAGCAGGCGAGCTGACCGATACCTCCTCGGATGGAACGGGAATGCGGCGGGCCTCGGGGCGATGAACTCTTTCGCTTGACCGCGACGTGGAGCCGTGTGGCGCCCAGCGGGTCATTGAATTGGTCACCGCGGGGAAGACGCGGTCGCCGGAGTGAGCAAGGCGTTGCTCGGTGGTGCCTGCATGGGCGGTGTCATCCGCCCCTCTGTGGAGGTCGTAATCCCTGGGAGGGGAACGGCGACCTGGGGGGCTGGGCCCGCCGTTTGGATACGGACAAGGACGTCCACTATGGACGCGAGCCTGTCGATCCTTGCCGAGAGGGTGTGGATGGTGTTCGGAGGTGGAGTAGATTCGTCCGCGCCTCCGTTGTGGAGAAGGCGGCGGCTTGTGCTTGGATCGTCACAGTTTTCGCTCGCCATGAAGTCGAGAGCGGAAGATCAACTTTCGATGAGTGGAAGAAATTAGTTTCCCACAGACGGAGCCAACTGATGGAGGTCAGAATCTCCTTCAGATGTTGTCCTCCGTCGATCTGTCGCGAGCGTCGATGAAGAGTTG
The DNA here is from genome assembly GCA_030015575.1 of Agapanthus africanus. Taxonomy (NCBI): domain Eukaryota; kingdom Viridiplantae; phylum Streptophyta; class Magnoliopsida; order Asparagales; family Amaryllidaceae; genus Agapanthus; species Agapanthus africanus. The sequence continues at coordinate 372,731,950 of JASDDO010000006.1, forward strand.
AGATTGGTGTTGAAGGTTGCCTCATTGGACGTGTGGATCTCAATGGGTTAATTCTGAGGTGAAGCCGAGCTATCTGCAAAGAGGTCCCGGGATGTTTGTACCACCGTAGACCCTCCGACGATCAAGTTAGCCGAGAAATTTGAGCAGAGTAGCGGCTTGTTAGATTGAAATTGTCTTACTTGAGTCGTCTGGGAGAGGGGTTTTTATAGTGGTCGCATGGAGTGAGCTGGCGTGAGATCTTCGCCGTCAGTTACGCCCCTGGCGTTACGCCTACATGAATGATGGGATCTTTCCATTAATGACGAGATACGCTCGTTAATGAGGGGATACGACGGCGTGGAACACGGGATTGTTGGGTGGTGGATATATCGCTTCTGACGAGATACACGGAGACGCTTGAGCTCTGCGTTCTTGGTAGGTCGGTAGAACCGGGGAGGTTTAGCTCGGCGGGAGGCTCATAAAGAGCGGGAGGCCGAGAAAGCTCGGTTTTGTGATAGCTCGGTGGCGAGCTGGGAGGGCTGAGGAAGCTCAGCGTGTAGGAGGGCTCGGAGACGACCCGATGGTTATTTGTAAGTAGAGCATAAGAGTGTTCTGGGAGGCCTTTGAAGGTCGGGTCAATTCTCGGGGCGGAGGCCTGGAGAATGTCTTCAATGTGTCGTGCTTGCTCTTATCCCGTAAACCCCGGGACACGTCATCTACCACGTGTCATGACGTGGGGAATTCCCAATTTTCAATATCGTGAGAAACCAAACACCAATAGAATATATGAACCAAAAAATTAAATAAAAGGAAGTAAAAAAAATTGAAAACCTTTCTTGTATTTTTTTGCCATTCACTGGAAATGGCTATTGCTACTAAGCTACATTTTGATTTTTCAACAAATGACAAATTTCAGATGTTATTAAACTTTGTTATTTTGTGTTGTTCAGTGGTTTTCACGAACAATAGAGTGATTTCAGCCGCGAGTAGGCTGAACTACCTAATTAAATTCTATCGAACAACCTGTTTCTATTTTGCTTTTTCTCGGCATTTTCTACATTATTTTGATATTTTCCTTTTCCGTTTGTATCCCCATTTTTTTTCTTAATCCTAGAAATTGAGTAACTTGCGAAGCAAAAGGTTGTGGTGGATTGGTCATCTAAGAGGCGAAGTGTATGATGCACACAGAAGATGCATTTTTCACCAAATTTGTTGATTAATTCATTCAACTAACATCATGTCACACAGGACTTGCATGTTAGAAGGGAAAAAAAGGATACATGAAATGGATGAAATCTAATTGTTTAGTTGGAAAGGAAGAGAAAATGCTGGAAAAATTGAACCATAACTCTCTTTTTGTCCCTTTGTTGTTGAGAAAAAATGTTGACAAAAAGAAAAAGGTGACAATGCAGTCCATTGAAAATTTGATAGTTTGCTGCCACTCAATTTTAAATTTGTATTTTGACAGGTTGAATGCATCATCACCACTCTGAAACAAATATCTTTATATTTGACTTTTTTTTTAATTTCTGTGCTTACTGCCATGCAATTCAAGCTTTTCTTTTCTTTTATCTGTTTTCCTGTGATTGTTTTTATTTTCTAGCCGTTAGCAACTAAACAAATCACTTTCAAAAAACAAATGAAGTGGTGGCATTAGCATTTGGATCTCTCTATCATAGGATTAGAAGTGAATAGATTCAATCTCATTTGGGGAGGGGGGGGGGGGGGGGCGGGGGGTGTTCCAAATATGAACACAAGTTGTGTTTGCCTTCGTGTCCATCAAGGTACCTTCACCAGGTTGGCGCCCTTGGTTTCTTATTGCTGAATGCATCTTGAACTTACCTAAATGTGAAGCATACATCGCTAATTATTTGTATCAACATATACATTATGAGAAAACAGTGTGTGCATTGCCTCCTTCATAGGAAAATCTCCTACATCGGGCGGCTCCAAAGACTGTGATCTCCTTAGATTTATTATTCATCTGATGTGGTATCATATAATTATAGCCGAACAATCGGTTAAAAAAATATGCAAGATGAAATAAGGGGGGGAAATATATTCTTTTATCAATAGTTATTGAGGTTGTCGATGTTATGCTATATGTCGATATGTACGGTGTTAATCAATACTCGCACATTCATTCATGGATAGTTGTTGCCTATACAATTTTGTAGGTGTTGGCTTCCATTTTAGTTGTTCGCCAAGTGATGATGCTCGTAAGCAGGAATTCCCTAGATCACGACACGTGGCAGATGACGTGTCATCCATGTAAGCCCGTCAAATTCCTGAGGACTACGGAGCCGAAATAAGTACGACGCATTGGCGACATTTCTCGGTCCCTCGTCTTCAAGGTTGCATCTGACCTTTTGGAGACCCCCGAGGTACATTCCCTATTCGCCTAGCAACCAGCCGATAGCTCGCCTCCGGGCTATTACAGAGCTGAGCTTCCTCAGCCTCCCTTCACGTCTCCGAGCTATTGCAGAGCAGAGCTTGCTTGGCCTCCCCGCTCGTTTCTGAGCTATTACAGAGCTGAGCACCTTCAGCTTCCTTGTTTGGCCGGGAGCACAGAGCCCGAGCGTCCCGTAACGCTCCGTGTATCTTGCCACGATGAGATCTCCGCTGCTCCACGTCCCGCATCCCGCGCTAACGTATCTCACCATTAATGACTATATTTCGCCATTAATGGATGTATCCCGCCATCATCGTGAACGTGACGCAGGGCTGTAATGGACGGCGAGAATCTCGCATTGGCTCGCTCCGTGCGGCCGCTATATAAAACCTTCTTCCAGACGACTCAGGTAACTCGAACTCATCCCAATACGCCGCTACTCTGCCCTAATATTCCTCGGCACTTACTTGGTCGTCGGAGGGTCCTACGATGATTTCCAATCTTGGGATTTTTCTTGCAGGTAGCTTGGCGTCCACAACAACCAACAACCCATTGAGATCCACACCCAACCACCACAAACAAATCTCAACCGTTTAGCCCTGCTGACAGCAAGATCGATGGAGGACAACATCTGAGGGAGATTCTGACCTCCATCAGTTGGCGTCGTCTGTGGGAACGAAGAAGATTTTTCCCCCACAAAAGTTGATCTTCCGCCTTCAATTCGATGGCCAGCGATCATCGCAACAAAGATACTACCATGAGCCATCTCTTGCTTCGCAACGGAGGCGGGGGTGGTTCGACTCCACCTCTAAGCATTGTCGAAGCCCTAACAGTACAGATCGACCGACTGGCGGCGATGGTGGACACGCTCGTTCGCGTTCAAGCTGCCGCCCAGGCCCAGCAAACCGCCACACCTGCTTCCCAGAATGACGGTGGGAACAAGACGGTGGACGAACGCGCTCGAGTCCACGGCCTCGCTCGTGTCAATCCTGACACCAAGGGACACCGGCGTGCTGATTCCAACAGTTGCGACCCCCATACAAGGAATGATTTCATTACTCGTTGGGCACCGAATAGTTCAACGCCGAGGTATAAGTTCAACGCTCTCCGCACTCGCTCGCCCTCCGAGGCGATGTCGGTCAAAACACCTGATTCCAGGAACAATCGACGTCACCACGATCACCGAGGCCTTGCACATGGCATTCGCCAGGGAGAACCGTGAAAGGTCCATGTCACGACCCGAAATGGCACGTGACTAGCACTTGAATCATATGAAGTCTATAGGACCCCATCTAATTCAAGTAACCTAAAAACCCAGAAATCTAAACCATTTAAAAGAAGAAAATGAAGGAAAACTTGTTTTAAGGTTTGCATATAATCACTTTGAAAAGTCGTAGTAAACATTTTTTAAATATCATATCTTTTCTGAAAATTTCGGCAGAGTTTCCTTTGTAAAATCTGGCCCCAAACGGGTACAACACATGAAATATATATAAAGGCATCCCCAAGCGGGAGCTAGCTCTTTGCCAATTGGTGGTCACAACCACGCAAGCAATATAATATACAACGCCGAAGGACGAGGATCAAAACTCAAAAGGAAACCCAAAAATATCAAGAAAACCATAATAATACAGCGCGACTCTAAGGTCGAAAGAATATACAATTGGTCTTCTAAGTCTAATAAATATACAAGTATGGTTGATGGAGTTTACTAGATACAACTGAAATAAATAAGGTACAATGGTGGTCACGATGCAAGTGATCCCACCTACCAAAGCACTCACCCGGAATGAAGAAGTGTGCCAGCAAAGCTGCCAAGGAAACCTGTACGGCAAAACCTGCAAGAAACTGTAGCACAACGGGGGTGAATTGCCAACTCGTGAGTAGAAAACATCACCGAGCAGAAATCGTATTTATGACTCAATCCTAGATCATACGATCACAATATATATCCTCAAATGATATAGCCTGAAGTATCTAATAATGGCATGGGTAAACATCTATACATAAGCGTAATACCAAGTGTTCATGTCAATGCCTCAGATAGCAACATATCATAAATATGAGGTATGAATGTATTAAATAAAAACAGAATACATCATGAATGAAAAAACTGTTTTCTTTATATAGTGAGATTTCTGTATATTTAAATCGAGGTATCATCAATAAAATCAACATAAAATCAGTATCAAGTATTGACACAAAACATATATCTCAATATCTCAATATCTCAGGCTCCGGCAATCCAGACTGGCCCGTATCCTCAAATCTCAATATTTAGGTCTCCGGCTATCCGGACTGGTCCATACTCCGATCGGTATCTTTCGGATATACGACGAGTCACAATAAAATCACTGGTCGGTAGTGCTCCTCTGCCAGGCTCAACGCCATCATCTGCGACAATCTTGCCCCGGGATACCGCACCGGGTCCACCATGCACCCACAGACGGTTCCTCCTCCTCTTCGAATCTGGTGTATTATATCGCTCAAGAGCCGAGAAAACTCATGATGGACTCCTCTCAAATCATATCATCAGAAAACCGTAATTTTCTATCTTTAAATGATAATAAGTTTATAAAATCCTTGCGGTTTCTCCAAATCCAGAAATCTTATGGAAATCCGAAATCCAAGGGTAAATAAACAATGAAATATCGGCATAAAATTCTATAATATTGCATGACAATAAATAAATGAATGCATCGGATATCAAGCAAGGAATGCAATAATTAAACCAGCAAATGAAAGTAATAACATATTGGAACTACCAACTATAAGCTATGTCAATGAAATAATATTTTCTAAGGTGTACGTGACATGGCAATTACCGATGATGTGTGTGTAAGCCGGCAAGCAAGTGTACATGGAGCATACGCATCATCGGTAATGGTGCTGGTGTCCGGACAGAATGATTTTTAATAATAACTAATGAAAACACAAATAAGCATGCAATGCGATGCGAACAGTAAGAATATGCGGAATATGAATAATAACGCGACATATATGAATATACATTTATATATGAGTCATACAGTCTTGACATTTGAAATAATACGAATCGTGGTGTTTAGAAAATAGGGTTACGGTGTTTTAAAGAAAAAGTACGTCCTTTGAAATATCCGTAGAATTTCTTGGCCTGTCTTTAAAATACTCACGATTCGTTAGTTTTGAAATAGGTATGAGTCGAGTCTAGTCTAACATCTACAAGTAAACTACAGGACTAAACTAACAGACTAATTGAAAGGTAAGGAAAACCACCTAAGTCTAAGTCGATATCCATATCTAGTAGTCGGTGATCCCGCCTCAATAATATCATATACGATACAATATATATCTAATATGACATTCTCGAGTCAAGAGTGCGGATCTATCATCATAATTATAGCTCGTACGGTAAATCCATCGTACGGCATCCCAAATCTGGGGACTGGTCAATTATCACATTTATCACATTATTCATCTGGTATCTTTATCATCATGTCCTAAATTAAGGGTACTGATCTAAAATCTAGTACAATCTGATACCCTCAACATATATATATATATATATATATATATATATGCGTGTGTATAAAAAAATATCGCCTAAAGATCCGTTAAAATATCATGTCGTATCTCATAATACGAACCAAGTCTCATCACCGATCTCGTGGCATCATGCCCAATCATATCGACTCATCTCCAAGTATTATGTACTATCCTCATCATCCGTGTATATGTACACACACACACACACATACACATATTCGCAAACATATATGTGTGTGTGTGTGTGTGTATACCCATATACGCACAAGAAGTAAAATGTATGCGAGTGTGTGTGTGCGCGCATGTATGCAAACTATACTCTAGGGTTTCGCGACTAAAAACTATCTAACGACACTATCATCCAAATGCACTAAAATTTAACCCATGATCTCCTAAAGCCTTTCTAGCTAAAAAGTAATGTTTCACATATAACACACACACACACACACACACACACACACACACACACACACACACACACACACACACATATATATATATATATTGTATCATAGGTTACGCTACGAACTGCGGGGGTGCTATACGCCATCCACCCGACTTCCCCTGTAAATATATATCTACTCACCTTGATCCTTACTTGCCAAAGTCGATGACGCCACGCTCGTCCTTGTCGTTCATGTCCACTCGAAAATACCTACATATATACACACACAGTATCGTAAACTGAAATCGCGAGCGAAAACCAAAACGGCACGCGTATCACGCATAGGTTAAAACCTATGGTCTCGCATGCAAAACACTACCAAATAACCCTCGTCGTTGACGTTCAAACGTCACACGACGGAATTAAAATCAAATTCAGAATCGCAAAATACGAAAAACAGCAACTAAGGAAAACCACTTTCAGATTTCGTCTCAGGTAAAATTAGCAAATTTTGCATATGGGGTTGCTCTAGATATCAGATAACAATGCCACAGACCAAAAATCACACGTTTTCATCACAACTTGGCCGCAATTTGCGGCCAAACCTATTAAATCTGCGGCCATACTAGGAGTATAGGGGCTCAGGTTTTAGGGGTAGTCTTCTAGTCACCTGCACACATCACTATATTTGCTAAATATTTTTCAGATGCCCCGGGTGATAGCAAGTCTCAAAACAACGTCACAAAAGTCACAAAAATCCGATATCGAGATTTCTAAGTTTAGGGTTTGGGTTTCTAGTCTCTTGTTTTGGTCCAATATACTATCACTAAAGGGGGTGTAAGGTCACTACTAACTCAATTACATTATCTCAATTCAAGAATCCCACAACCCTCTTCTAGGAATTTTCTAAGTTCACAAAACAACACTAAAACACTTCTAAACATGCATGGACACTAATGTGAATGAAAAACTATACAAATGGTGAAGAAAGTACCTCATTTGGCAATTCAAGAATTTTCTTAAGTTGCCCCAAATGTTCAAAATCCAAACTTTCTTGATCCAAAGTGCTTGTGATGAGCTTGTGCATGTTTTATATGAAAGGGGGATGATGTTTTGAGTTGTTTTTGGTGTTGTTGTGAGGAGGTAGAGGAGGGAGGAGATGGAGGCAGCCATGGTGAGGAAATGGGGAAAAAGATGAAGGAAATAAGTGAAGAGGGAATTGCCCCATGACTAAGGTTGACCCCTCACCCTCCCCCCCCTCTCTTTTGTCCATACTTCTTTCTTTATTCATTTTTCCTTTTCTTTTCTTTTCTTTTCTTTTCTTTTCTTCTCAATTCATTTTAAAACAAAACCAATCCAAAGAAAAAGAAAAGCCATGGTAGAAAAATGTAGTAAATGTGAAAAAAGACTTGGTGCATGTCACATGCACAAAACAAGTTTAATACACGATTAGTGATATTTAATCGCGATTAGCATAAAAATGGAATATAATTAATTATATAAAATCTATGAATGCTCCATTCTTATAATTTCTTTCAAATTCATTAATTAACATAATTTCCAAATATTTTCCAATTTATCGGTATATAAATATACTGCATTATTAAAATATTCATAATATTTATTATTTAATTATATAAAAATTCCCAAAAATAATATTTATTTTTCTGAAATGTTACAACCTTCCCCTCTTAAAGAAATTCGGTCCCCGAATTTAAATTTAAACCCCTCAAATACTCAAACATTTCAGTAAAAAGATAAGGTCGTCGGGGCTCCGAATCATAAATATACAAAATATATCGTAGCGCAATACATGCACATGAAAAACAAGTATATAAACCAAACTCCAAACTCCGTCAAGCATCCCGCAATCATCGGAATTATGGTGAAGACACCAATGTCTAAATCAAATACAAAAACCAACATGATATACATCAAAACTATACATGTAAACATCATGGTAAATTCGTCAATACATCTGAAAGAAATGCATGCCAAATCTTTCTCAAATCACAGTGTGATGCACGTATCACAACACAGTGGCGGACGTCTATTGCAAGAAAATAACTATATATATATACCCTTTGTTTAACATACACGTCCCGCCGTTTTTGAAAAATAATTTAGAAGGGTTTTCTTTGTTAAATGTCTCGTGTCATCTCGGACGCGTAGGTAAATACTGAGAATATAGCTCATTTTTGGAAATCGCTTCGATAACTATCAATGCATGCAAAAATATATTCAGGTATTGTCCTCGGACTAGTCCTGCTTAGTCACTATATTAAAAAGTAAATATCATAAAAACATACTGCTCATAGGAAATCAATCCCAAATGTATATAAGAATTTCACGTGCGCTTGGTGCGCACGGAAATCGAAATCCATGAATGTGTCTATATGCACAGAAACAAAATCTAAGTGCAACGGGTGTGCACGAAACACTGTTAAAGGCAACGAATGTGCCTGACTGCAATATCAGGTGCATCTGATATGCACGAAGAATCTCGATTTAGTGCATCTAGTGTGCACCAAAATCGCATCAAGCGCGTCAAGTATGCGCAAAATCCAAATCAAGTGCACAAGGTGCACGAAAACAAATATCGAGTATCACAATTGAAATCGACGGTATACAACACATTTCAATCCAAATCCAAATCAGGTATACCGTGGTATATGATCTCACAACCATGTGCATCAGTGTGCACAAATCGAATCAAAATACTAAAAGTGCATGAAAACTATACCAAAAGCACAAGTCAAATCACATGCATACCATAGGCATGAAATCAAAATCCACATCTCGAATGACATCAAATCGAAGTCAAGTGCAACTGTGGTGCACAAAATCTCAATCATGCAAATAAATCGCCCAAAATACCGAAATTAAAGATGGCGGAAACAGTCTTGCTCTGGCACATCCTCTAAAGATCTCTGGCCAACTGTCATAGTCACTCATAACATATCTCGTCGATGATGCCGAACTCTGGCCTACTGGGTGTGCGTAATATGACCGATCCTGGGTCCAAGTCTTCTCGTATAGTATTCCAGAAAAGTTCTGTCGATGTCTCCCCCAAATCTTGTTTCTGCCGAACTGCCCAGAAATTATCACCTTTTACTAATCTATTTCTTGTTCCGGAACGGCTGCATATTCATCACGACTCCTTCTGGAAGATATATCTATATACAACGCCTCTGCATGTGTATCACATCTCTGATGTCAGCGGAGTGGAACGTCATCTCATCAAGATCTCGCACAAAGCTCTTACTCCACTTTTCTATAATATCGACTGATTCGGACTCTTCTCTTCGTGGCTGTATGGACTGCGCTCCAACGACTATACTCGTATCTGGAGTCTCCCAAGCAATGTATCCCATCACATGATATCCGAATGACGTCGAACCTTTTGATCGATTTGTCAATGTTCCATAATCCCCCAAGAGCTCAATATCTTGAGTACAGTTTAACAATATCCAGCACATGCCACAGTACCTATGGACCAGCCGTAGAAGGGCAAACCCAAACCTCATTAATGGCACCATGGAACTGCTGCAAACCCTTAGGTTCAAGAGCATTCCCATGGTCATTATATCGAGTTAGGGTTTCATTCTTCTAGAGGATCCATAGAATTATTTGTATATTTTTCTGAATACTTTAAACTTGGAAAATGGGTTTCTGACATTTGATCGTTTTCCTTCGACTCCCAACGTATCTGCGTGAAGTCGTCTCTAGCTGGAATCAATTAATCTGATGATCTCGCATCGGGGTAGGCAACGAATCACATGTCCTAGTCATTACTCATTGGGTGACTAGCGATCTTCTATCATATCTCTAAGTATAAACTCGTGCGACATTAGCTTCAAATATCTAGGGTGATATCTCGTCAATCGTAGCAACAACTGAATCATTCGTCCGCACGCTGAACAGTACCTCAATCATCAAGAATAATCGGTGCATTGACGGTCATCTCATTCTGGCTGGCCTCTAGCAGTGGCCCAATCCTCTGGTACCGATCTGCACGTCTGAGAAATTTTGTAAAAGCGATCCATCAAACGCTCATGACGCGAAAACACAATAGGACGATACATCTATGCAATCGTGTGTCCGTGGAATCACGCCCTGGTCAGTCCTCGTCCGTGACGAGCTTGTGCTGATGCAACTCTAGCCGTAGCTCTCTCTGCCCGTGTAATTGTGGCAGCAAAACCATAAACCGATATCGATGAGGATAGATCATAGCAATGAATATAATATTGTGCAAGAAAATGTACATCCTAAGGCTTCTTAAGAGGAGTAGCGTATCGTAAGTATGCTGCGGAACATACATACGGTACGTCATTCTCCTTAAGTCACCTACTCCATCAACCAAGGTCAACCTACGCGACGAAAGTTCGGGTCTAACACCCCCTCAACTAAATATATGTTCCGTAAGGTCAAGCCTAGGTTCCGAATATATACAAACACCCTAGGCTCCGCATAGTCAAATATAGACTCGAACCAAGATTAACCTAGCGCTCTGATACCAACTTTGTCACGACCCGAAATGGCACGTGACTGGCACTTGAATCATATGAAGTCTATAGGACCCCATCTAATTCAAGTAAGCCAAAAACCCAGAAATCTAAACCATTTAAAAGAAGAAAATGAAGGAAAACTTGTTTTAAAGTTTGCATATAATCACTTTAAAAAGTCGTAGTAAACATTTTTTTAAACATCATATCTTTTCTGAAAATTTCGGCAGAGTTTCCTTTATAAAAGCTGGCCCCAAACGGGTACAACACATAAAATATATATAAAGGCATCCCCAAGCGGGAGCTAGCTCTTCGCTAATTGGCGGTCACAACCACGCAAGCAATATAATATACAACGCCGAAGGGCGAGGATCAAAACTCAAAAGGAAACCCGAAAATATCAAGAAAACCATAATAATACAGCGCGACTCTAAGGTCGAAAGAATATACAACTGGTCTTCTAAGTCTAATAAATATACAAGTATGGTTGATGGAGTTTACTAGATACAACTGAAATAAATAAGGTATAATGGTGGTCACGATGCAAGTGATCCCGCCTACCAAAGCACTCACCCAGAATGAAGAAGTGTGCCAGCAAAGCCGCCAAGGAAACCTGTACAGCAAAACCTGCAAGAAACTGTGGCACAACGGGGGTGAGTTGCCAACTCGTGAGTAGAAAACATCACTGAGCAGAAATCGTATGTATGACTCAATCCTAGGTCATACGATCATAATATATATTCTCAAATGATATAGCCTAAAGTATCTAATAATAGTATGGGTAAATATCTATATATAAGTGTAATACCAAGTACTCGTGTCAGTACCTCGGGTAGCAACATATCATAAATATGAGGTATGAATGTATTAAATGAAAACAGAATACATCATGAATGAGAAAACTATTTTATTTATATAGTGAGATTTCTGTATATTTAAATTGAGGCATCATCAATGAAATCAACATAGAATCAGTGTCAAGCATTGACACAAAACATATATCTCAATATCTCAATATCTCAGGCTCCGGCGATCCAGGCTGGCCCGTATCCTCAAATCTCAATATTTAGGTCTCCGGCTATCCGGACTGGTCCATACTCCGATCGGTATCTTTCGGATATACGACGAGTCACAATAAAATCACTGGTCGGTAGTGCTCCTCTGCCAGGCTCAACGCCATCATCTGCGACTATCTTGCCCCAGGGTACCGCATCGGGTCCACTATGCACCCACAGACGATTCCTCCTCCTCCTCGAATCGGATGTATGATATCGCTCAAGAGCCGAGAAAACTCATTGTGGACTCCTCTCAGATCATATCATGAGAAAACCGCAATTTTCTATCTTTAAATGATAATAAGTTTATAAAATTCTTGCGGTTTCTCCAAATCCAGAAATCTCATGGAAATCCGAAATCCCAATCTCAAGAGTAAATAAACAATGAAATACCATCGTAAAATTCTATAATTTTTCATGACAATAAATAAATGAATGCATCGGATATCAAGCAAGGAATGCAATAATTAAACAAGCAAATGAAAGTAATAAAATATTGGAACTACCAACTACAAGCTATGTCAATGAAATAATATTCTCTAAGGTGTACGTGACATGGCAATTACCGATGATGTGTGTGTAAGCCGGCAAGCAAGTGTACGTGGAGCATACGCATCATCGATAATGGTGTTGGTGTCCGGACAGAATGATTTTTAATAATAACTAAAGAAAACACAAATAAGCATGCAATGCGACACGAACAGCAAGAATATGCGGAACATGAATAATAACGCGACATATATGAATATACATTTATATATGAGTCATACAGTCTTGACATTTGAAATAATACGAATCGTGGTGTTTAGAAAATAGGGATACGGTATTTTTAAGAAAAAGTACGTCCTTTAAAATATCCGTAGAATCTCTTGGCCTGTCTTTAAAATGCTCACGATTCGTTAGTTTTGAAATAGGTATGAGTCGAGTCTAGTCTAACATCTACAAGTAAACCACAGAACTAAACTAACAGACTAATTGAAAGGGTAAGGAAAACCACCTAAGTCTAAGTCGATATCCATGTCTAGTAGTCGGTGATCCCGCCTCAATAGTATCACGTACGATACAATATATATTTAATATGACATCCTCGAGTCAAGAGTGCGGATCTATCATCATATTTATAGCTCGTACGGTAAATCCATCGTACGGCATCCCAAATCTGGGGACTGGTCAATTATCATATTTATCACATTATTCATCTGGTATCCTTATCATCATGTCCTGAATTAGGGATACTGATCTAAAATCTAATACAATCTGATACCATCAACATATATATGTATATATATATATATATGCGTGTGTATGAAAACACATCGCCTAAAGATCCACTAAAATATCATGTCGTATCTCATAATACGAACCAAGTCTCATCACCGATCTCGTGACATCATGCCTAATCACATCGACTCATCTCCAAGTATCATGTACTATCCTCATCATCCGTGTATATGTATACATACATATATATATATATATATATACATACATACATATTCACAAACATATATGTATATGCATATGTGTGTGTGTGTGTCCCCATATACGCACAAGAAGTAAAATGTATGCGAGTGTGTGCGTGCGTGCGTGTATGCAAACTATACTCTAGGGTTTCGCGACTAAAAACTATCTAACGACATTATCATCCAAATACACTAAAATTTAACCCATGATATCCTAAAGCCTTTATAGCTAAAAGGTAAGAGTGTGTGTGTGTGTGTGTGTAATGTATCATAGGTTACACTACGAACTGCAAGGGTGCTATACGCCATCCACCCGACTTCCCCCGTAGATATATATCTACTCACCTTGATCCTTACTTGCCGAAGTCGATGACATCACGCTCGTCCTTGTCATTCATGTCCACTCGAGGGTACCTATATATATACACACAGAGTATCGCAAACTGAAATCGCGAGCGAAAACCAAAACGGCACGCGTATCACGCATAGGTTAAAACCTATGATCTCGCATGCAAAACACTATCAAATAACCCTCGTCGTTGACGTTCAAACGCTACACGACGGAATTAAAATCAAATTCAGAATCACAAAATACGAAAAACAGCAACTAAGGAAAACCACTTCCAGATTTCGTCTCAGGTAAAATTAGCAAATTTTGCATATGGGGTTGCTCTAGATATCAGATAACAATGCCACAGACCAAAAATCACACATTTTTTTTATCACAACTTAGCCGCAATTTGCGGCCAAACCTATTAAATCTGCGGCCATACTAGGAGTATAGGGGCTCAGGTTTTAGGGGTAGTCTTCTGGTCAGCTGCACACATCACTATACTTGCGAAATATTTTTCAAATGCCCCGGGTGATAGCAGGTCTCAAAACAACGTCACAAAAATCCGATATCGGGGTTTCTAAGTTTAGGATTTGGGGTTCTAGTCTCAGGTTTTGGTCCAATATACTATCACTAAAGGGGGTGTAAGATCACTACTAACTCAATTACACTATCTCAATTCAAGAATCTCACAACCCTCTACTAGGAATTTTCTAAGTTCACAAAACAACACTAAAACACTTCTAAACATGCATGGACACTAATGTGAATGAAAAACTATACAAATGGTGAAGAAAGTATCTCATTTGGCAACTCAAGAATTTTCTTAAGTTACCCCAAGTGCTCAAAATCCAAACTTTCTTGGTCCAAAGTGCTTGTGATGAGCTTGTGCATGTTTTTTGTGAAAGGGGGATGATGTTTTGAGTTGTTTTTGGTGTTGTTGTGAAGAGGTAGAGAAGGGAGGAGATGGAGGCAGCCATGGTGAGGAAGTGGGGAAAAAGATGAAGGAAATAAGTGAAGAGGGAATTGCCCCATGACTAAGGTTGACCCCTCACCCTCTCACCCCTCTCTCTCTCTCTCTTGCCCATACTTCTCTCTTTATTCATTTTTCCTTTTCTTTTCTTTTCTTCTTAATTCATTTTAAAACAAAACCAATCCAAAGAAAAAGAAAATCCATGTTAGAAAAATGTAGCAAATGTGAAAAAAAAAAGACTTGGTGCATGTCACATGCACAAAACAAGCTTAAAGCTCGATTAGTAATATTTAATCGCGATTAGCGATATTTAATCACGATTAGCATAAAATGGAATATAATTAATTATATAAAATCTATGAATGCTCCATTCTTATAATTTCTTTCAAATTCAATAATTAACATAATTTCCAAACATTTCCCAATTTATCGGTATATAAATATACCGCATTATTAAAATATTTATAATATTTATTATTTAATTATATAAAAATTCCCAAAAATAATATTTGTTTTTCTGAAATGTTACAGTCCAATCCAAGAATCTGAGGAACATAATAGAGCGAAGACGAAGCCGTTCCGTTGCTCAAGCCCGAAGCGGGTACATCGGGGGCTCCGATCAGGGAGAATCCTCGCGGTACCAGCAACGAAACAACGTCCTTGAGAAGAAAATCGAGAACATGCAGCTCACCGCTCACCAACCTGAGGGGTCGACGAGATACTCCTCGGACTTTCTCACGAAGCCTTTCACCGAGCAGCTACTGAGAAAGCGAGTCTCTTCCCGTAACAAGTCATCCAAAGTTTCTCTTTTCGACGAGAAGTCCGACCCAAAAGACAACCTGGACGCGTTCACCGCGGGTATTAGCTTTCAAGATAACTCGGACGCCGCTCAGTGTCGAGCATTCTCCACCACGTTCATCCGAGCAGGATGAGACTGGTTCCGCGGCTTGACTCCGCACTTGATCTCGACCTTTGAAGAATTCTCCATGCAGTTCCTCAGCCACTTCGTCAGCAGAAAAGGACGGTCAACTACCTGTTCACTATCGATAGGAGGACATGGAATCTTTCAAAGGATACGTCTTCTGGTTCTATAATGCCCTTCTGGAAGTACCCGAGCACCGTGGCGAAACGGTCATCACCGCCTTGAGATCTGGTCTTGGGCATAAAGAATGGCTCCGCTCTTTTGTATTGGCGTAACCTAAGACCCTGGCCGAGGTAAAGATCCGGACCGAGCGGGAAATCCAACTCGAATCTGAGGTTAACGCTCACTTTTCCCAAGAATACCGGACAAACCAAAAGAAAAAAGACCTGGAAGAAGACAAGAGGGCTGATCGGTTAAAATCTTATACGCTAAGGTTTCGCGAGTACATGCCTCTCAATATCTCGCAAGCCGAGCTGCTAGAGGAGGCAAGGAGCGAAACATTCTTTAAGTTGCTACCGATGACACTAAAACCGGGAAAGCGACTTCGCGGCCCGTATTGTGCCTATCATCAAATGCAAGGGCACCCAACCGAGGATTGTAAATAGCTACGCGATTACATCGAGGAGCAGATCTTCTCCGGTCACTTGGAAAAATACCCAGCGAGACAAACGTCAAGCAGATAGGGGGCAAGTCGACCAACTTGAAAACGGAGAGTTGACGGTCGGGCATATCACGGTCGTCACCGACTGACCCGAGTCTGAGCAATAAGGGCACCGACCGTATCCGGTCATTCAATGCAGGAGAGTTTATACTGACCGGAAGGTACCTTCCTGCCCGTCAAGTAAAGACCAGCCCTTCAATCAAATAAATGAAGCTCGGATATGCCTATAAGTAGTCGACCAAAGCCCTCATCATGAGGTCGCCGGGCAGCTTCCTGCTCGGCCCATCTGCAGCGGGTAGCTTCCTGCCCAACAATGCTATGGATCTAAAGCAATCATCATGAGGTGGCCAGGTAGCTTCCTGTCTGGCCCATCCACCGCGGGTAGTTTACTGCCCGACAGCGCCGTGGATCTAAAGCCCTTATCACGAGGCCGCCGGGCAGCTTCCTGCTCGACCCATCCACAATGGGTAGCTTTTTGCCCAACAACGCTCTGGATCCTAAGCCCTCACCATGAGGCCGCCGGGCAGCTTCCTGCTCGGCCCATCTGCAGCAGGCAGCTTCATGTCCAATAACGTTGTGGATCCAAAACCCTCATCACGAGGCAACCGGGTAGCTTCCTACGCGACCCATCCACAATGGGTAGCTTCCTGCCTAACGAAAACGTGGATCTAAAACCTTCATCACGAGGCGGTCGGGTAACTTCCTACTCAGTCCATCCACAATGGGTAGCTTTCTACCCAACAACGTTGTGGATCCAAAGCCCTCATCACAAGGCGACCGAATAGGTTCCTGCTCGGCCCATCCATAATGGGTAGCTTCCTGCCCAACGAAGACGTGGATCCAAAGCCCTTGTCACGAGGCCGCCGGGCAGCTTCCTGCTCGGCCCATCCGCAGCGGGTAGCTTCCTACCCAACAACGTTGTGGATCTAAAGCCCTCATCACGAAAGGACCGGGTAGCTTCCTGCTCGGCCTATCCACAATGGGTAGCTTCCTGCCTAACGAAGGCGTGGATCTAAAACCTTCATAACGAGGCGGCTGGGTAGCTTCCTGCTCGGCCCATCCACAATGGGTAGCTTCCTGCCCAACAATGTTGTGGATCCAAAGCACTCATCACGAGGCGACCGGGTAGCTTCCTGCTCGGCCCAACCACAATGGGTAGCTTCCTGCCTAACGAATACATCGATCCAAAGCCTTCATCACGAGGCCGCCGGGCAACTTCCTGCTCAGCCCATCCGCAGCGGATGGCTTCCTGCCCAACAACGTTGTGGATTCAAAGTCCTCATCACGAGACGACCGGATAGCTTCCTGCTCGGCCCATCCACAATGGGTAGCTTCCTGCCCAACAAAGACGTGGATCTAAAATCTTCATCACGAGGCGGCCGGGTAGCTTCCTACCCGGCCCATCCATAATGGGTAGCATATTGCCCAACAACGCTGTGGATCCAAAGCCCTCATCACGAGGCGACCGGGTAGCTTCCTGCTCGGCCCATCCATTGTAACAACCCTATTTTCCTATACTAATTTTTTCAAATATTTTTTTTCAAAATCCATAAAGGGGTATTTATTACCTGAGCACAAGACTTAAGTAATTAAATAACTCCATTTTTAAAGCACAAAGAATTGATTTAAATTCAAAATATACTTGGAGTATTTAATGTTGCTGATATCTCTTTAAGTATTTATTTCACACAATAATTACAAGAAGGAGCTTGTAGCTCATTGGTAATATCTTGCACTACTGAACCAAGCCACCAGAGTTCAAATCCCATGCCCCACATTATTTTTGTATTTATTTTGTTTCAATTTCTTTGGAAGCCCAACAGTCCACACACAATAACTCCCAAAATTTGAACTAAACCTGAAAAACTAAAAGCACCAGTGCCTACCTCACGAGACCCCCCACCTCCCGACCGTCGAACTCGGCCCGGATCGACCAACTCGGCCGGCGGACCTGCCGACTCGGCCCGCCGCCGCCGGCCGGAGTTGCCGATTCCGGCGAGTCGTCAACTGATGAAATGTGTCTCTTGGCATTCTAAACTCCCCTGCACACTCCAAATAAATGGATCGGTTCCAGAGAGTTAAATATACCCCATTTACTACAATTTTTAATGAATTTCCTACATTTTTACCATTTTTTTATTTAAAAACCCTTCATCTACCCTAACCCTAACCTACCCTATAAGTACACCCCCTACCCTCTACCCTCTCACCCCAAAATCCTGAGCCCACTCTCTCAAAAAATTCCAAGAATCGTATACTTTTAAAACAAGCTCGAGGCGAAACTCCGACGAATTCCCGGCGGAACTTCCGGCGATCGTTTTAGGAACTACCGGCGACGACGCAACACATCAGCAATCCCTCTAGTTCCCTCTCACTCTCTTATGTAATCTAAAACCCGTAAGTCTCTTTTCTATCTCTTTTTTCTATTCTCAAAATACGAAATTACAAAACCCGACGGAATCGGAACAAATCCGATTTCCGATTCGGTTTTCTATAAAATTCCACTTCTCACTAATACAATCATACTTAAACTTCCTCATGTTGACTATTAAACACCAAACAATTTGATCAAGTTTCATAACATGAAATGATAGCTATTTCAATTTATCGTATTTTTCACTTAAATACCATTTTGTTTCAATCCTTCGTTTAACTCCATCAAACTTGCTATACATTTAAAGTAGATCATGAGGTAACGACCTACCTCCTCACACACTTACATACAACCTAACACGATACCATCGAAAACTTAGAATACGAGAAAACAAACATTTTCATTTAAATACCCTTTACTTAATAAAATCGTTTCTAAAAGATTTAGTATTAATACACTTTTTAAATAAATACCACATAATATGAAACTACGATAAGTTGTGGATATCAGTCGTTTATCTAAACCTGAGTTTGTGGTGTCTAGGCTAGGCAAGTGAGAAAGGTAACTTTAAAAGGCCCGTCTCACGGTGATTCGTGAGCGGATCCCTCCTTTCTTCACTTGTACTTATCTGGCCACAGTTGGCGGTGAAGAGACGATTTGAGACATTTCACAACCGTTTTGGACCAGTTAGGAATAGTCTAGTTGACTTAGGAGACCCTAGAGCATAGAATACGAAAAATTGATATCTTTACAAATAAATACCATTTACTTCATAAAACCGTTTTCTAAAGGATTTAGTATTTTACAATCTTTGCAAAGCGCCGCTACAACCCATTTTGGGGAACCCGTTCGGGATGGTGCGGATTATCGCACATCCTCGGGCTTAGTAGTGCGAGATTCAGACCTCCGCAAGGAGCATTCGGTCTCGAAAGATTTAAATACGACATCTTAAGAAAAACGAGATTTCTAGAATATAATAAATATATTAAAAATTATTTCATATAAATATATGTATATGTAACTCCAAAATATCTACTTTGAATTATTATGAATATTCAACCTTTTTCTAAAAATGGTACAAGAATCGGTTTACACTAAAATACCATGAATTCCATTTAAACAATATTTACACATAAATACCTTTATATATGGAATTAGGTTATTCTCATTCGAAATATCACAATATAAAATCCACATTCATTACAACTCTAAAAACGAATAATAAATACTTGGGGTGTATCTTGAAAACTATATAAAAGTATTTTTACATAAAAACCCCTCAAGTTCTATAAATTACCCAAAGGACCCTAGTAAATATAGGTTTAAGAAATAATCAAGACTTCGATTTATATTTCTAATTGTCTGACTCGGGTTTGAGTCTGATTATAATCTGACTTGAATATGATTCAAGTACTATCTACAATTTATAATATTACAATTCAACATAAATACATGAATCCAGTTATCAATCTATACAACTTGACTGAACCGAACAATGGATATACATTCCATTTACATGATTGTACAGTTATTCCATTTACATGATTATTCAGTTACATCCGTTTACTGATATCATGGTTTTGGTCAGTCATCCAACTATACAATCTATACAATACAATACAACAATACAATCAAAACACTACGGGGTTTAAGAGGTAAACTGGTACGGAAGGTGTTAAAAGTGGCACGAGACGGTAAGATTAAGACACTTAACATGAATCCAATTGTTGTTGTACCGTGGCATAAACGGTTCCTTGAGTTCCTGATAGCTTAGTCTCCGGGGCAAGTGAGACTCCTCTTGTGTACACTGGTATCCTTCGGTACTAAGCTACAAACAACAGCGTTAACACTAAATACAATAATATAATAATATAATATAACTGTAAAAGATACTCTCTCTCTCTATCTCTTACTCTCTGTCCATTCTCCTCTTATCTTTGGGACTTACCGAGCGATCTGTTCGCTGACGACATTTTATTTCTTTCTTCTTTGAATGTCGTCAGGTGATTTGGAACCGTCAGAGATCGAGCCAACTGCAGAAGACATGGATCAGTACAGCGAAGACCCTGAGCTCTAAACATTGTACATTTTCTTTTCAGTACGTTTAATTTCCTGTCATGCCATTGTTTAGGCATTGCTTTTATTTCAGTTGTATTTCCTTTTCATGCATTGTACAAAAGAATGTTAATAAATAAAGTTGTTGTTCAATTTATATATCTTGTCTCTTGTGTATTTTCTTTTATATTGCTTAGATACGCTTAGCGTATTTACTTCACAGTAAATACGTAGCGGACCAGTCGCGTCCCCTACGCCGTACACCGGGAAGCGGGGCGTGACATCCATAATGGGTAGCTTCCTGCTTGGCCCATCCACAATGGGTACCTTCCTGCCCAATGAAGACGTAGATCCAAAGCCCTCATCACGAGGCCGCTGGGCAGCTTCCTGCTCGGTCCACCTATAGCGGGCAGCTTCCTGCCCGGCTACGCTGTAAGTCTAAAGTCCTCACCACGAGGCGGCCGAGTAGCTTCCTGCTCGGTCCATCCGCAGCGGGCAGCTTCCTGTTCGGCTACGCTGTAGGTCCAAAGCCCTCACCACGAGGCGACCGGGCAGCTTCCTGCTCGACCCATCCATCGCGGGTAGCTTCCTGCCTAATAGCGTCATGGATCCAAAGCCCTCACCACGAGGTGGCCGGGCAGCTCCTTGCCCGGCCCATCCGCAGCGGGCAGCTTCCTACCCGGCTACGCTATGGATCCAAAGCCTTCACCATGAGGCGGCCAAGTAGCTTCCTGCTCATTCCATCCATGGCGGGCAGCTTCCTGCCCGGCTGCACTGTCGGTCCAAAGCCCTCACCACGAGGCGGCCGAGTAGCTTCCTGCCCGGTCTATCCACAGCAGGCAGCTTCCTGCCCAGCTACGCTGTGGGTCCAAAGCCCTCACCACGAGGTGGCCGAGTAGTTTCCTACTCGGCCCATCTGTAGCGGGCGGCTTCCTACCCGGCTACAATATAGGCCCGAACCCTAACCACACTCAGATCTGCGTTCATACTTGGTATTCGCTTGTCCCACGTCACCTCGACTCCGAGGGGAGAAGGGACACCGATCTATTTATACCGGCGTTCATACTTAGTGTTTGCTTATCCCACGTCACCTCGACTCCGGAAGGAGAAAGAACACCGATCTATTTATACTTTTGTTCATACTTGGTGTTCGCTTGTCCCACGTCACCTCGACTCCGGGAGGAGGAGGGACACCGATCTACCCACATTTGTAAATAAATAAGAACAGAAGAATTACAGCCGGGCATGTCAAAGATGAGATAAAAATATTTTATTGATATTTCAAATTATATACAAGGTATTATAAGTTCCTCAGCTTTACAAAATGCCCGGAGGCTCAAAAAAAGGAGAGAAAAATAGAGGGGCTCCAAACCGCCTTCGCGGCCGAGACTTTCCCGCTGTCCCCCTGTTCGGCGCCAGGAGCCTTGATTACAACCGCAAGCTATGCGCTCCTGCTTGGGGCCTCGCCTCCTCCTGCCGGCTCGGCGCTGCCACCCTGGGGCACTTTCTCGGCAAAGGGATATCTTGCACGAAACTCCTGGTCGTCGAACTCAGGCATAGCTTCCTTGACGACGTCGAAGGCGTTGTGCCACCCGACGGCCGCAGAGTCAGCAAGGTCGACGTATAATTGGTCAGAAGCCTTGTACTCCTCCATGGCTTTTTTCTCCCTGCCCTCGGCATGCTTCGCCGCCTCGTAGGCCGCCCGAGCATCCCTCTTGAACGAGTCCCTCTGCCTCTTCATGATGTCATAGAGCTTGTTAACCTCCTCCATGTTGGCTTGAATAGCCCAGTTTGATTCGGTCAGAAACCGATGAGACTCTTTCAGCTTGGTGACCGTCAAGCCCTCCACAACCAATCTCGAGTCTATGGAAGCTTCCTTATCCTCCACCTCTTTCATCTGGGCGAGGAGCTCTTCCTCACACAAGGAATATTCACTAGCCTTCTTTATCGCCGGGGCCACCTCCTCGGCCTCCATAGCGGCAAGAGGGCGCAATATTGGAGGACCTGTGGAAAACACAAACCATTTTTAAGAGCTAAACAGAAAAAATACTTGGAAAATTTTAGAAAATTACCAACCTGAACGGCCTCCTGAGCTATCGCCGCCACTTGGGCCTTCTTGGTGTCTCGGTGAATCTTGGCCCCCGCCGCCTTCTCCATGTCCGCCAGTAAGCTGTCGGCCACAGAGAACCCCGAAGGCTCCTCGATACAGAAGTCGCCCTCCTGCACCTGTATCCCGGACGGGGTGGCCAGGAAACCACTCTCTTCTGCCTCTTGAGCGGAGACTCGGCAGAGGACGGCACTTCTGTTCTGGCCCGGGAGGCCGAATCCCGGGCATGCTTCTGCCCTCCGCTACGGCATTCCTCCGGGACGGGAAGGGCTACGGGGACCTTAGCGGAAGGGGCTTGCTGAGGAATCACGCTTGGTGCGGGTCAGGACGAGCTAGCGGTACCGCCTTTCCTCCCCTGCGCCTTGGCGGCCATGACGGCCATGATCTTCGAACGATGCATTGGCTCTGCAGAAGAAAATCGAAGAAAAAGGTCAGCAACAGGTGTGACAAAATAATGTCAAACCTAAATTAATCGGCGAAACCCTAACTTACCCCCGAAGCGCGCAGGGCTGAGTCTCGCCCAGCTCAAAATCTGCTCAGAAAGCTGGACATCGACCCGCTGGATTGGCTCCCATTGCGACACTACCCCGGCTTCTGGGGCGTTAAACTGCCTGACCCGTGGGAAATCTGCCCTGTGCCATTTGGTGGGCACCGGCCACTCCCCCCCTTTCGGTGGACCGACGAAAATAAACTTCTCCTTCCGGTGGACCGACAAAAATAAACTTCTCCTTCCATTCATGGATGGAAGAAGGGACGACCACTACCCCTGACCCGGCCGTCCTACCCTTACATTTTTAAAGGAAAAATACACCCAGCTCTGTTCTTCCTTGCTAGTACCAGGGTAATTTTTGTAATAAAGAAAGGAAAGAAAAAGACTCAAGTCGAAAGGGATCCGATCAATTTTCAACCGGACCATAAACCCGAGGAATATTCTCCATAAGTTCGGCGCTAGCTGGCCCGAGGCGAGACGGAAGCATTGAAGTACAACACAAATCTTAGATGAGAAGGGCAGACGCATCCCTGCTCGGAACACTTCCAGGTACAGAGCAATTTCATTGGCCTAAACTTGGTCTGCTCGCTCTCCTTCCTTGGCCAGACGAAGTGAATAGCCACGGGGGATGTGGAAGCGAGCCCAGATATCGGAAAGCTCGTCCGGGCAATTCAATATCGAGAGCATATCTCGAGTATTTCCGATGCGCACCTTGGGAGCCCTCTTCACCACCCGACGATGAAGTACACGGGCGTCGCCATCCCTTGGGGTCGAGCCCGACGCAGAAGAAGAAGACGAAGAGGAAGAGGAAGAATAACTTCCTCGGCTATTGGAAGCCGATGAAGAAGAAGACGACCCAATAGACCCGGCTTCAGAAACTGAAGCCTCATCGCCCGACTCGACCCTAACTACGTCAATGAAAACTTCGGAAGAAGACATCTAAACTGATTCAATGGGAGATTGACCAAAGAAGGATTGAGCTGGAGATCCGACCTAAGTGATAGTGCGCCGGGCAATTTTCAGATAACAGGAAACAAATAGAGCAAAGTGTCTTCCAAGGAATGGCCTGCCTTATTTATACACTTAGCAAAAACCATCCAACGGCTCAAATACGTTCCCATCGAAATGAAGCATCGTGCCACTTTGGCCCCAGTGCCGCCACGTGGCAACTGGCCGTTGGAAACTTCCCCCTCACTCGGATTCAACTGACGATCTCTCGCATTCCGCCACCCCACGGCGGACACGTGGCACAAAGGCCAACTGACTAAGCAAGAAAAACGACGTCTTCTTTAAAGAACAATCATTTTGCCGATCCGCTGACGTCACCAAAGATACGCGCGGGAATCAAGGAGCTTCATGAACCGTCACATGGACCCAGAAATTGGAAAGGCACAGCCGCTAAACGTCAAATCATTCTCAGACAACCCATTACGAAGAATTCTCGGTATCAAGCTGAATTATTGAAGATCGGGATGATGATCACTCTCGACTCGGCCAACAAATAGGTCAGAACAAGAGTGGGGGGTGTTCACCGCCGGAAGCCGGGAAGACTGGACGTCTTTCCTGAATCTGGGGGCAGATGCTAATTGGTGCCATCCGTCCACCTCTCCAAAGATGCCAAGTTGATTTATGGCACCGTGTATCGAAGGTTTAAACGGATGCGGCCGATATAGCAGACTTCGTCAGATTCCCCCTTGCTTGAGGGGTTTTTGATTGTGGGGACGCTCTTCCCTGCAGGCGCAAGCCCCTGCAGTTAATTACGCTACCGCATCGCGGTAACAACTTTCTCCTTCTCCATATGGTCACTTTGTGTCGTGGGTGTTTGTTTTGTGTTTGGTTGCCCGTGGATTGTATATGGAGACTAATTTGTGTTGTCGCCCGTAGGACGTGGATTAGTCCAAATCCGTATCTTTCTTAGATTTGGGTTGGGGGGGTTTGTGTTTAAGGATACGTTAGCCTTATTTGAGGCTAAGATCAACTTAAACGTTTGTTAAGGACACGTTAGTCTAATTCTAGACTAAGATCAACTTAACGGGATCGTTTAGATCCGACAAGAGAGCAATTATGCTCTATTGTTTAGTTTAATGACATTGCGGTCGATAATTAGTTTAAGGACATTACAGTCCATTATTAGTTTTAAGACATTGCGGTCGAATGTTAGTTTAAAGATATCGCGGTCGAGATTAAGGACATCATAGTCCGTGGATTTAAGGACTCCACAGTCCGATGATAGTTTTAAGACATCACGGTCAAGGTTAAGGACATCATAGTCCATGGATTTAAGGACTCCACAGTCCGATATTAGTTTTAAGACATCACGGTCGAGGTTAAGGACATCATAGTCCATGAGTTTAAGGACCTCACAGTCCGATGTTCGTTTTAAGACATCACGGTCGAGATTAAGGACATCATAGTCCATGAGTTTAAGGACCCCACAGTCCGTAGAATGTATGGTTGTCGAGACCCGTCACCTCTCTGACTACGTTGAAGGATTACAACGACAGATATCAGAGGAATGAAGAGATGTACCCTCGAACCGGGTGTAAATTGATTAGGAGAGCAAATGAGCTCAGTTCAATTTAAATTGAGGACTTATGGCCAGAATTGGGCTAAGTCCAGTTAAAAATGTTTAACATTTTTATTTTTGTTCTGCCTGTTAGGGCTTTATTTGGGCTCTGCCCTCTTAACAATGCCAAGCCTTGGGCTCTGATATTTTGTCTGGAATTAAATGCTTAGCATTTATCAGGAACAAAGTGGTGTTCTGACAGTGCGCCACGTGGCGCATCAGGAGCTTTGCGTCAATTAAAGAGCGCATTGCGCTAGCGCACATGAGGGTGACACGTGTCATTTTGCGCTAAGCGCTAGTTTATTAGCGTACTGCGCTTTTAATTTATGAGCGCGCTGCGCTGGTTTGTGAGTGCGCCAATGAGTGACACGTGGCGCGCTTGACGCTGAGCGCCAACCCAAGAGAGCAGTGCGCAAAGCGCAAGCTGTGTCTGTGGTTGACACATGGCATGTTTTGGCGCTGAGCGCCGATCCAAAAAGCGCAAAGGCGCGGTTCATGAGTGCAAAGAACTTTCTAGTAGCGCAAAGCGCATCAGATCAAATTTAAGATCAAAGAACAAGTTTATGTTCTTTAAAAGAGGCCTTGCCTCGAGATCCAAGAACCAGGGTTCTTGTTTTCATAAAAGGCTCTGCCTTTATAGATCAAAAGATCTGTGAATGAAGTAAAATACTTCTTTTTTATATTTTTATGATTAAATCTTTTAATCCTTTATGTTTGATCAAAGATCTTGGTCTTTTTTTATAGGTCTAAGATCTTTTTAGAAGATGTTTCTTCTTTTTACGAGATGATTTCATCTTTGTTATTCAAGAATTAATTCTTTACCTTTAAAGATGAAGAAATGATCTTCTTTCTTCAAAGGCTTGCCTTTCTTTCTCTTTGAGTTTTCTCAAAGTTTGCAGAGGGTTTTTAATATATGAGACTTGAAGTCTTGGGGCCTTTATATAGGGCCAGTTGATTTGTTAAATCAGTTGAAGAGATCTTTCTCTGATTGATTTAGGAATATTTCCCACCGTTGGATCTTTGATCCTAAGGCTTCTGTTTTACAGAAGATAATCTTCTTGTTTTAATAAGATTGAAAAATCTCTCCATGACAGAATTTTAATTCTGATTAATTAATAATTTATTATTATTAGATCTTTTGATCTAACGGTGGGGAATTCTTTTAATTCCAGCGCTGGCGCACTTGGCGCTGGCGCACCTACGCTTGACACGTGGCGCGCAGCACAGAGCGCAGCGCAACTGCGCTAGCGCATCTATGTTTGACACGTGGCGCGCAGCGCAGAGCGCTAGATCTGAAGCGTTGCTTCAACTTTTAAAATTTGAATTTTTGAAGCAGAGCTTTGCTCTGATTGGGGTGCGCTGCCTAGGGCGCAGCGCTCCTGACGCTGGCGTGTCTGCTTTTGACATGCAGCGCGCAGCGCACGGGATCTGAAGCGTTGCTTCAATTTTTGACTCTTAAATTTTTAAACAGAGCTTTGCTCTGATTGGGAGAAGCAGAAGCGTCGCTTCATTTTAAGTCTTGGAATTTGAACAGAGCTTTGCTCTGATTGGGGAAAGCAGAAGCGTCGCTTCATTTCCAATCTTGGAATTTGAACAGAGCTTTGCTCTGATTGGAGAAACAAATGCCCCCCCACCGTTGCGCTTACGTGGCCCAAACGTAAGTGCGGCGGTGGTAGCATCTTAGTCGTTGTATCAACCTTTGGAGAGTTGATACGGCTCTCAATGCCTATAAATAGAACCTTTGGTCCCCTTAGATGATTTTCATCTTCTTTCTTGAGAATTTTCTCTTATTCAGAGCATTGCTCTTCAGTTTTAAGAACTTTTCAAGAGTAAAACTCTTTCAAAACTTAGGTATAGTTTAAAACTTTTAATAAACCAGGGTTTTACCCATTAACAGAGCTTTGCTCTTTATAGATCTTTGATCTAAAGAGAACCCTTTTAGGGTTCCATTAATAGAGCTCTTTAAAAGGATTTTATTTATAATCTCTTAATTCATTAATGGAGGTTTGCTCGTTTCAAATCATATAGAAGAACTCTTAAGAGTTTTTCATGGATCTTGAAGATTAAAGATGGAATTTTATTTTCGATGAATTATATCATCTTTTCAGAGCAAAGCTCTCAATGTTCTCGGGGGATTTCTTTAAATTCCCTTCATAATTGATTTTGACAGGTGTCACTCCTGTCTGCAGAGCATTGCTCTCGAGGAGTTTAACTCCATGTGCCTATTTTGAATAAGAAATTGCTTATTCAGTCTGTCTGCTAACTTTGTTGATTTTCTTTTACAGGAGTAATGGACGCTCACATGTATGATCTCGACAAGATTATCTCTTACGGAGACATCCGCTCACTCGTCCGTTCTTAGAATCGAGAATTCACAAACGCCGAGTGTGCCAAAATTATGAGTCGCTTTGACGCATATAATGGTTAACTACTTCCTCGGCGTTCCCCTCTCCTGAAGCTTATTGTGGAAGCGATCTGGGAAGCGCTTCCTCTATTCTGTACCGGCGTGCCGCTTAGGGCATTGGATGCCGCTGAGAATAAGGTGCACTCGGTATATCTGATGAGCCTAATCTCAAAGAGAAGGCAAGACAATCTTGTCGATCTCCTGCACCAGGCTTTTCAACAGTCGGCCATACTTGCTGCCCATAGGAGGGTGGAGGACATCCGTGAGGATCCCGACGCTTGTGATCGCGAAAGAAAGCACACTAGGATGGTTCGCTATGCCTGGAAAATTCTGGACAAAGTCAATTTTGAGTTCCTCAATCCATGCCCTGGATCTGAGGTTTTGCCATTGTAATTACTTTAGTAATGTCTTTGTTTATTGCTTTCATAATTGTAAGAACCTTTTTGCAATATGAATGGAAAATTTCTTATTTTAGCGTGTTTTATTTCATGTTCTGAATCTTTTGCAAATGCATGGATGGGGTGTGCCTCGAACGCTTAATTAAATGCAGCTACAGATGTTCTCCTTGTTGCCTTCTCCTCTTTGCTGTGTTGTTGTCATGTGAATTTAGCAAGTATATAACTGTCAGTCTTGTGCTCTTTGTAAGGTAGTGATGACTTAGAAAACAGGGTTAAGATCTGTCACCTAAGACTTTTCAACTTTATGAGCCGTGAGGGTCTCATAAAGAATTTTCTCCCTACGGGTCGAGAGGCTCCCGTAGATGTAAATTTTTTTTTTTTTAAGAATCATGAGGATTCCCAAGGGCGTTTTCTCTTGAGAATCGTAAGGATCTCATAAGAGAATTTTTTTCCTTACGAGTCGTGAGGACCCGGAAGTGATGGGTGAAGTTGTCCTTATCCGCATTTCACGGAGTTAAGGGTTGCTCTGGATGCTTCCCACGGGTTCACTGCCGTGTTTGGCAAGGACCAGGCTCCGCTCTGGACGTTTTCCAGGATACCGTAGTTTAAAGACATCGCGGTCGAGGTTAAGGACATCATAGTCCATGAGTTTAAGGACCTCACAGTCCAATGTTAGTTTTAAGACATCAAGGTCGAGGTTAAGGACATCATAGTCGATGAGTTTAAGGACCTCACAGTCCGATGTTAGTTTTAAGACATTGCAGTCGAGGTTAAGGACATCATAGTCCGTGGATTTAAGGACTCCACAGTCCAATGTTAGTTTTAAGATATCACGGTCGAGGTTAAGGACATCATAGTCCATGAGTTTAAGGACCTCACAGTCTAATGTTAGTTTTAAGACATCACGGTTGAGGTTAAGGACATCGTAGTCCATGAGTTTAAGGACTTCACAGTCCGATGTTAGTTTTAAGACATCCCGGTAGAGGTTAAGGACATCATAGTCCATGAGTTTAAGGACCTCACAGTCCGATGTTAGTTTTAAGACATCATGGTCGAGGTTAAGGACATCATAGTCCGTGTGGTTGTCGGGACCCGTCACCTCTTTGAAAACGTTGAGGAATTACAACGACAAATATCAAAGGAATGACGAGATGTACCCTTGAACCAAGGTGAAATTAGTTTAAAATCATTACGGTTGATTGTTAGTTTTAAGAAATCACGGTCGAGGTTAAGGACATCATAGTCCGTGGATTTAAGGACTCCACAGTCCGATGTTAGTTTTAAGACATCACGGTCGAGGTTAAGGACATCATAGTCCGTAGATTTAAGGACTCCACAGTCCAATGTTTGCTCTGGATGCTTCACACGGGTTCACTGCCGTGCTCGGCGAGGACCAGGCTCCGCTCTGAATGCTTCACATGGGTTTACTGCCGTGCTCTGCGAGGACCAGGATCCGCTCTAGACGTTTTCCATGGGGTCAGAAGTGACATAATCCGTGTTCCACGTAGCCAGGAATTTTGCTCTAGATGCTTCCCACGGGTTCACTGCCGTGTTCGGCGAGGACCAGGCTCCGCTCTGGATGCTTCGCAAGGGTTCACTGCCGTGCTCTGCGAGGACCAGGATCTGCTCTGGATGTTTTCCACGGGGTCAGAAGTGACATTATCCGCGTTCCACGTGACCAGGAATTTTGCTCTGGATGCTTCCCACGGGTTCACTGCCGTGTTCGGCGAGGACCAGGCTCCGCTCTGGATGTTTCGCACGGGTTCACTGCTGTGCTCTGCGAGGACCAGGATCCGCTCTGGATGTTTTCCACGGGGTCAGAAGTGACGTTATCCGCGTTCTACGTGACCAGGAATTTTGCTCTGGATGCTTCCCACGGGTTCACTGCTGTGTTCGGCGAGGACCAGGCTCCGCTCTGGATGCTTCGCACGGGTTCACTGCCGTGCTCTGCGAGAACCAGGATCTGCTCTGGATGTTTTCCACGGGGTCAGAAGTGACGTTATCCGCGTTCCACGTGACCAGGAATTTTGCTCTGGATGCTTCCCACGGGTTCACTGCCGTGTTCGGCGAGGACCAGGCTCCGCTCTGGATGCTTCACACGGGTTCACTGCCGTGCTCTGCGAGGACCGGGATCCGCTCTGGACGTTTTCCACGGGGTCAGGAGTGACATAATCCGCGTTCCACGTAACCAGGAATTTTGCTCTGGATGCTTCCCACGGGTTCACTGCCGTGTTCGGCGAGGACCAGGCTCCGCTCTGGATGCTTCACACAGGTTCACTGCCGTGCTCTGTGAGGACCAGGATCCGCTCTGGACGTTTTCCACGGGGTCGGAAGTGACGTTATCCACGTTCCACGTGACCAGGAATTTTGCTCTGGATGCTTCCCACGGGTTCACTGCTGTGTTCGGCGAGGACCAAGCTCCGCTCTGGATGCTTCACACGGGTTCACTGCCGTGCTCTGCGAGGACCGGGATCCGCTCTGGACGCTTTCCACGGGGTCAGGAGTGACATAATCCGCGTTCCACGTAACCAGGAATTTTGCTCTGGATGCTTCCCACGGGTTCACTGCCGTGTTCGGCGAGGACCAG
Source organism: Agapanthus africanus (assembly GCA_030015575.1). Lineage (NCBI taxonomy): Eukaryota > Viridiplantae > Streptophyta > Magnoliopsida > Asparagales > Amaryllidaceae > Agapanthus > Agapanthus africanus. Next base: position 372,763,122 of record JASDDO010000006.1, read on the forward strand.
GCTCCGCTCTGGATGCTTCACACAGGTTCACTGCCGTGCTCTGCGAGGACCAGGATCCACTCTGGACGTTTTCCACGGGGTCGGAAGTGACGTTATCCACGTTCCACGTGACCAAGAATTTTGCTCTGGATGGTTCCCACGGGTTCACTGCCGTATTCGGCGAGAACCAGGCTCTTCTCTGGATGCTTCACATGGGTTCACTGCCGTGCTCTGCGAGGACCAGGATCCGCTCTGGACATTTTCTACGGGGTCAGAAGTGACGTTATCCGCGTTCCACATGACCAGGAATTTTGCTCTGGATGCTTCCCACAGGTTCATTGCCGTGTTCGGCAAGGACCAGGCTCCGCAATGGATGCTTCACACGGGTTCACTGCCGTGCTCTGCGAGGACCAGGATCCGCTCTGGACGTTTCCCACGGGGTCAGAAGTGACATAATCCACGTTCCACGTAGCCAGGAAGGGTTGACTTTATCCGCATTTCACAGAGTCGGAATTTGACTCTCGGTCATTTGTACACCGCCGAGTCATGGAACTGGGAGTTGCCGTTGTTCCGCCTTAATTGATGTTGTGTCTGCTGCAATGAGACGAACATCAAGATGATCTCTAGGCTATCTGTGAACCGTCGAGATTTGGCTTCTTCTTCTGATGAAACCTGGGGAGGAGGAGTGTGATTCCTTCTTTGTTTGCGCCCCTGGATTGTATACAGGGATTGATATAATATTACCTGTAAGGCATAAATTTCATTTTTTATTTTTATTTTATTTCTTTCCGTGATGCTCTATCATTTCAGCTTTTTATATCGCGAAGGTCGCGATTGCCCAATCATTTCAGCTATTTTTCGCGGTGCCCAATCATTTCGGCTATTTATTTTATTTTTTACTCGCTGTTTTTTATTGCGAGTTGCCCAATCATTTCGGCTATTTTGCATGCATACATTTTTACTCGCTGATTCTGTTGCAAGTTGCCCCATCATTTCGGCTATTTCGTATGCATGTGTGGCTTGCTGGCTTTTCGCTGCAAGCTTGGAATTAGACACCGATTTCGGCATCAGCACCACTACAACTGGAATATTGCCAGGAGCGAATCATCATTTGCCTCTGTCGATATCGAACAAAGATGGCTTAGCGAACAGGGTTAGGATCCTGTCGACTAAGGCTTTTGACTTCATGAGCCGTAAGGGTCTCACAAAGGTATTTCTCCCTGCGAGTCGTGAGGATCTCGTAGGTGTGTTTTCTCCTTAGGAATCGTGAGGACTCCTAAGTGTATGGCTTCTTGTAAGTCGTAAGGATCTTACAAGAGAGTTTTCTCCTAATAAGTCGAGGGGACTCACAAGGGTTGTTCACCGTGTAGACATATCCCTAGTCACGGATGGGACTTTGTTAGGGAAATGTTTATTTCCGCCCGTGGATTGTATACAAGGGTCAGCATTGAGCCGCTTGTAAGGCAGTAGTGGAGGTTGTGGGGGCTGCTTAAGAACTGGTTCAGGTCTCTGTAGCTTAAGACTTTTGAATCTTATGAGCCGTGAGGGTCCCATAAGAGGATTCTCCTTACGAGTCGTGAGGATCTCGCAAGTGTAATTTCTCCTTAGGAATCATGGGGATCCCTAAGTGTGTTGCTCCCTTGTGAGTCGTAAGAATCTCACGCGGGTGATTTCTCCTTACAAGGTCGAGAGGACCTTGCAAGTGTCTTTTAACGAGATTGCGCCCTTTCGAGTTTACACAAACACTCGCCGGTAGCCCTGCTGTTCTTACTCACGGAACCCTTTCGGGTTTTCATCCGTGCCCATTTTGCTTAGGGGCATACCGTTTTCTCTCTTTTTTTTGTTTATTCTTTTTTTTTATTCTACGAGGTTGTGCCCTTTAGGGTTTTCACAAGACTCGCCGGTAGCCCTGCTGTTTTTACTCACGGAGCCCTTTCGGGTTTTCATCCGTGCCCATTTTGCTTATGGACATACCGTTTTCTTTTTTTTTCTTTTTTTTATTTTAGTATCAGCTTTGGGATGCTGCAATCCACCGTAGTTTCTCGACATCTCGGTCAACAGCTAGTTTTCGGACATAGTGGTCCGTTGTTACTTTAAGGATGTTCCGATCCGTCGTTAGTTTAGGGACTTTTCGGTCCGCCGTTAGTTTAAGGACGTTTCGGTCCGTTGTTAGTTTTGAGGACGTTTCGGTCCGCTGTAAAGGAAGCCGTCTATTACCTACGGAGTTTAGGCTTAGGAAAATAGCGAGCGGACATAGTCGTCGTCGTCTATCATTGTCCTAGGCTATGACTCGTCAAGCGTAGTATTTCTTCAGGAAGCAACCGTTTATTGACCTGAAAGGTCTTTCACCATGCATGTCCATGAGTAGATAGGCTCCACCCTGGTAGACCTTGTCTATGATGTACGGGTCTTCATAGTTCGGATCGAATTTTCCCCGCTTGGCGCGATTGGGGATCATAGGTCTTTTTACCACTAGCACGAGTTCGCCTTGGTGGAATGTCCTCGGCCTGGTTAATCTTTCATATGAGCGCGTCATCTTTGCTTTATAAGCTTCCAGATTTTGCTGCGCCAGGAGCCGGGTTTCATCAAGGGCATCGAGTTCCTCAAGCCGAAGATGAGCATTCTCTTCATCCATTAGCTCGTAATGAACCACCACTCGTAGAGAAGGTAACTCTATCTCGAGGAGGAGTACCGCTTCTGTACCGAATACCAACGCGAACGGCGTTGTGTTTATAGCCGACTTGAACGTAGTTCGATACGCCCAGAGAGTTTCATGCAGTCTCTCGTGCCAGTCCTTCTTATTTCGGGACACCGTCTTCTTCACGATCTTTGTCAAGGTCTTATTGAAAGCCCCAGCTAGACCTTTAGCTCTGGGATTATAAACTGAGGAGTATCTCCAGTCTATATTGTGCTGTTGTGCGAAGCGGCTGATCTTGTGGCTTCTGTAGGCTGGCCCGTTATCGGAGATGATCCGTCTCGGAGTTCCAAATCGATAAATGACGTGCGTCTTGAAGAAGTGAAGGATATTCTCCATCTTCACTTCCCTCAGCGGTACTGCTTCTGCCCATTTGGAGAAGTTATCAGTTGTCGCCAAAATGAATCGATGTCCTCTGGACGATGCTGGCTCGATGGGGCCAATTATGTCAGTTCCCCACATTTTAAACGACCAGCTAGCCACCGTTGGATGTAGTGGATTTGGATGCTGATGGATAAAGTCCCCATGGATCTGGCACGAGTGGCATTGCTTCGCGTATTCGAGGCAGACTTGGATCATCGTGGGCCAGTAGTAGCCCATCCGTTTAATCTTCAACTTCATCTTCGGGCCTGCTTAGTGAGAACCGCAGAGTCCGTCGTGAACTTCTTGGATGACTCTTTTCGTCTCTTCAGGTCCCAGGCATCTCAACCACAGAGAATCAAATGACCTCTTATACAGAGTATCATTGACGAAGGCAAAAGATAGGGCTCGCTTCATGAGCTGATGTTTTGAGGACGTATCTTCAAGCGTTCGACGAGATTTGAAGTAGTCTATAAAGACTTCTCTCCAATCCTCAGCCTTTTCCTGGTCTTTTATTTGCATAGCCATTTGCTCAGTCGCTCCTTTTTCTTCGGACGACTTCGGAGATATTTCCGCCGGCGCAAGAACCCGACGGCTTTATACCACGATTCTTACGTCATCGAGGTTCTCATCGGCCAATTCTTTAGCAAGCTTGGTTAATGCATCCGCTTTGCTATTTCCGCATACGGTATGCTTTCCAAGGTGTAGGAAGGAATTTGGGTCAGCAGCTGCTGTACTTTCTCGCCGTACTTCACCAACTCTGGTTTGCACGTTTGATAGTCGCCGTTTACTCGGCTGACGACCAGTTGGGAGTCTCCGTATATGAGGAGGTTTTCAATTCCCATGTCGATGGCGATCTCGAGGCCTGCTATCAAAGCTTCATACTTGGCTTCATTGTTTGTCCTCGGCCCTGTTAAGGAGAAAGCAAAGCGCATTATCCCTCCTTGTGGAGTCACGAAGATGAGGCCTACCCCTGATTTGATTATGGGCGTGTTTTGTTTGCGCTTCTTCATGGAGGATGCTCCATCGAAATAAAGTTCCCACCGGGTACCACTTCCGTCGATCGTGTCAAACGCATTTCGTATGGCAGTTCACAATTCAAGGGAGAATCGGCCGGTATCAGATGTTCGGCGAGGAATTCGGCGATGGCCTGGCCTTTCACTGCCTTAAGAGGCTGATAAGCTATTGAGAACTCCATCAAGAGCAGGGCCCATTTAGCGAGTCGCCCTGTCAGTATGGCCTTTGACATCAAATATTTGAGGGGATCCACCTTCGATATGAGACGGACTTCATGCGCCAACGCATAGTGCCTGAGCTTCGTTATCGCGAAGATCAATGCCAGGCAGTGTTTTTTGATGGGAGAGTAATTGCTTTCTGCCCCCAGGAGAACTCGACTCGAATAGTAGAGGGCTCTCTTTCTCCCAGGTCATTCTCTTGTGCCCATAATGCGCCTAAGGAACCTTTGAGAGCTGTTGTATAAAGAATAAGGGGCTTTCCCTTGACTGGAGCGGCCAACACTGGCAGGTTCTGCAGATACTGCTTGATTTCGTCCAGCACACTTTGGCATTTGTAATCCCAGACAAACGGGGTTCCCTTCTTCATCAGGTGACTGTAAGGACGGCACTTGCCAGAGAGATTGGCTATAAATCGCCGGATATACGCGAGCTTCCCTTGGAGAGACCGCAATTGCTTGAGAGTCCTTGGTGGGGGCATCTCCATAATTGCTTTAATCTTTGACGGATCTATCTCGATACCTCGGTGACGGACAATGAATCCTAGGAATTTGCCCGAGGAAACTCTGAATGCGCATTTGAGAGGGTTCATCTTCAAGTTGTATTGCCAAAGGCATTGAAATACGATCTTCAGATGCTCAAGATGTTCCTCGTATGATTTGCTTTTCACCACGAGGTCGTCGATATAGAATTCGACGATTTCATGTATAAGGTCATCGAAGATCTTCGTCATGGCCCTCTGATAGATGGCACCGGCGTTCTTTAGACCGAAAGGCATCACCTTGTAGCAAAATATACCCAAAGGGGTCCGGAAAGCGGTATGCTTCTGGTCTTCGGGATGCATCTTTATCTAGTTGTATCCCGACGATCTGTCCATGAAGAAGAAAACTTCGTGAGTGGACGTATTGTCTATCATCAGCTCGGTAACTGGCACTGAGAAGTCGTCTTTTGGGCAAGCTTTGTTTAGATCCCGAAAGTAGATGCGCACTGTCCCATTTTTCTTCATCATCGGGACGATGTTGGCAATCCAGTCAGGATACTGAACTTCTTGGATGAAGCCGGAGTCGATTAGCTTCTTGACCTCGGCGTTGATGCTCATTTCAAGCTCGAGCCGCATTCTCCTTGGTGCTTGTTTGATTGGCTTAACGTCCGGGGATATCGCCAACTTGTGCACAGCAATCTCTGGATCTAATCCTGGCATCTCGGAATAGTTCCATGCAAAGCAATCCCTATGCTGCATAAGCATGTCCTTCAACGTAGCCACCCTTTCTTCAGACAATAGCTCACTGACGAATGTCGGTCGCGGGTCATTCGTCGTCCCCAAATCAATTTTCTTGAGGTTATCTGCAGTGGTATATATTCCATCTTCCAGCTCTTTTGGCGCCGGTGGGAACTCTGAGATCACCTCGTCATCGTTGTTTTCGAAGCACCAGGGGAGGTCATCCATATTCTCGGGTTCTTCTTTTGATATCTTTATCATATGAAAAGTACGAGCTCGCTTCCACGACCGAGGTTGATCTGGTTCTACTCTCGCGGATTTGGATTCATGCTTCTGCGACGGTGTTACCCTCCAACTGCTGGATAGAGTGAATTTGCCGAGCTGATATTGGTCTTCGACCCAGTTCTTGAAGGTGAAGCAGTCTTCGAGAGGGTGTCCTATTGCTCGGTGATAAGAGCAATAGTCTGGATGAGAGACCTCGTTAGCTTGCTCGGGATGCTTGGGCTTCAGGAGTATAAGCATTTGATGTCTTATGGAAAGATCAAGTATCTTCTTTTTCTTGTCTTGAGGAAAAGAGTATACTCGACTCATCTTCTTCATAAGGGACAAATCCGGACCGCTCGATTCCCGATCGCGTGACTTCTTGGTCCAGCTTTGTCGCTGTCGAACGCTTTTTCCGCTCTTTGACTTGTTTCTGCCTCTGCGTCGAGCCTTTTGTATGGCAGGTTGACAGGGAGGGACATTTTCATCTTTCGCGGCCTGTTGAAGAAGGCGTTGCGCCCTGGTTTTCTCGTAGATGGCCATTTCGCGATTATGGTTGTCTCGAACCTTTTGACCTGCTTCCCTTATAAGCTTGTCCATTTGTTCTTCGAACGACGGACTGGGCATTTTCATGTCGGGGGCTCTTTCTGGTTCAGGGTTAGCATTCTCCCATTAAGCATCTCCTTCTTCATCAAAGTCATGTACGACATAGTAGTCGCGGAGTAGCTCCCATTTCTTGGACCGAACATATCCGAGCCCGATTGCTTCCATTCTCCCATTGGGCAACTTGCGCTAAGTTTCAGGAACGTTCCAGATCCTGTCATAGAACTTAGCTTTTCGAGCGGTCTGTTTGAAGGGTATCCCTTGGCGCTTCAATAGCCTTTTCAAGCCTTCTATTTGATATCTAGGCAGGCGAATGGGCTGGAGCCTGTCAAGTGTAGAATTCGCGCCATGCCAAACTTCTTTCTCCACTCTTGTTTCCGTGGATCGGTAGAATAGGATTGCCTGTTCGCCTTCTCGCCTGGGAAGGACATAGAACGTCTGCAGCTCTTCCACACTGTAGGTATCAAGCGCGTCTAGTTCTTTATGATGTTTGGGCGGAACCATGGCAACTTGCAAACTTTGCTCTTCATCAGCGAATATTTGTATTGAAGGCCGAGCGGAGAATATAGCATGGACCTCATCTTCCGAGTCACTGCCAAAGATCAACATGGGAGCGGACGGTCCTGGCTTGTTGTACTGGAGCGGGCCTGGATAAACTATCTCTTCCTCTTCCTCGGTATCACTCCCGAAGACAGGAATAGTGGTAATAGCTTTGTTCTCCGGCTTGCGACATCTCTCTGTGTCCTCAAAATCTGGCAAGAAGTATTTTGCATCTTTGTACTTACGGACTTCGTTCACGGAGAATGGGTTCAGCTTTCCCGTTACGGTACACTCGAGACCATCCTTAAAGTATTTCATACACTGATGTTGTGTAGAATGGATGATGTTGTACTCGTGTAACCAAGGCCGGCCGAGCAAAGCGTTATAGCATGTTTTGGTGTCAATGACATGAAATTTAATATCCGTGACAAGTAGCCCGAATCGTAATGTCAATATCACAGACCCGAGAGTCCGCGATGACTGGGAGTCAAAACCAGAGATGGTGATTTTATTACGAGCGAGATGCCGGATGCTCATGCAGATTTCCTTCAACACACGCACGTTGAGAAGATTGACGGAAGACCCATTGTCGACCAGGATTTTGCCTATCTTTATATCATGGCAGTATCCTGAGACATAGAGGGGACGGTTTTGCTCGCACATCCCAAAGAGGAGGTCTTCGTCGCCGAAGGTGATATCGGTTGTGTGTACTTCCTCTAGCTCGTCCTTCATCTTCTCTTCGGCGAGAAAAGCTTGGAATCGCTCTGGCTCTTGTAGCGCCTTGATCAGTGAATCTCTCGCTTCTTTGGATAGTAGAAGGGCGTCGAGAATACTGAGTTGCGAGGGTAACTTCCTCAAGTGCGCCAGAACGTTATAGTCCACCTTACTCTTCTTTAGCGGGTCCTTGGCGGTCAGTTCTTTCATGACTTGGTCGTTCAGGGCGACATCCTCGGAGACCTTTTCTTTTCCCGTATCTTTTCTACTCGTGGATCCGAGATTCTTTTCTGGAAGCATGCGATTGCGCAGCTGAATGTTTTCACAGGCCTTCGGTTCTTCTTCTTTCCCCAAGGTGGATTCTTTAAAGAGAGGGCCAAGAGCCATTTTCTCGTCAGAGTTGCTCCCGAAAGTGAGAATCTGCGATCCCCCGGTGTTAACTAGGCGACAGTTACCGGTATTTCTCTTATGCTCCTCAGTCGCACTTCTTTGCTCCCGACGAGTTTTGCGTTTCACCCGCTTAAAATGTTGCCGGTGAGCAACATATCTCTGCCACCATCTTTTAAAAGCGTCGCACTCTTCAGTAGTGTGCGAAATCTTTCGATGATATAAGCAGTAGCTGGGATGTGTTTCTGTTTCACCAGGAGTGTTTCCTTCAGAGGGTGGTAGCTTCATTCCCATTGATATGGCTTTAGCAAACCTTTTCCCCGTCTTGAACTTATTTTTATCCGCGACGGATATTCCTTGATTCGGCGGGAGTTGCTCGACTCTTTCGTCTAGTCGCCGGCGTTTGGCTCTTTCAAATATGGCCATCTCACGCTCCCGATTGGCTTTACTTTTCAGGAGAGCTTCGTTTAGGAATGCGTCGATCATTTCATCTGACGGCCCCAGAAGTTCCGGTTCAGGTCCTGCCCCCAGTTTCTTTATGCAAGGAGCCTTTTCATCATCTGTAAACGAGTGAGAGATCATATGACATCTTTCTACGTAATCCTCTGATCCATCTAATGAGTCTTCTCCATCATTTCCATCCTCAAGGACGTGGCTGAGGAACTCTTGGAGCGTGATTAGAGTCCACGCCTTCTGGTTATACTCTTCCAGCACGTCAATCTGTTTTTGTAGGTCCGTGCGCTTGTCGCCAGGCTTCACGGGCTTTTTGGATCTCTTCTTCTTCTTCTTTGAAGATTTTGACGGCTAGATATGAGTGCTTTGGCCATCACCACCAATCTTTGGAGTTCGGCGCGGCTTCGGCATCCCTTCGATGATCTGAGGTTCTAGCGGGTTCTTCCACCTGATCGCCGGACATGTCTGAAGATCATTCAGCATCCTTTTGGTTTTAGCTGAAAACACGACCTCCCATGGAACTTCTTCAACAAAAGAGCACGTTGCCCCCGGTGTGTCCGTCTTCTTAGGAGTGTGCAGTTGTGGTGGGTTTACTTTCCACTTCTCAGACAGCGCAAATTTGCCTTGTAGGTACTGATCCTCGATCCATCCCTTAAAGACGAAGCAATCCTCGATCGGGTGGCTTACCGTTTGGTGGTAAGGGCAATAATTGGGATTATTCACTTCGTTGGGTTGCGGTGGTCGCCTTGGATTCGGCAAATTGATAAGCCTATTGCGCATAGCCAGCTCGAACAGCCTCTTCGTTTTGTCCCGTGGGAATGAGTAAGGACGCTTCATTTTCTCATTGTAATAACGCCGTCTCTCCTCCAGTTGATCCGCTAGCTTTGGGGCACTGAGCTGCTGTTGGGTGTTTGCAACGAAGATCGCCTTCCCTTTACCCTTTTCGTTCCGCGGTTCCGGCTCCGGGGGAGATGGTCTATGACCCATCTGGTCCATCTGAGCCAGCTTGTCGATTAGAGCCGGGAATGTGGTCGGTTTGAAGAACATCATGAATTGTGAAATAGTTACATGAGGGTCTAGGGTGCCCACGAACATGCCCACCGCTGGTGCTTCTTCGATGCGCTGTTCACACTTTGACCACAGATTCCGCCATCGGATTGCGTATTGAACCCAAGTCTCGCCCGGCTTTACCCTAGAATTGATCAATGCCATTATTAGGGTGCGTTCACTGGCACTTGCAAATCCCTGGGTGAACAATAACTCCATTTCTGCGAAAGTTTTGACGGAGTCTTTTGGAAGTTCGGAGTACCACTCAAACGCCGTCTCCGATAAGCTGCCGACGAATTGGCGGAGCAAAAGCTTATCATCGCCCCCGGTGTTGCCGCACAGAGCTCTGAACTGGATGACGTGCTGGTGCGGATTGCCCGTCCCCTTGTACACGTGGAATTTCGGAATCGTATAGCTCGGCGGGTATTTTATTTGATCATACCAACCTGGATACAGTCGCCCAGTTCTAACAACTTGTCCAGCCGCTTCGTTCGCCTGGTGAACTCGTATTTGTTGAGCAATATAATCATCCAGGGCGGCTTTAGAGATTGTCTCCTCCTTGGCTGTTGACAGAGCCGGCAGAGGATTCGATGTTTCTCCTCTGTCATCTTCAATAATGATCGGAGGGTCTTCGGCTGGAGGATCCGGCTGTATCATCATCCCGACCATGTCTTGGAAGAGAAGTGCCATTTGCTTTATATTAGCCGCCTGCTTTGCGGCTTCTTTGTCCTTCTTTTCGAGCATTCTCCGAAGGAATTCAGCATCAGTCTCTTGTTCGTGAAGTTGTTCCGGTGACGCCTCCGGGCTTTCTTTTGGCCCGGTGAGTGCGGCCATTGCTGTCAGCATCTCCTGAAGCCTCTGCTGTTGCTGTTCCTGAGCTCTCGTGATGGATCGGGTGAGTGGTCGGTGGCCCGTAGAAGCGCGGCTATCCTCTTTCCTAGATGCCTTGTAGACGGTATGCACCACCATACCCCCAGATTTAGGGCGTTTGGGTTCAGCGCCTTTGACATTTGTCGTAGGCACGGGGATTTTCTCCGGCCTTCTCTTCTTATGAGCGGTCGAGGTTGAGGGGGCCGTCGCGTTGGGCACCCAGATAGCTTTTCGTGGCTTGGCAGGATGGCTTTCTTCTTGTTGAACCTTCGCCCTTTTTTATCGGCGAGGGTAATCTTGATCAACCACTGAGTTCCGGACCTGCAGCCAGACTTTGTAGATCTTGGAGGACAGCCGCTGAGGGGACTGTTCTGACTTTGCTTCCGCAACATTCTCCATCGGAGGAGGAGATCTTTTCAGTACAGCGGTAGGAGAATTCCTACGCACCTTATTCCGCAGCTCAAAGCTGTTCCTGGTTGGAACAGCAGCATTAATTTCCGCCGTTGGGGCTGGTGGAGTTAGCCCAGAAGGGGAGTTGCCTCCGGCCTTCCTCACTCGGCGCCAGTGGCGACGCCGAGCGTGTCGAGCTGATGGAGTTGGCTCGGTGACGGGGATGGCCTTGTCTTGCCCCCTGTTCAGGTGAGGGGCTACTGCTGGTGTCAGCCTGTTAAAGACTGATGTCCTTTGAGTAGCAGGAGTGGGAGTGGGAGTTGGGACGGTCGGTCTTGTAAAGACCGACCCCTTGGCCGGAGAAGCCGCCTTGACGACTTCGGGAGCAGGGTTGGTTACTCTCTTCGGAATAACCTTCTCTGGAATTGCAGGCTTCATTGTGGGCCCACAGGAATTTTGGCCCAATCTGGAGAAGACCAAGACGCCGGTGTTGGACGACCCGTTGAGAGGGGCCGCAATAGCTGTAAGCCGATCAAAGACCGACTTCTTGGGAGCTTCCGGTATTGGCACAGGAGCGGTGAAGCTCGTTGGCGGGAGCATGGTCCCGAAAAACAACCCTGTGGTGGCTTGAGTGACATGTTCCACGGGCATCGTGAACAGGGAAGACGCTTGGGGTCCGTAGGTTATGCCCCCAGTTGAGGCAGGACGTGGGTTGCAGTTGCATGTGGAACACTTTGAGCAGGTGAACGCCATTGATCTTTTGCTTTCTGCACCAAGCAAAATGCCAAATTTTAGTACCTTGAAACCCAAGGGCAACCATTAACAAACCGCGATTCGTTCGCGAACACGACACGCGAAGTGTGGAGTGGAAAGAGGAAAAGGTCCCACCGGGCGTGCCAGAATCTGTTCACCGCTGGAAGCCGGGAATACTGGACGTCTTGCCTGAATCTGGAGGAAGATGCTAATTGGTGCTATCTGTCCACCTCTCCGAAAATGCCAAGTTGATTTATGGCACCGTGTATCGAAGGTTTAAACGGATGCGGCCGATGTAGCAGACTTCGTCAGATTCCCCCTTACTTGAGGGGTTTTTGATTGTGGGGACGCTCTTCCCTGCAGGCGCAAGCCCCTGCAGTTAATTACGCTACCGCATCGCGGTAACAACTTTCTCCTTCTCTATATGGTCACTTCGTGTCGTGGGTGTTTGTTTTGTGTTTGGTTGCCCGTGGATTGTATACGGAGACTAATTTGTGTTGTCGTCCGTAGGACGTGGATTAGTCCAAATCCGTATCTTTCTTAGATTTGGGTTTGGGGGTTTGTGTTTAAGGATACGTTAGCCTTATTTGAGGCTAAAATCAACTTAAACGTTTGTTAAGGACACGTTAGTCTAATTCTAGACTAAGATCAACTTAACGAGATCGTTTAGATCCGACAAGAGAGCAATTGTGCTCTATTGTTTAGTTTAATGACATTGCGGTCGATAATTAGTTTAAGGATATTACGGTCCATTGTTAGTTTTAAGACATTGCGGTCGAATGTTAGTTTAAAGACATCGCGGTCGAGGTTAAGGACATCATAGTCCGTGGATTTAAGGACTCCATAGTCCGATATTAGTTTTAAGACATCACAGTCCAGGTTAAGGACATCATAGTCCGTGGATTTAAGGACTCCACGGTCCGATGTTAGTTTTAAGACATCACGGTCGAGATTAAGGACATCATAGTCCATGAGTTTAAGGACCTCATAGTCCGATATTAGTTTTAAGACATCACAGTCGAGGTTAAGGACATCATAGTCCATGAGTTTAAGGACCCCACAGTCCGTAGTATGTATGGTTGTCGAGACCCGTCACCTCTCTGACGACGTTGAAGGATTACAACGACAGATATCAGAGGAGTGAAGAGATGTACCCTCGAACCGGGTGTAAATTGATTGGGAGAGCAGATGAGCTCAGTTCAATTTAAATTGAGGACTTATGGCCAGAATTGGGCTAAGTCCAGTTAAAAATGTTTAACATTTTTATTTTTGTTCTGCCTGTTAGGCCTTTATTTGGGCTCTGTCCTCTTAACAATGCCAAGCCTTGGGCTCTGATATTTTGTCTGGAATTAAATGCTTAGCATTTATCAGGAACAAAGTGGTGTTCTGACAGTGCGCTACGTGGCGCATCAGGCGCTTTGCGCCAATTAAAGAGCGCATTGCGCTAGCGCACATGAGGGTGACACGTATTGTTTAGCGCTAAGCGCTAGTTTATTAGCGCACTGCGCTTTTAATTTATGAGCGCACTGCGCTGGTTTGTGGGTGCGCCAATGAGTGACACGTGGCGCGCTTGGCGCTGAGCGCCAACCGAAGAGAGCAGTGCGCAAAGCGCAAGCTGTGTCTGTGGTTGACACGTGGCATATTTTGGCGCTGAGCGCCGATCCAAAGAGCGCAAAGGCGCGGTTCATGAGTGCAAAGCACTTTCCAGTAGCGCAAAGCGCATCAGATCAAATTTAAGATCAAAGAACAAGTTTATGTTCTTCAAATGAAGCCTTGCCTCGAGATTCAAGAACCAGAGTTTTTGTTTTCATAAAAGGCTCTGCCTTTATAGATTAAAAGATCTGTGAATGAAATAAAATACTTCTTTTTTATATTTTTATGATTAGATCTTTTAATCCTTTATGTTTGATCAAAGATCTTGGTCTTTTTTATAGATCCAAGATCTTTTTAGAAGATGTTTCTTCTTTTTACGAGATGATTCCATCTCTGTTGTTCAAGAATTAATTCTTTACCTTTAAAGATGAAGAAATGATCTTCTTTCTTCAAAGTCTTGCCTTTCTTTCTCTTTGAGTTTTTCTCAAAATTTACAGAGGGTTTTTAATATATGAGACTCGAAGTCTTGGGGCATTTATATAGGGCCAGTTGATTTGTTAAATCAGTTGAAGAGATCTTTCTCTGATTGATTTGGGAATATTTCCCACCGTTGGATCTTTGATCCTAAGGCTTCTGTTTTACAGAAAATAATCTTCTTATTTTAATAAAATTGAAAAATCTCCCCATGACAGAATTTTAATTCTGATTAATTAATAATTTATTATTATTAGATCTTTTGATCTAACAGTGGGGAATTCTTTTAATTCCAGCGCTGACGCACTTGGCGCTAGCGCACCTACGCTTGACACGTGGCGCGCAGCACAACTGCGCTAACGCACCTGTGCTTGACACGTGGCGCGCAGCACAGAGCGCTGGATCTGAAGCGTTGCTTCAACTTTTAAAATTTGAATTTTTGAAACAGAGCTTTGCTCTGATTGGGGTGCGCTGCCTAGGGCGCAGCGCTCCTGGCGCTGGCGTGTCTGCTTTTGACACGTGGCGCGCAGCGCACGGGATCTGAAGCGTTGCTTCAATTTTTGACTCTTAAATTTTTAAACAGAGGTTTGCTCTGATTGGGGGAAGCAGAAACGTCGCTTCATTTTAAGTCTTGGAATTTGAACAGAGTTTTGCTCTGATTGGGGAAAGCAGAAGCGTCGCTTCATTTCCAATCTTAAAATTTGAACAGAGCTTTGCTCTGATTGGAAAAACATGGGGCTAATGATGATGGTCGTAAGTAGGAATTCCCCAGATCACGACACGTAGCAGGTGACGTGTCATCCACGTAAGCTCGCCAGATTCCTGGATGCTACGGAGCCGGAATAAGTACAATGCATTGGCGACATTCGTCGATCCCTCGTCTCCAAGATTGCATCCGACCTTTTGGGGACCCCCCGGGGTACATTCCCTATTCGCCAGCAACCAGCCGATAGCTCGTCTCCAGGCTATTACAGAGCTGAGCTTTCTCAGCCTCCCCATACATCTCCGAGCTATTACAGAGCTGAGCTTCCTCAGCCTCTCTGCTCGTCTCCGAGCTATTACAATGCCGAACTTCCTCAACTTCCCTGTTTGGCCGGGAGAACAAAGCCTGAGCGTCCCGTAATGGCTCCGTGTATCTCGCCACGATGAGATCTCCTCCGCTCCACGTCTCGCATCCCGCGCTAGCGTATCTCGTCATTAATGGGCGTATCCCGCCATCAACGCGAACGTGACGCGGGGGCGTAACGGACGGTGAGAATCTCGCATCGGCTTGCTCCGTGTGGCCGCTATATAAACCCTTCTTCTAGACGACTCAGATAACTCAAACTCATTCCAATACGCCGCTACTCTGCCCTAATATTTCTCGGCATTTACTTGATCGTTGGAGGGTCCTACGATGGTTTCCCACCCCGTGAATTTTCTTGCAGGTAGCTTGGCGTCCACAACAACCAACAAACCGTTGAAATCCACACCCAACCACCACAAACAAATCTCAACCGTTTAGCCCCGCTGGTAGTAAGATCGACGGAGAACAATATCTGAGGGAGATTCCGACCTCCATCACCAAAATAAATGGCATGATAGATTAGTTAGCTGCATGATGCATTCAAGCGTCATGCATTCAAGTGTCATGTTATATGCATGATTTTAATGTTGTGGGTCCCTTCACTTAATCCGTGAAGGCTTGGCCCTTTTGATCTACTTTGTCGACTGCAGCTACATAGATCTTTATACAGAGATTTACCAGTGAGTATATCTCATGGGATAAAACTTTTATTTCCGAAACGAGAGGTCGATTGTTAGCATCCCCAGGAGGTTGTTTTTCAAAAGGGAAAAAGGTCATATTCTCAACCAAATTGTTGAAGCGTCAAGTCAAACGAGGGCGGGGAGGAGGGGGGATAATGATGCATGACATATAGACTTTTACGAGAAATATTTATTAAACATGACTAAATTTGATTATACACTCTAGTGAATTAGTTATCTTCAGTTTGGATTATGAAAGATTGAATATCATCCCCCTCTCGGAAAAAATAAACTTAAAATGTGGGCTCCTTTCTTTTCATTTTTTGGTGTGTTTGTGGCCGTTGCAAATTATTGTTAAATATGTGATCGAAATGCGTGACATTAGCATTTGGATCTCTTCCATTGAATCATACTTTAAATCAAATCTCTCAAGTGGGGCCAAAGATTACAACCTGGTGACACATGGTGCAAAAACTTAATTGGGGTTTGGGCCCATCAAGAATCTTTACCAGGTTGGCAACTTCATGTGTGCAAGCAATACCATGGTTAGTGGTAGTTATGCGCTGTTTCTGTTGTTATTTGAGGGCGAACATTAGCTGATGTTTCTGGTATATTTGAGGGCGTGTATTAGCTACGGTTGTAGCTTAATAATGTTGTGAAAACAAATCGGTCCTACTCACGTGTAGGTGAGAATCTTTTTAACTTTCAGCTATTTTACCTCTAGATATATATTGCTCGTATTACTATTACTTCTTTTTTTAAGATATCACCGCAAGTATATCTTAAAAAAATAAAAGAACACTCCGCTTGGCAATTGGAAAAAGAAACTAAAATAGAAAAACATAAAAACAGGAAGTGATGAGGCTCGATATCGGTGACTCTCCAGATACTGACACGTTGCAGATGACGTGTCCCAGAACCTACAAGAAAGGATCAAGAACTTCAGTTGGGATCGCACCTCGGGCCTTCGGTCTGAGGAGTCTCCCGACCTCCGGTGGCCTTTCAGACCACCTCCCGGCTCGCCTCCAAGCCATCACAGAACCAAGATGCCTCGGCCTCCCGCTCGTGCCCAAGCCTCCCACCGAGCTCATCTTCCTCGGTCTCACCCAGACCAACCCTCAGCGCTGATCACAGGCGCTTACGCCACGGATCCACGAATCTCGCCATGCGCGAGATATCCGCCGCCCACGATCCCGCGTTCCATGCCATCACGATCCCCCATTAACGAGTCTGGCTCATCATTAATGCGGGATCCCGCCTATCACGCGGGCATGACGCCAGAGGCGTAACGGCCGGTGTGAATCTCGCTCCCGCCTGCCCATTGCTGCCGCTATATAAACCCCTCTCTCAGACGATCGAGGTAAGCAAATTTTACTCCACTAGACTGTTACTCTGCCAAAATACCCCGTCTAACTTGATCATCGGAGGGTCCTCGGTGGCACAACCATCCCGGGGCTTCTTTGCAGGTAGCTCGGCCACAACCATACAAACCCATTGAGATCCACACACTCCAGGAGTCAACCCTCCAACTCAATCTCAGCCGTCCATCAGCGCTCGCAGCAGATCAACGGAAGATAATATATGAAGGAGATCCAGAGATCCATCAGTTGGCACCGTCTGTAGGAACCTAG
This sequence comes from Agapanthus africanus, assembly GCA_030015575.1. Classification (NCBI taxonomy): domain Eukaryota; kingdom Viridiplantae; phylum Streptophyta; class Magnoliopsida; order Asparagales; family Amaryllidaceae; genus Agapanthus; species Agapanthus africanus. The sequence goes on from JASDDO010000006.1 coordinate 372,780,069, forward strand.
TCCCACTCAACCAAAAGTTCATCTTCCGATCTCACTACATGGCAAGCGGTCACCGCGACGACCCAAGCACCAGCCGTCGGCCTCCCCGCAGTGGAGACGAGGGAGAATCCCCTCCTCCACCAAACGCCATCCACATCCTATCCGCTCAAATAGATCGACTCACGTCCGTCGTGGATGCGCTCGTCCGTGTCCAAACAGCCGGGCAAGCTCCCCAGGTCGCCGCTCCCCTTCCGCGGGACCGGGACCCCTACAGAGGGAGAGAAGACTCTGCCCGCGTTGACACGACCGATCACCGCCTCACTGTCTCCGGCGGCCGCAGATCCCCCGGGCCGACATATTCAATGACCCGGTGGGCCCCGCATAGTTTAACTCCGAGGTCTTACGCCAGAGCGTCTCGCCCCGAGCCCCATCGCGCCCCTGTCCCTCTCGAGGAGGTGTCAGTCAGCTCGCCCGCCCTCAGGCATTACCGGCACCCCCTCCCTCGACGAGGTCGCGCGCACAGGACTCGCCACGGCAGCTCGAAAACGACCCCGCCAGGAGACCTGAGGAACGTCATCGAAAGGGATCGGGGCCGTGGCCACGCAGAGGACTCCGACAGTAGAGGCCAAAAATCAGAGTACGCCGACTATCGGGATACCATGGCCGACTCGACGCCCTCGATAAGAATATCGAAGGTATGCATCGGGAAAGTCGTCATTCGAGCGACGTGGCTAAATACGCCGCCGAATCGCTCAAGAAGCCCTTTACCGAAGAGCTACTCGTCGTCCATGTCTTCTCCCGGAACAAGCCCCGAAGGTCTCACTCTTCGATGGGAAGTGCAACTCGAAGGACCATTTGGACACGTTCATAGCCGGGATGAGTTTCCAGGACTGTTTCAATACTGCCCAATGCCGCGCTTTCCTAGCCACTCTCATCCACTCCGGACGAGACTGGTTCCGAGGACTCGCGCCATGCTCAATCTCAACCTTCGATGAGCTGGCCATCCAATTTCTCGGCCACTTCGTCGGAAACAGACGGCAGAAGCGGACCGTCGACCATCTCTTCACAATAAAGAGCGGGGACAAAAAACCTTCAAAGGGTACGTCACCCGCTTCTACAACACCCTTCTCGAAGTCCCAGAACATCGGGACGAGACGGTCATTACGGCGCTTAGGTCAGGTCTTAGGCACAAGGAGTGGTTACGCTCCTTTGCATTAGCGCAACCTAAGACCATGGCCGAGGTCAAGGCCTGGACCGAGCATGAGATCCAGCTTGAATCCGAGGTGAACGTCAATCTGCCCCGGACAGAACAAACTGATCATAAGAAAAGGGGGGAAGAGAAAAAGAAGATTGAACGGCCGAAACCCCACTCCCCGAAGTTTCAGGAGTACACCCTGCTCAACGTCTCCTAGACAATACTGCTGGAGGAGGCAAAGGGCGAGAGGTTCTTCAAGCTCCCCCAGTCTCGCGCGGGCGGAAAAGCGCACCTGGGGCCCCTACTGCGGCTTCCACCGGTCGCAGGGCCACTTTACGGAGAACTGCAAGCAGCTCTGAGACTATATCGAGGAGCAATCCGCTCGGGGCACCTGGCAGCGTACTTGCGGGACAAGCGGCAAGATGACCGTGAACAAGAGCAACGTCCCCCTCCCGGTGAATTAACAATCAGCCAAATCATGGTCATGTCAGCGGGGGGTACGACGAATACCTACGAGGCTCAGCACCCCTCATGTCACGACCCAAAAATATTAGCTCGTGACCGGCACTTAAAACACGCAACGTCTACAGGCGCAACGTAACTTAAGTAAGCCGAAGCCCAGAAAGCTAAACCCTTCAAAAAAAGTAAGTAATGAAAATATTGATAGTACATTTGGAAACCTTAAGTAAAAATCCTTAAACTTATATTTTTCTTTTGTTTTCTTAAAAATTTCGGCAGCACCTTCTTTGTAAAAACTAGCCCCGAAACGGGTACAACATAGAATATAAAGAAAGCATCCCCAAACGGGAGCAAATCACGCCCAATGGTGGAAACAACCACCACAAGCATATATATGTATACGACGCCCAACGGCGAAGATCAACACAAAGGAAAATGAAAAGTAAGACATCAAACCCACCAAGCGAACATATAACCCATCGCTCTAAGTCTCGCAACTACAAGTCTTGATAAGTCTTACTACATATACAAACACTAGTTTCTGATTGATGGAGTTGACTAGATACAATAGGAATAATAATACAAGAGTGGCACGAGCCAATATGTACCACCTACCAATTGCAAATCACCCGAATGTAGCTGTGTGTCGGCGATGCCGCTACTGATCCATGCAGTCAACCTGCAAGAACTGTGGCACAACGGGGGTGAGTTGCCAACTCGTGAGTAGAAAACATTAGCAGGTAGAAATCGAATAAAACAACGATTTACTAGGTCAACTATGTCATAAAGGTAATACTATGATATTTAGGGTGACCATGTCTACATATATGCAAATAATAATCAATGCCTATATGCATGTGGATCTCGTCCAACAATATAATCAATGCATGTATGCATGTGGTAATCATCCAATAATATAATCAATGCATGTATGCAGGTGGATCTCGTCCAACAATATAATCAATGCATGTATGCATGTCGATCTCGTCCAACAATATACATCATGAAAGCATATGCATATAAATATATGAGGATATCAAAGAACGTGTGTCCATCATTGACACATCAAATCATGGAACCTGAGTGTCCAACACCGACACTCGAAACATCATGAAACCCGTGTCCAGTATCGATACGTAAATCCTCATATCTCAGGTGCTGCATCCTCGGATCGGCCCTCAGGCGCCGCATACTCTGGTCGGCCCTCATCTCCATCGCACGACTCCGGTCGATATCCTCTAGATAACCACCGAGTCCAAATACTATCACCGGTAGGTAGTGCTCCCCCGCCAGGCTCATCGCCTAACAATACGAGTCTTCTTACCCCGGAGTAGCTCACCGGGTCCACCATGTACCCGCAGACGGTGCCTACCGCTCCTTGAATCGGGTTTCACATGCCAATCTCAGAACCGAGAAAACATATGGTGGACGTCTCGAAATCATATCAAGAGAAACCGGATTTTTAAAACAATACATATTTTCCTTTGAAATATAACCACGGTTCTCAAATCCAGAATCTCATGAAAACAGCATCTCAATGCGTAATATCATAAAGCATGATGTATGCAACATATCACCGAAATGTGAGCATATCAAGTATATCATGCAACCAAGTATAGTGATGTAAGCATAGCAAGTATATCATGCAACCAAGTATAGTGATGTGAGCATAGCAAATATATCATGCAACCAAGTATAGTCATGTGACAATACTGAACAATCCAAAGTAGTAGCATGATGCTGCAATTCTACTTTGTAAGTGACATAGCAATTATCGATGATAAAGTGTGTGAGCCGGCCAATCTGTGTAAGTGTAATATACGCATCATCGATAATGGTGTAGGTTTACTAGTACAGGTATATGTAATGCAATGAGAATGACATAAACGTAGCATAAGGTACTGTTCCCACCAAAAATTTCTGTGCAAAAGAGTCCAAGGTATCAAATGGCAGCGATACGCTTAAGGAAATACGAACCAGTATCTTCCGGCCTGTATTTTGATAAACTCCCGAAGGACGAACTGTTAAATTCTAATGGTATCGAAAGTATCCCAAAAAATCCTTCGATTTGATATATTATGGGCATCATAATTCATCTAAGATCAAAAGTTATGAGCAAATATGCTATGCATTGTTCCCTGATTAAAAATCAGGAATTATCTCAATGAGGTATCACGTGCTCACACGTGATCAATGATCACATGTTGACACGTGATAGTTAAAACAGAAATAAAAACAAACGGCTGAAGAAGGACCCAATTGGGGGTCACGTGCTCACACGTGACCAATGGTCACGTGTTGACACGTGATAGTTAAAACAGAAATAAAAACAAATGGCTGAAGGAAATACCTCAATGAGGTATCACGTGCTCACACGTGACTAATGGTCACGTGTTGATACGTGATGGTTAAAACTAAAGCGTAAATAAAACGCTGAGAAAATGACTCAATTGGGGGTCACGTGCTCACACGTGACCAAGGGTCACGTGTCAGCACGTGACTGGCTTCGAACGCCTTACAGTTTAATAGAATTAAATTCTAAAATCTTCTAAATCTTTCCAAATGGAAAAGGATTATGGGGACCATTGGATTAAAAATCTAAGGGTGATTAAAAATCACCAATTTATGGGGAAAAAAAATCTTAGACAAGGAAAATTTTCCCTTGAAAATCTCACCAGAAATAATAAACAGAATATCTTTGGATTTAAAATCCAACGGTGAATAAATTTCACTTAATGATCTAAAGGCTCATACCAATTATGAAAAAAAACAAAATCTTTCAATGAGAGATTTACTAAACAAATTGATTCTTTTTCTTCTCCTATAAATAGGAGCCAAGAAGAAAAGAAAAAGAGAGAATTTTTGGGATCTTGAAATTTTCTAAAAGAAAATAGCAGAGAGAAAAAAGAGGAGAATTTAATTTTCAACAAAGAAAACCCTAGGTGAGAAAAGAAAGGGAATCAAAACTTCAAACAGAGAATTTAATTCTCAAAATCTAAGAGTTTAACTCTTCTGCACAAAGAACTTAGTTCTTCCCCTGGTTGAAAATCTGCAAAGAGCACATCTCCCCATAAGTTGAGAATTTAATTCTTATCGGGTTGAGATCCTGCCAAGAAGATCCAAAACATAGAGAGGGAATTGAGTTTTGAGAATTTAATTCTCCCAAAACAAAACTAGGGTTTAACCCTATATGAGAATTTAATTCTCCTAAAATTATAGGAATTTAATTCCTTCAAGATGGACAGAACTAGGGTTTAACCCTAATTGAGAATTTAATTCTCTAAAATTCACAGGAATTTAATTCCTCTTAAAATGAAATTAGGGTTTCACCCTATATAAAAATTTAATTCTTCTACATATATGGGAATTTAATTCCTCTAAAAGAAAATTAGGGTTTAACCCTATATAAGAATTTAATTCTTTCATAATAGGAATTTAATTCCTCCAAATCATGATCAGGGTTTAACCCTACAGAGAATTTAATTCTCAAAATAAAATAAAGAGACTAAAGAGATCTCTGTACATGAAAAGGACTAAGGTCACGTGTCCCCACATGACCCCTGAAAAGATCCCCAAAAATGAGAAGGAAAAAGTTCTGAGGCAATGCCTCACGTGCTCCCACGTGACCTCCAAAACAAAGGGAATAAAAGCAAGGGAAATCTAAGCTTTGGGCGCTCTCACGTGTTGCCACGTGACCTCTTAGCAAACGCTTTAACAGTCAGCGCACATATGACCATCACGTGCCAACACGTGATGCTCAAAACAAAAATATAAAAAGTGTTTAACACTTAATTGCAGAAACGAAGAAAAGGAATCTGGTCCCAACTTTGGGCGCCCTCACGTGTCCACACGTGACCCCTTTTTCTTTAGTGTTTAACATTAATTCGAGAGCTTTATTCCCAGTGGTTAACCCTGATTATCTTTTAGTGTTTAACACTAATTTGAAAATCTTATTTCCAGTGTTTAACACTGTTATTTTCTAGTGTTTAACACTAATTTGGAATTCTATATTTCCAGTGTTTAACACTGTTGTTCTTTAGTGTTTGACACTACTTTTTTTAGCTAATTTTCCAGAAGCAAAAGTCCCTCCTCCAAATAAATCTCAAAATTGAGGAAATCAAAGATGAAAATGTTTAGCATTGCTAAATAATGTGGGCTTGAACCCAGACAAATGTTTAATGGTCCAACAAAGAGCCAATATTTCTAATCTAATTGGACTTAGCCCAAACTGGCCATAAGTCCTCAATTCAGATTTAATTGAGCCAACGTGCTCATAATCTAATTATTTGATCTTAGTTCCAAATTGGACTACAGATCCCCAAGCAACCTTGGTTCAAGGGTACATCTCTTCACTCCTTTGATATTTATCGTTGTAATTCCTCAACGTCTTCAAAGAGATGACGGGTCCCGACAACCACACATCTCACAGACTATGACGTCTCTAAACTATGGACTGTGGGGTCCTTAAACTCATGGACTATGATGTCCTTAATCTTGACTGTGAGGTCTTTAAACTCACGGACTATGATGTCCTTAACATTGACTGTGAGGTCTTTAAACTCACGGACTATGATGTCCTTAACTTTGACTATGAGGTCTTTAAACTCACGGACTATGATGTCCTTAATCTTGACCGGGATGTCTTTAAATTAACGATGGACCACTATGTCCTTAAACTGGTATTGGACCACCATGTCCTTAAACTGGTATTGGACCACTATGTTCTTAAACTGGTAATCGACCGAAATTTCCGTAAACTAAACAATAGAGTCTAAATGCTTTTTTGTTGGATCTAAATGATCCCGTTAAGTAAATCTTAGTCTAAAATTAGACTAACGTATCCTTAACAAATGGTTAAGTTGATCTTAGTTTAAAATTAGACTAACGTGTCCTTAACAAACTGTTAAGTTGATCTTAGTCTAAAATTAGACTAACGTATTCTTAACAAACGTTTAAGTTGATCTTAGTCTCAAATGAGGATAACGTATCCTCAAACCAAACCCCCAAACCCAAATCTAAGAAGATACGGATTTGGACTAATCTACGTCCTATGGGCGACAACACAAATTAGTCTTCGTATACAATCCACGGGCAACCACAAACAAAACAAACACCCACGACACGAAGTGACCATCTGGAGAAGGAGAAAGTTGTTACCGCGATACGGTAGCGTAATTAACTGCAGGGGCATGCGCCTGCAGGGAAGAGCGTCCCCACAATCAAAAACCCTTCAAACGAGGTGGAATCTAACGAAGTCTGCTATATCGGCCGCATCCGTTTAAACCTTTGATACATGGTGCCATAAATCAACTTGGTATCTTCAGAGAGGTGGACGGATAGCACCAATTAGCATCTACCCCGAATCTCAGGCAAGACGTCCGTCTTGCGCGTCTTTTGGCGGGGAACAGATTCTGGCACGCCCGGTGGGACCTTTTCCTCTTTCCACTCCACACTTCGTGTGTCGTGTTCGCGAACGAATCGCGGTTTGCTAATGATTGCTCGTGGGTTTCGAGGTACTAAGATTTGGCGTTTTTCTTGGTGCAGAAAGCAAAGGATCAATGGCGTTCACCTGCTCAAAGTGTTCCACATGCAACTACAACCCATGTCCTGCCTCAACTGGGGGTATATCTTATGGGCCCCAGGCGGCTTCCCTGTTCACAATGCAGGTGGAACAGGTCACTCAAGCCACCACAGAATTGTTTTTCGGGACCATGCTCCCGCCAATGAGCTTCACCGCTCCTGTGCCAACACCGGAAGCTCCCAAGAAGTCGGTCTTCGATCGGCTTACAGCTACTGCGGCCCTTCTCAACGGGTCGTCCAACTCCAGCTCCTCGGTCTTCGCCAGACTGGGCCAAAATTCCTGTGGGCCCACAATGAAGCTTGCAATCCGAGAGAAGGTTGTTCCGAAGAGGATAGCCATCCCTGCTCCTGAAGTCGTCAAGGTGGCTTCTCCTACTAAAGGGTCGGTCTTTACAAGATTGACTGTTCCAGCTCCCGCTACGGTTCCTGTCCCAGCTCAGAAGACTATTTCAACCGATTGGATACTACTTCTCAAAGGAAATCAGTCTTCAACAGGCTGACGCCAGCAGCAGCCCCTCACCTGGACAGGGGGCAAGACAAAGCCATCCCCATCACCGAACTAACTCCATCAGCTCGACACGCTCGACGTCGCCACTGGCGCCGAGTAAGGAAGGCCGAGGGCAACTCCCCTTCTGGGCTAACGCCACCAGCTCCAACGGTGGAAGTTAATGCTGCTGTCCCAACCGGGAACAGTTTTGAGCTGCTGAACAGAATACGCAGGAATTTGCCCACTGCCGTACTGAAAAGATCTCCGCCACCGGTGGAGACTGTCATGGAAATAAAGTCGAAGCGGTCCTCTCAATGGCTGTCTTCCAAAGTTTACAAGATCAGGCGACAAGTCCAAGAGTCGGTGGTGGATCAGGACTATCTCTGCCGACAGAAGAAGCTGAAGGCTCAGAAGGAAGAGCACCATCCTGTCAAAACACAACGGACGACAACCACTTGGGTGGCCACTGCAACGGCCCCCTCAACTTCGACCGCTCATAAAAGAAGGAGGCCGGAGAAAGTCCCCATGCCTGCGGCAAATGTCAAAGTTACTGAGCCCAAATGCCCTAAGTCTGGGGGCATGGTGGTGCATACTGTCTATATGGCATCCAGGAAAGAGGATATCCGCGCTTCTACGGGCCACCGACCACTCACCCGATCCCTCATGAGAGCTTAAGAACAGCAGCAGCAGAAACTTCAGGAGATGCTGACCGCGATGGCCGCACTCACCGGGACAAAAGAAAGTCCGGAGGCATCGTCAGAACAGCGTCACGAACAAGAAACTGATGCTGACTTCCTTCGCAGAGTCCTCGAAAAGAAGGACAAAGAAGCCGCGGAGCAAGTGGCTAACATAAAGTGAATGGCACTTCTCTTCCAAGACATGGTGGGCATGATGATCCAGCCGGATCCCCTGCCGAAGATCCTCCAGTAATAATTGAAGATGACAGAAGAGAAACATCAAATCCACCTCTGGCTCTTTCAGCTGCAAAGGAGGAAACTATTTCTAAGTCCGCCCTGGATGATTATATTGCTCAGCAAATACGAGCTCACCAGGCGAATGAAGTGGCCGGCCTAGTTGTTAAGACTGGACGACCCTATCCGGACTGGTATGACCAAATAAGTTACCCGCCGGGATATACGATCCCTAATTTCCATATATATAAAGGGACGGGGAATCCACATCAGCATGTCGCTCAATTCAGGGCTCTTTGCGGCAACACCGGGGGTGATGATAAACTGTTGCTTCGCCAATTCATCGCCGGCTTAGAGGAAACGGCCTTCGAATAGTATTCGGAGCTACCTAACGACTCTGTCAAAACATTTGCGGAGATGGAGCTGCTGTTTACACAAAGATTTGCAAGCGCCGGCGAGCGCACCCCGATCACCGCATTGATCAACGCCAGGGTAAGGCCAAGCGAAACGTGGGTTCAATACATAATACGGTGGCGAAACTTATGGTCGAAATGCGAGCAGCGCATCGAAGAAGCTCCCGCGGTAGGTATGTTCGTGGGTACTCTCGACCCTCAAGCGACCATCTCCCAATTGATGATGTTCTTCAAGCCGACCACCTTCCAGGCCTTGATTGACAAGCTGGCCCAAATGGACCATATGGGCCATAGGCCTTCCTCTTCAAAGATAGAGCCTTGGAATGAAAAGGGCAAAGGGAAAGCAACTTTCGTTGCCAATACTCAACAACGGCCGAGCAACTTAAAGCCGGTTGTTCGCCAAAACAACGTGTGTCCACGCCCATCTCTCGAGGAGAGACTGGGACGTCCTTACCCGTTTCCCCAGGATAAAACGAGGAAACTGTTCGAGCTGGCAGTGCGCAACAAACTCATCAATCTGCCAGATCCAAAACGTCCGTTGCAGCCGGGCGATGTAAACAATCCTAATTACTGCCCTTACCACCAAGCAGTAAGCCATCCAATCGAAAATTGTTTCGTCTTCAAAGGCTGGATGGAGGACCAATACCAACAAGGCAAGTTCGCATTATCCGAAAATTGGAAGGTGAACCCACCACAACCTCACGCCGCTAAAAGGGTGTACATGCCGGAGGCATCGTGCTCATTCATAAGGGAAGCCCCATGGGAGGACGTTCTTTCAGCCAAGACGAAAAGAATGCTGAAGGATCTCCAAACATGCCCGGCGACCAGGTGGAAAAATCCACCGGAACCCGAGATCATCGAGGGAATGCTGAAACCGTGCCCAACTCCAAAAACTGGTGGTGATGGTCAGAGCGCTCACACCCAGCCGTCAAAGTCTTCGAAGAAGAAGACCAAAAAGCTCGTGAAGCCTGGTGACAAGCGCACGGATCTGCAAAAACAGATTGACGCGTTGGAAGAATATAATCAGAAGGCGCGGACCCCAGTCACACTCCAAGAATCTCTCACCCACGTCCTTGTGGACAAAGATAATGACAATGGAGAAGACTTGTCGGATGAGTCTGAGGATTATGTGGCAAGTTGTCATGTGATCTCTCACTCGTTAATAAACGGTGAAGAAGCTTTGGATGTAGAAAAACCAGGGGCAAATCTTGAGCCTGAACTTCTAAGACCATCAGACGAAATGATTGATGCATTCCTAAACGAAGCCCGTCAGGAAAGCAAAGCCAATCGAGAGCGTGAACTGGCTATATTTGAAAATGCCAAACGCCGACGACTGGAGGAAAATGTCGAGACATCCCGACTGGAGCAAAGCATCCCTATCGCCAGCAAAAGCAAGCTTAAAGTAAGGAATCAATTCGCTAGGGCCCTGGCAATAGGAATGAAGTTTCCCTCTCTCAACGGAAACTCCCATGTCAATATACGTCTTGATGAAGCGGACATACATCCTAACTTCTGCCTATACCAGCAGAGGATTGCACACCCCACCGAGGAGTGCATAGCCTTTAAAAACTGGTGGCAGGGATATATTGCCCATCGACGACACGTTCAACGAGTAAAGCGCAAGGCTCATCGGGAACAGAAAAGCACGATAGATGAGCGCGAAAGAGCTGCTGGCAACTGTCACATAGCCGACACCAAGGGATCGCAAGTTATCACCTTTGGAAGCGACTCTGACGAAGAAATCGCCATCAGCCCTATCTTCAAGGAATCCACCTCCGGCACAAAACGTGCGAAGATTTGCGGCAAAATCTAGCTGCATAATCGTACGTTGACAAATGACCGAAACTTCGTTAAACTACTACCAACCTGCGGCATCCCCAGGCTGACGTGGTAAGAAAAAAGGTACGTCCACAAGCAAGAGGGGCACGGATGAAAAGCCGAAAGGGCTCTGTAAGTAAAAACAGCAGGACTACCGACGATGTTTGTGAAAACCCGAAAGGGCGCAGACTCATTAAAAAAAACGGTATGTCCATAAGCAAAATGGACACGGATGAAAACCCGAAAGGGCGCCGTAAGTAAAAACAGCAGGACTGCCGGCGATATTTGTGAAAACCCGAAAGGGCGCAGACTCGTTTAAAAAAAACAAAACAAAAACGGTATGTCCATAAGCAAAATGGGCACGGATGAAAACCCGGGAGGGCTCCGTGAGTAAAAATAACAGGGCTACCGGCGAGTGTTTGTGAAAACCCGAAAGGGCGCAACCTCGTTAAAGGACACTTGCAAGGTCCTCTCGATTTTGTAAGGAGAAACCACCCGCGTAAGATCCTTATGACTCACAAGGGAGCGACACACTTAGGGATCCCCACGATTTCTAAGGAGAAATTACACTTGCGAGATCCTCACGACTCGTAAGGAGAACCCTCTTATGAGACCCTCACGGCTCATAAGATTTGAAAGTCTTAAGCTACAGGGATCTGAACCTGTTCTTAAGCATCCCTACAACCTCCGATACTACCCTACAAGCGGTTCAGTACTGACGCTTGTATACAATCCACGGGCACGAATAAACATTTCCCTAACAAGGTCCCATCCATGGCTAGGGATATGTCTGCACGGTGAACTGCCCTTGTAAGTCCTCTCGACTTATAAGGAGAAAACACTCTTGTAAGATCCTTACGACTTATAAGAGATCATACACTTAGGAATCCTCATGACTCCTAAGGAGAAAACACACCTACGAGATCCTCACGACTCGCAAGGAGAAATATCTTTATGAGACCCTTACGGCTCATGAAATCAAAAGCCTTAGTCGACAGGATCTTAACCCTGTTTGCTAAGCCACCTTTGTTCGACATCGACAGAGGCAAATGATGATTCGCTCCTGGCAATATCCCAGTTGTAGCGATATTGATGCCTAAAACGGTATCAAATTCCAAGTCCTTTTACGGCAAATGACGATTCGCTCCTGACAATATTCCAGTCGCAGCGATGCTGATGCTAAGATTGGTATCAGATCCCAAATCCCCTACTCGTGAGAAAAAATCAGCGAGCCAAAAAAAATGCATATGAAATAGCCGAAATGATGGGACAACTTGCAACAAAATCAGCAAGTAAAAATGTATGCATACAAAAACAGCCGAAATGATTGGGCAACTCGCAATAAAAAGCAGCGAGTAAAAAAAAAAGATATAGCCGAAATGATTGGGCACCGCGAAAAATAGCCGAAATGATTGGGCAATCGCAACCTTCGCGATACAAAAGCCGAAATGATAGAGCATCGCGGAAAGAAAAAAAAATGAATGAAATAAAATTTATGCCCTACAGGTGAGATCACATCGATCCCTGTATACAATCCACGGGCACAAACAAAGAGAGAACCATACCTTCCCAACAGGCTCCATCAGAAAGCGAAGCCAAATCTCGACGGTTCATAGACAACCTAGAGACAATCTCGACATTTGTCATAATATTGCAGACACAATGTCAACAAATGAAGCAAAGGAAGATCCCTAACTTCAGGGTCTCGACGTCAACATCGACAACTTAGAGACCACCAACGGCGTTTCTCCTCACTCCAACCAGATGCAGACGTGACGTCAACAATCGACCTCAGAATCGCAACGAAATGGAACCATGGCAAAGTCCCTAGTTCCAAATCTCAATGGCCACATCTGCAGCCTGGAGACCAACAATGGTGGGCCTCCTTATTCCAGCATGACACAGAGGTTACACCATCAAACAGAGCCATGGCAAAATCCCAGTTCCATCTCAGCATTCGTCTCGATACAGCAGACGAGATGTCAACAACGGCGTTCCTTCGCAGTCCAGCAGGATACAGATGCAACGTCAACAAAAGACCTCACGGTCGAAACAAAGCAGAGCGACGGCAAAATCCCAGCTCCACCTCAGCATTCATCTCGATACAGCAGACGAGATGTCAACAACGGCGTTCCTTCGTAGTCCAGCAGGATGCAGATGCAACGTCAACAAAAGACCTCACGGTCGAAACAAAGCGGAGCGACGGCAAAATCCCACCTCCACCTCAGCATTCGTCTCGATACAGCAGACGAGATGTCAACAATAGCGTTCCTTCGCAGTCCAACAGGATGCAGATGCAACGTCAACAAAAGACCTCACGGTCGAAACAAAGAGGAGCGACGGCAAAATCCCAGCTCCACCTCAGCATTCGTCTCGATACAGTAGACGAGATGTCAACAATGGCGTTCCTTCGCAGTCCAACAGGATGCAGAAGCAACGTCAATAAAAGACCTAATGGTCGAAATAAAGCGGAGTGACGGCAAAATCCCAGCTCTACCTCAGCATTCGTCTCGTTACAGCAGACGCAATGTCAACAACGGCATTCCCTCGCAATCCAGCACGATGCAGATGCAACGTCAGCGAAAGACCCCATGGTCGAAACAAAGCGGAGTGACGGCAAAATCCCAGCTCCACCACGACATTCATCTCGATACAGCAGACGCAGTGCCACCAATCGAAGCGAAGGCCAAATTCCTAACTTCAGGGTCTTGACGGTAACTCATATAAAACCTGAAAGACTATCGAAGATCATCCCACGTCAGCGCGGAGTGGTCACCACCTCGACGTTCATCTCGATACAGCAGACGAGATGTCACTACGGCATCCTTTCTCCAACAGGATTCAGACACGTCAAAGTAAACAAAGCAAAGGCCAAATTCCTAGCTTCAGGGTCTTAACGGTAACTCATATAAAACCTGAAAGATTATCGGAGATCATCCCACATCAGCGTGGAGTGGTCACCACCTCGACGTTCGTCTCGATACAGCAGACGAGATGTCACCCCAGCGTTCTTCCTCCAACAGGACTCAGACGTAATAATCAAACAACGGAGCCATGGCAAAATCCCTAGTTCCAAATCTCGACGGTTCACATGCAACCTAGAGACAACCACGACATTCATCTCGATACAGCAGATGCAGTGCCAGCAAACGAAGCGAATGCCAAATTCCTAGCTTCAGGGTCTTGACGGCAACTCATATAAAACCTGAAAGACTATCGGAGATCATCCCACACCAGCGCGGAGTGGTTATGACTCATCAGGGCTCTCCAAAATGAGCCTAATCTTAAGTAAAAAGCGGCATGGCAAAATTCCTAACGCTTGCTCTTCTGACAGTCAAACTGCCTAGGAAGATTTCTTGAAGACGTCTTGTCCATCCCCCGAAGGGATCAGAGACACGACAGTCGCTAGGCTGCTCGAACAACAAGATTGCCTATCGAGGAATACATCAGCCAACGCGACGGTACGACGGACAAAATCCTTGTACCACAGACCCTAACGAACCTTTGTCGTAAAAAGCAGAGGTTGACTGTGACGTTAGGACATCCTTGCGAGAACTTCTCGATTCTTCTCGACTCGTAAGGCAAAGCCTTAGGCAATGGGGATTAAAAAAAACTGTTTCCTAAGCACTGGGGCCCTGCAAGTCAGTCCAAGATGGACTCTTGCATACTATTCACGGGTCACACTCTCCGAAATCGAACATTAACAAAGAGGGAAACAACCACTTACAAGTCCTCTCGACTTATAAGCGGGAAAATTCTCTTGTGAGATCCTTACGACTCTCAAGAGAAAACACACTTAGGAATCCTCACGACTTCTAAGGAGAAAAGACACCTACGACATCCTCACGACTCGTATGGAGAAAAGTCTTTATGAGACCCTCACGGCTCGTAAAGTTGAAAAGTCGTAGGTAGAAGATCCTACCCCTGTCTACTAAGCCATCACTGCCCTGGAAAGAGGTCAAGATGGACCATTTATGAGCCACACTTGCCAAAGCTACATGCCACTGAAATGGAGAAGTTACTCATGAGCGTATAAACTACTTCACGCCAGAGTAAGACATAAAGAAATAAAATGGTGCGGCTCATGGAGTTGAGAGTTTAGAACTATATCTCTTAAGAGTTGAGATTTGAGTCAATGATAAATGACGACGCTTGTGTCCACTCGTTATCTTCTCAGATCAAGATTCTGAAAGGTTTATACCAATCCGAAACTGGTCATACGCTATGCATTACTCTGCACTACTTCACCCACGTATATACTTATGTGGGTAAATTAGTGAGGGGCATTTGTTCCCGCCAAAAATTTCTGTGCAAAAGAGTCCAAGGTATCAAATGGCAGCGATACGCTTAAGGAAATGCGAACCAGTATCTTTCGGCATGTATTTTGATAAACTCCCGAAAGAGAAACTATTAAATTCTGATGGTATCTAAAGAATCCCGAAAAATCCTTCGATTTGATATATTATGGACATCATAATTCATCCGGGATCAAAAGTTATGAGCAAATATGCTATGCACTGTTCCCTGATTAAAAATCAGGAATTATCTCAATGATGTATCACGTGCTCACACGTGATCAATGGTCACGTGTTGACACGTGATAGTTAAAACAGAAATAAAAATAAACGGCTGAAGAAGGATCCAATTGGGAGTCACGTGCTCACACGTGACCAATAGTCACGTGTTGACATTTGATAGTTAAAACAGAAATAAAAATAAATGGCTGAAGGAAATACCTCAATGAGGTATCACGTGCTCACACGTGACCAATGGTCACGTGATGACACGTGATGGTTAAAACTGAAGCGTAAATAAAACGCTGAGAAAATGACTCAATTGGGGGTCACGTGCTCACACGTGACCAAGGGTCACGTGTCAGCACGTAACTGGCTTCGAAAGCCTTACAGTTTAATAGAATTAAATTCTAAAAGCTTCTAAATCTTTCTAAATGGAAAAGGATTATGGGGACCATTGAATTAAAAATCCAAGGGTGATTAAAAATCACCAATTTATAGAAAAAAAATCTTAGACAAGAAAAGATTTCCCCTGAAAATCTCATCAGAAATAACAAACAAAATATCTTTGGATTTAAAATCCAACGGTGAATAAAATTCACTTAATGATCTAAAGGCTCATACCAATTATGAAAACAAACAAAATCTTTCAATGAGAGATTTACTAAACAAATTGATTGTTTTCCTTCTCCTATAAATAGGAGCCAAGAAGAGAAGAAAAAGAGAGAATTTTTGGGATCTTGAAATTTTCTAAAGGAAAATAGCAGAGAGAAAAGAAAGGAGAATTTAATTTTCAACAAAGAAAACCCTAGGTGAGAAAAGAAAGGGAAACAAAACTTCAAACAGGGAATTTAATTCTCAAAATCTAAGAGTTTAACTCTTCTACACAAAGAACTTAGTTCTTCCCCTGGTTGAAGATCTGCAAAGAGCAATCTCCCCATAAGTTGAGAATTTAATTCTCATCGGGTTGAAATCCTGCCATGCAGATCCAAAACTTAGAGGGGGAATTGAGTTTTAAGAATTTAATTCTCCCAAAACAAAACTAGGGTTTAACCCTATATGAGAATTTAATTCTCCTAAAATTATAGGAATTTAATTCCTTCAAGATGGACAGAACTAGGGTTTTAACCCTAATTGAGAATTTAATTCTCTAAAATTCACAGGAATTTAATTTCTCTTAAAATGAAATTAGGGTTTCACCCTATATAAGAATTTAATTCTTCTACATATATGGGAATTTAATTCCTCTAAAAGAAAATTAGGGTTTAACCCTATATAAGAATTTAATTATTTCATAATAGGAATTTAATTCTTCCAAATCATGATCAGGGTTTAACCCTACAGAGAATTTAATTCTCAAAATAAAATAAAGAGACTAAAGAGATCTCTGTGCATGAAAAGGACTAAGGTCACGTGTCCCCACGTGACCCCTAAAAAGATTCCCAAAAATGAGAAGGAAAAAGTTCTGAGGCAATGCCTCACGTGCTCCCACGTGACCTCCAAAACAAAGGGAATAAAAGCAAGGGAAATCTAAGTTTTTGGCGCTCTCACGTGTTACCACGTGACCCCTTAGCAAACGCTTTAACAGTCAGCGCACAGATGACCATCACATGTCAACACGTGATGCTCAAAACAAAAATATAAAAAGTCTTTAACACTTAATTGCAGAACGAAGAAAAGGAATCTGGTCCTACCTTTGGGCGCCCTCACGTGTCCACACGTGACCCCTTTTTCTTTAGTGTTTAACATTAATTCGAGAGCTTTATTCCCAGTGTTTAACACTTATTATCTTTTAGTATTTAACACTAATTTGAAAATCTTATTTCCAGTGTTTAACACTGTTATTTTCTAGTGTTTAACACTAATTTGGGATTCTATATTTCCAGTGTTTAACACTGTTGTTCTTTAGTGTTTGACACTACTTTTTTGGCTAATTTTCCAAAGGCAAAAGTCCCTCCTCCAAATGAATCTCAAAATTGAGGAAATCAAAGATGAGAATGTTTAGCATTGCTAAATAATGTGGGCTTGAACCCAGACAAATGTTTAATGGTCCAACAAAGAGCCAATATCTCTAATCTAATTGGACTTAGCCCAAACTGGCCATAAGTCCTCAATTCAGATTTAATTGAGCCAACGTGCTCATAATCTAATTATTTGATCTTAGTTCCAAATTGGACTACAGATCCCCAAGCAACCTTGGTTCAAGGGTACATCTCTTCACTTCTTTGATATTTGTCGTTGTAATTCCTCAACGTTTTCAAAGAGGTGACGGGTCCCGACAACTACACATCTCACAGACTATGACGTCTCTAAACTACGGATTGTGGGGTCCTTATACTCATGGACTATGATGTCCTTAACCTTAACTGTGAGGTTTTTAAACTCACGGACTATGATGTCCTTAATCTTGACGGTGAGGTCTTTAAACTCACGGACTATGATGTCCTTAACCTTTACTGTGAGGTCTTTAAACTCACGGACTATGGTGTCGTTAACCTTGACCGGGATGTCTTTAAACTAACGATAAACCACTATGTTCTTAAACTAGTATTGGACCATTATGTCCTTAAACTGGTATTGGACCACTATGTCCTTAAACTGGTAATCGACCGAAATGTCCGTAAACTAAACAATAGAATCTAAATGCTTTTTTGCTGGATCTAAATGATCCCGTTAAGTAGATCTTAGTCTAAAATTAGACTAATGTATTCTTAACAAATGGTTAAGTTGATCTTAGTTTAAAATTAGACTAACGTGTTCTTAACAAACTGTTAAGTTGATTTTAGTCTAAAATTAGACTAACGTATCCTTAACAAACGTTTAAGTTGATCTTAGTCTCAAATGAGGCTAACGTATCCTTAAACCAAACCCCCAAACCCAAATCTAAGAAGATACGGATTTGGACTAATCCACGTCCTACGGGCGACAATACAAATTAGTCTCCGTATACAATCCACGGGCAACCACAAATAAAACAAACACCCACGACACGAAGTGACCATCTGGAGAAGGAGAAAGTTGTTACCACGATGCGGTAGAGTAATTAACTGCAGAAACTTGCGCCTGCAGGGAAGAGCGTCCCCACAATCAAAAAACCCTCAAGTGAGGGGGAATCTGACGAAGTCTGCTAAATCGTCCGCATCCGTTTAAACCTTCGATACATGGTGCCATAAATCAACTTGGTATCTTCGGAGAGGTGGACGGATAGTACCAATTAGCATCTGCCCCGAATCTCAAGCAAGACGTCCGTCTTGCGCGTCTTTCGGCATGGAACAGGTACATCATAAGCGAAATGCTAAAATGTATACGTATCTATAATATATCTGGGTCGGTGAATCTATCAATCGGCATCCAGCCTCACAACATCACGTACGGTACAATCCATCGTATGGCAGCATTAACTAATTAGGGATTCTATCAAGCTAGACAACAATGAGGGTACGGACCTAACGTCTCGTACGGCATATCACTCATGATTCACAACATTATATACATTTATATACCTATCTCCCAGGTCACATCCGTATCAATCTCATATCAGGGGACCGACAAAAGTATCCATTATCTCATATCGACTCGCACCTGTATAACGACATATCAACCAAGTCATCATATCTCATCGTATACTCTTTTCATCGCATCAATCTCTCACATCAAGTCATTTTATATATACATTCTATCTTATGAATCTCATGTCATGCTATTTTAATTCTCATACTTAATCTCGTGCAACTATATATCTATATATCGTGATTCACATTCACTTTTCATATCCTTATATATCAATTCGAGACATCAATTTTATCATATCATATCAAGGAGTCATGTCCCTATAGCTTTCACCTTATTTCTCGATATATATATTCAATCATTCATATCACCTCTAACTATCTTTTTAACCATATTTATAGTTTTCTAATATAGGTTTCTCTGACTATATTCTATATCTCGGTATCCATTCATAATTTGCGGATGTGCTATACGCCATCCACCCGACTTTCTTCGTAGATATAAATCTACTCACCTGTGGAACTCCTCGTCCAGGCGTAGTCGATGTGCTTCGTCGTCTCGGAATCCACGCGAGAGTACCTACAAATCAACACATATCGCAATGTTATGAAAACCAAGTCTGAAAACCGATACGGCACACGGTGCGCTCATAGGTTAGAACCTATAGCTTACGCATGCAAAAACAACCATACAACACTCGTCGTTGACGTACAAACGTGCAACACTAAATACAATATCAAGTCTCAAAACTAAGAATCCCAATATCGGGAAACATAGCCAAAACCCTAACTAGGGTCGCTATTCGTGAAAACCGCCAAGCCTAAAATCCAATCGTACCAATCGCTCATTCACATCATAATAAATATCGTATAAGATAATATATATTTCATCACTACGTCAAATAAAACCCACGTCTAGTTATACCGAAAACCTAGTAAGCATTTTTTAATCATTTTAGCACAAATTTAGAAGTTTAAACAATTCTAGTGGCCACAATCATCACATAATAGCTTAATTAAGCCACACAAACCCTTATTACAATTTTAATCTCACCCATATAAGATTTAGTAAAAATTAGTTTGCAATCAAGCTTAATTAGACAATTAGAAAAATAACAATTCACAATCTCACAACTAGGTTAGGTTTTCCATGTCTAAACTACTCAATTAACCATTACTAATAATCAAAATCCTAACTTGATCTTCATAAACCTCTCTTGAACTTCCAAACTTACTAATTAAAACCAGAATTAAACATCTAATAAACTAGATTAAAGCATTTAAACAACAACTAAAACTTAGGGTTAGGATTTTATACCTCACAACTTGATTCTAAACTTGCAAATAGACTTCTAAAATAGCCTCCAAAATGCTAACTTTCTTCATGAACCAAGCTATATTAGGATAATGAATAAAGGGTAAGGATTTGTTTTAGAGTTTGTGGGATTTTTTGTTGATTTTTGATGAATTTTTGGAGCTTTTAGAAATGAAAATGAAGTGGGGAAAAACTTGGGCTGCCAAGGGGGGCTCGGCCAAGTTGAAGGAAAGGGGAAAGTTGTGGGTGTGTGTAGAAAAATCTAGATTAAAAACATCATTAAAGCTTAATTAATGCACCTCCCATCATGCCACCTCTAAATCATTTCTTTTCTAATTTCCTCTAAACCTTAGAAATACCTAGAACTCTTAGATATTTTGAGAAGAAGACAACAATGTTTAAACTTGTAATTACGTTGGCATGGTTCACATTAGTATAATTAACCCAATCTAATTTGTAATTACCACTAATTAAGTGTATAATTAAAAGCTTATAATAATATTTTAATTAAGGAAAAATATTTAAGTGAACTCAAAATTATAAGCGACTAACCAAATACCGCATACTAGCAATTTCCTAGTTAAACTAGGTGCATTTACGTCTATATTGAAAAATGATTATATTCCGGTTTTTACGGTAAACACAAATTATTTACCGATTAACGGAAAATTCGCCTAAATGATTTCTAAAACGTTACACCTCACCGATCGGCGGGACTGACGGCCACCCGAGGAAGAAGGCCAGGACAGCCGAGCCGATCGTTTTTAACGACGAGGGCCTCCACGGTATATCCCTGCCCCACAACGACCCGCTGGTGATCACAGCTCGGGTCCACCGTTACGAGGTGCAGAGGATACTGGTGGACTCTAGAAGCTCGGAAAACATCCTATTTTACAACTGCTTCCTGCGTATGGGACTCACCCCGTCGGACCTAAGACCGACCACCCACATCCTGTTAGGGTTCACCAACCACTCCATCCCGGCGGAAGGGGTAATCATTCTCCAATTTAACATCGGGGAGGCTGGCCATACGCGCACCGTGCCCGTGGAATTCATCGTGGCGAGAATCCCGTCGGCCTATAACATCCTCCTCAGCCGCCCAACACTGAACTCCCTCAGGGCATAGATATCGACCTACCACCTGGTGATGAAATTCCCGCTCGACCGAGACGGGATAAGTCGTGCCTACGGAGACCAACGAACTGCAAAGGTTTGTTTCACTGCAACCTCTACGACTGAGCGGCCAAACAACGATGTTGAGGGCGAGGGTGATATCAAAGGTTCTCTGGACACTCGAGATGAGCAAAAAGAGGTCCGAGGGACCCCGATGGAGCCACTGACAAAGGGACCCCTAGTAGAAGGGGACGACGAACGAACCGTTCAGATCGGGTCACTTTTGACAGGGACTCAACGAGACGACCTAGTTCATTTCCTCAGGAACAACTCCGACGTGTTCGTCTGGGCACCTGCTGACATGCCTGGGATCGACCCCAAAATCATATCTCACAAGCTCGGGGTAGATCCTACAGCCCGAACCGTTAGGCAGAAGAAGCGAAGCTTCGCCCCGATCAAGCAAAAGGCGATCGAGGACGAGGTGGAAAGGCTCCTTGCCGCCAACTTCATTCGGAATGTGCCTTACTCCGAATGGCTGGCAAACGTGGTCATGGTCAAAAAGTCAAGGGGAAGTGACGCATGTGCATCGACTTCACCGACCTCAACAAGGCCTGCCCGAAAGACAACTATCCCCTCCCTCGGATAGATCAGCTCGTCGACAGCTCGGCAGGCCACGAGCTACTTAGCTTCATGGATGCTTTTTCCGGCTACAATCATATCCGTATGAATCCGGCAGACGAGGATCTCACCGCATTCACAACGGACCGGGGAGTATACTGCTATAAGGCGATGCCTTTCGGCCTCAAAAATGCCGGAGCTACGTACCAACGCTTGGTCAATCGCATGTTCAAACCGCAGATCGGCAGGGACATGGAAGTTTATGTCGACGACATGCTCGTCAAGTCGGTCTCATCGGTCGACCACGCCAAGGATCTAGGCGAGGCCTTCGACGTCCTCCGCAAGTTCAAGATGAAACTAAACCCTGCCAAGTGCGCATTCGGGGCCACAGGAGGAAAGTTCCTCGGTTTCATGGTCACTCACTATGGGATCGAAGCTAACCTGGAGAAAATCAATGCCACCCTCAACATGGCCGCTCCCAAGACTAACGTCGAGATCATGCGACTGACAGGGCGGGTGGCCGCTCTGTCACGTTTCATGTCGAGGTCTGGAGAGAAGTGCCTCTCATTTTTCAAGGCTCTAAGGAAAATTCCAAGGTTCGAGTGGTCGGAGGAGTGCCAGACCGCCTTTTACCAATTAAAAAGGCACCTTGCGACTCCACCGCTGCTCACCCGACCAATTGAAGGGGACGAGCTATCGCTATATCTGGCAGTATCCGACCAAGCAGCAGGCTCAGTGCTCGTCCGAGAGGTCGACGGAGTCCAAAAGCCGGTATACTATGTGAGCCACGTCTTCAAAGACGCAGAAACGAGGTACCCAGCCATAGAGAAGATCGTCTTGGCACTCATCGTGGCTTCAAGGAAGCTACGGCATTATTTCCAGATGCACACCATCCACGTTCTTACCGAATGCCCTCTAGGGGCTATTCTCGCCTCACCCGAGTCCTCTGGCCGCTAGGAGAAGTGGAGGTGGGAGTTGCCCCGGTTCGACGTAAAATACCATCCGAGGTAGGCCATCAAAGTACAAGCCCTGGTCGATTTTATCGTCGAGTGCACCATCCCCAGCAAGGAGCCGGAGTCAACGCCGGTCCCCGCGGCTCAACCCTCGGTCGATGGGAAGCCCGACTCAGTCCATGATTGGATCCTTTACGTCGACGGGTCCTCGACCGAGGAAGGTTGTGGTGCCGGCCTCATCATTCGAGGCCTGAACGAGGCAGAAATGGAGTATTCTCTGAAGCTCGGGTTCAAAGCCTCAAATAACGCAGTGGAATACGAGGCCTTGCTAGCCGGACTGCGCATAGCCTCCAGACTGGGGCTGAAAACGATTCGGATCTGCAGCGACTCTGCCCTATTCGTTGGCCAAGTGACCGGCCGATTCAAAACATGGGAGCCTCTGATGGTGAAGTGCCTAGCTGAGGTAAGAAGATTGCGAAAGTACTTTGACGAAGTCCAGGTAGAGCAGATCCCCAGACAGCTCAACGCCCAAGCCGACGCTTTGAGTAAGCTGGCTTCATCCTACTTGGCCAACAACAAAAGGAGCATCCTCTTCAAGATCTTGCCACGGCCCAGCGTGGAAGACGGAGCAACAATACTTCAAGTGTATGCAGCCCGGGGAGATGACCGGGACTGGAGAAAGCCTCTCGTAGAATTCCTGAGGGAAGGTACGCTCCCAGAAGATCGGGGAGAAGCTCGCCGTCTCCGGGCCAAAGCTCGCCACTTCGTCTGGAGCAATGGGAACCTCTACAAGAAGTCCTTCACATAGCCCCTGCTCCGGTGCGACGACCCCCACGAAGCCGACTACGTCCTCCCTAAGATCCACAAAGGGGTCGGCGGCACGCACCAAGGGGCCCGCACCTTAATCCAAAAGGCATTGCTCTAGGGGTACTACTAGCCGACAATTCATCAGGACGCTAGAAACTCGTCAAGAGATGCAAGAGCTGCCAACTCCATGGAAGCATACATCGCCTTCCCGCTACCGAGCTAACCGCCCTAACCTCTCCGTGGCCGTTTACCCAGTAGGGAATGGACATGATAGGCCAGTTCCCTACCGGTACAGGTGGGCACATGTACGTTCTTGTCGCGGTGGACTGCTTCACGAAGTGGATCGAGGCCATTCCCATAAGGAAACCGGACGCCATCACGACTATTAAGTTCCTGCAGAACAACGTGATAGTCTGGTTTGGCATCCCGAGGTGCATAATCACCAACCACGGAACAAATTTCGAAAACGAAAGAGTTAAGGAGTTTTGCAGCGAATATCATATCCTCGTGAAATTTACCGCGGCCGCACATCCCCAATGCAACAGGAAAGCCGAGGTTGCTAATCGGGACGTCCTCCGAGGTCTTCGGACACGCCTAGAAGGACGCCAAGGTAGTTGGGTCGAGGAATTACCCCAGGTCCTATGGGCCCTGGGCACGTCGAAGAAGACCCTCCCCCCGGGGGGAGACCCCTTTCAGCCTCTGCTATGGTACAGAGGCAATGGTTCCAGCGGAGATCGGGCTCCTCAGTCACCGGGTCGAGCATTTCGACAACGAAGCAAACACCTCAGCCCTATGAACTAACCTGGATATCTTGTTAGAGAAATGAGATCGGGCTCAGATCAGAGCTGCCGTCTATCAACAGCAGACCGTCCGCTATTACAACACGCGAATCAAGTGTCGCTTCTTCAAGAACGGAGATTTGGTCCTAAGGCGGAACGAGTTCATCGATCAAAGCAAGCTGCATAAGTTTTTCCCAAAGAGGGACGGTCATTTCCTCGTCTCCGAGGTACTGCCCTGTGGAGCCTACCGCTTGCAAGACGCGGAAGGACGCAAGTTTCCACAGCCTTACAACGCAGAGAAGCACAAACTGTACCAATGAAAAGAATATCTACGAGTGTGTATTTCTTCTTTCGCAAATACAATGTAAACCTTTCTAAAGTTCTTTCTATTTAAATAATGAGAAGGGAACATTAGAACATTGCAAAAAGAAGAGTTTTATTCATTCAAAAGGTACTACGGGCTCCTCAGCCTTGCAAAAAATAAAAAGTAACAACAGAGGCGGAACGGGATCAAAGAAGTACTCCTTGTGATACTCGGAGCAGATTTCCGCCAGCTGGGCCCTAGCCACTGCAGCCCGCTCCCGCCGATGCTGTGCGTGAACTCGGACGCCACAGAAGCACCCGACGCTCCGCCCTCTGAGCCTTGGCTCACGATGTGCCTCATTTTGAAGCACTCCAGAATGAGGGCCAAGGATCGGTCATGCTTAGCTTTCGAGATAAGGCCGAATAAGAAAATTGAACGCACCTTGTCGAGCGCCTCGTCCAGAAGCTCCTCGGTGAAGGGGTTATCCAACCCCGGAGACCTCCTCCAAATTGCGTACATCAACAACTGAAGCAAGGATGACCGCCGAGGGAGAAGCCGGCCGACGTGATTCTCGAGGCGCTGAACTACTCCCAGGTACCCATCCTTGGTTAGAGATTGGTCGTACAAGGAGATGCCTTCGAAGGTGATGATCTCTTCGATCGAATACATGCGCCCAGTCATCTCCAAAAGAAAACGGTGCCGAAGGGGCTGCCATCTCCTTCTCTATTTATAACCTAGAACAGAGTCCTAAAGGACCCGGATTCGCACGATTTTCCTGGGATCTGCCAAGATTCCTCCAATACCGCGCCACCATGTAGCAAGAATTGACGCAACTTCCCGAAACGTCACGCCTCCCCCAAGAATTCCTGGCACGTTCCGCCTACGACGGTCACTCCTCCCCATGTTCACGAACCAAGGAAGGTTAGACGGAACCTCAGGATCTACCGAGCAGCTACCCTGCCTGGTCCATCCTTAGCACCAACTACCTGGGTTCTTCAACAAAGCAATGTAAATTCTTCTAAGTTCTTTTTAGTTATAACAAGAAGGACAAAGCAGTCGAGCATTGCAGCAAAGGAAGAATCTTATTGATTAAAAAAAGGTATTGTAGGCGCCTCAGCCGTACATTGAAAAAAAATTACAGTAGCGGGGGAAGGGGGTGCAGGGAAACATTGCTCGTGGTACTCCGAGGTTATTTCCGCCAGCCGAGCCCTCGCCGCCTCGGAACTCTGCCTCTGATGCCATCCGCGAACGTCAGCGTGATGCCTCAGTTGGTAGCACTCGAGGACCAGTGCCACCGAGCGATCCCGCCGACCCGTCGAGATCAGTCCGAAGCGGCACAAAGACCTCAGCTTCCCAACCGCCTCGTCCTTCAGCTGCTCGGACAAGGGGTTGTACAGCCCTGGCGATGCCCTCTAGATTGAGTACATCAACAGCTGGAGCAGGGGTGAGCGCCGAGGGAGCAGTCGACCGAAATGATCCTCGATGCGGCCTATAACTACCTGCACCTTATCCTCGGTGCAGTACTGGTCATACAAGTACACGTCCTCGATGTTTATGATGTCGGGAATGGTAAAAGGGAAGTCCTTCATTCTTACGTTTTGAGTGTGAAGAAAGGAGTGATCAATGCTCCCTCCGTTTTATAGCCCCACAACGCCCCAAGAGTCCAACAGTCGCCCGTTTCTTCCACAACTGTACTGCCACGCGACGGACATCCCGCCTTTCTCGACGAAATCGGAATGACGCGGCTCTTACGCTTCGCCTCCCACCGCGCGTTCATGACACGTGTCAATCGCGATGGTCACTCTTCCCGATGTTCAAACACCGGGGAAGATTGGACAAAGCCTCACGACTCAACCGAGCAGCTACCCTGCTCGGTCCATCCTTAGCAGGCCTCCCTATGCCCTCCCGCGCTAAGGATCAAAGCCCTCACCAAGAGGCAACCGGGCAGCAACCCTGCGCGGTTATCCCTGGATGGTAGTTCCCTACCCCCACGACGCCAGGGATTTAAGCCCTCACTAAGAGGCAACCAAGCAGCAACCCTGCTCGGTCCATCCTTAGCAGGCCTCCCTATGCCCTCTCGCGCTAAGGATCAAAACCCTCACCAAGAGGCAACCGGGCAGCAACCCTGCTCGGTTATCCCTGGCTGGTAGTTCCCTACCCCACGATGCCAGGGATCTAAGCCCTCGCCAAGAGGAAACCAAGCAACAACCCTGCTCAGTCCATCCTTAGCAGGCTTCCTTATGCCCTCCCGTGCTAAGGATCAAAGCCCTCACCAAAAGGCAACCGGGCAGCAACCCTGCTCGGTTATCCCTGGCTGGTAGTTCCCTACCCCACGACGCCGGGGATCTAAGCCCTCGCCAAGAGGCAACCAAGCAGAAACTCTGCTCGGTCCATCTTTAGCAGGCCTCCTTATGCCCTCCCACGCTAAGGATCAAAGCCCTCACCAAGAAGGCACCGAGCGGCTACCCCGCTCGGTCCATCCTTAGCCGGTAATTCACTTCGACGCCAAGGATCCAAGCCCTCATCAAGAGGCCACAGCGCAACTACCCTGCTCGGTCCGTCCACGTCCAAGCGATCTCCACCTCGACTTCGGGGCCATGGAGATACCGTCCTTTCACCGGTCTTTGCACACTTGGCAAATGATCGAATTCAACTCAACGTGTGATCGCTAGACGAAAAACTGACCTAACATGAAAGCAGTACCGCGCAAATACAAATGTTTACCACAAACAAAAGGAAAATACGCACGCAAAGAAACTGCAAAATTATTTTTTATTCATAAAAAGTCGAAAGTCTTTACAAGGTATTATGGGCTCCCCAGCCTTACAAAACGCCCGGAGGCTTACAAAATTTCAGCGCAAAAAGAAAGGAGACGAGGAAGCTCAGGCCTCAGGGCCGGGGAGAACCTCGACGAGCTGCGCGTCCACTGCGACCACCGGGGCGGCATCTTCAGGGACGGCGCCCACTACAGGAGCCTCGGCGCTAGTATCCGGAGGAACCGACTTCTCCCCAACGCTCCCACCAGGGGCCTCTTCCCCCGCATTGTTTCCAGGGACGTTCCCCTGCGCGTCCTCCTCGCGAGGGTACTCCTCCCGGAGCTTGCCGTCAGGGAAATCCGGCACCTGGGCCTTGACAGCGTCGAGGGCGTCGTGCCAAATAACGCCGGCAGGTCCAGCAAGGTCGGCGTAGAACTGGTCTGACTTCTTGTAGCTCTCTACCGCCTTCGATGCCAGAAGCTCAGTCTTCGACGCCCGAAACTCAGCACGCCTCGTCCCCTCCTTCGCCGCCTCATTCTCCCTTCGGAGGGTGCCTGCCGTCTTCTTTAAGGTGGCGACGAGCACCTAGGAGTCTTCCAACTGGGCCTCGGCGGCTCGGGCGGCCTCTCGGCACCTGGCGACCTGCCTATTACCGGCCGCCACCCAGTCTTCAAGGGCAGTGACCCTCTCCATCGCCATCTCCAGCTCTAGCCTTGAGCTCTCCTCTCGCGAGGAGAACTCGCCCGCGGCCCGCATCGCTGGGGCTATCTCCTCGTCCTCCATGTTGACGACAAGGGCGACATGCTGGAGGACCTGAAGAAAAGAAAGAGGGTTAAAAGGGAAAGGGGGGCACCTAATCACGCGAACAAAAAATGCTGAATAAAGAACCAGGTGGAGTGCGAACGCTAACCTGCACGGCCTCTTAAGCTATGGCTGTCATTTGGGCCCGGAGGGTCCCCCGAAGGATTCTGCCCCCGGTCGACCTCTCCATCTCTGAGAGCAGCCTGTCGGTGAAGGAAAGCCCCAAGGGCACCTCGAAGCGAAACTCCCCATTGTCCACGGGGATTGGGGAAGCCGGGGAGCGGGACGCCGTCCTGTGAAACCTCTTAAGGAGCGACGCGGGAGAACCAACCTCATCTCCCACCTCAGGAGACTGGGGCTCTTGCTCTCGAGCACGCTTTCGAATTGATGCACGGATGGACTCGGGGGGCCCGGGATGTACTTGGGCGCCTAGGTGGAGTGGCCACCGGCAGAACCGGAGTTGACGGCGGGCGAGAAGGGCCGGCGCCTCTGGCCTTCTTCCCCTTCTTCACGTCAACCACTGCCGCCCGGAACTTGCTCAGGTCCATAGGTCCTGCATAAGACAAAAATACTAGGAGTCAGCAATGCCAGGAAAAATGAAAGAATGCACAAGCCTAAACAAGTCGCCTGAAAGCTCCTAACTTACCTACGTAATGGGCGGGGCTGAGCCCGTCCCAACTAAGGGCCCGCTCAGATAGCAGCATATCGGCCCGAGGGAGGGGCTCCCACTTCAACACCGCCACCGTATCGCGATCATTCGACCGACCCACCCGCGGACAGCTGGCCCCTTGCCACTGGGTGGGCACATGCCAATCCTCACCCTCGGGCGGCGCAATAAAAAAAAACTTCTTCTTCTATTCGTGAATGGAAGAAGGCACTACGATGATCCCCGACCCGGCAGCGTCCCCCCGTTGTTTTCTAAAAGAGATATATACCCAGCTCGGCTCGCCCCTACGAGCGCCGGGGTGGTTTTTGTACCAAAGAGAAGAAACGAGAAGGCTTAGGCTGAAAGGGATCTGACTCAATCTCAACCGGACCAGGAACCAGAGCAGGATCCTCCAAGAGTTCGGCACTAGCTGGTCCGGGGCTAACCAAAAACAATTCAATGACGCACTCACCTCGGAGGAGAAGGGCAGACGCATCCCGGCCCAAAAGGCCTCTAGGTACAAGGCAATCTCCTAGCCGCGTACCTGGTTTGCCCTCTCCCCCTCCTCGGCCAGACGAAGCGAATAGCCGGGAGGAATGAGGAAACGAGTCTTGATGTTGACGAGCTCCTCTGCATGCTTCAGCGAGGATCGCACGCCAAGAACACCCGCGACCTGTGCTCTGGGGACCGCCCACGTCGCACGACCCCGAAGAGCATTACTAACCCTAACTCCCCGGGGAGACTCCGACTCAGAAGAGGAAGCTTCAGAAGACTCCCTAGACTCTACCCGGACTACATCTACAGACTCCTCGGAAGAAGACATCTAACCTGATCAAAGGGAGGTGTTCTCGCGGAGATCAAACGCAAGGAATCCGACCTGAGGAGAAGAGCGCCGAGCTAACACAACTAGGGAAGAGGAAATTATGAAGAGGTATGATCCCTGATAGGGATCCCACCTCTATTTATAACTGCCGGCGTACGCATCTTACGGCTCCGATCACCTCCTGCCAAATCAACATTTCGCAACCAACGGCCGACAACGTTCCACCTGTCGCACTCACATTGGGCGCGTCCCTTCGAACGCAGGAACTCCTACGGCACGTTTCGCCAACCAACCAGCGCCAAACACGTGGGTTGTCGCTTCGACGAACATACACACGATCCGGCACTTCCCCTTTAATGCGAGATCTCTCCCCTGATTCGCTGACGTCATCAAGAAAATGCTACTCTTCGCCCGGGAACACGCGACGACGATATCTTCGAATGGGAGCTCACCTCGGGTGATCGGTTAGACTACTCTCGACCCGATCCAGGAGCGGGTCGAGACGAGAGTGAGGGGCTAATGATGAGGCTTGATATCGGTGACTCCCCAGATGCTGACACGTTGCAGATGACGTGTCCCAAAACCTACAAGAAAGGATCAAGAACTTCAGTTGGGATCGCACCTCGGGCCTTCAGTCCAAGGAGTCTCCCGACCTCCGGTGGCCTTCCAGACCACCCCCCGACTCGCCTCCGAGCTATCACAGAACCAAGATGCCTCGGCCTCCCGTCCGTGCCCGCGCCTCCCACCGAGCTCATCTTCCTCGGTCTCATCCAGACCGACCCACAGCGCTGATCACAGGCGTTTACGCCACAGTTTCGCGAATCTCGCCATACGCGAGATATCCGCCGCCCACGATCCCGCGTTCCACGCCATCACGATCCCCCATTAACAAGCATGCCTCGTCATTAATGCGGGATCCCGCCTATCATGCAGGCGTGACGCCAGAGACGTAACGGCCGGCATGAATCTCGCGCCCGCCTGGCCATTGCTGCCGCTATATAAACCCCTCTCTCAGACGATCGAGATAAGCCAATTTTACTCCACTAGGCCGTTACTCTACCAAAATACCCCGTCTAACTTGATCGTCGGAGGGTCCTCGGTGGCACAACCATTCCGTGACTTCTTTGCAGGTAGCTCGGCCACAACCATACAAAACCCATTGAGATCCACACACCCCAGGAGTCAACCCTCCAACTTAATCTCAGCCGTCCATCAGCGCTCGCAGCAGATCAACGGAAGATAACATCCGAAGGAGATCCAGAAATCCATCAGGAAGAAAAAAAATAAATAGGAAGAAAATAGATGCATTTAATCAAATATTTTGCCACAAGGAAAAAAGGGCATGAAACTGATTCGACTCTAGGTGGCAATGGGAAGAAAACTAGAGTTTTTAATACTATATATAACGGTGCTTAGTATGAGCAGTTGAAAATTGAAAAAAAAAATAGTAGAAAAGTAAAATAGTAATAAGAAAGCCAACTAAAAATTAGGTGCATGTATTAATTTTTTGGATGCCGCTCTGATGAAAGATCTTTTGAAGTATTTTTTTGTCAAAGAACATCGCCATTTATGATTAAAGCAAATCAAAGGAATAAATGGCTTACCTTATTTATTTCAATTTGCAAATGCTTCCTTAGTTTTGTATAATCCTTAAAAATAGAAAGTGAATAACTTTAGCCATTAATTCAGTTGATTTGTTATGGTAATAAACGGTGGATAACCGTTTTTGGCAAAAAAGCTTCAAAGACCTCTTCCTGAAAAATCTTCTCTACAAGGGATTGTAGAGAAATTTCTCTGTAAGCCATTGGATGGATTTTGAGATTCGTGCAAAACAAGCCTTTGAATGGGCTTTAAGATTCATACAAGAGGAGAGAGAGAGTGTAAAAAAGATTTACATGAATCTTAAAGCCAATCTAAGAGCTTGTAAAAAAAATTTCTTTGCAAGTCCTTATAAAGAAGTTTTTTCTCACCTTTCATCATCAGAACTTGCCCAAAATTTTTTTCGTTTGTCAAAATAAAATGAATACAATAGATAATAAGATTGAGTTGTTTGCGTGGAATTATTGAAATTAAGAAAGTCAAGAAGTAGATAAAATAGCTATAAAATTTGTACTTCTACTTTCTAGTCTTGTATGAGAAGACGAAATAGCCAAAAAAAAATTATGTGCCAAAAGAGTAAGAAAATGTGTTCTCTACCAATACAAACAAATAATTTGGGAAAGTGATTCCGACTATTCATCTTTCCACGTTACTCAGTGCCAAAAATAAATAAATTTCCACATTGCTTTTTATTTATGAAATAGACTTTATGCAGGAAGAACCATTAAAAATTTTCTTTAAAAAAAATGATCTTTAGATATCTAAATTTTGTTTAGAAACCATAAAATTAAAGGGTGAAGAGTTTGCTTGGATAAACTGTAAAAATCTATTTTCTATCTTCTATTCAAGCAACCAAACAAAAACATTAAACCTCTTGAATTCATTTTTATATTTTCCCTTTGAGCCCTTATTTACTAAACAAAATCTTTTAAAAAATTGAAGTTTGGAAGCACGTATTAACTTAGGCTCACATAAATCACAATAAATAAAATTTAGAGTTGGATAAAGCATGTGATTCGGAACAAAAGGTTCAAAATTTATAGAGGAAAAGGATAAAATTTCTCAAGTATTGGGATGAATTTCCTCCTTATACTGATGAAGAGTATAAAGAAGTCGAATTTTATTCTAAAACACAATTAAGTACCAAAGTAAGGCCCACTACAAAGTACCCACAATAAGGGACTAGAAGGCCCTGGGCTTAAAGCATCCAGCTCAAATCATAAGATTTTCGTTTTAAGCTACATAGATAAGGCCCAATTTTTTGAGGATTGGAAGATCTAGATTCAAGGGCAAATCGTCAAAAAGCCCCCGGCCCGCTTCAAACTTGTGTAAAATCCCCTGTGATTTTTACTCTTGTTAAAAAAAACTTTAGGCCCAATCAAAACTCCATGTATACCAGTTGCTTGTAATATATAAGTAGTTGCAGTTACCTATAATATCTAAGCAATTGTCTGTAATATCCAAGTAGTTGAGAGAATAAAAAGCATAAATGAAATACAGCTGTAAGGGTTTTTTCTACAAAAATTTTGAACAGTTGAACCTTTTCAACAATTTCGAAAATTACAGGGGTTAGACAACTCTCGAGCGGGCTGGGACTTTTTAATAATTTACTCTATTCAATGAGAAAACGGGGACTGCAGAGACCCTACAGGCCCAAAACTGCAGCGGCCTCTCATATGAGCCAGTGAGGTCCAGGGGCTTAACCGCAAAATAGCCAGCAGGCTCCACTGACTCATGTGAGAGGCCGCTACAGTTTGGACCTGCAGGGTCCCTGTAGATCCCGTTTCCTCATATCCAACCATATCTCATTTAGATCGACGTTATGAAGTTAGGGCCCCTGCGAATCCCTTTTAGACATCGGGCGTAAAACAGGATGGCCGGGTCTTGCTGACGCATATGTATTCCAGCCCTCATTCAAAAGGGATTTATAGGACTGGTTCGCATGCCCTTTTTCTCTGAGATTATAATCCAATAAATGAGTAGATCGATGAATGTCACGCCCCGCTTCCCGGTGTACGACGAAAGGGACGCGACTAGACCGCTACGTATTTATTGTGAAGTAAATACGCTAAGCATATCTAAGCAATATAAAAATAAATGCATAAGAGACAAGATATAATAAAACAACAACTTTATTTATTCACATTCTTTCTGTACAATGCATGGAAAAATAAATACAACTGAATGAAAGCAATGCCTAAACAGTGGCATAACAGAAAAGGAAAAGTACTGAAATAAAAGTGTGCAATGAACTAAAGCTCTGGGTCTTCAATGAAGTGGTCCAAGTCTTCACTAGCGGGCTCGATCTCCGGAGTGTCCAGATCACCTGACGACAGTCAAAGAAGAAGGAGAGAATGTCGTCAGCGAACAAATCGTTCGGTAAGTCCCAAAGATAAAGGAGAAATAGAATAGACAGAAAGAGAATGTAGATTTTAAAGTTGTATTATATTGTTATGATGTTATATTTAGTGTTAACGCTGTTGTTTGTAGTTTGGTACAGAAGGATGCCAGTGTATACGAGAGGAGTCTCTATATGCCAGAGACTAATGCAAATGGAAGTATAAGGCTCCGTCGATAATACCACGGAACAACGGCATGGATGTAATTACGTCTATGGTTGCTGTCTCGTGCCACTTCTAACACCTTCCGTACCAATCTACTTCTTAAACCTCGTGATGTCTTGGTTGTATTGTTTGTATTGTAAATTATATTGCAACTTGTATTGTCTTATAATATAGATTGTATAATTGGATGACTTACCGAAACCATTATATCAGTAAATGGATGTGACTGAAAAATGATGTAAATGGATGTAACTGGATAATCATGTAAATGAATGTATATCCATGGTTCGGTTCAGTCAAGTTGTATAGATTGATAGATTGAATATATGGATTCATGGATTCATGTTGAATTGTAGTTTGTAGATTGTAGATTGTAGATTGTGCTTGAATCATATTCAAGTCAGATTATTAATAAGACTCGGTCTGAGTCAGACAATTAGAAAAGTAAATTGAAGTCCTGATTGTTTTGATGTTATCGGTAACCGCTGCACATGAGCAGCAGGATTTGTGTTTTTTCAAAGACGCTTACCGTATTGATAACACCGTTGTTAATTGTCTACCTTAAATAAGCAAGCACCCACTTCTCCGGCTCCCTGAGGCTCAAGAGATTGGTCCCGCTTAAACTTATATTTACTAGGGTCTTTAGGGTAATTTATAGAACTTGAGGGAGTTTTATGTAAAAATAGTTTTGTATACTTTTCAAAATACATCCCAAGTGTTTAATTATCATCTTTAGAGTTGTAATAATTGTAGCTTTTATATGTGTGACATTTCTAGTGAAAATAACCTAATTTCATAATCATGGTTTTTAATTATAACATTGAACTTGTATGGAATTCATGGTATTTTAATATAAAGTGATTCTTCTGATTTTTTTAAAGAGTTGAAATATTTATATTATTACAAAATAGATATTTTAATGTTACTTATACATATATTTATATAAAAAATAATTTTAATATATATTTTATATTTCTAGAAATCTCATTTTTCTTAAGATGTTGTATTTTAAATCTCTCGAGACCGAATGCTCCTCGCGGAGGTCTGCATCTCGTACTACTAAGCCCAGGGATGTGCGATAATCCGCACCATCCCAGCCGGGTTCCCCAAAATGGGTTGTAGCGGCGCTTTGCAAAGATTTGTGTAAAATACTGGATCCGCGTACAAGAGATCACGAGAGGAGGCGGATAGAAGTCAGACAGGTAGAGTCCGACAGGGCAGTTAGACCGGGTTTTGGTTTCATCCATGAGCAAGTCTTGGCCACCGACTCATGCAGGAGAAATGGGCAGTCTCTCTTTGTCCAAAAAGGTTACAATTTGACTCAAAGGGTAATGCAAGAAAACTGAAGAGCTTTCTTCCAAGAAAGTTCAGGGAACGATTTCTGTGCCCTAAGAAGCAAAACGCGCCATCATCTACAGCCCTTTCCTCTGCCGGGGACTTCCACGAAATGAAAACGGGCGACTTGGACTAATAAAATCAAGTATCCAGGCTCCGTTCAAAAAATACTTTTAGAAAACGGTTTTAATAGTAATGGTATTTATTTGAAATGTTTCGTTTCCCCGTATTCTATATTCCCGAAAGGTATTGTGCTATATTGCATATGAGTGTTGTGAAGAGGTAGGTCATTACCTCGTGATCTATTTAAAGGTATAGCAAGTTTGTGATGTTCAAATGTCGAAAATGAAACTATATGGTATTTTAATGAAAAAGTACGGTAAAATGGAAATAGCAATTTCTTTTGATATGGAACTTATTCAATATGATTAGTTAGTGTTTAATAGTCAACATGTAATGGTTTAACAAGATTGTATTAAGGGAAAAGTGAGATTTAGGAAAAAACGAATCGGAAATCGGATTTGCTCCAATTCCGTCGGGTTTTAGAATTTCGTATTTTCAGAAAGAGTAGAGAAAGGGGAAGGTGGGACTTACGGGTTTAGCTTAAAGAGAAAAGGGAGAGGGAGTGGACGTAGTTTCCGGTGCGTCGTTTTGTCGCCGGGAACTCCTAGGGTTGTCACCGGAAAATTCGCTGGAGTTTCGCTTCTTTATTCACTTCAAATGCACACTAGGGTTTCTAGGAATTTCTTGAGAGTTTGCTCAGAATTTTGGGGTGAAGGGATAGTGTTTAAGGCTTGTATTTAAAGAGTTAGGCTAGGGTTAGGGTAGATGAAAAGTTAAAATGAAAAAATGTGATAAATTGTATTAAAATGTAATAAAAATAAAGTAAATAGGATATTAAACAGTCTCTGTTACAGGTCTAAAGTTTTAAAGTGTGCAAGTGTACAGGGGAGGCCAAAAGACACATCTTCCATGATGATGACTCGGCGGTCCTGCCGAGTCCGGCCGGCGGCGGCGGGCCGAGTCGGCCGAGTCAGGTGGTCGGAGCACTCCTCGTCGGTTCATTAGGCCTCTGGTATTGTTACTTTTCAGGGTGTAGTGGGGTTTTTGTAAGATATGCACGTGTAAACTCTTGGTATTCTAAAAATTCAAAATAAAATAATATTAAAAATAATGTGGGATATGGAATTTGAACTCTGGTGGCTTGGTTCAGCAGTGCAAGGTATTACCAATGAGCCACAAGCTTCTTTTCGCTATTAATTAGCAAAACAAATATTTAACTTGTGTCTAGACAAAAATACCTCTTTCTTTAAATTTTGAAAAATTTGCACAGAAAGTTGAACAGGAAATTTGGGATTGTTACATTCTACCCTCCTTAAAAAAATTTCATTCTCGAAATTTGTAAAAGGAAAGTGTAACAGATTCAAGGAAAATTTGGGGACTGAAATACTGATAGTGTATGAAAAATAACAATGTGATGCAAGGGTTTAAAAAATGTGGAAGAGACATACTGGTGTTACCTTGGTCAACTGTCTTGGCTGCTAAGGTAGAGCCTTGGCGTCTCGGCACATTTTTATGTGTATGCCGGTACATCGATGCCTGACTGGGTAGAGGTGGTCCATATGGAGGTGGTGCTGGGAGTGTAGGACGAGTTGCAGGAGCCTAGATAGATGGCCGCTGCGGGTAGTTGGTGGGTGTGTGAGCTGAGTTGTATCTATATGGACAGGTCTCAATTCTATGATTGGACGCGCCACAAATTAGGCACGGGCCTTTTCCGCGCCTACAATACTTTACCAAATGTCCATACTGTAGGGTTCCTAGGCACGCTCAAGGGGTCTCACAAGGCATCAACCATGCCAATTTTAAATTTTACGGTGCCGAGAAATCCTAGACTAGATCGTTAACTAGAATTTTAGGCGATAACAACAACTAGTAAACTGCTTTACTAATAAGTGAACGGAAATACAACCTTTGTAGATCCGGTCCTCCACCTCCATAGCTCCGTGATGAAGTCCCTCCGCTGTACCCATCGGATCCCAGACTCTCGCGGTGGTTTCATCAAAAGAATGATCGGGCTAGGTCGTCGACTTCGATGCCAAAGATGATCTACGTCGAGGCAACACAAGATCAAGCTCCCACTTCACCAAGTCATGAAACTTGTGAAGAAAACACCCTATACTACTTGGCAAGAGGTAGAGAATGAAGAAATAGGAAGTGGGTTCACTTTAGAATTGGATTTCTCACTCTTTTTTTCAAGATGCCATTAATGGTGGCAAGCTTTCTTCTTGAAGAAGAAGAAGAAGATGATGATGATATGATAAGTATTATTCGAAAATAGAAAAATAAGGTGATTCTTATCATATCACAACCATGGTTAAGTGTAGAGAATAAACTAGGGTTAGGTTTAATGGTTAGGTTTAGGAAAAAAACAAGAATGGTCAAGCTTTCAACACTTCATGAAGTTTCAACAAAACAACAAAATAAGCCACCATTCTCATTATCTTTCCAAAATGAATAAATAAATGAATAAGTAAATAGAATCAAAACCCTAACCATTACATAACCATGGTTTAATCTAAACATACACCCAAACATTCATGTATCATCAAACATGATACAATCAAGTGCACAAAAATATATCACATATACAATGTGCACATCAAGTGAGAAAATCCATCTTAAGTGAACCAATACTAGTTAATGCAAAGTAATATATCAAATATATAATTATACATTAAATCATTAAATGAACACTTGATTTAACGATCCGGTCATATCGCATAATAACCGACTAATATCCAATGTATCGGCTTATCGAATCAATTCTTGATTCGATAACTAGGTTATATCACATACAACCATTCGATACATTCATCGCGAGAATAGAATACGGTATCACATACACGCATTATTCTCGGTCCCGCACATATCTCATATGCGCTCCTATTTCGTTTCGCTTGAGCCAGGAAACCTCTGTGTAGGACTCTAAAGACTCGTCAATATGCCGGCAGCAGGTGATGATCATATCAAACACCCACAAACCGCAAGCGGTCTGCTAAACGTAACGGCCACCCGGGTATTAAGCGATCAGAAGATCGACGAGCAAGCCCGCTCATACTCCTGTGAATCCAACCAGTAACACTTACCGTACAGTCCGGTCTGTTCGTCTGATATGTCGCATATCTCGCCTAGGGGTGGTAAACGTCAGACCCCAGTAGCTCGATAAGTCGTGTCGATATGAGGTCTATAACAGTTCGAGAAACTACTGGTAACACTTACCAGTAAATCTCAGCAACCCTGGCCAGGGATTTCCGGTTATAGCCAATCGAACACAGTGCAACATCAACTCCCTATACCGGGAGAGACGAATCCCCTCCTATCGCTCATTGCCTCCATATGATTCGGGACTGTACCCAAAAACCACCGTTTTGCACGCCCTCTTGGACGTGGTAAGGTGGAAATCAAAGCACAGTGGGAACCACACAAGACTCTATGACGATCTCGGGTCAACAGACTACTCTGTACCAGTGTCACCAGAGAACTGCCATCTGACGTAAGGTATAATACCATCTGGGAGTTCTCGGCGAGTCCGTCTAGTGTACCCAGTCTCCACTGAGCACCCGTATATGATCTCCGATGTCAAACACCAATGGATATGGGATCATCCATCGCCCATCTGTATGGGTCGAGAAGGTATACGCTAGTCTACTCTGGTATATCGATGCCCCGTCTCGATACACCCTCGACTAGGGACCTTGAAGGATGTACTTATGGACTACTATGTCCCCACTAGTATGATCTACATCATAGTCCAGGTAGTCAAGTACACATCCTAAGGGCTTTACCAACATGTAACAGAGAGACAATCAGTATACACGTTAACGTAAAGAGTAACCAGATAGCATACTATCATGTCGAGCAAGAAAGTCCTCCCTATATATGTCCCAGCATCCACTACAATATACATCCTATGTATAGTAATGGCCTCTAGGGCATACATATAACTAACACATACCTATTGCAGTAGAAACAAAAACTTGGATTTGGCCGGTTAATTGTTTCTTTCTGTCCCCTAGGTTCAGAAGGTTGTGTAGTGTAGGCTCCTCTTGCCATCTGGGTGGCAAAGCGTTTTATACCGGTTGCTTCTGCTTCTGATCGGGTCACTAATATAGCAGTCTATTGCTGCAGTCCAACCAAGAGGCTTCGGATTTCCTCAAGCAGAACCGTCTGCTCGTTGGGTGGAGCAGGAACGGCAGGTGTGATTGGTAGTGGGGGTGGAGTGTTTTTGAAATTGGTGCTTGTGTTGTTTGGGTAATCCATAACCTTGAATGAAAATTTAGGTTAGGACAGATTCAAAATGTATGGTTCAAAGAATATGAAATGATAAGATTCAAGGAACATGAATTGTAAAGAATGTTTTAGTTGCTGGTTCTTGTGTTATATTGTTTAGGTTGTTCACGCAGAACATAACTGCATGATAGAGTTTCATACAGCTCGGACCTGCATGGGCCGCCAACAAAACCTGTCACGCCCCGCTTCCCGGTGTACGGCAAAGGGGACGCGAGTAGGCCGCTACGTATTTACTGTGAAGTAAATACGCTAAGCGTATCTAAGCAATATAAAAATAAATGCACAAGAGACAAAATATAATAAAACAACAACTTTTTTATTCACATTCTTTCTGTACAATGCATGGAAAAATAAATACAACTAAATGAAAGTAATGCCTAAACAGTGGCATAACAGAAAAGGAAAGTACTGAAATAAAAGTGTATAATGAACTAAAGCTCTGGGTCTTCAATGAAGTGGTCCAAGTCTTCACTAGTGGGCTCGATCTCCGGAGTGTCCAGATCACCTAATGACATTCAAAGATGAAGGAAAGAGAATGTCGTCAGCGAACAAATCGCTCGGTAAGTCCTAAAGATAAAGGAGAAATAGAATAGACAGAAAGAGAATGTAGCTTTTAAAGTTGTATTATATTGTTATAATGTTGTATTTAGTGTTAACGTTGTTGTTTGTAACTTGGTACAGAAGAATGTCAGTGTATACGAGATGAGTCTCTATATGCTAGAGACTAATGCAAATGGAAGTACAAGGCTCCGTCGATAATACCACGGAACAACGACATGGATGTAATTACGTCTTATGGTTGCTGTCTCGTGCCACTTCTAACACCTTCCGTACCAATCTACCCCTTAAACCCCGCGATGTCTTGTTTGTATTGTAAATTGTATTTCAACTTGTATTGTCTTGTAATATAGATTGTATAATTGGATGACTTGCCGAAACCATGATATCAGTAAATGGATGTGACTGAAGAATCATGTAAATGGATGTAACTGGATAATCATGTAAATGAATATATATCCATGGTTCGGTTCGGTCAAGTTGTATAGATTGATAGATTGAATATATGGATTCATGAATTCATATTGAATTGTAGTTTGTAGATTGTAGATTGTACTTGAATCATATTCAAGTCAAATTATTAATAAGACTCAGTCTGAGTCAGACAATTAGAAAAGTAAACTGAAGTCCTGATTGTTTTAATATTATCGGTGACCGCTGCACATGGGCGGCAGGATTTGTGTCTTTTTCAAAAACGATTACCGTATTGATAACACCGTTATTAATTGTCTATATTAAATAAGCAAGCACCCACTTCTCCGGCTTCCTGAGGCTCAAGAGATTGGTCCCGCTTAAACCTATATTTACTAGGGTCCTTAGGGTAATTTATAAAACTTGAGGGGGTTTTATGTAAAAATACTTTTGTATACTTTTCAAAATACACCCCAAGTGTTTAATTATCGTCTTTAGAGTTGTATTAATTGTAGATTTTATATTTGTGACATTTCTAGTAAAATAACCTAATTTCATAATACATGGTATTTAATTGTAATATTGAACTTGTATGGAATTCATGATATTTTAATATAAAGTGATTCTTGTGATTTTTGAAAAGAGTTGGAATATTTATATTATTACAAAATAGATATTTTAATGTTACCTATACATATATTTATATAAAAAATAATTTTAATATATATTCTATATTTCTAGAAATCTCATTTTTCTTAAGATATTGTATTTTAAATCTCTCGAGACCGAATGCTCCTCGCGGAGGTCTGCATCTCGCACTACTAAGCCCAGAGATGTGCGATAATCCGTACCATCCCAGTCGGGTTCCTCAAAATGGGTTGTAGCGGCGCTTTGCAAAGATTTGTGTAAAATACTAATATTTTAGAAAACGGTTTTAATAGTAATGGTATTTATTTGAAATGTTTCGTTTTCCTGTATTCTATGTTCCCGAAAGGTATTGTGTTATGTTGCATATGAGTGTTGTGAGGAGGTGGGTCATTATCTCGTGATTTACTTAAAGGTATAGTGTAACATTTCAAAAAAATAAAATATTATTTTTAGGAATTTTTATAATTAAATAATAAAATATTGAATATTTTAATAAGGCGGTATAATTAAATACCGATAAATTGGGAAAAAATTGGAAAATTATGGAAATTACGGAGAAAAAAGGGTGCTTTATGTGATTTAAGCAAATTATGAAATTTTACGATTTATTATACACTAATTTTGTGCAAATCGCGATTAAAAATCGCTAATCGAGTTTTAAGCGTGTTTTGTACACATGACATACACATATCATTTTCACACTTGTTACATTTTTCCTACATGATTTTTTTGGGGTGTATGGTTATTTGTTTTGGGTTTACTATTGCAAAGAGAAGAAAAGAAAACAAAAGAAAAGAAAAAGGAATGATAGAATAATGAGGTATGGGCAAGTGAGAGAAAGTGGGGGTGTCATGAGAAAGCCATGCCTACTTGTTCCCTTCTTCTTCTTTCATCATTTTCTCCCCTCATTTCCTCATGTGCTGCTGCCCTCATCTTCCCCTCCACAAATCACCTCACTTCATCACCAAAACAAATCCAAAACCCCACTCCCACTTCACAAAAAATGTGCACAAGCTCTCAAGCAACCCTTTGGACCAAGAAATTTTGAGTTTTGGCGCTGTAGAGAATTCATGAGTGCAAAATGAGGTAATTATTCCATCATTAGTGTAGAATTTCCATTTCTTTAGCATCCATGTTAAATTAGAATCGATATTGTGTGGTTTTGGGAACTTTGAAAACTTTAAGTTGAGAATTAGGGTTTGAGTTGAACCCAAAGGTGAAATTAAGGTTAGTAGAGGCTATACAACCCCTATGGCGATTGATTGGAGACCTAAACCAGAGACTAGAACCCATTTTAGCGAACTTAGAAACCCGATATCGGAAGAATTTTGGATTCTGTGAGTGTATATTGAAATCTGCTAACACCCGGGTCACCTGAAAATTATTTAGCAAAGACAGTGATACATGCAGGCAACCTAGTACCCCCCACTAAAACCCTAGCCCCTAATCCTCTACCCTGGCCGCAAATAAATTCATTCTGGCCGCAATTTGCGGCCAGAGCAGTGTGGAATTGATTCGTATTTGTTCTGTGGCTTTATTTCCAGTAAACTAGACCCTTAGCATATGCAAAATTGGCTGATTTCACCTAGGGTAAAATCAGGGATCATTTTCTTGTGTTGGCGCATTGTTTTACGACTTGTTTTAACATGGATTTTGGTATTTGATAATTCGTTTCCGTCGTGTGGCATTTGAACATCAACGACTAGGTTTATTGGTCGTGTTTGCATGCGAGGCTATAGGTTTTTACCTATGAGCGTAGCGTGTGCCGTTTTGGGTTTTTCCGATTGGATTTTAATACGCATTGCGATTGGATTATATGTGTAGGTACCCCACGTGATATCGAGACGTTGAAGATGAAGATGGCGACATCGGCATCGGCACACAAGAAACAAGGTGAGTAAATATATATATACGGGGGAAGTCGGGTGGATGGCGTATAGCACCCCCGCAGTTCGTAGTATAGTTATGATATATATGTTTATATACGTGATTCATGATACGTGGATATTCAAGATATGATTATGTGTTCATGGTTGGTTTGGGGTTATTAGAAGTGAACTAGCATAGCTTCTTAGTCGCGAACCCTAAAATAGGTTTACACCCACACGCACACACCTGCATTCATCTTATTACTTGTGCGTATATGGGTGTATACACACACACACACATACACACACACACACACATGGGTATGGGACTATGTGTGTGTGTGTGTGTGTATATATATACACGTATACATATACATGGATTATGAGGATAGTACTTGGAATTGGAGATGAGTCGATGAGACTGGGCTTGAGGCCGTGAGATCGGGGATAGGATATGGTTCGTATTTGAGATACGACGTGATGTTTTAGCGGGTCCTTTCGACGTGGTGTTTTCAGACACACGTATGCATATACATATGTGGTATCAGTATTGTACTAGAGGTAGATCAGTACCCCCGATCATGATATTTGATAAAGAGGATACCATATGAATAATGTGATTGATGTGACATTGACCCGTACCCAGATTAGGGATGTCGTAC
This sequence comes from Agapanthus africanus, assembly GCA_030015575.1. Lineage (NCBI taxonomy): Eukaryota > Viridiplantae > Streptophyta > Magnoliopsida > Asparagales > Amaryllidaceae > Agapanthus > Agapanthus africanus. The sequence continues at coordinate 372,823,844 of JASDDO010000006.1, forward strand.
AACGGATTTACCGTACGAGCTATATTGATGTTAGATCCACACTCTTGACTCGAGAATGTCAAATTGTATTAGGGTATCGTATGGGATACTACTGAGACGGGATCACCGACTATTATATATATATATATATATGTATATGTATATGTATATAAATATATATATATATATATATATCGACTCAGATATTAGGCGGTTTCCTTACCTTTCGATCAGCCTGCTAGTTTAGCCCGGTAGTTTACTTGTAAATGATGGATTGGACTCGAGTCATATCTATTTCAAAACTAACGAATCGTGAGTATTTTAAAGACAGGCCAAGGGATTCTACGGATATTTCAAAGGACATATCTTTTCTTAAAACACCGCAGGCCTTATTTTCAAAACACCATGATTCGTGTTATTTTAAATGACAAAACTGTATGACTCATATTTATATAAATGCAGATTAGTTATCATTGTGTTTATTGTTCAGCTCCCGCATATTCTTGCTGCTCGCATCACACCGCATGCTTATATTGTATTTTCATATGCCATTATTGAGATCATGCTGTCAGGACACCAGCACCATTACCGATGATGCGTATGTTCCGCATACACTTACTTGCCGGCTCACACACATCATCATCGGTAATTGCCATGTCACGAACACTTTAAAGAATATTACTCATTGACATGGCTTGTTAACTGATAGTTCGACATGGTATTAGCGTACTCGTCTTTATATGCTAGTTTAGACATTGTAGTTATTACTTACTACTGCATGCATATTATTATTCACTATTATGCAGTATTATGGAGTTTTATGCCGATATTCACTGTTTACTTGCTATTGATGATTGGATTTCGGATTTTCATGAGATTTCCTGGATTTGGGAGAAAACCGCAAGAATATATATAAACTTCTCTCTCTCTCTCTTTAAAATGAAAAGTGCGGTTTTCTCGTGATGTATGAGTCGTCCACCATGATGTTTTCTCGGTTATGAGATGGATTTCGAGACCCGATTCGAGGAGTTGGATGAACCGTCTGCGGGTACATGGTGGACCCGGTAAGGTATCCCAGGGCAAGAAGCTCGAGGTGTAGACGATGAGCCCGGCAGGGGCAGACTACCTACCGGTGATTTTACCTGGCGCGTTGGATATCCGAAGGATACCGTTCGTGGTCGTGTGATTGATGATAGGGGCCGATCCGGACTGACGGAGCCCTAGATAGTGAGATTTGAGACACTGAGATTTTGAGATATTGAGATTTGATGATACAGGCCAGTCTGGATAGCCGGAGCCTGAGATATTGAGATATTGGGATTTATGTTTTGTGTCAATGCTAGACACTGTTTATGTTGATTTTATTGATGATACCTCGTTTTAAATATATAGAAATCTCACCAAGTTATGAAAGCAGTTTTCTTCATTTACATGTATTCTGTTTTCATGCATTCATATCTCATTCATATGATATGTTACTACCTGAGGCACTGACACGAGCACTCGGTATTACACTTGGTATAGATGTTTAACCTTACCACCTTCTCATGCTTCAGACTTTATCATATTGAGAATATTTATATATTGATCGTATTGACCTAGGATTGTGTCATACATACGATTTCTGCTCGGTGATGTTTTCTACTCACGAGTTGGCAACTCACCCCCGTTGTGCCCACAGTTTCTTGCAGGTTTTGCCGTATAGATTTCGTTATGGCTTTGCTGGTACACTGCTTCCTTTCCGGGTGATTGCTTTGGTAGGTGGGTTCTTTTGCATCAGGACCACCATTATATATATGTTATTCAGTTGTATCTAGTAAACTCCATCAACCAGACATGTATATTTTATTGACTTAGAGACCGGTGATGTGTATTCTTTCGACCTTAAAGTCGCGCGTTGTATTTTTATGGATTTCATGTTGTTTAGAGTTTTCCTTTCAGTTTTGATCCTCGCCCTTCGGCGTTGTATATTATCTTGCTTGCGTGGTTGTGACCGTCGATTGACGAAGAGCTAGCTCCCGCTTGGGGATACCTTTTATCATTATGTATATATTGATCATGTTGTACCCCGTTCGGGGCCAGTATTTGCAAAGAAAACTCTGCCGAATTTTTCAGAAGACTTGTGATTTTAAAAATACATATTTCAGTTTATGTTGCTAACTACTTGATTTTAATTGGTTTTTCCTTCACTCTACTGCTTTACTTAGTTTTGATTTCTGGGTTTTGGCTTACTTAGATTACGTTCGTCTCGAGACGTTTCGTAATTTAAGTGTCGGTCATGTTCCGTACTTTTCGGGTCGTGACATATAGCAAGTTTGTGATGTTCAAATGTCGAAAATGAAACTATATGGTATTTTAATGAAAAAGTACGGTAAAACGGAAATGGTAATTTCTTTTGATATGGTACTTGTTCAATATGACTAGTTAGTGTTTAATAGTCAACATGTAATGGTTTAACAAGATTGTTTTAAGGGAAAAGTGAGATTTTAGGAAAAACCGAATCGGAAATCGGATTTCCTCCGATTCCATCAGGTTTGCTCCGATTCCATCGGGTTTTAGAATTTCGTATTTTCAGAAAGAGTAGAGAAGGGGGAAGGTGGGACTTACGGGTTTAGCTTAAAGAGGAGAGAGAGAGAGTGTGGACGTAGTTTCCGGTGCGCCGTTTCGTAGCCGGGAACTCCTAGGGTTGTCGCCGAAAAATTCGTCGGAGCTTCCCCTCTTTGTTCACTTCAAATGCACACTAGGCTTTCTAGGAATTTCTTGAGAGTTTGCTCAGAATTTTGGGATGAGGGGATAGTGTTTAGGGGTTGTATTTATAGGGTTAGACTAGGATTAGAATAAATGAAACGTTAAAATGAAAAAATGTGATAAATTGTATTAAAATGTAATAAAAATAGAGTAAATAGGGTATTAAACAGTCTCCGTTACAGATCTAGAGTTTTAAACTGTGCAGGTGTACAGGGGAGGCCAAAAGGCACATCTTCCATGTTGTTGACTCGGCGGTCCTGCTGAGTCCGGCCGGCAGCGGCGGGCCGAGCAGAGTCAGGTGGTCGGAGCACTCCTCGTCGGTTCATTAGGCCTCTTGTACTGTCACTTTTCATGGTGTGGTGGGGTTTTTGTGAGATATGCACGTGTAAACTCTTAGTATTCTAAAAATTCAAAATAAAACAATATTAAAAATAATATAAGGTATGAGATTTGAACTTTGATGGCTTGGTTCAGCAATGCAAAGTATTACCAATGAGCCACAAGCTCCTTCTTATTATTAATTAGCAAAACAAATATTTAACTTGTGCTCAGGCAAAATTACCCCTTTCTTTAAATTTTGAAAAAACTTGCACAGAAAGTTGTACAGGAAATTTGGGGTTGTTACAATGAATTTATCAAGTGTGAATTTCGATAATAACAACTCAAAACATTCATTAATGGGTTAATACTTAATCAAGTAACCGATTAATAACCAACTAGGCTAAGGTTAGTTGGTACCAATTTTTTCTATAACGTGAGAGATTACAAGTTTGATTCTTGAAAAGAAAAATAAAGACTATTATAGGATTAAATTGGGAAATTTTCATTTATTGCTTTAAATAGAGATTAGGCTATACTTAGCAAGTGTGCAAAAGTAAAAAAGGAATACTAAAAACAAACAAAGAGAATATATAAAATTTGATTCATTATGTGGGGGCGTGCTTATAAAGCCTCCACTTTTATTATCATCATAGATCAAATCAATGTGTGGATTAGGGCTGTGTACCGGGTCGGTTTGGATCCGTTATCTGTCTAAACCTGTCCACACTTGACGGATACAAAAGCTATTCGAAACCTGTCCACATTTGACGGGTACAAAACCTGAACACCTGCATTAGAATAGGATGGGTTTTTAGACTTATAAACCCCGTCCGAGCCAGAGCCCGTAACCGACCGCAACCCGACCCGTCTACATCCAACCCGAACCCGTCTACTTACTAGAAATATGAGTCATAGAAATATTTATTGCCGTGGAAAGATTAAAAGCCTAGAACTATATAAATTCATATACCCTAATTTTTGTTTGTTATTTTCTTACTTTATTTTATTTTTCCACTGCTTATTAGTTTCTTCAATTCTCTCTTCTGTTTTGTACTGCCATAATAATTCAGATTGCTAATATTTGTTTCATCTTGCAACTTTGAATATTGTATTGTGTTTTTGATGTGTTTAAATTTCTAATTGAGGCTCTATAAAATTTGTTTTTCTTTCGTATTTTATATATAATAAATGATAAGTTTAATATGCGAAACCTACCCCAAACCGTAGTAACCAGCCAGAATTAGGGAAACCCGAATCCGAGCCCGAAATCCACCCGAATCCTGAATCCGTTGGGTGCGGATCCGAGTCCGGGTTTATGTACTTATTATAGCGGGCAGGTTTAAAGTGGATGGAAAACCCGTCTGTTCTAGCGGGTTCGGGTTTCCTTTTAGTCCAAAACCCGTCCAACCTAACCCGTGCACGTCCCAAGTGCACATCGAAGAAATTTTTCTTGTGTAATCTGATGAGTTTCCAAAAGCCGGCATTTTAAAATAAACGGCTATATATTTTCAAAAAAGAAAAATTGCTATATTATTTTTATATCCTCATCGCTTTAACTTACACTTTTAAGCGATTCCTTTTTTATTGAGAAAATCTGCGAAGGGTCATCCGGTGGGGATCTAGCCATGCACACACACACACACGTTAATCGATTAGAATTTGAATCCATTTCAATTGATTTTATAAATGCAGAGGCTCCAAATGTACTTGAGAGATCAATCGGTTAAAAAAAATTGCGCTTTTTAGTAGTTTAAAAATTACATCTAAAGAAATCAAACGTAATATTTTGAAACCAAATTATTTTCGCAAAAACACTTAAAATATAAATTATGAAAATAGAGACACGGGATCGCAAATTGACGAGAAGTGTAATGAGCTGAAAATGGAGATATATCTTTTTCTTTCTTTTGCACTGCCTGCAAGCCCAAAGTTATGCATACAACACAGGCAACACATCCACACACGGACCTAGAATACCCATGAATTTGCTCCGACAATATTAATTTGTGGTGATTAATCCCCAACGAGATCGAACACATGCACTCTCCCTAAAAGGAGAGAGAAGTACCAAGAACTGAGCTATTGCTCGTGAGTGGAAAGGGACATGTTAGTTACTGTTGCAATAATATAATGAAAAAGGACACGACTCGCAGATCACGTGATGACATATAAAATGTTTTTAATTCAAAATTGAGTGCTGCAAAAATCCAAGTATCCGACGGTTCTACCCACCTGTCATGGGTGTGGGTCGGGTCGGATCAATCCGACCCGCTCCGCACATTAATGTGGGATTTATACGTCCCATCTCTCAGAAATCAAAACGGTTGCATGTTGAATTCATCCCATCAATAGGCAATAATCTCAATCAAAACCAGTCCAAATTGATGCATGTATGGTATATAAATCACCAACAAAAATAAAATAATCATGCAACTTGATTTTCAATTAAATGCACATTCAGTCATGCAACCACACAAAATATTGATATGTACGATGCATGATTATGTTTTATCACCAAATATATGCATGCTTGTTGATCACTTAGGACCCGTTTGGTTTCAGGATTATGGAATTTGGATTTCAAAATAGTACGGTTGCAATTTCTGGATTTGGTAATTTGTTGTTTGGTTGGTTTTGGATTCCTAATATTGAATTTGTAGATCCTTGTAATCTTTGTTTGGTTGGTGAGAAAAATGGGATTTGAATTTGAGGATTTTAGAGAGAGATAGAGAGAGAGGATTGTTAAATAAATAAAGTACATGGGCCCATCTAAAAGTACAATGAATAGTGCCAAATCCTTGAAAATTCTTGAAAATTTTTAGAATTCAAGAATCCTTGTTTTGTGGTGGGCCTCCCATAAAAAACAAAGGAATCATAGAAATCCTAATCCTACAACCAAACACAAAATTGTGGAATCCTAGGATTCCACAATCCAAAATCCAAATCCAAACTCATAATCCTGCAACCAAACAAGCCCTTATGCAGCCAAATGCATTGTGGTCAAGAACTTTTGGGATCACGTGATACGGCGTGCAAAATGAATGGCATGATCGATCAATCGTAGACAAAAAATAGAGACCGATAATAGAAAGCTAATACCAAGATACTCTTATTAAGACATGAAACCGGATGAGATTCCAACAAGGTGAGACAGCAACAATCGAGCATTTATCCTAAGAATATGGGATAGGCTACATGAACCAACATGAAAATCAAGCCGGGTCGAGTACATGGATCCTCCACCTCCACTCACTCCTATCGAATAATATCCATTTTGCCTTGTTTCTTCCGTTTTGCATTTTTTTCTTGGCCTAAATCAAGAATATCCATTCGTTGAACTGATACTTCTGTAAGTCAAGCTTGCGTCGCACATAACTAAACCATCTTAAACAGTTTTCGACAGCAACAATCGAGCATTTATCCTAAGAATATGGGATAGGCTACATGAACCAACATGAAAATCACGCCGGGTCGAGTACATGGATCTTCCACCTCCGCTCAATCCTATCGAATAATATCCATTTTGCCTTGTTTCTTCCGTTTTGTATTTTTTCTTGGCCTAAATTAAGAATATCCATTCGTTGAACTGATATTTCTGTAAGTCAAGCTTGCGTCGCACATAACTAAACCATCTTAAACAGTTTTCTTGCATCTTCTACTCTACATATGCTACACCAATCTTTGCATGAATATCCTAATTTCACATCATATCTTTTTTAGTGTTGCCATATATACAATCGAAACATGCACATCTCCAGCAAGGCGAGACAGACGAGCCAATTCCAAACAAGTATTTAGAAAAAATGTTTCCTGGCACAGTTTGAAGAGATGACTTACTTTCAAACCCATAAAAGCTCCAAGATTGTGACAAAGCCCAAAAATATACTTTGAGATTATTTCAAATCCAAAACCTGATTTGTACACGTATTTATATATGCATGGCCTATAATACTCTTTTAATATTTTTAAAATATTAGAACATGAGATTTTTTGGATTTTCCAAAATATCATAACATGCGAATTTTTATCATTATTTATAGTTCTTCGATGCTTCTTTATAATTATCTATTTATCATTACTTATCATGATTTCTTTTCTAAACTTATTTTCTTTGTAAACGCATCTTTTTTATTGTTGCTTGTCCACTTTATCATTACTTGACCTAATTTTCCAACCTTTTTATTATCCCTCTTTATTATTGATTGCCCTATATTCAACTATCATGAGAGCGGAGATGCCGGAAACAGGAGAAGAGATTGACGACTCAGGAATGAAGATGGGGACACATGAGAATTGGATCAGAAATTAGGTATTTGAAAGCTGAGATGCATAAATTAGAAATGGAGATTAGGAAATGAAAATTTTTGATTGAAAATTAGAGATTTGAAAATGGAGGTGTAGATTCGGGAGAGGAGACTGGGAATCAGAAAAATGTGGAATTGGAGTGAAGCACCGATGAAGAATGAGTGAGCCATAGTTGTAGTGAGAGCAAATCTTACGAATAATTATTTTTAGAGAATAATCATATGTGTTTGATTAAAAAGAACGAGGGTAAACCTAGGATTTTTACAAAAATATCCTAAGTATAATGCATATAACCTATTTTGGGCTTGAAACATCCATATATTGTAAGGATCGAGGGTTTTTTTTTATAATTTTGAAAATACGTGGGCTTGAAAATAAGCCACATCTTCAAATCGGGCCCCGAAACAATTTTCCCTTCAAAAAATTATCAGTTGTATCTGTACAGCTCAGTTGGCGATCTGCACAAGCCAACATCCCAGGTCCACTATTCAACTCTACCCACTCGTCAAACACCTATCGGATCCCGGTTAGATTTCGGATCGGGTTTCAGATATTTATCCAGAAAAAAAAAAACCAGCCCAATACCATCTGATTGGTTGCAACGCACACCCTCCATTCTTTAACAACGACTTTTCCTCTGTTTTCATAAACAAACAAAAATGTTGCAGACACTAACAAAAAAAATAAATAACACGCGCATTAATATCTCCAGTGTCCAAAATGTGTGGAGCAGCATAGTTCATCTCTCTATAAATCAATCATTGCAAGAAGGAAATTAAAAAGGGCCGGACTTAAGCTCACTCAAGCTGAGAAAAATGGCAGCCGCAGGGCGAATATTCGAGACCTCGCTGCCTTACTTGGTGATGATTGTGTCCCAATTTTTCCTAGCATTGTTCATCTCCCTCCTTCAGTTCGTCATTACCGAAGGCGCTAACCCTACTATTCTCGTCGTCTATGAGCAAATCATCGCGGCCGTTTTCCTCACTTTGCTCTCTCTCTTCATCGATAGGTGACCTTCGGCACTTGTTTTGCAAGTATATAGATCTCTACTTTTTTTTAAAAAAAACCCAGATCTAACTCGATTTTCCTATCGCGCGCATTTCGGCAGAGGAAAGAGACCTGCGATGTCGTTCAACATTCTGGCATGGGCGTTCTTCATCGGGTTTTTACAGTTGAGCTCGTCTCTCAGTCTCTCTCCTCTCTCTCTCTCTCTCTCTCTCTCTCTCTCTATATATATATATATATATATTCGCATTTTGAATAATTTCTGAATTTTGTTTGTATGCGTTTTTCATTATGGGAAGGATTCCGTTTGGGGAGCTGTTGCTGACGGCGAGCCTCCGTTACATGACGGCGACGTTCCAGACGGTGGCGTTGAACACGATACCGGCGGTAGTGTTCGCGCTGGCGGTGTTCACGGGGCAGGAGACTTTCGGGTTTCGGAGCCTTAACGGGCTGCTGAAGATCTTGGGCATCGTTTCCTCCACTGTCGGAGCTGTTCTGCTGGTTTTGTTTTCGGATTCTGGTAGTTCGGATTCGGATTCGGATTCGGGTCCGATAACTGCACGGTGGTTGGGAATCGTGTTGGTGGGGCTTGCGGTGCTCACAAACGCCGTTTCTTCTCTTTTGGTGGTACGTTGTTTATTATTATTATTATTATTATTATTATTTTACATATTAATCATTGGATTTTATTTAAATATATATAAGGCCATGTATTAATGATACTAAATTATTGATAGTATGGGCACTTGTCACATTTATGTGTATGGGGTCTCTCGATTGATGTCTTGGATCACTTTATAAGGCTGACATTTTAGTGGGACCCACAGTTAATAGTGGCATGCTGAGCTCATGACCTTTGAATATCTTTAGTTTTCATGGGTTCTGTTCAGATAAGCGGTTTAAAACCGTGAGTTTATAATTATGATAGTGAAAGTTTAAAGTTTTGGTGCATTTGTATGGATTCAAATCTCCTCCCCCATTTATACGGTGACAAGGATTTAACATGCTATTTTGGAAAGCACAAAAGCTATGTAGCACACCCAGCTCTTCGTTTGGGTCATGTTGCTTACTGTTTCGGACAGCAAGTGTTGCATGGTAACACTATGCTCTTCTAGAAAAATGGCCACATTTTATCGTTTTAGAGACAAAATCATAAATGTCTGTCCATTTACATATGATGTGTGTTGTATATATAGATTAGTACTCACCTTACACCATCCATAAAAACAAAAGGTGTGCAATAAAATATGTGGGATGCTTCAATGCACATGGTAATCGTGGCTGATAAAATATGTGGGATGCTTCGATGCACATGGTATCGTGGCTGATAAAATATGTGGGATGCTTCATTGCTCATGGTCACACGTGGCTAATAAAATAAAATTTATCTGAAAGGGCCTTTTCCCACTGACCGTTTATGGACCATTTGATATTAGACAAACATGGGTACGCACTGGAAGCATCAATTGATATTTCTTAACGTTTATAATTATTTTAATTGATCCCGTACATTTCTTAAGCCCGGTCCTCATTTGAAAGGACCGGCCTTTTCCAACTGACCATTTACGAGGGAGATGGTCCTAAAAGGCCGATCGTTATTTTTTATTTGAGACCAAGCTTTAAACACACAGCCCACCGTATTTTTTACTGATCCATATCGGCCACTTTGATCTATTTATATTAAACAGGTTATGTATAAAATTTCATTAGATTTGAATACCTCATCAAGTGATCTTGTTTTTCATGCATCGTAAAGCCGTCGATTTTTTAGTCTATTTGAAGGATTAGAGGTCCCCAAATCTAGTAAAATTAGATACATAACCCATCTAACATGTGTAGATCACATGATCATCCATCTAACATGTGTAGATCACGATGATCGGTGCGGATCGGTGAAAAACACGTCGTATACAGAATCTACCTAGGTGAAGTATTTCTTTTTCTATATCTAGAATGAAACAATAATGTACAAAGCAAAAGATATACTTTGTGACTGCATTCAAAACCCACCGTCTTATGACACACGCCTAGCATAAATGCAAACAAAATTATATGAAAGAACAAGGTCTTAAATGTAAATTTTGAGTTAAGCTGAGGAAATTTAAAACTATTTTTCTGCGTTGATTATTGACTTTGTTATAAATAAAATTATATTTTAGGACATAAACGCAATCTTGTTTTTTTCGGGTTAATGCAAATCTGTGTACTTGCAGAAGATAATGTCCATAGGCGTTTGCATTGAACGAAAAGTCAATAACTTAAATAAGATACTAATAAATAATGTCTACAGACCAACAAGGGTAAGGGTAAGGATCCAGTAAAATTTTCATTTGAAGTTTTTAGCTAGAAGTGAAATATCTACCGTCCATAGCATACGAATCACTGAGATTGAAAAAGGAACCAAATCCTATTTTTAAAGTTTTTCTTTCTCTATATCCAAATCTTAGTCATCCGTGTATCACACCATGGACGGACGGTGAATAATGAACTTATGCTTTAAAATGTCAGATGGAGATTCTACAATCCTCACCCTTCAAAATTACAGTAAAGGGGTCCCTACCTGAAAACATGGGATGTCATAAAATTAAGGGATTTTATACTTTTTGCATTTATTCACAAGAAATGCGTGCCTCAGTTGTTGCATAGGAGAGTATTTCTAGTCGGTCAAAATGCTAACCTTCTTTGGCATGCACAAACACACAACATCATGTAATTTTTTCCTTGTACGCGGATTGGAACTTGTATTGGAAGGTCATAAATTTAACAGTTTACCGATAATGGAGACACAACATGAGTTCTGTGTCTTCAAAAATTGTTTGGATAAACAGAACCAAGTAAGAATCTAATAAGAAATTGTGTTTTTTTTTTCTTTTCTAAATGCAGGAAAAGGTGGCATTGAGGTATGGAGCAGACCTCAGTTTATCTGCAACCATGTGTGGGTTTGGGGCCATACAAACAATAGCTATAGCAGCAGCCACAGAGAGAGATCCTTCTTCATGGGAAATTAAACTGACCCATAGCCTACAACCCTACATCATCCTATATGGGGTAAATTTATTTCTACCCACATTTTCTATTTCCTGTATTAAAGTAAGCACAAGGATTCTGAAATTCTTTGGTTGTATGTTATTTACCAGGGACTTGTGACTACTGGGCTAGGCTACTTCTGCCGGAATTGGTGCGTGCGCAAGAAAGGCCCGGTTTTTGCAGCGGCATTCTCACCGTTGCTCATCGTCTTCTCGTTCATCTTACAAACTCTCATCTTTGGGTCTCCTGTACAAATTTGGAGGTTATTTTCTCAACATGAAATTAAAAGCTGATGAAATATTCCATATTTATTCACCTTTGATTGATTTATGAATCTTTTTCTTTTTCGTTCAGCGTTCTTGCGGCTCTACTCATCATCTGCAGTCTGTACATCCTTCTCTGGGCGAAATATCGTGAACACGCAAAACAAATCTCGGAGCCACTGCTGGTCTAGACTTTCAAGTCACAAATCATTAAGCAGAAACTTTATAGCGTTTTTAATTGTATTGAATAAAAGAATTGTCTATGTAGCTACTTGGTGTCAATGAGTACCACCAGAACAAGAATTTTGTGTCGATGCCCCATATAGGACTAATACATTATCAAACTTAAACCGTACGGGATGCTCAAACTCCATCGTCCCCTCTAGCAGCTTAACCACAGTAGACATCGGCGGCCTTTTAGCCTGTTCATCATTCAAACACCAGACCGCGATATTTACCATCTTCAGAATATCTTCTTCATTGCTCTCCCAATCTGCAATTTTCTTATCAACAATCTCCACAATTCTGCCGTCTTTTGCCATTCTCTCCAAAACACTAAGCAAATGCACATCTGAACTATCAAGTGAATAATCTAACACCATTCTCCCACTCACAGTCTCCAATATAACGATCCCGAAGCTGTAGATATCCGCTTTCACTGTAATTTTCGAATGTTGCCATTCTGGCGCTAAATACCCGAAAGTTCCCCTCATGCCCGTAACAACATGGCTATGCTTTCTATCTATAAATCGAGCTAACCCAAAATCGGAGATCTTCGCACTGAAGTTCTCGTCAAGTAAAATGTTGTGTGGCTTTACATCGAGATGAGCAATTCGCTCACTGCGCTCTTCATGGAGATAAGCTACACCTTTTGCTATATCTAACATGATTTTCCTTCTTGTCTCCCAATTAAGAGTTTTATTTCGGTAGAAGATCCATTTGTCCAGAGACCCATTGCTCACGAACTGATACGCTAGAAGCCTGTTTGACTCTTCGGCACAAAATCCAATGAGCTTCAGTAAGTTAATATGGTGGATGTTTCCCATTGTATTCATCTTCTGCTACAAACCCTTTCATGCCTTGCTCGAAGCTATCTAATCTTTTCACTGCAATGATTGTTCCATCTTTTAGTTCTCCTTAGTAAACTGTCCCAAAACCTCCCCCGCCGAGCTTTGTAGCATATTTCCCTGTCGCTGAGCACAGTTCTTTGTATGTGAATCCTGTCGGTGCTCCAAGCAAACAATCTTGACACTTGCTTCCTTTTTTCCTCCAAAAGAGGAACTCCCATATTGATTTGCATACAACAATCAAGACCACAATAATAACCAAAATATTTATCATCATCGGTTATAAAAATCTCGCAGAGTGCTTTTGAGGAGTAACGATATATGGCACCTTGATGAACGAAATTGAATTGTACGCGTCCCCTTCGAGTGGTTGCGCTCTTATAGATAGAATTTCTACCGGAAAATAGCAAAGGCCATCTGAAACATTGTTTCCGTACTTTAAGAAAACAGCTTTACACCTTGAATGATTCACACATCCCTTCTTGCAAGCTTCTAGATCAGTTAAATTAGTAATTGCTGCGGTTGGGTCGAAATAACTGAAATACGAAAGAATCCCGAAATTTACGAGGCTGTGCTTGCAGTTTGTATTTTTGCGCTTTAAGGCATCAACATATCCACATCCTCGCCCTGGTGATTCGTGATGCAAAGGTGTAAAATATCCAGTCCCATCATAAGCAACAGGGCAACTACATTACCCATCTGTGCACAGCCCGTATTTCCCGCACACAAGCGGATTTCGACATAGATCATCTATACCCAATGAATACGGCAAAATTTTCCAGCCATTTTCTGCTTGCCACATGTGTATTCGTACACCGCCATCAGCATTGAGTCTCAATAGTTGGATCGCTGAATAAGAACTAGGAGGTTCGTCTACATGAAATTTTTCTCCCCTTTTCTTATAGAAGTAACCAACACTGGTAGGTGTAAATCGAACATATCTTAGCTTGCTATACGTTCCATACTCTTTTGGGAAACGGGTATATGCCACCGGTTTCTTGTAGTTCACGAATGCAGTTAACGATGAATTCGTTACCGATAAATAAAAGTTACCGGCTCTGGTATTGGATTGTAACATGCTTGAAGTAAGGTTCTGGTTCTTTCGAAGCACTTGCCCCATAACAAGCGTGTCAGTAGGATAATTAAGAGAATACCAAATGACCGTCTTGTTACTATTCAAGAGCACTAAATTTCCATTGCCGTTAAGAGTCATACCTGTTGCTGAGAAGAGAGACAAGTTAGTTGACCAGACTTTGAAACCATCGGAGTCGATTAATAACATGCCTTGATTTGGGTCAAAAAATAGCGTCGCTTTCTCTTTTAACGAGATGGTTGCGATTAGCCATCCAAACCACTTCAGGGGAAATAGAGGTTTGAACCACGCCCCGATCCATTTCTATGAGCATGACCGCGAGAAGACAGGATTGATAGTGGCGGCAGTTTCAGTAGAAACCAAAGGCAAAGGTGTGTAATGGACCATACATTTTTCGGGATGCGCGGGTTGAGAGAATTACACGGGCTAAGTAATCGTAGCTGTAAGTTTGGATAGTTGAGAATTGGCAGTTTGTTTTTGGTGCATTGTGTTCGGAATAAGTTCCTAGTCTTAGATGCGTTCGGCTTCTATTCTATATATATATTGCAGTTCTGCTAAAAATAAAGCATAACATTGAGGCGGAAACTTTGTTTAATACGAGCAAATGATTTGCAATTGTCTATGAGGACATTGAGAACCCAGTCCTAATGCAGGACCAATTAGATGTCAAGGCTACGCTGCAGCATTGCTATTGGCTGTCCAACTGTAAACTATCATATACTGGCAATAATTGAGGGTTAAGCTTAGTGTCTGGCCTTAACAGAACCTATTAATTAAACGCTAATTTAGTTCCCAAACCCATTTTTAAGTGTAGATTGAAACCACTTGCATACAGCTAAGCTGAAAGCATAAACCGTTGTTATTAACTTTATATTATTGTCAACTTAAATACCATTTTACTTGGCAGGAACCTAAATATTCTTACACTTTCTTAAAGTCGTCGGACTCGTCAATAATTCAACTTCCAAACTACAGGGTCGTAGGCAAATTTATATATTGTTTTTCTTGGCAGGAACATAAATAGTCTTAAATTTTCTTTAAAGTCGTCGGACTCATATATAATTCAACTTCCAAAATACAAGGTCAAGTAGACAAATATGGGAAGTTAAGATGATATACATGATAACTTAAAAACATAAGGCTACCTCTGCTTGATTAACCATTATTATATGAGTAATTCATAGCTACATTGCAATTTGCAAGATTTGCATTACATTGCTACTGGCTATATATATTGCCTACGACAATGGATTCCTCAAAAGTCTTTATGGAAAATGGGGAATGTCTTATTATGTGGTTAGGCTAAGCTTATTAGCTAAATATAAGAATTTGGCACAAAGAAGCAGAATGCACTATCAGAAATGTTTAGTCACAATCGGGTAAATCAACATGGTGCCAGTCATATATTAGCACATGTATGGCAATACAACAATTTCATCCCACGTCCTAACCAGAGGGAGAGTTGTTAAGACATAAAACTTTGACAAGGTCATAAATTCAAGGCATACAACCAACATAAAGAGAGAAGAGACTTACCCTCTTTAGGTAAAGATGTAGATGGATCCCGCATGGATTAACCTTACTGCTTATATAATATATTCAGAAGGGAGAAAGAGGGCAGGACATGAATATTGTAACAAAAAGATCACACGTTCAAAAGGCTAAATGCAACCAACATAAGGAAAGAGGAGACTAGCTCTATATATTTGAGGAGAGATAAGTCCAATTTTACAACTCCAAGAAAAATATTATGTGACGTTTTGTAGATTGATAGAAACATCAAGGCAAAAAGGAAAAAGAAAAGAAGGGAAAGAAAAAACATTTAGCATATCAGGTTCGGAACTGGTGCATGTGCAGGGCCCAGTTTTCGGGACAGCATTTTTTATGTCGTTCATCATGTGTCCATTTCTCTTGTAGCTGCTGCACGGGTTTACAGGTTAGTTTGGAAAGAACGAGGCATTACTTTATTAAAAATCTATAATGTTAAGTGATCAAAATGGCCACATTACCATCTTAAATTTCCTTTCATAGGCTATAACTAGAAAGGATAAGCAGCGATGGCCAAGGTCACTCAATTGGAAGTTAGACGGCAGACCACTGGCTTAATGAACAATATGGAAAATTAATGATGCATGTTTGATTGTTGGTAGGTCCTCTTTAATAGCTGGTTAATCGACATAATATTTCCCTAATCACACACTTCACATATCATAATAATCATAGTATTTCTTAGGCTACAAATTGCATTAAATATAATGGAAGCATCTAGTATGAAATTTGAATGTCGTTATAGACTTGCATGTTTGTTGAAGACTGTAATGCCAAGTCAGGGCATGTACTTCATCTGAACTCATCGCTTATTAGTGCAAATTTGTATAAATATTTTCCATGCCTCTGGCTTATAATTATGAATCCATCACCTTTGGAAAATTACTCAATGTGACAAAACTTGACGAAAACCGATCACGTCTGGCACAACTACGTGGCCAAACCTTGCGAATTGGAATGATGAATGATCCAGATTGAAACCAGATTATTATATCTGAATCTGAACCAGCTGAAACTTGACATATGACAAGTTAAGCTGACAATTTAGTGCATAGGATTGAAAAGCGGACTTGGTTTATTGCCTAAGCTGGCCCTCGGACAGATCAAGTTTGTATTAAAGGGAAGGATACAATAAAAGATCACTGTTTGCCACACTTTGTGTGAAAGGAAAAGAGACAATAGAAGTTTTAAAGGTTAATTCTTGAGTAGCCAATTGTACTACTTTTCTTTCTGGGAAAGGATACATTGGGACTCTTTGTTGGTTAGATGGGACAAATATAAACGGCCCATCTTAACTTCAAAAATTAGGAAGTACACGCATAAATCATCATTACTCAAGTCCCTGAACTAGTCAAATGTGAGTTTAGAACAGGATTTGGTCCGGAACCTGAACTTGCTATTGACCTGGCTGCATCATAGAGAGGTGAAGGTTGACATCAGAACCTTTCAGGAGAAAATGAACAAAATAACTATATTGATACTGGAGAAGATATCAGGTCAGGTTACCTAAATATCACAATTCTGACCAAAAAGTATTAGGCAGCTATCATTTTCATTACAAGTCTTTTTGTTGCCCTTTTACTGTTTGCACTTCATTAAACCATAAACAATAGATGATATGAGAGTTTTATAAAGCTCAACACAACCTTGCAACTATTTAATTAAAAATAAAAAAGCGATGCAGCCCAGTAACTTAGTGCTAAGCAAAGTATGAGATACAAAAAGCATCTAACTAAAAATATTTTTATAAGTAATCAAAGATCGTTGACTGTTTAATGTAATTTTGCCAAGATGACTGGACAATAGGTGGTCAGGTTTCAGAGCACGCAAATCCAGACCCAAAAATTGAATTAAATATCCAACCCAAAAATAAAATCCAAATCCCGAAAAATTAGGCAGTTCAAGTATCAGATCAAATCTAGGATTAATGAATCAAGCCTAAATTGGCCCAAGCCAACAAATTAAACATGAGATATGAGAAAATGAAACAAGCGCATTAAAACATCAACCCCTCATTAATATCATCTCTCTCTTTGCAAAAACCAAGATTTCCATTGCTTTAAAAAAGAGGAGTAATCAACCACAAATGGAAATAGCCAAGTATGGGACAAATGAGATCATCAATGGATACCATCAAGCCTTACTTGCTTATGACTTTGAATCAGCTAACCCTTGCTGTCTTTATATCACTAGTATCCACTGTTCTTGATACCACACAAGGGATCAGCTCTACTCTACTCGTCTCGTCCTTTACCAGCACCTCATCTCTGCACTACCAGTCGTTCGTTTCCCTTGCCTTCCACTTCGAACGGTAATGAGCCTAAAGTATCTGCTCTACCCAATATAGATTGGGTCAAGCTCATGTTTGATTTAGGTTGGTTTTAGATCCTAGCTATTTAATGTCGAGATAAGCTTGAAGTTTCACTGACATATGTAGTTGCTCAGTTAACTATGTTAGGGGAAAAGGCCTGAAGCTGTTGACCTTCAATTTTGTTATTAATGGTGTTCTCAAACATTGATAATTATTAACATATGTTTAATTTGATTATAATTTTTATAATGCAGGTGTTTAGCATGATTCCATATTTGATTAGAAAGAAAGATCAAACATATACGTTTAAAAACTAAACAATTCTACATAGTTTGTGAATCCACTTCCACCTGATAAATGTAACTGTAAATCGATTATCTATGAGGCTTTCAACGTCTATTATATTTTCATATCTTATTATTTTCTCTGGTTAATATCTGTATAATTAAATAATTAGATTTACCATATTATCGTATGTCTCATATCTGAATGGATTCAAGATGGATCTACATAAAGTTATGCATACCATCTGCTATAGATCAAGTCCAAATAGGCATGGGTCGGTTCAGTTCTGTTCCAATGGATGACACAAACGGCCTGAATTTTTTAAGGTCAAGCTTTTATTCTATCGCCTAGCCACAAATAGACATTCTGGCTTTCGATTTGGTTTTATAATGATTTTAAGATTGAAATTTAAGTATGATTACTGGAGAGGTGTGGATGGATACACCTTCTTTCTCTTATTTTCATCTATTTTCTCTTTCTTGTTACTCTTTCCTTGCAATGTAATTTCTTCTCGGGTGTTGCAATGTTGTTTGTATGACTGCATTTCTTTTAGTAATATAATATTTTTTGGGACGGGTCAGTTGACCCAGCTTTTATCGTCAAACAAAAATAAATTTAAGCATGATCATTCTCTCATTTGAATATTGGATTAATGTCGACGGTATAAATTCAATAATTATATGTTTCATTACCCTTAACAATGTGATTCTCAAGTTATCAAACTATGTCAAGGGTTCCGGTAGGGCAGTTGTTGATGACTTATAGCCTCAAATACGCCGACTTTTCAAAGTGGAGACATTCCCATGCTTCCAGTGACGGTCTTCATCTTAGCAGTGGCCACTCAAGGAAAACATTTTCAATTTTGCATCACGACCAAGTGAAGCTATGGGGGGTCCGCATGTCTGTTGCAGGAGCTTTTGTGATGCTACTATTGGACCCAGAGCGCCAAGTATTGAACACTCCAGCTACAGGAACTCAGTATGTTGGGTATGTCATGGTTGGAACTGGGGTACTGGGCTTGGCAATTAGCCACTTTTTGATGGTGAGTAATTCACTCGAGTTATCCAAATCGATAGATAGTAATTCACTCGGTATGTTGGGTGCTAAAATAAAAGAATAATAGCTGACGCCTAATGGTAATGGCATGTGCAGATCATGGGACCACTGGCAGGGACGGTAAGGCAATAGATTGTAGCAAAGTGCAAATGTATTTGCAAGAATCCCAATTTCCATATTCATGTGAAGTTTATGTTCATCAATTCCCATATGATTACTTTGGAAATAAACATCTTATCATGAAATACATAACAGTCATAGAACAAATAATAATTACCACTACATGCAACAAAAGGATGGGAGTTATCTACCACTTTCGGATTTTTAAGAGTTAACTGCATGGAACATCCCTGTAGTTTGCCCTGTATAGTAATCAACCCCCCTCAAGTGATTTATAACGTAAGCACAAACACCACTTCTGCTAATTGATCAAAATCCTTTACAACACTCAAATTCAACCCTCAACAACTCAAATTATTGTCTTATTCTACTCCAGATATTTTTTGTGTTGTATAGAGTAGAATTTGAGTGCTTTTTAGAGTTTTGGTTGATGATTAGAGGGGTGTCTGGCGCTAATAAATTACTTGAGGATGTATAAATGCTATACGTGGTAAACTCATAGGTGTTTCATGCAATTAACCCAATTTTAAAAGGCATTTTAACCCGATTTCTTTACATGAAATGTCAATGTGTTGCCTAGGTTCAGCAAAAAGGTTTAGGTGGGTTGAACTATAAAGAACAATAATTTTTCAAATGCAGGAAAAAGTGGCAGCAAGATATCCGGCATATTTTACCTTGGCGGCTATGACAAATGTCTCTGGAACCCTCCAAACTGCAGTTGCAGCAGCCATAACTAAGAGGAGCCCTTCGTCTTGGAGAATAAGGGGGAACCTGCAGCTCTTCACCATCCTCTATGGGGTAAACATAGCTCAGTCAACGCTCTTAATTGATTCCATATATCATATTTTACCCAATTTGTGATTATGCATCAAAAATAAGAAACTTTATGGCTATGAAGTACATTATAACAACCACCATCAGGTGTTATCCCTGATGCCCTCTTTGGGCTTTGGAGTTAAGGATAACCAGAGTTATCCTAAGTGGATGCATAGGTACTGCAAACTAGAGTTTGCTTGACTTTTTAACTCGTCTTTAAAAATAACTCCATTGATCTTAGAATGTGTTGTTTGACTTAAGTAAAGAGCTATATTGACCCTATCTCCTCTCTTTTTTTCGAGTTTGGATAAATGAGGTAAGAGTGGATTTTAGAGGTAAGAGTGGATTTTAGGTAACCCCAAATATCTCAACAATTAGGTTGAGATGATTCAAGTTACCTAAACTCCAAAGTCTAGGCTAAATAAAGCTGGGTTAGGAATTTGGAGTTAACCTACCTAACTCAACTCCAAAATCAAATAAGTTTGTGTGGACCTCGTAGGTTATTTATTCTCAGATCATCATAATAAGTTTATGGCCAATAATGTGAAAACTTTTCCTCTATTAATCTCGTTTGAAAAAGGAAATATCTCACATTGCCAATAAACTTTTCAAGTGAAAGATTATATTCCTAAAAAGAATTACCTCCGCACCAAGGAGTTCTGCAAAATCAATCTGTTGAAAAGAATTTGATTTTCCGCCAACATGACAAAATTACACAAAAGAAGGTCCATTCAACAAGAAGTCAATAATGCTTTCCTATCGATAATCCAAAGAGAAACTTTTCACCTGAGTGAACTAGTTCAAACTACTTCTAGCTTCAAGCCCGAAAACAAAATTGATAATTGCTTCTTGCAGGGAACTATGGCTACAGTGTTGGGATGCTATACCCCGGTTTGGTGCATACACAAGAAAGGCCCTATCTTCACAACCGGGTTTTTCCAGCTGCTCGCCGTCTTCTCATTTCTGATCCAGACTGTCATCTTTGGGAAACTAGTTTCTCTTAAAAAGTATGCCTGATACCTCTAATGTCTTCTCCTTAACGTGAAAAGTATTCATGTGACAGAATCTGTAAATCCTTTTAACTTTCATGATGAATATTATGCAGCATTCTTGGAGCCGTATTCATCATTGGCGGTCTTTATCTCCTTCTATGGGCAAAATCAAAAGACTTCAAGCAAAAGAAGATTGAAAATGGAGAATCTGGCCATTCGGTTGAAGGTTTGAGCTTGGAACCTCTACCATCATGCAAAGCATAGCTCAAACACAAGACCCGACCTGGAGTATTATAATTCACAGCAACTCCATATTTGGAGTCACTTCCGGACAAAAGAAGAGCATTAGTAATCATGGGGTTCACCAAGGGCTTAGTTAGAAAATAACATACAACCATGAATTATATCGACAATAACGATCAAGATTCCTGTAACAATTTTTAATTGAACCCACAGGTTGCAATAATATAAACAACAGTGTAATGAAAGGTACAACATAATCACCTGCAATGATTACGAGGCCGCATCTTCCTTCTGTTCCTAATTCTTCAGTCTACCTAGTTGTAAAGTCCATCAGCCCGAGGGTGAGATGTATCTGCAGCAACAAACAGATAAAAAAATTCCTTTTTTCTTCAATGCTGAGTGTCTAGAAGCGATAAAAAAAAAAGAAAAAGAAAAGTGATGCTATATGGCTTCATTCGTTCCACTTGCATCTGATAGAATAGGTCAAACACTTCGGAATCACAACGAAGCCCATACATAGATCACACATCCGCCAACCATCAGGCTCAAACACTTCGTAGTGCAGATTAATGAAAAATTATTATAAATTCCAAGGCAGCGGGATGAATTGGCCAGATTAAACACAATAATTCGGGACCTTGGTGATATGGGCTACTCTTTTAACAGTGTCCACTTTGTCTATAAAGTTACTACTAATTGAATATCTCTGTCCCTGCTATTGGCACCACTGCATGACCACAGACATAACACGGCTACAACTACAGTGTAGTTGTCAGATGAGAAAAAAAAACGTGATATTATTACATGAGGGTAACAATTCATATTTTATACAGTCTGGACTGCAAAGTCCAAATTCCTGATCCCTAATCATAATTACATTAGAATAATGCAAGATCATAAGTTCCTAACAAAATCTTTCTGATGACTCCATCCTTAAGCAAAGCCAACTCGACAAATAGAAGAGAGCAGTATTTGATTGAAATTCACAAAATATTGGGCCTGGCATCAAGAAGCTTCAGCAAATTCAACAATACTCTGACATTGAAGCCTGTTAACATGCACGATATTGATTAGTTAAGAGACTGAAACATTTTAGCTGAACACGCACGCACGCAAACACGCACGCACACTAATGGTCAACCATAAACTAGATATGCGAGATGATATGATAAGATTGTCGAAGAGTTAAGGACTGTGCTCTTGGTACCTTGAACAAAAATGTTTTTCAATACAACACGAAATAATAGTCCACTCACTGCTTGCACAGCAACTGCAACTTTTTTGTTGCATTGCAAGAAATTAGCTGTAAATCCATTATTTGGTTTGAATCACGTATAGGATTCAGTCACAAATGAATAATTGGAAACTAAAAGTAGTTAATTTGTTGAGTGGCAACTATTTATGTGGTTACTGGTTAGTATTGATTTGGGGACGATTTACTAAAGAGCTCTAAAGTCTAAACTCAAAATTAGTTGTTTCAGGTTGGACAAATAGGCGCATGACAAAAGAGCTTGACATATGGATATAATGAAATGTTGAGGGAACAATCCCTCACAGAATCATTAAATAAAAGCAGTAAAATAGGCAGCAGCGCAATAAGCAAAATGACATGTCACAGAGACTGTGCATGGTAGTTAAATATGACATGCTATTTACCAATTACCAATAATCTTTATTAGGATTACTATAATATTGTTTCTTTGCAAAGAGGCAGAAAAAAACTTAGCTTATTTGCTAAAGAGTTCAATGTCGCTGCCCGAGGGGGGTTCCTAGGGTTTTATATGTGTGGGACCCACCCCCGAGCTGGGTCATGCGAGCAGCCCCCTTTAAAAACCTTTGCTAAATTCATTACAATCTTTCAAGATTATTCTATGGTAGTTGCATGCAAATCGAAACAAGTTTCCTCGGCGACAGCGATGCAAGTAAAAGGATCCAAATTTGCACTAGCAAACCTTAAGCTTTAAAATCTCAAACGACTCCGTGTCGATTTAAAATCCATAATCCAAATCCAAAAACACTAAGTTCATCACTTAATTACACTCCCTAATAAACTCGAACCAAATACATAATCGATCATGATTAATTTCTAATCATCCACCAACTTTTTCCAACTATTCCAAAAAAAAGGATAAGCGACCGAGATCTTACCAAAGGAAAGAGGGCAGAAATCGAAACCCTAATGGGTTTTTCTGCGCGGGGTTGGCTTTTGAGAAGCTAATTTGTACGTCCAATACACCTAAAATATTAAGAAAATGGATCAGATTTAATAAAATTAATTGGGGGGAAAAATAGAAAGATGGGGATTGATAAATACGAGGGCCAAGACGTGAACGGCCATGAGAGCCATCACGATGAGCGGCGCGGACTCCAAAAACCACGCCCCCCTCGCATCCGCCATCACCCAGATCCTGTGATCAAAGTGAAGAATAATTTTCAGATAGATGGCGCTGATTATGCTTTTATTTGGGCCTCAGAGATGGGCTTTGAGCCCAGGTAACGGCTTATAAAACTCCATTTCACATTGAAAACTTTTTTTTTTCTAAGTTGACAAATTCTTTATTATTTGATAATTTAAAATCATATCAATTTTTGAAGTTAAATGCCCACCAAACACTATGGTAAATAGATTAAACAATATATTAAATTGATGTCTCATGTAACTAAAAGACTAAGAATAATATGCGGCAGATGCATTGTTGGTTAGAATAAAAATAATTGTTAAAACATGTCCAGTCTTTTAACAAAAGTTTATTAATTTAAATGAAGAAAAAGGGATTACTCTAATTTGTTTTTAGGAGCAATGTATTTAGTGTCCGTTTTATACTTAAGGGATAGATTTTTCATTAAAATGCATGTTTTGTAGGTATGACGGGCTATGGTTAGGGAGTACAATTTTTATCGGATCAAACCGGCGAGCTTTCATCCTAGATAACAATTTTTATTTCATACCTATGTTATGCATATGATAACCTGATTGAAAATCCAATAAACCTTTTTTATTTTCAAGTGAAAAGAACACTTGTTTACGGCTATTGCCACCATGGTTGCTACTCCAGCTGCCATCGACGTGGTTGCTACAGTCATCTTTTTCGTTGAAACCCATGGGACAAACGCAATACTTGACATCTCTACAAGACAATGCTTGGGGATCGGGGGGAAATGTTGCATTTGTTTCAATGGCCGGATTTTGCGTGAATCGTGGATTTAGGAACTTTCATATTAAAGAATTCATCACTTCAGAAATAGCATCAACATGATTACATGATCACGAATCAAAAAAAAAACAGGAAGAAGAAGCAAGCAATGCATGTTTGCCGCGGCCGCGGCCATTATCATCACCTCAATGGTCGTCATTTACTACAATTGCAACCACCTCGTTCAATGTTAGCAACAAGGAAAATTGCATTTGTCAGAACAGTATGACTATGCAAAAAATATGATCCAACATTAACATTAAATGCTGTAATTTTTAAAACCTTTCCTTATAAATATCATACGGGATTTTATGGTTCGGATGCAAGTCCATCATGTCCAAACCAGTGTACTCTCTCATAATCACGGTCCGAGATCATCATATGTTTTTTTTTTGAGCCTAGCCCAGAACAAAACTCCATGATTTTTTCATGTTATCTATTATCTGATTTTTTTGTGAGTGTGAAAAGAGAAAGCATATGCCTCGTCAGTTAAAAATAGATTGATGTTCACAAATTACAACCGGCATTTTCTCGCCTCCATTATTTCAACACAAGATTGTTTCTTAACTTATCAAGCAGGTTCATATGGGACGGCATATGGGACATGACGAAACAAGTGAGATATATATATATATATATCCTGTATTTGAGAAGTTAAATTTCTAATATGATTTAGATAAAACGGGACATGTAGGAGCTCTGCAATCCCGAAACTGCAACAGCCTCTCACATAATCCAATATACTGGTCGAAAATCAAATGGAATGACTGGGCCTTCTTTTGACTTTAATACTGCAGTCTGTCCTTTTGACTTTAATACCGATGAGGCGCATAAACGAGTATTCCCCAGATCACGACACGTGGCGGATGACGTGTCTACCGTACTATCCACCGAGCTCATAAACCATCTGACCTTTCACCTCGGAGCAATCCTACAGCCGAGCTCCCTTGGCTACCGTGATATCCACCGAGCTGAGCCTCCTCGGTTTCCCTGTTCAACCGAGAGCACGGAGACCAAGCGTCCCCGTAACGACAATGTATATTTCGCCACGACGAGATCTCCGCCGTTCCACGATCCGCATCTTGCGCTAACGTATCTTGCCATTAATGAGTGCATCCCACCATTAATAGGCGTGTCCCGCCATCGGCACGGACATGAAGCGGAGGCGTAACGGGCAGCGAGAATCTCGCGCTAGTCCACCTCATGGACCACTATATAAACCCCCTCCACCAGACGACTCGGGTAAGTCAAATTAATTCCAATACGTCGCTACGCTGCCTTTATTCCCCGGTACTTACTTGATCGTCGGAGGATCCTACGGTAGTTTCCCATCCCGGGACTTTCCTTGCAGGTAGCCCAGTGTCAACAGCATCCAACAACCCATTAAGATCCACACGTCCAATTTTCACTCTCAATCATAACAGTTCAGAACCGCTTGCAGCCAGATCGACGGAGGACAACATCTAAGCGAAATTTCTGCCTCCATCAGTTGGCGCCGTCTGTGGGAAATTTCTTCTCCACCCAAAAAGTTTATCTTCCGCCTCCGACTCAATGACAAGCGACAACCGCGATGATTCCAGCACGAGCCATCCCGTCCTCCAGAGCGGGGGCGGAAACGGTCCTACCCCTCCCTTCTAACGTCATTAACGCCTTATCCGCTCGAATCGGCAGGCTCACGGCGATGGTGGACACACTCGCCCGCATCCAACCGGCCGGCCGTGCCCGCCAGACCGCGGCATCCCCTCCCCAGGGTGACGACGTCCACAGGGAAATAGAAAGACACACTCAGGCTCTTAACCTCACTCGCGCTTGTTCACCGCCGGAAACCGGGAAGACTGGACGTCTTGCCTGAATCTGGGGGCAGATACTAATTGGTGCTATCCGTCCACCTCTCCGAAGATGCCAAGTTGATTTATGGCACCATGTATCGAAGCTTTAAACGGATGCGGCCGATGTAGCAGACTTCGTCAGATTTCCCCTCACTTGAGGGGTTTTTGATTGTGGGGACGCTCTTCCCTGCAGGCGCAAGCCCCTGCAGTTAATTACGCTACCGCGTCGCGGTAACAACTTTCTCCTTCTCCATATGGTCACTTCGTGTCATGAGTATTTGTTTTTTGTTCGGTTGCCCGTGGATTGTATACGGAGACTAAATTATGCTGTCGCCCGTAGGGCGTGGACTAGTCCAAATCCGTATCTTTCTTAGATTTGGGTTTGGGGGGGTTGTGTTTAAGGATACGTTAGCCTTATTTGAGGCTAAGATCAACTTAAACGTTCGTTAAGAACACATTAGTCTAATTTTAGACTAAGATCGACTTAACGGGATCGTTTAGATCTAACAAAAGAGCAATTGGACTCAATCGTTTAGTTTAATGACATTGCGGTCGATAATTAGTTTAAGGACATTGCGGTCCAGGTTAAGGACATCATAGTCCGTGGATTTAAGGATTCCACAGTCCGTTGTTAGTTTTAAGACATCACGGTCGAGGTTAAGGACGTCATAGTCCATAAGTTTAAGGACCCCACAGTCCGATATTAGTTTTAAGACATCATGGTCGAGGTTAAGGACGTCATAGTCCATGAGTTTAAGGACCCCACAGTCCGTAGTAGTGTGTGTGGTTGTCGGGACCCGTCACCTCTCTGACGACGTTGAAGGATTACAACGACAGATATCAGAGGAGTAAAGAGATGTACCCTCGAACCGGGTGTAAATTGATTGGAAGAGCGGTTGGGCTCAGTTCAATTTAAATCGAGGACTTATGGCCAAAATTGGGCTAAGTCCAGTTAAAAATGTTTAACATTTTATTCATGTTCTGCCTATTAGGCTTTTATTTGGGCTCTGCCCTTTTATAATGCATAGCATTGGGCTCTGTAATTAAATGCATAGCATTTGAAATAGTGGTCTGACAGTGCGCCACATGACTTGTCAGGCGCTTTGCGCCAATCAAAGAGCGCAATGCGCTAGCGCATGCGAAAGTGACACGTGTCACGCTCTGCGCTAAGCGCAAGTTTGTTAGCGCAATGCGCTTTCATGAGTGCGCTGCACCAGTGAATGACACGTGGCAAGCTCTGGCGCAGTGCGCCAATCCAAGAGCGCAGAGCGCTATTTTTAGGAGCGCAAAGCGCAAATCATTCTGTGGTTGACACGTGGCACGTTCTGACGCAGTGCGCCAATCCAATAAGCGAAAAGGCGCAATTCAAGAGTGCAAGGTACTGTCCAATAGCGCAGAGCGCATCTTGATCAATTTAAGATCAAAGAACAAGTTTTCTGTTCTCTCAAAAGAGGTTTTACCTCAAGATTCAAGAACCAAAGTTCTTGTTCTCATCAAAAGGCTGTGTCTTTATATAGATCAAAAGATCTTAGAATGAAGTAAATTACTTCTTTTAATCTTTTATAGTTAGATCTTTTTGATCTTTTTCTGTTTTATTGAAGATCTTGATCTTGTTCTTAGATCTTTGATCTTTTTTAGAAGAGGATTCTTCTCTTTTTTTTAATGGGATGATCCCATCTCTGTTCTTCCAAGAATATGATTCTTTACTTTTAAAGATGAAGAAGATAATCTTCTTTCTTCAAAGGCTTGCCTTTCCTTCTCTATGAGTTTTTTCTCAAAGTTTGCAGAGGGTTCTCTCCTTTCTGTATATGTGTGATACTTGGAGTCCAGGGGCCTTTATATAGGGCCAATTGATCTGTTAGGTTAGTTACGGAGATCTTTCTCTGATTGATCTGGGGATATTTCCCCACCGTTGGATCTTTGATCCTAAGGCCTCTGTTTTACAGAAGACAATCTTCTTATTTTAATAGGATTGGAAAGATCTTTCTAGAATTTTAATTCCGATTAATTAATAATTTATTATTTAAATTCCAGTGCTGGCGCACTAGGCGCTAGCGTGCCTGCGTTTGACACGTGGCGCGCAGCGCAGGGCCCAGCGCGCCTGCGTTTGACACGTAGCACGCAGCGCAGAGCGCAAGTGATCCGAAGCGTTGTTTCATTTTAAAATTTGAATTTTTGAAACAGAGTTTTGCTCTGATTGGAGGTGCGCTGCCTTGGACGCAGCGCTCTTGGCGCCGGCGTGTCTGCTTTTGACACGTGGCGCTCAGCGCGCAGCGCAAGAGATCTGAAGCGTTGCTTCAGTTTTTGAATTTTGAAATTCAAACAGAGCTTTGCTCTGATTGGGGGAAACAAATGCCCCCCCATCGTTGCGCTTACGTGGCGCACACGTGAGTGCAGCGGTGGCAACATCTGAGCCATTGGATTGACTCAAAAGTTGAGGAGGCGCTTCAGCGCCTATAAATAGGACCCTTGGTCCTCAGATGATTATCAAGAATTTTATTTTCAGAGCCTTGCTCTCATTTTCAAGAACTTCAAGAGTTAAACTCTAGAAAATTTTAGGTAAAAATTAACTTAAATTAAATTAATTTTAATTAACAGAGCCTTACTCTCATAGATCTTTTGATCTAAAGAAAACCTCTTTGGGGTTTCATAAACAGAGCTTTGCTTTCAAGAATCCATAGATCTAAAGAGATCTTGTTTCAGGGTTTCTTAACCCATGAACAGAGCTTTGCTCATTGACAATGTATAGATCTTTTGATCTTTTGATGAAGAACTCTTAAGAGTTTTTTCATGGATCTTTAAGATCCCAGAACTTTAATTCTTAGAAATTATTTTTTATTAACTTTTGATGGATTTTCCATCATCATTACAGAGCTAGGCTCTTTAAGGAATTTTATTCCCTCGTGACCAGAGTTTGACAAGTGTCACTCTGTTACAGAGCTTTGCTCTGAGAGGGAGATTTTCTCCTTGTCTCGAGGGATTTCTCATTTAATGAGAATATTCTTTGAGGATTTCCTCATTAATTGACAGTCTCATCCAATGATGAGGCTGTCTTATTAATTGATGCATTGTCATCTGGATTTTATAGGTCCCCCTCTCCACTGCATTGCAGTGTGGTACAAATTTTAAAGTACCGAGCGTCGGGATTTTAAAATTAAAGTATAATACTGATAATTGAATTTCACTTTTTCTTGTAGGCAACATGTCTTCTGATCTTTCATTCCCGTTTTTCCGTTTAGAGGGAGGATTCCCTGAGGCACCAGTAGACCGGGAGGTTCTTTCTCTCATTAAGGACTACTACCCGGAGTACAAGAACCTTCACCTGTGGGGTAGGTGGTATAACAAAATTATCAAAAGTCGCCGAAGTTTCTCTTGTGCGACGCCGTCAGAGCCGATCTCATCGATCTCATATGCAGATATACCCCCGGTGAACTATGCCGTGGAGGTCGTAAACTGGAATTCGGAGGATCTTCTTCAACCTTCGATTGCTGCCATACCCATGCAGCTGCCGGCAGCCGTGGATATTTTAGGACGGCGCATATGGCAGGGCGAGTCGCGCCCTTGGGGACAACCCTACAATATCGGATTGACCCCTCGACACTCGGCAGGGTATTTGCAGTAAGCCAGGTATATTTTGTCAGCGAAGAAGACGCACCTGCTGAAGATCGGTCTATACCCCGCAGTTTACGCCTCGCTGTTCGAGTACTCTGCTCCTCCAACATGGTGGATTAAGGCGTTCGTGGAGCAATGGAATATCCTCACCCATACTTTTCTTCTAATGGACAGGGAAGTTTCCATCTCTTTGGAAGAATTTGCTGAAATTTCCGGTCTGCCGGTGAGGGGAGAGCACTATGAGGAGCTGCTTCCTCCTGATGAATATGTCTTTGCCACTAAGCCGTTGGTGATGGACCTAACGCCGGAGAATGCTATTCAGCACCAGTTTCCGAGTCTGGTAAAGGCGCTGAATATGTATGATAGTCTTTACTTGGAATCGGGAGGCCGGGGAGTTAGTTTCGCAGACTTCATTGCCCGCTTTCTTCGACCGGAGATTCTATCGCAACGGGGCAAAAAATTTGCAAAGATTGATGACCCCTTCGGCCTTGGCTTAGATCGTCGACCAGCACTGGAACACGATCAAAAGGGTTTTTACCTCCCCGATGCTGCAATCATCCCCTTATCGGAAATCGCCGCTCCGGGCATCGACGAGGAGACTTTCTTTCTCGGGTTTTTGGGGTTATGGTTGTGCTGGTTCGCGCTCCCCATGCACCCTCGTTACATGAGGCCATTCGTCTTCTACCCAGCACATCGAATGGTGGCTGGCATACAATTGGCCATCAGGATTGCCGGGTTGGCCCATCTGTACCATGGTCTTAGCGTGGCGGCGGACGTAACTGAACTGGGGGTGTAACCTGGCAATTTCCCGATGCATTACTTTACTTCGTGGATGGAAATGTACGTGCTCGGGGTATTTGGTATTCATAAAAGACCCTCGTTTTACGAGAAGTGCAGGCTCCCGAGAGTTATGCGGCTGATCGGCGCTTCTATCGTGAATCCGCCTCCGCGGAAGGCTGGGGGGCTGCTTCTTTGTCCGCGCACGGTCGGAGCGGGTATTTCTCTCACAGACAAGGTCCTGACAATCGGCCCGGAGACCTCCAAGGCGGTGTTGGAGTTGCGCGATAATTTCAAGAACGGGGCCTCCGTATTGAAAGCCCGGGAGATTCTACACCTATACTCCATCCGGCCGGATTTCCTCATGTTCAGGAAGAACGGGGCGGCGCTTTTTATGAGGTACAACCCCCACTATTTCGGCCAGCAACTAAGTTATAACCAGGGGGTCCCACTGGAGGCGTTTTTGGAAGAGCCTGCGGCCACCTGAGAGGGGATACGGAGCGCACTGCATCACTTTATGCGGTTAAACACGGGCTCCCACTTTTTCATTAGTGAGCCGAGTTGCATTCCAAGGGCCCTCAACGTATACGGGGCTTGGTATCAGCACGCGATGGGTGCTGTTATCTGGGAAGAGAAGCGGCTGCTGCTTGATCGCAAGGGTGCGCCCCCCGCCAGCGATCGCAACATCCCCCTAAAGCGAAGGACTCCTGTCCCTCCTTCGCTAAGAGGAGATGCTGGAGTTGAGCCTCCACACGTGCTAAGCCCCCCGCGTGAATTGCCTCGTGATCCTGTGGACGTGCCCTCAGCGCCCCGTGCTCCCGTGGAGACGGTAAACGTGGTTTCGCCCGAATCCGGTATGGGCTCGGACATCGGGACCCGCCATCCCAAGGTGCCCACGAAGCGTAAGCTGATTTTGGGTGCGACCGGGGTTCGCGCGCAGAAGAGTAAGAAGAAGTCGATCCTCTCTGCTGACGTTGTATTTGGCCAGGAACCTCATGCTCCTTATAGCGAGGGCTTGAGTGAGTATGGGACCAATGACGGCCTATTCACGCCGCCAGACGACACTGATCTGGCGGCTGCCATCGCAGCTTCCGAGCGATTGGCAAGGCGCGACGCGTGGTTAGCTAAACTCGCACAATCAGGTAATCACTAGTTGTATTTTTCGTCATTGCATCGTACCTCTATCATTGTTTTTGACTAACGCTTTTTCTTCTTTAACAGGCATTTCTACCGAAGAAGCCATCGCTGCTTCTCTCAAAACTTTCGAGGAGGAGGAACGACTTAGAGCATCCTTAGGCCTTGGTACATTTCGGTTTACTATGTCTCTTCTTCCATTTCTTATGAGTAAGCTGACCCTCTCTTTGTCTTATCGCAGGGACCACAAGACCTACCTCGCAAACCGATGCGGGAATTCTCCCCGGGCCAGCTACCGAAGTCACGGCATCTTCAGGATTGCCGCAAGAGGCCCTGCTTAAAAAGCCGATGATGGAAGCTTTGACGGCTCTGGAGGCAACCCTGAACGCGGACGACGACGCCTTGCTGAAGGAGGCTTCCAAAAGGTCTGTCGCGACGGCCCGAGAGGAAAGGAAATGCCTAAGGCGCACAGCGAGAGAGCGTAGCGCTGCTTTGGCTGCGGGAGCAGGATCAAGCGTCGTTACTCCCGCCGCTACTCCCTCAGAGGAGCTCCCGGTCGCCTTGTCTACTGCTCATAGACGGGCGGCACGTGCAGCTCGGGAAGCCAAGGGTAAATCCACTTCAGGTAATGTGTTTTTGAGGTTTTGTTGTCAAAGTTTTAAAACCGTCGGTTCTTATATATTTTGTCCTGTAGGGCCGAGTCTCACTGAAGGAGTGACGGCGACCGTCGAGCCTGAGGGGACGGTGGAGGAGGTGGTTGCGGAACCCGAGGTGACGGCAGGCGGTGTAACCATAGTTGCCGGGCCCGAGATAGTGGCTGACGAGACAGTCACAACTGCTATGCCCGAGAAGGCTGCCAATGCCGAGCCCGAGGGGGTGGCGGATAAGACGGCTGCTACGGCCGAGCCTGAGGCAGCAGTGGATGAAATGGCTGCTACAGACGAGCCTATGGCGGCGATGGATGAGACGGCTGCGACCGTTGAGCCCGAGGTGGTAGCGGATAAGACGGCTGCCATGGCCGAGCCCGAGGCAGCAGTGGACGAAACGGCTGCGACCACTGAGCCCGAGGTGGCGGCGGATAAAACGGGCATGATCGCTGAGCACGAGATGGTCGCTCTTTCTCAAGAGTCGGGCGCCGCTTACGGTTCCTTGTTGTCTCCCGGCGTCGCGAGCGTGACGACGGCTCCTGTAGAGTCGGGCGATGAGGCAACGGGGGGTGAGACCATCCCAATGGAGGAGGGAGACGCCACCGTTGCATCAAGTGACGCCCTCGTTAGGGCTCCGGCCGGCGACTCTTCAGGTAAATCTTGGGTCACCGCCCTTCTTTCTTTATTTTGCAATCTTTCCTAATAAAGTTTATCTTTCTTCTAATGTAGGTGCGGCTAGTGCTGAAATCGAGCTGCTCGAGACAGCGCCGTCAGTTACCGCCCTGACGGTGACCACCCCTCTTCCTTCTTTCGCACCGTCTCAGATGCTGGAAGATATGGATTTTTGATCCACCGGTCTTATCTCTAGGCTGTATAATTTATGTACTGACGCTGCATTATTGTATCTTTGTAGGAGTCCTTCTCGACCACCTGTACCAGGTGCTGCACACACACTTCTCCTTCTTGTCCGAGACGAGTCCGCCTGCTGGTGTCGGTGAGTGTTTTCTTTAAACGACGTCCTCTTCTTTAACGGGCAGTCGCATTATTGCTAACTCTTCTTTATATTGCGTGTAGCCTTACGAATCGAAGGAGGGGACGAGGTTGTCGTTGCGCCACCAGCACTCCCAGCTCTGCCCCCTGCTGTAGCCTGTATAGTAGACTCTACTTTTCCTTGTTTTCTTTATTTCTTGACCCGACCTATGATTATGATCTATTTTGCAGCAATCACATCAACTCCAACCCCGTTCGAGTCTCATATTATAATGCCGGCCGGGCCCTTTTTAAGGCGTCCATCATCCAAAGGTGCTGCGACCAGCCTACGCATGCTAGGCGAATATATCGAGGAGTTCGACGCAGAGGCTCCCATGTCTACCACGGATTTTGCCGTAGAGATTAACCCTATGCTAGCGACGCTCATGAACTTTCACGGTGAGGGTGTCGTTAAGTTTTGGGTTAATCGCTGCCGGGAGGTCGAGGCTTGTTTGCATGAGCTTGAGCTTAAGCGTCCGGCACCTGAGATTCTGGTCACGAGCACTCAACGGGCGGCATGGATCGAGCAGAGCGCTTCTTACTTCCGCTATCTCGAACAAAAAGTGGCTTTAAAGCGAAGAGAATGCAAAGAAACTTCAAGAGAGTCTGCTCGACTGCGTGCTGAGGTTGATGCGAATGCTGCTCAGGTGAAGGTTATCTTCAAGGGCCTTCTGCAATGTATCTCTGATGGGCTAACGTTGAAGCAGAAGCTCGATGTCGTTGAGCGTGATGCACAAGACCGTGAAGCAGCTCAGCGAGCAGTCGAGGAACAACTCTCATCTTACTTGCAGCAGCGAGCCCAGGTCAAAGCAGAGTTGGCCGCGGCAGCCGATCAGGAAGAGGGGCTGAGGGAAGTGCGCGAGCGGCTGGTCGGACTACTGAAAGCGCTTTCCTCTCAATAAAAATTTTGTACCATTTGTAATTTTGAATAAATGTATTTGTTCTTTCATTCTTTAATACGATGTATTGTACTCAATCGAATTCATGAATAAAAGATACACGTTCTTCATAATGTCTTGTATCATTTCTCTACTTTCTTCTTTCTTGCTGTGTTGTTTGCCATGCGATTTTAGCAAGTGTGATATGTAGATAGTATATAACTATCAATCTTATGCTTTTTGTAGAGTGGCGATGGCTTAGAAAACAGGGTTAAGGTCTGTCGTCTAAAACTTTTCAACTTTATGAGCCGTGAGGGTCTCATAAAGTATTTTCTCCTACGGGTCGAGAGGATCCCGTAGGTGCGTTTTCTCCTTAGGAATCGTGAGGATTCCTAAGCGTGTTTTCTCTTGAGAGTCGTAAGGATCTCACAAGAGAATTTACTCCCTTACGAGTCGTGAGGACCCGAAAGTGATGGGTGAAGATGCCCTTATCCGCATTTCACGGAGTCAGGGGTTGCTCTGGATGCTTCCCATAAGTTTATTACTGTGTTCTGCGAGGACCAGGCTCCGCTCTGGACGTTTTCCAGGATACCGTAGTTTAAAGACATCGCGGTCGAGGTTAAGGACATCATAGTCCGTGGATTTAAGGACTTCACAATCCGTTGTTAGTTTTAAGACATCACGGTCGAGGTTAAGGACATCATAGTCCATGAGTTTAAGGACCTCACAGTCCAATGTTACTTTTAAGACATCACGATCGAGGTTAAGGACATCATAGTCCGTGAGTTTAAGGACCTCACAGTCCAACGTTAGTTTTAATACATCACGGTCGAGGTTAAGGACATCATAGTCCGTGGATTTAAAGACTCCATAATCCAATGTTAGTTTTAAGACATCACGGTCGAGGTTAAGGACATCATAGTCCGTGGATTTAAGGACTCCACAGTCCAATGTTGGTTTTAAGACATTATGGTCGAGGTTAAGGACATCATAGTCCATGGGTTTAAGGACCCCACAGTCCGTGAAATGTGTGGTTATTGGGACCCGTCACCTCTTTGAAGACGTTGAGGAATTACAACGACAAATATCAAAGGAGTGAAGAGATGTTCCCTTGAACCAAGGTAAAATCAGTTTAAAATCATTTTGGTTGATTGTTAGTTTTAAGACATCACGGTCGAGGTTAAGGACATCATAGTCCGTGGATTTAAGGACCCCACAATTCGTTGTTTGCTCTGGATGCTTCCCATGGGTTCACTGCCGTGTTTGGCGAGGACCAGGCTCCGCTCTGGACGTTTTCCATGGGGTCAGAAGTGATGTTATCCGTGTTCCACGTAATCAGGAAATTGCACTAGATGCTTCCTACGGGTTCACTGCCGTGTTCGGCGAGGACTAGGCTCCATTCTGGATGCTTCACACGGGTTCACTGCCGTGCTTTGCGAGGACCAGGATCTGCTCTGGACGTTTTCCACGGGGTCAGAAGTGACGTTATCCATGTTCCACATAACCAGGAATTTTGCTCTAGATGCTTCCCATGGGTTCACTTCCGTGTTCGGCGAGGACTAGGCTCCGCTCTGGATGCTTCACACGGGTTCACTGCCGTGCTCTGCGAGGACCAGGATCCGCTCTTGACGTTTTCCATGGGGTCAGAAGTGACGTTATCCGTGTTCCACGTAACCAGGAATTTTGCTCTAGATGCTTCCCACGGGTTCACTGCCGTGTTCGGCGAGGAATAGGCTTCGCTCTGGATGCTTCACACGGGTTCACTGCCATGCTCTGCGAGGACCAGGATCCGCTCTGGACGTTTTCCACGAGGTTAGAAGTGACGTTATCCGTGTTCCACGTAACCAGGAATTTGCACTAGATGCTTCCCACGGGTTCACTGCCGTGTTCGGCGAGGACTAGGCTCTGCTCTGGATGCTTCACACGGGTTCACTGCCGTGCTCTGCGAGGACCAGGATCCACTCTGGACGTTTTCCACGGGGTTAGAAGTGACGTTATCCGTGTTCCACGTAACCAGGAATTTTGCTCTAGATGCTTCCCACGGGTTCACTGCCGTGTTCGGCGAGGACTAGGCTCCGCTCTGGATGCTTCACACGGGTTCACTGCCGTGCTTTGCGAGGACCAGGATTCGCTCTGGACGTTTTCCACGGGGTCAGAAGTGACGTTATCCGTGTTCCACGTAACCAGGAATTTTGCTCTAAATGCTTCCCATGGGTTCACTGCCGTGTTCGGCGAGGACTAGGCTCCGCTCTGGATGCTTCACACGGGTTCACTGCCGTGCTCTGCGAGGACCAGGATCCGCTCTGGATGTTTTCCACGGGATCAGAAGTAACGTTATCCGTGTTCCACGTAACCAGGAATTTTTCTCCAGATGCTTCCCACGGGTTCACTGCCGTGTTCGGCGAGGACTAAGCTCCGCTCTGGATGCTTCACACGGGTTCACTGCCATGCTCTGCGAGGACCAGGATCCGCTCTGAACGTTTTCCACGGGGTCAAAAGTGACGTTATCCATGTTCCACGTAACCAGGAATTTTGCTCCAGATGCTTCCCACGGGTTCACTGCCGTGTTTGGCGAGGACTAGGCTCCGCTCTGGATGTTTCACACGAGTTCACTGTTGTGCTCTGCGAGGACCAGGATCCGCTCTGGACGTTTTCCATGGGGTCAGAAGTGACGTTATCCGTGTTCCATGTAACCAGGAATTTTGCTCTAGATGCTTCCCACGGGTTCACTGCCGTGTTCGGTGAGAACTAGGCTCCGCTCTGGATGCTTCACATGGGTTCACTGCCGTGCTCTGCGAGGACCAGGATCCGCTCTGGACGTTTTCCACGGGGTCAGAAGTGACGTTATCCGTGTTCCACGTGACCAGGAATTTTGCTGACTATGTCCGTATTTCATGAAGTTGGGATTTGACTTTCGGTCATCTGTATACCGTTGAGTCATGGAACTGGGAGTTGCCGCTGTTCTGCTTTGTTTGATGTTGTGTCTGCTGGGACAAATGTTGAGATGATTTCCAGGCTATCTGTGACTCATCGAAATTTGGCTTCTTCTTCTGATGAAACCTGGGAGAGGAGGAGTGCGATTCCTTTTTTGTTTGCGTCCCTGAATTGTATACAGGGATTGATGTAATATCACCTGTAGGGCGGAAATTTCATTTTATATTTTTATTTTATTTCTTTCCGCGATGCTCTATCATTTCAGCTTTTATATCGCGAAGGTCGCGATTGCCCAATCATTTCGGCTATTTTTCGCGGTGCCCAATCATTTCGGCTATTTATTTTATTTTTACTCGCTACTTTTTATTGCGAGTTGTCTAATCATTTCGGCTATTTTGCATGCATACATTTTTACTTGCTGATTTTGTCGCAAGTTGCCCCATCATTTCGGCTATTTCGTATGTATGCGTGGCTTGCTAGCTTTTTACTGCAAGCTTGAGATTAGACACCGATTTCGGCATCAGCACCGCTACAGCTGGAATATTGCCATGAGCGAATCATCATTTGCCTCTGTTGATATCGAACAAAGGTGGCTTAGCGAATAGGGTTAGGAGCCTGTCGACTAAGGCTTTTGAGTTCATGAGCCGTAAGGGTCTCATAAAGGTATTTCTCCCTACAAGTCGTGAGGATCTCGTAGGTGTGTTTTCTCCTTAGGAATCATGAGGATTCCTAAGTGTATGGCTCCTTGTAAGTCGTAAGGATCTTACAAGAGAGTTTTCTCCTTATAAGTCGAGAGGACTCACAAGGGTTGTTCATCGTACGAACATATCCTTAGTCACGGATAGGACTTGGTTAGGGAAATGTTTATTTGCGCCCGTGGATTGTATACAAGGGTCAGTATTGAGCCGCTTGTAGGGCAGTATCAGAGGTTGTGGGGGTTGCTTAAGAACAGGTTCAGGTCTCTATAACTTAAGACTTTCAAATCTTATGAGCCGTGAGGGTCCCATAAGAGAGTTCTCCTTATGAATCGTGAGGATCTCGCAAGTGTAATTTCTCCTTAGGAATCGTGAGGATTCCTAAGTGTATTGCTCCCTTATGAGTCGTAAGGATCTCACGCAGGTGGTTTCTCCTCACAAGGTCGAGAGGACCCTGTAAATGTCTTTTAACAATGCTGCGCCCTTTCGGGTTTTCACAAACACTCGCCGGTAGCCCTGTTGTTTTTACTCACGGAGCCCTTTCGGGTTTTCATCCGTGCCCATTTTGCTTATGGACAAACCGTTTTCTCTCTCTCTCTCTCTCTTTTTTTTACTTTTATATTTTTTTTATATAACGAGGTTGCGCCCTTTCGGGTTTTCACAAACACTCGCCGGTAGCTCTGCTGTTTTTACTCACGGAGCCCTTTCGGGTTTTCATCCGTGCCCATTTTGCTTATGGACATACCGTTTTTATTTTAATTTTTTATTTCATTTATATATTATTTTTTTTATATATCAGCTTCGGGATGCTGCGATCCGCCGTAGCTTCCTGATATCTCGGTCAACAGCTAGTTTTAGGACATAGTGGTTCGTCATTAGTTTAAGGACGTTTCGGTCCGCTGTTAGTTTAAGGACGTTTCGGTCCGTTGTTAGTTTAGGGACGTTTCGGTCCGTTGCTAGTTTAAGGACGTTTCGGTCCGTTAACCAGCTACTACTTATAGAGTTTTGGGCTTAGGAAGATAGCGAGCGGACATAGTCGTCGTCATCTATCATTGACCTAGGCCGTAACTCGTTAGGCGTAGTATTTCTTCAGAAAGCGGCCGCTTATCGGTCTGAAAGG
Source organism: Agapanthus africanus (assembly GCA_030015575.1). Lineage (NCBI taxonomy): Eukaryota > Viridiplantae > Streptophyta > Magnoliopsida > Asparagales > Amaryllidaceae > Agapanthus > Agapanthus africanus. The sequence goes on from JASDDO010000006.1 coordinate 372,862,872, forward strand.
TCTTTCGCCATGCATGTCTATGAGTAGATAAGCTCCACCCTGGTAGACCTTGTCTATGATGTATGGGCCTTCATAGTTCGGCTCGAATTTTCCTCGCTTGGCGCGATTGGGGATCATAGGTATTTTGACCACTAGCACGAGTTCGTCTTGGCGGAATGTCCTCGGCCTAGTCAATCTTTCGTAAGAGCGCGTCATCTTTGCTTTATAAGCCTCCAGATTTTGTTGCGCCATGAGCCGGGTTTCATCAAGGGCATCGAGTTCCTCAAACCGAAGGTGAGCATTCTCTTTGTCCGTTAGCTCGTAATGAACTGCCACTCATAGAGAGGGTAACTCTATCTCGCGGGGGAGTACCGCTTCTGTACCGAATACCAACGCGTATGGCGTTGTGTTCGTGGCCGTCTTGAACGTAGTTCGATACGCCCAGAGAGCTTCTTGTAGTCTCTCATGCCAGTCCTTCTTATTTCGGGACACCGTCTTCTTCACGATCTTTGTTAGGGTCTTGTTACAAGCTTCAGCTAGACCGTTGGCTCGGGGATTATAAACTGAAGAGTATCTCCAATCTATATTGTGCTGTTGTGCGAAGCGGCTAATCTTATGGCTTCTGTAGGCTGGCTCGTTATCGGAGATGATCCGTCTCGGTGTTCTAAACCGATAAATGACGTGCATCTTGAAGAAATGGAGAATATTCTCCGTCTTCACTTCCTTCAGCGGTACTGCTTCTGCCCATTTGGAGAAGTAGTCAGTCGTTGCCAAAATGAATCGATGTCTCCTGGACGATGCTGGTTCGATGGGGCCGATTATGTCAGTTCCCCACATTTCAAACGGCCAGCTAGCCACTGTTGGGTGTAGTGGATTTGGATGCTGATGGATAAAGTCTCCATGGATCGGGCATGAGTGGCATTGCTTCGCATACTCGAGGCAGTCCTGGATCATCGTGGGCCAATAATAGCCCATCCGTTTAATCTTCAACTTCATCTTAGGGCCAGCTTGGTGAGAACCGCAGAGCCCATCGTGAACTTCCTGAACGACTCTCTTTGCCTCTTCAGGTCCCAGGCATCTCAACCACAGAGAATCAAACGACCTCTTGTACAGAGTATCATTGACGAAGGCGAAAGATAGGGCTCGCTTCATGAGCTGATGTCTTGAGGACGCATCTTCAGGCGTTCGACGGGATTTGAAGTAGTCTATAAAGACTTCTCTCCAATCCTCAGCCTTTTCCTGGTCCTTTATTTGCATAGCTATTTTCTCAGTCGCTCCTTTTTCTTCGGACGACTCTGGAGATATTTCCGCCGGCGCAAGAACCCGACGGCTTTGCACCACGATTCTGACGTTATCGAGATTCTCATCAGCTAGTTCTTTAGCGAGTTTGGCTAACGCGTCCGCCTTGCTATTTTCTGCACGCGGTATGCTTTCCATCATGTAGGAGGGAATTTGAGTTAGCAGTTACTGTACTCTCTCGCCATACTTCACCAGCTCTGGCTTGCACGTCTGGTAGTCGTCGTTTACTTGACTAACGACCAGTTGGGAGTCTTCGTATATGAGGAGGTTTTTAATTCCCATGTCGATGGCGATCTCGAGGCCTGCTATCAAAACTTCATACTCGGTTTCATTGTTTGTCCTCGGCTCTGTTAAGGAGAAAGCAAAGCGCATTATCCCTCCTTGTGGAGTTACGAAGATGAGGCCTACCCCTGATTTGATTATGGGGATGCTTTGTTTGCGCTTCTTCATGGAATATTCTCCATCAAAATAAAGTTCCTATCGGGTATCACTCCCGTTAATCGTGTCAAACGCATGCTCGTCTGGCAGTTCGCAATTCAGAGGAGAATCGGCAGGTATCGGATGCTCAGCGAGGAAGTCGGCGATGGCCTGGCCTTTCACTGCCTTAAGAGGCTGATAAGTTATCGAGAACTCCATCAAGAGCAAGGCCCATTTAGCGAGTTGCCCCGTCAATATGGCCTTTGACATCAAGTATTTGAGAGGATCCACCTTCGATATGAGACGGACTTCGTGTGCCAACACATAGTGCCTGAGCTTTGTTATCGCGAAGATCAATGCTAGGCAGTGTTTTTCGATAGAAGAATAATTGCTTTCTGTCCCCAATAAAACTCGACTCAAATAGTAGAGGGCTCTCTCCTTTCCTTGGTCGTTCTCTTGTGCCCATAATGTGCCTAAGGAACCTTCAAGGGCGGTTGTATACAGAATGAGGGGTTTTCCCCTAATCGGAGCAGCCAGCACTGGCGGGTTCTGCAGGTATTGCTTGATTTCGTCCAGTGCATTTTGGCATTTGCGATCCCAGACGAAAGGGGTTCCCTTCTTCATCAGGTGACTGTAAGGACGACACTTGCCGGAGAGATTGGCTATAAATCGCCGGATATACGCGAGCTTCCCTTGGAGAGACCGCAGTTGCTTGAGAGTCCTTGGCGGAGGCATTTCCATAATCGCCTTGATTTTTGACGGATCTATCTCGATGCCTCGGTGTCTGACGACGAATCCCAGGAATTTGCCCGAGGAAACTCCGAACGCGCATTTGAGAGGGTTCATCTTCAAGTTGTATTGCCGAAGGCGTTGAAATACGATCTTCAGATGCTCGAGATGTTCCTCGTATGATTTGCTTTTAACAACGAGATCGTCGATATAGCATTCGACGATTTCATGTATGAGGTCATCGAAGATCTTCATCTTGGCCCTCTGATAGGTGGCACCGGCGTTCTTTAGATCGAAGGGCATCACCTTGTAGCAGAATATACCCAAAGGGGTCCGGAAAACGGTATGCTTCTGGTCTACGGGATGCATCTTTATCTGATTATATCCTGATGAGCCGTCCATGAAGGAGAAAATCTCGTGAGTGGACGTGTTATCTATCATCATCTCAGTGATCGGTACTGGAAAATCGTTTTTCGGGCAGGCTTTATTGAGATCCCGAAAGTCTACGCAGATGCGCACCGTCCCATTCTTCTTCATTACTGGGACGATGTTAGTGATCCAATCAGGGTACTGAACCTCTTGGATGAAGCCAGAGTCGATCAGCTTCTTGACCTCGGCGTTGATGCTCATCTCAAGCTCGAGCCGCATTCTTCTCGGTGCTTGTTTGATTGGCTTGACATACGGGGATATTGCCAATTTGTGGACCACAATCTCTGGATCTAATCCTGGCATTTCGGAATAATTCCATGCGAAGCAATCTCTATGCTGCATAAGCACGTCTTTTAGCGTAGCCACCCTCTCTTCAGACAATAGCTCACTGACGAATGTCGGCCGCGGGTTACTCGTCGTCCCCAAATCAATTTTCTTGAGGTGATCTGCAGTAGTGTGTATTCCATCTTCCAGCCCTTTCGGCGCCAGTGGAAATTCTGAAATCACCTCGTCATCATTGTTTTCGAAGCACCAGGGGAGGTCATCCCTATCCTCAGGTTATTCTTTTGATAGTGTTATCATATGACAAGTACGAGCTCGCTTCTAAGACTGATGTGGATCTGGGTCTACCCTCGTGGATTTGGGTTCATGCTTCTGCGGCGGAGTTATCCTCCAACTGTCGGATAGAGCGAACTTACCGAGCTGATATTGGTTTTCGACCCAATTCTTAAAGGTGAAGCAGTTTTCGAGAGGATGTCCTATCGCTCGGTGATAAGAGCAATAGTCTGGGTGAGAGATCTCGTTGGCTTGCTCGGGGTACTTGGACTCCGGAAGTGTAATCATCTGATGTTTTATAGCGAGGTCAAGTATTTTCTTTGTCTTGTCTTGAGGAAAAGAGTATGCTCGACTCATCTTCTTTATAAGGGACATATCCTGACCGCTCGATTCCCGCTCGCGTGACTTCTTGGTCCCGCTTTGTCATTGCTGGATGCCTTTTCCGTTTTTTGACTTATTTCTGCCTCTGCGTCGGGCCTTTTTTACAACAGGTTGGCAGGGAGGGGCATTTTCATTTTCCGCAGCCTGTTGAAGAAGGCGCTGAGTCCTGGCTTTCTTGTAGATGGCCATTTCGCGATTATGGTCGTCTCGAACTTTTTGACCAGCTTTCTTTATAAGCTTGTCCATTTGTTCTTCGAACGACAGACTGAGTATTTTTATGTCGGGGACCTTTTCTGGTTCAGGATTAGCACTCTCCCATTGAGCATCTCCTTCTTCATCAAAGTCATGTATGATATAGCAGTCGCGGAGTAGCTCCCGTTTCTTGGACCGAACATATCCAAGCCCGATTGCTTCCATTCTCCCGTTGGGCAACTTGCGCTGAGTTCCGGGAACGTTCCAGACCCTGTCATAGAATTTAGCTTTTCGAGCGGTCTGTTTGAAGGGTATTGATTTATCTCAAAAATATCTATTACCGCAATCAAGAACGGCGTCGCTTTGCAGCTAGCCAGTGAGTGCGGGTCGGTCCACAGGGATGTGAATTTTCTAATCGCTCAAACGAGTTAATTCCGATGGGTGTTCGGATTGATTATTAAATCTAAAAACTGAATCTATCTATACTAAGATTATCTAGATCTAAATCTTGCTAGGGTTAGGTTTAGGAATGGTTTGGAAATGTAAATAAATCTCAACGCTTTCTATATCCAATTTAGGATCTAAGAGGAGTTATGGTAATTATTAACAAAAGGGATTAGAATCATCGGGAAGATGTTTTCTTCCTTTAATTTCTTGTCCTTCTTTTATCAATCCTTACCCTAACCTCCATGGAAAACCATCACAACCGGGCCTTTATACTACGGTATCACCGCTACCTCGATGGATAGGGTGCCGTAGGGAGCGGTATGTGCATGTATGCATGGAGTCCTATTAAAATATATATCGGGCAAGAAAGGGATGAGAGATCTCATCTCTCAAAAGTCTTCCCCAAAGATAACCCTAACAAGCGAGAAGACTACTCGCTCATTAGGGAATTTAAAAACATTTATCTAGGGCAGAGAATGAAAAATTACCTAGGGCAAGAATTAAAATTACCTACTTACTTTACAGATGGCTCTGTCCAAACATAAACACAGGGTTGTCGGATCTGAATAAATGATATGAAAAGAGGCATCGATGCTCTCTAAAAGAATTCTAAATTTTATTCATAGAAAGAGGCATAGGGAGGCATAGCCTTTACAATGATTTAGAGTTCCTATTTATAGAGGATAGGAAACCCTAGGTTACAATTGATTCGCACGTCTACATTTACCAAAATATCCTTAGGAAGACCTAGTCAAAGTAGACTCTAAGCTTTGGTAAAATTTTATGTCTCTGTCTCTTTAAAAGGAAGTATTGGGCCTTGAAATTTCCTTTGTTGGCTCTTCTGTCTTTGGGCTTCCTTATTATTTGGTTCTTTTATTAAAATAGCTTCTATGTTTCTTCCAGATCTCCAGTGAATAATTGCGGTGGACTTTTAACCGTTCGCTTTGTAATCTTGGACCTTGCATTGCCTTGTACTTTGTGAATTTTATCTTTGATGTAGGCTTGATCAAGAGTCTTCTGTTTGTTTGTCAAAGTCCACTTTTGCATCATCTTTTCATCGTTTTCACTGTTTTCTGTCCAAGAACCTGTAACCTGTAATATGTAGCAGACATGCGTCAAAATCACCTGTTTATTTATAAAACGAATAAGAATGGGGAATATAATAATACAATATTATGGTGTGAACAAATACCCCCAAACTTATCTTTTGCTCGTCCTCGAGCAAACTTATTTTTTATTCTCTACAAAAACCTAACCGCATTTTCGCAGGGAAACGCGATTGCACTGAGCTCATGCAACAAGCCGTTAAACCTCTAGGTGTCCCTAGTAGGAGTGTTGTCTCCTGAGGGTTTTTAGCGGATACTACCCACAAAATCCTATCAATTTGGCTTTTCGACTTTAATTCTCCAATTAGGTTTTCTAACAAGGAATTCTATTATCGTCGACTCGTAAATTATCCACCCATATTCTTCACACTTCCTCATCATTTAACTTAAGATTATATATGTTCTATAGACTTACTTAGCTTTCGGCATCTCTTAAGTTTTCCTTCTAAGGTTCCATTTCCGCTTAGGAATTTTTATCAACTCTACTAAAGATACAAGTTCTATTCTTCATTCCTCTCTCTCATCTAAATCCCAATCACATACCCCTGCGTGTGTGTATAAATCACCCCTACACTTGGAAATTCAAATCAAGCAATCATACTCTTGTCCGTTGTCCAAAATACTTATTAATTGGTGAATTTTTAAATGAATTTTGCTTACACATCCTTCATGCGACCGTTAATACTTCTTGAGGTACCAACAACCGATTACAAGATATGTTTGCACTTTAAAGCGTAATTCCTAGTCTTGCAACACCCAAGGCTTTTAGCAGTGACTCCCAAACCAGTTGGTCTAAGGCACTAGGTGATGAAGCACCCTCGCTAAATATTTTTCTATTTTTACAGCCTTAACTAATCACAAAAACCAGTGTTCATTTTTTTTTCTTTATTCACTCTTTTTTTTCTTTTATTTTCTTCGTACTAAGGACTTTAGACAAGAGAATTTCAAGGTCTCTTCTACCATTCCAAGTTTCAAGGTGCGTGATTGTGCAAATTGTAGGGTATACATTTTCAGAATCTAGACTTAAGCTAGGAATTATTTTTCAAACTCATACTCTAATAAAAATATCAATACTTTTCCTTTGTTTTAACTTAGCCTAAGAAGTGAACTCAAAATTTGCCTATTTCTAAATAAACTACAAAGATATACACTTTCTACCGTTAAACTCTAAAGAAGGTTATTTTTAGGGTTTTTAATTTACTAAGTCTAAGATCTAGTCGTTCCTAGCCAGTTAACCTATTTGTCAAACTCAAATCAAATATGGCCAAAATTGAATACATTAATTTTTATGATTTTTGAAAATTTTCAATTTTTATGGGTTTTAAAATAAGTATGCAAATCCAAAAATATACACATGAATGCGAAGGAAGAAAACGTACCGAGCATACCCCCAAACTTAAACTTGACAGTGCTGTCATGCCACACCAAGAGGGTCAAAATGTCGGCACTCCCATGTTTATTTATAAAAAAAAAAATTGAATTTTTTATTGTTTTGAATTTTTTTTATAGAAAAAGAAAACAAAATATATATATACATATATACAACAAGGTCCTCCCCAAACTAAACAAGGCCTTACATAAGCCAAAGGTTAGCACCAACCATTCAAAAATCTCATCGTGGTAATGGTAGAGTTGGTGAAAGAATGGAGTGGAAATAAGAGAAATGAGAAACACACGAGACCACATGGGAAGAATAGTGGAATATGGTCTCGGTGGAGGAGAAGAATGATGGAGAAGAGAAAGAAGTGGAGTACGATCTTGAGGGTGTAAATCAAGTGAATAAATCAGCACAATTTATGATGACCGATGTGTTAAAAGCGATTGTGCTAACCTATCAACCCGTCGTGAAATGGGGTCAAATCCCTCAAGATTCGCAAGAACGCATGGGTACGTCGAACTTGGTATAGGAGATGAAAGCATAACGGTCACTTGCACGGTCGGAACGATAGGAAGGACGAAAGGGAGTGAATTAGGGATAGTCTCATTCTCACCGTAGTAAACTGTCTCGAACTGGAAAGATTCCAACAATGGTTTGAATTGACTGTAAGCAACCGAGTCTGATGGTTCAACTAACTCTTCTGAAAATTCAAAGGACTCAAACTCGGGCGGTGAGACTTCAACATCGTCCGAAAAAGTGAAACACTCGTAAGTGTTATCGGCTGTGAGAATTGTGTCAGATTCAAAGGAAAAGTTTTCAAGCTCACAGTCGTCAAGCGTGGTCTGAACGATGAAAAGGAGGAAGGGTGATATAACAGTTAAAGGTTCAGGAGGATGAATTGGAAGATCCGACACATCAAACAAAAATGGTTCAACCTCAATATTATCCTCAAGACTCTCCTCAATACTATCCTCATAAGTCTCCTCAATAGTTAACTCATTCATGCCATTATCATCAAAATCAAGACACATATGAAGTTCGGGAGAAACATCTAATGACTCGGGATGATGAATTGGACATAAAATTTCAATCAAATCGACAAGTTCATCATCCGAAATATTCCCGGCGTCTATATCCTCAATCAAGTGAAAATCAATTTTTTCTGGTACCTCATCAAAAGCATGGATGTTTATCAATTCAGGTTCTAAAGTGGAGGTGTAAAAGTCAAAAGGATTAGGTGTGGTTTCACTAGAAAGGGGTTCTTCACAATTTGGCAAATCAAGCACTACAAAATCACACGACTCGTTTTTATTTTCAACTGGTGAATCGTTTGGGACAATCGATGGAAAACCAGAGTTGTGGGCTTCAATTGGGTATGGGTAGGTTTGATTTGGAACTGTGTAGAACTCACTCGCTCCTCTCAAATTCGCACTCTGTCCAACCGCCTCCTCATACATTGAAAAATTTGAAGCCAGTTGGAAACTAGCTGCCGGTTCACTGGGTTGCATAAGGGCGGCAATGGACGCATCCATATTCCTAACCATTTTGTTTGTTGCTGAAATATAAGCTTCCAACGACTGTTCCAAACTAGACATGGGTTGTGAAGGGGTTTTGGTAAAAGATTCGAAATTGTTTGGATACGTGAAACTCCCAAAAGACTGTGTAGAAACAGTGTCTAGCGAAGGTGGGAAAGTCGGGTAGGACTGGTAGGAAGTGGATGGTTGGACAGGAATATGATCAATATGTGGATAAAAAGGTGAATGGATTTGTTGATCCCTAGAACTAGATGTGTGGAGAGGAGTGAAAGATAGTCTACGAGATTGAGCAATATGCTCAGCAATGGATATCGGTTTAGGAGTTACAGCAGGACTCGAAAAAGTGGTATCAACGTATGAAGGTGGTGAAGGTTGACATGGTTGACACAAAGTAGGTTGCGTCGTCGAACTGTTTCTCCTAGACGCTTCTATTTGATCTTTCAAAGAAATTTTGGGCACGGAGGGATCTTCTTTAAATCGACCGAAACAATTGACGTATAAGGCAAAATTAGGTTCGGGATACCAAAGTTCGGCAAGAGATTTATGATGTGGGGTACCCATGATAGAAGAAAAAGAAGAGAAAAAAGGTAGGTGGTGCAAGGATTTCTTAGCGGCAAAAATTTGCAAGTTGTTAAAAAAAAATTTCTTCCTTTTCCCTTTTTTTCTATATATGGAAATTTTGCAAAAAGATTTTTTTGAAAAGAGACTTTGACACAAATGCGATCAACCATAAATGCACAATCAGGCCTAGATCTAGGGTCACCTAGGTTAGCTAGACAGCTCCTAACTGTTCCAAAGGGCTAGAAATAGAACCTCAAACCGTCTCTTCACCGCCAATTGTGGCCAGGTAAGTGCCAGGTAAATGGGAGGCTCCCTGCTACAAGTAGTGGTCCTAATTAAGTAACCACTTGCCTTAGACACACTTGCCTAGACACCGCAAAGTCAGGTTAGGATAAACGGTCGATGCCTATAACTAGTCCTCTGTCCTATTGAGCTCGAAGTCCTTAGGGCTGAGTCTAGTATTTTTTAATTAAATATGGTCAATGCAAATGCCTTATGTGATTTCTGGGGTCCTGGGAAGGGTGATGAAATCTCCACCTAATCTGAATTGGTCAAAAGCCACTTAAAGTCCGATTAAAGATATACAAAACAGTAAATTACTTGCAATCAAATCTTTTTTATTTTATGCGCAGCGCAAAGAATCCTGCACAAGATTTGTTATTTGGAAGGGAAGATTTTTTTAAGCGCAAAGAATCCTGCAGAAGATTTAACAAAAGATATATGGGGATTGGTAGAAGAGGGAAAAGGGGAGCAAACAGTGCAAAATTCGCGCGCTGACGTGGCAGATGGACCGCGGAACCTTGGCGGGAGCGCGCTTGAGCGGCGGATTAGCGGCGGTACGGAGGCTTCAGGTCTCCAAAAAAATTGAGCTGTTCTGCTTTTCCAACCTATTTATGTTCTGATGTATCTTTTTCTGTTTCGAACTCTGGATTTTTCCAGATCCGTCGATCCTGCAGAGATTCAAAAAAAAAAATACCCTTCCAAAAATAACAGATGATATATTTTTATATTTTTGTGATTTTTCAGTTTTTTATGATTTTTTAATTTTGATTAACACGAAATTGCAAAAAGGAAATTTTACGCCATCCCCGGCAACGGCGCCATTTGATTTATCTCAAAAATATCTATTACCGCAATCAAGAACGGAGTCGCTTTGCAGCTAGCCGGTGAGTACGGGTCGGTCCACAGGGATGTTATGAATTTTCTAATCGCTCAAACGAGTTAATTCCGATGGGTGTTCGGATTGATTATTAAATCTAAAAACTGAATCTATCTATACTAAGATTATCTAGATCTAAATCTTGCTAGGGTTAGGTTTAGGAATGATTTGGAAATGTAAATAGATCTCAACGCTTTCTATACCCAATTTAGGATCTAAGAGGAGTTATGGTAATTATTAACAAAAGGGATTAGAATTATCGGGAAGATGTTTTCTTCCTCTAGTTTCTTGTCCTTCCTTTATCAATCCTTACCCTAACCTCCATGGAAAACCATCACAATCGGGCCTTTATACTACGGTATCACTGCTACCTCGATGGATAGGGTGCCGTAGGGAGCGGTATGTGCATGTATGCATGGAGTCCTATTAAAATATATAACGGGCAAGAAAGGGATGAGAGATCTCATCTCTCAAAAGTCTTCCCCAAACCTAACCCTAACAAGCGAGGAGACTACTCACTCATTAGGGAATTTAAAAACATTTATCTAGGGCAGAGAATGAAAAATTACCTAGGGCAAGAATTGAAATTACCTACTTACTTTACAGATGGCTCTCTCCAAACATAAACACAGGGTTGTCAGATCTGAATAGATGATATGAAAAGAGGCATCGATGCTCTCCCAAAGAATTCTAAATTTTATTCATAGAAAGAGGTATAGGGAGGCATAGCCTTTACAATAATTTAGAGTTCCTATTTATAGAGAATAGGAAACCCTAGGTTACAATTGATTCGCACGTCTACATTTACCAAAATATCCTTAGGAAGACCTAGTCAAAGTAGACTCCAAGCTTTGGTAAAATTTTATGTCTCTGTCTCTTTAAAAGGAAGTATTGGGCCTTGAAATTTCTTTTGTTGGCTCTTCTGTCTTTGGGCTTCCTTATTATTTGGTTCTTTTATTAAAATAGCTTCTATGTTTCTTCTAGATCTCCAGTGAATAATTGCGGTGGACTTTTAACCGTTCGCTTTGTAATCTTGGACCTTGCATTGCCTTGTACTTTGTGAATTTTATCTTTGATGTAGGCTTAATCAAGAGTTTTCTGTTTGTTGGTCAAAGTCCACTTTTGCATCGTCTTTTCATCGTTTTCACTGTTTTCTGTCCAAGAACCTGTAGCCTGTAATATGTAGCAGACATGCGTCAAAAGCACCTATTTATTTATAAAACGAATAAGAATGGGGAATATAATAATACAATATTATGGTGTGAACATGTATCCCTTGGCGCTTCAATAGCCTTTTCAAGCCTTCTGTATAATATCTAGGCAGACGGATGAGCTGAAGCCTGTCAAGTGTAGGATCCGCGCCGTGCCAGATTTCTTTTCCTACTTTAGTTTCCCCGGAGCGGTAGAATAGGATCGCCTTTTCGCCTTCTCGCCTGGGAGGGACGTAGAACGTCTGCAGCTCTTCTACACTGTGGGTATCAAGCGCGTCTAGTTCTTTATGATGTTTGGGCGGAACCATGGTAACTTGCAAACTTTGCTATGCATCAGCGAATGTTTGTATTGAAGGCCGAGCGGAGAATATAGCATGGACCTCATCTTCTGAGTCACTGCCAAAGATCAACATAGGAGTGGACGGTCCTGGCTTGTTGTACTGGGATGGGCCTGAATAAACCATCTCTTCCTCTTCCTCAGTATCACTCCCGAAGACAGGAATGGTGGTGATAGCTTTGTTCTCCGGTTTGTGACATCTTTCTGTGTCCTCGAAGTTAGGTAAGAAGTATTTTGCGTCTTCGTACTTGCGGACTTCATTCACGGAGAATGGATTCAGCTCTCCTGTTACGGTATACTCAAGACCATCCTTAAAGTATTTCATACACTGATGTTGTGTAGAAGGGATGATGTTGTACTCGTGTAACTAAGGCCGGCCGAGCAAAGCGTTATAGCATGTCTTGGCGTCAATGACATGGAACTTAATATCCGTGACAAGTAGCCCGAATCGTAATTCAATATCACAGACCCAAGAGTCCGCGATGACTGGGAGTCAAAACCAGAGATGGTGATTTTATCACGAGCGAGATGCTGGACGCTCATGCAGATTTCCTTCAACACTTGCACGTTGAGAAGATTGACAGAAGAGTCATTGTCGACCAGGATTTTACCTATCTTTATATCGTGGCAATATCCCGAGACATAGAGGGGACGGTTGTGCTCGTACGTCCCAAGGAGAAGGTCTTCGTCGCCGAATGTGATATCGGCCGTGTGTACCTCCTCTAGCTCATCCTTCATCTTTTCTTCGGCGAGAAAAGCTTGGAATTGCTCTGGCTCTTGCAGCGCCTTAATCAGTGAATCTCTCGCTTCTTTGGATAGTAAAAGGGTGTCGAGAATGTTGAGTTGTGAGGGCAATTTCCTCAAGTGCGTCAGAACGTTATAGTCCACCTTATTCTTCTTTGGCGGGTCTTTGGCGGTCAGTTCTTTCATGACTTGGTCGTCCAGGGCGATATCCTCGGAGACCTTCTCTTTTCCCTTATCTCTTTTACTCGTGGATCCGAGATTTTTTTCCGGAAGCGTGCGATTGCGCAGCTGGATGTTTTCACAGGCCTTCGGTTCTTCCTCCTTCCGCAATGCGGATTCTTTAAAGAGGGGGCCAAGGGCCATTTCTTCGTCAGAGTCACTTCCGAAAGTGAGAATTTGCGATCCCCGGTGTTGACCATGCGACAGTTACTGGTATCTCTTTTATGCTCCTCATTCGCACTTCTTTGCTCCCGCTGAGTTTTGCGTTTCATCCGTTTAAAATGTTGCCGGTGGGCAACATACCTTTGCCACCATCTTTTAAAAGCGTCGCATTCCTCGGTGGGGTACGAAATCTTTCGATGATATGAGCAGTAGCTAGGACGCATCTCTGCTTCACCGGGAGTGTTTCCTTCAGATGGTGGTAGCTTCATTCCCATTGATATGGCTTTAGCAAACCTTTTCCTCGTCTTGACTTGTTTTTATCCGCGACGGATGTTCTTTGATTTGGCGGGAGTGCCTCGACTTTCTTGTCCAGTCGTCGGCATTTAGCCTTTTCAAGTATGGCCATCTCATGCTCCCGATTAGCTTTACTTTTCAAGAGAGCTTCGTTTAGGAATGCGTCGATCATTTCATCTGACGACCACAGCAGTTCGGGTTCAGGCTCTGCCCCCAGTTTCTTCGTGCAGGGAGTTTCTTCATTGTCTAGCGATGAATGAGAGATCACATGACAACTTGCTACGTAATCCTCAGATCCATCCGACGAGTCTTCTCCATCATCTTCGTCCTCAAAAACGTGGCTGAGGAACTCTTGGAGCGTGATTGGAGTCCGCGCCTTCTGATTATACTCTTCCAGCGCGTCAATCTGTTTCTGCAGGCCCGTGCGCTTGTCGCCAGGCTTCACGAGCTTTTTGGATTTCTTCTTCTTTTTCGAAGATTCCGGCGGCTGGGTGTGAGCACTTTGGCTATCACCACCAATCTTTGGAGTTGGGTGCGGCTTCAGCATCCCTTCGATAATCTGGGGTTCCAGCGGGTTCTTCCACCTGATCGTCGGGCATGTCTGAAGATCATTCAGCATCCTTTTGGTTTTTGCTGAAAGCACGACCTTCCACGGAGCTTCTCCAACAAAAGAACACGTTGACCCCGGTGTGTCCATCTTCTTAGGAGTGTACGGTTGTGGTGGGTTTACTTTCCACTTCTCAGACAACGCAAACTTGCCTTGTAGGTACTGATCCTCGATCCATCCTTTAAAGACAAAGCAATCCTCGATCGGATGGCTTACCGTTTGGTGGTAAGGGCAGTAATCAGGATTATTCATTTCGCTGGGTTGCGGTGGTCGCCTTGGATTCGGCAAATTGATAAGCCTGTTGCGCACCGCCAGCTCGAACAACCTCTTCGTTTTGTTCCGTGGGAATGAGTAAGGACGCTTCATTTTCTCTTTGTAATAGCGCCGTCTCTCTTCCAGTTGATCTGCTAGCTTTAGGGCACTTGGCTGCTGTTAGGTGTTCGCAACGAAGGTTACCTTCCCTTTACCCTTGTCGTTCCGCGGTTCCGGCTTCCGGCGGGACGGTTTGTGACCCATTTGATCCATCTGGGCTAGCTTATCAATTAAAGCCTGGAACATGGTCGGTTTAAAGAACATCATGAACTGTGAAATAGTTGCATGAGGGTCTAGGGTGCCCACGAACATGCCCACCGCTGGTGCTTCTTCGATGCGCTGTTCGTACTTCGACCACAGGTTCCGCCATCAGATTGCGTATTGGACCCAAGTTTCGCCCGGCTTCACCCTTGCATTGATCAACGCCGTTATTGGGGTGCTTTCGCTGGCGCTCGCGAATCGCTGGGTGAATAGCAACTCCATCTCTGCGAAAGTTTTGACGGAGTCGTTTGGAAGCTCGGAGTACCACTCAAACGCCGTCTCCGATAAGCTGCCGACGAATTGGCGAAGCAAGAGCTTATCATCGCCGCCGGTGTTGCCACAAAGAGCCCTGAACTGGACGACATGTTGATGGGGATTGCCTGTCCCTTTGTAGACATGGAATTTCGGGATCGTGTAGCCCGGCGGGTATTTTATCTGATCATACCAGCCCGGATATGGTCTCCCCGTTTTGACGACTTGGCCGGCCGCTTCATTTGCCTGGTGAACTCGTATTTGTTGAGCAATATAATCATCCAGGGCGGCCTTAGAGATTGTTTCCTCTTTGGCTGTTGAAAGAGCCGGAGGTGGATTTGATATTTCTCCTCTATCGTCTTCGAGGATAATCGGAGGATCTTCAGCTGGGGGATCCGGCTGGATCATCATGCCCACCATGTCTTGGAAGAGAAGAGCCATTTGCTTTATATTGGCCGCTTGTTCCGCAGCCTCTTTATCCTTCTTTTCGAGCATTCTCCGAAGGAACTCCGCATCAGTCTCGTGTTCGCGACGTTGTTCCGATGACGCCTCCGGGCTTTCTTTTGGTCCGGTGAGTGCGGCCATCGCAGTCAGCATCTCCTGGAGCTTCTGCTGCTGCTGTTCCTGGGCTTTTGTAATGGATCGGGTAAGTGGTCGGTGGCCCATAGAAGCGCGGCTATCCTTCTTTTCGGATGCCATGTAAATAGTATGGACCACCATGTCCCCAGACTTATGGCGTTTGGGCTCAGTTCCTTTGACACTTGTCGCAGGCACGGGAAACTTCTCCAGTCTTCTTTTCTTATGAGCGGTCAAAGTTGTGGGAGTCGTCGCAGTGGGCACCCAGGTAGCTTTCCGCGGCTTGGTAGGATGGCTTTCTTCTTGTTGAACCTTCGCTCTTTTCTGTCGGCGAGGGTTAGCTTGATCAACCACTGAGTTTCGGACCTGCCTCCAGACCTTGTAGATCTTGGAGGACAGCCGCTGAGGGGACTGCTCTGGTTTGGCTTCCGCAACATTCTCCACCGGAGGAGGAGATCTTTTCAGTATGGCAGTGGGAGAATTCCTGCGCACCTTATTTAGCAGCTCAAAGCTGTTCCCGGTTGGAACAGCAGCATTAATTTTCGCCGTCGGGGCTGGTGGAGTTAGCCCAGAGGGGGAGTTGCCCCCGGCCTTCCTTACCCGGCGCCAATGGCGACGTCGAGCATGTCGAGCTGATGGAGTTGGCTCGATGACGGGGATGGCCTTGTCTTGCCCCCTGTTCAGGTGAGGGGCCGCTGCTGGTGTCAGCCTATTAAAGACTGATGTTCTTTGAGTTGCAGGAGTAGGATTTGGAGTTTGGACGGTCAGTCTTGTAAAGACTGACCCCTTGGCAGGAGAAGCTGCCTTGACGACTTCGGGAGCAAGGTTGGTTACTCTCTTTGGAATAACCTTCTCTGGGACTGTAAGCTTCATTGTGGGCCCGCAGGGATTTTGGCCCAGTCTGGCAAAGACCGAGGAGCTGGCGCTGGACGACCCGTTGAGAGGGGCCGCAGCAGCTGTAAGCCGATCAAAGACCGACTTCTTGGGAGCTTCTGGTACTGGCACGGGAACGGTGAAGCTTGCTGGCGGGAGCATGGTCCTGAAAAACAGCCCTGTGGTGGCTTGAGTGACCTGTTCCACCGGAATCGTGAACAGGGAAGCCGCCTGGGGCCCATAGGTTATGCCCCCAGTTGAGGCAGGACGCGAGTTGCAGCTGCAGTTGGAGCACTTTACGCAAGTAGATGCCATTGCTATTTTGCTTTCTGCGCCAAGCAAGAAACCAAATTTTAGTAACTTGAAACCCAAGGGCAACCATTAACAAACCGCGATTGGTTCGCGAACACAACACACGAATTATGGAGTGGAAAGAGGAAAATGTCCCACCGGGCGTGCCAGAATCTGTTCACTGCCGGAAACCGAGAAGACTGGACGTCTTGCCTGAATCTGGGGGCAGATACTAATTGGTGCTATCCGTCCACCTCTCCGAAGATGCCAAGTTGATTTATGGCACCATGTATCGAAGGTTTAAATGGATGCGGCCGATGTAGCAGACTTCGTCAGATTCCCCCTCACTTGAGGGGTTTTTGATTGTAGGGACGCTCTTCCCTGCAGGCGCAAGCCCCTCCAGTTAATTACGCTACCGCGTCGCGGTAACAACTTTCTCCTTCTCCATATGGTCATTTCGTGTCATGAGTGTTTGTTTTGTGTTCGGTTGCCCGTGGATTGTATACGGAGACTAAGTTATGCTGTCGCCCTAGGGTGTGGATTAGTCCAAATCCATATCTTTCTTAGATTTGGGTTTGGAGGGGTTGTGTTTAAGGATACGTTAGCCTTATTTGGGGCTAAGATCAACTTAAACGTTCGTTAAGGACACGTTAGTCTAATTTTAGACTAAGATCGACTTAACGGGATCGTTTAGATCCAACAAAAGAGCAATTAGACTCAATTGTTTAGTTTAATGACGTTGCGGTCGATAATTAGTTTAAGGACATTGCGGTCCAGGTTAAAGACATCATAGTCCGTGGATTTAAGGACTCCACAGTCCGTTGTTAGTTTTAAGACATCACGGTCGAGATTAAGGACGTCATAGTCCATGAGTTTAAGGACCCCACAGTCCAATGTTAGTTTTAAGACATCACGATCGAGATTAAGGACGTCATAGTCTATGAGTTTAAGGACCCAACAGTCTGTAGCAGTGTGTATGGTTGTCGGGATCCGTCACCTCTCTGACGACGTTGAAGGATTACAACGACATATATCAGAGGAGTAAAGAGATGTACTCTCGAACCGGATGTAAATTGATTGGAAGAGCGGTTGGGCTCAGTTCAATTTAAATTGAGGACTTATGGCCAAAATTGGGCTAAGTCCAGTTAAAAATGTTTAACATTTTATTCATGTTCTGCCTATTAGGCTTTTATTTGGGCTCTGCCCTTTTATAATGCATAGCATTGGGCTCTGTAATTAAATGCATAGCATTTAAAATAGTGGTCTGACAGTGTGCCATATGACTTTTCAGGCGCTTTGCGCCAATCAAAGAGCGCAATGCGCTAGCGCATGCGAAAGTGACACGTGTCACGCTCTGCGCTAAGCGCAAGTTTGTTAGCGCAGTGCACTTTCTGAGTGCGCTGCGCTAGTGCGCTGCACCAGTGAATGACACGTGGCGAGCTCTGGCGCAGTGCGCCAATCCAAGAGCGCAGTGCGCTATTTTTAGGAGCGCAAAGCGCAAATCGTTCTGTGGTTGACACGTGGCGCGTTCTGGCGCAGTGCGCCAATCCAATAAACGCAAAGGCGCAATTCAAGAGTGCAAGGCACTGTCCAATAGCGCAGAGCGCATCTTGATCAATTTAAGATCAAAGAACAAGTTTTCTGTTCTCTCAAAAGAGGTTTTACCTCAAGATTCAAGAACCAAAGTTCTTGTTCTCATCAAAAGGCTGTGCCTCTATATAGATCAAAAGATCTAAGAATGAAGTAAATTACTTCTTTTAATCTTTTATAGTTAGATCTTTTTGATCTTTTTCTTTTTTAATGAAGATCTTGATCTTGTTCTCTTTGATCTTTTTAAGAAGAGGATTCTTCTTTTCTTTTTTTTAATGAGATGATTTCATCTCCGTTCTTCTAAGAATTTGATTCTTTACCTTTAAAGATGAAGAAGATGATCTTCTTTCTTCAAAGGCTTACCTTTCCTTCTCTTTGAGTTTTTTCTCAAAGTATGCAGAGGGTTCTCTCCTTTCTGTATATGTGTGAGACTTGGAGTCTAGGGGCCTTTATATAGGGCCAATTGATCTGTTAGGTTAGTTACGGAGATCTTTCTCTGATTGATCTGGGGATATTTCCCCACCGTTGGATCTTTGATCCTAAGGTCTCTGTTTTACAGAAGACAATCTTCATATTTTAATAGGATTGGAAAGATCTTTCTAGAATTTTAATTCCGATTAATTAATAATTTATTATTTAAATTCCAGTGCTGGCGCACTAGGCGCTAGCGCACCTGCGTTTGACACGTGGCGTGCAGCACAGAGCGCAGCGTAACTGCGCTAGCACGCCTGTGTTTGACACGTGGCGCGCAGCGCAGGGCGCAGCGCAACTGCGCTAGCGCGCCTGTGTTTGACACGTGGCACGCAGCGCAGAGCGCAAGTGATCTGAAGCGTTGTTTCATTTTAAAATTTGAATTTTTGAAACAGAGCTTTGCTCTGATTGGAGGTGCGCTGCCTTGGGCGCAGCGCTCTTGGCGCTGGCGTGTCTGCTTTTGACACGTGGCGCTCAGCGCGCAGCGCAAGGGATCTGAAGCGTTGCTTCAGTTTTTGAATTTTGAAATTCAAACAGAGCTTTGCTCTGATTGGGGGAAACATCGCTCATCTTGATGTGACCGAACACCGACGTGCCGGTTCCGGCAGTCATGGCCCACGTCCGGGAAATGATTCCATGACCCGTTGGACGCCGGATAGCTCGACACCCCAATCACAGGAGGGACCGGGCTATCACTTCAATGTGCACCGCGCTTTCTCGCCCCCCGAGGAAGTGTCAGTCCAATCGCCTGATTCCAGGCCAAACCCGCGCCGCCAATTCCGTCAAGATCACACGTATGACGAACACCGTGGCTATCCACGAAGGGTCCGCCCTGGAGATTTAAGGAACGTGATAGAGCGGAACCGAAGCCGTTCCATCGCGCAAGCCAGGAGCAGAGGGAGCGGGCGCTCCGACTGTGAAGATTCTTCGGGGTACCAACAACGAATAGAAGCCTTCGAAAGGAAAATCGAAAACATACGATAGGATGACCGTACGGCTGGTGAAAGCGCGAAGTACTCCGCTGACTCACTCACAAGGCCCTTTACTGAACAGCTACTAGCTGAGCGTGTCTTATCCAGAAACAAACCGCTCAAGGTGGCCCTCTTCGATGGGAAGTCCGACCCGAAGGACCATTTAGACGCATTTACGGCAGGCATGAGTTTCTAAGACAACTCAGACGCGGCTCAATGCCGAGCCTTCCCCACCACCTTCATCCGGACTGACCGAGATTAGTTCTGAGGGCTCGCGCTATGCTCAATCTCGACCTTTGATGAGCTGACTACCCAATTCCTCGATCATTTCGTCGATAACCGTCGGTTGAAAAAGACAGTCGACTATCGGTTAACCATCAAAAGCGGAGACAAGGAATCCTTTAAGGGGTACGTCACCCTCTTCTACAATGCCCTTCTCGAGGTACCCGAGCATCGCGACGAGACGGTTATCACCGCCCTGATGTTAGGTCTTAGGCACAAAGAGTGGTTCCGCTCTTTTGCATTGGCGCAACCTAGGACCATGGCCGAAGTAAAAGCGTGGACCAAACGAGAGATTAAACTCGAGTCGGAGGTGGATGCCAACCTGCCCCGGGGTGACCAAGCAGACTGAAAGAAACAAGACAGAGAGGACAAAAAAAGCCGAACGCCCAAAACCTTATGCCCCGAGATTCCAGAAGTACACTCCTCTGAACATATCCCAAACGGAACTGTTAGAGGAGGCTAAAGGCGAGAGTTTCTTCAGGCTCCCGCCAGCAACCCAAAGGGCGGGCAAACGGCTCTGGGGCCCGTATTGCGCTTACCACAGGTCGCAGGGGTACCCGACTGAGAGTTGTAAGCAACTTCGTAACTATATTGAGGAACCGATCCGCTCAGGCCATCTGGTGAAATACCTACGAGACAATCGGCAGGCAGAACAAGAGCAGAAATACCAACCCCCTCCCGGGGAGTTAACAATCGGTCAGATCATGGTCATCTCGATGCATCCGACTCTGGACAGTGAGGGCGACCGCCGCCCCATACCAGTCATGACTATAAATGATCCGCCCCATAAGAAGCATGGGAAGGATGACCCGGTCACCTTCACCGAGGAAGACCTTCATGGCATATCACTCTCTCACAATGACCCGCTTGTGATAGCAACCCGAGTTCACCGTTACAAGGTTCGGAGAATATTGGTTTATTCAGGGAGCTCAGCGGATATCCTATTCTACGATTGTTTCCAGCATATGGGATTAAGTTCCTCCAATCTCCAACCGACCTCTCATGTCCTCTCCGAGTTCGCCAACCATTCCATCCCAGCCGAAAGTTCGATCACCTTCCTACTCAACATTGGGGATGCCGGCAAAACAAGAACCATATCGGTAAACTTGCTCGTTGCCAAAATTCCATCGTCGTATAACATCCGCCTGGGACGCCCCACCTTGAACGCCCTTGTTTACCGCCGAAAGCCGGAAAAGACAGACGTCTTGCCTGTATTTGGGGGCAAATGCTATTTGGTTTTATCCATCCATCTCTCCGAAGACACCAAGTTGATTTATAGCGCCGTGTATCGAAGGTTTGGATGGATGCGGCCGTTGTAGCAGACTTCGTCAGATTCCCTCTCGTTGTGAAGGGTTTTTTGATTGTGGGGACGCTCTTCCCTGCAGGCACAAACCCCTGCAGTTAATTATGTTACCGCGTAGCGATAACCACTTTCTCCTGCTCCAAAAGGCCACTTCGTGTCGTGTGTGTTTGTTTTATTTTTTGGTTGCCCGTGTATTGTATACGGAGACTAATTTGTGTTGTCGCCCGTAGGGCGTGGATTAATCCAAATCCGTATTTTCTTAGATTTGGGTTTGGTTTGATTTAAGGATCGTTAACCTTATTTGAGATTAATATCGACTTAAATATTTGTTAAGGATACATTAATCCGATATTGGACTAAGATCTACTTAACGGGGGTTCAGGATCATTTTTGATCCAACGAAAGAGCATACTATCATTTTAGTTTTAGGACGTTGCGGTACACAGCTAGTTTAAGGACATTACTGTCCACAGCTAGTTTAAAGACACTACGGTCCATTGGGGTATGCTCATAGGTTTGAAGGTGCATCCAAGAGCTGTTGATTGTCGGGACCCTCCACCTCTCTGATATCATTGAAGAATTACAACGACATATATCAGAGGTATGGAGAGATGTACCCTTGAATCGAACTCCAGATTGAAGGGAGAGATCATGGTTGAACGAACATCATTTTATATGCCATGTGTCAAGAGATCATTGGACATCTCTGGAACTAAGATCGATTTGGGGAGACCTGAGTATAGGAGGGCTCGGTTGATTGATGGTCAAAAGGTTTTGGCCTCGAGAGACTTGGCTAATTTGGGCTAAGGTTGGCCTCACATAGTATTAAACATTGATATTTGCTTGGCGCTCACGTGCTCCCACGTGAGGCTCATAAATAGTGTTAAACACTGAAATTTGGAGCGCTCACGTGTGGCACGTGAGGAACCTGAAAATTGGGCGTTGCTTCTTTGGGTTTATCCCCCGTCTATACATATAAGTGTTAAACACTTGAATCTTGCGACCATCACGTGTGGACACGTGAGGTGCCCCTGAGTTGGGCACTGCCTCCTTTGGATTTATCTTCCTATTCTTTTCTAAGTGCTAAGCATTATTGGAGGTCACGTAGGATTACGTGAGGCGCCCCAAAAATTGTCTGAATTTATTTCCCTTTCTTTTTGCAAGTGCTAAGCACTATTAGGGGTCACGTAGGATCACGTGACCCAATCTCAGTCGTTCCTTTTTGGTCCTCAAAGGTGCTCACGTGGGAACACATGATCTGTCGTTATAGCGTTGAACGCTAATATGCATGGAGCTCTTGATCTAAGTCTTAAGAATTTCAATTCCTTTATTTTATAAGAATTAAATTCTTATGCAGGGTTAAACCCCAGTTTTATCAGAGGAATTAAATTCCTATGTCTTTGGAAGAATTAAATTCTTCAAACCTAGTTCTTTCCTCTATATTTTGGGACTGCATAACAGAATCTTCCCGATGAGAATTAAATTCTCAACTTGTGGGGAGATCTGCTTCTGTAGACCTCAATCAGAGGAATAACTAAGTTCTTGTTTGGAAGAGTTAAACTCTTGTAAGAGAAGATAAAGTGATCTCTAGGTCTTTTTTTTTACCTAGGGTTTCTTTTCTTCAAAGAGAACTCTTCTTCTTCTTCTTTTGTTTCTCAAATCTTATGAGGGGTCTCCTCTTTTTCTCTTTTCAGTCTCGAGTCCTCTATATAGTAGAGGCGAGTTTATTGATTTAGTTAAGGAAATCTATCATTGAGAGATTTTTTAATTGATTCGGAGATTTTATCCGCCGTTAGATTTTTGATCCAGAGACTTCTATTTTACAGAAGACATTTTTCTTGTTTTTAACAAGATTGGGAAAATATTTTCCCATACAGAGGTTATTCTGTAGCTTGGTGATTTTAATCACCATTGGATCTTTAATCCAACGGTGCTCTGTTTTACAGAGCGTAATCTTTCTTGTTTAGAAATATCTAAGAAAATATTTTCCAAATAGGGTTTTGATCCCTCTTATTTAGAATTTAATTCTATCGGCTCAGAAGGTATTAGGAACCCTTACGTGTAGCACGTAACCCCATAGCATTAAGCTGGTTTGCTCATATGCAGCAGTCCCAGAGAAAAGCATCACGTGTTGGCACGTGAGCTAATGTTCAGGAATGTCATGTGTGGCACGTGACCCCCATGAAGTTAAGCCCAACAAAAAGCATCACGTGCTGACACGTGAGATTTTCTGGCCTGTTATTTATTTTAGGAAGGCGCCTATATATTTTGTATATAGATGCTCACGTGCCTGCACGTAAGACTCAATTTCAGCCTTATTTGTTAAGCGCAATGCCTATAGTCTTTGCTCTAAGGCGCATCACGTGTAGGCACGTGATGCTCCATTTGGGGAATTTTTCCCATCGCTTTTTGGTTCATTATTTATTTTTTTATAAAGGAACAACCCTTTGGATTCAGATCTCAACTTACCATCCCGCGCTCAAATTCTTTTTAGATAACGGGGGGATAGGCCACGCCTATGGAGATCAGCAAACTGCCACGATCTGCCTCGCCTCAACATCGTCCGCCGAGGAGCAGGACGACGACTTTGAAGATACGCATGATCCCCAGGGCACCTTGGACACACACGACAACCGAAAGGAAATCCGCGGCACACCGGTGGAAGCGTTAGTGGATATTCCCTTCATAGAAGGGGTCGACGGCCGGACTTTCCAGATCGATTCTCTCTTGACAGAGAGCGTCCGCGATGACCTGATCTGATTCCTCCAGAACAACTCAGATGTGTTCGCCTGGACTCCGGCGGATATGCCCGGAATCGATCCTAAGGTGATCTCCCACAAGCTCGGGGTCGACCCAAAAGCCAAGCCAATCCGACAAAAGAAGAGAAGTTTCGCATCAATAAAACAAAAGGCGATAGAGGAAGAAGTGGACCGATTGCTCGCCGCCGACTTCATCAGGAACCTGGACTACTCGGATTAGCTGGCGAACGTAGTTATGGTCAAGAAGGCGAATGGGAAATGGCGTATGCGCATCGATTTTACCTACCTGAATAAGGCTTGCCCCAAAGACAACTACCCGCTTCCTCGGATAGATTAGTTGGTAGACAACTCAGCCGATCACGAATTACTGAGCTTCATGGACGCTTTCTCTGGTTATAATCAGATCCGAATGAACCCGACTGACGAAGAGCTGACAGTCTTTACTACGGATCAGGGAGTATACTGTTACAGGGTAATGCCCTTCGGACTCAAGAACGCCAGAGCCATGTACCAGCGACTGGTCAACAAACTATTTAGACCGCAAATTAGGAGAAACATGGAAGTCTGCGTCGACGACATGCTCGTGAAATCCGCCTTTTGGCCGGACACTCAACAGACCTCGCTGAAACATTCGTCGTCCTGCGAAAATACAAGATGAAGCTGAATCCAGCCAAATGCGCGTTCGGGGTCACAAGCGGAAAATTCCTTGGGTTCATGGTCACCAACCGAGGAATCGAGGCGAACCCAGAGAAGATCAGTTCCATCATCAACATGGAAATGTCTAAAAGAAATGTCGATATCATGTGACTCACTGGGAGGGTGGCTGCCTTAAGCCGCTTTATGTCTAGATCCGGGAAAAAATGCCTCCCTTTCTTCAGAGCTCTAAAGAAAATTCCCAGGTTTGAATGGTCCGAGGAATTCCAAGATGCTTTAGAATGACTCAAGGCACCTCGTGACCCCATCACACCTCACCAGACCAGTCGAAGGAGACGAGCTGTTACTATATCTGACCGTCTCCGACCAAGGCGCAGTGCTCGTCAGAGAGTTCGAGGGAACACAGAAACCGGTCTACTATGTAAGCCATATCTTCAAGGACGCAGAAACTAGATACCCGGCCATTGAGAAAATAGTCCTCACGCTTTTCATCACGTCCAGGAAACCGCGACACTGTTTCCAGGCACACACAATTCTTGTCCTCACTGAACGACCTTTAGGGAATATCCTCGCCTCCCCCGAATCATCAGGCCACTTAGAGAAATGGAGGTGGGAGCTATCCCAGTTCGACATCAAATACCGACCCAGACTGGCAATTAAAGCATAAGCCTTAGCCGATTTCATTGTCGAGTGCACCATTCCCACTAAGGAAGGAACAACGGTTCAGGGCCCCAACCCACGGCCCTCGGTCGAGGAGGTTCCCGGTCTAATCCCGGACTAAGTGCTCTGTGTAGACGGATCCTCCACCGAGGAGGGATGTGGGGCCGGCCTGATCATCCGCAGCCCAAATGAGGCAGAAATTGAGTACTCTCTGAAACTTGGTTTTAAAGCGTCAAACAACACGACAGAATACAAGGCCCTGTTAGCCGGGCTACAAATCGCCTCCGGAGTAGGGCTAAAAACCATCCAGGTACGCAACGACTCCGCGCTGGTCATCGGCCAAGTAACTGGGCGTTTCGAAGCCCGAGAACCACTCATGATAAAATACTTGGCCGAGCTAAGAAAGCTTCGGAAAAAATTCGACGAAGTCCAAGTGGAGCATATTCCCATAAATCTGAACACCGAGGCCGATACCCTGAGCAAACTTGCCTCCTCCTATTCGGCCAATCACAAGAGAAACATTCTCTTCGAAGTTCTGTCGCGACCCAGTGTGGAAGATGGAGAGGCAACGCTCCAAATCTACACAACCCAAGAAGATGCCCCGGAATGGAGAAAACCCATTGTAGAATTTCTGAAAGATGAGATTCTTCCGGATGACCGGACCGAGGCTCATCGACTTCGAGCAAAGGCTCGCCATTTCGTATGGGGCAAAGAAAATCTATACAAAAAGTCATACACTAAACCCCTACTCCGATGCGTCGACCCCCACGAAGCAGACTACATCTTACGAGAAATACACGAAGGGGTCGGAAGGGCGAATCAAAGAGCCCGCTGCCTGGTCCAAAAGACGCTGCTCTAGGGGTACTATTGGCCGAGAATATATTGAGATGCCGAGAAAATGGTCAGAAGATACAAGAGCTGCCAACTCTTCGACAGCATCCCATGTCTCCCCGCCACCGAACTAACGCCACTGAGCTCCCCTTGGCCATTTGCGTAGTGGGGGATGGATATGGTGGGCCAGTTTCCCGCCGGCACGAATGGACACAGGTACATTCTTGTCGCCATAGACTACTTCACAAAGTGGATTGAGGCCATACCTATCAGGAAACCGGATGCCGCCTCTAAGATAAAATTTCTGCAGAACAACGTGATCTTTAGATTCGGGATCCTGAGGTGCATCTTCACCGACCATGGAACCAACTTCGAAAATGACAAAGTCAAAGAATTTTGCAACAATTATCATATATTAATGAAGTTCGCCGTGGTAACTCATCCCCAATGCAACGGGCAAGACGAAATAGCAAACCGAAGTGTCATTCGAGAGCTTCGAAGACGCCTAGAAGGAAGGCAAGACGGGTGGGTTGCGGAACTACCTCGGGTGCTATGGGCACTGCGGACGTAGAGAAAAACACCCACGGGAGAAACCCGTTCAGCCTTTGCTGCGGTACCGAGGTTATGGTCCCCACAGAAATCGGATTGCCTAGCTATCGGGTCGAGCACTTTGACGACAAGACCAACACCTTGGCCCTATGAAGCAACTTGGACATCTTATTAGAAAATTGAGATCGGGCGCAAATCAAGATGGCCGCCTATCAGCAGCAAACCACCTGCTACTACAACGCTTGAGTCAGGCATCGAGCCTTCAAGGCAGGAGACTTGGTCTTACGACGAAACGAGTTGGTGGACCAAGCAAAGCTACATAAGTTCTTCCCAAAATGGGATGGGCCCTTCCCCGTGACAAAGACACTACCCGGTGGAGCCTATCGTCTCTAGGACTCCAAAGGGAACAATTTCCCTCGGCCATATAACACCGAAAAGCTTAAGTTGTACAGATAAAATGTTCCCCCCTTTCCCTTTTTTTCGAATAATGTAATTTCTTTCCACATCAGCTAAATTTTCCAAGAAAAGTCCTCACAAAAGTTAGACTTCGACACCGACCCGTAACTCCGCCCTATCTTCTTTTCCTCGGGTCCGAGTTTGGGGACATGGAAGGGGCACGAGTCAGCCGGGGAAAAAAAGAAAAATAAAAGAAAAGGGAAGTGGACAGGGAAGAAAGATATAATGCACGATAACCTCGACCAGAAGAAAAAATTTATTTATACTTTACTCGAAGGTATTTTTGACTCCACAGCCTTACAACCATTACAGTAAATGAGGAAGAGGATTAAGAAAACAATGACGATGGTACTCATAAGAAAGCTCCTCCAGCCGAGCCCAGGCAACCTTCGCCTGCTCCCTCTGGCGGTGCCCATGGACCCTAGAAGCTATGGATTCGTCGGGATCCCCAATCGCCAAGCACGATGCCACAACCAACCTCTGTTGAAAACATTAGAGAAGAATGTCCACCGAGCGATCCCTCCGGCTCTTCGACATAAGGCCAAGCTCTTGGGTTGTATGCATCTTATCAAATGCCTCATCCATTGCTTGCGGGGACAGAACATTATAAAGGCTCGAGGACGACCTCCATATCGCGTAGATCAACACTTGCAAGAGAGGAGATCGTCGGGGAAGAAGACACCCGCAGTGCCCCTCCAAACGACTTATCACAGCCTCATATGTCGCCTTGGAACGATCAAGACCGTAGAAGTACACGTTGTATCAGGACATGATCACCCTGATGGTGTATGCATGGTCCATCATCTTCAAGAAACGTAGCATCTAGAAGGAACTCGACCACGCCTTCGATATTTATAGCCTCAACAAGAAATCTTCCAACGACAAAGATCTTCTCGCGCTACAACACAAATCACGGGATGTCGCACTTTCCCAATGAGGTAAGACCACGTGGCACCCGATTGCATGTCGCACTTTCCTTAAAATACGGGTCAAAGAAGGTTGAACGACATCTCCCAGAAAAACATAGAATCTGGGAAACCCTCGTCAAGGGGCGGCCGAGTAGTTTCTTGCTCGACTCATCCGCTGAAGGCATATCCTGCCCGGCCACTGTGTGGATCCAAATCCCTTGCCAAGAGGCGGCCGTGTAGTCTCCTGCTCGGCTCATCCGCTAAAGCCAGCTTCCTGCCCGGCCACTTTGCGGATCCAAAGCCCTGGCCAAGAGGCGGCCAAGTAGTCTCCTGCTCGGCTCATCCGCTGAAGGCAGCTTCCTGCCCGGCCACTTTGCGGATCCAAAGCCCTTGCCAAAAGGAGCCCGAGTAGTTTCCTGCTCGACTTATCCGCTGAAGGCAGCTTCCTGCCCGGCCACTCTGCGGATCCAAAGCCCTCACCAAGAGGCGTCCGAGTAGTCTCCTGTTCGGCTCATCCACTGAAGGCAACTTCCTGCCCGGCCACTCTATGGATCCCAAGCCCTCGTCTAGAGGATCCCAAGAAGCTTCCTGCTCGGCTCTTTCAAGGTCCAATTCGTAGATGAGAGAAGGAGATGGAGACGCTGACCTATCTATACTTGGCATTCGTTCGATTTATATACACGGCGCACGATTGTCACCTCGACTCCGGGGTGAGTGGGACGCCGGTCTACCTAAGACTTGGCTTTCGCTATCTCGTACGTCGCGCTCGCCCAGCACTCGAGACTTAGCTTTGCATGTGCTGGACGTCCGGTGGGCACCGACTTACTTACACTTGCGAAAATAAAAATACTTCGAAGGCGAGATAAAAGTACTTGCAAAATAAAGTACTTGCAAAATAAAATACTTGCGAGCTAAAAATACTTGCGGGATAAAAATACTTGCGGGATAAAAATATTTGCGAGATGAAAATACTGGCGAGCTAAAGATACTTTGTTTCGCCCAATCAGAGCAAAGCTCTGTTGAAATTCAAAATTCAAAAATTCTGAAGCAACGCTTCAAGTCTCGGGCGCAACGCGCCACATGTCAGGCGCTGATACGTCAGCGCAGCGCCCAAGAAGGCGCACCCAATCAGAGCAAAGCTCTATTAAAGGAAGCAACGCTTCGGTTACGCAGGCACTGCGCTGCGCGACACGTGTCAGCGCAGATGCGCTAGCGCAGTTGCGCTGCGCTGTGCGCTACGCGACACGTGTCAGCGCAGTTGCGCTGCGCTGTGCGCTGCGCGACACGTGTCACGCGCTGGGGCACCTGCCCCAAACAGAATTAAAATTTTAAGAAATCTTTTCTGTTCTTGTTAAAACAAAAAGATTTTCTTCTGCAAAGCAGAAACCCTTGGATCAAAGATCCAACGGTGGGGAAAATTCCCCAAATCACTCAGAGAAAGATCTCTTTAACAAATTTAACTAATTTATGGGCACTATAAAAAGGACCCTAGGCCTCAATTAAAAGGCATCAATATCTTTCTAAAAAAAAAGAAGGAGAGAAAAGAACTCTGAGAAACTCCTCAAGAATAAAAAAAAAAGAGGTAAAAACCTTTAAAAAAAAGAGAAAGTTCTCTTAGGAACAGATCATAGATCTAAAAACAAGATCAATGATCTTTAATAAAAATAAAATAAAAATAGTGCTTTGCACTTTTCATGAATCTTTGGTTCTCTGGGATAAGAAAAACAAGAAAGAACTTATTTTTTTTTATCTAAATTAGATCAAGAAATCAAATAGTGCTTTGCACTTCTGTTCTTGAATCTAAAAGATTCTTAGTGCTTTGCACTTGCAAACTGCGCTGTTGCGCTCTTGGGCTCACCAGAGCATGACACGTGTCTTCACCACAAGTGCTTGCGCTCAGTGAGTGGCGCAAAGCGCCTAACAAATGCAATGCAGGGCCAAGTCCAATTAAAAGACCAAACATGCCTAATTAAATTGATGCTCTGCATCATTTATAAATGGGCAAAGCCCAAACAAAAATAATAAAATGCTATGCAGATGCCTTGCAGAGCCCAAAATAAATTGATGCTCTGCATCTTTTATGGGCAGAGCCCAAACAAGAAAATAGAAGTAATGCAATGCATTATTTAAATGTGGGCAAAGCCCTAGCACAGGTCTAATGGACTAAAAATAAATAAAATGTTGAACATTTTCAACTGGACTTAGCCCAATTCTGGCCGTAAGTCCTTAAATTAAATTGAATTGAGCACAAATGCTCTCTCTCAAATCAATTTATATCCGGTTCGAGGGTATATCTCCGAACTCCTTTGACATCCATCGTTGTAATTCCTCAACGACGTCAAAGAGGTGACGGGTCCCAACGACCACACATCAATACGGACTGCGGGTCCTTAAACTCGTGGACCGAAACGTCCTTAAACTAATATTGGACCGAAACGTCCTTAAACTAATATTCGTCCCTAAATGGGAATGATGGACCGGAACGTCCTTAAACTAATGTCGGACCGAAACGTCCCTAAACTAATGTTGGACCGAAACGTCCCTAAACTAATGGTAGACCACTATGTCCTTAAACTGGAATATGGACCACCACGTCCCTAAACTGGAGCATGGACCGCAACGTCCCTAAACTACCTATGGACCACTACGTCCCTAAACTGGAACAATAGAGCCTCCAAATGCTCTTTTGCCGGATCTAAACGATCCCGTTTAAGTTGATCTTAGCCTCCAAACACGGCTAACGTATCCTTAAACATTCAAATGGACTATAAAACCCTAAATCAACTTCGGTTCGAGGGTACATCTCTGAACTCCTCTGACACTTATCGTTGTAATCCTTCAACGACGTCAGAGAGGTGACGAGTCCCGATGGCCATATATTAAATAAATCACGTTTAAGTTGATCTTAGCCTCAACGAGGCTAACGTATCCTTAAACTAAAACATCAAACCCAAATCTAAGTAAATACGGATTTGGACTAATCCACGTCCTACGGGCGACGGCATTACTCAGTCTCCGTATACAATCCACGGGCAACCACAAACAAAACAAACACACACGACACGAAGTGAAATTCTGGAGAAGGAGAAAGTTGTTACCGCGATGCGGTAGCGTAATTAACTGCAGGGGCTTGCGCCTGCAGGGAAGAGCGTCCCCACAATCAAAAACCCCTCAAGCGAGGGGGAATCTGATGAAGTCTGCTACATCGGCCGCATCTGTCTAAACCTCCGATACACGGTGCTATAAATCAACTTGGCATCTTCGGAGAGGTGGACGGATAAAACCATATAGCATCTGCCCCGAACCTCAGCGTCAGGACATCGCGGTCCTGTGCGCCGCCGTTCGGAGGGGAACAGATTCTGGCACGCCCGGTGGGACCTTTTCCTCTTTCCACTCCACACTTCGTGTGTCGTCTTCGCGAACCAATCGCGGTTTGTTAACGGTTGCCTTTGGATTTCAAGTTACTAAGATTTGGTCTTTTGCCTGGCGCAGAACTCAAGATTCAATGGCCTCTAATTGCATCAACTGCTCGAAGTGCCACTGCAACGGACGCTCCATCTCACCAGGAGGTGTAGTATATGGGCCCCAAGCAGCTTCCTTCCTCACTCTGCCAGTAGACCAGGTGACCCAAGCCACCACTGGCCTGTTCTTCGGGACCATGATCCCACCTACAAGCTTCTCTGAGCCAATACCTGCACCGGAAGTGAACAAGAAGTCGGTCTTCGACCGGCTTACTGCTACGACGGCCCCTGTCAACGGGTCTCCCACTACCAAACCGAAAGCCTCTGTTTTCACCAGGATAAATCAGAACTCTAAATTGGCTGTCTCAAGGAAAGCAATAACTGCTGCTCCAGAAGTCGTCAAGGCGGCTTCCCCTGTTAAAGAGTCAGTCTTTTCAAGACTGACGATTCCTGCTCCTGCCCCTGCTCAAGGATCCGTCTTCGGCAGGTTGAATACCACCCCTCAAAAGACAACCTCAGTCTTTAAGAGGTTAACACCGGCGGCGCCTCATTCAGACAGGGGGCAAAAAGAAACTATCTCAATCTCTGAGCCAATCCCAACGGCTCGCAGTGCTCGACGTCGCCATTGGCAACGAGTGAGGAAGGCAGGGGGCAACTCTCCCTCAGGACTGACTCCACCGGCTCCAGTGGTGGAAGTCAACGCTGCTGTCCCAACCGGGAATAGCTTTGAACTGCTGAGGAGGGTACGGAAGAACTCTCCAACCGCTACACTGAAGAGATCTCCTCCACCTGCGGAGAGAGTTTCAGAAACGAAACGAGAACAGCCCCCTCAACGGCTGTCCTCAAGAATTTATAAAGTTTGGCGGAGGGTTCAAGACTCCGTGATTGACCCAGGTCACTCTCATCACCAGAAAAAGGCAAAGGTGGAAAAAGACAAGGGCTGCCCTATTAAACAGCAGGGGACAGCAGCTGCAAGGCTGCCCCCTTCACCAGTTCCTTCAACCTCAACGGCCCACAAGAGAAGGAGGCCAGAGAAAACTCCCGCGTCAGCGGCAAAAGTTAAAAATGGTGAACCTAAACGCCCCAAGTCAGGGGGCATAACAGTTCATACGGTTTATATGGCATCGGGAAAAGAAGATAGCCGCATATCAACAGGTCATAGACCGCACACGAGATCAGTGACCAAGGCTCAGGAGCAGCAGCAGAAGCTCCAAGAGATGATGAACGCTATGGCCGCACTTACAGGGCCAACAGAAACCCTCGAAACATCCTCAGACGAGCGTCAAGAAAAAGAAACGGACGCAGAATTCCTTCATCGCATACTGGAGAAGAAGGATAAAGAAGCTGCGGAGCAGGCAGCCAACATAAAGAAAATGGCCCTCCTGTTCCAGGACATGGTGGGTATGATGATTCAACAAGATCCACCTGCTGAAGATCCCCCGATCATCCTTGAAAACGATAGGGGAGAAACGTCGAATCCTCCACCAGCTCTGTCCATAGCTAAAGAGGATACAATCTCCAAAGCTGATTTGGATGAGTACATCGCCCAACAAATACGGGTTCATCATGCAACCGAAACAGCCGGCCAGGTCATGAAAACGGGGAGGCCATATCCGAGTTGGTACGATCAAATCAAGTACCCGCCAGGTTATACGATTCCCAAGTTCCATGTCTACAAGGGGACGGGCAATCCTCATCACAATGTTGCCCAGTTCAGGGCACTCTGCGGCAACACCGGCGATGACGACAAGCTGTTGCTTCGCCAGTTTGTTGGAAGCTTATGAGATACGGCATTTGAATGGTACTCTGAGCTCCCGAATGACTCTATTAAAACCTTCGCGGAGATGGAGCTGTTGTTTACTCAGCGTTTTGCAAGCGCCAGTGAACGTACTCCGATGACAGCACTGATTAACGCCAGGGTAAAACCCGGCGAGACGTGGGTTCAGTACGCTATACAATGGCGGAACTTATGGTCAAAGTGTGAGCAGCGCATTGAAGAAGCTCCCGCGGTGGGTATGTTTGTGGGAACCCTCGATCCACAAGCAACCATCTCGCAGTTTATGATGTTTTTCAAGCCGACTACCTTCCAGGCCTTGATTGACAAACTTGCGCAAATGGATCAAATGGGCCATAAACCCCCTCTTCCAAGGCCAGACACCCGAAATGACAAAGGGAAGGGAAAAGCGATCGTCGTCGCTAATGCTCAACAACAACTGAGCGACTCGAAGCCGGTTGCTCGTCAAAATAATACGCGACCGTACGTGCTCCTTGAGGATAGGATGGGACGCCCTTATTCCTTTTTCCGCGATAAAACGAGAAGGTTATTCGAGCTGGCGTTGCGCAACAGACTCATAAATTTGCCGGATCCAAAACGTCCGTTGCAACCAAGTGACGTCAACGAGCCCAACTACTGTCCTTATCATCGAGTACTAGGCCACCCGATCGAAAATTGCTACGTTTTCAAAAATTGGCTTGAAAACCAGTACCGACAGGGCAAGTTCGCGTTATCTGACAAATGGAAGGTGAATCCCCCACAGCCCCACACCTCTAAGGGGACGAATACGCCGGGGGCAACATGCTCCGTCATTGAAGAAGCTCCTTGGGAGGTTGTATTATCAGCCAAGACAAAGAGGATGCTAAACGATCTTCAGACATGTCCAGCGGTCAAGTGGAAGAATCCGTTGGAACCGCAGGTCATTGAAGGGATGTTGAAGCCACGTCCAACTCTAAAGACCGATGGTGGCGGTTCAAGCACTTGCAGCCAGCCGTCAAAATCTTCGAAAAAGAAGACGAAGAAATCTAAGAAGCCCGTGAAGCCTGGCGGCAAACACACGGACTTACAAAAGCAAATTGACGCGTTGGAAGAATACAACCAAAAGGCGCGGACTCCCATTACATTCCAAGAGTTCCTCAATCATGTCTTTCAAGAAGAAGATGAAGGAGAAAGTTCATCGGATGAATCTGAGGAATATGTGGCGAGCTGTCATATGATTTCCCATTCGATCACGAATGATGAGGAGACTCCTTGCACTGAAAAGCTGGGGGCAGATCCTGAACCAAAAGTCCTGGGGCCACCAGATGAAGTAATCGACGCATTCCTTAATGAAGCTCGGTTGAAAAGTAAAGCTGATCGGGAGCGCGATGCGGCTATATTTGAAAGGGCCAAGCGCTAGCGACTTGATGAAGGAGCTGAGACGATCCCGGTGGAGCTAAACACCTCCGCTACCGACAAAAGCCAATTCAAGATGAGAAAGAAGTTTGCTAAGGCCATATCAATGGGCATGAAGCTACCATCCTCCAAAGAAGAAATTACCGGTGAAGCGAAAATGCATCCGTCTTATTGCTTATATCATCAAAAGATTTCGCACCCCACTCAAGAGTTCAAAGCTTTCGATAGATGGTGGCAAGGATACGTTGCTCATCGACAACACTTTAAGCGGGAAAAGCATAAAGCTCGTCGAGAGCAAAGAAATATGACCGAAAGGATTAAAAGAACTGCTGGCGATTGTTGCATGGTTAACACCGGTAGATTACAAGTTCCCACATTCGGGAGTGATTCTGATGAAGAACTAGAACTTCCCCCTCTCTTTAAAGAGTCCGATTCGAGAAAAGAAGAAGAACCGAAGGTTTGCGAAAATATCCGGCTACGTAATCGCACGCTGCCCGAAAAGAACCTCGGACCCTCGAACAGGAAAGATAGAGGGAAAGAAAAGGTCTCTGAAGATATCGTCTTAGATGACCAAGTGGTGGAAGAGCTAACTGCCAAAGACCCACCAAAGAAGAATAAGGTGGATTACAACGTCTTGGCACATCTGAGGAAGCTGCCCTCACAGCTCAGCATTCTTGACGCCCTTTTGCTATCAAAAGAGGCGAGAGATTCGTTGATTAAGGCACTCCAAGACCCAGAACAATTCCAAGCATGCCTGGCCGAGGAAAAGATGAAGGATGAATTGGAGGAGGTGCACACGGCCGATATTACTTTTGGCGATGAAGACCTTCTACTTGGGATGTGCGAACACAATCGCCCTCTCTATGTCTCGGGATACTGCCATGATATAAAGATAGGCAAAATCCTGATCGATAACGGGTCGGCTGTTAACCTACTCAACGTGCGGGTGTTGAAGGAAATCTGCATGAGCGTCCAGCACCTTGCTCGGGACAAGATCACCATCTCCGGGTTCGACTCCCAATCGTCAAAGACTCTTGGATCTGTGATACTGACACTACGCTTCGGGCTGCTCGTCACGGACATTAAGTTCCACATCATAGACGCCAAGACATGCTACAACGCTTTGCTCGGCCGATCATGGTTACACGAGTACAACATCATCCCTTCTACACAACATCAGTGTATGAAGTATTTTAAGGATGGTTTCGAGTATACCGTGACGGGAGAACTGAACCCTTTCTCTGTGAACGAGGTCCGCAAATACGAAGATGCCAAATACTTCTTACCGGATTTCGAAGACACGGAGAAGTGTCACAAGCCGGAGAATAAAACTAACGCTACCATCCCTGTCTTCGGCAGTGATACTGAGAAAGAAGAGGAGATGGTTTATTCGGATCCGCCCCAACACAACAAGCCGGGACCATCGGCTCCTACATTGATCTTTGGCAGCGACTCGGAAGATGAAGTCCATGCTGTATTCTCTGCTCGACCTTTAATACAAATGTCCGCTGACGAAGAGCAAAGCCTGCAAGTTGCCATGGTGCCGCCTGAGCATCATAAAGAACTGGATGCACTTAATATCTACAGTGTAGAAGAGCTGCGGACATTCTATATCCCTCCCAAACGAGAAAGCGAAAAAGCAATTCTATTTTACCGCTCTGAAGAAACCAAGGTGAAAAAAGAAATCTGGCATGGCGCGGATCCTGCGCTCGACAGGCTTCAGCCTATCCGTCTTCCCAGATATTATACCGAGGGTTTGAAGAAGCTGCTGAAACGCCAGGGGATATCCTTCAAACAGACCGTTAGAGAGGCCAAATTCTATGACGGGGTCTGGAACGTTCCCGGGACTCAACGCAAACTGCCTAGTGGGAGAATGGAAACAAAAGGGCTTGGATACATCCGGTCAAAGAAACGAGAGTTACTACCCGGCTGCTACGTCGTGTATGACCTTGATGCAGAAGCGGATACTCAATGGGAGGACGCTAATCCTAAGCCAGTGAAAGTTCTAGATGCAAAGGAACCCAGTCCGTCGTTCGAGGAACAAATGGACAAACTTATAAAGAAAGCTGGTCAAAAAGTCCGAGATGATCACAACCGCGAGACGGCCATCTACGAGAAAGCCAAGACGCAACGCCTGCTCCAACAGGCCGTAAAGGATGAAAATGCTGCTCCTTGTCAACCTGTTATAAAGAAGGCTCAGCGCAAAAGCAGAAATAAGTCGAAAGGCCAAAAAGGCGCTCAATAGCAACAAAACAGGGCTAAGAAGCCATGCAAACGGGAGGCGAGCGTTATTGATCTATCCTTCATAAAGAAAATGAGTCGGGCATACTCTTTTCCTCGGGATAAGACGAGGAGGATATTTGAGCTTGCTCTAAAACATCAGATGCTCACACTGCCGGAGTCCAAGCACCCCGAACAAGCAAGCGAAGTCTTTGACCCAAACTATTGCTCTTACCATCGAGTAATAGGGCACCCGCTCGAAGACTGCTTCACCTTTAAGAATTGGGTCGAAGATCAGTACCAGCTCGGCAAGTTCGCTCTGTCTGACAACTGGAAGGTAACGCCGCCACAGAAGCACGAGCCCAAGGCCACGAAGGAAGAGCCAGTTCCGCATTGGGATTGGAAGCGAATTCGTACTTGTCACGTGATAACGATATCAAAAGAAGAGCCCGAGAACATGGATGACCTTCCCTGGTGCTTCAAAAACAACAACAATGAGGTAATCTCAGATTTCCCACCAGCGCCGAAAGAACTGGAAGATGGAATCCATACCACTGCAGATAACCTTAAGAAGATTGAGTTGGGGACGGCAAATGATCCACGGCCGACATTCATCAGCGAGTTACTATCTGAAGAAAGGGTAACTGCATTAAAGGATGTGCTTCTGCAGCATAGAGATTGCTTCGCGTGGAACTATTCCGAAATGCCGGGACTAGATCCAGAAATTGCTGTACACAGATTGGCGATATCCCCGGACATCAAGCCAGTCAAACAGGCACCAAGAAGAATGCGGCTCGAGCTTGAAATGAGTATCAATGCTGAAGTCAAAAAGCTGATCGACTCTGGCTTCATCCAGGAGGTTCAATATCCGGATTGGATCGCCAACATTGTCCCGGTGATGAAGAAAAATGGGACTGTGCGCATATGCGTGGATTTTCGGGATCTCAATAAAGCTTACCCGAAGGATGATTTCCCAGTGCCAGTCACCGAACTGATGATAGACAATACGTCCACTCATGAAGTTTTCTCCTTCATGGACGGCTCATCAGGGTATAATCAAATAAAGATGCATCCCGAAGACCAGAAGCACACCGCCTTCAGGACTCCTTTGGGTATATTCTGCTACAAGGTGATGCCCTTCGGTTTAAAGAACGCCGGTACCACCTATCAGAGGGCCATGACGAAGATCTTCGATGACCTTATACACGAAATCGTTGAATGCTATATTGACGACCTCGTTATTAAAAGCAAATCATATGAGGAACATCTCGAGCATCTGAAGACCGTATTTCAACGCCTTCGACAATACAACTTGAAGATGAACCCGCTTAAGTGTGCATTCGGAATTTCCTCAGGCAAATTCCTGGGATTCATTGTTCGACATCGAGGTATTGAAATAGATCCGTCCAAGATCAAGGCGATCATGGAAATGCCTCCGCCGAGGACTCTTAAACAGTTGCGGTCTCTCCAAGGGAAACTCGCATACGTACGACGATTTATAGCCAATCTTTCAGGTAAGTGCCGTCCTTACAGCCACCTGATGAAGAAGGGAACCCCGTTCGTCTGGGATCAAAAGTGCCAAAGCGCACTAGACGAGATCAAACAGTACCTGCAAAACCCTCCAGTGTTGGCTGCTCCGGTTAAGGGAAAGCCTCTCATTCTTTATACAGCCGCCCTCGAAGGTTCTTTAGGCGCATTATGGGCACAAGAGAACGATCAAGGGAAAGAAAGAGCACTCTACTACTTAAGTCGAGTTCTACTGGGGGCAGAAAGCAACTACTCCCCCATCGAAAAACACTGCCTGGCGTTGATCTTCGCGATAACAAAGCTCAGGCACTACGCGTTGGCGCATGAGGTCCGTCTCATTTCAAAGGTGGACCCCCTTAAATACTTGATGTCAAAAGCCATATTGACGGGACGACTCGCTAAATGGGCCCTACTCTTGATGGAGTTCTCGATCACGTACCAACCTCTCAAGGCAGTGAAAGGCCAGGCCATCGCCGACTTCCTCGCTGAGCATCCCATACCGCCGATTCTCCTCTAAACTGCGATCTTCCAGAAGAACATGCGTTTGATACGGTCAACGGTGATGGTACTCGATGGGAGCTTTATTTCGATGGCGCATCTTCCATGAAGAAGCGCAAACAAAGCACCCCTATAATTAAAACGGGCGTAGGGCTCATCTTTGTAACTCCACAAGGAGGAATAATGCGCTTTGCTTTCTCCCTAACAGAGCCGAGGACAAACAATGAAGCCGAATACGAAGCTCTGATAGCAGGCCTCGAGATCGCCATTGACATGGGAATTGAAAACCTCCTCATATACGGGGATTCTCAACTGGTCGTTAGTCAAGTAAACGGCGACTACCAAACATGCAAACCAGAACTGGTGAAGTACGGCGAAAAAGTGCAACAATTATTGACTTAAATTCCCTCCTATACTTTGGAAAACATACCGCGCGCGGAAAACAGCAAAGCAGACGCATTGGCCAAACTTGCTAAAGAACTGGCTGACGAGAACCTCGACGACGTTAGAATCGTGGTGCAAAGCCGTCGGGTGCTTGCCCCGGCAGAAATATCTCCGGAATCATCCAAAGAAAAAGGAGCGAGCGAGCAGAAGACCCTACAAGTAAAAGACTGGGAAAATACCGAGGATTGGAGAGAAGTCTTCGTAGATTACTTCAAGTCCCGCCGATTGCCTGAAGAAGCCTCCACAAGACATCAGCTCATGAAACGAGCTCGATCTTTCCCCTTCGTCAATGATACTCTATACAAGAGGTCATTTGATTCTCTGTGGCTGAGATGCCTAGGACCTGACGAAGCGAGAAAGGTCGTCCAGGAAGTTCATGACGGACTCTGCGGTTCTCACCAAGCAGGCCCAAAGATGAAGTTGAAGATCAAACACATGGGCTACTACTGGCCCACGATGATTCAGGACTGCCTCGAATATGCGAAGCAATGCCACTCATGCCAAATCCATGGGGACTTCATCCATCAGCATCCAAATCCATTATATCCAACGGTAGCTAGCTGGCCATTCGAAATATGGGGGACTGATATAGTCGGCCCCATCGAACCAGCATCGTCTAGAGGACATCGTTTCATCCTAGCGACGACTGACTACTTCTCTAAATGGGCAGAGGCAATACCGCTGAGAGAAGTTAAGACGGAGAATATCCTCTACTTCTTCAAAACGCACGTCATATATCGGTTTGGAACTCCGCGACGGATCATCTCCGATAACGGGCCAGCTTACAGAAGCCACAAGATCAGTCGCTTCGCGCAACAGCACAATATAGATTGGAGATATTCCTCGGTTTATAATCCACGGGCTAACGATCTAGCTGAGGCCTTCAACAAGACCTTGACGAAGATCATGAAGAAAACAGTGTCGCGAAATAAGAAAGACTGGCACGAAAGACTGCAAGAGGCTCTCTGGGCATATCGAACTACGTTTAAAACGGCCATAAACGCAACACCATATGCGTTAGTATTCGGGACAGAAGCAGTACCCCCCCTCGAGATAGAGTTACCCTCTCTACGAGTGGCAGTCCATTACGAGCTGACGGACGAAGAAAATGCTCACCTTCGGCTTGAGGAGCTTGACGCCCTTGAAGAAACACGGCTCATAGCGCAACAAAATCTGGAGGCCTATAAAGCAAAGATGACGCACTCATATGAAAGATTGACCCGACCGAGGACATTTCGCCAAGGCGAACTCGTGATAGTGGTCAAAAAGCCTATGATCCCCAATCGTGCCAGGCGGGGAAAATTCGAGCCAAACTATGAAGGTCCGTACGTCATAGATAAGGTCTACCAGGGCGGGGCCTATCTACTCATAGATATGCACGGTGAAAGGCCTTTCAGGCCAATAAACGGTCGCTTCCTAAAGAGATACTACGCTTAATGAGCCACAGCCTAGGCCAAGGATAGATGACGACGACTATGTCCGCTCTCTGTCTTCCCAAGCCCAAAACTCTATAAGTAGTAGCTGGCCAACGGACCGAAACATCCTTAAACTAATAGCGGACCGAAATGTCCTTAAACTAATGGCAGAACGAAACGTCTTTAAACTACTACCGCAGTATCTTTAGGCTGACGAGATATTAAAAAAACATATAAAAAAAAACGGTATGTCCATAAGCAAAAAGGGCACGGATGAAAACCCGAAAGGGCTCCGTGAGTAAAAATAGCAGGGCTACCGGCGAGTGTTCGTGAAAACCCGAAAGGGCGCGACCTCGTAAAATATATATATATATATATATATATATTTACGTAAAAATAAAAAGAATAAAAAAAACGGTATGTCCATAAGCAAAATGGGCACGGATGAAAACCCGAAAGGGCTCCGTGAGTAAAAACAGCAGGGCTACCGGCGAGTGTTTGTGAAAACCTGAAAGGGCGCAACCTCGTTAAAGAACACTTACAAGATCCTCTCGACCTTGTAGGGAGAAACCACCCGCGTGAGATCCTTACGACTCACAAGGGAGCAACACACTTAGGGATCCCCACGATTCCTAAGGAGAAAATACACTTGCGAGATCCTCACGACTCGTAAGGAGAACTCTCTTATGGGACCCTCACGGCTCGTAAGAGTTGAAAGTCTTAACTTACAGAGACCTAAACCTGTGCTTAAGCTACCCCCACAACTTCCGATATTGCCCTACAAGTGGTCCAACACGGGCTCTTGTATATAATCCACGGGCGCGAATAAACATTTCCCTAATCAAGTCTCATCCGAGACTGGGGATATGTTCGCATGGTGAACAACCCTTGTAAATCCTTTCGATTTATGAGGAGAAAATCCTCTCGTAGGATCCTTACGACTTACAGAGGAACAAAACACTTAGGAATCCTCACGATCCCTAAGGAGAAAATACACCTACAAGACCCTCACGACTTGTAGGGAGAAATACCTTTGTGAGACCCTTACGGCTCATGAAGTTAAAAGCCTTAGACGACAGGACCCTAACCCTGGTCTCTAAGCCACCTTTGTTCAACATCGACAGAGGCAGATGATGATTCGCTCCTGGCAATATCCCAGTTGTAGCGGTGCTGATGCCATAATCGGTGTCTAATTCCAGGTTTACGGCGGAAAGCCAGTAGGCCGCACATGCATACAAAATAGCCGAAATGATTGGGCAACTTGCAATAAAAAGCAGCAAGTAAAAAGGTATGCATGCAAAATAGCCGAAATGATTGGGCAACTCGCAATAAAAAGCAGCGAGTAAAAATAAAATAAATAGCCGAAATGATTGGGCACTGCGAAAAATAGCCGAAATGATTGGGCAATCGCGACCTTCGCGATAGAAAAGCTGAAATGATAGAGTATCGCGGAGATAAAACAAAAAAAATAAATAAAATAACTTTGGCCCTACAGTTAAGATCACATCGATCCCTGTATACAATCCAAGGGCGTAAACAAAGAGGGAACCATACTTTCCCAACAGGCTCCGCCAGAA
Organism: Agapanthus africanus; assembly: GCA_030015575.1. NCBI lineage: Eukaryota > Viridiplantae > Streptophyta > Magnoliopsida > Asparagales > Amaryllidaceae > Agapanthus > Agapanthus africanus. Next base: position 372,904,923 of record JASDDO010000006.1, read on the forward strand.
GACGAAGCCAAATCTAGACGGTTCAGTCCAACTCCGAAGAAACCAGTGTCTTCAGCAAATTCCTCGACTCACGGATACAAACACTCCTTGACGAGAGCCTCCTGATCCGCGTCGACTCGCAGAGTCACCAGTGCCTCCGTGGGAAATCCTCGACTCGTTTCAAACCCTAAGGAAACAAATAATCCTTGGCGCTTGGGAAACAAATAATCCCTGGCAAACTCCTCGACTCACGGATACAAACACTCCTTGACGAGAGCTTCCTGATCCGCGTCGACTCGCAGAGCCACCAGTGCCTCCGTGGGAAATCCTCGACTCGTTTCAAACCCCAAGGAAACAAATAATCCTTGGCGCTTGGGAAACAAATAATCCCTGGCAAACTCCTCGACTCACGGATACAAACACTCCTTGACGAGAGCCTCCTGATCCGCGTCGACTCGCAGAGCCACCAGTGCCTCCGTGGGAAATCCCCGACTCGTTTCAAACCCCAAGGAAACAAATAATCCTTGGCGCTTGGGAAACAAATAATCCCTGGCAAACTCCTCGACTCACGGATACAAACACTCCTTGACGAGAGCCTCCTGATCTGCGTCGACTCGCAGAGCCACCAGTGCCTCCGTGGGAAATCCCCGACTCGTTTCAAACCCTAAGGAAACAAATAATCCTTGGTGCTTGGGAAACAAATAATCCTTGGCAAACTCCTCGACTCACGGATACAAACACTCCTTGATGAGAGCCTCCTGATTCGCGTCGGCTCGCAGAGAAACTGTGTCTCCGCGGGAAATTCCTGATTCGTCTCAACATGCAAATGAAGCCTCAGGCGGCAGGGACTAAAAAACTTGCTTCCTGAACAATGGGACCCTGCAAGTCAATCCAAAATGGTCTCTTGCATACTATTCACGGGTCTCACTCTCTAAAGTCGAATTTCGACGAGGAGGGAAACAACCGCTTGTAGGTCCTCTCGACTCGTAAGAGGGAAAAATTCTCTTATAGGATCCTTACGACTTGTAAGAGAAAACAACACTTAGGAATCCTCACGATTCCTAAGGAGAAAGCCCACCTACGAGATCCTTTCGATCCGTAGGGAGAAGAATCTCTATGAGACCCTCACGGCTCATGGAGTTGAAAAGTCTTAGGCAGCAGATCCGAAACTGCGGCCTAAGCCATCGCTATTTCTTAAGGAAATCGGGATACTCGTTCTAATCATCCGTTAACCATGTTTGCTAAAGTGATATGCTGATAGTAAAAGAAAGAGAAGATGGAGAAAATGACACATGACAAAAAAAAAGGGTGTATCTTTTATTCATAAACTTGATCAGGTACAGGATACATTATGTCAAAAAAAAATATATATATATATATATACATTCTTTTATCTACAAGTACAAACGATACAAAGATGGATAGCTACTGAAGAGGAAGTGTCTTTAGTAGATCCACAAGCTGCTCTCGCACTTCCTTCAGCGCCTCCTCCTGAGCGGCTACCGCGGTCACCTCCGCTTCCACTCGGGCTCGCTGCTGCAAGAAAGATGAAAGTTGCTCCTCCGCCGCCTTCTGGGCTGCTTCCTGGCCAGGTGCATCTCGCTCGACAACATCAAGGTGTTGCCTCAATGATAACCCTTCAGAAAGACATTGCAGGAGGCCCTCAAAGACAACCTTCAGCCGTGCGGCGTTGGCCTCCACCCGAGCATGCAGTTGGGCAGACTTGCTTGAAGTCTCACCACGCTCCTTACGCCTTGAAATGACTTCTTGTTCGAGGTAGCGGAAGTAAGGAGCGCTCTGCTCAATCCACGCTGTTCTTTGATTACTGGCAGCCAAGGCCTCGGGAGCGGGACGCAGCGACTCCAACTGATATAGGCGACCCTCGATCTCCCTACAATGGTTAACCCAGGATGCGACGATGCCCTCATCATGAAAGTTCACGAGTATTGCTAGCATCGGGTTAACCATCATAGCGAAGTCTGCGGCAGATGTAGGAGTTTCAACGTCGAGTTCCTCGACGTAGTCACTCAACATGCGCAGACTATTCGCGGCGCCTTTTGAAGACAGACTCCTCAGATAAGGACCCGCCGGCATTATGATGCGAGATTCGAAGGGCGCCGAGATCGGAACGACAGCTGAAAAGAAACAAGATGTGATCAGATAACAGTTCTGAAAATAAAGAAGGAAGACTTTATCAATGTGATAGTTACTGTACCAGTTGAGACAGGTGGCAAGGTCGGAAGGGCTGGTGGCGCAGCTGATCTTTTATCCCCTCCTTCAATCTGTAGCACTGCAGTTGAGATGAGAAAAAGAGGTTAGAGGTAATTCCATCAATAAAAAAGAGGAAGGATGTCAACGGAAATCATACTCATCAACGCCACCAGAGGAAGAAGCAAGCTCGGATGGGAAAGAAAAGTGTGGGAGCAACATCTGATATACATGATCAAAAAGCACTCCTGGAAACACAATAGTGTGACTTTAGTACACAAATTATACGTCTAGAAGATAAGATTAATAAATCGTAAACACATACCTTCCAACATCTTCGAGGGTATAAGAGAGGGTTGAGAGGTGACCACCGCCAAGGCAGTCGTTGAAGGCGCTCCCTCGAGCAGTAGGGCATCGGCGCTGGCTGCACCTGCGTTACAAGAAAGGTGAACTTGTCAGAAAGGATTGTAAAATAAGAAAGACAGTAACCTAAGGTTTACCTGAGGAGCTGCCGGCTGAAACAGAGGCGATTCCCTCCTCTATTGACATGAGACCACCGCCCGTGGCCTCATCACCTGACTCAATGGGAACCGTCGTGGTGCTCGCGAGACCTGGAGACGGCGGAGGACCATAGACGGGGAGGGCTATGACTAGAGTATTGCCAGATTCCAGAGAAGGAGCGGTTGACTCGTCCTCGGGAATCATGGCTACCTCACCCACTACTCTCTCAGGTTCAGTAGTCGCGGTTGTATCGTCCACCATCACCACGAGATCGCCGGCCTCGAGCGCCTCGTCCGCCACCACCCTCGGTTCAGTTATAATGATCATATCATCTGCCACCGCTTCAGGTTCGGCATCAATGACCTTCTCGGCTGCAGGCCCCTGGACCTCCACCTCAGGCTCCGAAGCCACAACGACGTTGCCCACCATCGGCTCGAATTCAGCAGGTACCGCCTCCTCGGTTTCTTTGGGATCAACGGTTTCCGCCTCCCCCTTGATCGGACTTGGCCCTGCAAGATAAGGGATATAAGGACCAATGACATTAAAAATCCTTATAACAAAAACTCTGAGAGAAATATTACCTGAAGCGGATTTACCGTTTGCACTCCGAACTGCGCGCGCTACCTCTCTGCGGGCAGTGGATAGGGCGACAGGGGCCTCTTCAGATGGAGTATCAGCATGAGGGGTAGTGCTGGGACCCGCTCCCATAGCCAAGGCAGCCCTGCGCGCCTTCGCCTCACGCCTCAGCCGCTTCCTTTCCTCCCGGGCTGTCGCGATGGACCTTAGTGACGCCTCCTTCAAGGCGTCGTCATCCTCATTCAGGGATGCCTCCAGAGCCTTTAAGGCATCCTTCATCGGCTCTTCAAGACAAACCTCCTGCGGTGGCCCAGAGGAAGCGGGAACATCGGCAGCTGGTAAAACATCTGCGTCGCTTGGTGGGAACGGCATTAAGGTTTCTGCAATAAAAGAGAGAGGTTAGATCGACCATAACACGAGGGAGATGGAGACTTGATGGATTAAAACTTACTAAGGCCCATAGACGCTCTAAGACATTCCTCCTCCTGGAAAGTCTTCAAAGAAGCGGCGATGGCTACTTCATCAGTGATGCCTGTTGGAAGGAAAGAAAGAAAAGTGTTACTCAAAAGCAATAAGGAAGATATGTTACAATAAAGAAAATGTGACTAGTAGTTACCTGATTGCGCAAGCTTAGCCAACCACGCGTCACGCTTCGCCAACCACGCCGAAGTTTCGAGAGCGGCTTCCAAGTCTGTATCGTCCGGCGGCGACATCACTAGTCCTTCGTTCGTCCCGTATTCGATCAGGCCCTCGGCATAGGGAGCACGGGGTTCCTGGCCAAACACGACATCTGCAGCGAAGAGCGATTTCTTTTTCTTCTGCCCTCCGCCCCTAGGCTCACGTGAGATTGACTTCCGTTTAGCAGCCACCTTGGGACGACGGGTCTCGATGTCCGCACCCACGCCGGACTCCGGCGAGGATACAACCACTGCTCCAAAGGAGCACGGGGCGCTGCAGGTGCATCTGCGACATCAGGGAGCGACGAGCCACGTGGAGGGCTTCGCGCACGCGATGGTCCGGTTCTGACCTCTTTTAAAGGGGCAACTACTGGGGTCCTTGGGACCAAAGGAGCGTTGCGATCGGTACCTGGAGGCACACCCTTACGATCGACCAACAGTCGCCTTTCCTCCTTTATAACTGCTCCTGTTGCATGATTGTACCAGTCTTTATACACATTGAGGAGTCTCGAAGCATAAACCGGCGCATTGATAAAAAATTGAGAGCTCGTATTCAGGCGCATGAAATGGTGCAGTGCGTTCTCCATCCCTTCTTCAGTTGCAGTGGGTTCCAGCAAGAAGGCTTCCAAGGGGACCCCTTGATCGTAGTCCAGTTGTTGAGCAAAACGATGCGGGTACTCATAAAAATTGCCACACCATTCTGTCTAAAGACTAAAAAACCCGGTCTAATGGAATATAAGTGAAGGGTCTCCCGAGCCGTCAAAACTGAGGCTCCATCTTTAAAGATATCTTGTAATGGCCGCGTCACAGTGGTAGACACCTTTCCAATGGTCAATACCTTATCGACAAAGGACATACCGGCTCCAACGGTGTGAGGGCGAAGGAGTAAGCCCCTGGCGTTCCGCGGTGATGGGGTTACAATTGATGCGCCGATCAGCTGTATAATGCAGGGAAAACCGCACTTGTCAAAGAACGAGGGCCTCTTATGCATGCCGAAGACACCCGCTGTGTGTAGCTCGAGCCACGATGCAAAGTAATACATCGGGAAGACCACATCAGTACCCCGGGCTCATTAGCATCCGCTGCTCGACTGAGGCCATGGTATAAGTGCGCCAAGCCAGCAATCCCAACAGCTACCTTTACCCCGATGACCATCCGGTGGGCCGGGTAAAAGATAGAGGGTCGCATCCGATGAGAGTGCATTGGGATCGCAAACCAGCTCAGCCACAATCCAAGAAATCCTAAGAAAAAGGCCTCCTCATCCATTCCACGGGTCGCAATTTCTGCAAATGACATAGTAGGGAAGTCCGGAAGAAAAAAACCCTTTTGATCTATATCCTTCTCCGGTAGATTGTCCACGCCTAGACCGAAAGGGTCATCCAGGATGGCGAACTTGGCAGCTTCCGATGAGATGACGCTTGGACGAAGGAAACGAGCAATGAAGTCCTCAAAGTTAACTCCCCGACCCCCATGTTCGACGAAGAGGGACTCATATATGTTCAACACTTTAATCAAGCTTGGGAATTGATGTTGAACGGCATTCTCTGGTGTGACCCCCCTTACCATCGGCCTAGCACCAAAGACGTACACATCTGTCGGGAGCAGCTCCTCATAATGTTCCTCCATCACTGGTAAGCCGGATACCTCTGCAAACTCCTCCAAGGAGATTGACACTTCCCGATCCATAGCAAGGAAAGTGTGGGTAGGAATATTCCATTGCTCCAAGAAAGCTTTGAACCACCAGGTGGGGAGCGTGGGATACTGGAAAAGAGAGACGTAGACCGCGGTGTACAATCCTAATCTTATCAACTGCGACTTCTTCGTCGACAGGATGTACCGGGCCCACGGCAGATAGCCAATCGGGTGGCGGGGGATCATACCAAGATTGTACGATTGCCCCCAAGGTCGTGCTTCACCCTGACAGATACGGCGCCCTAGGATGTCCAAAACCATAGGACGCTGAACCGGTATTGCATCTATAGCGGGATGTAGATAGCCCTTCGATGTCCAATCCACCAACTCCACGGCATACTGTACCGAGGGTGGGGTAGCATAGTGAATCGCCATGATGGGTTCCGACGGCACCGCGCATGTGAAGCTCCGGCGGCCCATGATGGACCGAAACGTCCCTAAACTAATGGTAGACCACTATGTCCCTAAACTGGAATATGGACCACCACGTCCCTAAACTGGAGCATGGACCGCAACGTCCCTAAACTACCTATGGACCACTACGTCCCTAAACTGGAACAATAGAGCCTCCAAATGCTCTTTTGCCGGATCTAAACGATCCCGTTTAAGTTGATCTTAGCCTCCAAACACGGCTAACGTATCCTTAAACATTCAAATGGACTATAAAACCCTAAATCAACTTCGGTTCGAAGGTACATCTCTGAACTCCTCTGACATTTATCGTTGTAATCCTCCAACGACGTCAGAGAGGTGACGAGTCCCGATGGCCATATATTAAATAAATCACGTTTAAGTTGATCTTAGCCTCAACGAGGCTAATGTATCCTTAAACTAAAACATCAAACCCAAATCTAAGTAAATACGGATTTGGACTAATCCACGTCCTACGGGCGACGGCATTACTCAGTCTACGTATACAATCCACGGGCAACCACAAACAAAACAAACACACACGACACGAAGTGAAATTCTGGAGAAGGAGAAACTTGTTACCGCGATGCGGTAGCGTAATTAACTGCAGGGGCTTGCGCCTGCAGGGAAGAGCGTCCCCACAATCAAAAACCCCTCAAGCGAGGGGGAATCTGACGAAGTCTGCTACATCGGCCGCATCTGTCTAAACCTCCGATACACGGTGCCATAAATCAACTTGGCATCTTCGGAGAGGTGGACGGATAAAACCATATAGCATCTGCCCCGAACCTCAGCGTCAGTACATCGCGGTCCTGTGCGCCGCCGTTCGGAGGGGAACATACTTGTGAGCTAAAAGTACTTTATTTATATCCAAAAATTTTATACAAGGTTCTATGGGCTCCCCAGCCTTACAAAATGCCCGGAGGCTTACAAAATGTGTTGACTGAGGCAGGGGTAGCTCAAACTGCCTTCTCGGCCACCACTTCCCCTTTATGGACGCCTCTGTCTGGGGCTACGATCGCAACGCCCGGCTCGACGCTTCCGCCCTCCACCTCACCTTCCTCGGCCGGCTCGGCACCGCCCCCTGTGGCGTTTCCTCAGCCAGGGGATACCTAGTATGAAGCTTCCGATCGTCAAAGCCAGGCATGGCTTCCTTAATGGCATCAACCGCATTGTGCCACCCGACGGCTGAGGAATCGGTGAGGTCGAGGTAGAACTGGTCGAAAGACTTATACTCCTCCACGGCCCTTTCCGCTCTGACCTCTGCAAGCTTTGCTGCCTCACAGGATGCCTTAGCATCCTGCTTGAACGAGTCCCTCTGCCTTTTCATGGCATCGAAGAGCCCGTTGACATCCCCTATCTGAGCTTAGATAGCCCGGTTAGATTGAGTCAGGAGCCGATGGGACTCCTTCAATTTGGCCACCGTCAGGCCCTTCGCGACCAACCTCGAGTCGAGGAGGGCCGCCTTCTCTTCCGCCTGTTGCAGTCGAGCGAGGAGCTTTTCTCGTGAAGAAGATTCGTCCATTTTCTTCATTGTCGGAGCCACCTCTTCGAACTCCATTGCAGCAAGGAGGGCGCAATGCTGGAGGACCTGAGAAAAATGGAGCTGTGTTAGAAACAAAAAGATTTTTCTTGCTTTATTTGGAGAAATTCTGAGAGATTTACCGGCCTGAACAGCCTCCTGAGCTATCGCTGCCACTTGAGCCTAAATGGTGCCTCGGGGGATCTTGGTCCCCACTGCCTTCTCCATGTCTGCCAGTAAACTGTCAGCCATAGAGAGCCCCGAGGGCACCTCGATGCAGAAGTCGCCTTCCTACACCTGAATCCTGAACAGAGGGGGCCGAGAAACCACCCTCTTCTGCCTCTTGAGTGGGGATTCGGCAGAGGGCATTGCTTCCATTCTGGCTCGGGGGGTAGATCTCGCGTGTGCTTCTGTCCTCCCCCGCGGCGTTCCTCCTGAACGGGGGACACTGCGGGACCCTTAGCGGGAGGTGCTTGCCGGGGAGCCACACCCGGAGCAGGCCGAGACAAGCTTGCGCCACCGCTCTTCCTCCTCTGGGCCTTGGCGGCCATGACAGCCATAATCTTTGAGCGATCCATCGGCTCTGCAAGATACCACTGGAAAAAGGTTAGCGACCAAAAACAACAACTAAATTTAGACAAGTCTAAATAGATCGGCACAAGCTCTAGCTTACCCACAAAACGCGCGGGACTGAGTCTCACCCAGCTCAAAACCTGCACGGAAAGTAGGATATCGGCCTGCTGGATCGGTTCCTGTAACGATACTGAATTTACTGTACGAAATTTTCCAGTTTAATGTACAGAAGGAGTTATACAGTTTGAGATTGAGTTATAAGTTAATTTTGTTAAATAATAGCAAGAAACAACTTGTAGCTCACTGGTAAAGCCTTTGCACTGCTGTGACGTAGCCCCTGTGTTCGAATCCCATCAGACACATTATTTTTCTGAATTTTTCTTTTAACTTTTTGGAAGCCCAAAGGTTTACACGTGCAATACACATAAAAATTAAAAGTCAAAAAAATCAAATATGTGCAAAAGCGTTTAAACACTGAGTTGTACACGTGACACGAATCCAGAGGCACGAAGCTCTAGATCGGCCGGCGGAAACTCTATTTAGGCCGGTACTGACGGGTGAACCGAGGCCAAAGAGCCCTGGACTTTGCACACTTGATTCTTCCCCTACCCCTAACTCCTCTACACTATTTGATTTTCCTGCAATCAAACAGAGACCCTTCATTTCACCATTTATCATCTTTTTAATGCATTTTAATTCACCATTTTAATTCCAAAACCTTAATTCTACACTACAAATACCACCCCACACTTTGGATCAATATCATTCTGAAATTTCTTGTCAAATCTTTTAAAAATTTGCTAAGCGCAAGTGAAGTACAAGTAGAGTTAGCAAGCGATCAACTTCCGGCGAAGAATCAAAACTATTCTGGAGCTGGAGCTCCCGCGATGCCACGACGATAATCCTCTCTTCTTATACTTTTATTTACGCCTCCTAACTTGTAAGTCCCTTCCAATCTTCTTTTCTCTTCTTTAAAAATCCGTTTTTAAAACGAATATCGATAAGTGAAGTTAATACCGATATCTATTTTCTAAACCCTAAAAACTCTTATTTTTCTTACATATTGTTCATCCAAATTTTACACAATAATTATAATCTTAATTTTAAATGTTTAGAATAAATTTTAACCTAGAATTCCATGCAAAATAACTTTAACTTAAGTTTTTCATTAAAATACCATGAACTTTAAATATGACCTCTTTTAGTATCGCTTAAACATACCTTAAGAAAACTTCACGGGGTAACGACCTACTCCTCACATACACTCTTATTCCATAGCACGATGCCTTTGTGTGAATTTTGGTTACGAAGAAAATATTACAACAAAATACCACTCATTTTAAAATCAGTTTTCTTTTAAAACGGTATTCTTAATTCCTTTGTGAATATAGCTCTACAACACTCTTTAGGGGACCCGCTATTAGATGGTGCGGATTATCGCATATCCTTAGGCTAGTAGAGCGGGATTAGACCTTCTCACGGAGTATTCGGTCTCGAAAGGTCTTAAATACGGTTTTTAAGAAAAACACATTTTTTCTAATTAAATTAAATTAAATTTTTTAATAATTATATAAAATTACAAAATCCATATATTTTCAAAATATAATAAACCTACATTTTTTTAAAATGAAAGAATTACAAGTTTCACTAAAATACTATCAAGATACCAACAAAAGACAAGTTTTACAATAAAATACCATGAACTTTCCAAGCTAAGAAATTATCACTAAAATACCTCAAATCCTAAAACAAATCATCTCCATGAAAACCCTAAATAATAATAAATAAATTCTCGAGGTTTATTTTGAAATTTTATTAAAAATATTTTTCATAAAACCCCCTCGAGTTATATAAAACAACATTTAAGGACTTTAGTAAATATAGATTTAAGCAGGACTAATTCTCTTGAGCTCCAGAGAGCCGGAGAAAGTGAGTGCTTGCCTATTTAAGGTAGAAAATTTAATGGAGTTATCAATGGTAATTGTCTTAGAAAAAGACACAAATCCTGCCATCCATGTGCAGCAGTTACCGATGACTCCCGAAACTATTCAGAATCTATATCAGTTACAAGTGTCTGACTCAGTCTGAGTCTAACTTAAATCTGAATCCAAACTCAAATCAGAGTCCAATTCAAACATGAATCCAAAGTCTAACATGAATACTTGAACATGAACCTGAATACCCGAATTCAAACATCAATATCAAACCTGAATACTTGACTTGACTTAACCGAACCATGGTTATAACTTGACATGATTTCTTGAATACATTATTACATCCTGAACCAGACTACTTGAACAATTTGTATCCATGGTCTCAGCAAGACTTGTAAACATAATCTATACAATACATTACGCGGGGGATAACGGGGTAGATTGGTACGGAATGTATTAACGTGGCATGAGATGGTCACTTAAAAGACGCCTACATGAACTCTCGTGTCGTTGTCCCATGGGTTTTGACGGGGCCTTATACTATATGTTATCATAGTCCACGAGGTAAGATGGACTCCTGTCATATACACAAATATCTTCTGTACCAAGCTACAAAAAACTACGTTAGAATAACAATCATATACCTGTATAACTTACCAGTTTCATTTCACATTACTTGTTATATTTCATTTCTTCTTTTGGGATTTACCGAGCGGTAGTTCGCTGATGACATTCCTGTCTATTTCTTTTTTTGGAATGTTCGTCAGGAGGATCGGACTCTCAGGAGATTGAACCTGGCCAGGAGGATTCAGAGCAGCTCACCGCTCAGCCGGACTACTAGCTAATCTTGTACTTATTTTATTTTGTATGCCACTATTTAGATACTGCTTATTTCATTGTATCTTTCCCTTTAAAAACAGTTGTATGTAAAGATGAATATAAATAAAGGTTGCTGTTTATTTTATATCACTTGTCATTCTTGTGCATTATATATATATATATATATTGCTTAATTATACTTAACGTATTTATTTCTTAGTAAATACGTTGCGGCCTGCCACGTCACCGTTTCCGTACACTGGGAAGCTGGGCGTGACAGGTTTTGTTGGTGGCCCATACATGTCAGTTCTGTATGAAGTCCTAAGCAATATATATCACAAGAATTATAAGAATTGGCAACTATACATTCCTTATATTTCAAATTTCTTGAATCTATCATAACTTTTCTTTTTCTATCAAGGTCATAGATTCACCGAACAACACCAGCACGAACGTCAATGGCAACACTCCACCGCTTACTCTACTACCATCACCTACTGTTGCAGCTTCCATCAACGAGCAAACGGTACTGCTTGAGGCAATCAAGAGCCTCTTAGAGGGTCAGCTGCAGTAGACTGCTATCCTCATGCACCGTCCAGAAGTCGAAGCACCTAGAGTTAAGCAATTCCGGGCACTGCACTCGAAACATTTCTCAGGAAAGCCCACTGGAGGCAGAAGAATGGGCCCAGTCGATAGAAGATGATCTTGCAGTAGCACAAGTGCCAGAAATTGGTTGGGTGAGAGTTGTGAAGCTGCAACTAACAGACAACGCCAGAATTTGGTGGAAGGCTGAAGAAAGCCGTCTCGCCTAACCGATTGAATAGAAAACGTTTCGTGATATGTTCGACGCGAAATACTTCCCTGAGAATGCCCGTTTTGATATGGAGCAGCGGTTCATCCTCTTACAATAAGGCTCGATATGGAGCAAGTCCGTAGATGAATACGATGCTGAATTTACCATGCTTAGCAGATAAGATATTGTCTCGAATTCAAATTCCTGATATCACTTATTACACTGCTAACACAAGACCGTAACAGGTTCGCGGCACACCTGATTCTTACTGCTGAGATCCGGGCACGACGATTTCAGTAAGGGTTGGACCCGGAAATCCAAGTGTCATAACCCGAACTATTAGCTCGTGACCAGCACTTAAATCACGCAACGTCTAAAGGCGTAACGTAATTCAAGTAAGCTGAAACCCATAAATCTAAATCTTTTTAAGAAAATAAAGGAGGTGAAGTTTTGAAATAAAGATATAATGAAATCAAGTTTTCTTAATGCATAGAAAAGGAACATAAAAATGCAAGTGAAATTTACTAGTTTGAAAATGTGTTTCGTCTTTTAAAAATTTGGGCAGCACCTCATTTATATATTTTGATCTAAAACCACAAATACATAACAAGAATAATGGCATCCCCAAGCGGGAGCTAGCACATCGCCAACTGGCGGGTCACAACTACGCAAAGCATAAATATAAGTATACGACGTCTAACGGCGAAGATCACCACAAAAAAATAAAGAAATAAGCAAGACAGTAAAACCACAAGTAGCGGAAAACCCCTCGCTCTAAGTCTCGCAACCATAAATCTCACTAAGTCTCATTACTTATACAAATACTAGTTTGATTTGATGGAGTTTACTAGATACAATATGAAATAGTAAATACAAGAAGGGATATGATACAAATGCCCCACCTACCAATGCAAAACACCCAAATGAAGCTATGTGTCAGCGATGCCGCTACGGATCCATGCGGTCAACCTGCAAGAACTGTGGCACAACGGGGGTGAGTTGCCAACTCGTGAGTAGAAAAACATCTACAAGTAGAAATCGAATAAATAACGACTCCTAGGTCAACTATATCATAAAGGTAATACTATGATATCTAGGGTGACCGGGTCTGTATATGTGCCACAATATGGTCAATACCTATATGTATGCGTAATCCAACAATATAAGTCAATGTATGTATGCATATGGATCTCGTCCAACCATATAACCAATGTATGTATGCATGTGGATCTCGTCCAACCATATAATCAATGTATGTATGCATGTGGATCTCGTCCAACCATATAATCAATGTATGTATGCATCATAAAAGCATGTGCATGAAAGTATGAGGATATAAATCAACGTGTGTCCCTCGCGATACCTCAAAAATCATGGAACCTGGGTGTCCAGCATCGACACCCAAAAACATCATGAAACCCGTGTCCAGTATCGACACGTAAATCCTCATATCTCGGGCTCCGTCAGTCCGGATCGGCCCTCGGGCTCCGTCAGTCCGGATCGGTCCATATCATCTCTCGACTCTTGTCGGTATCCTCCGGATATCCGCCGAGCCTAAATACTATCACCGGTAGGTAGTAGTCCCTCTGCCAGGCTAACCGTCTACTGTACAGCAATCCGTTCTTGCCCTGGGGTACCATACCGGGTCCACCATGTACCCGCAATCGGCCTCATCGAGCTCCTCGAATCGGGTTTCACATGTCACACGTCTCAGAACCAAGAAAACTCATGGTGGACGCACTGAAATATCATATCAAGAGAAACCGGGTTTTTATAACAATACATACTTTCTTTTAAAATGACCACGGTTCTCAAATCCAGAAACCTTATGAAAACAGCATATCTCAATGCGTAAAATCATAAACCATGATGTATGCGACATATGATAGAATAGTGATGTGACATATTAAGTGAAAACCGATCTTTTAAATGATTCCAGTTTTAAAATATATCCTGCGGTTCCCAATTCTCCAAAACCAAAGCCAGCATCATCTATGTATGTGCAATAAGTATGTATGTAGGTATGGATGTACAAGTGGTATATACGCATGTATGAGTGTACAATATGTATGTGCGCAAGTATGGATGTACAAGTGGTATATACGCATGTATGAGTGTACAATATGTATGTGCGCAAGTATGGATGTACAAGTGTATATACGCATGTATGAGTGTTCAATATGTATGGGCGTTAGTATAGATGTACAAGTGGTATATACGCATGTATGAGTGTACAATATGTATGTGCGCAAGTATGGATGTACAAGTGGTATATACGCATGTATGAGTGTACAATATGTATGTGCGCAAGTATGGATGTACAAGTGTATATACGCATTTATGAGTGTTCAATATGTATGTGCGCAAGTATGGATGTACAAGTGGTATATACGCATGTATGAGTGTACAATATGTATGTGCGCAAGTATGGATGTACAAGTAGTATATACGCATGTATGAGTGTACAATATGTATGTGCGCAAGTATGGATGTACAAGTGGTGTATACGCATGTATGAGTGTACAATATGTATGTGCGCAAGTATGGATGTACAAGTGGTATATACGCATGTATGAGTGTACAATATGTATGTGCGCAAGTATGGATGTACAAGGAGTCATATCCTGATGTAACAGTTCTACTGTGCAGTGACATGGCAATTATCGATGATGAAGTGTGTGAGCCGGCAAATCTGTGTACGTGTAACATATGCATCATCTATAATGGTGTAAGTGTACTAGCACAGCTATATGCGATGCAATGAGAATAACATGAATGCAGCATAAGGTAAATCATATGCAAATACTGACGGTATATGTATCTAACATGACCGAGTCGGTGAATCAACCATCGGCATCTAGCCTCACAACATAACGTACGGTATAATACATCATACGGCATCCTCTATTCAAGGGTATGGATCAATCATCAAGCCAAACTCATCATGTACGGAAAATTATCGTACGGCGGCATCAAACCATTAGGGATCCTATCATCCTATATTACAATGAGGGGTACGGACCTAACGTCACGTACGACATACCACTCATGATTCATAACATATATAAACATCTTTATATACCTTTTTCCCAGGTCACATCCGTAACAATCTCATATCAGCGGACCGGCAGGGTATAAATCATCTCAATCGACTCGCATCCGTATACCAACATATCATCAAATCATCATATCACGTCATATATCCTTTTCATCGCATTAATATCCCACATCAAGTCAATTTTACAAATACATTCTACCTTTACTAAAAGCATAGGTATCTAATCTAACATACACACCTGAACCATACAAACAGTTTTTGAAAGATGCGAATCGTAGTTTTGAAAGTAGGGGCTACGATGTTTTAAGAAAAATATATCATTTGAAAATCCGTAACGTCCCTCAAGGTATCTGTTTATAAGATACATACGATTCTTCAGTTTGGAAATAGGTATGGTTCGGATGACACATCTACATCGACTATCTAGTCCTATAGTACCCTAAACGGCAATATCATCAAATATCATTCTCAAATTCCGTCATCACATATTAGTCGTATAAAAACACTTCTAACTATTCTTTAGTTTATAATTTGGTTTCACTAACAATCTTTTAACTCCAACCATAGTTTTCTAATCTAGATTTTCTTAACCATATGCTACAAATCAGTTTCCACCAAAACTTTGCGGGGGTGCTATACGCCATACACCCGACTTCCCCCGTAGATATAGATCTACTCACATTGCTTCTTGCTTGCCGAAGTCGATATCGCCACACCCTCGCTCGTCGTCCCGAAGCTTGCGCGGAGGTACCTACATATCACAACGTATCGTATCGCATTAATATCCGACTCAAACCAAAACGACACGCGAAATGCCTATAGGTTAAAACCTACGGACTACGCCTTCAAAACCACCAAACAACCCCCATCGCTGACGTACAAACATCAGACGACGGAACACAATATCAAATACCAAAACCAAGTTAAAACGAAGTCATAAAACAATGCAACAACTCAAGAAAATGGTCCCAGATTTTACCCTAGGTGAAATTAGCCAATTTTGCATATGTAAAGGGTCTAATTTATAGCAAAAGGAGCCATGGACCAAACACGGAGCATTTCCACTCAACCCAGGCCGCAAATTGCGGTTAAAAAGAGTAAATTTGCGGCCACAGTACGGAATTGGGGTCCTGGGTTTAGGGTATAGGTTCTAGGTTGCCTGCACAGCTCTCAGTCCCTGCTAAATAATTTTCCAGGTCCCCAAGTCACTCCAGATTCCTAAATACCCTCACAATTCTCACAATTTTCCGATATCGACGTATCTAAAGTTCGTATTTTGGGGTTTGGTCTCTGGTCCAGATCAAGAATTGGTCTCTAGAGTCTTGTAACAGCCACTAGGCATCGCCCAAACCATACAACACTCAAACTCTTTTCTAGGAATTTCTAAGTTCACAAATCCACATCTTAACCCAATTTCTAACTAACTAGAATATAACAAACTAAAAACTAAACTAATTGGTAGAGATTATACCTCAATGATGCCACCAAGTAAAACCCTAGAAGTCCCAAGTCATCAAAATCCCCCTATTCTTGGTCCAATGTGATGAGGGTGAGGAGGTGATCATTTTTTGTAAAAGGGGTATAGGGTTTTGGTGAATATTTTGAGATGGGTCATGAGAGTAGAAGGGGGCTTGAAGATGAAGAAGGAGATGAAGAAATGGTGGGCGGAAAGAGTTGGGGCAGCACTCTTCCTCTCTCTCTTTCTCACTCTCATTCTCTCTCCTAGCATGGTCTCATATCATCATTATGTCCCCTCTCTCTCTCTCTCAATCATCATGACAACTTTTCCTTTTTATTTCTTTTCTCATCACAATAAAACCATAACATAAAACAACACAAATGAACATGTAACCAAATGAAATATGTCATGGTGCACTAACCATGAAAACTGTAGAAACACGGATTTGACTTAATCGCGATTAGCAGTGCACTAATCGAGTTTTTATCCAAACTGCATATAATAAATTTTAAAAATGCCAAATCCTTTAAATATATTTTTAAATGAATAAATCATTTTAATTTCCATTTATTTCACACTTATTGGTATATATTTATACCCTTTTTCGAAAACCCCAATTTCGCAAATCGGGCAGTTTTCGGGAAATATATTATTTTAATATTAAATTTCAAAAATAATATTTTATATTTTCTGAAATGTTACAATCTTCTCCCCTTAAATAAATTCGGTCCCCGAATTTAAATTTAAACCCCTAAAATTTAAAACATTTCAATAATCAGCTCAAAACAACGGGGCTCCGAAATCACGGAAGATCTAGAAATAACACAGCGCATCGCGTGCGCCTGAAAACGAATACGAAACTCAAATCGAACTCCGTCAAGCGTCATGCAAATCATCTGATTTGCACGTATATCCTCGAAGTTACAATGAAGATACAGATCTCAAAATCCACTTCAGAAATCCAATATACACTAATAAAATACTATAATACGTGTATAGTACGCATTTTTAGAAAACTTTCAAGAACTGAATAAAACTCATGCAAAGATCTTTTCTAAATCGCCGCGTGAATGCGTAACTCACGGTATAAGTGACGGACGCTCATTTATAAAGTTATAATGTATGTCCATATATGTTTTGCTAAGTATACGTTCCGTCGTTATTTTTAAAATATCCCAAAAAGTTTTCCTTTTTGTAAACGTTCGTGTCGCTCATAGACACGTGAGAAATAGCAAGACTATAGATCCTTTTGAAAACCTCTGGTTAAATTTTAATGCCAACAAAATACTCAGGTACTGTCCTCAGATCAGTCCTATTCGGCTATTACATAATATAGTGCCCATCATGAAAACAAGATGCTCAAAAGAAAAATCAGCCTCAAAAGGCGTATCAAACAATCACGTGCGTCTGGTGCCCACGGAAATCAAATTCAAATACAAGTGCCACAATATGCACAAAAGTCAAAACTAAGTACAACGGTAGTGCACGAAAGCATCTGTCCAGTGCAACGGGTGTGCACGACAACAATATCAAGTGACCTAGAGTGCACGAAAAGCTCAATCCAGTGCAACTAACATGCACGATTGACAATCCTAAATCGAGTGCATCCGGTGTGCACAAATCACCTCTCATACCATGCATCCAACACGCGCGAAAATCCAAATCAAGTGCATCCGTCATGCACGAATGAAATCGAAATCAAGTGCATCAACATGCACGAATAAAATTTAAATCAAGGGAATCCGACATACACGAGTAAAAATCTCACTCAAGTGCATCCAATGCGCACAAAAAAATCCAAGATCAAGCGCCTAATATGCGCAAAAATCCAACCAAAGCGCGTCGGGTCCGTAAAAGCATATAGTGCAGTAGCATGCACGAAAACGAACGGCAAGTGCCAACGCGCACGAAAACACAAATCTGGTAACACAAATGCTCAAAGACATAAATCGGGTGCAACTAAGGTACGAAGTGCAAATCTAGTGCTAACAATGCATGAAATAACCACCTGGTGCAACAAACGCATGAAATGCAAATCTAGTGCAACAAATGCACGAACACAAAAATCCAGTGCATCCAGTGCACGAAATACAAATCCAGTGCATCTGGTACACGAAATACCAATCTGGTGCATCAAATGCACAAATACCAATCAATAACTCAAATGTGTAAATAGCAACACCGAGTGTACAAATGTGTATAAAATCATAAACGTGTGCAACTGCGTACACAAAACACATATCAATGCACTGCAAGCACATATAAGCTATACCGAGTGCAAAAATCAAATCGAGTGCGTACCACACGCACAAAATCAAATCAACTATATGAAATCCACGAAATCATAAACATGTGCAGCCAAAGAACAAAATCAATATCAAGTGCAATAGATATGCACAAATCACAACCCAACACAACGGCGTATAAAACATATCTCAAGCGCAATACTATGCACAAAATGAAAATGCTCAGCAGGTGCAGCCATGGTGCACAAAAACGATATCATGAAACTCAATCATCAAAACTCAAATCCAAGCGATATAAGCGTGATACTCGGATCACAAACGCAAATCGCAATAAATGACATCGAGGTACACCTCCTACAATGTCGAAAAATGAATCGGTGCGCCTAAAACCGGCAGAACAAGAATATCTGCTTGCCTCTTGCTCACGGTCTGGCGTCCTCGGTCTATGGGTCGTTATCTTCTCTGTGGATTCACCAATCTCGCAATCCATCAGCTCATCGGCCCGGTCAGGTGTGCTAACGGGAACGATTCCGCTCTAGCACTTCTCTGGTCATCTCTCGGCCAATCATCACAACCATTCGTAAAGCAGCACGTCACTGGCGTCGGCCTCTGGTCCTCTGAATACACGTGATACAACTGATCCTGGGTGAAAATCTTATTGCAGCAGTGTCCTGGAAGGAACCTGCTCAGGGACTCTTCCAATCTCGCATATGCCGAACTATACGGAGACTGGTACTCTTACATAATCTTTTCTCGCTTTCTGGACTTCTGCGTTCTCAGCACAACATTTTCTCTGGAATTGGCCACATCCCAACGCCTCTGTATGAATATCAGATCTCTAATCTCGATGGGGAGTAGCAACAGCTCGTCAGCATCTCGCATGAACCTCTGGCTCCACTCGTCTTTATCATCATCCACTTCGACGTCACGTCATGCTATCTGCGCACTGCGACTGTTCTCGGCCACGGTCAATCCAGAGTCTCTCATACGGACTCGAAGTTACGAACTCGATATCTTCATCACTCTGTAGAAGATCTCTAGCCGAACACGTCCTCGGAAACTCATCCCAACTATCGGAGGAATACTCATTACTCGTCCGTTCTTGATCAACTCACAACGCATCTGGGTGAGCTCCTCTATCCGAAGCTGGTCAGCTCACTGGTCTCCTATCACATGATATCCGGACGACGTCAAACTTTTCGATCGAGTCATCGAGGTTCCAAAATTTTCCGAAAGCTCAACACCTGAGCACAGTCTAAAAATATCTGGTACATGCCACAGTACCTCTGGACCAGCTGTAGAAGGGCAAACCCAAGCCTCACTGATGGCACCGCTAAACTGTCGCAAACCCTAAGGTTCAAAAGCGATTCCATGGTCATCATGTCGAGTTAGGGTTTCATTCTTCTAGAGGGTCTACAGAATCACCAGCATGTTCCTCCGAATACTTTAAACTTGGAAAAAATGGGTTTCTGACACTCGTTCGAACATTTTAACTTCGCCTATACAACACGTGAATACTCTTCTCCCGCATACTAAACAATGCCTCAATCCTCCAGGAAAGACGATACGTCAACGGTCATCTCTGGATCGGTTTGCTCTAGATTTGAGTAAGACTCTCCACACTGAAAATTTTCAACTCAACTGGGTATGCGTCGGCGCATCAAATCTGACGAATCTCTTTCGTCTCTCAACTCAAGAAAGACTAGCTATCATCTGTTGCATCTCTGCCTGAATGCTCCAGCGATCTCAGCTCATAAGCTCTGGAAGTGACATCCCATCAATCTCAGCAACAGCTGGGTCATCTGTCCA
The DNA here is from genome assembly GCA_030015575.1 of Agapanthus africanus. Taxonomy (NCBI): domain Eukaryota; kingdom Viridiplantae; phylum Streptophyta; class Magnoliopsida; order Asparagales; family Amaryllidaceae; genus Agapanthus; species Agapanthus africanus. The sequence continues at coordinate 372,925,180 of JASDDO010000006.1, forward strand.
CACGGTAGACGACATCACAATCTCTGAGGTAGGCTGTACATCAACAGTCCTCTTGCAACTGGCACTCCAACAATGGCCTGATCATCCGGTGCAAAACCAAACACTCGCCTCATCCGAGAGGTCACAACACGACCAGCTCGTCCCAACAGAGCGAAGGCCAACACTATATCGAGACGTTCCCATATCACCAGAAAACACAATGGTCAGTCCTCGTCCACGACGAGCTCGCCCTGACCGCAACACTAGCAGCAGCTCAAACTGCGCTCAAACATGGTGACAGGAACCTCAATCATGTATCGAAGAAAACAGATCAAGGGCATGAAAGGAAACGACAGATCCAGAATGGATACATGATCATAAGAAGGAACAGCATCAATGAGAGTATGATCATGGAAACGAATAGAATCTAGGATCTCAAATGGATGTAAAATCATGGGTATGAAGAGAATCATAAGTCTCAAAAATATGTACGTCCTAAGGTTTCTTAAGTGGAGTATCGTATCATAAATATGCCGCGGAACATACGTATGGTACGTCACTATACTCAAGCTACCTATTCCATCAATCAGGGTTAGCCTATGAAACGAAAGTTCGGGTCTAATACCCCCCTCGTTCAAGTCTAAGTTCTGTAAGGTCAAGCCTAGGTTCCGAAATACATACCCGCCCTGGACTCCGCATAGTCAAACATAGACTCGAACCAAGGTTAAACCTAGCGCTCTGATACCAACTTTGTCACGACCCGAACTATTAGGTCATGACCAGCACTTAAATCACGCAACTTCTAAAGGCGTAACGTAATTCAAGTAAGCAGAAACCCAGAAATCTAAATCTTTTTAAGAAAATAAAGGAGGTGAATTTTTGAAATAAAGGTATAATGAAATCAAGTTTTCATAATGCATAGAAAAGGAACATAAAAATGCAAGTGAAATTTACTAGTTTGAAAACGTGTTTCGTCTTTTAAAAATTTGGGCAGCACCTCCTTTGTATATTTTGATCCAAAACCACAAATACATAACAAGAATAATGGCATCCCCAAGCGGGAGCTAGCACTTCGCCAACCGGCGGGTCACAACCATGCAAAGCATAAATATAAGTATACGACGCCCAACGGCGAAGATCACCATAAAAAAAATAAAGAAATAAGCAAGACAGTAAAATCACAAGTAGCGGAAAACCCCTCGCTCTAAGTCTCGCAACCACAAGTCTCACTAAGTCTCATTACTTATACAAATACTAGTTTGATTTGATGGAATTGACTAGATATAATATGAAATAGTAAATACAAGAGGGGGTACGATACAAATGCCCCACCTACCAATGCAAAACACCCAAATGAAGCTATGTGTCGGTGATACCGCTACGGATCCATGCGGTCAACCTGCAAGAACTGTGGCACAACGGGAGTGAGTTGCCAACTCGTGCATAGAAAAACATCTACAAGTAGAAATCGAATAAACAATGACTCCTAGGTCAACTATATTGTTGGATATAGTGCCCTCAGAGTCAATTATTGGATCACAGGCACGTGATTGCAATGATTGAGGGAGGACCTATGCCGGTAGGACAGTCTTACTCAAGATGATAGTATACTATCTGGATTATCTTTATCATCGTGTACTGCTTTAGGTGACCTTACAGGTCACTATTGCGTGTTGATAGAGCCCTTAAGATTCTTGCTTGACGGCCAGCAGTATGATGGCGATCATATACGTGGGAGCTAGGGTCTTTAAGCACATCCTTAAAAGGTCCCTAGTCGTGGGAGTTTTCGAGACAGGGCATCGATACTCCAGAGTAGACTAGTGTATACAGTCGAGACCCCGACGAGGGGCGGTGGCCGGTCTCACAAGCCATTGGTGTCAGTTGGATCATCTAAGATGTATACAGGTGCTCATTGGGTTTTTGAGTACACCGGACAGGACTCGCCGGGAACATGCTAGTTGGTATTATACCTGACTTCAGATAGCAGTTCCCTGGTGACATGTGTACAGGTTAGTTCATCGACCTGAGATCGTCATTTGTCTCGTGTGAGTTCCCACTGTGCTTTGATTACTACTCTACCACGGCTCAAAGGAGTCGTGCAAACAGGTTTTAGTTGGGTACAGTCCCGAGCCACATGGAGGCAGTGAGCGGATCGGCAGGGGTTCGTCTCTCCCGGTATTGGGGGTGAGATCGCGCTGTGTCTGGGAGAGCCATTACACGAAGTCCTTGGCCAAGGCAGGAGATTTACTGATAGATAATCCAGTAGTATCTCAGGGTGTTCTGGGCTACACTCCGACATGACTTGTACCGCTTTTGGGGGTCTGACTTTTACCAACCCCTTAGGCCCGCCATGCGATGCTCATAGACGAACGGACCGGACTGTACGGATATTGTCACTGACAGGCTCAGTAGGGTGTCAGGATGAGTTCGCTCATATACCTCCCTTTTAGTCAATACTTGGTAGCCCGTTACGTACAGCTAATACCTTCGACATGCCAGTGGTTAAATCCACAGCCAAAGTATTGACGAGTCTTTAGAGTCTCCCATAGACAGTTTCTCAAGTTTCGGGTGAAACGTTGTAGAGGCGGTATGATATATGGCAGGGTTCGATCATATACGTGCAGTATTGTACGGATCATGATCGGACGGATCATACTAGTGGGCTTTGGTTTAGGCCGGATCCTAGTATTAGATTTGTTGGATTACTTTAGTCTCATCGCATTCGCATTCAGTCAGAATGCGGATGCAGGTATGTATATACAGGTGAGGGGTATCCTTATGATCCGTCACGAGTTTACTTTAGATGTTGCCGTATCCTTTTGTTGGACCAAACATTTGGATTAATGCTTGGTTAATGGAAATAATAAGCTAGAATTTCATCATGAGATGCATTAATGTGACATAGACATATATCATGACTCATGGTCTCTTTTTTAGCAAAAATGTCACATTAGTGGATTGATTTGAGTCATGAAATAAGAAGGAGAGAGAGAGGGGCTGCCATGAATTGGTTAGCTCTCATATTATTCTTGACACTCTCTCACTCTCATTCCATCACAAGAAAAGAAAAAGAATAGAAAGCCATCTCTTCTTCTTCTTCTTCCTCTAGCTTACATTCTCCATTAATGGCATCATCTCTAACCTCCATCCATCTCATGGATGCAAGAGACAAAGTGATTACAAACATTCTCTACAACACCTTGGACACGTCGGCTAGCACACTTCGTGCCTGAGTTGCTTCGGATGAAGCGGGAGCCCGTAAAAAGACTCGATGATGTGGTGCCCTTTCCGACGAGGAGATCGAGACCGGAGATGCCGCGAGGAGCTTGGGATGGTGGCCAAAGACCGAAGGACACGGATCGATCGGTATAGCTTTCCAACCCTCTCTCTAGATAGGTAATTGTATGTTAATGGTTCGATCCGGGTTTTAAGCATACGATGGCGCCGGTTTCTAGTTTGAAAAAGTTTTTGTTTTCCGCATTTTGGCCTCGGAAAGACGGCCGGGGCGCTACCGTAAACTTACATGGTATCAGAGACACGCCATTAACCTTTACTAGCTTGCTCTAACATGTTAAGAACTTCGATCGAACGAAATTTCCAAAAACTCCATTTCCAAACTCTGAGTTTCTGTCGAATTTTTTTGTTGTCAAAAAATTATTTGGTATGTTGCAGAAATACGTGCAGGGTTTTCTGAGAACACTGCAGAAGACGGGTACCATGAAGCTACTGTAGCGCCGCGGAACCGCGGCCTTAACCCCGTTTTGGCCGCGGTTCCGCCGCCGAACAGTAGCTTCATTGCACCATTTTTCCTACAGTGCTCTCTGAGTTGGAAATGGGGTTTCTGGTAATTTTTATTTTGGGCCCAGATTTATTTGAGTGCTGCAGTTGTGCTTGGGGCCCACTTCGGGAAATTTAGTCGATCGAAAATTTTAGACATGTTAGTTCACAGTATTTACATTGTATCTGCGACCGTGAATGTCATTTGATCGGTAAATCCTGTCTAATTGCTATAGCTCTTTTAGATGGATTTGCGAACGTGACATTCACGTTGATGTTCTGTGTTGTGCTGTGATGTTGCGGATTTGTCATGGTGGATAGCCTGGATGCAATGGTAGTACAGTTTGGTTGTATTTGTACATTTGATATTGCGGGACGAGCGTCCGACATGTGGACTGCCGTCACTGCCTGTTTGTATATTATTCTTTTGGGGCACGACCGGGCTGAGGTCGATGTACCCGTTGTATATATTTTTACTTTCTGTACTAGGATTACCCCGCGGTGGGGTGCACGGATGGCCGGGTTCTAGAGGGCAACGGGCCCGCATCTCATGTCTTTGAGACGGAGGGGGCTTCACTCTAGAATTGGCGGGCTATTCGCCGCACTCGTAGGGGGTATAGGTTGACCCAAGGAGGGGTGCTCAAGTTACCGGATTCCGTGAGGTGTTGGGTGGTCCATTCACGTTGTTGAAGGGGGCTGTCTCGCTTCAGGTTTTGGCGGGTAACTTGCCGCGCCCGTAAGGGTCTAGGATTTCATTGCACAGGCTATCCACACGACCAGGGAAACGTCGGGTTTCAGTAGCGGCTCTATGAAACCCGGGGATCCCAGATTATCTGTATTGTTCTGTGATACTTATTACATTTCTGTGATGTTGCATTTTATCACGCCTTGAGCGAATATTATATATTGATATATATACTAGTAGATGTTGTATATGTTTTACACCCGCGCTATTCCAGTCCCCGCTCTGTCGTTAGTTAAGTAACCTAACGGGTGATGACGGGACCCAATGGCGAATGCGGATGGCATATACGTACATCATATTTTCGTTCTTTATTGGTGTGATCAATTGATGGGACTGCGTTGATTTGGATCAATGCAAGCTAAACAAACCTATTCTGTTGTTGTTGGAACATTTTTCAAAAAAAGCTGTTATTGCAAGGATGTTCTCTTTTGTTTTGCACAGTGGTATTCGGTTATGAATATCCAGCACCTCAGTCGACGAGGCAAGGGCCGAGATCCCTTCACCGGGAGTGACCCCTTGGACAGAAGTTTGCGTCAGGGTAATAACTTCACTATAGCCAATTACTTTTTGCTTTGCATCGTGGTATTCAGTTGGAATATCCTGCACCTCATTCTATGGGGAAAGAGCCGAGATCCCTTCATCGGGAGTGACCTCTTTAGCAAAGGTTTTCGTCACTATATTTTTTATAAAAAGCTATCCGGTTCCTTCAACGATATCAAGTTCATTACGTTAAAGGTTTTTCGCCAAAAACCATTCGTAGCCCTCCGTCATTTCAGACGTGTAGCACTTAGTATTCATGCTATGTTTGTTGGCCTTAGTCAAGGCATAGTGTATGGTAGCTATTTGTTACTTTTCTGTTGTATAGATAGATGCGTTGGTTTGGGACAGTCGTACAGCCTTGTTGGCCCAAGTCAAGGGCTTGTACGGGTGGGTTCAAATTAACCTGGACAATGACGGGTAGAACTTGACATGTGACTTATAATTTGTTGGCCTTAGTCAAGGTCATAAGAGCATAGGGTAAAAATCACATCGGGAGTTTCTAAAGAAACTGAAACTTTCCAGATATGCGCATACCTTCTGGAGTGTGATAACGTGAGTGGATTCCATCACATTATCATGCGATGATAGTTGGATCCCGATTCCCACTGATGTAGAGTTATTACGTGGAAGTGCTAGTGTGGGCCAATCCACCTTGACCCATTTTTATAGTTTACACACTTTTGTATTGCCTCTTCTTGGTTTACTCCTCGGGTGATACCGACTAATTCTTCTTTCAGGTTTGGAGGAGAATTTGAGGTTACAGTAGGAGGTTTCCTGATTAGATAAATTGGTAACCATTCTGATCTAGGTTAGAGTGCACGCTGAGTGTTTCTTTTCTCTCTCTTTTTGGCAGCGACCATGGCCCGACCCTTGACTATGACTCAGTGACCAAGTTGACCGAACCTTCTTAAAACACTGGCTTTTGGATTGTCTGAGTTGCAAACCTCATTGCCACTCCTACTTTTACCCTTTTCTCCAGAACACCCCGTATTACTACGAACATCCACTTCCATTGGATAAAACCATCATATGGTTATATACGAACTCGAAGGAACTTGTTCCAGATTCGAGTATGGTTTCCGGTTCTGGAGAAAATGAATTGGACTATTCGGTTGTCTTTTCCTTTTACCTTCTCTCAGGTTGCTAGTTTCCTTGGATTAGGACAGTACACCTATTACGCTTATTGGATAGTCTTCTTCCAAACCATACGCAGGTGCCGAACGGTGGGGAATGAAGAAAACCAATTAGCCTAACGGTGGTGTACAGAAGGTAATAAGTTAAGACAAATAAAGGGATTAGTGAGAGAGCAAAGTAAATTGCGACTGCTATTCACGACTAAACCAAATATTTCTTCGCCAATCCTACTTCACCTTTGTATTTCTCCAGGACACTCCGTATCACTACGAAGATCCACAGTTATTTGGATACTCCATCGTATGGTTATATACGAACTCGAAGGGACTTGTTCCAGTTCGGGGATGGACTCTGATTCAGGAGAAATAGGAATAAGGTTTTATTCAGTTTTCTTTTATCTTCACCTTCTCTCAGGTTACGAGTACTCCTTGGATTAGGAGAGTACACCCATTATGCTTATTGGATAGTCTTCTTCCAAACCATAGGCTGGTGCCGAACGGTAGGGAAGGAAGAAAACCATTTAGCCTAAAGGGGTGTGCAGAAGGTAATGACTAAAGACTTATAAAGGGATTTGGAAAGATGGCAAAGAAATATATGGTTACAGTTGTGAATCTGATAATGGAAGAGGCATTACTAGGAATACCCGGATACCCCTTCGAAACATATTCATGTTTCAGTTTCACCGTGCATTGTTAATAGAAAACTGATTTCCCAATTAGACACTTACTCCAGGGTATGTATTTACCAGGTATGATTCTCACATCTGTATGGCTTTACAGATGATGAGTGGGAGTGAGTTATTGGGAATTAGGTGATCATCCTCATTTTATCGGAATTCGTTGTAATTGGTGATATTTGAGGAAATCGCCTGGGTTGTTTGCCGGACGGCAGATATTTGGTTTTGAATATCCGTTGTTATGCACCAATTTCAAATTGATATATCTGTATGTTTATTTTTATAAAGTGAGATATAACTTTTTGAAATTATGTCTATGACATATACCTATATCAGTGGATGGTTAGGTAAGGAGCATTAAACAGCGGTATAATTCTTCTTAACCATAAGTACAGTTTTCAACCTACGACACACAGGGAATGAGTTATTAGACTCAGGGGACTTATACAGAGTATTGTATGTTGTCCAATGTCCATTAGGATAGAGGGGATGGTACTCGTACTATATTCTGTTTACTTGTGATTTCTCTAGTTCTTAGACATGTGTTTCATAGAAATGTAAGGTCCAAGTTTTGAGAAGTTATAGGTATATGAATAAAGTAGAGAACCAGGTGTTGCAAGTATTGGGATTCTTCAAGGTGATCGAAGATGTAGATACTTGTGTACGGTATTCGGTTAATAGTAATGATTAAAAGAACTTGCTTCTCTTTCATGTTACCCATAATTGGAAGCACTCCTAAGTTGAGTAATGCTGATTGGCCTCTCTCCATTTAGTTGACATGCACTTGAGACAGCTGCATGATTTGAATCTGGTTCCAATTAAATTAGTGCCTCTTTTTCTATATTGGATATAGAATAGTTCATATCTTAACGATGTTAAGGTACGGGGAGTTGTCCGTCTTATGCTTAAAACCAGATTCTGGATAACTCAAGGCACGTTTCTGTAATGGCTGTTTGTGGGTTGACCCGGGCTATGAAGAGGGTTGACTTTCTACCATCTGGAAGATCAATAGTGATATTGTTCTTGACTCGCTACAGTTTTAGTAAAATGGATTTTTTCAGAAAACAGTAGTGGGAGTATGGTAGAACTGGAAGTGATTCCAGAACCGCAAACGATTACTGAAAATTTAATAGGACCTAAAAATTCAATCTGGTTTGACATTCCATTAGCCACTCCGCAAATATGGTAGGTAACCTCAGGCACCTGAGAGGTACTCCAGTAGTCTCAAGGACGGTGATAGGGAGGTTCTTGTTTGCTCAGATTTGACACTACTGTTGTTCCAGGCTATGAGACCCGGCAGGAGGTTGAGTATAGCGTCGTTCTAAACTAGCTTTAGAAGTGCACGCGTATATTATTCTGCCAGAGGGTTGTCGTAGTCAGTGGGAGCAGCGGAAGCATAGTAGACAAACGGCTTATATCTATTTATGGACTAAAGCAGATATAGCGGAGATAGATCATCTATTTCTGATGTGACAGTCATAGGTTTGACTTCATCAGAATAAGGGATGGATCTGTTAAGAAGGTAGTAGGGTATGATGTCCTGGTATTTGGATGACATGCACAGAGTAGGAAGTGAAATTCCTATACTACGATCGGTTATACTTTGGTTGTCACACAGTGGTTTCTCCACATAGGACATGGATACTATATCAGATACTCTGATTACTGGATCTATGGTTTTAGATCTAGATTTGGGTAGTTTCCTAATCGGGTACTTAGACAGCATTCTAAAGGTATTTTAGAATGGACGACTCCTGGCACGATGGTGTACCTGCAGGTGATGGAGTCACCCTCTCTAAAGGTGACTTACAGACTAAAGGGGAGAGGGATGTGCATGATTGGCAGATCACTTGCTTAGGCAATTGAGTTGATCATGAGATGTCAAGTACCACACCAGATGTTGTTTTTGCACGAGATGCAATAAGTTGATATTAATCCAATCCTGGAGAAACGTTCGGAAGCAGTTTTAGAACATAAGTTGATGTTCTAGGGATATGATAACGACAGCCTCTTTCAAGGGACGGTTATCATTCAAGGCTTCCAAGGTGACCATGATGACAGAGTGGCTGTCAGAGTTGTAGTTTTCCCTCTGACGAGGGGTAGTATTTTGGACAGGTGGTCCAAGCGGATACTGAGGGAGGCATGGCGCAGGATACTGATTAAGTTCAGTTGACGATACTGTCTAAGAAGTTTGGATTTGGAGTTCATTTATGAACTAGGTCCCATCAGATATCCAGACATATTCTAAGACAGGTATTGCTCATATTCGGGAGATGTCTTTCTCCGCGAACTTGAGAAAAAGAGAAACATAGAAAGAAACATCAGGACGGATCCACTCACTGAGGCTATTCCTCGAACGCAATGGTTTCGCAAACGGGTTTTGTGAAACTGATTAGTAGAGGAGTTGGGTGTTCGGTATCACACGGGCTGTAAGTATGCGACATCGCAATAATTAGCCTTGAGTGCAAGTGGGAGATTGTTGGATATAGTGCCCTCAGAGTCAATTATTGGATCACAGGCACGTGATTGCAATGATTGAGGGAGGACCTTTGCCGGTAGGACAGTCTTACTCAAGATGATAGTATGCTATCTGGTTTATTTTTATCATCGTGTACTGCTTTAGGTGACCTTACAGGTCACTATTGCGCGTTGATAGATCCCTTAGGATTCTTTCTTGACGGCCAGCAGTATGATGGTGATCATATACGTGGGAGCTGGGGTCTATAAGCACATCCTTAAAAGGTCCCTAGTCGTGGGAGTTTTCGAGACAGGGCATCGATACTCCAAAGTAGACTAGTGTATACAGTCGAGACCCCGACGAGGGGCGGTGGCCGGTCTCACAAGCCAATGGTGTCTGTTGGATCACCTCAGATGTATACAGGTGCTCATTGGGTTATGAGTACACCGGACATGACTCGCCGGGAACATGCTAGTTGGTATTATACCTGACGTCAGATAGCAGTTCCCTGGTGACATGTGTACAGGTTAGTTCATCGACCTGAGATCGTCATTTGTCTCGTGTGAGTTCCCACTGTGCTTTGATTATTACCCTACCACGGCTCAAAGGAGTCGTGCAAACAGGTTTTAGTTGGGTACAGTCCCGAGCCACATGGAGGCAGTGAGCGGATCGGCAGGGGTTCGTCTCTCCCGGTATTGAGGGTGAGATCGCGCTGTGTCTGGGAGAGCCATTACACAAAGTCCTTGGCCAAGGCAGGAGATTTACTGGTAGGTATTCCGGTAGTATCTCAGGGTGTTCTGGGCTACACTCCGACACGACTTGTACTGCTTTTGGGGGTCTAACTTTTACCAACCCCCTGGTCCGCCATGCGATGCTCATAGACGAACGGACCGGACTGTACGGATATTGTCACTGACAGGCTCAGTAGGGTGTCAGGATGAGTTCGCTCATCAACTTCCCTTTTAGTCAATACTTGGTAGCCCGTTACGTATGGCTAATACCTCTGACGTGCTAGTGGTTAAATCCACAGCCAAAGTATTGACGAGTCCTTAGAGTCCCCCATAGACAGTTTCTCAAGTTTCGGGCAATACGTTGTAGAGGCCGTATGATATATGGCAAGGTTCGATCATATACGTGCGGTATTGCACGGATCATGATCGGACGGATCATACTAGTAGGCTTTGGTTTAGGCCGGATCCTAGTATTAGATTTGTTGGATTACTTTAGTCTCATCGCATTCACATTCAGTCGGAATGCGGATGCAGGTATATATATACAGGTAAGGGGTATCCTTGTGATCCGTCACGAGTTTACTTTAGATATTGCCGTATCCTTTTGTTGGACCAAACATTTGGATTAATGCTTGGTTAATGGAAATAATAAGCTAGAATTTCATCATGAGATGCATTAATGTGACATAGACATATATCATGACTCATGGTCTCTTTTTTAGCAAAAATGTCACATTCGTGGATTGATTTGAGTCATGAAATGAGAATGAGAGAGAGGGGCTGCCATGAATTGGTTAGCTCTCATATTATTCTTGACACTCTCTCACTCTCATTCCATCACAAGAAAAGAAAAAGAATAGAAAGCCTTCTCTTCTTGTTCTTCTTCCTCTAGCTTACATTCTCCATTAATGGCATCATCTCTAACCTCCATCCATCTCATGGATGGAAGAGACAAAGTGATTACAAATATTCTCTACAACACCTTGGACACGTCGGCTAGCACACTTCGTGTCCGAGTTGCTTCGGATGAAGTGGGAGCCCGTAAAAAGACTCGATGATGTGGTGCCCTTTCCGACGAGGAGATCGAGACCGGAGATGCCGTGAGGAGCTTGGGATGGTGGCTAAAGACCGAAGGACACGGATCGATCGGTATAGCTTTCCAACCCTCTCTCTAAATAGCTAGTTGTAGGTTAATGGTTCGATCCGGATTTTAAGCATACGATAGCGTCAGTTTCTAGTTTGAAAAAGTTTTTGTTTTCCGCATTTTGGCCTCGGAAAGACGGCCGGGGCGCTACCGTAAACTTACATGGTATCAGAGACACGCCATTAACCTTTACTAGCTTGCTCTAACGTGTTAAGAATTTCGATCGAACAAAATTTCCAAAAACTCCATTTCCAAACTCTGAGTTTCTGTCGAATTTTTTTGTTGTCAAAAAATTATTTGGTATGTTGCAGAAATACGTGCAGGGTTTTCTGAGAACACTGCAGAAGACGGGTACCATGATCTTACTGTAGCGCCGCGGAACCGCGGCCTTAACCCCGTTTTGGCCGCGGTTCCGCCGCCGAACAGTAGCTTCATTGCACCATTTTTCCTACAGTGTTCTCTGAGTTGGAAATGGGGTTTCTGGTAATTTTTATTTTGGGCCCAGATTTATTTGAGTGCTGCAGTTGTGCTTGGGGCCCACTTCGGGAAATTTAGTCGATCGAAAATTTTAGACATGTTAGTTCACAGTATTTACATTGTATCTGCGACCGTGAATGTCATTTGATCGGTAAATCCTGTCTAATTGCTATAGCTCTTTTAGATGGATTTGCGAACGTGACATTCACGTTGATGTTCTGTGTTGTGCTGTGATGTTGCGGATTTGTCATGGTGGATAGCCTGGATGCAATGGTAGTACAGTTTGGTTGTATTTGTATATTTGATATTGCGGGGCGAGCGTCCGACATGTGGACTGCCGTCACTGCCTGTTTGTATATTATTCTTTTGGGGCACGACCGGGCTGAGGTCGATGTACCCGTTGTATATATTTTTACTTTCTGTACTAGGATTACCCCGCGGTGGGGTGCACGGATAGCCGGGTTCTAGAGGGCAACAGGCCCGCATCTCATGGCTTTGAGACGGAGGGGGCTTCACTTTAGAATTGGCGGGCTATTCGCCGCACTCGTATGGGGTATAGGTTGACCCAAGGAGGGGTGCTCAAGTTACCGGATTCCGTGAGGTGTTGGGTGGTCCATTCACATTGTTGAAGGGGGCTGCCTCGCTTCAGGTTTTGGCGGGTAACTTGCCGCGCCCGTAGGGGTCTAGGATTTCATTGCACAGGCTATCCACACGACCAGGGAAACGTCGGGTTTCAGTAGCGACTCTATGAAACCCGGGGATCCCAGATTATCTGTATTGTTCTGTGATACTTATTACATTTCTGTGATGTTGCATTTTATCACGCCTTGAGCGAATATTATATATTGATATATATACTAGTAGATGTTGTATATGTTTTACACCCGCGCTATTCCAGTCCCCGCTCTGTCGTTAGTTAAGTAACCTAACGGGTGATGACGGGACCCAATGGCGAATGCGGATGGCATATACGTACATCATATTTTCGTTCTTTATTGGTGTGATCAATTGATGGGACTGCGTTGATTTGGATCAATGCAAGCTAAACAAACCTATTCTGATGTTGTTGGAACATTTTTCAAAAAAAGCTGTTATTGCAAGGATGTTCTCTTTTGTTTTGCACAGTGGTATTCGGTTATGAATATCCAGCACCTCAGTCGACGAGGCAAGGGCCGAGATCCCTTCACCGGGAGTGACCCCTTGGACAGAAGTTTGCGTCAGGGTAATAACTTCACTATAGCCGATTACTTTTTGCTTTGCATCATGGTATTCAGTTGGAATATCCTGCACCTCATTCTACGGGGAAAGAGCCGAGATCCCTTCATCGGGAGTGACCTCTTTAGCAAAGGTTTTCGTCACTATATTTTTTATAAAAAGCTATCCGGTTCCTTCAACGATATCAAGTTCATTAAGTTAAAGGTTTTTCGCCAAAAACCATTCGTAGCCCTCCATCATTTCAGACGGGTAGCACTTAGTATTCATGCTATGTTTGTTGGCCTTAGTCAAGGCATAGTGTATGGTAGCTATTTGTTAATTTTCTGTTGCATAGATAGATGCGTTGGTTTGGGACAGTCGTACAGCCTTGTTGGCCCAAGTCAAGGGCTTGTACGGATGGGTTCAAATTAACCTGGACAATGACGGGTAGAACTTGACATGCGACTTATGATTTGTTGGCCTTAGTCAAGGTCATAAGAGCATAGGGTAAAAATCACATCGGGAGTTTCTAAAGAAACTGAAACTTGCCAGATATGCGCATACCTTCTGGAGTGTGATAACGTGAGTGGATTCCATCACATTATCATGCGATGATAGTTGGATCCCGATTCCCACTGATGAGTTGGTTTACTCTTCGGGTGATACCGACTAATTCTTCTTTCAGGTTTGGAGGAGAATTTGAGGTTACAGTAGGAGGTTTCCTGATTAGATAAATTGGTAACCATTCTGATCTAGGTTAGAGTGCATGCTGAGTGTTTCTTTTCTCTCTCTCTTTAGCAGCGACCATGGCCCGACCCTTGACTATGACTCAGTGACCAAGTTGACCGAACCTTCTTAAAATACCGGCTTTTGGATTGTCTGAGTTGCAAACCTCATTGCCACTCCTATTTTTACCCTTTTCTCCAGAACACCCCGTATTACTACGAACATCCACTTCCATTGGATAAAACCATCGTATGGTTATATACGAACTCGAAGGAACTTATTCCAGATTCAAGGATGGTTTCCTGTTCTGGAGAAAATGAATAGGACTATTCGGTTGTCTTTTCCTTTTACCTTCTCTCAGGTTGCGAGTGCTCCTTGGATTAGGACAGTACACCTATTACGCTTATTGGATAATCTTCTTCCAAATCATAGGCAGGTGCCGAACGGTGGGGAATGAAGAAAACCAATTAGCCTAACGGTAGTGTACAGAAGGTAATAAGTTAAGACAAATAAAGGGATTAGTAAGAGGGCAAAGTAAATTGCGACTGCTATTCACGACCAAACCAAGTATTTCTTCACCAATCCTACTTCACCTTTGTATTTCTCCAGGACACTCCGTATCACTACGAAGATCCACAGTTATTTGGATACTCCATCGTATGGTTATATACGAACTCGAAGGGACTTGTTCCAGTTCGGGGATGGATTCTGGTTCAGGAGAAATAGGAATAAGGTTTTATTCAGTTGTCTTTTATCTTCACCTCCTCTCAGGTTACGAGTACTCCTTGGATTAGGAGAGTACACCCATTATGCTTATTGGATAGTTTTCTTCCAAACTATAGGCTGGTGCCGAACGGTAGGGAAGGAAGAAAACCATTTAGCCTAAAGGGGTGTGCAGAAGGTAATGACTAAAGACATATAAAGGGATTTGGAGAGATGGCAAAAAAATATACGGTTACAGTTGTGAATCTGAAAATGGAAGAGGCATTACTAGGAATACCTGGATACCCCTTCGAAACATATTCATGTTTCAGTTTCACCGTGCATTGTTAATAGAAAACTGATTTCCCAATTAGACACTTACTCCAGGGTATGTATTTACCAGGTATGATTCTCACATCTGTATGGTTTTACAGATGATGAGTGGGAGTGAGTTATTGGGAATTAGGTGATCATCCTCATTTTATTGGAATTCGTTGTAATTGGTGATATTTGAGGAAATCACCTGGGCTGTTTGCCGGACGGCAGATATTTGGTTTTGAATATCCGTTGTTATGCACCAATTTCAAATTGATATATCTGTACATTTATTTTTATAAAGTGAGATATAACCTTTTGAAATTATGTCTATGACATATACATATATCAGTGGATGGTTAGGTAAGGAGCATTAAACAGCGGTGTAATTCTTCTTAACCATAAGTACAGTTTTCAACCTACGACACACAGGGAATGAGTTATTAGACTCAGGGGACTTATACAGAGTATTGTATGTTGTCCAATGTCCATTAGGACAGAGGGGATGGTACTCGTACTTTATTCTGTTTACTTGTGATTTCTCTAGTTCTTAGACATGTGTTTCATAGAAATGTAAGGTCCAAGTTTTGAGAAGTTATAGGTATATGAATAAAGTAGAGAACCAGGTGTTGCAAGTATCGGTATTCTTCAAGGTGATCGAAGATGTAGATACTTGTGTACGGTATTCAGTTAATAGTAATGATTAAAAGAACTTGCTTCTCTTTCATGTTACTCATAATTGGAAGCACTCATAAGTTGAGTAATGCTGATTGGCCTCTCTCCATTTAGTTGACATGCACTTGAGACAGCTGCATGATTTGAATCTGGTTCCAATTAAATTAGTGCATCTTTTTCTATATTGGATATAGAATAGTTCATATCGTAACGATGTTAAGGTACGGGGAGTTGTCCGGCTTATGCTTAAACGAGACTCTGGATAACTCAAGGCATGTTTCTGTAATGGCTGTTTGTGGGTTGACCCGGGCTATGACGAGGGTTGACTTTCTACCATCTGGAAGATCAATAGTGATATTGTTCTTGACTCGCCACAGTTTTAGTAAAATGGATTTTTTCAGAAAACAGTAGTGGGAGTATGGTAGAACTGGAAGTGATTCCAGAACCGCAAACGATTACTGAAAATTTAATAGGACCTAAAGATTCAATCTGGTTTGACATTCCATTAGCCACTCCGCTGATATGGTGGATAACCTCAGGCACCCGAGAGGTACTCCAGTAGCCTCAAGGACGGTGACAGGCAGGTTCTTGTTTGCTCAGATTTGACACTACTGGTGTTCCAGGCTATGAGACCCAGCAGGAGGATGAGTATAGCATCGTTCTAAACTAGCTTTAGATGTGCACGCGTATATTATTCTGCCAGATGGTTGTCGTAGTCAGAGGGAGCAGCGGAAGTATAGTAGACAAGTAGCTTATGTCTATTTATGGACTAAAGCAGATATAGCGGAGATAGATCATCTATTTCTGATGTGACAGTCATAGGTTTGACTTCATCCGAATAGGGGATGGATCTGTTAAGAAGGTAGTAGGGTGTGATGTCCTGGTATTTGGATGACATGTACAGAGTAGGAAGTGAAATTCCTATACTACGATCGGTTATACTTTGGTTGTCACACAATGGTTTCTCCACATAGGAAATGGATACTATATCAGATACTCTGATTACTGGATCTATGGTTTTAGATCTAGATTTGGGTAGTTTCCTAATCTGGGTACTTAGACAGCATTCTAAAGGTATTTTAGAATGGACGACTCCTGGCACGGTGGTGTATCTGCAGGTGATGGAGTCACCCTCTCTAAAGATGTCTTACAGACTAAAGGGGAGAGGGATGTGCATGATTGGCAGATCACTTGCTTAGGCAATTGAGTTGATCATGAGATGTCAAGTACCACACCAGATGTTGTTTTTGCCCGAGATGCAATAAGTTGATATCAATCCAATCCTGGAGAAACGTTCGGAAGCAGTTTTAGAACATAAGTTGATGTTCTAGGGATATGATAACGACAGCCTCTTTCCGGGGACGGTTATCATTCAAGGCTTCCAAGGTGACCTGGATGACAGAATGGCTGTCAGAGTTGTAGTTTTCCCTCTGACGAGGGGTGGTATTTTGGACAGGTGGTCCAAGCGGATACTGAGGGAGGCATGGCGCAGGATACTGATTAAGTTCAGTTGACGATACAGTCTAAGAAGTTTGGATTTGGAGTTTATTTATGAACTAGGTCCCATCAGATATCCAGACATATTCTAAGACAGGTATTGCTCATATTCGGGAGATGTCTTTCTCCGCGAACTTGAGAAAAAGAGAGACATAGAAAGAAACATCAGGGTGGATCCACTCACTGAGGTTATTCCTCGAACGCAATGGTTTCGCAAACGGGTTTTGTGAAACTGATTAGTAGAGGAGTTGGGTGTTCGGTATCATACGGGCTGTGAGTATGCGACATCGTAATAATTAGCCTTGAGTGCATGTGGGAGATTGTTGGATATAGTGCCCTCAGAGTCAATTATTGGATCACAGGCACGTGATTGCAATGATTGAGGGAGGACCTATGCCGGTAGGACAGTCTTACTCAAGATGATAGTATGCTATCTGGTTTATCTTTATCATCGTGTACTGATTTAGGTGACCTTACAGGTCACTATTGCGCGTTGATAGAGCCCCTAGGATTCTTGCTTGACGGCCAGCAGTATGATGGCGATCATATATGTGGGAGCTGGGGTCTATAAGCACATCCTTAAAAGGTCCCTAGTCGTGGGTGTTTTCGAGATAGGGAATCGATACTCCAGAGTAGACTAGTGTATACAGTCGAGACCCCGACGAGGGGCGGTGGCTGGTCTCACAAGCCATTGGTGTCAGTTGGATCACCTAAGATGTATACAGGTGCTCATTGGGTTATGAATACACCGGACAGGACTCGCCGGGAACATGCTAGTTGGTATTATACCTGACGTCAGATAGCAGTTCCCTGGTGACATGTGTAAAGGTTAGCTCATCGACCTGAGATCGTCATTTGTCTCGTGTGAGTTCCCACTGTACTTTGATTACTACCCTACCACGGCTCAAAGGAGTCGTGCAAACAGGTTTTAGTTGGGTACAGTCCCGAGCCATATGGAGGTAGTGAGCGGATCGGCAGGAGTTTGTCTCTCCCGGTATTGGGGGTGAGATCGCGTTGTGTCTGGGAGAGCCATTACACGAAGTCCTTGGCCAAGGCAGGAGATTTACAGGTAGGTATTCCGGTAGTATCTCAGGGTGTTCTGGGCTACACTCCGACACGACTTGTACCGCTTTTGGGGGTCCGACTTTTACCAACCCCCTAGGCCCGCCATGCGATGCTCATAGACGAACGGACCAGACTGTACGGATATTGTCACTGACAGGCTCAGTAGGGTGTCAGGATGAGTTCGCTCATCGACCTCCCTTTTAGTCAATACTTGGTAGCCTGTTACGTACGGCTAATACCTCTGACGTGCTAGTGGTTAAATCCACAGCCAAAATATTGACGAGTCTTTAGAGTCCCCCATAGACAGTTTCTCAAGTTTCGGGCGAAACGTTGTAGAGGTCGTATGATATATGGCAGGGTTCGATCATATACGTGCGGTATTGCACGGATCATGATCGGACGGATCATACTAGTGGGCTTTGGTTTAGGCCGGATCCTAGTATTAGATTTGTTGGATTACTTTAGTCTCATCGCATTCGCATTCAGTCAGAATGCGGATGCAGGTATGTATATACAGGTGAGGGGTATCCTTGTGATCCGTCACGAGTTTACTTTAGATATTGCCGTATCCTTTTGTTGGACCAAACATTTGGATTAATGCTTGGTTAATGGAAATAATAAGCTAGAATTTCATCATGAGATGCATTAATGTGACATAGACATATATCTTGACTCACGGTCTCTGTTTTAGCAAAAATGTCACATTAGTGGATTGATTTGAGTCATGAAATGAGAAGGGGAGAGAGAGGGGCTGCCATGAATTGGTTAGCTCTCATATTATTCTTGACACTCTTTCACTCTCATTCCATCACAAGAAAAGAAAAAGAATAGAAAGCCTTCTCTTTTTCTTCTTCTTCCTCTAGCTTACATTCTCCATTAATGGCATCCATCTCATGGATGCAAGAGACAAAGTGATTACAAACATTTTCTACAACACTTTGGACACGTCGGCTAGCACACTTCGTGCCCGAGTTGCTTCGGATGAAGCGGGGGCCCGTAAAAAGACTCGATGATGTGGTGCCCTTTCCGACGAGGAGATCGAGACCGGAGATGCCGCGAGGAGCTTGGGATGGTGGCCAAAGACCGAAGGACACGGATCGATCGGTATAGCTTTCTAACCCTCTCTCTAGATAGTTAGTTGTAGGTTAATGTTTCGATCCGGGTTTTAAGCATACGATAGCGCCGGTTTCTAGTCTGAAAAAGTTTTTGTTTTCCGCATTTTGGCCTTAGAAAGACGGCCGGGGCGCTACCGTAGACTTACATATATCATAAAGGTAATACTATGATATCTAGGGTGACCGGATCTGTATATGTGCCAACAATGTGGTCAATACCTATAAGTATGTGGATATAATCCAACGATATAAGTCAATGTATGTATGCATGTAGATCTCGTCCAACCATATAACCAATGTATGTATGCATGTGGATCTCGTCCAACCATATAATCAATGTATGTATGCATCATAAAAGTATATGCATGAATGTATGAGGATATAAATCGACATGTGTCCCTCGCGACACCTCAAAAATCATGGAACCTGGGTGTCCAGCATCGACACCCAAAAACATCATGAAACCCGTGTCCAGTATCGACAGGTAAATCCTCATATCTCGGGCTCCGTCAGTCCGGATCGGCCCATATCATCTCTCGACTCAGGTCGGTATCCTCCGGATATCCGCCGAGCCTAAATACTATCACCGGTAGGTAGTGGTCCCTCTGCCAGGCTCATCGTCTACTGCACAGCAATCCGTTCTCGTCCTGGGGTACCATACCGGGTCCATCATGTACCCGCAATCGGCCTCATCCAGCTCCTCGAATCAGGTTTCACATGTCACACGTCTCAGAACCGAGAAAATGCATAGTGGACGCACTGATATACCATATCAAGAGAAACCGGGTTTTTAAAATAATAAATACTTTCTTTTAAAATGACCACGGTTCTCAAATCCAGAAATCTCATGAAAATAGCATATCTCAATGAGTAAAATCATAAAGCATGATGTATGCGACATATGATAGAAATGTAAGCATATCCGTATATCATGCAATATGGAACAGTGATGTGACATATTAAGGGAAAACCGCTCTTTTAAACGATTCCAGTTTTAAAATATATCCGGCAGTTCCCAATTCTCCAAAACCAAAGCCAGCATCATCTATGTATGTGAAATAAGTATGTATGTAGGTATCATGTACAAGTGGTATATACGCAAGTATGAGTGTTCAATATGTATGTGTGCAAGTATGGATGTACAAGTGGTATATATGCATGTATGAGTGTACAATATGTATGTGCGCAAGTATGGATGTACAAGTGGTATATACGCATGTATGAGTGTACAATATGTATGTGCGCCAATATGGATGTACAAGTGGTATACACGCAAGTATGAGTGTACAATATGTATGTGCGCAAGTATGGATGTACAAGTGGTATACACGCATGTATGAGTGTACAATATGTATGTGCGCAAGTATGGATGTACAAGTGGTATACACGCATGTATGAGTGTACAATATGTATGTGCGCAAGCATGGATGTACAAGTGTTATATACACATGTACGAGTGTACAATATGTATGTGCGCAACTATGGATGTACAAGTGTTATATACGCATATACGAGTGTACAATATGTACAAGAAGTCATATCCTGATGTAGCAGTTCTACTGTGCAGTGACATGGCAATTATCGATGATGAAGTGTGTGGACCGGCAAATCTGTGTACGTGTAACATACGCATCATCGATAATGGTGTAAGTGTACTAGCACAGGTATATGCGATGCAATGAGAATAATATGAATGCAGCATAAGGTAAATCATATGCAAATACTCACGGTATACGTATCTAACATGACCGAGTCGGTGAATCAACCATCGGCATCTAGCCTCACAATATCACGTACGGTATAATACATCGTACGGCATCCTCTATTCAAGGGTATGGATCAATCATCAAGCCAAACTCATCACGTACGGAAAATTATCGTACGGCGGCATCAAACCATTAGGGATCCTATCATCCTATATGACAATGAGGGGTACGGACCTAACGTCACGTACGACATACCACTCATGATTCATAACATATATAAACATCTCTATATACCTTTTTCCCAGGTCATATCCGTAACAATCTCATATCAGCGGACCGGCAGGGTATAAATCATCTCAATCGACTCGCATCCGTATACCAACATATCATCAAATCATCATATCGCGTCATATATCCTTCATCGCATTAATATCCCACATCAAGTCAATTTTACAAATACATTCTACCTTTACTAAAAGCATAGGTATCTAATCTAACATACACACCTGAACCATACAAACAGTTTTTGAAAGATGCGAATCGTAGTTTTGAAAGTAGGGGCTACGATGTTTTAAGAAAAATATATCATTTGAAAATCCGTAACGTCCCTCAAGGTATCTGTTTATAAGATACATACGATTCTTCAGTTTGGAAATATGTATGATTCGGATGACACATCTACATCGACTATCTAGTCCTATAGTACCCTAAACGGCAATATCATCAAATATCATCCTCAAATTCTGTCATCATATATTAGTCGTATAAAAACACTTCTAATTATTCTTTAGTTTATAATATGGTTTCACTAACAATTTTTTAACTCTAACCCTAGTTTTCTAATTTAGGTTTTCTTAACCATATGCTACAAATCGGTTTCCACCAAAACTTTGCGGGGGTGCTATACGCCATCCACCCGACTTCCCCCATAGATATAGATCTACTCACATTGCTTATAGCAAAAGGAGCCATGGACGAAATACGGAGCATTTCCACTCAACCCAGGCTGCAAATTGCGGCCAAAAGGGGTAAATTTACGGCCACGGTATGGAATTGGGGTCCTGGGTTGCCTGCACAGCTCTCAGTCTCTGCTAAATAATTTTCAAGGTCCCCGAGTCACTCCAGATTCCTAAATACCCTCATAATTCTCACAATTTTCCGATATCGACGAATCTAAAGTTCATATTTTGGGGTTTGGTCTCTGGTCCAGGTCAAGAATTGGTCTCTAGAGTCTTGTAACAGCCACTAGGTATCGCCCAAACCACACAACACTCAAACCCTTCTCTAGGAATTTCTAAGTTCACAAATCCACATCTTAACCCAATTTCTAACTAACTAGAATATAACAAACTAAAAACTAAACTAATTGGTAGAGATTATACCTCAATGATGCCAGCAAGTAAAACCCTGGAAATCTCAAGTCATCAAAATCCCCATTTTCTTGGTCCAATGTGATGAGGGTGAGGAGGTGATCATTTTTTGTAAAAGGGGTATAGGGTTTTGGTGAATATTTTGAGATGGGTCATGAGAGTTGAAGGGGGGCTTGAAGATGAAGAAGGAGATGAAGAAATGGTGGGGGAAAAGAGTTGGGGCAGCACTCTCTCCCTCTCTATCTCTCTTTCTCACTCTAATTCTCTCTCCTAGTATGGTCTCATATCATCATTATGTCCTCTCTTTCTCTCTCTCAATCATCATGACACATTTTCCTTTTTATTTCTTTTCTCATCACAATAAAACTATAATATAAAACAACACAAATGATCATGTAACCAAATGAAATATGTCATGGTGCACTAATCATGAAAACTGTAGACACACGGATTTGGCTTAATCGCGATTAGCAGTGCACTAATCGGGTTTTTATCCAAACTATATATAATAAATTTTAAAAATGGCTAATCATTTTAATTTCCATTTATTTCACACTTATTGGTATATATTTATACCCTTTTTCGAAAACCCCAATTTCGCAAATCGGGCAGTTTTCGGGAAATATATTATTTTAATATTAAATTCCAAAAATAATATTTTATATTTTCTGAAATGTTACACCAAGCTGCACTCACTACAGGGGATTTCCCAACCTATGATCTTGCTCTGAAGGCTGCCCGACGTTATGGGGCAGTGGTGAAGAAGAAGCACAGACCTCAAACTGCCGGTGTGAAACGTCATGCCACACAGATGACAGAAGGAGCCTCTTCCAGGCCAACTTTTGCATCCAGGAGACCGGAATGATCATTTAACTGGCCCAGTCTAGACTTTTGCTTCTACTACAAGATAAATGGACACCTGGCGAAAGACTGCAGGCGTGCAAATGGCCTGTGTTTGGTTTGTGGCGCATCCACTCACGCCACAGGAGCATGTCCATATCGACTCAATCCAACTCGAGCACCTAGACCCGCAATCACAGTCCCGTAGTGGCCAGCTATTCATGCTCCTGCATCTCGTTTAGCTCTCCCTACACCACCTCCATGTGGACCTTCCGCACAGCCTCCTCGTCAATTCTACCAGGCACAGAGAAAAGTGCCTCAAGGGCAGAGGAATGTGCCTCCAGCAAGGAGGAATGTACCCAGACGTTAAGCTTTCACAATAACGGTTGAGGAAGTCGAAGCCACTGGCCAAGTAATCACTGGTAATTCCTAATCCTTTCACATCTTTTCAATCCGTGTATATCACTATATTTTTCCTGTATCGAAAACCAACCTTACACAACTTAGGTACTATACTAGTAGCTACCCTTCCTGCACTCGCACTGTTCGACACTGGAGCGTCACACTGCTTCATGTTGTAACGATTCATGAGAACGCATGCGATTCCCGTAAAGCCGCTCATTTCAAGCTGGAATGTCAGTTCCGGGAATGGAGGATTGAAAGCAACTATGGGATTTGATCAGTTTCCAGTTGTAGTTTGCGGACGAGAATTCTACGCGAATTTCAAAGTACTGGATATCCCAAATTTCGATGTTGTGTTGGGAATGGACTGGCTGGGAGTTTTCTATGCTACGATCGACTGCTGTCAAAGGAATGTAGTATTTGAGATACCAGATCACCCAGTCTTCTACTTCAAGAGTGGAGATAGAACTTTGGAGCCAGGAATCTTCCGTGCTAAACCAAAGAATGTAGAAGTGTTTACTCTACCGGCGGAAGAAGAAAAGCCAGAGGTAGTTCGAGAGTTCGAGGATATATTCCCTGAAGATATCTCAGGTTTGCCTCCCGATCGAGCTCTTGAATTCAGCATTGATTTACTACCTGGTGCCAACCTGTAATCAAAACTCCGTATCGGTTAAGTCCAGAAGGATTGAAAGAGATCGTCACTCAGTTGGGCGAACTCCTGAAGAAAGGTTGGATTCG
This sequence comes from Agapanthus africanus, assembly GCA_030015575.1. Taxonomy (NCBI): domain Eukaryota; kingdom Viridiplantae; phylum Streptophyta; class Magnoliopsida; order Asparagales; family Amaryllidaceae; genus Agapanthus; species Agapanthus africanus. Next base: position 372,949,186 of record JASDDO010000006.1, read on the forward strand.
TCCCAGTACTTCAAGTTGGGGATCTCCAGTATTACTTGTGAAGAAGAAAGAAAATTCATACAGGATGTGTGTAGATTATCGAGCTCTGAACGAAGTGACGATCAAGAACAAGTATCCACTACCGCGCATCGATAATCTTTTCGATCAGCTAAGTGGGTCTTGTGTATTTTCGAAGCTAGATCTTCGTTTGGATTTGTCACGCCCCGCTTCTCAATATACGGGGAAGTAGACGTGGCGAGGCCGCGACATATTTACTCAGAAGTAAACACGTTAAGCGTAAATAAGCAATATAAAAGTAAAGCATAAGAATGACAAGAGATGTAATGAAACAACAACTTTTAATTATATCCATTCTTTACATACAACTGGAAAGTAAAATACAATAATGGAAAGTGATGCCTAAACAATAGCATATGAGCTGAAAAGAAAAGTAAGTACAAGTAAGAACTAGAACCTGGCTCCTCAGCAAACTGCTCCAAATCTTCCTGACTGGGCTCGATCTCCTGAGAGTCGGGTCCTCCTGACAACATTCCAAAGAAAAAAAGAGATAGGAATGTTTTCAGCGAACAATCGCTCGGTAAGTCCCAAAAGAGAGATATATCAAGTAAAAGGAATAGATCTGTTAATTTATCTATTTTTGTTATACTAACGTAATTGTATGTAGCTTGGTACAGAATATATCAGTGTATACAAGAGGAGTCCAACTTGCTCCGTGGACTAAGGCATATGGAGTACAAGGCCCCGTTAAACCCATGGGACAACGGCACGGATATTCAGGTTAGGTGTATTATAGTGACCGCCTCATTCCACTTTTATTACATTTCGTACCAATCTACCCCGTTAAAAACCCCGTAATGTATATTGTACTGTTTGTAGATATAAGACTTGCTAAGACCATGGTATAAATTGTTCATGTAAACGGATCAGGATATAAACGGATAGTCATGTAATCAAGTTCAAGATACATCTATGGTTTGGTCAAGTCAAGACATGTTGCATGTATTGTTCGGTATTCATGATCAAGTGTTCATGTATGATATATTAGATTCATGTTGAATTGGAGTTATAGCTGGATTCATGTTTGGATTGTATTCAGATTAGACTGAGACTCAGATTGAGTCAGACACTTAAATAGATTTGGGTCCTGCATTAGGTTTAGGAGTTATCGGTAACTGCTGCACATGGACCGCAGGATTTGTAACTTTTTCCAAGCCGATTATCATTGATAATCTTGTTTTAGTTTTCTACCTTAAATAGGCAAGCACCCACTTTCTCCGGCTCCCTGAGGCTCAAGAGAATTGGTCCCGCTTAAACCTATATTTACTAGGGTCCTTATTGTAATTTAAAATAACTTAAGGGGGTTTTATGAAAAATATTTTTAGTATACTTTCAAAATAAACCTCAAGTATTTATATATATTCTTTAGAGTTTTCATGGATGTGAATTTTATAAAAGAGCTTAATGGAGGAAAGAGGCCATAGGAGGGAATTTCCTCCTATGGCGTCGAAAAAATACATCCTCTCTTATTTTTTCCGACGATCGGCATCCACCATCTTCATCGTTATCATCTAAGATGTGGGTACACCAAATTTCATGTGATTCTACAACATTTTCACCCTTGATTTAGTGTGTTCAAAATTAACAGTTTACCGACAATAAAACTTTTTACATTGCTAAATCAATGGTGAAAATGTTGTAGAATCACATGAAATTTGGTATACCAACATCTTAGATGATAACGATGAAGATGGTGGGTCTTGATCGGCGGAAAAAATGGGGGAGGGTGTATTTTTTCGATGCCATAGGAGGAAATTCCCTTGGCATCTTTCCTCCATTATTCTCTTTATCAAATGTGGTATATTAGTGAATATATATATAGTTTGAATAATTCAAAGTATTTTAGTGTAAACTTGACTTGAATGGATTCTTGATGGTATTTTCATGAAACTTGTAATTCTTTTCTTTTGTTTAGAAAAACATGAAATTTATTATATATTTAAAATAGATGGTTTGATAATATTTATATATAATTATTAAAAATAAAATTTATTTATTAAATAAAAAATCACGTTTTTCTTAAGAATTGCATTAAAATTTCCATCGAGATCGTATGCTCCATGAGAAGGTTTGCATCTCGCCCTCCTAGTCCGATGGATGTGCGACAACTCGCACTAACCGAATCGGATTCCCCAAAAGTAGGTTGTAGAGGCACAATCATAAGGAATTTAAATAACAGAATATGTTTTTTTTATAGTTTATGGTATTTATTTGAAAAGTCGTATTTGTCACAAGATATTGTTTTCAAGCGAATCGTGCTATATCAAGACGTGTGTATGTGAGAGGTAGGTCATTACCTCGTGAGGTTTTCTAAAGGTATGCTAAGGTAAATACTTAATCATACGTAAAGTTTGTGGTATTTAAACAAAAAAATGCAAATAAAAGTTATATAACATGATATTTTAAGATGAAACTTGTTCTCAATATTTGTTTCATGATTATTAAGCAAGGTATAATGATATGAATGATTGGTTATTAAGAAAGATGGTGTTTTTAACGAGTTTAGAAACGGATGTCGGAATAACTCCACTTCCGACGAGTTTAGAAAATAGAACTTTTAAATTAGGAGAACAGGAGAAGAGAGGGGACTTACTAGCTTAGAGAAAAGAGGGGAGATTTAGGAAAAGGTTGGTGACTTCCTGAAGTCGCGGGGTCGCCGGAATCGTCTCGAATTCTCGTTGGAACTTGACCTAGTGCTAACTCCACCTGTATTCTTCTTTGACTTGGAAATTTTTGAGGAATTTTGACCATAGATTTCAGAATGAAGAGAGCTAGGGTATGATGTTGTATTTATAGGGTAAAATTAGGGTTTTGAGAATTGAAAAGAGAATTAAAATGTATTAAAATTTAGATTAATGTGTAATTTTAATCTCTCTGTTAATTTACAGAGAAATCAAACAGTAGTGGAGTACTGGGGGTAGGCCAAACGATTAATGTGCAGAGTTTGGGGGAATTACCTACGGGGGAGCCCAGCGCCGCCGGCCTTTTCTTGGATCTCACCGGTCTACTGTTGTAGGTGGGGGCTTGGATGAATGCCACGTGTCTAGATCGGTTCATATAACACTGTGCATATACTTATCTTATCAGACTTTTCATTTTTACATGTATTGCACGTGTAAACTTTGGGCTTCCAAAAAGTTTAAAATAAAAATCAGTAAAAACATATGTGGCTGATGGGATTCGAACACAGGGGCTACGTCACAGCAGTGCAAGAGTTTACCAATGAGCTATAAATTGTTTCTTGATGTTCTTAAACAAATTAAATTTATAACTTGTGCCCAGGATTACAACTCTATTCTGTACATTAATTTTAAAAAAAATTGTACGATAAAAACAGAGTCGTTACAGGATTATCATCAGGTGAAGGTCAAAGAGTCCGACATTCCGAAGACGGCGTTCAGGACTCGATACTCGTAATGCCATTTGGAGCAACCAATGCACCTGCTATATTCATGAATCTGATAAACCAAGTTTTCCGAGAGCACTTAGACAGGTTCGTTGACATCATCATTGACGATATGCTGGTGTATTCAAAGAATCGGAAAGAACACACCGAGCACTTACGGATTGTCCTAGAGACATTGCGACAACATCAACTCTATTCCAAGTACAGTAAGTGTGAATTTTGGCTAGATCAAGTTGGATTTCTCGGACATATCGTTTCAGGAGAAGGAATCTTAGTAGATCTAGCTAAGGTGTCAGCTGTTAGCAAAAGGCCGACACTAAAGACGTGAAAGATATACGAAGTTTCTTGGGATTAGCAGGATACTACCAAAAATTCATTGAAGCCTTTTTGAAGATTGCAGCACCCCTGACTAATCTTACACGTAAAGATAAAGTATTCGTGTGGTCAGAAGTATATGAAAACGCTTTTGTAAAACTCAAGTCAAGATTAACTTCAGCTCCTATCCTTGTAATACCGGATCAATCTGGAGGATTCGTCGTACATTATGATGCGTCCGGTAAGGTATTAGGATGTGTTCTACATCAGCATGGAAAAGTTATGGTTTTCGTGTCGAGACAGCCGAAGGTTCATGAGCGCAACCATCCAACACATGATCTGAGTTGGCAGCCATTATCTTCGCACTTAAAATTTGGCACCACTATCTTCTGGGTGAATGAGTGGATATATACACTGACCACAAGAGTCTGAAGTATGTATTTACTCAGAAAGAATTGAACATGCGGCAGAGAAGATGGCTAGAACTCATGGCGGACTTCGACATCAACCTACAATATCATCCAGGAAAGGTAAATGTAGTTATTGATGTACTTAGCCGTCAGCCATTAGCAATGAATCTACTACTCGGTGGAAGCTACAACAGGAATTATACAGATTAGCAATCGAAGTAGTTATGCCAGGTAACATTTCGTATTTGATGAACTTACAAGTCCAGTCCACTCTTGTCAATCAAATCAAAGCAGCTCAAGCAAATGATGCCAAGCTACAAAAAATCTGAGAACAAGTAGAAAGTGAATTTCGAACTGACTTCATCATCCACGAAGATGGATCCTTGAGATATGGAAGTGATTATGTGCACCAAACGGCCCAGTTCAAGAAGAGTTGATGAAAGAAGCTCACGGCTCTCCTTATTCTGTACACCCCGGTGGTACAAAAATATATAAGGATCTACGGCAACATTACTGGTGGTATGGAATGAAGCGCGAAGTAGCCAGATGCGTAGCCAAGTGTTTGGTGTGTCAGCAAGTGAAGGCTGAACGTCACAGAACTGCTGGTCTACTTCAGCCGTTACCAATCCTAGAATGGAAATGGCAGCACATTACCATGGACTTCGTGACTGCCCTTCCTCGCAGCACGAAGGGTAACGACGCAGTTTGGATTATTGTTGATTGACTCACCAAGTCGGCTCGCTTCATCCCATTTCGAGTTGGCCAATCTACCAAGACGTTAGCAAATAAATACATGGAGGTGTTCCCCACCGAAACACGGAGACGCGACCGCGCAGGTCCGTCTTGCCTGAATTTTGGGACAGATGCTAATTGGTGCTATCCGTCCACCTCTCCAAAGATGCCAAGTTGATTTATGACACCGTATACCGAAGGTTTAAACGGATGCGGCCGATATAGCAGACTTCGTCAGATTCCCCCTCATTTGAGGGGTTTTTTTTATTGTGGGGACGCTCTTCCCTGCAGACGCAAGCCCCTGCAGTTAATTATGCTACCGCATCACGGTAACCACTTTCTCCTTCTCCAGATGGTCACTTCGTGTCGTGGGTGTTTGTTTTATTTTTGGTTGCCCGTGGATTGTATACGGAGACTAATTTATGTTGTCGCCCGTAGGGTGTGGATTAGTCCAAATCCGTATTTTCATAGATTTGGGTTTGGGGATTGGGTGTAAGGATACGTTAGTCTCATTTGAGACTAAGATCAACTCAAACGTTTGTTGAGGATACGGTAGTCTAATTTTAGACTAAGATCAACTCAATAGGATCGTTTAGATCCAACAAAAGAGCATTTGGGCTCTATTGTTTAGTTTAGGGACATTGCAGTCCATAATTAGTTTAAGGACATTACGGTCCAATGTTAGTTTAAGGACATCTCGGTCCATGGGTCTAAGGACCCCACAGTTCAGTTTAAAGACGTCATAGTCTATGGGATGTATGGTTGTCGGGACCCGTCACCTCTCTGAAGACGTTGAAAGATTACAATGACATATATCAGAGGGGTTCAGAGATGTACCCTTGAACCAATTTTGGTTGGGAGATCTGTAGTCCAGTTAGGACTAAGATCTGAGATTTATGAGCATATGGGCTCAATTAATCTGAGTTGATGACTTATGGCCAATCTTGGGTTAAGTCCAATCAAGTTAAAATGTTTAACATTTATTTTGGGCTGTTGAGCCTTTATTTGGGCTTGGCCCTGACAGTGTTTTTGTCTTTTACTGAATGCTGAGCATTCCTTATAGCCTTGGGCTTATTACAGAACAATTTATGTTCTATCAGCGCAACACGTGGTGCGCTTGGCGCTTTGCGCCAGTCAAAGAGTTGCGCTTCTGCCAAGTAGCGCATACGTGAGGGACACGTGTTGCGTTTGGCGCTAAACGCCGGATGATGGACGCATTGCGCCAGTTTATGAGCGCATTGCGCTATTCATTTAGTGGCACACACGTGAGGGACACGTGTCGCGCTTGGTGTTGAGCGCCGGTCAATGAGCGCAGTGCGCTATATTTGGAGCTCTAAGGCTCTGCAGCGCTTTGCGCTAGTTTTTGAGCGCTGAGGCGCTTCTGTTAAGTAGCGCACACGTAAAGAGCACGTGGCGCACTTGGCGCTGTGCGCTAGTCTTAAGCGCAGAGCGCTATCTTATGAGCGCAAGCGCTAATTGATCAACTTTTTGATCCCAAAAGAGACTTTGTCTCAGGATTCTAAGAACAAAACTTCTTATTTTTATAGGAGATGCTTCAATCTCTTATATTGATGAAAGGCTTTGCCTTTATGGATCTATGATCCTTAAGAGAATTGAATTATTCTTTCCCCCTCTCTGTTTATAATGAGATGTTCATGATCTCTTTTTGTAAAAGACAATTTGTCTTATAGATCTATGATCTGTGAGAAGAGTTATGTTCTTCTTTTTATTTTATGATGGGATCTTTTTATCTCTTTGTAAAAGACCTTGGTCTTATAGATCTATGATCTTAAAAAAAAGTAAATTCTTCTTTTATATGAGATAATTTCATCTCTTTGTTCTTTATTCTTTTTACCTTGAAGAAAATTTTCTTCTTCTGAGAGCTTGCTCTTGTCTTTGAATTTCTTAAAGTTTATAGGGAGGTTTCTCTGTCTGAGACTTAAAGTCTGGGGGCCTTTATATAGGGCAAGCTGATCAGTTCAATCAGTTAAGGAGATCTTTTCTCCAATTGATTTGGGGAATTTCCCATCGTTGGATCTTTGATCCAAAGGCTTCTGGTTTACAGAAGGCAATCTTCTTGTTTTTTAACAAAGATTGGGAAATCTTTCCATACAGAATTTATTCTGTGTTTTGGTGATTTTTAATTACCATTAGATCATTGATCCAACGGTGCTCTGATTTACAGAGCACAATCTTGTTATTTGGAAAGATTTTAAAGAATCTTTCTTTAACAGAATTAATTATGTTTAATTAATGATTTATCATTATTATTGGATTTTTGATCTGACGGTGGGGAGCTTTTAGTTCCAGCGCTGGCGCACCCGTGCTTTGCACGTGGTGCGCTGCTTAGGATGCTGCGCACTTAGCGCTAGCGCATCCGTGCTTTGCACATGGTGCGTTGCTTAGAGCGCAACGCACCTAGCGCTAGCGCACACGTGTTGCGCTGCTTAGAGAGCAGCGCACTCAGCGCTAGCGCACATGTGCTTTGCACATGGTGCGCTGCTTAGGGCGCGGCATACCCAGCGCTAGCGCACTCGTGTTTTGTACGTGGTGCGCTGCTTAGGGCGCGGCGCACTTGGCGCTGCATCTGAAGCGTTGCTTCATTTCAAAATTTGAATTTTGAACAGAGCTTTGCTCTTATTGCGGGAAACAAATGCCCCCCCCGTTGCGCTCACGTGGCCTACATGTGAGGGCGACGGTGGCAGCATCTGCGCACTTGGATCAACTCAGAAGTTGAAAAGGCATCTCAGTGCCTATAAATAGGACCCTTGGCCTTTGCTGCAGATTTTGCTGCCGAGGTTAATCGTATGCTGGCGACGCTCGTGAACTTTCATAGTGAGGGCGTTGTTGAGTCTTGGGTTAATCACTGCAGGAAAATTGAGGCCTGCCTGCATGAGCTCGAGTTCGGATGTCCCGCTTCCGAGGTCCTGGCTGTGAACTCCCAGCGGGCTGCGTGGGTCGAGCAGAGCACTCCCTACTTCCGTTATCTTGAACAAGAAGCGGCCTTAAAGCGTAAGGAGTGTGAAGAGACTTCAAGCGAATCTGCTCGATTGCATGCTCAAGTTGATGCAAACGCTGCACAGCTGAAAGCTATCATTGAGGGCCTTCTACGATGTATTTCCGACAGGCTAACACTGAAGCAGAAGCTTGACGTCATTGAGCGGGATGCACAGAGTCGTGTGGCAGCTCAGCGGGTCGTTGATGAGCAACTTTCATCTTACTTGCAGCAACGAGCTCAGGTTGAAGCAGAGTTGGCCACGGCAGCTAACCGTGAAAAGGGGCTGAGGGGAGTGCGCGAGCAACTGATTGGTCTATTGAAAACGCTTCCCTCCCAATAGTTGTTTTTGCACCATTTGTAATTTTTGAATAAAATGTATCCATTTTTTTATCCTTTCATATGATGTAAATTATACTCAATTTGACCTTATAAATAAAAGATACATTTCTGTCGCACAATCTTGTGTTATCTCTTGCTTTCTTTTCTTTTCTGTGTTGCCGGCGTGTTACCTTAGTAAGCGTAGCCTGTAGATGATAGAGAGCATTCTGTCTTGAACTCTTCGAGAGGTAGTGATGGCTTAGGAAGCAGGTTCAGATCTGCTGCCTAAGACTTTTCAACTTTATGAGCCGTGAGAGTCTTATAAAGACTTTTCTCCCTATGAATCGTGAGGATCTCGTAGGTGTATTTTCTCCTCAGGAATCGTGAGGATTCATAAGTGTCTTGGGAGTCAGAAGGATCTCACAAGAGTGTTTTCTTCCTTACGGATCGAGAGGACCAGTAAGTGATTGATGAGATTGACATTATCCGCATTTCACGGAGTCAGAAGTTGCTCTGGGCATTTTCCACGGGGTTGAGATTGACTCTATCCGTGTTCTACAGGACTAGGATTTGCTCTGGATGCTTCCCACGGGGTCAGGATTGACATAGCCATGTTCCGCAAGGATCAGGATCCGCTTTGGACGCTTCCCACGGGGTCAAGATTGACATAGGCCGTGTTCCACTAGATCAGGATTTGCTCTGGATGCTTCCCACGGGGTCAGGATTAACATAGCCATGTTCCGCAAGGACCAGGATCCGCTCTGGATGCTTCCCACGGGGTCAGGGTTGATATAGGTCGTGTTCCACTAGACTAGGATTTGCTCTGGATGCTTCCCACGGGGTCAGGATTGACATAGCCGTGTTCCGCAAGGACCAGGATCAGCTCTGGACGCTTCCCATGGGGTCAGGGTTGATATAGGCCGTGTTCCACTCGATCAGGATTTGCTCTAGATGCTTCCCACGGGGTCAGAATTGACATAGGCCGTGTTCCACTAGACCAGGATTTGCTCTGGATGCTTCCCACGGGGTCAGGATTGACATAGGCCATGTTCCACTAGACCAGGATTTGCTCTGAATGCTTCCCACGGGGTCAGGATTGACATAGGCCGTATTCCGCAAAGACCAGGTTCCGCTCTGGACGCTTCCCGGGGTCAGGATTGACATAGGCTGTGTTCCACTAGACCAGAATTTTCTCTGAATGCTTTCCACGGTGTCAGGATTCACATAGGCCGTGTTCCACTAGGATCAGGATCCGCTTTGGACGCTTCCCACGGAGTCAGGATTGACATAGCCGTGTTCCGCAAGGACCAGGATTTTCTCTGGATGCTTCCCATGGGGCCAGGATTGACATAAGTCGTGTTCCGCAAGGACCAGGTTCCGCTCTGGACGCTTCCCACGGGTCAGGATTGACATAGGCCATGTTCCACTAGACCAGGATTTGCTCTGGATGCTTCCCACGGGTCAGGATTGACATAGGCCATGTTCCGCAAGGAAGAGGTTCCGCTCTGGACGCTTCCCACGGGATCAGGATTGACATAGGTCATGTTCCACTAGACTAGGATTTGCTCTGGATGCTTCCCACGGGGTCAGGATTGACATAGGCCGTGTTCCGCAAGGACCAGGTTCCGCTCTGGACGCTTCCTACGGGGTCAGGATTGACATAGGCCGTGTTCCGTAAGGACCAGGATTTGCTCTGGATGCTTCCTACGGGGTCAGGATTGACATAAGCCATGTTTCGCAAGGACCAGGTTCCGCTCTGGACGCTTCCCACGGGGTCAGGATTGACATAGGCCATGTTCCACTAGACCAGGATTTGCTCTGGATACTTCCCACGGGTTCAGGATTGACATAGGCCATGTTCCATTAAGACCAGGATCCACTCTGGACGCTTCCCACAGGGTCAGGATTGACATAGCCGTGTTCTGCAAGGACCAGGATTTGTTCTGGATGCTTCCCACGGGGTCAGGATTGACATAGGCCGTGTTCCGCAAGGACCAGGTTCCGCTCTGGATGCTTCTTATGGGGTCAGGATTGACATAGGTCATGTTCCACTAGACCAGGATTTGCTCTGGATACTTCCCACGGGGTCAGGATTGACATAACCGTGTTCCACAAGGACCAGGAAGGGTTGACTTTATCCGCATTTCACGGAGTCGGGTGTTGACTCTCGGTTGTCTGTGCACCGCCGAGTCATAGAACTAGGAGTTGCCATGATTCCGCTTTGCTTGATATTGCGTCTGTTGAAATGAGACGAATGTTGAGATGATCTCCAGGCTTTCTGTGAACCGTCGAGACTTGGCTCTCTTTCGGATTGAGCCTGGGGGGAAGGTGTGCTTCCCTCTTTGTTTGTGCCCCTGGATTGTATACAGGGATCGATGTGATCTCACATGTAGGGTAAAAAGTTTCATTTTATATATTTTTCTTTCCGTGATACTCTATCATTTCAGATTTTGTATCGCGAAAGTCGCGATTGTCCAATCATTTCGGCTATTTTTCACGGTGCCCAATCATTTCGGCTATTTTTTTTGTTTTTACTCGCTGTTTTTTATTGCGAGTTGCCCAACCATTTTGGATATTTTTGTATGCATACATTTTTACTTGCTGATTTTGTTGCAAGTTGCCGCATCATTTCTGCTATTTCGTATGCATTTGTGGCTCGCTGGCTTTTCTCTACGAGCTTGGGATTGGACACCGATTTCGACATCAGCATCACTACAACTGGGGTATTGCCACGAGCGAATCATCATCTGCCTCTGTCGATATCGAACAAAGGTGGCTTAGCAAACAGGGTTAAGATCCTGTCGACTAAGGCTTTTGACTTCATGAGCCGTAAGGGTCTCATAAAGGTATTTCTCCCTACGAGTCGTGAGGATCTCATAGGTGCGTTTTCTCCTTAGGAATCGTGAGGATTCCCAAGTGTATGGCTTCTCGTAAGTCGTAAGGATCTTACAAGAGTGTTTTCTCCTTATAAGTCGAGAGGACTTACAAGGGTTGTTCACCGTGTAAACATCTCCCTAGTCACGGGTAGGACTTTGTTAGGGAAATGTTTATTCGCGCCCGTGGATTGTATACAAGGGTCAGCATTGAACCGCTTGTAGGGCAACACTGGAGGTTGTGATGGCTTAAGAACAGGTTCAGATCCCTGTAACTTAAGGCTTTTGAATCTTATGAGCCGTGAGGGTCTCAAAGGGGAATTCTCCTTACGAGTCTTGAGGATCTCGTAAGTGTAATTTCTCCTTAGGAATCGTGGGGACCCCTAAGTGTGTTGCTCCTTTGTGAGTCGTAAGGATCTCACGCAGGTATTTTCTCCTCACAAGATCGAGAGGACCTTGCAAGTGTTTTTTAACGAGATTGCGTCCTTTCGGGTTTTCACAAAACTCGCCGATAGCCCTGCTGTTTTTACTCACGGAGCCCTTTCGGGTTTCCATCCGTGCCCATTTTGCTTATAGGCATACCATTTTTTTTATTTTTATATTTTGTTTTGTGTCAACCTTGAGATGCTGCGGTCCGTAGTAGTTTATCGACGTCTCGGTCAACAGCCAGTTTTAGGACATAGTGGTCCATTGTTAGTTTAAGGACGTTTCGGTCCAAAAGCCGGCTACTTCTTATAGAGTTTGGGCTTAGAAAGATAGCGAGCGGACTTAGGCGTCGTCATCTATCGTTGACCTAGGTCGTGACTCGTCAGGCGTAGTATTTTTTCAGGAAGTGACCATTTATTGGCCTGAGAGGTCTTTCACCATGCATGCACATGAGTAGATAGGCTCCTCCATGGTAAACTTTGTCTATGATATACGGACCTTCATAGTTCGGCTCGAATTTCCCCCGCTTGGCACGATTGGGGATCATAGGTCTTTTGACCACTAGCACGAGTTCGCCTTGGCGGAATGTTCTCGGCCGAGTCAATCTCTCATACGAGCGCGTCATCTTTGCTTTATAAGCCTCTAGATTTTGTTGCGCCATGAGCCGAGTTTCGTTGAGGGCATCAAGTTCTTCAAGCCGAAGATGAGCATTTTCTTCGTCTGTCAGCTCGTAGTGAACCGCCACTCGTAAAGAGGGTAACTCTATCTCGAGAGGGAATACCGCTTCTGTGCCGAATACCAATGCATATGGCGTTGTGTTTGTGGCCGTTTTGAACGTAGTTCGATACGCCCAGAGAGCTTCATGCGGTCTCTCATGCCAGTCCTTTTTATTTCAAGACACCGTCTTTTTCACGATCTTCGTCAAGGTCTTGTTGAAAGCCTAAGCTAGACCGTTAGCTCGGGGGTTATAAACCGAAGAATATCTCCAGGCTATGTTATGCTGTTGTGCGAAGCGGCTGATCTTGTGGCTTCTGTAGGCTGGACCGTTATCGGAGATAATCCGTCGCGGAGTGCCGAGCTGGTAAATGACGTGTGTCTTAAAGAAATGAAGGATATTCTCCGTCTTCACTTCTCTTAGCGGTGTTGCTTCTGCCCACTTAGAAAAGTAATCGGTCGTCGCCAATATGAACCGGTGTCCTCTAAACGATACTGGTTCAATGGGTCCGATTATGTCGGTTCCCCACATTTCAAACGGCCAGCTAGCCACCGTCGGATATAGTGGATTTGGATGCTGCTGGATAAAGTCTCCATGAATTTGGCACGAGTGGCACTGCTTCGTGTATTCGAGACAGTCTTGGATCATCGTGGGCCAATAGTAGCCCATCCTTTTGATCTTTAGTTTCATCTTCGGCCCATCTTAGTGAGAACCGCAGAGTCCGTCGTTAGTTTCTTGGACGACTCTTTTTGCTTCTTCCGGTCCCAGACATCTTAGCCATAAAGAGTCAAATGATCTCTTATACAGATTATCATTGACGAAGGCAAAAGATAAAGCTCGCTTCATGAGCTGATATTTTGAGGATGCATCTTCAGGCGTTCGATGGGATTTGAAGTAGTCTATAAAGATTTCTCTCCAATCCATAGCCTTTTCCTGGTCTTTTATTTGTAGGGCCGTTTGCTCAGTAGCTCTCTTTTCTTCGGAAGATTCCGGAGATATTTTTTCCGGTGCAAGAACTCGACGGCTTTGTACCACGATCCTTACATCATTGAGGTTTTCGTCAGCCAGTTCTTTAGCGAGTTTGGCTAACGCATCCGCTTTGCTATTTTCCGCCCGCGGTATGCTTTCCAGGGCATAGGCAGGGATTTGAGTCAGCAGTCGCCGCACTCTGTCGCCGTACTTCACCAACTCTGGTTTGCACGTTTGATAATTGCCATTTACTTGGCTAACGATCAGCTGGGAGTCTCCGTATATGAGGAGATTCTCAATTCCCATGTCGACGGCGATCTCAAGACCTGCTATCAAAGCATCGTATTCGGCTTCATTGTTCGTCCTCGGCTCTGTTAAGGAGAAGGCAAAGCGCATTATCCCTCCTTGTGGAGTCACAAAGATGAGGCCCACCTCGGATTTGATTATGGGGGTGTTTGTTTGCGCTTCTTCATGGAAGATACCCCATCGAAGTAGAGTTCCCATCGGGTGTCACTCTCTCTTCTCTCACCGTCGACCGTGTCAAACGCGTGCTCATCGGGTAATTCGCAGCTCAGAGGAGAATCGGCGGGTATCGGATGCTCAGCGAGGAAGTCGACGATGGCCTTTCACTGCCTTGAGGGGTCGGTATGTTATCGAGAACTCCATTAAGAGCAAGGCTCATTTAGCGAGCCGTCCTGTTAATATGGCCTTCGACATCAAATATTTGAGAGGATCCACCTTCGATATGAGATGGACCTCATGTGCCAACGCGTAGTGTTCGAGCTTCGTTATCGCGAAGATCAACGCCAGGCAGTGTTTTTTGATGGGAGAGTAATTGTTTTCTGCCCCCAAGAGAACTCGACTCAGATAGTAGAGAGCTCTTTCTTTCCCTTGGTCATTTTCTTGTGCCCATAATACGCCTAGAGAACCCTCAAGGGCGGTTGTATACAGAATGAGAGGCTTTCCCTTGACCGGAGCAGTCGGCACCGGCGGATTCTGCAGGTATTGCTTAATTTCGTCCAGTGCGCTTTGGCATTTGCGATTCCAGACGAACGGAGTTCCCTTCTTCATTAGGTGACTGTAAGGACGACACTTGCCGGAAAGATTAGCTATGAATCGCCGGATATATGCGAGCTTTCCTTGGAGAGACCGCAGCTGCTTGAGTGTTCTTGGCGGAGGCATTTCCATAATCGCCTTGATCTTCGACGGCTCTATCTCGATGCCTCGGTGCCGTACGATGAATCCTAGGAATTTGCCCGAGGAAACTCCGAATGCGCATTTGAGAGGGTCATCTTCAAGTTGTATTTTCGAAGGCGCTGAAACACGATCTTCAGATGCTCTAAATGTTCCTCATATGATTTGCTTTTAACTACGAGGTCGTCGATATAGCATTCGACGATTTCATGTATAAGCTCATCGAAGATTTTCGTCATGGCCCTCTGATAGGTGGCACCGGCATTCTTTAGACCGAAAGGCATCACCTTGTAGCAAAATATGCCCAAAGGGGTCCGGAAATCGGTATGCTTCTGGTCTTCGGGATGCATTTTTATCTGATTGTATCCTGATGAGCTGTCCATGAAGGAGAAAACTTCTTGAGTGGACGTATTATCTATCATCAGCTCAGTGACCGGTACTGGAAAGTCGCCCTTCGGGCAAGCTTTGTTGAGATCCCGAAAGTCCACGCATATGCGCACCGTCCCATTTTTCTTCATCACTGGGACGATATTGGCAATCCAGTCAGGTTACTGAACTTCTTGGATAAAGCCGGAGTCGATTAACTTCTTAACCTCTGCATTGATGCTCATCTCAAGCTCGAGCCGCATTCTCCTCGGTACTTGTTTGATTGGTTTGACGTCCGGAGAAATCGCCAATTTGTGGATAGTAATCTCTGGATCGAGTCCCGGCATCTCTGAATAGTTCCATGTGTAAGTCCATGTCACGCACCCCACGACTTGCGGGGAGGCGGAATATATGAAAAACGATTATCAAAGCTTCGTAACACGGACTTGAGCGCATGAATCGTATCTAAACCGTTACTAGCAAACTACGAGAGGTTTAACTACTCGGATTCGAACTTATACCTTACGTTACTTATCCTTCGGGTCTTCATCGCTGTCCTCCACTCCTCGTAGGCTCCTTGGAACATCGGCATCTCAACGGCCTCCTCGAGTCAAAGACGATCCACCCGAGAGCTCCTACGCCAAGCTTGATCTCTAACTTGAGATAACTAGGTTGCTCAAGGTGCTAATCTAAGCTACCTAGGGGATATAGAGTGAGGTTATGGATGTATTAGTCTAGCTAACCCTTGATCTCAACACATGAGAGGTTAGGGTTAGGGTTTCAAGAATGAGAGAGCTTGAGGAAAGAAAAGGTGATGATAAGAATGAATATGAATAATGAGCTCATTAGAATATAACAACCATAACAATTTATCAAATAAATAATATAAATGATTAATCATCATGGTTGATGCATTCACCTTGTGTGATTCATCATATGACTCATTAACTAATTAATGCATCATTTAATACCAAGGATGAATCACACAAATGAGTTATTAAGCAATTAATGCTTATGCTACCTTAACCCCCAAGTCACCATGCTTCTAGAAGCTTCCCAGAAAATTACGAGAACGCCCCTCC
Source organism: Agapanthus africanus (assembly GCA_030015575.1). NCBI lineage: Eukaryota > Viridiplantae > Streptophyta > Magnoliopsida > Asparagales > Amaryllidaceae > Agapanthus > Agapanthus africanus. Next base: position 372,965,047 of record JASDDO010000006.1, read on the forward strand.
AATCCGTGAAAACATGGAAAAACTTTAGACTGTATAAAATCCAATAATCTGATACTAGAATCTGGCTTAAACCAAAGCCGACTAGAAAAAACTGTCCGAACGTCGTACGTGCGTTTAAACACGTATGCGTCCAAACCTTTGTCGTAAAACCATACGACCTCTATATTGTTTCTCCTGGAGCAGAGAAACTCTCTGTGTGGGACTCTAAAGACTCGACACTACGCTGACAGTGGGTTTAACCACAGACCGCAAGCGGCACTAGCTGTACGTAACGGTCCCCAGGTAGATATCGATAAGATGGCCGATGAGGAAAACCATCTGAACTCCTACTGAGCCTGATGTGACAATCTCCGTACAGTCCGATCTGTTCGTCTAAGACTATCGCATATCGAGCCTAGGGGCGGCAAGCGTTAGTCCCCTAATAGCGGTATAAGTCGTGTCGGAGCGTAGCCCATTACACCCTGAGAAACTACTGGAATCTACCAGTAAATCTCGCTTGCCCTGGCCAGGGACTTTGCGTAATGGCTCTCTGACACGGCGCGATATCAACTCCTAATATTGGGAGAGACGAATCCTGTCTAACCGCCACTGCCTCCAAGTGCTCGGGACTGCACCCAACTGCTACCTGTTTGCACGACTCCTTTGAGCTGTGGTAGGGTACCAATCTAAGAACAGTGGGACACACTCGAGGCGAAGTAGCAGTGTCAAGTCTGCGGACTATGCTGTACTCATGTCACCTGGGAACTGTTAACTGACGACGGGTATAATACCATCCAATAGTTCCCCTGCGAGTCCTGTCCGGTGTACCCGTAACCTAACGAGCACCTGTATACTATCTCCAGTACGACGTACTGATAGCTGTGGGACAGACCATCCTCCCAACTGGGATGAGAAGCCTACACACTAGTCTACTCTGAAGTATCGATGCCCAGTCTCGATAATCCTACGACTAGGGACAAGTATAGGATGTTGCTTATAGACTACCCAGCCCCCACTAGTGTGACTGCTATCACAACGCTGGTAATCAAGCAAAAGATCCTATGTGCTCTACTAATATGTATAAGTGATACGTTACAAGAAACATATGCACATATTAAAGTAGACACAAACCAAGTAGCATACTACCATTTTTAGCAAGACTGTATATACAACTGTGAATAATCCTCCCGTTGGGCAACTTTCGTAGCGTTCCGGGGACGCTCCAGATCCTGTTATAGAACTGGTCTTATCGAGCAGTCTGCTTAAGGGGTACGCCTTGGCGCCTCAACAGTCTTTTTAATCCGTTTGTGTAGTATTTGGGCAAACGAATGGGCTGCAGCCTGTCAAGTGTAGAGTCCGCACCATGCCAAATTTTTTTCTCCACTTTGGTTTCCCCGGATCGGTAGAATAGGATCACCTTCTCACCTTTTCGCCTGGGAGGGACGTAGAATGTCTGCAGCTCCTGCACATTATAGGTATTAAGTGCGTCGAGCACTTTGTAATGCTCTTGCGGAACCATGGCAACTTGCAACCTTTGATCTTCATCAGTGAAGGCTTGTATCGATGGCCAAGCAGAGAATACAGCGTTGACCTCATCTTCCGAGTCGCTGCCGAAGATCAACATAGGGATGGACGGTCCCGGCTTGTTGCATTAGGGCGGCCCTGAATAAACTATTTCTTCTTCCTCCTCGGTATCACTCCTGAAGACCGGAATAGTGGTGATAGCTTTGTTCTTCAGTTTGTGACATCTTTCTGTGTCCTCAAAATCTGGTAAGAAGTATTTTGCATCTTCATACTTTCGGACTTCATTCATGGAGAATGGGTTCAACTCCCCCGTCACAGTGTACTCGAGACCATCTTTGAAGGACTTCATACACTGATGTTGTGTAGAAGGGATAATGTTGTACTCGTGTAACCAAGGTCGGCCGAGCAAAGCGTTATAGCGGGTCTTAGCGTCAATGACGTGAAACTTGATGCCAGTGACTAGCAGCCCAAAGCACAGCATCGGTATTACAGACCCGAGCGTCTATGATGACTTGGAGTCAAACCCAGAGATGGTGATTTTATCACGAGCGAGGTGCTGACGCTCATGCAGATTTCCTTCAACACTCTTACATTGAGGAGGTTAACGGAGGACCCATTATTAACCAGGATTTTGCCTATCTTGATATCATGACAGTATCCGGAGATATAAAGGGGACGATTATGCCCACACGTTCCGAGGAGGAGGTCTTCATCGCCAAAGGTGATATTGGCCGTGTGTACTTCATCCAACTCGTTCTTCATCTTTTCTTCGGCGAGGAAAGCTTGGAATTGCTCGGGCTCTTGTAAAGCCATGATTAGAGAATCTCTCGCCTCTTTTGATAACAAGAGTGCATCGAGAATGCTTAGCTGTGAAGGCAGCTTCCTCAAGTGTGCCAGAACGTTATAGTCCAACTTACTTTTCTTTGGCGGGTCCTTGGCTGTCAGCTCTTCGACGACTCGATCATCGAGGGCGATGTCCTCAGGGACTTTTTCTTTCCCCTTATCTTTTTTGTTTAAGCCCTTATTTGCAGGTCCGAGATTCTTTTCCAATATCGTGCGGTTGCACAGCTGAATGTTCTCGCAGGTCTTCATTTCTTCCGTTTCAGATGTGGGTTCTTTGAAGAAAGGGCCAAGGGCTATTTCTTCATCAGAATCGCTCCCGAAAGTGAGAACTTACGATCCCTTGATATCAACCATGTGAAAAATGCTGGTAGTTCTTTTACGCTCCTCGGTCGTATTTCTTTGCTCCCGACGAGTTTTGCGTTTCATCCGCTTGAAATGTTATCGGTGAGCAACATATCCCTGCCACCAGTTTTTAAAAGTGTTGCATTTTTCGGTGGGGTGCGCAATCTTTCGATGATATAAGCAGTAGCTAGGATGTATATCCGCTTCATCAGGAGTGTTTCCTTCAGAGGGTGGCAGCTTCATTCCCATCGATATGGTTTTGGCGAACCTTTTCCTCATCTTGAACCTGCTTTTATTTGCGGCGGATGTACTTTAATCTGGTGAGAGTGTTTCGACCTTTTCGTCCAATCGCCGGCGTTTCGCCTTTTCAAATATGGCCATCTCAGGCTCTCGATCAGATTTGCTCTTAAGAAGAGCTTCGTCCAGGAATGCATCAATCATTTCGTCTGATGGTCCTAGAAGTTCCGACTCAGGATCTTCCCCTAGTTTCTTTGCGTAAGGAGCTTCTTCATCGTTTATCAATGAGTGAGAGATCACATGGCAGCTTGCCACACAATCTTCAGGCTCATCCGATGAGTCTTCTCCATTGTCATCATCTCCGTCCTCAAGGACGTGGCTGAGAAATTCTTGGAGTGTGACTGGGGTCCGCGCCTTCTGGTTATATTCTTCCAGCGCGTCGATATATTTTTGCAGGTCTGTGCGCTCGTCACTAAGTTTCACGGGCTTTTTGGTCTTCTTCTTCTTCTTCAGAGACTTTGACGGCTGGGTGTGAGCGCTTTGACTATCACCACCAATTTTTGGAGTTGGGCGTGGTTTCAGCATTCCCTCGATGACCTCGGGTTCCAGTGGAATTTTCCACCTGATTGCCGGGCATGTTTGGAGATCCTTCAGCATTCTTTTCATCTTGGCTGAAAGAACGACCTCCCATGGGGCTTCTTCTACAAAAGAGCATGATGCCCCCGATGTGTCCGTCTTTTTGAGACCGTGCGGCTGTGGCGGGCTTACTTTCCAATTCTCGGACAGTGCAAACTTTCCCTGTTGGTATTGGTCTTCGATCCAGCCTTTAAAGATGAAGCAATCTTCAATTAGATGGCTTACCGCTTGATGGTAGGGGCAATAATTAGGACTATTAGCCTCACCGGGTTGCAATGGGCGTTTTGGATTCGGCAAATTAATGAGCCTGTTGCGCACAGCTAGCTCAAACAATCTCCTCGTTTTGTCCTGGGGAAATGAATAAGGGAGCTTTATTTTCTCATTATAGTATCGCCGTCTCTCATCTAGTCGATCCATTAATTTTGGACCGTTGGGCTGCTGTTGAGCATTGGCAACGAAGGTCGCTTTCCTTTTCCCTTTTTCATTCCGCGGCTCCGGCTTCGAAGAGGAAGGCTTGTGGCCCATCTGATCCATTTGGGCTAGCTTATCAATCAAGGACTGGAAAGTGGTCGGCTTGAAAAACATCATGAATTGGAAGATGGTCGCTTGAGGGTCAAGAGTGCCTACGAACATGCCCACTGCAGGCGCTTCCTCGATGCGCTGCTCGCACTTTGACCATAGATTCCGCCATCGTATTGCGTATTGCACCCACGTTTCACTTGGCTTTACCCTGGCGTTAATCAATGATGTGCTCGGGGTGCGCTCGCTAGCACTTGCGAAACGCTGGGTAAACAGCAGCTCCATCTCTGCAAATGTCTTGACAGAGTCGTTCGGAAGTTCAGAGTACCATTCGAACGCTGTCTCCGACAAACTGGCGAAGTAGCAGTTTATCGTCACCTCCAGTGTTGCCATATAGAGCCCTGAACTGGGCGACATGCTGGTGCGGATTTCCTGTCCCCTTATATACATGGAATTTAGGGATCGTATATCCCAGCGGGTACCTTATTTGGTCATAGCAGCCCGGATAGGGTCATCCGGTCTTAACGATCTGCCCAGCCGATTCATTTGCTTGGTGAACTCGTATTTGCTGAGCAATATAATCATCCAGAGCGGCCTTACAGATGGTCTCTTCCTTGGCTTCTGAAAGAGCCGGAGAAGGGTTCGATGTCTCCCCTATGTCGTCTTCAATGATAATCGGGAGGTCTTCAGCTGGAGGTTCCGGCTGTAACATCATCCCGGCCATGTCTTGAAACAAAAGAGCCATTCGTTTTATGTTAGCCGCCTGTTCTGTGGCCTCTTTTTCTTTTCTCTCGAGCATTCTTCAGAGGAATTTAGCATCGGTTTCTTGTTCCTGACGCTGCTCTGAGGTCTCCGGACTTTCTTTCGGCCCAGTGAGTGTGGCCATTGCAGTCAGCATCTCCTGAAGTTTTTGTTGTTGCTGCTGCTGAGCCTTTGTTATCGATCGGGTGAGCGGTCGATGACACGTAGAAGCACGACTTTCCTCTTTTCCGAAAGCCATATAAACGGTATGTGTTACCATGCCCCCAGACTTGGGGTGTTTAGATTCAGCATCCTTACAGTTCGCCGCGGTCACGGGGGCTTTCTCCGGCCTCCTTCTCTTGTGAGCGGTTGACGTTGAGAGAGCCATTGCAGCGGGCATCCAGACGGATGACATCTTCTGTGGTACCACGGGATGGCTCTTTTCTCGCCGAGCTTTAATCTTCTTTTGTCGACGAGAGTAGTCCTGGTCAATCACCGATTCTTGGACCTGTCGTCAGCCTTTGTAAATTTTGGAGGACAGCCGCTGAGGGGGCTGCTCCGGCTTCTTTTCTGTAGCATTCTCCACAAGTGGAGGAGATCTCTTCAGCACAGCAGTCAGAGAGTTTTTGCGCACCCTCCTTAGCCGTTCAAAGCTGTTCCCAGTTGGAACAACAGCATCGATTTCCACCATGGGAGCTGGCGGAGTCAGTCCAGAAGGGGAGCTGCCCCCAGCCTTCCTTATTCGGTGCCAGTGATGACGACGAGCATGTCGTGCGGATGGTATTGTCTCAGCTGTAGGGGTGACTTCATCACGCCCTCCGTTTTGGAGAAGGGTTGTCGCCGGCGTCATCCTCTTAAAGACCTATGTCCGTTGAGAAGCAATGTCCAATCTGTCAAAGACAGACATCTGGGTAGGGGAAGCAGCTTCGAGGACTTCACCTAGAGCGAGAGCCGGAATGGCCAGCCTTGTGAAGACTGAATTCTTGGCAAAAGAAGCCTCTCCGATGATTTCGTCCACTTGAGCCGGGATGGCTATCCGCTTTGGGATGGCTGCTTCAGGTATCGCGGGCTTGTTGACGTTCTGGCCCAGTCTGTTGAAAACTGAGGCATTGAAGTTGGGCGACCCGTTGAGAGGGGCTGCGGTAGTGGTAAGTCAATCAAAGACCGACTTCTTTGGGGCTTCTTGCGAAAACAGCGGGGCATTGAAGCTTACCGGTGGGATCATAGTCCCAAAGAACATCCCAGTGGTGGCCTGAGTTACTTGCTCCACTGGCATCTTAAACAGTGAGGCCGCTTGGGGGCCGTAGGTTACAGCTCCAGATGAAGCGGAACGAGAGTTGCAGTTGCAGTTGGAGCAGTTGGAGGCCATTGATGTTCTTTTTTCTGCACGGGAGCAAAACCAAATCTTAGTACCTCGAACCCAAGGGAAACCATATCAAACCACGATTCGTTCGCGAACACGACACACGAAGTGTGGAGTGGAAAGAGGAAGAGGTCCCACCGGGCATGCCAGAATCTGTTCCCTGCCGAAACACGGAGACGCGACCGCGCAGGTCCGTCTTGCCTGAATTTCAGGGCAGATACTAATTGGTGCTATCCGTCCACCTCTCCTAAGATGCCAAGTTGATTTATGACACCGTATATCGAAAATTTAAACGGATGCAGCCGATATAGCAGACTTCGTCAGATTCCCTCTCATTTGAGGGGGTTTTGATTGTGGGGACGCTCTTCCCTGCAGGCGCAAGCCCCTGCAGTTAATTACGCTACCACATCACGGTAACCACTTTCTCCTTCTCCAGATGGTCACTTCGTGTCGTGGGTGTTTGTTTTGTTTTTGGTTGCCCGTGGATTGTATACGGAGACTAATTTATGTTGTTGCCAGTAGGGCGTGGATTAGTCCAAATCCGTATTTTCTTGGATTAGTCCAAATCCGTATTTTCTTAGATTTGGGTTTGGGAATTGGGTTTAAGGATACGTTAGTCTCATTTGAGAATAAGATAAACTCAAACGTTTGTTGAGAATACGGCAGTCTAATTTTAGACTAAGATCAACTCAACAAGATCGTTTAGATCTAACAAAAGAGCATTTGGGCTCTATTGTTTAGTTTAGGGACATTGCAGTCCATAATTAGTTTAAGGACATTACGGTCCAATGTTAATTTAAGGACGTCTCGGTCCATGGGTCTAAGGACCCCACAGTTCAGTTTAAGGACGTCATAGTCTATGGGACGTATGGTTGTCGGGACCCGTCACCTCTCTGAAAACGTTGAAGGATTACAACGACATATATCAGAGGGGTTCAGAGATGTACCCTTGAACCAATTTTGGTTGGGAGATCTGTAGTCCAGTTGGGACTAAGATCTGAGATTTATGAGCATATGGGCTCAATTAATCTGAGTTGAGGACATATTGCTAATCTTGGACTAAGTCCAATCAAGTTAAAATGTTTAACATTTATTTTGGGCTGTTGAGCCTTTATTTGGGCTTGGCCCTGACAGTGTTTTTGTCTTTTACTGAATGCTGAGCATTCCTCATAGCCTTGGGCTTATTACAGAACAATTTATGTTCTATCAGCGCAACACGTGGTGCGCTTGGCACTTTGCGCCAGTCAAAGAGCGCAGTGCGCTTCTGCCAAGTAGCGCATACGTGAGGGACACGTGTTGCTTTTGGCACTAAGCGCCGGATGATGGGCGCATTGCGCCAGTTTATAAGCGCATTGCGCTATTAATTTAGTGGCACACACGTGAGGGACACGTGTCGCGCTTGGCGCTGAGCGCCAGTCAATGAGCGTGGTGCACTATATTTGGAGCGCTAAGGCTCTGCAGCGCTTTGCGCTAGTTTTTGAGCGCTGAGGCGCTTCTGTTAAGTAGCGCACACGTGAGGAGCACATGGCGCGCTTGGTGCTGTGCGCCAGTCTTGAGCGCAGAGCGCTATCTTATGAGTGCAAGCGCTAATTGATCAACTTTTTGATCCCAAAAGAGATTTTGTCTCAAGATTCTAAGAACAAAAGTTCTTATTTTTATGGGAGATGCTTCAATCTCTTGTATTGATGAAAGGCTTTGCTTTTATGGATCTATGATCCTTAAGAGAATTGAATTATTCTTTCCCCCTCTCTGTTTATAATGAGATGTTCATGATCTCTTTTTGTAAAAGACAATTTGTCTTATAGATCTATGATCTGTGAGAAGCGTTATGTTCTTCTTTTTATTTTATGATGAGAACTTTTTATCTCTTTGTAAAAGACCTTGGTATTATAGATCTATAATCTTAAAAAAAAGTAAATTCTTCTTTTATATGAGATAATTTCATCTCTTTATTCTTTTTTCTTTTTACCTTGAAGAAAGTTTTCTTCCTCTGAGAGCTTGCTCTTGTCTTTGAATTTCTCAAAGTTCATGGGGAGGTTTCTCTGTCTGAGACTTGAAGTCTGGAGGCCTTTATATAGGGCAAGCTGATCAGTTCAATCAGTTAAGGAGATTTTTTCTCCAATTGATTTGGGGAATTTCCTATCGTTGGATGTTTTATCCAAGGGCTTCTGGTTTACAGAAGACAATTGTTCCCGCCAAAAAAATTTTGCGCAAAAAGGCCCAACGTATCAAATGGCAGCGATACGTTTAAGAAAATGCGAACCACTATTTTTCGAGCTATATTTTGATAAACTCCCGAATGAGAAACAGCCAAATTCTGATGGTATTGAAAGCGTCCCAAAAAATCCTTCGATTTGATATATTGTGGGCCTCATAATTCATCCGGGATCAAAAGTTATGGGGACATCACGTGCCCACACGTGACCGGGCATCACGTGCCCACACGTGACCATTTACAGGCAAAGCCTGTAGACACTGAATAAAATAAATAATTAAATGGGGTCACGTGCCAACACGTGATGGGCCTTTAAACTCACTGAAAAGAATTAAAGGTATAATAAAATGATAAGGAAAAACCCCAATGGGGCATCACATGCCAACACGTGACCAAGGGTCACGTGCTGACACGTGATAATTTCTGAGTTCTTTAAAACAACAAAATTAAATTCTGGTCAAATGCTTAATCAGGGAGTCACGTGCCAACACGTGATGGGTTCCTAAAGATCTATGAATTAATAAAATTAAATTCTAATTAAGAGGGAATCAAAAACCCTAATTGGAAAAATATTTTTTTAAATCTTTCCAAACAAAAAAGATTGTGCTCTGTAAAATAGAGCACCGTTGGATTTTTTTCTCTGTAAAATAGAGCACCGTTGGATTAAAAATCCAATGGTGATTAAAAATCACTAATTTATAGAAAAATTCTATACAAGGAAAGATTTCCCTGAAATTAGAATACAAAAACAGAATATCTTTTGGATTAAAAATCCAATGGTGAATAAAATTCACCGAGTGATCTAAAAGATCATGTTGGTTACAAAATCAATTAAAATCTTTCAATGAAAGATTGACAAAACAAATTGATTCTTTTCTTTCTCCTATAAATAAGAGCCAAGAAGAGAAGAGAAAAGGATCTACTTTTTGGGAGATAACAACAGAGAGAGAAAAAGAGAAGAGAATTTAATTCTCAAGAGAAAAAAAAGATCTCTTCAGATAAAAGAAACCCTAGGTGAGAAAGGGGAAAGAGATCTAAGTTCCATAAAACAAAGAGAATTTAATTCTCAATTGAAGAGTTTAACCCTTCTGAATAAGAACTTAGTTCTTCCTCTGGTTGAAGATCTGCAGAACAAAATCTCCTCATAGGTTGAGAATTTAATTCTCATCGGGTTGAGATTCTGCCATGCAGATCCAAGACTTAGAGGGAGAATTGAGTTTAGAGAATTTAATTCTCCAATTCATAAAAATTTAATTCCTCCAAATAAAACTAGGGTTTAACCCTATATGAGAATTTAATTCTCCCAAATTCATAGGAATTTAATTCCTCCAAATAAAATTAGGGTTCAACCCTGCATGAGAATTCAATTCTCCCCAAATTCATAGGAATTTAATTCCTCCAAGACAGAACTAGGGTTTAACCCTATATGAGAATTTAATTCTTCCACACACATGGGAATTTAATTCCTCTAAAACATAATTAGGGTTTAATCCTACAGAGAATTTAATTCTTAAAAAATAAAGAGACTTGAAAGATCTCCATGCACGTAAAGAACATTGGTCACGTGATGACACGTGACCCCAATCCACAGTGATCAGAAAAGAAAGAATAAACTAGGTCACGTGCCCCCACGTGACCCCTGAAAAGATCCCCCAAAATGAGAAGAGAAAAATTGTTGAAGCAATGCCTCACGTGCTCCCACGTGACCTCCAAAACACAGAAAATAAAAGCAAAGGAAATGTAGGCTTTGGGCGCTCTCACGTGTTACCACGTGACCCCTTAGCAAATGCTTTAGTGATCAGCGCACAAATATCCATCACGTGCCAACATGTGATGGCCAAAAGAGCAAAAGTGTTTAACACTCATTTACAAAACAAAGTAAGAGGGGTCTGGTCCCACCTTTGGGTTCCCTCATGTGGCCCCACGTGACCCATTCCTATTTAGTGTTTAACACTAATTCGAGAGCTTTATTTTCAGTGTTTAACACTGGTTATCTTCTAATGTTTAACACTGATAGGAATGTTTTATTCCCAGTGTTTAACACTGTTATTCTCTAGTGTTTAACACTATTTTTAGCCAAATTGGCTAATTTCCCAGAGGCAAAAGCCTCCCCTTTAAATAAATCTCAAAATTGAGTAAAATTCAGAGCTATAATGTTTAATGCTCAGTCAAAGACAAAAATGTTGTCAGAGCCCTCAAACTCTTGTTTAGCATTGCTAAATAATGTGGGCTTGAACCCAGACAAGTGTTTAATGGTCCAATAAAGGGCCAATATTTCAAACTTAATTGGTCTTAGCCCAAATTGGCCATAAGTCTTCAATTCAGATTTAACTGAGCCAATGTGCTCATAATCTAATTAATTGATCTTAGTTCTAATTTGGACTACAGATCCCCAATCAACCTTGGTTCAAGGGTATATCTCTTCACTCCTTTGATATTTGTCGTTGTAATCCTTCAACGTCTTCAGAGAGGTGACGGGTCCCGAAAACCACACATTTCATGGACTGTGGGGTCCTTAAACCCATGGACTATGATGTCCTTAACCTCGACCGTGATGTCTTTAAACTAATATTGGACTGTGGGGGTCCTTAAACCCATGGACTATGATATCCTTAACCTCGACCGTGATGTCTTTAAACTAACATTGGACTGTGGGGTCCTTAAACCCATGGACTATGACGTCTTTAACCTCGACTGTGATGTTTTTAAACTAACATTGGACTGTGGGGTCCTTAAACTCATGGACTATGATGTCCTTAATCTCGAACGTGATGTCTTTAAACTAACATTGGACTGTGGGGTCCTTAAACTCATGGACTATGATGTCCTTAACCTCAACCGTGATGTCTTTAAACTAACATTGGACTGTGGGGTCCTTAAACTCACGGACTATGATGTCCTTAACCTTGACTGTGAGGTCTTTAAACTCACGGACTATGATGTCCTTAACCTCGACCGTGATGTCTTTAAACTAACAATGGACCACCATGTCCTTAAACTGGCAATCGACCGCAATGTCACTAAACTAAACAATAGAGCCCAGTTGCTCTCTTGTTGGATCTAAACGATCCCGTTAAGTTGATCTTAGTCTAAAATTAGACTAATGTATCCTTAACATACGTTTAAGTCGATCTTAGTCCCAAATAAGACTAACGTATCCTTAAGCCCAACCCCCAAACCCAAATCTAAGAAGATACGGATTTGGACTAGTCCACGCCCTACGGGCGACAACATAACTTAGTCTCCATATACAATCCACGGGCAACCAAACACAAAACAAACACCCACGACACGAAGTGACCATCTGGAGAAGGAGAAAGTTGTTACCGCAATGCAGTAGCGTAATTAACTGCAGGGGATTGCGCCTACAGGGAAGAGCGTCCCCATAATCAAAAACCCCTCAAGCGAGGGGGAATCTGACGAAGTCTGCTACATCGGCCGCATCCGTTTAAACCTTCGATGCATGGTGCCATAAATTAACTTGGCATCTTCGGAGAGGTGGACGGATAGCACCAATTAACATCTGCCCCGAAATTCAGGCTAGACGTTCGCCGCGTCTCCGCCGCGTCTTTCGGAAGGGAACAGATTCTGGCACGCCCGGTAGGACATTTTCCTCTTTCCACTCCACACTTCGTGTGTCGTGTTCGCGAACCAATCGCGGTTTGCTAATGGTTGCCCTTGGGTTCGAGATACTGAGATTTGGCGTATTGCTTGGTGCAGAAAGCAAAGATCAATGGCGTTCACCTGCTCGAAGTGTTCCACATGCAACTGCAACCCACGTTCTGCCTTAACTGGGGGCATAGCTTACGGGCCCCAGGCGGCTTCCCTGTTCACGATGCCGGAGGAACAGGTCACCCAAGCCACCACAGGATTATTTTTCGGGACCATGCTCCCGCCAACGAGCTTCAGCGCTCCTATGCCAGCACCAGAAGCTCCTAAGAAGTCGGTCTTCGATCGGCTTGCTACTACCACGGCCCCTCTCAACGGGTTGTCCAGCTCCAACTTCTCGGTCTTTGCCAGACTGAGCCTGAACTCCGATGGGCCTGCCAAGAAGCCCATGACACCTGAAGTGGCCATCCCAAAGAAGATAGCCATCTCTGCTCCTGAAGTCGTCAAGGCGGCTTCTCCTACCAAAGAGTCGGTCTTTACAAGATTGACTATTTCGGCTCCCGTTCCTGCTCGAAGGTCTGTTTTTAACAGATTGGATACCGCTACTCAAAAGACGTCGGTCTTCAAGAGGCTGGTACCAGCAGCAGCCACTTACCTGGACAGGGGTCAAGACAAAACCATCCCCATCACCGAACCGACTCCATCAGCTCGACATGCTCGACGTCGTCACTGGCACCGAGTAAGGAAGGCTGGAAGCAACTCCCCCTCTAGGATAACTCCACCAGCTCCAACGGTGGAAGTTAATGCTGCTGTCCCAACCGGGAACAGTTTTGAGCTGCTGAACAAGGTACGCAGGAACTCGCCTATTGCCATACTAAAAAGATCCCCGCCACCGGTGGAGACTGTCACAGAAATAAAGCCGGAGCATTCCCCTCAACGGCTGTCTTCCAAAGTTTACAAAATCTGGCGACAAGTCCGAGAGTCAGTGGTGGATCAAGACTATCCCCACCGGCAGAAGAAGCCGAAGGTCCGACAGGAAGAAAACCGTCCTGTTAAGCCACAAAAGGCGACGGCTACTTGGGTGCCCACTGCAACGGCCCCCTCAAATTCGACCGCTCATAAGAGGAGAAGGCCGGAGAAAATCCCCATGCCTGCGACAAATGTCAAAGGCACTGAGCCCAAAAGCCCTAAGTCTGGGGGCATGGTGGTGCATACCGTCTACATGGAATCCGGGAAAGAGGATAGCCGCGCTTCTACGGGCCACCGACCACTCACCTGATCCATCACGAGAGCCCAAGACCAGCAGCAGAAGCTTCAGGAGATGATGACGGCGATGGCCGCACTCACCGGGCCAAAAGAAAGCCCAGAGGCATCCTCGGAGCAACGCCATGAGCAAGAAACCGATGCTGAATTCCTTCGGAGAATACTTGAAAAGAAGGACAAAGAGGCCGAGGAACAAGCGGCCAATATAAAACAAATGGCCCTTCTGTTCCAAGATATGGTTGGCATGATGATCCAGCCGGATCCCCCAGCCGAAGATCCTCCAGTGATAATTGAAGATGATAGAGGAGAAACATCAAATCCACCTCTGGCTCTATCAACAGCCAAGGAAAAGACAATCTCCAAAGCTGCCCTGGATGACTATATTGCTCAGCAAATAAGAGTTCACCAGGCAAATGAAGCGGCTGGATAAATTGTTAAAACTGGGCAACCGTATCCAGGCTGGTATGATCAGATAAAGTACCCGTCAGGCTACATGATCCCTAAATTCCATGTGTGCAAGGGGACAGGCAATCCCTATCAACATGTCGCTCAGTTCAGGGCTCTCTGTGGCAATACTGGTGGCGATGACAAGCTTCTGCTTCGCCAATTCGTCAGCAGCTTGGCAGAGACGGCGTTTGAGTAGTATTCAGAGCTGCCCAACGACTCCGTCAAAACTTTTACAGAGATGGAATTACTGTTCACCCAACGTTTTGCGAGTGCTAGTGAACGTACCCCAATCACGGCATTGATCAATACCAGAGTGAAGCCTGGAGAAACATGGGTCCAGTATGCAATACGATGGCGGAATCTATGGTCGAAGTGCGAGCAGCGCATCGAAGAAGCGCCTGCGGTAGGCATATTCGTGGGTACTCTTGACCCTCAAGCGACCATATCCCAATTCATGATGTTCTTCAAGCCGACCACCTTCCAGGCCTTGATTGACAAGCTGGCTCAAATGGACCAGATAGGCCATAGGCCTTCCTCTTCAAAGACGGAGCCTTGGAATGAAAAGGGCAAAGGGAAAGCAACCTTCGTCGCTAACGCTCGACAACAACCGAGTAGCCCGAGACGGGTTGTTCTCCAAAGCAACAAGCGGCAGTCCCTCGATGAGAAGTTGAGACGTCCTTACTCATTTCCCTAGGATAAAACAAGGAAACTGTTTGAACTGGCAGTGCGCAATGGGCTCATTACTCTACCGGAATCGAGACACCCACCGCAACCGAACGACGTCAACGATCCTAATTCCTACTCCTACCACCAAGTATTGGGCCATCCGATCGAAGACTGCTACGTCTTCAAAAATTGGGTTGAAGACCAGTATCAACATGGCAAGTTTGCGCTGTCCGAAAACTGGAAGTTAAATCCGCCACAACCACATGCTCCGAAAAAGATGGACATGCTGGGGGAATCGTGCTCATTCATAAAGGAAGCTCCATGGGAAGCTGTTCTTTCGGAAAAAACTAAAAAAATGCTGAAAGATCTTCAAACATGTCCGGCGATCAGGTGGAAAAGCCCGCAAGAGTCGGAGATCATCAACGGGATGCTGAAACCACGCCCAACATTGGGAATTAATAGCAATGGGCAAAGCACCCAGGAACAACCGTCACAGTCTTCGAAGAAAAAGAAGAAGACAAAAAAGCCCGTGCTGTCTAACGACAAGCGCACGGATTTGCAAAAGCATATTGACGCGCTGAAAGAATACAACCAGAGGGCGCGAACCCCAGTCACGCTTCAAGAGTTCCTCAGTCACATCCTTGAGAATGAAGATAACGACAATGATGAGGGAGACGACTTGTCAGAAGAATCCGAAGATTATGTGGCAAGTTGCCACATGATCGCTCATTTGTCGTTAAGTAACAAAGCAGCTCACTCGAGAGATAACGTAGAGGAGCTGGGGGCAGGAGCAATGCCAAAACCCTTGGATTATGTGACAAGGTTTATCAAGGAAAAACCTACTTGTTCATAAAGCATCCGGCGAAACTTCGCCTCAAAGCAACAGAGGACCGAAATGTCCCTAAACTAACAATGGACCGCAATGTCCTAAAACTTGCAATTGACCGAGATGTCTATAAACTACTACGGACCGCGGCATCCCCAGGCTGACGTGGTAAAAAAAACGGTATGTCCATAAGCAAAATGGGCACGGATGAAAACCCGAAAAGGCGTCGTGAGTAAAAACAACAGGACTACCGGCGATATTTGTGAAAATCCGAAAGGGCGTAGACTCGTTAAAAAAAAAAAGAACGGTACGTCCGTAAGAAAAATGGGCACGGATGAAAACCCGAAAGGGCTCCGTGAGTAAAAACAGCAGGACTACCGGCGAGTTTTGTGAAAACCCGAAAGGGCGCAATCTCGTTAAAAGACACTTGCAAGGTCCTCTCGACCCTGTAAGGAGAAACCACCTGCGTGAGATCCTTACGACTCACAAAGGAGAAATACACTTAGGAATCCTCACGATTCCTAAGGAGAAATTACACTTACGAGATCCTCACGACTCGTAAGGAGAATTCCCCTTTGAGACCCTTACGGCTCATAGGATTCAAAAGCCTTAAGCTACAGGGATCTAAACCTGTTCTTAAGCCATCACAATCCCCAGATTGCCCTACAAGCGGTTCAATGTTGACCCTTGTATACAATCCATGGGCACGAATGAACATTTCCCTAACAGAGTCCTACCAGCGACTAGAGATATGCTCACACGGTGAACAAACTCTTGTAGGGCCTCTCGACTTGCAAGGAGAAAACACTCTTGTAAGATCCTTACGACTTATAAGAGAACACACACTTAGGAATCCTCACGATTCCTAAGTAGAAAACGCACCTACGAGATCCTCACGACTCGTAGGGGAAAACACCTTTATGAGACCCTTACAGCTCATGAAGTCAAAAGCTTAGTCGACAGGATCTTAACCCTGTTTGCTAAGCCACCTTTGTTCGACATCGACAGAGGCAAATGATGATTCGCTCCTGACAATATCCCAGTTGTAGCTATGCTGATGCCTAAATCGGTATCAAATTCCAAGTCTTTTCATGGAAAATGATGATTCGCTCCTGGCAATATTCCAGTCGCAGCGATGCTGATGCTGAGATTGGCACCAGATTCCAAGTTCCACACTCGCAATAAAAAATCAGCGAGCCAAAAATGCATATGAAATAGCCGAAATGATGGGGCAACTTGCAACAAAATCAGCAAGTAAAAATATATGCATATAAAAACAGCCGAAATGATTGGGCAACTCGCAATAAAAAGCAGCGAGTAAAAAGAAAAATAGCTGAAATGATTGGGCACCGCGAAAAATAGCCAAAATGATTGGGCAATCGCGATTTTCGCGATATAAAAAGCTGAAATGATAGAGCATCGCGGAAAGAATTTAAAAAAATGAAAGAATAAAACTTTTTGCCCTGCAGGTGAGGTCGCATTGACTCCTGTATACAATCCATGGGCACAAACAAGAAGGGAACCATATTGTCCCACCAGGGTTCGTCGAAGCGAAGCCAAATCTCGACGGTTCATAGACAACCTAAAGACAATCTCGACATTCGTCGCAATATTGCAGACACAATGTCAACAAACAAAGCGAAGAAAGATCCCTAGCTTCAGGGTCTCAACGTCAACATCAACAACTTAGAGATCAACACCGGCATTCTTCCTCCCTCTAATCGGATGCAGATGTTACACCAACAAATGGAGCAACGGCAAAGTCCCCTAGTTCCAAATCTCAACGGTTCACAAACAGCCTAGAGACTACAACGGAACCATGGAAAAGTCCCCTAATTCCAAATCTCGACGGTTCACAGACAGCCTGGAGACCCACGACAGCGTTCCTCCTCATTCCAGCAGGATTCGGACGCGACATCACCAATCGAAGCCATGGCAAAGTCCCTAGTTCCAAGTCTCGACGGCTACATCTACAGCCTGGAGACCCACGATGGCGTTCCTCCTCATTCTAGCAGGATTCAGACGCGAAAATCAATCTCGGAGTTACGGCAGAGCCCCTAGTTCTAAGTCTCGACGGCCACATCTATAGCCTAGAGACCCACGACAACGTTCCTCCTCATTCCAGCAGGATTCGGACGCGACATCACCAATCGGAGCCATGGCAAAGTCCCCAGTTCCAAGTCTCGACGGCCACATCTACAGCCTGGAGACTAACAACGGCGTTCCTTCTCATTCCAGCAGGATTCGGATGCAACGTTAACAAAGCAGAGCTATGGCAAAGTCCCTAGTTCCAAGACTCTACGGTCCACAGATAACCTAGAGTCAACCAATGACCTCCCCGCCGGATCAACGCTCCGTCTCGGAAACAAGTTAACCGACCTCCAGGGAAATCAGTTTCCTTGGCAAAAGCCTTGATTCAGGGAAATCAACATCCTTGACGAGAGCATCTCGATTCGCATCGACCCGCAAGGAAACCAGTGCCTTTGCAGGAATACCTCGATTCGTTTCAACTCCGAGGAAATCAGCGTCCTTGGCAAAAACCTCGATTCAGGGAAATCAGCATCCTTGACGAGAGCAACTCGATTCGCGTCGACCCGCAAGGAAATCAGTGTCTTTGCAGGAATATCTCGATTCGTTTCAACTCCGAGGAAATCAGTGTCCTTGGCAACCTCCTCGATTCAGGGAAATCAGCGTCCTTAACGAGAGCATCTCGATTCGCGTCGACCCGCAGAGAAATCAGCTTCTTTGCAGGAATACCTCGATTCGTTTCAACTCCGAGGAAATCAGTGTCCTTGGTAATACCTCGATTCAGGGAAATCAGCGTCCTTGACGAGAACATCTCGATTCGCGTCGACACGCAGAGAAATCAGCGTCTTTGCAGGAATACCTCGATTCGTCTCAACCCCAGGGAAATCAGTGTCCTTGGCAACCTCCTCAATTCAGGGAAATCAGCGTCCTTGACGAGAGCATCTCGATTCGCGTCGACCCGCAGAGAAATCAGCGTCTTTGCAGGAATACCTCGATTCGTTTCAACTCCGAGGAAATCAGTGTCCTTGGCAAAACCTCGATTCAGGGAAATCAGCGTCCTTGACGAGAGCACCTTGATTCGCGTCGACCCGCATAGAAATCAGTGTCTTTGCAGGAATAGCTCGATTCGTTTCGACTCCAGGGAAATCAGTTTCCTTGGCAAATACCTCGATTCAGGGAAATCAGCGTCCTTGACGAGATGTCACGCCCCGCTTCCCAGAGTACGCACAAATAGGCACGTGACATATCCAACCATGCTACCTGTGGATAGGGAAAATCCCTCCACAGTCACATTACGGCTGTAGAGATATCAAGAACAGGAAAGTAGACTAAACTATCTAGTACATGTCCATGAGCCAGAATGAATGAGTCAAGAATAATGATATGCGGAAGGAAAGATACAATAAAAGAAATACCTGGAAGGTAAAACTACATACCGACAGGAACTTCACCACTCGGTCTAACAACGGCAATACTCCTGACCAGTCTGCAACAAAAGTAGAAGGATCTGGGCCATGCAAAACCCAGACGTCAGCGCGTCATAACATCAAGCAATAATAAAACAGGGGTAACAATACATGCAAGTATGAGTATAAATGGTAAAACAAGCATAACAGTGATATAAGTAAGGACAGTGGGGTAATGTGTAGTGGGTTATCTAAACTGGTCCATTGGGTTAACTACTCTCAAGTCTTTGAAATCAATTTGATGAATCATCGATGTAACTCAATAGTATCCCGTGCATGCCCGGGACCACGGTCTAAGACTCTCGGGCTGATACCGAGACGTGCCGCTAGGCACTAAAACAGGAAATATGTAAAGATGAACGATGTCAACAACATCGTCCCGAGGCTGGCCTAGCCTCTAAAACTGATCAGTAAAAGCAAGCAACTGTCGAGTTACAAGTCAGGTTTCATCATTGATTTCCCCATACCTCCAAGTTATATGTGGTCAAGTCATGTATTAAAATAATCTAGGGCTAATGCCAACACAGGATCAGGCAGGTACAGGTTTGTCTGGATAGACAACAGGAACGGTCTGTAAGGATAACAGGTCAGGTTTGTTGGCATTAGATATAAGATCAGGTAACAGGTAAGACCATGGTACATCAGGTCAAGCCAGGTAATATATAAAGGTGTCACTTTATGTCAAGAGTTGTACGGTACCATGTCATATCAAGTAGGAAGTGCAACAAGTCATGTCAGAACGCACAAGATGTCATGTGGGTGCTCATAATCAAACTAACATAAACATGATTATAACTAAACAAGCATGGGTACTAATAGCATAATAAACAGGAACATGTAAGATGATATGCACACCAGTATCGACTAACTATAAGGATGTATGATTATCGATTAGGGTTAGAGTTATAGCTTCAAGATTAGTATTATACACTTAAAAGAAGATGGAATCATACAATCTCATTAACAGGTATTAAATGGCCTAGGGATGCAGTCTTATTTGTAAAACAGGTTAGATGCACACGGGTGTCCAATAAGGTAAAACTGAAAAGGGTACCATAGACTATGCAAACAGTTATTATGTGATCTAAAATATAAATATGGTTACGTTTATAATTCCTAACTAAATAGGGTGCAATTTATTAAACATGGGTGTCAATATTACAGTGTTATATATTCAAGTGATTTATGGATACAATGATATATATATTCTAAATGAAATGGATGCAAACGGGTATCCGAAGTTATGAAACAATAAAAATAGTCACATGGGATGTACAACTAAGCAATACGTGATATAAATATTAGTATGGATGCAGTATAAAGTAATCCAGTATGCAACCAGATAAGTTTCCATGTTCTAGATCTAAAATGATATAAACGGTTACAAACGGAACATCGAAATGTTATAAAATGATACATGGGGTACTATATTTAAACTACAGGTATGATATATATTAGAATAGGTATATAATGATTTAAATAGCATGTAGCAAGATTAACTTGCCTTGATCGGATCACGATACGGTAAACGGAACGTTACGCATCGGCGGAAAAGTCGCGATGCACGCACGGTACACGGAATGAGTCCAAACCACGTACGATGGAATCACACGGGTCAGGTATCCTCGCTGGGTTGTCGGGATCGTCGTCGGCACGACCGTATTCCGGCGGCTACAAGGACAAAATACATAAAGAAAGAACACAAGGAAAAGAAAGAAGAATGAAGGGAAAGACAAGAGGAGAATGAGATTGGGGAAGAAGGGAACCACTCACTGGCGCACTGGAGTCGGAAGATGAGAACGATATCGACGACGGCGATCAACTCCGGCGATAAAAGAATATGCAGGGCTCGGTGATGGGTTCAAGGGTGCGAGAATCTTGGTGGCTGGAGTCGCTGGCAGAGGAGGAGAGGAAAGGAAGAGGGTTGTGGAGTCAGCGATGAGGTCGTCGGAGCTCCGGCGGCGGCGGTGGAGCGAGGGTGCAGGGTTTCATTAGTTTGCAGGACTCGGGGATCTTGGGGTTCTCGTTTCCAGGGATGTAGGGTAGTAAAGGAAGAAGGAAAGGTGGCGGCGAGGATGAGATGAGGCCGAAGAGGGAGGCGACGACGGCGAGGATGACGGCTCGGCGTGGGTTCGTGGAGGCGAGTTGGGTTCGTCGGGAGATGAAGGAGGAGGTGGTTGTGTGGGTCGGAGATCAAGAAGGCAGACGAGGTCATAGGTTGGGCGAGGATGTGGAGAAGGTCGACGGTGAAACGCGAGGCGACGAGGGTTAGCGTTAGGGTTTGCAAGCGAAGGCGGGAACAGGGAATTTCGAAGAGAAGAAGGAGGGACGTGGGAATAAAAAGGATGGGTAAAATAAAAATAAAATATATATAGAGGAGAGAGGGTGAGAGAGAGAGAGAGAGAGAAACGGAAGAGAGAGACAGAGAGATAGGAAGAAAGAGAGAGAGATACAATCAGTTTAAATATATTTTTAGCAAGCGAGAGAGTGAGACTCAGGAGAGAGAGAGACATTAATAATTTATATAAATATATAAAATCTTACAGTTAGCAGCATATAAGGATAGAATATACTTTTTTTGTGAAGAATTATATTAATAGTTCATAATATATAAAGAATTTAATATTAGTCCGTTTTGAGATTTTGGCAAATACAAACTTACTCCAAAACACGCCCGGGTCGAGTCCAAAAATTCAGATTAAAAATATGAAAAATATATGCGACTTCCAAATTTCAAAATGAATGCTCAGTCAAAGAAAAAGCATACCCCCAAGAACGGATGCACGTACATGCGCGTAGCCATCCAAACATATCCGTTTCACTGAACGGGACGAGAACAAGATGCGCGGATGCTACCACGGGGTTAGAGGTATCATGCAGGCTATGAAATGTATTTTTAAAAAATTTTACGTGACTTAAAATGTTATACGGTAAAAGATGCCATGCCAGATAAACGCCAGTATGCGATAAAATTGAAAACGCACACGTCCACACAACAAGTCAGGGTGATTAATAAATATGAATCAAACAGGTTTCAAGCAAGCGGGTTGGGTTGAAAGTAATGTAAAGTGTAAAATACCATTCGCACCCACAATACGTTAAATCAAGAATATTACGAATAAAGAAATACGAGAACTGGAATTGGTATAAATGAACTTGGGTGTTACATTATACCCAACAACAAAAGAATTTCGTCCTCGAAATTCCAAGAACAAGAAAGGATAAACAATCAAGAAACTACAAGAATAGATGTGGAAACTTCGGACTTCATCTTCTCGTTCCCCAAGTTGATCTTCCATGTGAGAGATTACCCCAAGAAACAAATACAAGAGAGGTAACTTTGGTCTTAAAACCTTTCCTCTTCGATCCACAGTCAATATCGGTCGCTCCTCAAAAGTCAAATCTTCTTGTACAGTCAGCTCCGAATGATCCAGCATGTGTGTTTCATCTCGAACATAATTACGAAGTTGAGATACGTGAAACACGTCATGAACATTCGTCAGGAATTGCTGTAAAGCCAAACGACAAGCCACTTCTCCAACACGTCCAAGATCTCAAAGGTCCAACGAATCGAGAACTAAGCTTTCCTCGACTTCCGAAACGAATCATCCCTCCAGTCGGTGATATCTTCAAGAATACTAAATCACCCTTGGCGAACTCTAGGAGTCTTCTCGACGTATCTGCCCAACTCTTCTGTCTGTCAAGCTGCTTTCACAGGATTTCGGGTAGTGTTAACCTTCTCAAATGTTTGCACGACCAAATCTGGTCCCAACAATTTTCGTTCTCCAACATCGTCCCAACAACTAGGTGAACGACACTTGCGACCATATAATGCTTCGAATGGAGCCATCTGAATAGTCTCCTGAAAGCTGTTGTTGTACGAAACTCCACCAAGTGTAGATGATTCTCCCATGAATCCTTGAAGTCTAACATACACGCCATCAACGTGCCTTCAAGAGTTTGGATCGTTCTCCGACTGGCCATCTGTCTGAGGATGATAAGCTGTATAAAACTTCAAACTAGTCCCCAAACTTTCCTGTAAGTTTCTCCAAAAGTGTGATAAGAAACGGTGGTCATGGTCGGTCACGATGCTCACCGGTACTCCGTGCCATCTTACTATCTCCTATATGCACCGTTCTGCCAAAACTTATGTTGATTGATCATCTCGAAAAGAGATGAAATGAGCTGCCTTGGTCAATCCGTCAGCAATCACCCAAACTGCACTGTTGCCCTTTGGACTCCGCGGTAGAGCAGTCACGAAATCCATGGTTATATGTTCCCACTTCCACTGAGGAATCGGAAGTGGTTACAATAAACCAGCAACTCTTTGATGTTCAACCTTAACTTGTTGACGCACTAAGCATTTTGCCACAAAGCGAGCAATTTCCTGTTTCATGCCTTCCCACCAGAAATATTGTCGTATGTCTCGGTACATCTTCGTGCCTCCTGGATGTACGAAATAAGCGGAACTGTGTGCCTCCTACATAGCTTCTTCGCGGATGTCTCCCTTTGGCACACATAACGACTACCACATCGTAAAGAACCCTCTTCAAGAACCAATGAGTCCGTTCGAAGTCCAGCTTCAACCTGTTCTCGAAACTTTGGCAATCTTAGGTCCTGCAGTTTCGCTGCTCCAATATTCCCGATCAACAACAACTGTACTTGCAGCTGCAACAACTGTCCCGAAGGATGCGGTAACATGATCTCCAACTCGAATCTCCGAAAGTCTTCCATAATCCCCTTCTGTGCAGTCATCATCCAAATTGCTGGCAATCGCCTAAGCGCATCCGGCACTACATTAACTTTTCCCCGGATGGTTCTTGAGACCAAGATCGTAATAAGCCATCAGCTCCAACCATCTTCGCTGTCTCATATTAAGCTCCCTCTGTGTGAACACGTACTTTAGGCTTTTGGTGATCGGTGGAAACTTCGACCCTTCCGCCCAATAAGTAGTGTCTCCAAATTTTTAAAGCAAAAATCACAGCTGCTAGCTCCAAATCATGAGTTGGTTTATTCTCCTCATGGGTCTTCAACTGTCTCGATGCGTAGGCTATAACCTTCCCATGCTGCATCAAAACACATCCTAATCCTTTCCCAGATGTGTCGTTGTGAATTACCACTCCTCCGGAACTGTCTGACACGGTCAGAATAGGAGCAGTTATCAATCTCTGCTTCTACGCCTCTAAAGCTGACGCACGCTTCTCCGTCCATACCAATGGTACCTCCTTGCGCGTAAGCTTGGTCAACGGCTCAGCCAACTGAGAAAATTCTCCACAAACCTTCTATAATACCTGGCAAGTCCAAGAAACTTCTTATCTCCGCAACATTCTTCGGAATCGGCCAATCTCGAACTGCTGTAATCTTTCAGGATCAACGGCGATTCCATCTCTAGCCACACGTGCCCCAACACTTCACTTCTTCAAGCCAAAACTCTCACTTGCTCATCTTTGCATATAATTTTTCTTGCCTCAATGTCTGCAGTGCAATCTTCAAGTGTTATGCATGCTCTTCAATACTCTTCGAATAGACCAGGATATCATCAATGAACACCACTATAAACTGGTCCAAGAATGGCGAAAAGATTCGGTTCATCAAGTCCATGAATATCGCCGGTGCATTCGTTACTCCGAAGGGCATCACTAAGTACTCGTAATGTCCATACCGAGTTCGGAACGCCGTCTTGCAAATATCTTCTGTCTTTACTCGGACCTGATGATATCCGGATCGCAAATCCAGTTTCGAGAATACCCTTGCGCCACTAAGCCGCTTAAACAATTCGCCAATGCGGGGGATCGGGTACTGTTCTTAATAGTCACCCGGTCAAAATTTTCGTAATCGATGCGCATCCTCCTTGTGCCATCTTTCTTCTTTACTAGAAGAACTGGAGCTCTCCAAAGTGAGTTGCTGCTGCGAATCCACTCCTTCTCTAGAAATTCGGTAACCTGCTTCTTGACTTTCTTCCAACTCCATTGGTGCCATTGGGTAATATGCCTTTGAGATTGGCGCTGCACCAGGAACAAGATCAATCACAAACTCCACATCTCGTTTTGCGGTAAACCCGAGATGTCCTCAAACACGTCCATGAATTCTTGAATTATAGCCGGCGCTTATTTCTTATCAACTCCCATCGACGAACAAACATTGTTTGTCGGCCTATCCCTAAACTCGACTGGCCCGACAGAGCTGCTTCCTCCAGCAAAACAAGCTCCGGATGTCCGGGGATCTGGAGAATCCCTTTCCTTTCCTTACAATCAATATGAGTGTGGAAAGTGTCGCAAAAATCCATTCCCAAGACAACAACAAACAAAGGGATGTACCAGAATTGAATAATTCTAATGCGGTAAAGCATGAACAAGTAAGATACCGAGATGACTTCATCCGAAGTCAAGATACTGAAGAGGATTAAGCACGGAAAACATGGTTCAAGCCGGTGAGAAAACATGAACTGGAAAGCAAGAGAGACAAGGCAATATAACGACCATGGAACAAGGAAGTGAATCAAGACCAGGACTCCAAGTTACTCAAATAGAGTACCGCATTGTAACCATGCTGCAGTTCATGGGTACAATTACATAACTCCACTCAAGTCGCCCAAATCCTAGTATCAGAATCAAAGAACAGAGAGAAATAATAGGGAACTAAAAGATTTTCAGTCGAGATGCAAAGTCGTTTGCATATCGTCAATACAAGGATCAAGAGAAAGATATGATTCAAGAATCATAATAATAAGGTGGCAGGACATGTTCCTAATCACGAGTATTCTGATTCGTGTATTGGGTCCAATACCCAACTACAAAGAATCAAACTCGATTAACCTATATCCTATGGATCTGATACCAAAAGAACCATGTCACTCCCCGCTTCCCAGAGTACGCACAAATAGGCACGTGACATAGCCAACCATGTTACCTGTGGATAGGGAAAATCCCTCCACAGTCACATTACGGCTGTAGAGATATCAAGAACAGGAAAGTAGACTAAACTATCTAGTATATGTCGATGAGCCAGAATGAATGAGTCAAGAATAATGATATGCGGAAGCAAAGATACAATAAAAGAAATACCTGGAAGGTAAAACTACATACCGACAGGTACTTCACCGCTCGGTCTAACAGCGGCAATACTCATGACCAGTCTGCAACAAAGGTAGAAGGATCTGGGCCATGCAAAACCCAGACGTCAGCGCGTCATAACATCAAGCAATAATAAAACAAGGGTAACAATACATGCAAGTATGAGTATAAATGGTAAAACAAGCATAACAGTGATATAAGTAAGGACAGTGGGGTAATGTATAGTGAGTTATCTAAACTGGTCCATTGGGTTAACTACTCTCAAGTCTTTGAAATCAATTTGAATCATCGATGTAATTCAATAGTATCCTGTGCATGCCCGGGACCACGGTCTAAGACTCTCGGGCTGATACCGAGACGTGCCGCTAGGCACTAAAACAGGAAATATGTAAAGACGAACGATGTCAGCAGCATCGTCCCGAGGCTGTCCTAGCCTCTAAAGCTAATCAGTAAAAGCAAGCAACTGTCGAGTTATAAGTCAGGTTTCATCATTGATTTCCCCATACCCCCAAGTTATATGTGGTCAAGTCATGTATTAAAATAATCTAGGCTAATACCAACACAGGATCAGGCAGGTACAGGTTTGTCTGGATAGACAACAGGAACGGTCCGTAAAGACAATAGGTCAGGTTTGTTGGCATTAGATACAAGATCAGGTAATAGGTAAGACCTAGGTACATCAGGTCAAGCCAGGTAATATATAAGGTGTCACTTTATGTCAAGAGTTGTACGGTACCATGTCATATCAAGTAGGAAGTGCAACAAGTCATGTCATAACGCACAAGATGTCATGTGGGTGCTCATAATCAAACTAACATAAACATGATTATAACTAAACAAGCATGGGTACTAATAGCATAATAAACTGGAACATGTAAGATGATATGCACACCGGTATCGACTAACTATAAGGATGTATGATTATCGATTAGGGTTAGAGTTATAGCTTCAAGATTAGTATCATACACTTAAAAGAAGATGGAATCCTACAATCTCATTAACAGGTATTAAATGGCCTAGGGATGCAGTCTTATATGTAAAACAGGTTAGATGCACACGGGTGTCCAATAAGGTAAAACTGAAAAGGGTACCATAGACTATACAAACAGTTATTATGTGATCTAAAATATAAATGTGGTTATGTTTATAATTCCCAACTAAATAGGGTGCAATTTATTAAACATGGGTGTCAATATTACAGTGTTATATATTCAAGTGATCTATGGATACAATGATATATATATTCTAAATGAAATGGATGCAAACGGGTATCCGAAGTTATGAAACTATAAAATAGTAACATGGGATGTACAACTAAGCAATACGTGATATAAATATTAATATGGATGCAGTATAAAGAAATCCAGTATGCAACCAGATAAGTTTCCATGTTCTAGATCTAAAATGGTATAAACGGTTACAAACGGAACATCGAAATGTTATAAAATGATACATGGGGTACTAGATTTAAACTACTGGTATGATATATATTAGAATAGGTATATAATGATTTAAATAGCATGTAGCAAGATTAACTTGCCTTGATCGGATCACGATACGGTAAACGAAACGTTACACATCGGCGGAAAAGTCGCGATGCGCGCACGGTACACGGAATGAGTCCAAACCACGTATGATGGAATCACACGGGTCAGGTATCCTTGCTGGGTCGTCGGGATCATCGTCAGCACGACCGTATTCCGGCGGCTACAAGGACAAAATACATAAAGAAAGAACACAAGGAAAAGAAAGAAGAATGAAGGGAAAGACAAGAGGAGAATGAGATTGGGGAAGAAGGGAACCACTCACTGGCGCACTGGAGTCGGAAGATGAGAACGATATCGACGACGGCGATCAACTCCGGCAATAAAAGAATATGCAGGGCTCGGTGATGGGTTCAGGTATGCAAGGGTGCGAGAATCTTGGTGGCTGGAGTCGCTGGCAGAGGAGGAGAGAAAAGGGAGAGGGTTGTGGAGTCAGCGATGAGGTCGTCGGAGCTCCGGCGACGGTGGTGGAGCGAGGGTGCAGTGTTTCATTGGTTTGCAGGTCTCGGGGATCTTGGGGTTCTCGTTTCCAGGGATGTAGGGTAGTAGAGGAAGAAGGAGAGGTGGCGGCGAGGATGAGATGGGGCCGAAAAGGGAGGCGACGATGGCGAGGATGACGGCTCGGCGTGGGTTCGTGGAGGCGAGTTGGGTTCGTCGGGAGATGGAGGAGGAGGTGGTTGTGTGGTTCGGAGATCAAGAAGGCAGGCGAGGTCATGGGTTAGGCGAGGATGTGGAGAAGGTCGACGGTGAAACGCGAGGCGACGAGGGTTAGGGTTAGGGTTTGAGAGCGAAGGCGGGAACAGGGAATTTCGAAGAGAAGAAGGAGGGACGTGGGAATAAAAAGGATGGGTAAAATAAAAATAAAATATATATAGAGGAGAGAGGGTGAGAGAGAGAGAGAGAGAAACGGAAGAGAGAGAGAGATGCAATCAGTTTAAATATATTTTTAGCGAGAGAGAGAGACTTAGGAGAGAGAGACGTTAATAATTTATATAAATATATAAAATCTTACAGTTAGCAGCATATAAGGATAGAATATACTTTTTTGTGAAGAATTATATTATTAGTTTATAATATATAAAGAATTTAATATTAGTCTGTTTTGAGATTTTGGCAAATACAAACTTACTCCAAAACACGCCCGGGTCGGGTCCAAAAATTCAGATTAAAAATATGAAAAATATGTGCGACTTCCAAATTTCAAAATGAATGCTCAGTCAAAGAAAAAGCATACCCCCAAGAACGGATGCACGTACATGCGCGTAGCCATCCAAACATGTCCGTTTCACTGAACGGGACGAGAACAAGATGCGCGAATGCTACCACGGGGTTAGGGGTATCATGCAGGCTATGAAATGCATTTTTAAAATATTTTACGTGACTTAAAATGTTATACGGTAAAAGATGCCATGCCAGATAAACGCCAGTACACGATAAAATTGAAAATGCACACGTCCACACAACAAGTCATGGTGATTCATAAATATGAATCAAACAGGTTTCAAGCAAGCGGGTTGGGTCGAAAGCAATGTAAAGTGTAAAATACCATTCACACCCACAAAACGTTAAATCAAGAATATTACGAATAAAGAAATACGAGAACTGGAATTGGTATAA
This sequence comes from Agapanthus africanus, assembly GCA_030015575.1. Lineage (NCBI taxonomy): Eukaryota > Viridiplantae > Streptophyta > Magnoliopsida > Asparagales > Amaryllidaceae > Agapanthus > Agapanthus africanus. The sequence goes on from JASDDO010000006.1 coordinate 372,993,985, forward strand.
TTAAACTCGGGTGTTACACAAGAGCACCTCGATTCGTGTTGACCCGCATAGAAATCAGCGTCTTTGCAGGAATATCTCAATTCGTTTCAACTCCGAGGAAATCAGTGTCCTTGGCAACCTCCTCGATTCAGGGAAATCAGCGTCCTTGACGAGAGCATCTCGATTCGCGTCGACCCGCAGAGAAATCAGCGTCTTTGCTGGAGTACCTCGATTCGTCTCAACTCCAAGGAAATCAGTGTCCTTGGCAAAAACCTCGATTCAGGGAAATCAGCGTCCTTGACGAGAGCACCTCGATTCGCGTCGACCCGCAGAGAAATCAGTGTCTTTGCAGGAATACCTTGATCCTTCTCGACTCCGAGGAAATCAGTGTACTGGGAAAAACCTCGATCCAGGGAAATCAGCGTCCTTGACGAGAATATCTCGATTCACGCCGACCCGCAGAGAAATCAGTGTCTCTGCAGGAATATACGACGTCAGCAAAGCGGAGCCGCGACAAAGTTCCCAGTTCCATGACTCGGTGGTGTACGGACAAACCAAAGTCAACCCTCGACCTCCCTGTTGAAGTAATGCTTTGACTCGGGAGTAGGTCAACTCATCAATCACTTACGAGTCCTCTCGACTTGTAAGGAAGAAAATTCTCTTGTGAGATCCTTACGACTTTCAAGAGAAAACACACTTAGGAATCCTCACGATTCCTAAGGAGAAAATACACTTATGAGATCCTCTCGACTCGTAGGGAAAAAATCTTTATGAGACCTTCACAGCTCATAAAGTTGAAAAGTCTTAGGCGGCAAATCTGAACCTGTTTCCTAAGCCATCGCTTCTTATCTCGATTCAGGGAAATCAGCGTCCTTGACGAGAACACCTCGATTCGTTTCGACCCGCAAGGAAATCGGTGTCTTTGTGAGAATCTCTCGATTCGTCTCGACTTGCGGGGAAATTAGTGTCCCTACGCATAAAGAAAATTCTCTTGTGAGATCCTTACGACTCTCAAGAGAAAACACACTTAGGAATCCTCACGATTCCTAAGGAGAAAATACACCTATGAGATCCTCTCGACTCGCAGAGAGAAAATCTTTATGAGACCCTCACGGTTTATAAAGTTGAAAAGTCTTAGGTAGCAGATCTGAACCTGTTTTATAAGCCATCGCTTCTTATCTCGATTCAGGGAAATCAGCGTCCTTGGCGAGAATTTCTCGATTCGTTTCGACTCGCAAGGAAATCAGTGTCTTTGCGAGAATCTCTCGATTCGTCTCAACTTTCGGGGAAATTAGTGTCCCTATGGATAAAGACAATTCTTTTGTGGGATCCTTACGATTCTCAGGAGAAAACGCACTTAGGAGTCCTCACGACTCCTAAGGAGAAAAAACACCTACGAGATCCTCACGACTCGTAGGGAGAAAAGCCTTTGTGAGACCCTCACGGCTCATAAAGTTAGAAAGTCTTAAGAAACAGATCCTAACCCTGTTTCCTAAGTCATCGCTACCTTATAAAGAGTTCAAGATGAACTGTTATCTACCATCTATGAGCCACACTTGCCAAACCTACATGCCACTGAAATGAAGAAGTTACTCATGAGCATATAAACTACTTCACGCCAGAGTAAAATATAAAGAAATAGAAGGGTGTGGCTCATGGAGCCGAGGGTTTGGAACTATGTCCCTTAAGAGTCGAGATTTGAGTCAATGATAAATGACGACGCTTGTGTCCTCTCGTTATCTTCTCAGATCAAGATTCTGAAAATTATATACCAACCCGAAACTGGTCATACGCTATGAATTACTCTGCACTACTTCACCCGCGTATATACTTACGTGGGCAAAGTAGTGGGGGGCATTTGTTCCCGCCAAAAAAATTTTGCGCAAAAGAGCCCAAGGTATCAAATGGCAGCGATACGTTTAAGAAAATGCGAACCAGTATTTTCAGGGCTATATTTTCACAAACTCCCGAATGAGAAATAGCTAAATTCTGATGGTATTGAAAGCGTCTCAAAAAACCCTTCGATTTGATATATTATCGGCCTCATAATTCATCCGGGATCAAAAGTTATAGGGGCATCACGTGCCCACACGTGACCGGGCATCACGTGTCCACACGCGACCGAGCATCACGTGCCCACACGTGACCATTTACAGGCAAAGCCTGTAGACACTGAATAAAATAAATAATTAAATGGGGTCATGTGCCAACACGTGATGGGCCTTTAAACTCACTGAAAAGAATTAAAAGTATAATAAAATGACAAGAAAAAACCCCAATGGGGCATCACGTGCCAACACATGACCAAGGGTCACGTGCTGACACGTGATAATTTCTGAGTTCTTTAAAACAACAGAATTAAATTCTGGTCAAATGCTTAATCAGGGGGTTATGTGCCAACACGTGATGGGTTCCTAAAGATCTATGAATTAATAAAATTAAATTCTAATTAAGAGGGAATCAAAAACCCTAACTGGAAAAATATTTCTTTAAATCTTTCCAAACAAAAAAGATTGTGCTCTGTAAAGTGGAGCACCGTTGGATTAAAAATCCAATGGTGATTAAAAATCACCAATTTATAGAAAGATTTTATACAAGGAAAGATTTCCTTGAAATTAGAATAACAACAGAATATCTTTTGGATTAAAAATCCAATGGTGAATAAAATTCACTGAGTGATCTAAAAGATCATGTTGGTTACAAAATCAATTAAAATCTTTCAATGAAAAATTGACAAAACAAATTGATTCTTTTCTTTCTCCTATAAATAGGAGCCAAGAAGAGAAGAGAAAAGGATCTACTTTTTTGGGAGATAACAACAACAGAGAGAAAAAAGAGAGGAGAATTTAATTCTCAAGAGAAAAAAAAGATCTCTTTAGAGAAAAGAAACTCTCTAGGTGAGAAAGGGGAAAGAGATCTAAGTTCCATAAAACAAAGAGAATTTAATTCTCAATTTAAGAGTTTAACTTTTCTGAATAAGAACTTAGTTCTTCCTCTGGTTGAAAATCTGCAGAACCAAATCTCCCCATAGGTTGAGAATTTAATTCTCATTGGGTTGAGATTCTGCCATGCAGATCCAAGACTTAGAGGGAGAATTGAGTTTAGAGAATTTAATTCTCCCAATTCATAGGAATTTAATTCCTCCAAATAAAACTAGGGTTTAACCCTATATGAGAATTTAATTCTCCCAAATTCATAGGAATTTAATTCCTCCAAATAAAATTAGGGTTCAACCCTGCATGAGAATTCAATTCTCCTCAAATTCATAGGAATTTAATTCCTCCAAGGCAGAACTAGGGTTTAACCCTATATGAGAATTTAATTCTTCCACATACATGGAAATTTAATTCCTCTAAAACATAATTAGGGTTTAATCCTACAGAGAATTTAATTCTTAAAAAATAAAGAGACTTGAAAGATCTCCATGCACGTAAAGAACATTGGTCACGTGATGACACGTGACCCCAATCCGCAGTGATCAGAAAAGAAAGAATAAACTAGGTCACGTGGCCCCCTGAAAAGATCCCCCAAAATGAGAAGAGAAAAATTGTTGAGGCAATACCTCACGTGCTCCCACGTGACCTCCAAAACACAGAAAATAAAAGCAAAGGAAATGTAGGCTTTGGGCGCTCTCACGTGTTACCACGTGACCCCTTAGCAAATGCTTTAGTGATCAGCGCACAAATATCCATCATGTGCCAACACGTGATGGCCAAAAGAGCAAAAGTGTTTAGCACTCATTTACAAAACGAAGTAAGAGGGATCTGGTCCCACCTTTGGGTTCCCTCACATGGCCCCACGTGATTCCTTCCTTTTTAGTGTTTAACACTAATTCGAGAGTTTTATTTCCAGTGTTTAACACTGTTGTCTTCTAGTGTTTAACACTAATTTAAAAATTCGATTTCCAGTGTTTAACACTGTTGTCTTCTTGTGTTTAACACTAATTTGAGGGTTTTATTCCCAGTGTTTAACACTGCTGTTCCCTAGTGTTTAACACTACTTTTACCCAAATTGGCTAATTTTCCAGAGGCAAAAGTCTCCCCTTCAACTGAATCTCAAAATTGAGTAAAACTCACAACTACAATATTAATGCTCAGTCAAAAATAAAAATGTTATCAGAGACCTCAAACTCTTGTTTAGCATTGCTAAATAATGTGGGCTTGAACCCAGACAAGTGTCTAATGGTCCAACAAAGGGCCAACACTTCAGATCTAATTGGACTTAACCCAAATTGGCCATAAGTCCTCAATTCAGATTTAACTGAGCCAATGTGCTCATAATCTAATTATTTGATCTTAGTTCCAAATTGGACTACAGATCCCCAAGCAACCTTGGTTCAAGGGTACATCCCTTCACTCCTCTGATATTTGGCGTTGTAATCCTTCAATGTCTTCAGAGAGGTGACGGGTCCCGAAAACCACACATTTCATGAACTGTGGGGTCCTTAAACTCATGGACTATGATGTCCTTAACCTTGAACGTGATGTCTCTAAACTAACATTGGACTGTGGGGTCCTTAAACTCACGGACTATGATGTCCTTAACCTCGACCGTGATGTCTTTAAACTAACATTGGACTGTGGGGTCCTTAAACCAATAGACTATGATGTCCTTAACCTCGACCGCGATGTCTTTAAACTAACATTGGACCGTAATATCCTTAAACTAACAATGGACCGTAATGTCCTTAAACTAATCGACCGCAATGTCACTAAACAAAACAAAAGAGCCCAATTGCTCTCTTGTTAGATCTAAACGATCCCGTTAAGTTGATCTTAGTATAAAATTAGACTAACGTATCCTTAACAAACGTTTAAGTTGATCTTAGTCTCAAATGAGGCTAACGTATCCTTAAACCTAACCCCCAAACCCAAATCTAAGAAGATACGGATTTGGACTAATCCACGCCTTACGGACGACAATATAAATTAGTCTCCATATACAATCCACGGGCAACCACAAACAAAAAAAACACACACGACACGAAGTGACCATCTGGAGAAGGAGAAAGTTGTTACCGCGATGCGGTAGCGTAATTAACTGCAGGGGTTTGCGCCTGCAGGGAAAAGCTTCCCCACAATCAAAAATCCCTCAAACGAAGGAGAATCTGACTAAGTCTGCTACATTGGCCGCATCCGTTTAAACTTTCGATATATGGTGTCATAAATCAACTTCGCATCTTCGGAGAGGTGGACGGATAGCACCAATTAGCATCTGCCCCGAATTTCAGGCAAGACGGGCCTACGCGGTCGCGTCTTCCCAGTTTCCGGCGGTAAACAGCAATCTTCTTGTTTTTTAACGAAGATTGGGAAATCTTTCCATATATAATTTATTCTGTGTTTTGGTGATTTTTAATTACCACTGGATCATTGATCCAACGGTGCTCTGATTTACAGAGCACAATCTTGTTGTTTGGAAAGATTTTGAAGAATCTTTCTTTAACAGAATTTAATTCTGTTTAATTAATGATTTATCATTATTATTGGATCTTTGATCTGACGGTGGAGAGCTTTTAGTTCCAGCGCTGGCGCACCCGTGATTTGCACGTGGTGCGCTGCTTAGGGCGCAGCGCACCCAGCGCTAGCGCACACATGCTTTGCACGTGGTGCGCTGCTTAGAGCGCGGCGCACGCAGCACTAGCGCACTCGTGCTTTGCACGTGGTGCGCTGCTTAGGGCGCGGCACACTTGGCGCTGCGTCTGAAGTGTTGCTTCATTTCAAAATTTGAATTTTGAACAGAGCTTTGCTCTTATTGGTGGAAACATGAGGTAAGTATGAATCTAAAATAAGATTTAACCTCAATGTGTACTATATTTGATACCCATGAACTCATGCAGGAGATCGTGAGATTACATGGAGTACCGGTTTGCATCGTCTCCGATCGTGATATCAGATTCCGATCACAATTTTGGCAGAGTCTACAAGCTAGCCTCGGAACGAGTCTGAACTTCAGCACGGCTTACCATCCACAAACGGACGGCCAGTCCGACCGGACAATTCAGATTCTGGAAGATATGCTAAGAGCTTGTATGTTAGATTTCGGGGGTTCGTGGGAAATCGCCTACACCTTATGGAGTTTCCATACAATAACAGCTATCAAGCAAGTATTGGAATGTCACCATTTTCTGCACTCTACGGAATGAAGTGTCGTTCACCACTAAGTTGGGACGACGTCGGAGATCTTGAACTCCTTGGACCAGATATGATCATGGCAACTGTGGACGTAGTTTGCACGATCAGGAAAAGAATGCGCATAGCCCAAGACCGACAGAAACATTGGGCCGATGCAAAGCGCCGACACCTGGAGTTCAAACTTGGAGACCATGTTTTTTTGAAGATCTCTCCAAACAGAGGAGTGATCTGCTTTGGCAAGAGGGGTAAGCTCAGTCCCAGATACATAGGACCGTTCGACATTCTCGAACAAGTTGGAGAAGCGGCATACTGTTTAGCACTTCCACTCTCATTGGAAGGAGTGCACAACGTGTTCCACATATCCCAGCTATGAAGAAATGTGAGCAACACCAGCCACATATTTGATCGCTCTAATCTCACTGTATAGACGGACCTAACTTGTGAGCAACAATCTGTTGAGATCCTGGATCGAAAGGTCAAGACACTGTGAAATAAGGAAGTAAACTTGGTCTGGGTGATATGGAGAAAAGATCCGCTAGGACAATCAATATGGGAACGAGAAGAAGACATGTGTGCAAGATACCCTTACTTATTTATAAATTAGTCCCTATATAAATGTAAATTTCGAGGACGAAATTTTTATAAAGAGGGTAGAATGTAACGACTCTGAATTTACTGTACGGAATTTTCCAGTTTAATGTATAGAAAGAGTCATACAGCATGAGATTGAGTTATAAATTAATTTTGTTAAATAACAGCAAGAAACAACTTATAGCTCACCGGTAAAGCATTTGCACTGCTGTGACGTAGCCCCTATGTTCGGTTCCCATCAGACACATTATTTTTCTGAATTTTTCTTTTAACTTTTTGGAAGCCCAAAAGTTTACACGTGCAATACACATAAAAATAAAAAGTCAGAAAAATCAAACATATGCAAAAGTGTTTAAACACTAAGTTGTACACGTGGCACGAATCCAAAGGCAAGAAGCCCTAGATCGGCCGGTGGAAACTCCATTTAGGCCGGTACCGTTGGGTGAACTGTAACACCCTAGTTCATTTATACCAGTTCCATTTTGAGTATTTCTTTATTTATGGTAATTTCCTGATTTATTGTGTTTTGGGTGCGAATAGTGTATTTGACATTTGTATTTGCATCTGACCCGACCCGCTTGCTGGAAACTGTTCCCCTCCGAACGGCGGCCGCGACGCGAGGACGTCTGGGCCTGAGATTCGGGGCAGATGCCATATGGTTTTATCCGTCTACCTCTCCGAAGATACCAAGTTGATTTATGGCACCGTGTATCAGAGGTTTAGACGGATGCGGCCGATATAGCAGACTTCGTCAGATTCCCCCTCGCTTGAGGGGTTTTTGATTGTGGGGACGCTCTTCCCTGTAGGCGCAAGCCCCTGCAGTTAATTACGCTACCGCATCGCGGTAACAATTTTCTCCTTCTCCAGAATTTCACTTCGTGTTGTGGGAGTTTGTTTTGTTTGTGGTTGCCCGTGGATCGTATACGGAGACTATTTATTTCGTCGCCCGTAGGACGTGGATTAGTCCAAATCTGTACTTTCTTAGATTTGGGTTTTGGGTTTTGGTTTAAGGATACGTTAGTCATATTTGAGGCTAAGATCAACTTAAACATTTGTTAAGGATACGTTAGTCTAATTTCCAGACTAAGATCTACTTAACGGGATCGTCTAGATCCATTTCCAGTTTAGGGACATGGTGGTCCATTTAATATATGGCCGTCGGGACCCGTCACCTCTCTGACGACGTTGAAGGATTACAACGACATGTGTCAGAGGGGTTCGGAGATGTACCCTTTGAACCAAAGTTGATTGGGGGTCTTATAGTCCAATTTGGGATTAAAGTCTGTTTGAATGTTTAAGGATACGTTAGCTATATTTGAGGCTAAGATCAACTTAAACGGAATCGTTTAGATCCGACAAAAGAGCATTTGGGAGCTCTATTGTTCCAGTTTAGGGACGTGGTGGTCCATTAGTAGTTTAAGAACGTTGCGGTCCGTTGGTAGTTTAAGGACATTGCGGTCCATTGGTAGTTTAAGGACGTTGCGGTCCGTTTAATATATAGCCGTCGGGACCCGTCACCTCTCTGATCACGTTGAAGGATTACAACGACATGTGTCAGAGGGGTTCGGAGATGTACCCTTGAACCGGATGTAAATTTATTTAAGAGAGCAGTTGTGCTCGGTCAATTTAATTTGAGGACTTACGGCCATGATTGGGCTAAGTCCAGTTAAAAATATTCAACGCTTTTATTTATTTTTGGTCTATTAGACCTGTGCTAGGGCTTTGCCCACATTTAAATAATGCATTGCATTGCTTTTTATTTTTGTTTGGGCTCTGCCCAGAAAGGATGCAGAGCATCAATTTGTTTTGGGCTCTGCCCATTTATAAGTGATGCAGAGCATCAATATTATTTGGGCTCTGCCCTTTTATTGCCTTACAATTTATTTTGGCCTGCTAGGTCTTTTTGACTTGGGCCTGGCCCTTTAACGCATTGCATTTTTCAGGCGCTTTGAGCCAATCAAAGAGCGCAAGCGCTTGTGGTGATGACACGTGTCATGCAAGAGCAGTGCGCTGCGCTAGTGCGCTGCGCTTGCGCTGCTGACACGTGGCGCGCTCTGGTGAGTTGCGCCAATTCCAGAGAGCAAGGCTCTATTTCAAAAGCGCATAACACAAATAGTTCAGATGCTGACACGTGGCGCTCTCTGGTGGCTTGCGCCAATCCAGGAGCGCAACAGCGCAGTTTGCAAGTGCAAGGCACTATAATTTGAGAATCTTTTTTAGAACTAATGGTTCATGAAAAAGTGCAAAGCACTGTTTGATTTCTTGATCTAATTTAGATCAAAGAAAACAAGTTTTTCTTGTTTCTCTTATTTCAAAGAACCAATAGTTCATAAAAAAGTGCAAAGCACTGTTTATTATGTGAAGATCATTGATCTTGTTCTTAGATCAATGATCTATTAGAAGAAATTTCTTCTATTTCATGAAGGTTTTTACATTTTCCTTGAAATTTCTTCAGAGTTCTCTCTGTTTGAAGTTCTTGATTTCTCACAAAAATCTCCCTCCTTTGAATTGAGGTCTAGGGTCCTTTTTATAGTGCCCATAAATTAGTTAAAGAGATCTTTCTCTGGGTGATTTGGGGAATTTTCCCCACCGTTGGATCTTTGATCCAAGGGTCTCTGTTTTACAGAAGAAAATCTTCTTGTTTTAATAAGAACAGAAAGATTTCTTTAAAATCTTAATTCTGTTTGGCGCAAATGCCCCAGTGCGTGACACGTGTCAAGCAGCGCACAGCGCAGCGCAACTGCGCTAGCGCATCTGCGCTGACACGTGTCGCGCAGCGCAACTGCGCTAGCGCATCTGCGCTGACACGTGTCGCGCAGCGCAGTGCTTGCGCAGCTGAAGCGTTGCTTCCTTTTGTTTTTTAATAGAGCTTTGCTCTAATTGGGCGCGTCTTCTTGAACGCTGCGCTGACGTATCAGCGCCTCACACGTGGCGCGTTGCGCCCGGGATTTGAAGCGTTGCTTCAAAATTTGAATTTTGAATTTCCAACAGAGCTTTGCTCTGATTGGGGGAAACAAATGCCCCCCCACCGTTGCGCTCACGTGGCGCGCACATAAGTGCAGCGGTGGCAAGCTCCTGACCGTTGGATCAAGAGGTGAGCTGAAGGGGCGCAAGCGCCTTATAAATAGGACCTCTGGCCCTTAAAAAAAAATTTCACCCTTTTTCAAGATTTTTGATTTCAACAGAGCTTTGCTCTTGCTTAAGAACTTCAGAGCTTTGCTCATTTCCAAAGTTAGAAACTTTAGGTAAAATTAATTTAAATCAAATTAATTTAAATCAATCTTAACCAAAAGAGCTTTGCTCTCATAGATCTTTTGATCTAAGAAATCTCTTTGAGGTTTCATAAACAGAGCTTTGCTCTCAAAAACTTATAGATCTACAGAGATCTTGTTCATGGGTTCTAACCCATGAACAGAGGTTTGCTCTTGGATCAAATGTAGATCTTTTAGATCTGAAAAATGAAGAACTTATTATAAGTTTTGATGGATTTTTCAAGATCCCAAAAATTTTAATTCTTTTAAGTGTTAAAATTCTTGATGGATCTTTCCATTATTACCACAGAGCTATGCTCTTTTAAGGAATTTTATTCCTTTGAGACCAGAATTTGACAAGTGTCATTCTGTGACAGAGCTTTGCTCTGAAAGAGGAGATTTTCTCCTTGTCTATAGGGATTCCCCACTGATGAGAATATTCTCTTGGGGATCTTTTCTTTAATTGACAGTCTCATCCAATGATGGGGCTATCTTATTAAATGATGCACTGTCATCCAGATTTTGTGGGCCCCCATTTGGTCCCCCACCCACTGTATTGCAGCGTGGTGTAAATTTTAAAATGTTGAGCGTTGGAATATTATAACACTGACAGCTAACTTTGTCTCTTCGCAGGAGATGTCCGCCAACTCGTCTTTTCCATTTGTTCGCTCGGAGGGAGGGTTTCCCCAGGCACCGGTGGACCGCGTGGTGCTCGCTCTCATCAAGGATCATGACCCCGAGCACAAGAGCCTCCACTTGTAGGGTAAATGGTACAATGAGATCATCCAAGGTCGCCGAAGTTTCGGTTTCGCCACGCCGTCTGAGCCAACGTCTTCACTCCCCTACGCAGATGAACCCCCGGTGAAGTATGCCGTGGAGGTTAAAAATTGGAATTCGGATGACCTCCTCCAGCCTGCGATTGGTGCTATCCCTGTGCAGCCGCCGCCAGCAATAGATATTTTAGGAAGGCGAATTTGTCAGGGTGAAGCACGCCCTTGGGGACAGGCTTATAATATTGGATTGCTCCCGCGACCGCCTGCCGGATATTTGCAATGGGCCCGGTACATCCTATCAGCGAAGAGGACTCATCTGATGAGAATTGGTTTGTACTCGGCCATTTACGTCTCACTCTTTGAGTATCCTTCTCCTCCAACGTGGTGGGTTAAGGCTTTTATTGAGCAATGGAACATCCCCACTCACACCTTCCTGATGACGGACCGGGAAGTCTCTATCTCCTTGGAGGAGTTTGCTGAAATCTCGGGTTTGCCGATGAGGGGAGAGCTTTACGAGGAGCTGCTTCCTCCCGATGAATACGTCTTTGCCACCAAGCCGCTGGTGTTTGACCTGACGCCAGAGAATGCTATTCAGCACCAGTACCCAGGCTTGGTTAAGGTGCTGGAGATCTATGAAGGACTCTATTTGGAATCGGGCATCCGGGGCATCACTTTTGCAGATTTTATTGCCCGCTTCGTTCGACCGGAGTTCCTATCGGAGCGGAGCGAGAAGTTCGCCCAGCTCGACGACCCTTTTGGGTTCGGTTTGGATCGTCGACCCGCGTCGGAGGATGATCACAAAGACTTTTATCTCCCTAGTGCCGTCGTCGTCCCTTTTTCAGAAATTGCCGTCCCATGCATGGATGGGGAGACCTTTTTTGTAGGGTTCCTGGGCTTGTGGCTGTGCAACTTTGCGCTCCTATGCACCCGCGCCACATGCGGCCATCTGTTTTCTATCCATCGCATCGGATGGTAGCTGGTTTGTAATTGTCAGTAGGAATCGCCGGGCTGGCTTACCTTTATAATGGACTTAGCGTAGCGGCTGACGCTAGTGAGCCTGGGGTGCAACCCGCCAACTTCCCGATGCACTATTTTACCTCTTGGATGGAAATGCACGTGCAGGGGGTGTTCGGCGCCCATAAGATTCCTCCCTTATTTGAGAGATGCAGACTCCCGAGGGTATACGGTTGGTCGGGGCTTCGATCGTAGTTGCACCTCTGCGGGAGGCTAGGGGACTGCTCCTTCGACCACGCCTGGTTGGAGCGAAGACTTCTTTCTTGGATAAGGTCATAACAATAGGCTCAGAGACCACCAAGTCGGTTGTGTCACTACGCGATGATTTTAAAGACGGGGCTTCCATATTGAAGGCTCGGGAAATCCTCCATCTCTACTCCATTCGGCCGGGCTACTTGGTGTTCAGGCAGAATGAGACAGCACTCTTTATGAGGTATAATCTGCACCGGTTTGCTCAGCAATCGAGCTACAACCAAGGGATCCCAATGGAAGCTTTCTTGGAAAAGCCCGTGGTTAGCCGAGAGGGGATAAAGAACGTGATGCACCACTTCATCCGGCTTAACACGGGTTCCTATTTCTTCTTTAGCGAGCCAAGCTGCGTCCCCAAGATCCTCAACGTGTACGTGGCTTGGTATGCGCATGCTATGGGTCCAGTTATCCAAATGGAAAAACGCATGCTGGTCGACCGCAAGGGTGCGCCTCCTGGCGGCGATCGCAAGGCTCCCCTGAAGCCGAGGACCCCGATCATTCCTCCATTGAAAGGTGCTGGAATTGGACTCCGCGCGTGTTGAGCCCTCAGCGCGGATTGCCGCTTCGCGATATTGTGGATGCGCCACCAGCCCCTCGTGCTCCAGCAAAAGTGGTAAAGGTGGTATCGCCGAAGTCCGGCGCAGGCGCGGATATCGGGACCCGCCGCCCCAAGGTGTCTGCCAAGCACAAATCAGCCCTGGGTGCATCCAAAGCCGGCGGGCAAAAGAAGAAGAAGTCGCTCCTCTCACTTGATGCGATCCTTGGTTTAGAGCCTGAGGCCCCTCTTACCGAAGGAATAAGCGAATATGGCAGCAATAAGGGCTTCTCGGTAGACCCTGCAGACACCGATTTGGCGGCTGCTATTGCAGCTTCTGAGCGATCAGCGAGGCTCGAAGCGATGTTGAGTAAACTTGCTGAGTCAGGTAACCATCAGTTGCTTTCTTCGTCATTTTATCACACATTTTTTTTATCATTGTTTTTGACTAATGTTTTCTCCTTCTTTTTTTTTTAAACAGGGGTCAATACCGAAGAAGCCATCGCTGCTTCTTTGAGAACCTTCCAGGAGGAAGAGAATAAGCGCGCTTTAACGGGCGTTGGTACGTATCGCCTTATCAAAAAATTTTGTCTTCTTCTCTGATGGCCAATCTAACCTCCTTCCTTTGTTTCTTTGCAGGAGCTGCGCCAGCTGATGTGGGGACTATCCCCGGATCCTTTACTGAAGTTCCAGCTTCCTCGGGGCTGTCGCGGGAGCCTCAACTTGACAAAACGACGAGGGATGCCTTGAAAAATTTGGAGGCATCCCTGTTCACGGACGAAGACGCCTCAATGAAAGAGGCTCTGGTGAGGTCCGTCTCAACGGCTCAGGAGGAGAGGAAGCGGCTGAGGCGCGAGGCGAAAGCGCGCAGGGCTGCTTTGGCCACGGGAGCGGGCCCAAGCACTATTATTCTCTCTGCTTCTCCTTCTGAAGAGCTCCCGGCCAGTCTATCTACCGCACGCAGACAGGTAGCGCGTGCGGTTCGGGAAGCTAATGATAAGTCCACTTCATGTAATTTTTCTTTCAGAATCTTGTTGTAAGAATTATAAAGCCGTTGGTTCTTATATATTCTATCCTGCAGGGCCAAGTCCAACCGAGGGGGAGGCGGAGACCGTCGAACCCAAGGAAACAGAGGAGGAGGCACCGGACGAACCCGAGCCAACGGTGGGCAACGTCGCCAGGGTTACTGAGCCTGAGTTGGGGGCTGGGGGAGCCGCACTCGAAAAGGTCGTTGATGCCAAGCCTGAGCAGACGGCAAATGAGATGACCACTATTACTGAGCCTGGGGTGGCGGCGGACGAGGCGCTTAAGACCGGCGACCTCATGGTGGCGGCGGATGAGACGACGGCGACTGCCGAGCCCGAAGAAGTAGCGGGTGAGATGGGCACGACTCTTGGGGAAGAGCCAGCCGCTTTTTCTCAAGAGTCCGGCAATGCTCCGATTATTGCTCTCCCCGTCTACGGTCTTCCGCCGTCTCCTGGCCACGCGAGTACGATGACGGCCCCCATTGAGTCGGGCGATGAGGCCACGGGCGGTGGCCTCATGTCGGTGGAGGAGGGAGTCGCCTCCGTTTCGGCCGGCAGCTCATCAGGTAAATCCCAAGTTACTGTCTTTTTTTTATCTTACAATCCTTTCTGAAAAGTTCACATTTGTTCATAAAGCAGGTGCAGCCAGCGCCGATGCCCCATTGCTCAAGGGAGCGCCTTCAACTACTGCCTTGGCGGTGGTCACCTCTCAGCCCTCTCTCATACCATCGAAGATGTTGGAAGGTATGGGTTTGCAACTTATTGATCTTATCTTTCAGATGTATAATTTGTGTACTAAAGTCACACTGTTGTGTCTTTCAGGAGTGCTTTTTGACCCTCTCTATTAGGTGTTGCTCCCACACTTCTTCTTCCCATCTGAACTTGCTTCTTCCTCCAGTGGCGCTGGTGAGTATAGTTTCCAACTGATGTCTTTCTCTTTTTAGTACTGGAATTATTTCTAATTTTTCCTTGTCCTGATTGCAGTGCTATAAATCGAAGGAGGAGACGAAAGATCGGTCGCGCCACCGGCCCTTCCGGCCTTGCCACCTGCCTCAGCTGGTACAGCCACTATCATATTGATAACTTCCCCCCTTTTTATTTCCTGAACTGTCATCTGATCACATCTTGTTTCTTTTCAGCTGTCGTTCCGGTCTCGGCGCCCTTCGAGCCTCGCATCACAATACCGGCAGGTCCTTATCTGAGACGTCCATCTTCGAAAGGGGCCGCGAATAGTCTGCGCATGTTGAGTGACTACGTCGAGGAACTCGACGTTAAAACTCCTACATCTGCTGCAGACTTTGCTACGGCGGTTAACCCGATGCTGGTGATACTCGTGAACTTTCATGACGAGAGCATCATCGCATCTTGGGTTAACCATTGCAGGGAGATCGAGGCTCGCCTGCATTAGCTGGAGTCGATGCGTCCCGCTCCCGAGACCTTAGCCGTCAGCAATCAAAGAGCAGCGTGGATTGAGCAGAGCGCTTCTTACTTTCTCCATCTCGAACAAGAAGTTACTTCGAGGCGTAAGGAGCGTGGTGATACTTCGAGTAAATCTGCCCAACTGCATGCTCAGGTGAGGGCCAACGCTGCACGGCTGAAGGTTATTTTTGAGGGCCTTCTGCAATGCCTCTCCGAAGGGTTATCACTGAGGCAACAGCTTGACGTTGTCGAGCGGGATGCACCTAGCCAGGAAGCAGCCCAGAAGGCGGCGGAGGAGCAACTTTCATCCCTTTTGCAGCAGCGGGCCCAGGTGGAAGCGGAATTGGCCGCGGCAGCCACTCAGGAGGAGGCGCTAAAGGAAGTGCGAGAGCAGCTCGCGGATTTGTTAAAGACACTTCCTCCCCAGTAGCTATCCCTTTTTGTATCATTTGTACTTGTAAATAAAAAATGTATATATATTTTCTCTTTACTACAATGTATCTTATATTCAATCAATTTTATGAATAAAAGATATACATTCTTTGTAATGTCTTGCGTCACTTCTCCGCCTTTTCTTTCTTTTATTATCGGCATGCCACCTTAGTAAACATGGTTGACAGATAATAGAGCAAGCATCTTGATTTCCTCAAGAAATAACGATGGCTTAGGCCGCAGGCTCAGATCTGCTGCCTAAGACTTTTCAACTCTATGAGCCGTGAGGGTCTCATAAAGACTTTTCTCCTTATGGATCGAGAGGATCTCGTAGGTGGGTTTTCTCCTTAGGAGTCGTGAGGATTCCTAAGTGTGTTTTCTCTTATAGGTCGTAAGGATCCTATAAGAGAATTTTCCCCTCTTATGAGTCGAGAGGACCCGTAAGCGGTTGTTTCCCTCCTCGTCGAGATTCGAGTTTGGAGAGTGAGACCCGTGGATAGTATGCAAGAGACCGTTTTGGGCCAACTTGCAAGGTCCCAGTGCTTAGGAAACAGGCTTCTTATATGCCTGCTGCCTAAGGCTTTATCTCACGAGTCGAGCCGCATCGAGAATTTCTCGCAAAGACATCAATTTCTTCACAAGTCGAGATGAATCGAGCATTTCTCGCAAGAACATCCTAACGTCACAGTTAACCTCTGCTCTTTACGACAGAAGTCCGTTAGGGTCTGTGGTACTTAGGGTTTTGGCTGTCGTACCCTCGCATAAGCTGATATATTCCTCGATAGGCAATCGTGTTGTTCGAGTAGCCCTGCGACTGCCGTGTCTCTGATCCCTTCGGGGGCTGGACAAGACGTCTTCAAGCAATCTTCCTAGGCAGTTTGACCGTCGGAAGAGCAAGCGTTAGGAATTTGCCATGCCGCTTTTTACTTGAGGTTAGGCTCATTTTGGCGAGCCCCGATGAGTCATAACCACTCCGCGCTGGTGTGGGATGATCTTCGATAGTCTTTCAGGTTTTATGTGAGTTGCCGTCAAGACCCTGAAGTTAGGAATTTGGCCTTTGCTTCGTTTGCTGGCATCGCGTCTGCTGTATCGAGACGAATGTCGAGGTAAGAACTAGGGATTTTGCCGTGGCTTCATTTGTTTGATTGTCGCGTCTGAACCCTGCTGGAGGAAGAACGCTGGAGTGACATCTCGTCTGCTGTATCGAGACGAACGTCGTAGTTGTCTCTAGGTTGCTGGTGAACCGTTGAGGTTTGGAACTAGGGATTTTGCCATGGCTCCATTTGTTTGATGATGTTGCATCTGCTGTGTCGAGAAGAACGTTGGGGTGACATCTCGTCTGCTGTATCGAGACGAACGTCGCGGTGGAGCTAGGATTTTGCCGTTACTCCATTTGTTTGATGATGTTGCGTCTGCTGTGTCGAGACGAACGTTGGGGTGACATCTCGTCTGCTGTATCGAGACGAACGTCGTGGTGGAGCTGGGATTTTGCCGTTACTCCGCTTGTTTGATGATGTTGCATCTGCTGTGTCGAGACGAACGTTGGGGTGACATCTCATCTGCTGTATCGAGACGAACGTCGCGGTGGAGCTGGGATTTTGCCGTTACTCCATTTGTTTGATGATGTTGCGTCTGCTGTGTCGAAACGAACGTTGGGGTGACATCTCGTCTGGTGTATCGAGACGAACGTCGCGGTGGAGCTGGGATTTTGCCGTTACTCCGCTTGTTTGACCATGGGGTCTTTTGTTGACGTTGCTTCTGCGTCTTGTTGGACTACGAAGGAACGCTTTTGTTGACATCTCGTCTGCTGTATCGAAACGATTGTTGAGGTGGATCTGGGATTTTGCCGTCGCTTCGCTTTGTTTCGACCGCGAGGTCTTTTGTTGGCGCTGTATCTGCATCTTGATGGACTGCGAAGGAACGCCTTTGTTGACATCTCGTCTGCTGTATCGAGACGAATGTTGAGGTGAAGCTGGGATTTTGCCGTCGCTTCGCTTTGTTTCGACCGCGGGATCTTTTGTTGACGTTGCTTCTGCGTCTTGTTGGACTGCGAAGGAACGCCGTTGCTAACATCTCGTTTGCTGTAATGAGACGAATACTAAGATAGTCTCTAGGTTGTCTATGAACACTCGAGATTTTGGTTTCGTTTTCTGATGGAGCCTGTCGGGAAGGTATGGTTCCCTTTTTGTTTATGCCCCTGGATTGTATACAGGGATTGGTGTGATATCGCCTGCAGGGCAAAAGTTTCATTTCATTTCATTTTTTTATTATTGTTTTATTTCCGCGATACTCTATCATTTCAGCATTTATATCGTGAAGGTCGCGATTGCCCAATCATTTCGGCTATTTTTCGCGGTGCCCAATCATTTCGGCTGTTTATTTTATTTTTACTCGCTGCTTTTTATTGCGAGTTGCCCAATCATTTCGGCTGTTTTTGCATGCATACATTTTTACTTGCTGATTTCGTTGCAAGTTGCCCCATCATTTCGGCTATTTAATATGCATTTTCAGCTCGCTGATTTTTATCGCGAGCGTAGAACTTGGAACCTGGTGCCAATCTCAGCATCAGCATCGCTACAACCGGAATATTACCAGAAGCGAATCATCATCTGCCATGAAAGGACTTGGAATTTGATACCGATTTAGGCATCAGCATCGCTACAACTAGGATATTGCTAGGAGCGAATCATCATCTGCCATGAAAGGATTTGGAATTTGATACCCATTTTAGGCATCAGCATCGCTACAACTGGGATATTGCCAGGAGTGAATCATCATCTGCCACGAAAGGATTTGGAATTTGATACCCATTTTAGGCATCAGCATCGCTACAACTGAGATATTGCCAGGAGCGAATCATCATTTGCCTCCGTCGATGTCGAACAAAGGTGGGTTAGCGAACAGGGTTAGGATCCTGTCGGCTAAGGCTTTTGACTTCACGAGCCGTAAGGGTCTCACCAAGGTATTTCTCCCTACAAGTCGTGAGGATCTCGTAGGTGTATTTTCTCCTTAGGAATCGTGAGGATTCCCAAGTGTATGTTCCTCTGCAAGTCGTAAGGATCCTACAAGAGGGTTTTCTCCTTGTAAGTCGAGAGGACTTATAAGGGTTGTTCATCATGCGCCCATATCTTCAATCACGGATGAAACTTGGTTAGGGAAATGTTTATTCGTGCCCGTGGATTGTATACAAGGGTCTGTATTGAGCCACTTGTAGGGCAATATCGCAGGTTGTGGGGGGTTTGCTTAAGCACAGGTTTAGGTCTCTGTAACTTAAGACTTTCAAATCTTATAAGCCGTGAGGGTCCCACAAGAGAGTTCTCCTTACGAGTCGTGAGGATCTCGCAAGTGTATTTTCTCCCTAGGAATCGTGAGGATCCCTAAGTGTGTTGCTCCCTTGTGAGTCGTAAGGATCTCACGGGGGTGGTTTCTCCTTACAAGCTCGAGAGGATCTTGTAAGTGTCCTTTAACGAGATTGCGCCCTTTCGGGTCTTCACAAACACTCGCCGGTAGTCCTGCTGTTTTTACTCACGGAGCCCTTTTCGGGTTTTCATCCGTGCCCTTTTTTGCTTATGGACATACCGTTTTTTTTTTCTTCTTCTTTTTTTTACGAGGTCGCGCCCTTTCGGGTTTTCACGAACACTCGCCGGTAGCCCTGCTGTTTTTACTCACGGAGCCCTTTCGGGTTTTCATCCGTGCCCATTCTGCTTATGGACGTACCGTTTTTTTTTTTTTTCATTTTTTATTATTATTTTTTTATCTCGTCCGCCTGAGGATGCTGCGGTAGTAGTTTAAAGACGTTTCGGTCGTTTGCAAGTTTTAGGGCATTGCGGTCCATCATTAGTTTAAGGACGTTTCGGTCCGCCATCGCCGTATTTGAGGCGAAACTCTAGTTTACTGACTTTTCGGTCCTTGGGGCTTTCTCTATGACTGAGCATGATGCCCCTGGCGTATCCGTCTTTCTCAGAGCGTGCGGTTGCGGCGGGTTCACCTTCCAGTTTTCAGACAGCGCGAACTTGCCCTGTTGATATTGGTCTTCAATCCAGTTTTTGAAGACGTAGCAATTTTCGAGCAGGTGATCCAGTACTCGGTGATAGGGACAGTAGTTGGGCTCATTGACGTCATTTGGTTGCGATAGACGTTTTGGCTCCGGCAGATTTATGAGTCGGTTGTGCAACGCCAGCTCGAACAGTCCTCTTGTTTTATCTTGCGGAAATGAGTAAGGACGTTTCAACTTTTCCTGGAGGGGTTGCTGCTTGTTGTTTCGGTAAATAACCGGTCTAGGGCCACTCGATTGCTGTTGAGCATTGGCTACGAGGGCTGTTTTTCCCTTCCCTTTATTCTTTTTGCTCGATCCCTTATTTGCGGGGCCGAGATTTTTTCCGAGCAGCGTGCGATTACACGGCTGAACGTTATCGCAACTTCTCAATTCTTTCATCTTTGAAATGGATTCCTTGAGGAGAGGTTTGAGGGCAGATTCCTCGTCAGAGTCGCTTCCAAAGGTGATAATTTGCGATCCCTTGGAGTCGGCTATATGACAATCGTCGGCGGCTCTTTTGCGCTCATCTATCACATTTTTCTGATGTCCACGAGCTCCACACTTTGTCCTGTTGAAGTGTTGCTTTTGAGAGACATAGCCTTGCCACCAACACTTAAAGGAGTCGCAGTCTTCGGTAGGATGCGTGATCTTCTGATGATATAAGCAGAAGTTAGGATGCATCTCTACTTCACCGAGAGTATTTTCTTCAGAGGGTGGTAGCACCATTCCCGCTGACAGGGCTTTAGCGAACCTTTTCCTCGTCTTGAATTTGTTTTTATCCGCAGCGAATGGCTTTTGATTTGACGGGAGTGCCTCGACTCTTTGGTCCAGTCGTCGGTGTTTGGCTTCTTCCAGTATGGCCATCTCACGCTCTTGATTGGCTTTAACTTTTAGACGAATCTCATTCAGGAAGGCATCGATCAACTCGTCTGATGGCCGCAGAACTTCTAGTTCAGGGTCCGCTCTATGTTCCTCGGCACAAGGAGCCTCTTTATCATCCGCCAATGAGTGAAAGATCACATGACAAGTTGCCCCCGGTGCGTCCGTCTTCTTTGGAGTGTGCGGCTGTGGTGGGTTTACCTTCCACTTTTCAGACAGCGCGAATTTGCCTTATAGGTATTGATCCTCGATCCATCCCTTGAAGACGAAACAATCTTCGATCGGGTGACTTACCGTTTGGTGATAAGGGCAGTAATCGGGATTATTGAAATCGCCTGGCTGCAACGGACGTTTTGGATTCGGCAGATTGACGAGTCTGTTGCATACTGCCAGTTCAAACAGTCTTCTCATTTTATTCTGAAGAAACGAGTAAGGACGTCCTAGTCTCTCCTCGAGGGACAGGCGTGGATGCGCGTTATTTTGGCGAATGACCGGCTTTGAGTTGCTTGGCTGTTGTTGAGCATTGGCAACGACAGTCGCTTTCCCTTTTCCTTTCTCATTTCGAGAGTTTGGTTTTAGAGGAGACGGTTCGTGGCCCATCTGGTCCATTTGGGCTAATTTGTCAATCAATGCTTGGAAGGTGGTCGGCCTGAAGAACATCATGAATTGCGAGATGGTCGCTTGCGGATCAAGAGTGCCCACGAACATACCTACCGCAGGTGCCTCTTCTATGCGTTGTTCGCATTTCGACCATAGGTTCCGCCATCGTGTTGCGTATTGGACCCACGTTTCGCCTGGCCTTATCCTGGCATTTATCAGTGCTGTTATCGGGGTGCGTTCACTAGCACTCGCGAATCTTTGTGTAAACAATAACTCCATCTCCGTAAATGTTTTGACAGAGTCGTTAGGTAGCTCCGAATACCATTCAAAGGCTGTTTCTGCTAAGCTGCCGACGAATTGGCGAAGCAACAGTTTGTCATCGCCTCCAGTGTTGCCGCATAAGGCCCTGAATTGAGCGACATGCTGATGTGGATTCCCTGTTCCTTTATATATGTGGAATTTAGGGATCGTATATCCCGGTGGGTAACTGATTTGGTCATACCAGCCCGGATAGGGTCGTCCGGTTCTAACAATTTGCCCAGCCGCTTCACCCGCCTGATGAGCTCGTATTTGCTGAGCTATATAGTCCTCCAGTGCGGCCTTGGAAATGGTTTCTTCCTTGGCTGCTGCAAGAGCCGGAGGAGGACTAGATGTTTCCCCTCCGTCGTTTTCGACAATGATCGGAGGGTCTTCAACTGGAGGGTCCGGCTGTAACATCATCCCTACCATATCTTGGAAGAGGAGCGCCATCTGTTTTATGTTAGCCGCTTGTTCTACGGCTTCTTTGTCCTTCTTTTCGAGAACTCTGCGTAGGTAGTCAGCATCGGTTTCTTGCTCGTGACGTTGTTCTGATGATGCTTCCGAGCTTTCTTTTGGCCCGGTAAGTGCAGCCACTGCAGTCATCATTTCCCGAAGCTTCTGTTGCTGCTCCTGGACTTTTGTCACGAATTGGGTGAGCGGTCGGTGGCCCGTAGAAGTACGGCTTTCCTCCTTTCCGGCAGCCATATAAATAGTGTGCACCACCATGCCCCCAGACTTGGGGTGTTTATGTTCAGTGCTTTTACGGTTCGCCATGTTCACAGAGGCTTTTTGCGGCCTCCTTTTCTTCTGAGTGATTGACGTTGAGGGAGCCGTTGCAGTGGGCACCCGGCCAGCTGTTGCTTTTTCCGGCTTGACAGAGTAGTCCCTTTCCTGCCGAACCTTCATCCTTTTCTGTCAGCAGAGGTAGTCTTGATCAACAACCGAGTCTTGGACCTGTCGCCAGACTTTGTAAATTTTAGAGAACAGCCGTTGAGGGGGCTGCTCTAACTTCTTCTCCGGAGTATTCTTCACAGGTGAAGGAGTTCATTTCAACACCGCAGTAGGAGAGTTTCTGCACACCTTGTTCAGCAATTCAAAGCTGTTCTCGGTTGGGACAGCGGCCTCGATCTCCGCCGTTGGAGCTGGCGGAATTATCCCCGAGGGAGAATTGCCCTCAGCCTTCCTCACTCGGCGCCAGTGACGACGTCGGGCGTGTCTTGCGGATGGAGCTGTTTCAGCCATAAGGGTGACTTCGTTGTGCCCCCTGCTCTGGGCAGAGGAAGTAGCTTTGAGGGCCTCGCCTAGAGCAGAAGCCGGAATGGCCACCCTCGTAAAAACCGACTTTTTGGAATGAGAAGCCTTTCCAATGATTTCTTCCGCTTGAGCCGGGATGGCTATCCGCTTTGGGATGGCAACTTCGGGTATCGCAGGTTTGCAGACGTTCTGGCCCAGTCTGTTGAAAACTGAGGTATTGAAACTGGGCGACCCGTTGAGAGGGGTCGCGGCAGTGGTACGCCGATTAAAGACCGACTTCTCCGGGGCTTCTTGCAACGTCATTGTGGCATTGAAGCTCAGCGGTGGGAGCATGGTCCCGAAGAATAATCCAGCGGTGGCCTGAGTTACCTGCTCCACCAGCATCTTGAAAGGGAGGCCGCTTGGGGCCCATAAGTCACTCCTCTAGCGAAGACGGAGCCAGAGTTGCAGTTGCAGGCAGTGCAGTTTAAAGCCATTGATCTTCAGTTTTCTGCACGGAGCAAGACACCAAATCTTAGTATCTCGAATCCACAGGCAACCACAGCAAACCGCGATTCGTTCGCGAACACGACACACGAAGTGTGGAGTGGAAAGAGGAAAAGGTCCCACCGGGCGTGCCAGAATCTGTTCCCCTCCGAACGGCGGCCGCGACGCGAGAACGTCTGGGCCTGAGATTCAGGGCAGATGCTATATGGTTTTATCCGTCTACCTCTCCGAAGATGCCAAGTTGATTTATGGCACCATGTATCAGAGGTTTAGACGGATGCGGCCGATGTAGTAGACTTCGTCAGATTCCCCCTCGCTTGAGGGGTTTTTGATTGTGGGGACGCTCTTCCCTGCAGGCGCAAGCCCCTGCAGTTAATTACGCTACCGCATCGCGGTAACAACTTTCTCCTTCTCCAGAATTTCACTTCGTGTTGTGGGAGTTTGTTTTGTTTGTGGTTGCCCGTGGATCGTATAAGGAGACTATTTATTTCGTCGTCCGTAGGACGTGGATTAGTCCAAATCTGTACTTTCTTAGATTTGGGTTTTGGGTTTTGGTTTAAGGATACGTTAGCCATATTTGAGGCTAAGATCAACTTAAACATTTGTTAAGGATACGTTAGTCTAATTTCCAGACTAAGATCTACTTAACGGGATCGTCTAGATCCATTTCCAGTTTAGGGACATGGTGGTCCATTTAATATATGGCCGTCGGGACCCGTCAC
The DNA here is from genome assembly GCA_030015575.1 of Agapanthus africanus. NCBI lineage: Eukaryota > Viridiplantae > Streptophyta > Magnoliopsida > Asparagales > Amaryllidaceae > Agapanthus > Agapanthus africanus. The sequence continues at coordinate 373,017,661 of JASDDO010000006.1, forward strand.
CTCTCTGACGACGTTGAAGGATTACAACGACATGTGTCAGAGGGGTTCGGAGATGTACCCTTTGAACCAAAGTTGATTGGGGGTCTTATAGTCCAATTTGGAACTAAAGTCTGTTTGAATGTTTAAGAATACGTTAGCCATATTTGAGGCTAAGATCAACTTAAACGGGATCGTTTAGATCCAACAAAAGAGCATTTGGAGCTCTATTGTTCCACTTTAGGGACGTGGTGGTCCATTGGTAGTTTAAGGACGTTGTGGTCCGTTGGTAGTTTAAGGACATTGCGGTCCATTGGTAGTTTAAGGACGTTGCGGTCCGTTTAATATATGGCCGTCGGGACCCGTCACCTCTCTGACGACGTTGAAGGATTACAACGACATGTGTCAGAGGGGTTCGGAGATGTACCCTTGAACCGGATGTAAATTGATTTAAGAGAGCAGCTATGCTCGGTCAATTTAATTTGAGGACTTACGACCATGATTGGGCTAAGTCCGGTTAAAAAATATTCAACGCTTTTATTTATTTTTGGTCTATTAGACCTGTGCTAGGGTTTTTCCCACATTTAAATAATGCATTGCATTGCTTTTTATTTTTGTTTGGGCTCTGCCCAAAAAGGATGCAGAGCATCAATTTGTTTTGGGCTCTGCCCATTTATAAGTGATGCAGAGCATCAATTTTATTTGGGCTCTGCCCTTTTATTGCCTTGCAATTTATTTTGGCCTGCTAGGTCTTTTTGACTTGGGCCTGGCCCTTTAACGCATTGCATTTTTCAGGCGCTTTGCGCCAATCAAAGAGCGCAAGCGCTTGTGGTGATGACACGTGTCATGCAAGCGCAATGCTCAGCGCTAGTGCGCTACGCTTGCGCTACTGACACGTGACGCGCTCTGGTGAGTTGTGCCAATTCCAGAGAGCAAGGCTCTATTTCAAAAGCGTATAGCGCAAATGGTTCAGATGCTGACACGTGGCGCTCTCTGGTGGCTTGCGCCAATCCAGGAGCGCAATAGCGCAGTTTGCAAGTGCAAAGCACTATAATTTGAGAATCTTTTTTAGAACCAATGGTTCATGAAAAAGTGCAAAGCACTGTTTGATTTCTTGATCTAATTTAGATCAAAGAAAACAAGTTTTTCTTGTTTCTCTTATTTCAAAGAACCAATGGTTCATAAAAAAGTGCAAAGCACTGTTTATTATGTGAAGATCATTGATCTTGTTCTTAGATCAATGATCTATTAGAAGAAATTTCTTCTATTTCATGAAAGTTTTTACCTTTTCCTTGAAATTTCTTCAGAGTTCTCTCTGTTTGAAGTTCTTGATTTCTCACAAAAATCTTCCTCCTCTGAATTGAGGTCTAGGGTCCTTTTTATAGTGCCCATAAATTAGTTAAAGAGATCTTTATCTGAGTGATTTGGGGAATTTTCCCCACCGTTGGATCTTTGATCCAAGGGCCTCTATTTTACAGAAGAAAATTTTCTTGTTTTAACAAGAACAGAAAGATTTCTTTAAAATCTTAATTCTGTTCGGCGTAAATACCCCAGCGCGTGACACGTGTCAAGCAGCGCACAGCGCAGCACAACTGCGCTAGCGCATCTGCGCTGACACGTGTCGCGCAGCGCAACTGCGCTAGCGCATCTGCGCTGACACGTGTCGCGCAGCGCAGTACTTGCGCAACTGAAGCGTTGATTCCTTTTGTTTTTTAATAGAGCATTGCTCTAATTGGGCGCGCCTTCTTGGGCGTTGCGCTGACGTTTCAGCGCCTGACACGTAGCGCGTTGCGCCCGGGATTTGAAGCGTTGCTTCAAAATTTGAATTTTGAATTTCCAACAGAGCTTTGCTCTGATTGGGGGAAACAAATACCAGTTTTGATTCCTGTTTATCTTTTATCCCGGCTTGTTATGTGGATCCGTGCACTTTCCTATTTTATATACTGCATACTGGCATTTTATCTAGCATCTGCATTTTTTATATAACATTTAAAGTCAAGAAAAATATTTTTAAAATATCTAGCATGGCCTGCATGATACCCCTAACCCAGTCGTAGCATCCGCGCATCTTGTTCTCGTCCCGTTCAGTGAAACGGACCTGTTTGGATGGCTACGTACACGTGCGTGCATCCGTTCTTGGGGGTATGCTTTTTCGTTACCCGGACATCCAATTTTGGTTTTGGTTGACACGTATATTTTTCGTATTTTAAAACTGGATTTTTAGACCCGTCCCGAGCATATTTTGAACTATTTTTGTATTAGCCAAATATTAAATATTGTGCTTATATTATATTTTTAATGTTACCTACGTATAAATTTTTTTACAAACAAAAATCTTGTAAAGATTTTTTTAAAACAGAAATCTTTTTCGTAACTGCTACACATCTTTCTCTCTCTCTCTCTCCCCCCCTCTTTCTCTCCTCTCGCATATACTATTCACCCGCGAATCCCGTCACCTCCCTCTACACTACGCTCACCTCCCTCCTTCATTTCTTCTACTTCTTTTTTTTTTTTAAAAAACTCTGCACACCCCGCAACGAAAACTCACAGAAACCCTAACCCTTTAGCCGCCTCCTCTCATCTTTCCTCGACCTCGCTCCTCAACCCCTCGTCATCATCACCTCCTCCTTCTCCTCTCCACTTCCTTTCTCTTCTCAACCCAAGAACCCTGCACACCCACCGCGACAACCCAAGAAACCCATCACCTCCGCCGTCGCCTCCGTCGCTTTCATCTCCACACCTCCCCTTCGCCTCCTCCTCAACCACTTCTGAACATTCTCCTTTCTTCCTCCGCCTCCTCCCATCACCACAACCACCATCACTCTCAACCCAAACCGAGCCCGGCCTCACCTGCACACTCATCGCCGGAGCTCCGATAACCCCAATGACCTCACACCATCGTCACCGTCTCCATCTCCTCCTACTCCTCTCTCTTACACCCTTCAAACCACAGCCCCTCTCTTCCTCTCCTTCTTCTTTCTTCTTTCGCTTCCTTGATCTTGCTTCTTGTTGCCGGTGATCACCCGCCGGAGCCGTGCTCGTCGCTGACGATCCGAGTGATCCAGTGAACGTCCCCTGCCTGCGTGGTTACCTTCTTGCCTTGCCTGAACCCGTCCTGCGCGTCGTGTGTGCATTGCGACGTTTACCTGACGTTGGACGTGCCGTACGCTCCCGTCGTGTGTTCCGCTCAGGCAAGTTTATCTTGCTACATGCTATAATACTTATCTTGCATCCATATGAATACAAATATTACATGTTGATTGCATTATACATCCATATTAAAGTTTTACTGTTTTCGGATACCCGTATGCATCCATACATCTATTATATATGTAGCTGCATTTACAGATCATATTAATTCATGTTATTGTTATATTAACACCCCATACTTGATAATGTGCATCCTACATAGTCTTGGAGCTGTAAATATAACCCCTGACAGATAATTGTGCATCCATATTTTATTATGTATCCGTACCATTAATTCTACATATTTAGTTGCATGCCATATTATATTAATTCATATTATTGTTACATTAGTACCCCATACTTGATAATGTGCATCCTACATAGTCATGATGTAACCCCTGATAAATATTTGTGCATCCATGCTTTCACTGTACATCCGTACCTTTATCGTGATTCGATACTTCCTACATTTTACTGTTAGGGCACCCACTTGATACATGTACACTATCCGACATGACCTGATATACCACTGCTTGACTTGATACCTGATCCTATTGCTAATACCGACAATCCTAACCTGTTGTCCCGACGGACATATCCTGTTGTCTGTATAGACAAACCTGTACCTGCTTGATCCTGTGTTGGCATTAGCTCCAGATTATCAATGCCTGACTTGAACACATAACCTTGGGGGTATGAGGAAATCAAAAGTGTATCTAAAGTGTAGCTTGAAAGGGTATTACTTGATCCGTGGTCCCGGGGGATGATGGGACAGAATCATTCATGATTCTTACTTGATCCGTGGTCCCGGGGGATAACGAGACAGAGTCATTCATGACTCCCACAACCTGATCCGTGGTCCCGGGGGATAACGGGACATATTCTTTGAGTTACATGGAGGAGTACACTAATTGATTTCAAACAAACTTTAGAATAGATAACCCAGTAGCACAGTTTAGATTGATCACTGCACGTCACATATACTGATACACTTCACTGTTACATATCTATGTTGACTCGTTACTATTTATAATTCATGCCTGCATATCTCGTTACATCTTGGTTGCTTGTTATTTGATATTATGACTCACTGACGTCTGGGTTTTGCATGACCCAGATCCTCTATCTTTGTCGCAGGCCGATCAGGAGTATTTCAGCCGACAGGCCGAACAGTGAGGATCCTGTTAGTATTTTAGTTTAGTTTTCTTTCAGTATTTTCATTCCTGATGTGAGCCCGTATTTAGGACGTACTTTCCAGATTGTTATTATTTATTGGATTTATTGTTTCCGCATATTATTTCTTGACTCGTTTATTCTGGCTCAAGGACATGTACAACATAGTTATTTTATTTCTCCTGTTCTTGATATCTTATAGACAGCCGTAATGTGACTGTGGAGACATATTTCCTAGGGATAGGCAGCATGGTTGGCTCTGTCACGTGCCGATCTTAGCGCACTCTGGGAAGCGGGGCGTGACATGAACCGAGGCCAAAGAGTCCCGGGCTTTGCACACTTGACTCTTCCCCTACCCCTAACTTCCCTGCACTGTTTAATTTCCCTGCAATCAAACAGAGACCTTTCATTTCACCATTTATCATCTTTTTAATGTATTTTAATTCACCATTTTAATTCCAAAACCCTAATTTTACACTATAAATACCACCCCACACTTTGGATCAACATCATTCTGAAATTTCTAGCCAAAACTCTAAAAAATTTCCTAAGCACAAGTGAAGTACAAGTGGAGTTAGCAAGCGATCAACTTCCGGCGAAGAATCGAAGGTATTCCGGAGCTTCCACGACTCCACGACGACAACCCTCTCTTCTTATACTTTTCTTTAAGCCTCATAACTTGTAACTCCCTTCCAATCTTCTTTTCTCTTCTTTAAAAATCCATTTTTAAAACGAATATCAGTAAGTGGAGTTAATACTGATATCTATTTTCTAAACCCTAAAAACTCCTCTTTTTCTTACATATTGTTCATCCAAAATTTACACAATAATTGTAATCTTAATTATAAATGTTTAGAATAAATTTTAACCTAGAATTCCTTGCAAAATAACTTTAACTTAGGTTTTTCATTAAAATACCATGAACTTTAAATATTACCTCTTTTAGTATCGCTTAAACATACCTTAAGAAAACTTCATGGGGAAAACTTCACAGTTCCTATAGAGACACCACTCTTGCCTCGGGGGTGTTCGACTGACTGACTCTAGGACAGTCGACCCTATACCACTTGATGGGCACCGGCCAATCCTCACCCTCCAGTGGCCCGACGAAGACAAACTTCTCGTTCCATTCGTGGATGGAAGAAGGGACGACCACTACCCCCGACCCAGCCACCCTACCCTTATGTTTTTCGAATGAAAGATACACTCAGCTCGGTTCGTCCTTACTGGTACCGGGGTGATTTTTATAACAAAGAAAAGAAAGGAGTAAGCTCAAATCGAAGGGGATCCGATCAATCTTTAACCGAACCAGAAACCTGAGGAGGATTCTCCATGAATTCGGTGCTAGCTGGCCCGGAGCGAGACGGAAACAATGAAGCACGGCGCAAACCTCAGGCAAGAAGGGTAGACGCATTCCTGTCCAGAACGCTTCCAAGTACAGGGCAATCTCTTTGCCCTGCACCTGGTCTGCCCGCTCGCGCTCCTTGGCCAAACGGAGCGAATAGCCAGAGGGTATATGAAAACGGGCCCGAATGTCAGAAAGCTCATCTAGACGGTTCAAAACTGAGGGTGCATCACGGGTATTCCCGATGAGCGCCTTGGGGGCCCTTTTCTCCCCCCGATGACGAGAGACGAAGGCGTCATTCCTCCTGGGGCGAGCCCGACACAGAAGACGAAGACGAGGATGAAGAAGAAGAAGAAGAACTCTCTCGGCTATCGGAAGCTGAGGAGGAAGAAGACCCGCTGGGCTGGGCTCCAGAAACTGAAGCCTCATTACCCGACTCAACCCCTACAACGTCAATAGATACTTCGGAGGAAGACATTTAACCTGATTCAAAGAAGGTTTGGCCGAGAAAAAGTTTTGACAGATGAAGTTCCCACCTAAGCGAATGTGCGCCGGGCAATCTTCAGACAACAAGAGATGGTTAGGGTAAAGTAACGGCCGTAGGATGACCCCTCTATTTATACACTCAGCAAGGAGGCATCCAACGGCCCGCATCCGTTCCCTCCAAAACGAAGCGTCACACCAAGCGGCCACCGAGACTCCACGTGGCAACCGGCCATTGGACACGTCCCTTCTCGCCAGGATTCGGGTGACAGCTACTCACGTCCTGCCACCCAATGGAGGGCACGTGACGCGTAGCCTAACCGACCGAGTGAATGAAACAGCACCCCTTTTTAGGCGCAATCATTTCACTGATACACTGATGTCACCAAAGATACGCACGGAAATTGAGGTGCTTCGCGAGCCGCCATGTGGATCTAGGGATTCAAGATCAGTAACCGCCAAATGTTGCATTTTCGTCCAACAACCCATTGCGGGGGAATCTGAGGCCGAATCGTCAGAGACCGGGCTTACCGCTCTCGACCCTGACCCATAAATAGGTCAGGGCGAGAGTGGGGGTTAATGATGAGGCTCATAAACGAGTATTCCCCAGATCACGATACGTGGCGGATGACGTGTCATCCGCTAAGCCTACTAGACTCCTGGGGCTATGGAGCTGGAATAAGTATAATGTGTTGAGGACATTCTTTGGCATCTCGTCTCCGAGATTACATCCGACCTTTTGGAGACCCCTCCGGAGTGCCTTCCCTATTCGCCTAAACAACCATCCGACCTTTCACCTCGGAGCAATCCTACAGCCGAGCTCCCTTTGCCACCGAGCGATCCACCGAGCTAAGCCTCCTCGGCTTTCCTGTTCAACCGAGAGCACGGAGCCCAAGCGCTCCCGTAACGGCTCTGTATATCTCGTCACGACGAGATCTCTGCCGCTTCACGACCCGCACTGCACTAACATATCTCGCCATTAATGAGCGCATCCCGCCATTAATAGGCGTGTCTCGCCATCAGCGTGGATGTGATGCGGAGGCGTAACAGGCGGCGAGAATCTCGCGCTGGTCCACCTCATGCGACCACTATATAAACCACCTCCACCAGACGACTCAGGTAAGTCAAATTGATTCCAATACGCCGCTATATTGCCTTTATTCTCCGGTACTTGATCGTCGGAGTGTCCTACAGTGATTTCCCATTCCGGGACTTCCCTTGCAGGTAGCCCGGCGTCAACAGCATCCAACAACCCATTGAGATCCACACGTCCAATTTTCACTCTCAATCACAACCGTTCAGAACCGCTTGCAGCTAGGTCGACGGAAGACAACATCCGAAGAAGATTTCTGCCTCCATCAAATACCGTCATTTTATTTTATGGTTTACCCTTCAATCACAACCATCCTTTATTTTATCGGCATTTGTTTTATCACGAGAGCTAATCAAGATTCATTTTTATGTTTTTCCTTACGAGTAATAGTTAAAGGGAGTCAAAGATATTTTGAATGAAAGAAAAGGAAAAAGGTAACCGCTCGTGTAGTCCATATTTAGAGTAAGTTCAATGGTTTCCATGGTAAAGGAAAAGATATATATGGAAGAAGTTAATGAAAAAGACTTACGAGGAAACTCACAAGAACTGCATGTTTATACTTATCCACGACAACCATTTCCATTTTAGACCCTAACTAAAAATTACCAAAAACACAGAGGACTATATCGCTAAAATCACCCGTACCCGTATAAAACTACCAAAGCAAAGCTTCTATGCGTACGTTACTGCGGTGTACACGACTGAACCGTTGACTGGGCCCACCTCCCGCCACGTAATTCCCTACTATTTTTATCACGCAGCGCTCTAATTTTAAAATACCAAAACTCACAATCACACCAAAAAGACACTCATTTATCAACCCACGAAACTGGCCCCACAAAACGCGGGATCTAAGCACAGCAAGGTGCAAACGGCCGTCCATTTAACGAATACATATTTTATTTTTTAAATATAAAATTTTGTATTTATTTCTAACTTTTATGTTTCTCTGAACCACACACCGAAACAAAACACGGTGTTGTGTTTTCCACGCCCCTTTCCCTCGTTCTCTCTCTCTCTCTCTCTCTGTCTATTTTTTGGAAAAAATTAGGGTTTGTTTCATTTTGATTTTCTTTCTCGATCCCCCAATTTGATCTAATTTTAAACTTGCAATCTGCGATTTTATTTTGTGCAGATTGTTGGAAGTTGATCGGAGATATGAGGAGATTGAAGGGAATTAGATCGGCTTCATTTAGATTTTTTGGTTGAGATTTTGTTCTTGTTTTAATAATTACTGAGAGAGATCGAGATTTTAGTAAAGAGAGATAGTTAAATATGGGATATTTAAATTCGGTGCTGGCGAATGCGAGCGGAAGCCAAGTGGATGATTCTCCTGTTAGCGGTGGAGGACTCAGGTATTGAAAACCATTGATTTGTTTAGAGATCGCGTGTTTTTGTGAATTATTTTATATTTTTTAGGTCGATTTCGTTTTAAATTGGTGAGTTTTGAGCCAATGAGCTCATTGATTTGTTGAAAACGGCTTTCTTTCTTAGTTTGCAGCTGTGATGATTATGGTAAGTTTCAGTTTCTGTAGAGCATTTGATGATATTAATTCTCATTAAATTTTATAACTGGCGCTTTAATTTAGCTTTCTTAGAGTTTTCCTGGATATGAGTCACTTTATCTGATCATTAGGTTAATACATTCGTTTCGCTGCTTTTATTTGTGCCCAATTACTATATATTAGGCATTGCTGATGTGGTCAAGATATCATTAGATTTAAATATAATTTTTTTTATTGTAACTGATCCAAAATAGGATATAAATTATCAAGTAGTCATAGGTTTTATTGAATTTATCTGTCATTTTAGGATACTGGTGTGCTAATTAATCCTTTCTAGGTTCATTAAATCCTCCTTCCCTTTGGCTAATTAATTACATATAGTTTGATTAGGTAATTGAATTAATTTGTTTTTTCTATATTGATCACAACTGGATATATTACTGTTTTGTAGAATGTTTTTCATTAGGGAATTACCTGACTTTGGCTTTTATCACATAAAAAAATATGGTCATGTTGGGAAATCTCAAGGTTATACCTTGAACAAGTTGTTCAGTCACAAATCAAGGGATTTTTTGAAATGCTTTTATTTTCTATAACTTTACTAATAGGGAGATTGCAGGATTATTAGGTCGGCATCTCTTTTCTTCAATTAAAATCATCATTACCAAGTCATACAAAAATTATTTTTGATAACGAAGCCATAAGGAAGTTTCTTAATATGTTATTTGTACAGTGACATGCACTAACTGGTATTCACCAATGTTGTGTTTTGTTTGCTGTGTTAACAGTCAAAATGGAAAGTTCAGTTATGGATATGCAAGCTCTCCTGGAAAAAGATCTTCTATGGAGGACTTCTATGAGACCAGAATTGATGGTGTTGATGGAGAAATTGTTGGTCTGTTTGGAGTGTTTGATGGTAAGTTATTGTTTTGGTTAAACTGCAGATTATTGAATTCTTTCTTTATTTACAAACCGCAAGTAAGACTCGGATATCTTAGATTGTCTTTTCCCCCAACATAATGCGATTACTTATGGTGAGGCTTTAGCACGTCTTGTCCATGAAGATTTTTCTGAATTTATAGCACGGTATCTTCAAATGAAAATTTTCTTATCACTAGTTTCATTTGGTAATGGTCATATGCTTTAGGTCATGGTGGGGCTCGGGCAGCAGAGTATGTTAAACAAAACCTCTTCAGCAATTTGATCAGTCACCCAAAGTTCATAACTGATACCAAGTCTGCAATAGGTAAATTTGTTTCTTGGTCTTGTTTTAATTTCCACAATTGTTTTCTTCTCATTATTCCACAGCGGTTCATTATACTTTTTATCTTTGACCATACAGCTGATGCATACAACCATACAGACTCAGAGTTCCTAAAATCTGAGAACACTCAGAACAGAGATGCCGGTTCGACTGCTTCAACTGCTATCCTTGTTGGTGATAGACTACTAGTTGCTAATGTTGGGGATTCTAGGGCTGTTATCTGTAGGGGAGGCAATGGTGAGCGCTGCTATATAATACTCATTTTCTTCCTACTTTCCAGACATGTTCAACATGACTTCTTTTGGAAGCTCCAATTTTGAGCTTAAATATATTATTTCGAGTATGTTACAGCCTTACATTCCGAACAGGTAATTATTGCATGGCATTTATTATGGCCATGAGATGTGGTATGGAATGTCTATTAACTAGGCCAATAGTATATTGATTGTAATATAAATCTATTATTTCTTATCGATGCATGTCTACTTTCTTTGCCTGCATCTTCTCCTTGAATTATTATTCCTACCATTTTCTTACAAAACCTTAATATTTTGAGTTCAGCACGAGCATTTGGAGATTTATATCCCAAAGCTGTAAGTCTAATGTGTTGGGTGGCCATTAAAAAATTATGACTTCACAAAATCTCGCCTAAAGTTTAATTGTTCAATGGATTGTCATGGACTCATGGCGCAAGGAGTTAAACTATTTCAGCCAATAAATATTTAGTTTAATATAACTGGTTTAAAGTAGTACTACCTCTGTTTCACAATATTAGTGCCCCCCCCCACCCCCACACCTATACAGAAGTGTACAACTTTTCTAAAATCCAAAATGTCATAGATATGAAATTCTCAAGGTACCCTTATTTTAATCTCCATTAATTCTCTTGAAATTTTTATAAGCATTAAGATATAGGGATAGTAGTACTTCATATTCAAAATGTTGTGTAGTTTTAGTATTCATTTTCAAAGTGTTGTGGTTTTAGAAGAATAGAAACATTTACCTTGAAATTCTAAATGGACAAGTAATTTGATACCAAAAAAAGTGTAAAAAAGACTAATATTTTGAAACGGAGGGAGAAGTAGATAGGAAATGGATAATACTCCCCTCAGATAGTAAAAATTAACTGAAAGGATATTGGGGCAATATAAATTAGTACATGGTGAGCTACACTCTAGATGCAAACCATACTGGCGGTAGACTTGTCTCTTTTGGTTTGGCGAGTTTATATTGTTTGTCAAGCCATATACTTTGTCATAGTGCAAGCTGTCTATGAATTAAATGCCATTCTTTACGTATTCATACTCCACACCTCCAAGTTATTTTTTGAGTTATTTAGATATCTAATATCTGCTAGAGCATTTTGTTTACAGCGAATTATAGCAAAATTACATAAATATGAATATGTAAAAAGATTGCAAATTAGGTATAGCCAGGACTGGAAAATGAGTGGTAGGGGAAACATGAAAAGATTTAAAACCGGGTTAGATTAATTGCTCACCCTAATAACATTTTATGCTGTTAAGTTCTCACTGTGCACCTCCAATGAGGTTCGAAGTTGCCGTCGCTCCAGATTGGTTATAATTGCTTGTGAATCATTCGTTGAAATTCAAAGCTTATTTGGCCATTTGGAATAACATAGTAAGTTGAAAAACATCATTTCTAAAATGTGAATGTGGAAATCCGTTTGGTTGAGAGTCTGGAGAATGAAAATAAATTTGTGTGGCTACTTTTTCACTTTCTTTCCCCTAACCTATTTTTGTTTAACTAAGGAAGTGTTAAACAGTGGTAAATAAACAATTTACCTTTTTTTTTGGGAAAAGATAGTCGAGAGAACTCGGGAAGTCAAGAAAAAGTGTCCATTGTTCACGACTATTTCTGTTACGCCATAAGAAGTTCAAACTGGAAAGCCAGCTCACGTTTCTGCAAATACGGACCCAGTCCAGTAAGTCATTAACATATTTTCTTAAAAGCTCTAGAGGGCTAGAAAGTTGATGGGAAGTGGAAAGAAATTAAACCGCTAAAACAAAAAACCTTTTCATGTGAAATTCATGCTAACCCCCACCTTCCAACACCCCCCCCCCCCAAAAAAAACAAAAAAAAGTAAATAAAAATAATATGGGCACCCTTTTACATCGGTTTAGTAGGAAAATATTGTTGGTTTACAATGTTGAAGTGCTCTGGCCATATAGTAAAGTTGCTAGGTCGGTTCCTTATGTTCGAATAAGGAAAATTATGGACATACCGGAACTTTCCATTATTTAACTACTACTTCAATTAAAAGAGGAATCTTGTAGGTCTGTTGTGTTCGGTGGAACATTCAGTGGAACAAGAGAGCAGAGAAGTCTGAGATAGGTTGCAGATGTCTCGTTACATAATTCAATTGGATAGGCTAAGTTTCCATGCCGATTTTTTATATCTAAAACACTTTAAATCAGAATAGACGAATATTGGGTGGGAATTAGAGAAATCTAGTTAGAATATTTCTCAAGAGGAGTAATTAATAGTGTGGAGACACCTGCCTAACTAGATGTGAAGTTATCTACTATCTCGCCAACACTTAAGTATTTGTATTTTACAATACAAAAAATAATGGGAGGCAGTGAGAAAGTATTTCATATCAATAGCCAGCCACGTAAGGTTTTCTCTCTGTTCTTTCCTACAAACACACTGATATCATGTGATGGAAAAGCACTCAACTCTAACTAAAAATTGAAAATTATGTCTTCTTCATATTTTTACCACGTTCCAATTTGCCAAACAAAAACAAACATTGTTGGCATGGACGGGAAATTCAAAGTTGGGGCTTTTGGCATTAGCGGTAACAACAATGTTGTTGGACGCTAGCGTCAGCGTTGCAGAAGGGCAACAATGATGGCCATGCACATATTTTGGTGCGAAAAATGGACTAGGTCTGTGAGTGAATACGAACACAACTAGAACCAGGAAACTTTGTTTCTGTACTTTATAAAGCACCAAGTGAGTTTGTAGGATTGCAAATTAGGCGGTTATGGTCACATGCCAAAGTAGCTTTATCTTGAGACATACTTTGTCGGTTAGCTGTAAAGCTCATCGACGTAGTATCTTTTGGTGCGGCTGGAAAGAGTAAAGAAATAGCGAAGAGATCATATATTTTGAAGCCAAACAGTGAGAGGCAGCTGTTTTACCGTTGTCTAATTTAACGACAAATTTAAGCATGATTATGACAATTACTGATCCTTTAATTCTTGTTGGAAAAGCCTCTTGCAGGTTCAATTAAATAGGCTTTTTTTAATGTCGTTGCTGGGGTTTTATCTAATTTAGCAATCTCACAACTTTGCAGCTATAGCCGTTTCAAGAGATCACAAGCCTGGCCAAACAGATGAACGCCAAAGAATTGAGAATGCTGGAGGGTTTGTGATGTGGGCAGGTAATTAACAGCCTTCTAGTCTCTCAGATGAAGAATTAATATCTTTCTCTGAATGACTTGCATTTTCCCTTTTTTGAAACTTTTTTTTAATGTTTAATGACATTGTGCAATTTTGGCAGGAACGTGGCGTGTTGGAGGCGTTCTTGCTGTTTCTCGTGCATTTGGTGATAGATTATTAAAACAGTATGTTGTTGCTGATCCAGAAATTCAGGTGCTGGTCTTGTTTTTTTTTCCCTTTTGGGCTTTTTAAAAATTATTCATCATCACCATCATCATTTTCTTCAATTTTTCATCCTCGATATTATCATTTCCATATCAAGAGCATCTAACTTGAGAAGGCCCCATGATGATTTGTGCCTGCCTGCTGAATTTTTCTTCTTCTAATCTGGTGCCAAGGCGCGGGCGAAGGAAATCATGGGAAGAAAGGGTAGTCCACAAAATCTGCTGACCAGTTTGATTATTGAAAAACTTACCTTGGTGGTGACATTGGATAAACTACAAAATTTATAGACCAAGTTTGTTAATTGACGAAACTACTTCGTCACACAACCCATAGTCTGAGACTGTGAAACCAAGGGAAAACTTCAGATATATCACAATCTGTTTAGGAAATATTGGAATATTCCTTGAATTTCTCTTTCATACCCAACCCCATATAGAGGCAGAAAGGCTTTGGTGATTATGAATTAATTGATTTATATATGCATTCATACATCAGGGCTTTTGATGAAGTACTTTCCATTTCTTGTGTCTGTGATTCTCCAAATCTTTAGCAAGCATTATATTTATTCATGAAGTACTTAAATTGTTCATGTAAATATTGTAGATTGTTCTTCGAGGTTTTGAAGGTTAATTATCTTATGTTGGATTGCTTTGATTTATTTCCTTTTTAAACTGAATTCCAAAATGTTGAGTGAATTTCCATTGTATTCATGATGTTAGATATGCCTCACATTCATCCCTAAAGATTTCCCTAAGATCCGGCGTTATCACGAAGCGAAGACTTGAAGGTTTTGCAGTTGTCTTCAGGTCAGACGTCTACGTCTGAGATAGACGTTTGTACCAGACGTCTGCCATTACTCTGTTGTTTCTGGAGTTTATGCAAATGCTTTTACAGACGTCAGCCCATCACTGGGACAGACGTCCGCAGTTCTGTGTCGAGAGCTGGAGTTTCTGTGAATGCCTTGACAGACGTTTGCCCATCTCTGGGGTAGACGTCTGTTGTCGGGCCGGGTGCAATTTTCCTTAGCTAGGAAATTATTTTTTTGGGAATATTTTTTGTATCCTATTTATATGATAGTCTGTAGCAACTCTAGATCTGATGCAATTATTAGATTTGAGAGAACCTATTGTATTGTGAGAGTTCCAAGGGTTCTTTGAGATGGATTTGTATTCTCCATCGATTTGTACTTCTCCGAATTTGATAGTTAATAAAGCTTCGCCTTCGCCTTACTAAGTTCTCGTGTTTCTATTTTGCATGTGATTTGTTCTCTTCTCGTTATCGATTGTGTGTTTGTTTTGTGATTGTCTTATTTGCAACAAATTGGTATCGGAGCTATTGTTGCGTTGTGGAATTTTTTGGTTGAACCACATTAGGTCTTTAATTTTACGATCTAGGTTAATGGTAGGTAACGACAATTACCCCCCATCCCTACTTTCGTGGATCATGATTTTGAAGTTTATGATTCGTTAGTACTCAAGGTATTTTGATATCACATCATGTCTCCGACAATCATGAAGTTCGATATCGAGAAGTTCACTTATTGTGTTCGTTACCACCCTCATATAAACACTTTCGTGACATTATGGTTTATGGACGAGACACGATCTCCATCAAGAATGTCAAGGAGAATTTGATGAACAACTAGAAAATCGACAAGGAATTGATTTCCACCGAAACGGATGGTTCATTATCTGGCTTATTTTTTCGAGGGCGTGCGGAGAAAAGAGATCCGAAAGCAAATAGAAAGAGTCGCGGTCAAAATCCATTACTAAAAAACGTTACCTGCAATTATTGTAAGAAGGGGCACTTCAAGATCTATTGCTTTAAGTTGCAGAACAAGAAAAAGCAGGAAAACAAATCAAATGAGTTTTCGGCTGAAGCAAGTATAGAGGAAGGAGAAGGAGATCTTATGGTCCTCGACAACACACGGCAATCCAAAGATGAGTGGATCATTGATTAGGGTTCTTACCACATGGACCAAAGGATTCGGGTTCACCATGTACAATTCCGTTGATGGTGAAGTGGTTTTGATGGGCAATAATAGCTCATGTCAAGCTATTGGTAAAGGGACAATTCAAATCAAGATGTTCGATGGTGTTGTGAGGACATTAGCGGAAGTCAGGCGCGTACCTGATTTGAAGAAGAATCTCGTCCCTTTAGGTGCACTCGACGACAAGGATTATAAATTTTCCGCTGACAGTGGACAAAGGTGCTCTCGTTGTGATGGAGGGTTTGAAGAAAGGGTCCTTATATTCATTGCAGGGTTCGACGACTTCCGGATTGGCGGCGATTTCATTATCCAAATCTATACGGATTCAGAAACTACCAGATTGTGGTACATGAGAGTCGAGCATATGAGTGAAGATTAGTCGAGTTGTCGAAATAGGGTCTACTTGGTGAGAAGAGTATGACGAAACCGGAGTTTTGTGAATATTGCGTCTTAGGAAAGCAAAAGCACGTTAGTTTCAGTTCAGCGGTGCACAACACGAAAAGTACTCTAGATTATACCCATTCGGGCCTTTGGGGACCCTCTCCGGTTGCTTTTAAAGGAAGCGGTGTCAAGAATTTGCCTACGTTCATTGATGATTTTTCGAGAAAGGTTTGGATCTACTTCTCGAAGCACAAATATGATGTGTTTACTATATTCAAACAATGTAATACATTGCTTGAGAAACAGACAGGGAAACTGATCAAAAGACCTGGGACGAACAACGAGTTTGAATTTTGCGGTGTAGATTTCAACAATTTCTGCAAAAATGAAGGCATAGTTCGGCATCATACCGTTGTCTACACACCACAGCATAATGGAGTTGCAGAGCGGATGAACTAGACTCTTTTGAAGAAATCGCGATGCATGTTGTCCAACGCAGGCCTGGGAAAGGAGTTTTTTGGACAGAAGCGGTAAATACAGCGTGTTATATTGTGAATCGGCCACCTCATACATCGCTAGGTTGTAACACACTGGAGCATGTATGGTCGGGGCAACATGCTGATTATTCAACATTTTAGGTGTTTAGTTGCCCCGTTTATGCACATTGCCGTGAAGGCAAATTGGATTCTCGAGCGAAAAAATGTATATTTCTTGATTATGCTACTGGTGTTGAGAGTTATAGGTTGTGGTGTTTGGATCCAAAATCGTCTAAATTTATAATTAGCTGAGATATGACGTTTGATGAATCTAATATGTTGAAACCGAACAACTAAGGAATCTCTAGTTGAAAACGATTCAAAGAAAGATGAGCCGAGAGTTGATATTGAAGTCGGTGGGAGCTTAGGTCTGCAGGAGATCTCTTCTTCCCCATCGTCTGAAGAAGCTCAAGAGGAGCAATCCTAAGAAGATGCGTATTTGCTCGCTCGTGACCGACAGAGAAGGGACATTAGACCACCACAAAGATTTGGTCATGATGATCTAGTGATGTATGCGCTGTCTGTTCCAGAGACAGTTGATAGTAGTGAGCTGACAGACTATAAAGAAGTCATCTCATCCGATGAAGCGGCTCGTTGGTTAGTCGCTATGAATGAAGAGATTGAGTTTCTTCACAAGAACCAAACATGAAAGCTCATGAAGTCCGAAAAAGGAAAGAAGATAGTTGGCTGCAATTGGGTTTTCAAAAAGAAAGAAGGCGACCAAGGGGCAGTTGATAAGAGATACAAGATACGGTTGGTAGCTAAAGCCTATTCGCATGTGCGGGGAGTTGACTTTACTGAGGTATTTTCTCCGGTTAAACACATTTATACGTGTCTTGCTCGGTTTGGTGGCTATGCAAGATTTGGAGCTTGAGCAGCTCGATGTGAAGATCACATTCTTGCACGGTGATTTGGTGGAGAAAGTCTACATGCAACAGCCCAAAGGTTTGAAGCTGAAGGTAAAGAAGACCATATTTACTTGTTAGAGAAGTCTCTCAACGGTTTGAAGCAGTCACCAAGACGTTGGGATAAGAAGTTCGACTCCTTCATGAAAGAAGTTGGGTTTACGAGAAGCATTGGCAACGGTTGTGTATATTCAAAGAAGCTTGCCGATGGTTCTTTCATATATTTGCAATCTATGTTGATATGTTGATAGCAACAAGATATATGGTTGGTATTTAGATTTTGAAGGAACGGCTGAAAGGAAAGTTTGAGACCAAGGATTTGCGAGCGGCCAAGAAAATACTTGGTATGGAGATCAGGCAGAGATCGCAAAGGAAGAAAACTATATTTGTCTCAGCAACGATATGTTGAGAAAGTTTTGGAGCGTTTTGGCATGGCAGACGCCAACTCTGAAAGCATTCCGTTAGCGGCTCATTTTAAACTTTCAGCTCGTTCATGACCGCAAACAGAGGATGTGATTAGATATATGTCGATTGTTCCATATGCGAGTGCGGTGTGTAGCGTTATATATGTGATGGTTTGTACACGACCCGACATTTTACATGTCGTTATTGTTGTTAGTCACTATATGGCATCTCCTAGCAAACATCATTGACAGGCGGTGAAATGCATATTGCGATACCTGCGAAGTACGTCTAACATGGGGTTGATGTTTGGAAGGAACGACAACAATCTGGTTGGATTCAGTAATTCTGATTATGCGAGTGATCTTGACTGACGCAGATCGATCACCGGTGATATGTTCTCCTTGAGAGGATGTGCTATCAGTTGGCGTGCGTCGTTACAGCCTACGGTAGTATTGTCTACGACGGAGGCGGAGTAAATGGCCATTGTTGGGGCCGTTAAGAAGGCAATCTGGTTGAAGGGGCTATTTTTAAAACTTGGTATCCCAAAAGATTCAATAATAGTCTACTATGTAGCCAAAGCGCTATTCATTTGACGAAAGATCAGATGCATCATGATAGGACGAAGCACATTGACGTGAGGTACTGGTTCGTGCAGAAAGTCATTGAGAAAGAAGAGATTATTGTGAGGAAGGTTGGTATAGCGGACAATCCGACCGACATGTTGAAGTCTCTTGCGGTTAAGTTTGAGCATTGTTTAAGCTTAATTGGAGTGTGTCGCACTCATTTGAGCCCTTGAGGGATTTTGTGGTGAAGGTGGAACTGTTATTATTTTGATGGAGGAGTTTGTGGAATGCGAGACAAAATGGAGATTTGTTAGATTTGTCACACATTCATCCCTAGAGATTTCCCTATGATCCGGCGTTGTCACGAAGCGAAAACTCGAAGGTTTTGCAGTTGTCTTCAGGTGAGACGTCTGCCATTGCTCTAATGTTTCTGGAGTTTCGGTAAATACCTTTATAGACGTCGGCCCATTTCTTGGACAGATGTCTGCAGTTCTGTAACGAGAGTTGGAGTTTCTATGAATACCTTGACAGACGTCTGTCCATCTTTGGGGCAGACGTCTACAGTCGGGCCGGACGTAATTTTCCTTAGTTAGGAAATTAGTTTTTTGGGAATATCTTTTGTATCCTATTTATATGATAGTCTGTAGCAACCCCGGATCTGATGCAATTATTAGATTTGAGAGAACCTATTGTATTGTGAGAGTTTTAGGGTTCTTTGAGAGGGATTTGTATTCTCCATCGATTTGTGCTTTTCCGAATTTGATAATTAATAAAGCTTCGCTTTCGTCTAATTAGTAAGTTCTCGTATTTCTATCTTACCTGTGATTTGTTCTCTTCTCGTTATCGATTGTGTGTTTGCTTTGTGATCGTCTTATTCGCAACACATGAATCCCAAAATTTTCCCAAATCCCTAATGAATGCCAAGTTACTACGATAATACAGGCAATTTATTCCTTATTACAGTATATTCAAGATCTAGAGTTTAACTTCATATGTGCATGTATTTACCCTCTTATAACAAACTTTGTTGTCTAAGACAAGTAGACAACCAATTTGGAAGTTGACTTTCTTTAAACACCAGCATAGTAGTATCACTATTATTCCTATTGCTACTATTCCTATTCATGTTGTCACGTTTAACTTTAGGAGGAGGTTATTGATGGCTCGCTTGAATTTCTCATCCTCGCAAGTGATGGGCTGTGGGATGTTGTTACAAACGAGGTATTGTATGGTCTTTAATTTTATTATTGGACTTCTCTATATTATTTTTTGTATGGTCTTTAATTTTATTATTAGACTTCTCTATATTATTTTTATGAACCGCATTTGCTTCTTCTAAGCTGACCCTAAAAATTTGTGTTGTATTTGCTTATGCTTGTCCACATACCGGCATTATTGTTGTACAACCAAATTAATTACACATGGGGAAAAAATCCAAGATTCTCAGAAAATTCTGTTCATACAAAACCATTTTTGTCATAAACTATATCGCCTTTAACTAAAATTGTGGGCCTTTTAGTTTCCTAAAATGAGGGGCCTCCAACTTTTCTAAATGAAGTCTGATTCGTCAGTCTCTTTGATGGGAACAGTCTACGGATCCCACAATCTCTCTCTTTAAAGAACAGCAGTTTTCTCAAATGAACTCGTAGAGATTATTAGACTGGACACACAAGGGACATTATACACCATTTTCACTCAATGGTTTTGGAAAAAGCTACCGAGATTTAAAATTAGATGTTCATATGATGATTTTGTTTCCAAGAACTCCATGCGGGCCATATGTTAAGCCTCCATATGCTATAAACATTGTGGCTTATCATGTTCTTTTTCTTTTTTCTCTTTTCTTTTGGTGAAAAAGATGGGTGTAAATCCCATTCAGGTCCCTGAATGAGGGTTGCAGTCCTTTAATGTTAGTATACAACCGTGCAAGTTCCCTTTTTTCTTCAAGTATTTATACGCGTATACGAATAAGGTAGTTATGCGTTCGGCTAATTGCCTATCGCCCTTCAACTATACCTCCTCAGCACCTATAAGTCATCATCGGACTTATTAGCACACACATATCGCCTGTAACTCTTTAATCGATCTTAAGCTGAAATAGCACTTGTATCCTCACAACCTACTAATATAATCCCAGTTTTGGCACAAAAAAAATTCTTGTATAATCCCAGTGGTGTCTGGTGCTTGTAGAGAGCTTACAGCTGCTGGCTGAGGGTGTTGCATCTAATTAACCCTTTTCTATATTACCTTCAAAACTTTATGTGAGTAAAATGCTTATACAACATTCCAGGAGGCTGTAGCTTTGATAAAACCCATAGAAGATCCAGAACAAGCAGCAAGGAGACTGTTGCAAGAGGCTTATCAAAGAGGGAGCGCAGATAACATAACTTGCGTCGTCGTTCGTTTCTTAACAGTATCCGACAAGGACGCTAATCCTCACCAGCAAGACCAGCAACAGGAACAGTGAAAGACATCCCCACCCATTATCTTTGTTGTTGTAACTTTAGTTGTGTTTCGCTGTAATATATATAGAGTTGTGGTAGCGAACATAATAAACTCCTCGTTGTTTAAGTATAGTTAACCTACACAAGTCTCAGGGTGCCATTGTGCCAATGTTGACTTGTTATTATTAGTCTCTTAATAGCTAACTAAGTCATGTGTTATATGAACGTATTTGTGAAGACTTGAGAACATGTGTTTATGTAGTTTGATTTTGTGCTTTGGGTATTAATGTTGATGAATTGGTAACGCCGTCAGAACTTGTGAAAAATAGCCATTTTATGTTGACTGATGATCTGCATAAGTGCGAGCCCATAAGCTTTTCCTTCATATGTCTTGGTGATGGAACAAAATTTGAGAATGGGAGAAGAACGATATTCAATTCAAGGTGCAATGTTATTTGGTTATACATTTGTAGTGTGCACCATAATGAAACAGATATTGCTCTGATTCCATATCAGCTTTGCATTGAAGGAAATAAAATGTAGTAGTTTTATGAGATCTTTTATCCACAAAACAAAATAGTAGTTAATAGGGTAAATTACATATAATATTTTCTTTGAAGTTTTCTTAAAACATACAAAAGTTTAAAAGCTAGACTATATATGTTTCTCCATCTATTATCATGAAACTTTTGGATGTACTTGTCGATATCGTTTTTTGTTTTCTGTAAAATAATAGATGGAATAAATTAGTCATCCATCCCAGTTCGAACTGGAGTCTTCTTTCCCAAACTCCAACACCCCACCAAGCCCCTCACTTTTGGATAACATCATTCAAGAAAAAAGATACAAATTAAACACCAATAATAATAATAATTTAAATACCAAAAATAACAAATAATAATAATATTTCCACCGCTGAACTAGTTAACCATGATGCTAAAGAGGAAGCAAATCAATGAAAGTCCTCATAGATGGCAATCAAGCAGCTTACAAACGCAAGTGTCCGCAATCATTTTGCCGGATTAAAGTGTTCCGGAAACTCATTCATGCTCCCTATTAACATCATCGAACCATAAAATTTGTTCCAGACTACATGTGCACTGTACCGACATTGCTCCTTTAAATTGAATGGTCGCTCCACAGAAGATAAATCTGGATAGCCATTTGACAGTTTTGTTGAAATAGCTCTCATAATCTTGGATAATGTTCTGAGTATAGCAACTGCGTAAATCACCCAAATATGTGTCTTCTACCTTCAAATCGATGCCTGCTTGGACAAGTAATGAAGCTACCTTTTCAATTACATGTTCATCCGTCACATTCAGTTCTTGTCCTTCAGTAGCATCGTCATCGGCTTTGTCGAGGGTGTCGAGCAACTGGTGTTGATATCTGCAGTATCCTTCGATGGCCCTCTCAAACATCTCGAGCAACAACTGCAAGGCGGTAGAAATAAGTGTTCACTCTTTCTTCATCATCTCGCTTTTCCATTTGTCGCTTGCAGATTTGGTCTCCTTAATTATCGATGTATCTTAACTCAGAGTGCAACGGCTTGAGGAGGTTGCATGATGCACCATCAATCACGATTGGACCCAAAACCGTTTCTCGAGCAACCATTAGAAGAGCTACCAACTCGACGAGGGCCGATTCCTTGACCTTGAAAAACAGCTCATCGGTCTCGATGCAAGAATCGAAATGAGCAAGCAATCGCGTGACGATATAGGCAACAACTTTGTCGACCTCCTTGGTTGACTGAACAAGGATCCTAATAATTTCCATCGGCTCCATCATGATTGAGAGGCAAGGTATAAGAATCAAACTTGAACAGAGAGTCTCCTGTCTCCCAACTACAGAAATACTCCCTAGAGCTTAACGATCCGAGCACAAATTGAAGAGCCAGCATGTCTTTATTAAACTGTTTAAAAGGATCATACAAGAGCTCAACTGCTCAAACTGTCCAACAGCAACTATACCAGCATGAATGTGTCGTTTTATCGAGGTATCTGCCCCAAGACGAATGAGTTCGTAAATTCCCACTCGCAAAGTGCATGGCATCGGTTCCGAACACGACGCCTAAATTAGGCCGGGTTCAATCCTAGATCTTGATGTTCAATCAGTGCGGTTAGGCAACCGACCGAACCACAAAGAACTGCCTCTTTATAAAGCTAGCTAGTAAGGACATTCCGAGATCTCCATCATATTTAACCATAAGGGAGTTCAGGAATGAGATTAGACCCGCACCGTCAACATCAGCTATTAAATCCACTGCAGCGCTTCGCTCTTCCTTCCTAGTCATTTCTAAAGAAATAGCAAGAGAGAGAGAGAGAATCCTCTTTATTGTGGCTTTTATATATATATATATATATATATATATATATATATATATAATATACTGTTCTAATCAGATCTATCATACAATCTCTCGATCATATTTATATTCAGTTGTAATTAAATCTTTACAAAATCTCCTATAATTCCAAACAATTCAGAGTCGTGCAGGGCCAGACGTCTGGCCCACACAAGGACAGACGTCTGGCTGCGCTTTGTTAAAGCGGAAGTCGAATCCAAATGTATGTTCCTTACAGCTGATACGTCTGGCTATGCTCTGTTAGCGCGCTGGCTAATTCCAGACGTCTGATCTGGAAGGACCAGACGTCTGTCATTATGGTCAGACGTCTGACCTAAAGAGTCAGACGTATGTCGGTTTGATAACTTTGATTCGTTCTTACGCCCCCGCAAGCAGAACGGCAGTTGGACGACGTTGAGTTTGAAACACAGTTTGATAAAACTTTGTCACGAGAGTGGCTTAGTGAGAGCGTCGGCACGTTGATCGCGCGTGGAGATATAGCGCACAATAAGTTGGTTGCCAGTAACACGTTTGTGAACAAAATGAAAGTCAATTTCAATATATTTAGTACAAGCGTGGAAAACAGAATTAACAATAAAATACGTAGCGCCAATATTATCACACCACAATACATGTGGAAAATGATTGAATCCTAACTCGTGAAGTAAGGATTGAAGCCAAATGAGCTCGGCAGTGGCATTTGCTAGCGTCTTGTATTCAGCCTCTGTGCTTGAGCAAGCGACTGTTGCTTGTTTCTTGGAGCATCATAAAAATCTTTCTAAACAATTTAGAGTTGCGCAGGGCTAGACGTCTACTCTGCACAAGGGCAGAGGTCTGGCTGCCCTTTGTTAAAGCGGAAATCAAATCCAGACATTTATCCCTTACAAGCGCAGACGTCTGGCTGCGCTCTATTAGCACGCTAGCCAATTCTAGACGTCTGACCTGAAAGGAACAGACGTCCGTCGTCATGATCAGACATCAGACCTGAAAGGGACAGGCGTCTGTTAACGAGCTAGCTAATTCCCTTATAGGTTGGTGGCTACAGCCGTCAAAAGAGGGTAGTGTTCGGGATCTCGAATCACCTCGTGTTCTTTTTCAAGGACGGAATCCGATCTTTGGATCATACCATTTATTGTGGTCCTTCAAAATTTCTTTTTTGAATCGGTCTTTAATCTTTCTTACTTTCCCTAACGATTACTTCTCAACGCGAAGAAAACGGAGATACGAATCCTACATCTCCGTCTTAATCTTTTCATGATTTCTTCTTGATTTTTTGACTCCCTGCCGGTTTTTTCTTGCTTGCATCTCTTAAACTATCCTTGCTTGCATCTTGAACATTTCAGTAGTGTTGTCTCGGATTTCGACTTATTTGATTCGAAAGTATTTCCTAATACTGTGTACTATTCCGGTATGAGCTTTTCTGATTAGCCGACGTATCTATTGATAAAACGCGAAGGCGATAGGTGACATCGCTACCTTTCCCTTACCTAGTAGTGGCACAATCGTTGTAGGAATTTTAAGGACGAAATTATTCTAAAGAAGGTAGATTGTAATGACTGTAATTTTTATGTAGTAAATAAAAGCCTTTTTTAATTTTGAAATTAAATATGTTTTTTATGGTATTTTAATGTTAATATTTTTCATTAACTTAAATTTATATGTAAGGAAATGATTAGTTAAAATCGTTATACATATTTTTTTGGTTAAATATTTGATATGTTTTGATTGAAGAGAATTTTATTGTAGAAGATAAAGATTGGATTAGAATTGTGGATTTATCTTTAGGATTTTGTTAGTTTTTTTAAGCGGATTTTTTTTAAAAAAGAAATTGTTTGGGTTTTTTTGGTATTTCAAAAAGTATAAATGTTTTTAAGAATATATTTCTTTATTATTTTGTGTTATAAAAGAAACCAAGTTCTTAAAAACAAGGATTTATTAAAAGATTTTGTTGGAGAAAAAAATACTTTTAAAAAAAAGAATCATGTTTTTATATTTCATCATGTTTTGGTAAAGAGGATTTTTGAAAAGAAAATCATTAGAAAAGTATTTTTAATATAAAGTTATTTATTAAGTATTTTAAAGAGTTTTTGCCGCTCTCGCCTCCATCACTAAATTTTGCCAATTCTCCACCCAAAAACCCTATGGTTACGTTTGTAGAGATGTGTTCGGGAAATCTAAAGTTTATTTTTAGCAAAGTCATATCAGATAACACCGCTTGCGTCGTTGTTCGTTTCTTAACAGCATCGGACAAAGACGCTTATCCTCACCAACAAAAGCAGTAGCAGGAGCAGTAAAATTTGAGCTTGGGGTGCTAATGCTGATGAATTGGTAAAGCCCTCAGAACTTGTGAAAAATAGCCATTTTTTTTCAAGGGCAAGCCTATAAGCTTTTCTTTCATATATCTTGATGGAAATGGTACATAATTTGAGATTGGGAGAAAAACCATATTCAATCCAAGATGCGCTAGCTTGTACTTGTTTCAGCGTTTTTTTTTAATAAAAGAACTTAATATTAAACTTTCATTAGTCAAGATTATTATCTAAGATAATGTCCGAATTCTTGGATGTCATTTATAGCTCATGCAAGATGTCTCTCGTCTCAAAAAAGATAAAGAAAAAAAGGGGGACTTATTTCTAGTGTTAAGCTAAGCTCGGGGAATGGTGTAGGGTCAAGAGAATGAAAATGTCTCTTATCTGCGAATATCCCAATATGAGAGGAACCTTAATAAATCTGAGGATTAAGACCATATCAATTTATCGAACCTTTTCATCGAACAAATCTTTCAAAAAGAAAAAAAAATCATCAAACCTTTTTACTGGAACTATACTCTGAAATATTTGCTTTGAAAATTGCTTTATTTTCATACCAAAAAAGAAGAAGAAGAAGAAGAAGATGAATTTACTTACTCACAATACATCAATAGCTGCCTTGGTTTTAAAACGAGCTTTCAAAACCAAACTTCTAAAATAAAAGTCGAAAAGTTATAAGATTCCTCCCATAAGTCATAAGCCATATTTCATATGAACACCAACGAATTAATAAGGGGTACAATGTAAATATATATGCATAAAAATGCGAAAACGCAAATCAATTTTTTTTAGAAAAATACTGTTAAAAATATAAGGTTAAAACAATGGAGGTGTTGCTCAGCTAACCGCTCAGGAATTAATTTTTCCATCCATCACAGTTTTCAGCCTTTTCATAATTAATATTCTCATCGTCGCAACAGTCACTTCCGACCCAAGTTCCAAATTAATAAAAGAAAAAACAATAAAGAAAAATTAGAATCTCAATGGCAAATAAATAAATAAATAATCCTACAGCTCAAAAATTATTGAAAGCTAAGGAAAAAAAAACTTAGAAACGAGATATTAACGCAGCCTTTTTCTCCGATGAGGAACCCTAGAGAACTTGTGGGGGGGAGGGGGGTCTGAAACCCTCATATAGGCAGCGTTTTACGGAAATGCCCTCGTGTTTTCAGTATTTTCAGGCAGCCCTTCCACAGGCGTTTCCTTAAATAGAGCAATTTCAAAAATTAAAATAAAGAAGATAAAGTAAAATAATTTATGGAGATAAAAACAGTAGAAGACTCAGAGTTAAATAGATTCAATCGGCAAGGCATCGCAAGTACCAGCTTGCTGCCATTACGCCCGGCGAGCGAATCATTTTTACATCATCACCGTCTTCTCCGATAAATAAAACATATGAGTCGAGTATAAAACCAACACATATTAGAATGAAAATTTGCAAAATGTGTATATTTTGTGAAGAACAAGAAGATAGTTGAGAGATTGAGAGATGCGGATTGAGCTTAGCTAGAGGCATTTTTTTATAAGGCAGAAAGCAGGAAGCAGGAAGCAGGTCGATTCAATTGTACTATCTTTTAGACCCACTTGTATTAGACTATTAGTTTGATATTTGCACGCTGCCTTGGAGCCCAAGTTTTTTTTTTAAAAACATTTTTTAATATTGTTTTGCTCATATTTTAAGAATTGTTGTAGGGCTTGGATTAGTGCAGATCCTTGACCCGTAACATCAATTTTTCAGAATTTAATATTTACATATTTTACATCCAGTGGGTTGCCTCAAACATCAAGTGGGGCTGCATGCTTGTGTTTTTTGGATTTTTTTTTGAATATCAAACCGGTTGGTGAATTGAATAGAGAAACATGTGTTATGGTGGTGTTTTTTAGTGGGAAATTTGAATTTCGAAAATTAAAGTTTTTTAGTGCGGATTTGAATTTCGAAATTTAAATTTGAGCGGTTGATTTCGAACGGTTGCGCATTTTGAATTTTGAAAAATTGCAATAGTTAGTTTTAGATGACCCTTACGAATCCACAAAAAGGAACAATTTCTTAAAAACAATAGCAACTTCTTGTCCACTGTTCCATTACTGTTTCGAATAGATTTTGAAGTTTCTTTGATTTTTGTTGATTGCGGGAACTTCAGACTCTGTTGTATCCTGAGAGATCCTTATTTGCAACCCTTAGCAAACTCAATTTGAGTGGAGCAAGTAAATCATTGAAGAAAGCAGATCGTGGCTCAGAGTCAATAAATTCATTTACTTGTACTCATCATTTTTTCGATTCCTACACTAAATTTCCAACAATTTCAAGGATTTATTTTATCTACAATGGAGTCGGAATCCAGCCTAATCTCGGTTAAAATTATTAACCAAGACCTTATCAAACTCGATCGATTTGAAGGGACAAACTACACTCGATGTACAGACAAGATGCGCATTGAGTTAGGTTCTCCATTAACTTCACCAAATTTCCCATAGACCAAGCAAGGGATCTTGTCTTCTTTCTGACGGTGCTGAAGATATTTTATATACTCGACGACGATCTTACACCGATTCCAGCACCTACGGATATTGACAGCGAAACAGTTGTGAATGCCAGAAAGAAATGAGAAGATGATGAATGTCTCTGACATTCTGAACACCATGTCGGATCGTCTCTTTGATAACTAAACCAAGAAGACTTCAGCAAAAGAAATTTGGAAGCCTCCGGAGTTCAAATACAAAGTGGAGAAGCAAGGTATAAATAAGCATTTAATTTCAAAATATTTTGAGTATCGTATGGTTGACAAAAGATCTATTTTAGACTGCTGTCATGAACTTGAATTATTTGTCAATCAAATGAATGCTCTGAATATAAAATTGCCTGAAATCTTTCAAGTTGGTGAAATCATATCGAAACTGCTCCATACTTGAAAAGTTAAGCATATAGAGGGTGTTGTTCAGAAGAAAACTAAGCCAAACTATTTTAAACCCAACAAAGATAAATTCAATAATGGCCTGGAAAAGAATAAAAGTTGTTATATTTGCGGTAAGGAAGAGCATTTTGCTTGTAAATGCAGATACCACAAAACCGGTTTCAACAAAAAAGGAAATCAGGAGATCAAGCATACAAACAATATTGAGGAGGCCTACTGTGCTATGGTTACTGTTGTAAACAGTGGTATGATCACTGAAGTAAATATGGTGGACTCAAATTCTGGGTGGTGGCTCGACTCTGGAGCAACAGTCCACATTTGCAAAAATAAGTCAATATTCAACGACTTTGATGAAGCAATTGATGGCCATGAAGTCTTAATGGGTAACCAGAACCATGCACCTATGCAAGAAAAGGGTTATGTTGATATTCACTTCACCTCTGAAAATAAATTGACACTATTGAATGTTTTCTATGTTCCTGATATGAGAAAAAAACTTAACGTCTACTGATTTGTTATGTAAAAGAGGCATTAAAGTTGAAATCGGATCCGACAAATTAATTTTGTCGAAGAATGAGACCTTTGTGAGAAAGAGCCACTCTTGTAATGGAATATTTGCATTTAGCATTAATGAAATAAAGTGACTTCTGTTTATGTATCGAAATCTTTTAATTTATGGCAACATGGATTAGGACATTTAAATTTTCAATATTTAAAAAATGTACATAAACTTGATTTAATTTATTATGATTTTAGTAGTGATCATAAATATGAGATTTGTGTACAATCAAAAATGTCTAAAAGATCTTTTCCAAGAGTTGAAAGAAATTCAGAAATTTTAGACTTAATCAATTATGATATATGTGAACTTAATGGAATAGTCACTAGAGGAGGGAGAAAGTATTTCATTACTTTTATAGACGGACACTCTAAATATATGTACGTATATTTAATGAAAAGCAAAGACGAAGTATTCGCTATTATTAAAATTTACAAGGCAGAAATTGAAAATCAACTTAGTAAGAAAATTAAAGTTCTTCGCAGTGACGGACGAAGAGAATATTTTCAAACGAATTTATAAATTTCTGCGAGCAATATGATATAGTGCATGAAATGACAGCACCATATCGTCACGCCCCGCTTCCCAGTGTACGGGTAAGGAGACGCGACGAGGCCCGCTACGTATATACTCTGAAGTAAACACGTTAAGCGTAACTAAGCAATATAATGAATGTACACAAGAAAATGACAAGAGATGTAATTGAACAACAACTTTTATTTATTAAATATTTCTTTACAAGTACAACTGAAAATGTAAATACAAGGATGGAAAGCAATGCCTTGTGTACATTCATTATATTGCTTAGTTATGCTTAGCGTGTTTACTTCGGAGTAAATACGTAGCGAGCTTCGTCGTGTCTTCTTACCTGTATACTGGGAAGCAGGACGTGACACATACTTCTCAATAGAACGGTTTGGCGAAAAGGAAAAATCGTTTTCTTGCGGAAATGGTGAATTATATGTTGTTAAATGTAAAATTGCTTTTAAATTTAAGGGGAGGAGTTTTATTGACGGCTTATCATTTACATAATAGAATTCCATCAAAGAAGTCAAAATAAGTCTATACGAATTATGGAAGAAAAGAAAGTCAAATTTGGTTTATTTAAAAGTGTGGGGGTGTTTGGCATATTATAGGGTTTCTGAACATAAACAGACTAAATTAGGTTCTAGAGCACTTAAAAATATATTTATAGGATATGCTGTCACGCCCCGCTTCCCAAAATACGGAATACGAGGGGTGACTAGGCCAGCCATGCTCCTATAGTCAGGGAATAATCTCACCGTAGTCACACTTCGGCTTCTAGCATTACATGGTAGTCAATAATCAGTACTCGAGTAAAGGAAAATCACAGTACATAACTTTATTACATTGCAATTTAAAAGAGTTCGAGGTGCATTTATTTTACAGAATAAACAACTAACCAATTGTAACACTCTAGTTCATTTATACCAGTTCCAGTTATCGTATTTTCTTAATTGTGGATTTTCTTGATTTATCGTGTTTTGGGTACGAATGGTATTTTACATTTTACTTTGTATTCGACCCGATCCGCTTGCTTAGAACCTGTTCGATTCATGTTTATAGTTTAACTTGACTTGTTATATAGACAGGTGCACTTTCATATTTACTGCATACTGGCATTATATCTGGCATCTGCATTTTTCTAACATAACATTTAAATTCAAAATAAAATATTTTAAAAATGTCTCGCATGGCCTGCATGATACCACTAGCCCCGTCGTAGCATCCGCGCATCTTGTTCTCGTTCCGTTTAGTGAAACGGACGTGTTTGGATGGCTACGCGCACGTACGTGCATCCGTTCTTGGGGATTTGAATTTTCGTTATCTAAGCATTCATTTTAAAATTTGGAAATCGCATATATTTTTCGTATTTTAAATCTGAATTTTTGGACCCGACCCGGACGTGTTTTGGTGTAAGTTTATATTTGCCAAAATCTCAAAACGGACTATTATTATATTCCTTAATCCCTTATAACTATTAATATACGTTCTAACTAAAATATATTTTTTTATATTTTATTATTTTGAATCTCAACAATAACAAACAAATTTTAATTCCTTATAATTATTCTCTCCTTTCCCTTCTCTCCCTTTCTCTCTCCCCACAAACAAACAAATTCCTATCTCCTCACTATTCACTCCTCTCTATCTCCTCTCTTTCTCTCTCTCTACATAAATTTTATATATTGGAAATCCAAATCTAACTTTTCCTCTCTCTGCATCCATTCATATATACTATATTTTTTCTTTTATAAAACCTACGTACTCTCTCTCTCTCTCTCTTTCTTTCTCTCTCTCTCCCCTTTATCTCTCCTCTCGCGTTTACTGTTGGTTTCTCGAGTACCGTCACCGCCCTTCGCTTACACTCACCTCCATCCTCTTCTTTTCTTCTCTCTCTTCTTTTTTTTGAAACCGAGTGCTCGCGAGAACCCATTTTCCCTGCTCGCGAACCCGTGCCCCTCGCCTGCGCCCGCCGTCGCCGCCTTGTCTCGTCGTCGTCGTCTCAACCCTCTCCCATCTCCTCGACCCTCTTCTCCCATCACCACAACCACCACCGCCATCACCCAACGGCCACGACCCTTCGCCTGCGGGAAACCCTACTTCACCGCACTCCCCCTCGTTCACCCTCATCGCCGCCGATCTACCTCGTCGGCCTCGTCTCCACCTCCTCGTCTTCCCTCTCTTCTCCTCCTCTCTTCCCCCACTTCAGACCAACAACCCGACGCGAGAATCTCTCGCAAACCCTAACCCTAGCCTTCACCCGAGTAACCCTAGCCGCCTCCACCTTCCCGACCTCGTTATCTCCTCGACCACCTTCATCTTTCTCTTCGCTGCATGCCTCGTGGATGGTGCAGCCACCATCTTCCTCTTCTCAACTGCACATCCAAAACCCTTGCCTCCTCCATCAAGAACCCTACTCCCCATCACCGGTGTCTCCTTTTATCCGGTGCAGTCATCAACCCATAGCCACCATCGCATCCTGACACCAACTCCTCATCCAGCCATCACCTCTTCCCTGCACACTCAAATCCCCGACGACCAAGAAACCCTAGAACCCGCAACCCCTTGCCTTGCCGTAAACCTCACCGGAAACTCGTCGTCGACGTTTCCACTCACCCCGTCTCTGTCCCCGTACACCAGAGTACCCCTTTGAACCAAACCACAGTGCAGCCTTTCTTCTCCTTCATCTTCTTCTCTTTTCTTTTCTTTCTTGATCCTGTTTCTTGTTTTCCGGTGATCACCCGCCGGAGCCGTAACCGTCACTGCCTTTCCAGATGACCCTGTGGACGTTCCTAATCAGCATGGTCACTCTATTGCATTGCCTGGTCATGTTCCGTATGCGCGAGCGTGCATCGGGACTTTTACAGACATTGGACGCTGCGTACGCATTCCGTGTTGTGATCCATTCAGGCAAGTAAAACTTGCTATATGCTATTTAATTTATTTATACTTATTTAATTTCATATTAAACCTGTAGATTAAATCTAATACCACATGTTCCATTTTAACATTTCGATGTCCATTTATATCATTTTAGATCAAAAACTTGAAACATATCATGTTGCATATTAGATTATAATCCATTGTACCCACATCCATATTTATATCACATAGTGCTTGGTTGCATAGCCCATAGTACCCTTTTTAGTAGCTTATAACCTTTCAGACACCGTTTGCATCCATCTAGCCTATTCTATATACAATTGCATCCCTAGATCATTTAATATATAATAAGGTGATTTAAACATCCCATATTTGATAAAGTGTATTTTAATTAGTGGTGGAACTATAACCTTAACCCAAATCGATAACTGTGCATCCATATGTTTAATCTGTACCTATTTGCATACCACATCACAATATTCCATTTTTATTGTTCCATTAGTACCCCATACTTGTTTTGTATACCCATGCTTATTTTAGTTTGATTATGAGCACCCACGTGACTTTTTGTGCACCCCTGACATGACTTGATACACCTACTACTTGACACGATGTGATACCGTGCACTTCTTGACATGACATGATACTTATATACTACCTGACTTGACCTGATGTACCATAGCTTGACCTGTTACCTGATCTTGTTACTAATGCCAACAAACTTGACTTTACAGACTTTTCCTGTTGTCTATCCAGACAAACCTATACCTGCTGATCCTGTGTTGGCATTAGCTCCAGATTTATTAATACCTGACTTGAACATATATAACTTGGGGGTATGGGGAAATCAATGATGAAACCTGACTTGTAACGCGACAGTTCGATACCTTTATTAATCAGTCTTATGGGCTAGGCCAGCCCCGGGGTGCTGCTGCTGACATCACTCGTCATTACCTACTACCCATTACTGTCTTGCGGCACGTCTCGGATTCAGTCCGAGAGTCATAGACCGTGATCCCGGGCACGCACGGGATACTATTGAGTTACATCGATGATTCATCAAATTGATTTCAAAGACTTGAGAGTAGTTAGCCCAGTAGACCAGTTTAGATTACTCACTGCACATCACCTGTGCGTTACCCTTCACTGTCCTTATTTATGTTACTGTTATACCTTTATTACTGTTCATATTCGTGCCTGCATGTCTTGTTACCCCCTGATTATATTATTATTGATGTTATGACGCACTGACGTCTGGGTTTTGCATGGCCCAGATCCTCTACCTCTGTCGCAGGCTAATCAGGAGTACTTCCGCCGTTAGGCCAAGCAGTGAGGATCCAGTTGGTACCCAGTTTTACTTTCTAGGTGTTTTGTTTATTGGATCTTTTTGCTTCCGCATTATTTTTATTCTTGACTCGCTTATTCTGGCTCATGGACATGTATTAGATAGTTGTTTATTATTTTACCGTTCTTGATATCTCTACAGCCATAATGTGGCTGTGGAAGAATATTTCCTATCCACAGGTAGCATGGTTGGCTCTGTCACGTGCCTATCTTAGCGCACTCTGGGAAGCGGGGCGTGACACCAATAAAACAAGTGCTGAAATCAAAGGAAATAGCGCTGGTGATGCAGTCTAGATCTCCGCGATCTCGAAGGATAGGTTCTGCTCCTGGGCTGGATCCACTTCGTCCTTTGAGCATGCACAATCAGGTCGTCAGGACGACATATATAGCAATAAATATATATATGATGAGCATGCAATATTATTAAGTATGAGGAGTACAATGAATTGCAGAACATGAGTAAAATAAACATTGACTGAATATGAATGGTGCCATGTAGGCATCATGTCAATAAACTAGGCCATATGTGATGATGCTGGATATCGTCTTTTCCCGGATCGTGACACGTGGAAGATGACGTACCC
Organism: Agapanthus africanus; assembly: GCA_030015575.1. Classification (NCBI taxonomy): domain Eukaryota; kingdom Viridiplantae; phylum Streptophyta; class Magnoliopsida; order Asparagales; family Amaryllidaceae; genus Agapanthus; species Agapanthus africanus. The sequence goes on from JASDDO010000006.1 coordinate 373,052,005, forward strand.
CGAAGCTAGCAAGAAAAGACCAGGAACGGTATGTCCGTAGAATACCCCAGGTCTGCGGCCCGTGGACGTGGCCGACCTTCTGCTACCGACCACACCATACCAGTGCCCGCCTTACAAACAACCGCTGGCTCCCCTCCGAGCCTCCTGCATGACTGGCATCCTCGGCCCTTTCAGCTCGTCTCTGGGCTTTAGCAGAACCAGGATACCTCGGCCTCCCGCTCGTCCCCGAGCTTCCCGCCGAGCTCATCCTCCATAGTCTTATTCTGACCAACCCGCGACATTGATCACAGGCCCCCACACCACGTCTCTGCGAATCTCGACATACGTGAGATATCCGCCGCCCACGATCCCACGTTCCACGCCATCACGATCCCCCATTAACGAGCCTATCTTGCCATTAATGCGGGATCCCGCTTATCACGTGGGCGTGACGTCGGAAGCATAACGGCTGGCGTGATTCTCGCGCCTGCCTGCCCATCGCTGTTGCTATATAAACCCCTCTCTCAGACGATCAAGGTAAGTCATTTTCTCCTCACTAGGCCGTTACTCTGCCAAAATATCCGGTCTAACTTGGTCGTCGGAGGGTCCTCGGTGCCACAACTTGTAAGTCCACGTTGCCCACCCCGGTACTTGCGGGGAGGCGGAAGACGGAATAAAAATCGAATTTTTATGAGCTTAGGCAACATGGACTAGACTATGAAGGATCTTTACTAAACAAAAACAAGCTAAAGCTAACTAGAAACTAGCTAAGTGCTAGAAAGGTTATACCTTGGGCTTTATGTCCTTCTCTCTTTGCTCCTTGGAGTGGTGGAAGGAGGTCACCTTAGTCGTCTTCTCACGTCGAAGAAAGATCCACCCGAAAGCCTCGACCTTTGGCTTCAACTCCAAGCTAGAAGTAACTAGGGTGCAAGAAGTGCTAATCCTTGAACCCTAGATGAGAGTAGAGATTATCAAGAGAGGGTTTTTCTCAAGCTCAAGTGTTTCTCAACACATGAGAGGGGAGAGCTTGAGGGAGAGGAAGAACAAGAGAGAGAATGTGAATGATAGAATGAGAATAAAATATACCATTCTCACATATATGTGTGAATTATTGCAATTAGATAATTAGTGAGATAATTGTCATGGCTTAATCAAGTCATGACCATTATCATTTCATTTTTAATGCAAATTGCAAGGATCAAAGAGCATCTTCCAAATGAAATGATGATGGTCAAAGTGTCAACAAGGTCAACAAGTCAAGATAGGTTAAATGGTCAACAACCATAACCATGCACAATTATTAAACTAATATCAATTAACCATAATACACACATAATCATTAGGGTTAATAAAATGACAATAGTCATTAACCCTAATCAAAGACCCCTCCCTCTGTCTCAAGCAACTGTGCATACGCACCCGTATTCGTGATCCGAGGAACACGAATACAATGAGAAAAACCAATCCCAAATCATATACTAGGATCCGGCTTAAACCAAAGCCCGCTAGTATAAGCTATCCGGACAGCAAACGTGCACAAGTGCGCGGATGTGAACGAACCCTGTCGCAAAACCATGTGACCTCTACTCATTTTGCCTAAAGGCGAATAGCTCTCTGTGTGGGACTCTAAAGACTCGACACTACGCTGGCAGTGGGTTTAACCACAGACCGCAAGCGGCACTAGCTGTACGTAACGGTCCCCAGGTAGATGTCGATAAGAAGACTGACGAGGTGAACCCCATCTGAACTCCTACTGAGCCTGTATGTGACAATCTCCGTACAGTCCGGTCTGTTCGTCTGATACATCGCATGGCGGGCCTAGGGGGGCGGTGAACGTCAGTCCCCTAATAGCGGTACAAGTCGTGTCGGAGTGTAGCCCAGAACACCCTGAGATAACACTGGAAACCTACCAATATATCTCGCTTGCCCTGGCCAGGGACTACTCGTGTAATGGCTCTCCTGGACACAGCGCGATGTCAACCCCCAATACCGGGAGAGACGAATCCTGTCTAACCGTCACTGCCTCCAAGTGCTTCGGGACTGCACCCAAAAACTACCTGTTTGCACGACTCCTTTGAGCCGTGGTAGGGTAGTAATCAAAGTGCAGTGGGAACACACTCGAGGCGAAGTGACAGTGTCAAGTCAGCGGACTAAGCTGTACTCATGTCACCTGGGAACTGATAACTGACGATAGGTATAATACCAACCAACAGTTCCCGACGAGTCCTGTCCAGTGTACTCGTAACCTAACGAGCACCCGCATACTATCTCAAGTACGACGTACTGACGGCTGTGGGACAGACCGTCTCCCACACTGGGATGAGAAGCGCATACGCTAGTCTACTCCGGAGTATCGATGCCCTGTCTCGATAGTCCAACGACTAGGGACCTGTATAAGGATGTGCTTATAGATCACCCAGCTCCCACGAGTGTGAGCGCCATCACAACGCTGGTAATCAAGCAAAGATCCTAAGGGCACTACTAATATGTATATCAGCGATATGCTAAAAGAAACACATGCACATATTAAAGCAGAGACAAACCAAGTGGCATACTACCATTTCGAGCAAGATTGTATATACAACTGTGAATATCCCAAGCTTCCATCAAGTAATATACAAACTAGTATGATACAGTAATGGCCTCTAGGGCATATACACTAACAATCTCCCACTTGCACTAAGGCCATGTACTGGCGTATCGAAGACATATCATCTCGATCAGCCACTCGAACTGAGTCTGGGGCAAGGCCTTGGTGAATGGATCTGCTTTGTTATCTTCTGAAGCAACCCTCTGAACCTCGATCTCCTGGCGATCTACGATCTCCCTGATCAGGTGATACCGTCTCAAGATGTGTCTGGATTTCTGATGGGACCTGGGTTCCTTCGCTAAAGCTATAGCCCCGTTGTTGTCGCAATATAGAGGTATTGGGTCAACAATGGACGGAACCACCTGAAGTTCTCTCAAGAACTTCCTCATCCAGACAGCTTCTTTTGTGGCATCAGATGCAGCGATGTATTCCGCTTCCATAGTCGAGTCAGCAACGGTTTCCTGTTTGGAGCTCTTCCAACACACCGCCCCTCCATTGAGGGTAAAGACAAAATCCGACATGGACTTGGAATCATCCTTGTCACTCTGAAAGCTGGAGTCAGCAAAGGCCTCAATCTGCAGGTCTTTTCCGCCATACACCAAGAACATCTCCCTAGTCCTTCTTAGGTACTTGAGAATGTTCTTTATTGCTATCCAATGTTTCTCCCTAGGGTTTGACTGATACCTGCTTACCACACTCAGTGCATAAGCCACATCCGGTCTGGTACACAACATCGCATACATTATAGAGCCAACCGCAGAAGCGTAGGGTATAATAGACATGCGATCCTTCTCCAAATCAGTCTTGGGAGACATCTCTTTGGAGAGGGTGATCCCGTGACAAGCCGGTAGATTACCGCGCTTGGAATCTTCCATACTGAATCTCTTCAGTATGGTGTCGATGTACCTGGACTGTGAAAGTCCTAATATCCTCTTGGATCTGTCACGGTAGATCCGGATACCCAGAATGTATGAGGCATCACCCAGGTCTTTCATGGAGAACCTGTGTGACAAGAACTCCTTGACAGATTGTAGCATAGGAATGTCATTTCCTATTAAGAGAATGTCATCCACGTATAAAACGAGGAATACTACAGTTCTCGCTACAAATCTACAATAGATGCATGGTTCATCTGGATTTTTGATAAAGCCAAATTCCTTGACCGTCTCATCAAAACAGATGTTCCAACTCCGCGATGTCTGCTTTAGTCCATAAATGGACTTAAGCAACTTGCACACCTTTCCGCTGCTCCCACTCTGAATGAAACCCTCTGGCTGATCCATATAGACACACTCCTCTAAATGTCCATTTAGAAAAGCTGTCTTTACGTCCATCTGCCAAATCTCATAATCGTGGAAGGCAGCAATGGCAAGAAGGATCCGAATGGATTTCAGCATAGCTACTGGAGAAAAGGTTTCGTCATAGTCCAAACCAGGTCGCTGACGAAAACCCTTTGCTACCAGTTTAGCTTTATAGGTCTCAACCTGTCCATCTACACCAATCTTCCTTTTGAAGATCCACTTGCATCCTACGGGTTTTACCCCATCTGGAGCAATGTCCAACGTCCATACTTTGTTGGTGTACATGGACTCCATTTCGGTCCGCATTGCATCCAGCCATTTTACCGAGTCGACGCTCTGAATGGCTTGCTGGAAGCTAGTAGGCTCATCAAAGTCTATGATGCAATCCTCTCTATCCCCGTCAATGAGAAAACCGTAATATCTCTCGGGCGGATGAGACTGCCTACTACTCCTGCGGAGTGGCGTGGGAATGTCCTGATCTTTCGAACCCTCTGGTTCTACTAAGCTTTCAGTAATAGCTCGTGGTTCTGGAATTTCTTCCAGTTCTATTGTGCTCCCACTTAATTCTTTTTCTATGAACTGGTGTTCTAGAAAGTGGGCATGGCGAGAAAAAAACACCTTTTGTTCCTCTTCGCAATAGAAGAAATATCCCTTGGAGTTCTTTGGATATCCCACAAACTTGCACTGTACTGAGCGTGCCTCGAGCTTGTCCGCATGCTGCTTTTTTACAAAAGCTGGACATCCCCATATCTTAATGTGATTAAGATAGGGTCTCTTCCCACACCACATCTGATATGGTGTAGTAGGCACAGTCTTAGTTGGAACTCGGTTCAAAAGGTATGCAGCTGATTCTAGCGCATATCCCCAGAACGATCGCGGCAACTCAGCATTACTCATCATGGACCGTACCATATCCAATAGGGTTCGGTTCAGTCTCTCCGATACACCGTTATGTTGCGGAGTGTATGGAGGAGTAAGCTGAGAGAGAATTCCATTTTCTTTTAAGTAACCCAGGAACTCGGCACTCAAGTATTGACCACCTCGATCAGATCTCAGTGCCTTGATACTTTTGCCTGTTTGTTTTTCTACTTCATTCTTAAATTCCTGGAATTTTTCAAAAGCCTCGGATTTATGTTTCATTAAGAAGACATAACCGTATCTTGAAAAGTCATCCGTAAAAGTAATGAAGTAAGAATAACCGCTTCGTGCATGTGTAGACATTGGACCGCACACGTCGCTGTGTACGAGTCCCAAGAGCTCGCTCGCTCTCACTCCGTGTCCAGTGAACGGAGTCTTTGTTATCTTTCCCTTGAGACAGGATTGACAAGTTGCATACGATTGATATTCGAACGGATCTAAATATCCTTCTGTATGTAACTTAGTCAACCTTCTCTCATTGATGTGACCCAGTCTACAATGCCATAAGAAAGTTTTATTGATTTCTGGAGACTTTCTTTTGTGTGTATTCTGGACATTGAAAATCTGTGGTTGGTTTAATACGTATATATCGTTGTTCAATGTACCTGACCCAATCAAAACTTGATTAAGGTGAACGTTCACTACATTACTTACAAATGCAAATTCATAACCTTCTTTAGATAATAAAGATACAGAAATGATATTACAGGTTGCATTTGGTACATAATAACAACTACGCAAAACCAAAAAGTGTCCATCCGACAATCCCAGGTGATAGTCCCCCACGGCCTCAGCATCCATGCTAGCACTGTTTGCAACTCTGAGGGTCATGTCACCTGCCTTCAAAACTCTACGCTTTCTCAACGCCTGCAAAGAATTATAGATATGAGATCCTGATCCGGTATCCAATACTCAGGATGTAGAGTTTATTGATAGACAGTTTTCAATAACATACACACCTGAAGCTGAAGCCGCAACTCGCTTCAAATCCTGTGTTCTGGCCTTCCAAGCCTTGCGATCCTGTTTCCAGTGACCACTTTTGTGACAACAGAAGCATTCTTCCTTCCCCACCAGCTTTCCCACTATCTTTGTTGCTTTTCCTTTTCCCTTCGTATCCACTTTACCGACACCGCCTCTTGGTTTAGCGGGGGCTTTCTTCTTCTTGCCCTTGGCTTTCGCCCTGGACCTAGAAGAGGAAGATCCTCCTACAAACAAAGTGGATGTCTCCCTACCCTTCTGTAGGGTGCCCTCAGCACTCCTCAACATGTTCAGAAGCTCGGAAAGTTCAACCTCCTTTCCTTGCATGTTGAAGTTAAGAATAAACTGGGCGTAAGTGGAAGGAAGGGACTGGAGAATCAAATCAGTATAGAGTTCATTCTCCAACGTGGTCCCAAGGTCCGCGAGCTCCTCAATATAGCCAATCATCTTAAGCACGTGTTCCGCTACCGATGATCCGACGGCCAACCTTGCCGAAAACAACTTCTTCGACACTTCGTATCTTGCGATACGAGACTGCTCTCCATACAGTTCTTTTGTATGAAGAAATATGGACTCTAGGTCCATATTCTCGTGCCTCCTCTGATGTTCGTTGTCCATCGAGACAAGTACGAGGCATTTGGCCTTCGCGCAATCTATTTCCCATGTCTTACGGATTTCCCTATCCGCGACACTGGTTTTGGGACCTGGGACAGGGGGAGCTTTGGTGGTAAGGACATACCCCAACTTGTCGTAAGTGATTGCCATCTTGACATTCCTGAGCCAATCTTTGTAGTTTGGCCCTATCAATATGTTTTTATCTAGTAATAACTTAAGTCCGGTCATGTTGAATGGTCGCTGCAATTAGGAGAGAGAAAAGAAACACTTTAGCATGATGCTCTTGCAAGTTTAGAGTGGTTTTTAGTTTGTCTAAACTGGATGGCTCCCACTGTCTCTCGAATCCCTTCTCAAACCGTAAAGAGAGGATTAGTCAGGATCAATCTCACCGTACAATACTTGCTTAACCGTTCAGCCAGGCCAGTGTCGGTACTTCGAGAGAGGTTTTCCAACGCTTTCTCGAAGTTCCTTAATTAAGTAACCTCTTTTCCCTGTGGGCGTAGCCCCGCTAACACCTTTCTAGACACCTACTAAGTTTATAGCATTGATCGTTAAGTGAGAGTTTTCCCGAGGAGTAGCATATACTCACAGTAGGATCGGGATCCAAATATCATCGCGTGATAAAACCGAAGGAACTCTACCAGAATTATCACACTCCAATTGGTATGCAGCGCTAGCAAGTTTCAGTACTTATGAAACTCCCGATGTGGATTTCTGCCCCATGCTCTTATGACCTTGACTTTGGCCAAAATATCATAAGTCACTGTTTCCTGATTTAAAATCAGGAAAGCTTCTGGGAAAAGCTTCAAAAAGGGGGTCACGTGTTAGCACGTGACACCTAAAAGGGATCATCAAGTCAAGTTCAGTTTCCTGAATACGCTGAAGAAAATGGACTTCAGAAAGAGTCACGTGCTCCCACGTGACCAGGGTCACGTGGCGACACGTGACATTTAAATGCAAGCGTCAAAGGCACACAAGTTCTCTGATCAAGTCAAGAAAAGGCTTCAGAAGAGGTCACGTGTTCCCACGTGACCAGGGTCATGTGTTGGCACGTGACGTTCAAGACAGCAGACTCGTTCTCCAGACGAACCAAGGAAAGAGAGTTCAAACAAGGGTCACGTGCTCACACGTGACCAGGAGTCACGTGGTGGCACGTGACGCTTAAGCAACGATCAGAAGACAGAGCGCAAAAGAAAGGAAAAGGCTCATTCCAAAAGGGGTCACGTGCCCACACGTGACCATGGGTCACGTGGTCACACGTGACCGGCTTTCAAAGCCCATTGTGTTAACAGAATTAAATTCTGAAGGAGATTTAAATCTTTCCAAAAGAAAGCAACTATCTGGAACCAATCAAATTAAAGATTCAGAGGTGATAGAATATCATCTATCTATGGAAAATCTCGGGTTTGGAAAGATTTCCCCTTTAAATCTAACCAAAATAACAAGGGAGAATCTCTGGATTTAAAATCCAATGGTGAATAAAATTCACCTAATAATCCAAAGGTCCAAAATGAATGATGAATGCAAATCAAATCTCAATGAAGATTCGTCAAAAAAACTGATTGATTCGGCTGCTTCTCCTATAAATAGGAGCCAAGGGACATACATACATATAGATGCGCAGAGAAGAAAAAAAAAAGAAGAAGAGCTTTGATACTTTGAAAAGACTCGGATCTTCTGCGAAAAACCCTAGGTAAGAAAGGGAAGGCCTTTTGAAAGAAAGAGAATTTAATTCTCAACAGAGTTTAACTCTGATAATGTAAAAACAGAAGAACATATTTCTTCTCTCTTTGATGGAGGATCTGCAAAGTGCACATCTCCCCTTAAGGTTGAGAATTTAATTCTCAATGGGTTGAGATCTTGCCATGCAGATCCAAAACACGGAGAAGGAATGCAAGCACGAGAATTTAATTCTCACAGAACTATAGGAATTTAATTCCTTTAAAATAAAAGGAGGGCTTGACCCTATATTATGGGAATTTAATTCCTCCAGAACAAAAAAGAAACAGGGTTTAACCCTAATTAAGAACCTAGTTCTGTTGAAACAGCAGGAATTTAATTCCCTTAATCATACAGAGGATGGAAGTTTAAACTCCTTAAAAACTTTTATTAGGGTTTAACCCTATTCAGCCCTTCACGTATATGAGGAATTTAATTCCTACAGAAAATTCAGAGTTAAACTCTATTCCAGAAAACAAAGTCTTCGAAAGGAAGTAGGAATTTAATTCCTCTGAAATTTATAGTTCGAGGAATTTAATTCCTAAAAGAAGATTAACAAAGCCTCTAAACAAAATACCTAGAGGCAGGGTCACGTGTCATCACGTGACCCCCCCAAGAGAGCTACAGAAAGCCCCTTTGAGGCAGCACTCCACGTGACCCACGTGACCCTCAGCAGAAGCTCTAATCCATAGGCATTTGAATGCCCATCACGTGATGGCACGTGATGCTCTGGAAGATGCGATAATCTCAGCAGAACAAAGGAAGGGAGGGCGCTCTCACGTGCTGCCACGTGACCCCTCTTACCTTAGTGTTTAAACACTAAACTAAAACTCTCGAACCCAGTGTTAAAACACTGTTGGGCCTTAGTGTTCAACACTAATTAAAAAGCTTTATTTGCAGTGTTCAACACTGATTACCTTAGTGTTTAAACACTAATCTGAGATCTTCATTTGCAGTGTTCAACACTGATTACCTTAGTGTTTAACACTAACCTGAAAAAACATTGTTGCTGGTGTTCAACACCAAATATTCTCTTAGTGTTAAACACTAACTTGTCAAGCCCATTCCCAGTGTTCAACACTGACTGCTCTGTAGTGTTTAACACTAGACTTTGGCCCAATTGGCTTAAATGGATGGAGGCAAAGCCTCTCCTGATTGGACTTAGCCCAAGATGGCCATAAGTCCTCAATTTGTGATTAACTGGTCCAATGGACTCATAACATAATTAATTCGTCTTGACCCCAAATTGGGCCAAGGGCTATTTAATCCACTCCGGTTCTAGGGTACATCTCTTCACTCCTTTGATACTTGGCATTGTAATCCCTCAATGCCGTCAAAGAGGTGACGGGTCCCGACGACCACACATTGATATGGACTGTGGGGTCCTTAAACTCATGTCTAATGCAAATTCCTGGTTACGTGGAACGCGGATAATGTCACTCTTTGACCCCGTGGAAAACGTCCAGAGCGGAGCCTGGTCCTCGCCAAGCGCGGCAGTGAACCCGTGTGAAGCATCCAGAGCACATACCGGACTGTGGGGTCCTTAAACCCATGGACTACGACGTCCTTAACCTTGACCGAGATGTCTTAAAACTAACAATGGACTGTGGGGTCCTTAAACCCATGGACTACGACGTCCTTAACCTTGACCGAGATGTCTTAAAACTAACAATGGACTGTGGGGTCCTTAAACCCATGGACTACGACGTCCTTAACCTTGACCGAGATGTCTTAAAACTAACAATGGACCGCAATGTCCTTAAACTACCCATGGACCGCAATGTCCTTAAACTACCCATGGACCGTAATGTCCTTAAACTAGAACAATAGAGCCCCGCATGCTCTTTTGTCGGATCTAAACGGTCCCGTTTAAGTTGATCTTAGCCTCAAAGATGGCTAACGTATCCTTAAACCTTCAAACAGAGTGGACTATAAATCCCCCCAATTGACTCCGGCTTGAGGGTACATCCTTGAACTCCTCTGACATCCGTCGTTGTAATCCTTCAACGTCGTCAGAGAGGTGACGGGTCCCGACGGCCACACATTCATGGACCACTATGTCCCTAAACTGGAACATTAGAGTCCAAACGCTCTTTTGTCGGATCTAAACGATCCCGTTAAGTTGATCTTAGTCACAAAGTTAGACTAACGTATCCTTAACAAACGTTTGAGTTGATCTTAGCCTCGAGTAGGGCTGACGTATCCTCAAACCAAAACCCCCCCAAACCCAAATCTAAGATAATACGGATTTGGACTAGTCCACGCCCTACGGGCGACGACATAACTCAGTCTCCGTAAACAATCCACGGGCAACAAAATACAAAACAGACACCCACGACACGAAGTGACCATCTGGAGAAGGAGAAAGTTGTTACCGCAATGCGGCAGCGTAATTAACTGCAGGGGCTTGCGCCTGCAGGGAAGAGCGTCCCCACAATCAAAAACCCCTCAAACGAGGGGGAATTTGACGAAGTCTGCTACATCGGACGCATCCGTCTAAACCTTCGATACGTGGTGCCATAAATCAACTTGGCATCTTCGAAGAGGTGGACGGATAGCACCTATTAGCATCTTCCCCGAATCTCAGGCAAGACGCGGTGTCGCGCCGTCTTTCGGAGGGGAACAGATTCTGGCACGCCCGGTGGGACCTTTTCCTCTTTCCACTCCACACTTCGTGTGTCGTGACTCGCGAACCAATCGCGGTTCGCTAATGGTTGCCCTCGGGTTTCAAGATACTAAGAATTGGCGTCTGGCTTATTGCAGAAAGCAAAGGATCGATGGCTTCTACTTCCGTGAAAGTGTCCAACTGCTCAGACTGCAATTGCAACCAACGCTCTGCCTCGCCAGGAGGTATAGCCTACGGACCCCAAGCTGCCTCGCTATTCACAATGCCCGTGGAACAGGTCACTCGCGCCACCACAGGATTGTTCTTTGGGACCATGGTCCCGCCGACAAACTTTGCCGCTCCAGTGCTGACAACGGAGGCTCCCAAGAAGTCGGTCTTTGATCGTCTTACCCCTGCCACGGCTCCTCTCAACGAGTCGCCCAACGTCAACGCCTCGGTCTTCTCTAGACTGGGCCAGAAATCCTGCAGACCCATCGTGGGACCTACAATCTCAGAGAAGGTTGCTTCTAAGAAAGTGGCCGCTCCTGTCCCAGAAGTCGTCAAGGCAGCCTCTCCGGCCAAAAGGTCGGTCTTTACAAGATTAACGGCTTCAGCTCCCGCTCCTACTACCCAAAGGACATCGGTCTTTGACAGGCTAATACCAACTGCGACCCCACGCCCAGACAGAGGGCAAAACGAAACCGTTCTTACCGCTGACCCTACACCGTCCGCTCGACACGCTCGACGTCGCCATTGGCGCCGAGTGAGGAAGGCTGGGGGCAACTCCCCATCTGGGTTGACTCCATCAGTCCAGGTGGCAGAAGTTAATGCTGCTGTTCCAACTGGGAACAGCTTCGAAATGCTAAATAAAGTGCGAAGAAATTCTCCTACTGCAGTACTGAAGAGGTCTCCTCCCCCGTTAAAGAAGGTTGTGGAAATGGAGTCAGAACGGACCCAATCTCCTCAACGGCTATCTTCCAAAATCTATAAGGTTTGGCGGCAGGCACGGGACTCGATCATCGATCCGAACTTCTCCCGCCGACACAAGAAGCTGAAAACCCAACCGGAAGCTGGTCACCAGGCCAAACCCCAAAAGGCTGTGGAACAACTGACTCATAAAAGAAGGAGGCCGGAGAAGACCCCACAGCATGCAGCGACGGCTAAAAGCACTGAGCCCAGACGCCCTAAGTCTGGGGGCATGGTGGTGCACACTGTTTACATGGCCTCTGGAAAAGAGGAAAGCCGCACTTCTACGGGCCACCGACCGTTAACCCGATCCGTGACGAAAGCCCAAGAACAGCAACAGAAGCTGCAAGAAATGATGAATGCTATGGCCGCGCTCGCCGGGCCAAAAGAAAACCCAGAAACGTCCTCAGACGCACGCCGAGAGGAAGAAACCGATGCTGAATTCCTTCGTCGGACACTGGAGAAAAGGGACAAAGAGGCTGCTGAACAAGCGGCCAACATACAACGGATGGGCCTTCTCTTCCAAGATGTGATAGGAATGATGATCCAGCAGGACTTACCCGCCGAGGATCCCCCGATCGTTCTTGAAGACGACCGAGGAGAAACGTCAAATCCACCACCAGCCCTCTCAACGACCAAGGAGGATGCAATCTCTAAGGCTGACTTGGCTGACTACATAGCCCAGCAAATCCGGGTTCACCACGCGACTGAGGCAGCTGGTCAAGTCGTGAAAATGGGGCGGCCGTATCCGAGCTGGTACGACCAAATCAAATATCCGCAAGGCTATACGATACCAAAATTCCACGTGTATAAGGGGACCGGCAATCCCCATCAACATGTCGCCCAGTTTCGGGCCCTCTGCGGTAACACCGGCGGTGATGATAAGTTGTTGCTCCGCCAGTTTGTGGGCAGCTTATCAGAAACAGCGTTCGAATGGTACTCGGAACTCCCGAACGATTCCATCAAAACGTTCGCTGAAATGGAGTTGTTGTTCACTCAGCGATTTGCAAGTGCCAGCGAACGCACTCCAATAACTGCACTTATTAACGCCAGGGTAAAACCGGGCGAAACCTGGGTCCAGTACGCTATACGCTGGCGGAACTTGTGGTCGAGATGTGAGCAACGCATTGAGGAAGCACCTGCGGTGGGCATGTTCGTGGGAACTCTAGACCCCCACGCAACTATTTCCCAGTTTATGATGTTCTTTAAGCCAACCACATTCCAGGCCCTGATCGACAAGTTGGCTCAGATGGACCAGATGGGTCATAGACCGCCTACACCGAAGTCGGAACCTCGGAATGACAAGGGTAAAGGAAGAGCAACATTTGTTGCAAATGCCCAAGAGCAACCTAACACCCCGAAACCGACAGATCAACTGGAGGAAAGACGTCGGTATTATAATGAGAAGATGAAGCGTCCCTGCTCGTTCCTACGGGACAAGACGAAACGGCTATTCGAGCTGGCAATACGCAACAGGCTTATAAACCTGCCAAATCCAAGGCGACCGCCGCAACCCACCGAGGTGAATAACCCTAACTATTGCCCTTACCATCAAACGGTAGGCCATCCGATTGAAGATTGCTTCGTCTTCAAAGGATGGATTGAAGACCAATACCTCCAGGGGAAGTTTGTACTGTCCGAAAAGTGGAAGGTGAACCCACCACAGCCGCATGCTCCGAGGAAAGCGGATACACCGGGGGCAACATGTTCTTTTATTGAAGAAGCTCCATGGGAGGTCGTGCTATCAACTAAAACCAAAAGAATGCTGAGAGACCTTCATGCGTGCCCTGCGATCGAATGGAAGGACCCTCTTGAACCTCAAATTATCAAAGGAATGTTGAAGCCCCGCCCAACTACGAAGACTCGCGATAATGGCCCAAATACTCACGCCCAACCGTCAAAATCTTCGAAGAAAAAGAAGAAGAAATCCAAGAAGTCCGTGAAGCCTGGAAAAGAGCACACGAACTTGCAGAAGCAAATCGACGCATTGGAAGAGTACAACCAAAAGGCGCGAACTCCTGTCACACTGCAAGAGTTCCTCAACCACATCTTTCAAGAGGAAGATGATGGAGAGAGCTCGTCAGATGAATCCGAAGAATATGTGGCGAGTTGTAACGTGATCTCCCACTCGTTTACTGATGATGGGAAAACTCATGGCACTAAAAAGCTGGAGGCAGAGCCTGTACCAGAGCATGCATGGCCAACAGATGAAATGATCGACGCTTTTCTAGACGAGATTCGTCTAAAATGTAAAGCGGACCAGGAGCGTGAGATGACCACGTCGGAAGGAGCCAAATGCGGGCAACTGAACGAAAGAGTTGAGCTACCCCTGCCAGAGCGAAAGGCATCCGAGGTAGACAAGAAGGTATTCAAGACAAGGAAAAGGTTTGCCAAAGCCATGTCGATGGGAATGAGGCTGCCGCCCTCGGAAGGAAACACACACGATGGGGTAGAGACGCACCCTGACTATTGCGCATATCATCGAAAAATATCACATCCCATGGAGGAGTGCGACGCCTTTAAGATATGGTGGCAAGGATATGTTGCTCATCGGCAACATTTTAAGCGCATGAAACGCAAGATCCGTCGGGAGCGAAGAAGTACTGTCGATGGGCACAACAGAACGACTGGCAACTGTTGCATGGTTAACGCCAGGGGGTCACAAGTTCTCACCTTTGGGAGCGACTCTGATGAAGAAATGGCTCTGGGCCCTCTCTTTAAAGAATCTGTCTCGGGGAAAGAGGAGGAATCGGAGATCTGCGAGAACATTCAGCTGCGCAATCGCACACTCCCAGAAAAGAATCTCGGGCCCGGGAATAGAAAGGATAAGGGAAAGGAAAAGGTCACTGAAGATATCACTTTAGATGACCAAGTCATGAGAGAGCTGGTTGCCAAAGACCCTCCTAGGAAGAGTAAAGTGGACTATAACATCCTCGCGCACCTAAGGAAGCTACCTTCTCAGCTTAGCATTCTCGATGCCCTCCTATTATCGAAAGAAGCGCGAGACTCGCTAATTAAGGCGTTACAAGAACCCGAGCAATTCCAAGCCTTCCTCGCCACTGAAAGGATGAAGGATGAACTGGAGGAAGTGCATACGGCCGACGTCACTTTCGGTGATGAAGACCTCCTTCTCGGGACGTGCGACCATAACCGTCCCCTATATGTCTCCGGATACTGCCATGATATCAAGATAGGCAAGATCCTGGTGGATAATGGATCCTCCGTCAACCTCCTTAATGTTCGGGTGTTGAAGGAAATCTGCATGAGTGTGCAACACCTTGCTCGTGACAAAATTACTATCTCCGGTTTCGATTCACAATCGTCACGGACTCTCGGATCCGTGATACTAACATTACGCTTCGGACTTCTCGTCACAGACATCAAATTCCATGTCATTGACGCCAAGACCTGTTACAACACCTTGCTCGGCCGCCCTTGGCTACACGAGTACAATATCATCCCTTCTACACAACATCAGTGTATGAAGTATTTCAAGGATGGTTTCGAGTATACCGTAACAGGTGAGTTAAACCCATTTTCCGTGAACGAAGTCTGCAAATACGAAGATGCGAAATACTTTTTGCCAGATTTCGAGGATACAGAAAAGTGTCGCAATCCGGAAAACAAAACCGCCGCCACCATCCCTATTTTCGGGAGCGATACCGAAGAAGAGGAAGAGATAGTTTATGCAGGGCCATCTCAACGCAACAACCTGAGGACACCCGCCCCCGTATTAGTCTTCGGAAGTGATTCAGAAGATGAAGTTAATGCTGTGTTCTCCAATCGGCTGCTGACACAAGCACCCCTTGGCGATGACCATAGTTTGCAAATCACCATGGTACCGCGAGAACACTACAAGGACCTCGACGCGCTTCAGGCTCACGATGTGCAGGACCTGCAAACATTTTACGTCCCTCCCAGGCGAAGGGGCGAGAAGGTGATCCTATTTTACCGATCCTCAGAGTCGAAAATAGAGAAAGAGATCTGGCACGGCGCAGATACTATGCTCGACAGGCTCCAACCCATCCGTCTGCCCAGATACTATACAAATGGATTAAAGAAGCTATTGAAGCGCCAAGGAGTACCTTTAGAACAGACCGTTCGGCAGGCGCGGTTCTACAACAAGATTTGGGATGTCCCCGGGACTCAACGCAAATTGCCCAACGGGAAGATGGAAGCACTCGGGCTCGGATACGCAAGAGCTGGAAAACGGGAACGGACTCACAGCAGCTACCCTATATATACCTTTGATGAAGAGGAGGACGCCCTGTCAGGAGATTCCAACCCTTCATTAAAACTAGACCCCGCGATTGAAGCACCGAGTCCGTCATTTGAAGAACGAACAAGCCTATCAGGAAAACGGGTCAGAGAGCTCAGGAAGACCGCAACCGCGAGATGGCCATCTATAAGAAGGCCAGGACGCAACGTCTATCTCAACGTACCGAAAAAGACAAAGACGCTTATCCTCGTCAATCCGTTGTACGAAAGGCCCGACGCAGAGACGGAAATAAATCAAGAAGCGGCTCGGGTTTGCCCCTCGTGAAGAAGATGAGTCGAGCGTATTCCTTCCCCCGAGACAAGACGGAGAGGTTACTCAACCTCGCTATAAAACATCAAATGATCACGCTTCCAGAGTCTAGACGTCCTGAGCAAGCTAGCCAGGTCTCTCATCCGAGTTATTGCTCTTATCACCAAGCCATAGGACATCCTACCGAGGACTGCTTCACCTTCAAGAACTGGGTCGAGGACCAGTATCGACGGGGCAGATTCGCTTTATCCGACGGCTGGAAGGTAACACCGCCGCGAAAGCATGAGCCCAAGGCCGCAAGAACAGAACCGGGTCCACCTCAGTCCAGGGAGCGGGTTCGCACTTGTTATACGATTACGATATTAGGAGAAGAGCCCGAGAACGTAGACGACCTTTACCGGTGCTTTGAGAACAGCGATGATGAGGTGATCTCAGAATTTCCGCCCGCTCCGAAAGAACTGGAAGATGGTATACATACTACCGCAGATAACCTCAAGAAGATTGAGTTGGGATCGGCAGACGACCCGCGACCGACATTTGTCAGCGAGCTATTATCCGAAGAAAAGGTGGCTGCGTTAAAGAACGTGCTTCTACGGCATAAAGACTGCTTCGCGTGGAACTACTCCGAGATGCCAGGATTGGACCCGGAGATTGCTGTGCATAGATTAGCAATATCCCCAGATATCAAGCCAGTCAAGCAGGCGCCAAGGAGGATGCGACTCGAGCTTGAGATGAGCATCAACGCCGAAGTCAAGAAGTTGATCGATTCAGGATTTATCCAAGAAGTCCAATATCCCGACTGGATTGCCAATATCATCCCGGTAATGAAGAAGAATGGGACGGTACGCATATGCGTGGATTTCAGGGATCTCAATAAAGCCTGTCCAAAGGACGATTTCCCGGTGCCGGTAACCGAGCTAATGATAGATAACACGTCCACTCACGAGGTTTTCTCCTTTATGGACGGTTCATCAGGATACAATCAGATAAAGATGCATCCCGAAGACCAGAAGCATACCGCTTTCCGCACCCCTTTGGGTATATTTTGCTACAGGGTTATGCCCTTTGGCCTAAAGAACGCTGGCGCTACCTATCAAAGGGCCATGACAAAGATCTTCGACGATCTCATACATGACATCGTCGAGTGCTATATCGATGACCTCGTAGTAAAGAGCATGTCGTACGAGGAGCATTTAAAGCATCTGGAGACTGTATTTCAACGCCTTCGGCAATATAATTTGAAAATGAATCCCCTCAAGTGCGCGTTTGGAGTCTCCTCGGGCAAATTTCTGGGATTCATCATTCGACACCGAGGTATTGAAATAGATCCGGCAAAGATTAAAGCGATCATGGAAATGCCTCCGCCGAGAACGCTCAAGCAGCTGCGGTCTCTCCAAGGGAAGCTCGCATACATCCGGCGGTTTATCGCCAATCTTTCAGGCAAATGCCGTCCTTACAGCCACCTGATGAAAAAGGGAACCCCATTCATTTGGGATCACAAATGTCAAGGTGCACTAGAAGAGATCAAGCAGTACCTGCAGAACCCTCCAGTGTTGGCTGCTCCAGTGAAGGGAAAGCCTCTCATTCTTTACACGGCCGCCCTCGAAGGTTCCTTAGGCGCATTATGGGCACAAGAGAACGATCAGGGGAAAGAAAGAGCACTTTACTACTTAAGTCGAGTGCTGCTGGGAGCAGAAAGCAACTATTCCCCCATTGAAAAGCACTGCCTGGCGTTGATCTTCGCAATAACAAAGCTTAGACATTACGCATTAGCACATGAAGTCCGTCTTATTTCAAAGGTGGACCCTCTCAAATATTTGATGTCGAAAGCCATACTGACGGGACGACTTGCTAAGTGGGCCCTGCTCTTGATGGAGTTCTCAATAACGTATCAACCTCTCAAGGCAGTGAAAGGCCAGGCCATTGCCGACTTCCTCGCCGAACACCCGATACCGGCCAATTCTCCTCTGAATTGCGATTTGCCGGACGAGCATGCATTTGATGCGATTAACGGCGGAACCACCCGATGGGAACTCTATTTCGATGGAGCGTCCTCCATAAAGAAACAGAAACAAGGTATCCCAATGATCAAATCAGGGATAGGCCTCATCTTTGCAACTCCACAAGGAGGGATAATGCGCTTCGCCTTCTCCTTAACAGAGCTGAGGACAAACAATGAAGCCGAATACGAAGCCCTGATAGCAGGCCTCGAGATCGCCATCGACATAGGAATTGAGGACCTCCTCATATACGGGGATTCCCAGCTGGTCGTTAGTCAAGTAAATGGTGACTACCAAACGTGCAAGCCGGAGTTGGTAAAGTACGGCGAAAGGGTGCAACAACTATTGACCTAAATTCCCTCCTATACTTTGGAGAACATACCGCGCGCGGAAAACAGCAAAGCAGACGCGTTGGCTAAACTTGCTAAAGAACTGGCTGACGAGAACCTCGATGACGTCAGAATCGTGGTACAAAGCCGTCGAGTGCTCGCCCCGGCAGAAATATCTCCGGAATCATGCGAAGAAAAGGGAACGACTGAGCAGACGACCTTACAAATAAAAGACCATGAGAGGGCCGAAGACTGGAGGGAAGTCTTCATAGACTACTTTAAGTCCCACCGAATGCCTGAAGAAGCGTCCTCAAGACATCAGCTCATGAAACGAGCTCTATCCTTCGCTTTCGTCAACAACATTCTATACAAGAGATCGTTTGATTCTCTATGGCTCAGATGCTTAGGACCTGACGAAGCAGAAAGAGTCGTTCAGGAAGTTCATGACGGACTTTGCGGTTCTCACCAAGCAGGCTCAAAGATGAAGTTAAAAATTAAACGGATGGGTTATTACTGGCCCACGATGATCCAGGACTGCCTCGAGTATGCGAAGCAATGCCACTCATGCCAGATCCATGGAGACTTCATCCACCAACATCCGAATCTACTGCACCCGACGTTGGCTAGTTGGCCATTCGAAATGTGGGGGACTGACATAGTCGGCCCCATTGAGCCAGCATCATCCCGGGGACACCGCTTTATCCTGGCGACAACCGATTACTTCTCCAAATGGGCAGAAGCAGTACCGCTGAAGGAAGTGAAGACAGAGAATATTCTCCACTTCTTCAAGACGCACGTCATCTATTGGTTTGGAACTCCACGGCGGATTATCTCCGATAACGGGCCGGCCTACCGAAGCCATAAGATTAGCCGCTTCGCACAGCGGCACAATATAGACTGGAGATATTCTTCAGTTTACAATCCACGAGCTAACGGTCTGGCCGAGGCTTTCAATAAGACCTTGACGAAGATCATAAAAAAGACCGTTTCCAGGAATAAGAGAGACTGGCACGAAAGGCTGCAAGAAGCCCTTTGGGCTTATCGAACTACGTTCAAGACGGCCACAAACACAACGCCGTACGCGTTGGTGTTTGGGACGGAAGCAGTGCTCCCCCTCGAGATAGAGTTACCCTCTCTACGAGTAGCAGTCCACCACGAGCTGACGAACGAAGAAAATGCTCACCTTCGGCTTGAGGAGCTTGATGCCCTCGACGAAACCCGGCTCATAGCGCAACAACATCTAGAAGCCTACAAATAAAAGATGACGCGCTCGTACGAACGATTGACCAGGCCGAGGACATTCCGCCAAGGCGAACTCGTACTAGTGGTCAAAAGACCTATGATCCCCAATCGTGCCAAGCGGGGAAAATTTGAGCCAAACTATGAAGGCCCGTACATCATAGACAAGGTCTACCAGGGTGGAGCCTACCTACTCATGGACATGCACGGTGAAAGGCCTTTCAGGCCGATAAACGGCCGCTTCCTGAAGAAATACTATGCTTAATAAGCCACAGCCTGGGTCAATGATAGATGACGACGACTATGTCCACTCACTATCTTCCTAGGAGCAGCCAGCCTTCCCATATCAACGGACCGAAACGTCCTTAAACTAACAACGGACCGAAACGTCCTTAAACTAACAACGGACCGAAACGTCCTTAAACTAACGGCGGACCGAAACGTCCTTAAACTATCGACGGACCGAAACGTCCCTAAACTACTACCGCAACGTCCTTAGGTGAACGAGATGGATAAATAAAGAAAAAAGAAAAAAAAATAAAAAAAATAAAAAAAACGGTATGTCCATAAGCAAAATGGGCACGGATGAAAACCCGAAAAGGGCTCCGTGAGTAAAAACAGCAGGGCTGCCGGCAAGTGTTCGTGAAAACCTGAGAGGGCGCGACCTTGTAAAAAAAATAAAAATAAATAAATATAAAAAAATAAAAAAAACGGTATGTCTATAAGCAAAACGGGCACGGATGAAAACCCGAAAGGGCTTCGTGAGTAAAAACAGCAGGACTACCGGCGAGTGTTTATGAAAACCCGAAAGGGCGCAACCTCGTTAAAGGACACTTACAGAGTCCTCTCGACCTTGTAAGGAGAAACCACCTGCGTGAGATCCTTACGACTCACAAAGGAGCAACACACTTAGGGATCCTCACGATTCCTAAGGAGAAAATACACTTACGAGATCCTCACGACTCGTAAGGAGAATCCTCTTATGGGACCCTCACGGCTCATGAGATTTGAAAGTCTTAAGTTACAGAAACCTGAACCTGTTCTTAAGCAAATCCTCCACAACCTCCGATATTGCCCTATAAGAGGCTCAATACTGACCCTTGTATACAATCCACGGGCACAAATAAACATTTCCCCAGCAAAGTCCAACCCTTGTGGGTCCTCTCGACCCATAAGGTGAAAACCCTCTTGTAGGATCCTTACGACTTACAGAGGAACATACACTTAGGAATCCTCACGATCCCTAAGGAGAAAATACACCTGCAAGATCCGTACGACTTGTAGGGAGAAATACCTTTGTGAGACCCTTACGGCTCATGAAGTCAAAAGCCTTAGTCGACAGGACCTTAACCCTGTTTGCTAAGCCACCTTTGTTCAACATCGACAGAGGCAAATGATGATTCGCTCCTGGCAATATTCCAGTTGCAGCGATGCTGATGCCTAAACCGGTATCAAATCCTAAGTCCTTTCATGGCAAATGATGATTCGCTCCTGGCAACATCCCAGTTGCAGCGGTGCTGATGCCGAAATCGGTGTCCAAAATCCGAGCTTGCGGCGAAAAAGCTAGCAAGCCATACATGCCTACGAAATAGCCGAAATGATGGGGCAACTTGCAATAAAAAGCAGCAAGTAAAAATGTATGCATGAAAAATAGCCGAAATGATGGGGCAACTTGCAATAAAAAGCAGCGAGTAAAAATAAAATAAATAGCCGAAATGGTTGGGCACCGCGAAAAAATAGCCGAAATGATTGGGCAATCGCGACCTTCGCGATATAAAAAGCTGAAATGATAGAGCATCGCGGAAAGAATAAAAGAA
The DNA here is from genome assembly GCA_030015575.1 of Agapanthus africanus. Lineage (NCBI taxonomy): Eukaryota > Viridiplantae > Streptophyta > Magnoliopsida > Asparagales > Amaryllidaceae > Agapanthus > Agapanthus africanus. The sequence goes on from JASDDO010000006.1 coordinate 373,073,589, forward strand.
ATGATGGAAAAATGAAACCTTTTTGCCCTACAGGTGATACTACAACAATCCCTGTATACAATCCAGGGGCGCAAACAAAGAAGGGATCATACTCCTCCCCCCAGGTTTCGTCATGAGAGGAAGCCAAATCTCGACGGTTCACAAATAACCTGGAGATCGTCTCGTAACAACGGACACAACTTCAAGCTAAGCGGAACAGCGGCCACTCCCAGTTCCATGGCTCGGTGGTATACATATCGCCAACAGTCAAACCCTCACCCCGTGAAATGCGGATACATTCAGCAAAATTCCTGGTCACGTGGAACACGGATAATGTCACTCTTTGACCCTGTGGAAAACGTCCAGAGCGGATCCTGGTCCTCGCAGAGCATGGCAGTGAACCCGTGCGAAGCATCCAGAGCGGAGCCTAGTCCTCGCCTAACGCGGCAGTGAACCCGTGTGAAGCATCTAGTGCAAAATTCCTGGTCACGTGGAACACGGATAATGTCACTCTTTGACCCCGTGGAAAACGTCCAGAGCGGATCCTGGTCCTCGCAGAGCATGGCAATGAACCCGTGCGAAGCATCCAGAGCGGAGCCTAGTCCTCGCCTAACGCGGCAGTGAACCCGTGTGAAGCATCTAGTGCAAAATTCCTGGTCACGTGGAACACGGATAATGTCACTCTTTGACCCCGTGGGAACGTCCAGAGCGGATCCTGGTCCTCGCAGAGCATGGCAGTGAACCCGTGCGAAGCATCCAGAGCGGAGCCTAGTCCTCGCCTAACGCGGCAGTGAACCCGTGTGAAGCATCTAGTGCAAAATTCCTGGTCACGTGGAACGCGGATAATGTCACTCTTTGACCCCGTGGAAAACGTCCAGAGCGGATCCTGGTCCTCGCAGAGCATGGCAGTGAACCCGTGCGAAGCATCCAGAGCGGAGCCTAGTCCTCGCCTAACGCGGCAGTGAACCCGTGTGAAGCATCTAGTGCAAAATTCCTGGTCACGTGGAACGCGGATAATGTCACTCTTTGACCCCGTGGAAAGCGTCCAGAGCGGATCCTGGTCCTCGCAGAGCATGGCAGTGAACCCGTGCGAAGCATCCAGAGCGGAGCCTAGTCCTCGCCTAACGCGGCAGTGAACCCGTGTGAAGCATCTAGCGCAAAATTCCTGGTTACGTGGAACGCGGATAATGTCACTCTTTGACCCCGTGGAAAACGTCCAGAGCCGAGCCTGGTCCTCGCCAAGCACGGCAGTGAACCCGTGTGAAGCATCCAGAGCAAATACCGGACTGTGGAGTCCTTAAAATCCACGGACTATGACGTCCTTAACCTCGACCGTGATGTCTTAAAACTAACGATCAACCATCCCGATTCCCTACAGACTTTGCCTTGGTTTAAGGGTACATCTCTTCACTCCTTTGATGCCCGGCGTTGTAATTCCTCAACGTCTTCAAAGAGGTGACGGGTCCCTGCAACCAAACACCGGACTGTGGAGTCCTTAAATCCACGGACTATGAGGTCCTTAACCTTGACCGTGATGTCTTAAAACTAACAGCGGACTGTGGAGTCCTTAAATCCACGGACTATGAGGTCCTTAACCTTGACCGTGACGTCTTTAAACTACGATACCTTGAGAGACCCCTGACTCCGTGAAACACGGATAAGGGTGATCACATCCGGCACTTGCAGGCCCTCACGACCTGTAAGGAAGAAAAACTCTCTTGTGAGATCCTTACGACTCTCAAGGGAAAACCCGCTTAAGGATCCTCACGATCTTTAAGAAGAACTCACACCTATGGGATCCTCTCGACCTGTAGGGAGAAAAACTCTTTATGAGACCCTCGCGGCTCATAAGATGCAAAAGCCTTAGGAAGCAGATCTTAACCCTGAGTCCTGAGCCATTGCTGTCCTGCAAGGAAATCAAGATAGAATACCCGCAGAATACATTCAATGAAAAGGAGACATATCATTGACAAAAAAATGTATCTTTTATTCATAAACCAAAATGGGTACAAAATACAATTCATGAAAGAAACAAAAAGAAAATACTTTCATCCATGAGTATGTACAAAAGGGAAGAAAAAGATACAAATGTTTTAGGCCGGCGGGCGATTCAGCAGCTTGGTCAGCTCATCCTGCTTTTGCTGAGCCACGGCTTCATGACGCAAGATCTCCAGAAGACGAGCCTCCGCTTGAGCTTGCTGAGCCTGATACGAAGCGAGCCGGGCTTCAAGCTCTTTCTCAGTGGCCTTATGAGCCTCGACCCTCTCACGAGTGAACATGGCAGCTTTATCGAGAGCCACCACCTCTTTGATGGACTCCTGAAGCACCCGCCAGAGTTCATACGCTTTGTTGGCCTTGGCTGTGAGATTGGCTTGAAGCTCGCTCAGCGCCTTGGAGGCTAGCTCCCTTTCCGAGAACTTGCGACCGAGCCTCTTCTCACATGACGTCATGTTGGCCGCGCACCGTACTATCAGCCCTCGCAATTCCGCCTTTGCAGCCACGGCCTCCGAGGAAAGGCGAGAACACTCGAGAGTGTGCAGGCAAGCCTCCACTCGCCGGCAGAACTCCACCCAGACTCGCACCACCTCTTCGCTGTGGTAGGTGGCAAGAAAAGGAAGAGAGCCGTTAGCCTCGGCAGCGAATGCTTCAGCCGTGGTCGTGCTGCCAGCACGAAGCTCCTCGATCAGAGACGACAAGGAGACGAGGCTTAATTGGGCCAAGCGTTCTGAAGCCCGCAAGGCATAAGGGCCGGGTGGCATCACGATGCGCGACTCCAACGCCGTGGAGACTGGCAGAGCTGTTTAAATTTAAAAGACGTCAACAAAACTCTTAAGCAAGGAACAGGTGAGAGTGCAATGAAATGTCACTCACCAACAGTCGTACAAGCAGGAGCTGAAGGCTCCCCTGGCCCTTCGAGAATCTCGACCTCGTCATCGGCTTCCAGAACTGCAGGAAACGTCAATGTCAGTACGCAAAAATAACAACGATGCTATGAGAAGGGATGGACGACACCAACCTTGCCCAGACGAAAGGACAATGCGCTGAGGGGAGATCGCCTGCGGAGCTGCCATCTCCAATAAACGCTGAAATGACTGTCGAGGCGACAGATCCGCGATCGTGGCCGCCAAACCGCGCAATTCTGGGAAAGATAAAAGAGTTCAGACTATGAAGGGATTGCTAAATCAAAACGCGGAGGGATACCTTCAACACTCCTCCCATTCTGAGCCGGGGGGATAGCAGCTTCAACGGTCTCCGCCGTAACCTCAGGCTCCAACAAAGGGAGAATAGTCCCGACTACCTCACTCCCAGCCTTTGGGTCGCCCTCGGTAAGAGTCATTGGGGCGTCGGCCTCCAAAGGAGCCTCCTCCAAAGGGGCAAGCACGCCCTGGCCAAGAACCGCCGCTGGAAGTTCCATCATGAGAGGAACAGCCTCGTCAGCCCTTTCCACATCCAGCAAGGCTTCATCGGGAGTTTCGGCGGGCTTTAGCTTTAATAAGCCCGTAGGAAGCTCCCCCAGCGTCGAAGATTCTGCATGATCCAAGTAAGAATAATGATGTATATGCATGGGCATAAATAATCGGAGAGACTACAAAGGAAGCACAACGTACCTATACGCAAAGAAGCCCTCAATATGGCTTCTTCAAGCCGCTGCTCCTTCTCAAGGAGGTGGGCTCGCCGGGGTTCGAGCGTAGACTCATGACCGCCAGTCCACAAAGAAAGTGCATCAGCTGCGTCTTCTGAAGCGGCCTGCTTCAGAGCCCTTTCCCCCCATTCCTCCAAAGGGCCGATAAATCGCCGCCGAATCCACGAAGGGTCTTCGTAGAAAATTACAGCGGGGTAAGACTTCTTCGGAACCTTGGCGTTGTGAGACGCGTCTTTTGAGCGCCGTATGGCCTCGGCCAACTGCGCAGCCTCCTCATCCACTGAACTCGGGAAGAGAAGTCCAGCGTCCGACCCTTGCACGGCCAATGGTTCGTCTTCAAGGATAGGCTCAGACTCCATCACAGAATCAAGCGGGGCAGTAGCCGCTTTCTTCCGCCGTTTAGACCCGGAGCCGATCGCCGAGGATGATCGCTTCCTCCCTCGCGAAGCCTTAGGGCGGCGCTGGCCCACATCGCCCTCAGCGCCCTCATCCTTGTTTCTATCGCTCGGCGCCACAACCGAGGACGATACCGCCATCGTCGACACCACGGGGGGTGGCGCCGCCACCGGCGGGGGTACTACTACCGGAGCCCGCTTACCCCGTGAGCGAGAACCCAAAGGCATACCAGCTATCGGAGTAAGGTCTACCCCGGACTCCCCTGGAATGAGCGCGGTGCCGATCTCCCTCAAAGGAAAGCGGACTGGAACCCTCGGTCGTAACTCAGCCCCAGGAGCCAGAGGAGGGGCATCGTGGCCAAGAAGCACCCTCCTTTCCTCGAGAATGATTGGGTTGACCCGATGAAGATACCAACCCGTAAACGCGCCCACGCATCGAGGCATGTACTCAGATTCAGGGACCATGAAATAAGAGCCGGTGTTCAGCCTCATAAAATGATGAGCAGCATCGCGAACAGCATCAAGCGAAGGGATCGGGGCGACCATAAAAGCCTCGAAAGGAACACCCTGGTCGTACCCGAGCTGCCGGGCAAATCGATGCGGATTGTACCGCATGAAAAGAGCCGCATTGTCCTGGCGAAACACCAAGTAACCCGGTCTGATTGCATACAAATGCGTGGCCTCCCGGGGCTTCAGAGAAGGTGCGTTGTCTTTCGACTGGTCCCAGAGTTGTTGGACGGGACCCGAAGGAGTAGACAAGACCCGATCAGTAAAAACCAACCCGCCAGCGGTGGCATGAGGAGAAATTAGCACCCGAATGGCCCCGAATTGAGTCGGGTCGGCGGCAGAAGCATCCACTAGCCGCATAAGTGGTGGAAAGGGGTAGGCATCGTAAAATGAGGGCCTCTGATGCATGGCGAACGCCCCCAATACATGCATTTCGATCCAGGACGTGAAATAATGAAGCGAAAAGTTCACCACATCCACGCCAGGCGTGGAGGTATTAGCCGCGGTGCCCAATCCATTATAGAGGTGTGCCAAGGCCGGGATGCCGATGGCCAACCGCGTCCCCTCAGCAATACGTTGAGCCGGGTAGATGACCGAGGCTCTCATGAAGCGGCGATGCATGGGGATAACGAACCAGCTAAGCCAAACACTGACAAACCCCACAAAGAATGTTTCCTCATCCATACCAGGTGCTGCAATGGACTCAAAAGACATCGGCGACACGATGGGAATATAATACTGTGGCAGGTCCGATTCAGCAGTCGGTAGCTTCTTCGGACCAAACCCAAAGGGGTCTCTGATGTTAGCAAATTTCGGAGCAGTCTTCGATATGATATCCTCACGAAGGAAGCAGGAAATGAAGCTTTTAAAAGTAACACCCTGCTCCTCAGACTCAGTGAACAATTGATCAAAAATACCCAGCGCCTTGATCAAGCTGGGGCGCTTATGGCGAACAGCATTCTCAGCGGACAGGCCGTCAATCGGTGCAGACTCGGGCTCGAAGACATACTCGTCAGAAGGCAACAACTCCTCATACAGTGCGCCCCTGATTGGCAATCCTGAGATTTCATAAAATTCTGCAAGAGAGATCGAGACCTCGCGATCCCCCAGAAGAAAAGTATTAGTGGGAAGATTCCACTGGTTCAAAAACGCCTTGACCCACCAGGCATGCGGGGACTTGTAATGGAACAGTGACGCATATATGGCCTGATAAAGCCCAACTTTCTGCAACCGCGCCCGATGGGCGGAAAGGATATAGCGAGCCCAGAGAAGGTAGCCCGTAGGATGCCTGGGAGTGAGCCCTATCTTATAAATTTGCCCCCATGGGTGGGCCTCACCCTGGCAGATACGCCGCCCCAGTATGTCTATGGCCGGAATCGGATGGTTCGGAATACCGGTCGTCGAAGGCTCAAGCCTCCCCGTTGGAGTCCAGTTGGGCATTTCCACAGCAAAAGCTGTTCTTGGAGGATCCATCGGTAAAAAGGGGAAAGTAGGCTCCGTTGGCACCGCGCAGAGAAAACTCCGACGACCCTGAATAATCTGACTATACCAAGACCCCCACTGAAGGAGGTTGGTGCAGTTCGGGTCATGAGCCCGAATCATCGCCATCGCTTCCTCATCAGACGGTGACTGAGGAAAAGCCACCTCCGAGCGAGAAAAGGGAAAGCGTGGAGCAGAAGCCATCGCACCTGAAATCCAACGAAAGAAGACCGTTAATAGGAAAGTCAACGATGTTTACTCATGCATGAACATGAAGACTAGTGGGAGAAAGCAACAGCAAAGTTTCCTGGGACCATTGGCTATAAAACACATGGGCCCCACAGAATCCGGATGACGGCTCATTAATAATGAGACCAAACAGTTACAATAAAACAAAAGGGAATATCCCCATTTAATAAAAATGATGGCCACGCACATCCCCCCAGCAGGATCTGTCTCGGGCTCTACAGTGGATCCAATAAAATCAAAGGAATTGAATTCACACAAAAAGACATCATTACAAAGCCCCCATTGCATTAATTGCAGGAAGAACAACCTCGGGCCAAGAGACCCCAGGAAGCCTCTGTGTGAAGAAATCGAGTTCTTCGTTGGAATTAAATTCCTTATTAAGAAAAGAGAATTAAATTCCCAAAAACATTTTTGGATGGAATTAAATTCCATGGATTTGAACCGCCATCATCATCTCTCCAAAGATCATCTAAACCCTAAGAGATCTACAGTTGAAAGATTAAACAGTTTCATGTTCTTATGGAAAATATGAAGAAAGAAGGGTAAAAACCCTTGTTTTGGATTTAAAATCCAGGAAAATGTGAAGGTCCATCGTTGTCCAAGAACATTACCTGAGGAAAAAGGATTCCTTTTGAGCAGAGTTAAACTCTGAAAATATTTTAAAACAGAGAACTAAGCTCTGGAAGAAGAGAATTAAATTCTCAGAAAAAGTTCTCAGAAGAAGAAGATGGGCAAAGTGAAGGCTCCTATGAAGAGACAGAGGTATTTATAGAAGGCAATGGAAACGCTTCGTCTCCCCAGATCCCTAGAGGAATCCAACGGTCACAAGAGGTGACAGCGTTGCACTCACGTGCAGACACGTGAGAACAACGCTGTGGGGGCATTTGTTTCCTGATTTAAAATCAGGAAAGCTTCTGGGAAAAGCTTCAAAAAGGGGGTCACGTGTTAGCACGTGACACCTAAAAGGGATCATCAAGTCAAGTTCAGTTTCCTGAATACGCTGAAGAAAATGGACTTCAGAAAGAGTCACATGCTCCCACGTGACCAGGGTCACGTGGCGACACGTGACATTTAAATGCAAGCGTCAAAGGCACACAAGTTCTCTGATCAAGTCAAGAAAAGGCTTCAGAAGAGGTCACGTGTTCCCACGTGACCAGGGTCACGTGTTGGCACGTGACGTTCAAGACAGCAGACTCGTTCTCCAGACGAACCAAGGAAAGAGAGTTCAAACAAGGGTCACGTGCTCACACGTGACCAGGAGTCACGTGGTGGCACGTGACGCTTAAGCAACGATCAGAAGACAGAGCGCAAAAGAAAGGAAAAGGCTCATTCCAAAAGGGGTCACGTGCCCACACGTGACCATGGGTCACGTGGTCACACGTGACCGGCTTTCAAAGCCCATTGTGTTAACAGAATTAAATTCTGAAGGAGATTTAAATCTTTCCAAAAGAAAGCAACTATCTGGAACCAATCAAATTAAAGATTCAGAGGTGATAGAATATCATCTATCTATGGAAAATCTCGGGTTTGGAAAGATTTCCTCTTTAAATCTAACCAAAATAACAAGGGAGAATCTCTGGATTTAAAATCCAATGGTGAATAAAATTCACCTAATAATCCAAAGGTCCAAAATGAATGATGAATGCAAATCAAATCTCAATGAAGATTCGTCAAAAAAACTGATTGATTCGGCTGCTTCTCCTATAAATAGGAGCCAAGAGACATACATACATATAGATGCGCAGAGAAGAAAAAAAAAGAAGAAGAGCTTTGATACTTTGAAAAGACTCGGATCTTCTGCGAAAAACCCTAGGTAAGAAAGGGAAGGCCTTTTGAAAGAAAGAGAATTTAATTCTCAACAGAGTTTAACTCTGATAATGTAAAAACAGAAGAACATATTTCTTCTCTCTTTGATGGAGGATCTGCAAAGTGCACATCTCCCCTTAAGGTTGAGAATTTAATTCTCAATGGGTTGAGATCCTGCCATGCAGATCCAAAACACGGAGAAGGAATGCAAGCACGAGAATTTAATTCTCACAGAACTATAGGAATTTAATTCCTTTAAAATAAAAGGAGGGCTTGACCCTATATTATGGGAATTTAATTCCTCCAGAACAAAAAAGAAACAGGGTTTAACCCTAATTAAGAACCTAGTTCTGTTGAAACAGCAGGAATTTAATTCCCTTAATCATACAGAGGATGGAAGTTTAAACTCCTTAAAAACTTTTATTAGGGTTTAACCCTATTCAGCCCTTCACGTATATGAGGAATTTAATTCCTACAGAAAATTCAGAGTTAAACTCTATTCCAGAAAACAAAGTCTTCGAAAGGAAGTAGGAATTTAATTCCTCTGAAATTTATAGTTCGAGGAATTTAATTCCTAAAAGAAGATTAACAAAGCCTCTAAACAAAATACCTAGAGGCAGGGTCACGTGTCATCACGTGACCCCCCCAAGAGAGCTACAGAAAGCCCCTTTGAGGCAGCACCCCACGTGACCCACGTGACCCTCAGCAGAAGCTCTAATCCATAGGCATTTGAATGCCCATCACGTGATGGCACGTGATGCTCTGGAAGACGCGATAATCTCAGCAGAACAAAGGAAGGGAGGGCGCTCTCACGTGCTGCCACGTGACCCCTCTTACCTTAGTGTTTAAACACTAAACTAAAACTCTCGAACCCAGTGTTAAACACTGTTGGGCCTTAGTGTTCAACACTAATTAAAAAGCTTTATTTGCAGTGTTCAACACTGATTACCTTAGTGTTTAAACACTAATCTGAGATCTTCATTTGCAGTGTTCAACACTGATTACCTTAGTGTTTAACACTAACCTGAAAAAACATTGTTGCTGGTGTTCAACACCAAATATTCTCTTAGTGTTAAACACTAACTTGTCAACCCCATTCCCAGTGTTCAACACTGACTGCTCTGTAGTGTTTAACACTAGACTTTGGCCCAATTGGCTTAAATGGATGGAGGCAAAGCCTCTCCTGATTGGACTTAGCCCAAGATGGCCATAAGTCCTCAATTTGTGATTAACTGGTCCAATGGACTCATAACATAATTAATTCGTCTTGACCCCAAATTGGGCCAAGGGCTATTTAATCCACTCCGGTTCTAGGGTACATCTCTTCACTCCTTTGATACTTGGCATTGTAATCCCTCAATGCCGTCAAAGAGGTGACGGGTCCCGACGACCACACATTGATATGGACTGTGGGGTCCTTAAACTCATGTCTAATGCAAATTCCTGGTTACGTGGAACGCGGATAATGTCACTCTTTGACCCCGTGGAAAACGTCCAGAGCGGAGCCTGGTCCTCGCCAAGCGCGGCAGTGAACCCGTGTGAAGCATCCAGAGCACATACCGGACTGTGGGGTCCTTAAACCCATGGACTACGACGTCCTTAACCTTGACCGAGATGTCTTAAAACTAACAATGGACTGTGGGGTCCTTAAACCCATAGACTACGACGTCCTTAACCTTGACCGAGATGTCTTAAAACTAACAATGGACTGTGGGGTCCTTAAACCCATGGACTACGACGTCCTTAACCTTGACCGAGATGTCTTAAAACTAACAATGGACCGCAATGTCCTTAAACTACCCATGGACCGTAATGTCCTTAAACTACCCATGGACCGTAATGTCCTTAAACTAGAACAATAGAGCCCCGCATGCTCTTTTGTCGGATCTAAACGGTCCCGTTTAAGTTGATCTTAGCCTCAAAGATGGCTAACGTATCCTTAAACCTTCAAACAGAGTGGACTATAAATCCCCCCAATTGACTCCGGCTTGAGGGTACATCCTTGAACTCCTCTGACATCCGTCGTTGTAATCCTTCAACGTCGTCAGAGAGGTGACGGGTCCCGACGGCCACACATTCATGGACCACTATGTCCCTAAACTGGAACATTAGAGTCCAAACGCTCTTTTGTCGGATCTAAACGATCCCGTTAAGTTGATCTTAGTCACAAAGTTAGACTAACGTATCCTTAACAAACGTTTGAGTTGATCTTAGCCTCGAGTAGGGCTGACGTATCCTCAAACCAAAACCCCCCCAAACCCAAATCTAAGATAATACGGATTTGGACTAGTCCACGCCCTACGGGCGACGACATAACTCAGTCTCCGTAAACAATCCACGGGCAACAAAATACAAAACAGACACCCACGACACGAAGTGACCATCTGGAGAAGGAGAAAGTTGTTACCGCAATGCGGTAGCGTAATTAACTGCAGGGGCTTGCGCCTGCAGGGAAGAGCGTCCCCACAATCAAAAACCCCTCAAACGAGGGGGAATCTGACGAAGTCTGCTACATCGGACGCATCCGTCTAAACCTTCGATACGTGGTGCCATAAATCAACTTGGCATCTTCGAAGAGGTGGACGGATAGCACCTATTAGCATCTGCCCCGAATCTCAGGCAAGACGCGGTGTCGCGCCGTCTTTCGGAGGGGAACAGTCACATGTCAAGTTCTACCCGTCATTCTCCTGGTTAATTTGGACCCACCCGTACCTACCCTTGACTTTGGCCAAAATGGCAGCACGACTGTCCCAAACCAACGCATCTATCTATGCTGCACATGAATACCCAATAGCTACCAATCACTATGCCTTGACTTTGGCCAAAATACATAGCTTGAATACTTTTTGACCATTCATGTGGAATGACGGAGGGATACGAATGGTTTTGGCGAAACCGTGAACGTAGTGAACTTGATATAATCGATGGAACGAGATAGCTTTTAAAAGGAGTGGTTCAAGCTCCGCGTTTAAAAGTTTAGTTTTGAAAAGAACCGAGTGGTTTTCAAAGTGTTCCAATCGACTTTTACTTGGTTTATTTTCTTGCATTAGTTCTTTTAATGCGTCCCATCATTTAATCCTACCATTGCAGAAAACAACCAAAATATGACGTACGCTTATGCCATTCGCATTCGCCACGGGGCCCCGTCATCACCCGTTAGGTTACTTAACTAACGACAGAGCGGGGGCTGGGCTAGCGCGGTTGTAAAACATAAGCAACGCCTAAATAGTTATCATATATAAATATATAGCAATGATAGACATTACAGATCACAGATGAATACATTGGATATACTAGGAATCCGCAATCCGTTCGAGCCTGCAACGAAAAGCGGATTACACGGTCGCGGTGAATAGCCAATACCCCACCCAAGACCTCTACGGGTGCGGCAAACTACCCGCCAAGTACCCGAAGCGAAGCAACCTCCCTCACCACCGTGAATAGGCCACTCGGCACTTCGAGATACCCGGTAGTTTGTGCACCCCCTCCATGGGTCTATCCTAGGAGCAAAAACAGTAAAAAGAATTATACAATGACGGCTACAACTCCGACCCGGTTGTGCAGCCAAACAAATAATAATATTACATCAATTTACATATTACAATGAATGAAAGAAAAACAACACTCATCTCACATCCACCCCGGCTATTCATCCGCGACAATCCAACCCATTCATATACACATACCATCATCAATCACAGATCACAGATATGTATAACCCCGACTAATCGACATATAGCGATTAGCCGACGTTCAATACATGTAAACATCACAGATATAACCTTTTAGTCAAAGTGTAATGAAGTTCGGGAAAAAAATGGATTTATAGGCCCCCAAAAACAAATTTCTATTCTGGAAAATCTGGGCACATATAAACCATCTTAAAAATCCTAAAACCAAGCCAGAAATACACTGCACCAAACTCGACCCAGTGACGAGCCAACTCGGCCGCGGTTGCGCGGCAATAGCTTGCTATTGCCGCGGAACCGTGGCTCTTTGGTCGAATCACTGGATCGTTTTTGGTGGCTTTCTTCACAAAACCCTAAGATGATTTTAGGAGTATGACAAATTTTATTTTGAGCGGGAAAAAATTTAACAGAAACTTAGGGTTTTGAAAACTTGGTTTTTCGATTTTTCCGATTCGAACTTCGATACACTCTACTACCTAGCTAGTTTATGTTTAGTTAGGCTCTGATACCACTGTAAGTCCACGTTACCCACCCCGGTACTTGCGGGGAGGCGGAAGACGGAATAAAAATCGAATTTTTATGAGCTTAGGCAATATGGACTAGACTATGAAGGATCTTTGCTAAACAAAAACAAGCTAAAGCTAACTAGAAACTAGCTAAGTGCTAGAAAGGTTATACCTTGGGCTTTATGTCCTTCTCTCTTTGCTCCTTGGAGTGGTGGAAGGAGGTCACCTTAGTCGTCTTCTCACGTCGAAGAAAGATCCACCCGAAAGCCTCGACCTTTGGCTTCAACTCCAAGCTAGAAGTAACTAGGGTGCAAGAAGTGATAATCCTTGAACCCTAGATGAGAGTAGAGATTATCAAGAGAGGGTTTTTCTTAAGCTCAAGTGTTTCTCAACACATGAGAGGGGAGAGCTTGAGGGAGAGGAAGAACAAGAGAGAGAATGTGAATGATAGAATGAGAATAAAATATACCATTCTCACATATATGTGTGAATTATTGTAATTAGATAATTAGTGAGATAATTGTCATGGCTTAATCAAGACATGACCATTATCATTTCATTTTTAATGCAAATTGCAAGGATCAAAGAGCATCTTCCAAATGAAATGATGATGGTCAAAGTGTCAACAAGGTCAACAAGTCAAGATAGGTTAAATGGTCAACAACCATAACCATGCACAATTATTAAACTAATATCAATTAACCATAATACACACATAATCATTAGGGTTGATAAAATGACAATAGTCATTAACCCTAATCAAAGACCCCTCCCTCTGTCTCAAGCAACTGTGCATACGCACCCGTATTCGTGATCCGAGGAACACGAATACAATGAGAAAAACCAATCCCAAATCATATACTAGGATCCGGCTTAAACCAAAGCCCGCTAGTATAAGCTGTCCGGACAGCAAACGTGCACAAGTGCGCGGATGTGAACGAACCCTGTCGCAAAACCATGCGACCTCTACTCATTTTGTCTAAAGGCGAATAGCTCTCTGTGTGGGACTCTAAAGACTCGACACTACGCTGGCAGTGGGTTTAACCACAGACCGCAAGCGGTACTAGCTGTACGTAACGGTCCCCAGGTAGATGTCGATAAGAAGACTGGCGAGGTGAACCCCATCTGAACTCCTACTGAGCCTGTATGTGACAATCTCCGTACAGTCCGGTCTGTTCGTCTGATACATCGCATGGCGGGCCTAGGGGGGCGGTGAACGTCAGTCCCCTAATAGTGGTATAAGTCGTGTCGGAGTGTAGCCCAGAACACCCTGAGATAACACTGGAAACCTACCAGTATATCTCGCTTGCCCTGGCCAGGGACTACTCGTGTAATGGCTCTCCTGGACACAGCGCGATGTCAACCCCCAATACCGGGAGAGACGAATCCTGTCTAACCGTCACTACCTCCAAGTGCTTCGGGACTGCACCCAAAAACTACCTGTTTGCACGACTCCTTTGAGCCGTGGCAGGGTAGTAATCAAAGTGCAGTGGGAACACACTCGAGGCGAAGTGACAGTGTCAAGTCAGCGGACTAAGCTGTACTCATGTCACCTGGGAACTGATAACTGACGATAGGTATAATACCAACCAACAGTTCTCGACGAGTCCTGTCCAGTGTACTCGTAACCTAACGAGCACCCGCATACTATCTCAAGTACGACGTACTGACGGCTGTGGGACAGACCGTCTCCCACACTAGGATGAGAAGCGCATACGCTAGTCTACTCCGGAGTATCGATGCCCTGTCTCGATAGTCCAACGACTAGGGACCTGTATAAGGATGTGCTTATAGATCACCCAGCTCCCACGAATGTGAGCGCCATCACAACGCTGGTAATCAAGCAAAGATCCTAAGGGCTCTACTAATATGTATATCAGCGATATGCTAAAAGAAACACATGCACATATTAAAGCAGAGACAAACCAAGTAGCATACTACCATTTCGAGCAAGATTGTATATACAACTGTGAATATCCCAAGCTTCCATCAAGTAATATACAAACTAGTATGATACAGTAATGGCCTCTAGGGCATATACACTAACACAACTATCCCGGGACATTCTTGCAGGTAGCTTGGCCACAACAACCTCAAACCCATTGAGATCCACACGCTTCAGGAGGCAACCTCCAACTCAATCCCAGCCATCCATCATCGCTCGCAGCAGATCTACGGAAGGTAACATCTGAAGGAGATCCAGACCTCCATCAGTTGGCGCCGTCTGTAGGAAATTCTTGATTCCACTCAACAAAGTTCATCTTCCGATCTCAACTCAATGGCGAGCGATCACTGCGACGATCCAAGCACTAGCCGCCGCCTCCTCCACAATGGAGGCACGGACGAATCTCCTCCCCCGAACGCCATCAAAGTCCTAGCCGTCCGGATAGATCGACTCGCGTCCGTCGTATATGCGCTCGTCCGTGTCCAAACGGCAGTGCAAGCTCCCCAGGTCGCCGCTCCCCCACCTCGGGACCAGAGCCCCTACAGGGGAGAGAAGACTCTGCTCGCGTTGGCACTGTCGACTATCGCCTCACTGCCTCCCACGGCCGCAGATCTCCCGGGCCAACATATTCTATGACCTGATAGGCGTCCCACAGTTCAACACCGAGGTCCGTCGCCAGAGCGCCTCAACCCGAGCCCCTTCGCGTCCCTGTCCCTCCCGAGGAGATGTCTGTCAGCTCGCTTGCACCCAGGCATGATCGACACCCCCTCCCTCGATGGGGTCGCGCGGACGGGACTCGTCACGGCAGCTCGAAGACTACCTCGCCAGGGGACCTAAGGAACCTCATCGAAAGAAACCAGGGTTCACCAAAAATCATGGTCATGTCGGCGGGAGATACGTCAAGTACTTACGAGACTCGGCACCCCATGTGGAAGCAAGCAGCCGTCCAAGGAAGAAGTCCAGGGAGACCGAGCCGATCATTTTTTACGACGGGGACTTCCACGGCATATTCCCTCCCCACAACAACCCTCTGGTGATTACGGCTCGGGTCCACCAATACGATGTGCATAGAATACTGGTCGACTCGGGAAGCTCGGCGGACATTCTCTTCTACGACTGCTTTCTGCACATGGGGCTCACCCCGGCAGACCTAAGTCCGACCTCCCACGTCCTTTCAGGATTCACCAACCATTCCATCCCGGCAGAAGGGGTAACCACTCTGCAGTTTAACGTCAGGGAGGCCGGCCGTACACGAACGTGCCTGTGGAATTCATCGTAGCGAGAATCCCATCGGCCTACAACATCCCCCTCGGCCGCCCCATGCTGAACTCCCTCCGGGCCCAGATATCGACCTACCACCTCACGATGAAGTTCTCTCTCGACCAAGGCGGGATAGGTCGGGTCTATAGAGACCAACGCATTGCAAAAGTTTACTTCACCGCAACATCTTCGTCAGAGCAGCCAACCGACGATGTCGAGGGTGAAGGTGACATCAGGGGTTCTCTGGACACTCGAGACAAGCAAAAAGAGGTCCGTGGGATCCCGGTGGAGCCACTGACAGAGGTCCCCCTCGTAGAAGGGGACGGCGAAAAAATCGTTCAGATCGGATCACTTCTGACAGGAACTCAGCGAGATGACCTGGTTCATTTCCTCATAAACAACTCCGACGTGTTCGCCTGGGCGCCTGCTGACATGCCTGGGATCGACCCCAAAATTATATCTCAAGCTCGAGGTAGATCCTACGGCCCGACCCGTCAGGCAGAAAAAGCGAAGCTTCGTCCCGGTCAAACAGAAGGCCATCGAGGACGAAGTAGATCGGCTCCTCGCTGCCAACTTTATTCGGAACGTACCCTATTCGGAGTGGCTGGCGAACGTAGTTCTGGTCAAAAAGTCAAACGGGAAGTGGTGTATGTGCGTCGACTTCACCGACCTCAACAAGGCCTGCCCCAAAGACAACTATCCCCTCCCTCGGATAGATCAGCTCGTCAACAGCTCGGCAGGCCACGAGCTATTGAGCTTCATGGATGCCTTGGCCAATGACCCCAAAATTATATCTCACAAACTGGTCCGGCTACAATCAAATCTGTATGAATCTGGCATACGAAAATCTTACCGCATTCACAACGGACCGGGGGGTATACTGCTACAAGGTGATGCCCTTCGGCCTCAAAAACGTCGGAGCTACATACCAACGGTTGGTCAACCGCATGTTCAAACCACAGATTGGCAGGAACATGGAAGTTTATGTCGATGATATGCTAGTCAAATCAGTCTCGTCGGTCAACCATGTCAAGGATCTGGGCGAGGCCTTCGAAGTACTCCGCAAGTTCAAGATGAAACTGAACCCCGCCAAGTGCGCATTCGGGGTTACCAGGGGAAGTTCCTCGGTTTCATGGTCACCCACCATGGAATCGAAGCTAACCCAGAGAAAATCGATGCTATCCTCAACATGGCCGCGTCGAAGACCAACGTCATGCGACTAACTGATCGGGTAGCCGCTCTGAGCCGTTTCATGTCGAGGTCTGGGGAGAAGTGCCTCCCTTTCTTCAAATCTCTAAGGAAGATCTCGAGGTTCGAGTAGTCAGAGGAGGGCCAGACCGTCTTTGACCAATTAAAGAGGCACCTTACGACACCACCGCTGCTCACCCGACCAGTTGAAGGAGACGAGCTATCACTGTATCTGGAGGAATCCGACCAAGCAGCAGGCTCAGTGCTTGTCCGAGAGGTCGACGGGGTGCAGAAGCCGGTATACTACGTGAGCCACGTCTTCAAAGACACAGAAACGAAGTATCCAGCTATAGAGAAGATCGTCTTGGCACTCATTGTGGCCTCAAGGAAGCTACGACACTACTTCCAGGCGCACACCATCTTCGTTCTTACCGAGCGCCCGCTGGGGGCTATCCTCTCCTCTCCCGAATCCTCGGGTCTCTTAGAGAAGTGGAGGTGGGAGTTGTCCCAGTTTGACATAAAATACCGCCCGAGGCATTCCATCAAAGCACAGGCCCTGGTCAATTTTATCGTCGAGTGCACCATCCCCAGTAGGTAGCCGAAGTCCACGCCGACCCTCGCGGCTCAACCATCGATCGAGGGGAGGCCTGACTCGGTCTCTGAGTGGGTCATTTACGTCGACGGATCATCGACCGAGGAAGGCCGTGGTGCTGGCCTCATCATTCGAGGCCCGAATGAGGCAGAAATGGAGTATTCTCTGAAGCTCGGGTTCAAGGCCTCAAACAACGCGGCAGAATACGAGGCCTTGCCGGCTGGACTGCGCATGGCTTCCGGCTGGGGCTGAAAACAATTCGGATCCACAGTGACTCTGCCCTAGTCGTTGGCCAAGTGACTGGCCATTTCAAGGCTAGGGAATCTCTAATGGTGAAGTATCTGGCCGGGGTAAGAAGACTTCGAAAGAACTTCGACGAAGTCCAGGTGGAGCAAATACCCAGACAACTCAATACCCAAGACGACGCCCTGAGTAATCCGGCTTCATCCTACTCAGCCAACAACAAGCAATCTATCCTCTTCGAGATCTTTCCACGACCCAGCGTGGAAGACGGGACGACAATACTTCATGTGTACACAGCCCAGGAAGAAGACAAGGACTGGAGGAAGCCCTTCATGGAATTCCTAAGGGAAGGTACGCTCCCAGAAGATCAGGAAGAAGCCCGCCATCTCCGAGCCAAAGCCCGTCACTTCGTCTGGAGCAATAGGAACATTTACAAGAAGTCCTTCACTCAGCCCCTGCTCCAGTGCGTCGACCCCCACGAAGCCGACTACGTCCTCCGTGAAATCCACGAAGGGGTCGGCGGCGCACACCAAGGGGCCCGCTCCTTAATCCAGAAGGCATTGCTCTAGGGGTACTACTGGCCAACTATTCACCAAGACGCCCAGAAGCTCGTCAGGAGATGCAAAAGTTGCCAACTTCATGGAAGCATACCTCGCCTTCCGGCTACCGAGCTGACCGCCCTAACCTCCCCGTGGCCGTTCGCCCAGTGGGGAATGGACATGATAGGCCAGTTCCCTACCGATACTGGCGGGCACAAGTATGTCCTCGTCGCAGTGGATTACTTCACGAAGTGGATCGAGGCTATCCCTATCAGGAAACCGGATGCCACCACGACAATCAAGTTCCCGCAGAACAACACAATACTCCGGTTCGGCATCCCGAGATGTATCACCACCGACCATGGGACGAACTTCGAAAACGAGAAAGTGAAGGAATTCTGCAATAAGTATCATATCCTCATGAAGTTTGCCGCGGTCGCACATCCCCAATGCAACGGGCAAGCCGAGGTCGCTAATCGGGACGTCCTCCGAGGTCTTCGGACCCGCCTAGAAGGACACCGAAGCAGTTGGGTCAAGGAATTACCTCGGGTCCATGTTTCCCCCAATCAGAGCAAAGCTCTGTTTGAAATTCAAAAATTCAAAAATTGAAGCAACGCTTCAAATCCCGTGTGCTGCGTACAACGCGCCACGTGTCAGAAGTTGATACGTCAGCGCAGCGCCCAAGGCAGCGCGCCCAATCAGAGCAAGGCTCTATTTAAAACAAAAATTAAAGGAAGTAACGCTTCAGTTGCGCAAGCGCGACACGTGTCAGCGCAGTTGCGCTGCGCTGTGCGCTGACACGTGTCAAGCGCTGGTGCATCTGCGCCAAACAGAATTAAAATTCCAGTAAGATCTTTCTGGTCTTGTTAAAACAAGAAAATTGTTTTCTGTAAAACAGAAGCCCTTGGATTAAAGATCCAACGGTGGGGAAAATTCCCCAAATCACTAAGAGAATGATCTCTTTAACAAATTTAACAAATTAATGGGCACTATATAAAGGCCCCTAGACCCCAATTCAAAAGAGAGGAAGATAGAGGAAGAACATCAAGAACTTCAAAAACAACAAAACAGAGAGAACTCTGAAGAATTAGGAGAAGAACTCAAGAGGGGGAAAAAGGTAAAAACCTTTAAAAAAAAGAGAAGAAATTCTTCTGAATAGATCATTGATTTAAGAACAAGATCAATGATCTTCAATAGAAAATAATAATAATAAATAATAACAGTGCCTTGCACTTTTTTATGAACCATTGGTTCTGGAATCTTAAAGATTCTCAAGTTATTGAAATAGTGCCTTGCACTTGCAAAAACTGCACTGTTGCGTTCCTGGGTTGGCGCAAGCCACCAGAGAGCGCCACGTGTCAGCTCCAGAACCACTTGCGCTACGCGCTTTTAAAAAATAGAGCATTGCTCTTTAAAGTTGGCACAACTCATCAGAGCGCGCCACGTGTCAGCAGCGCAACAGCGCAGTGCACTGGCGCAGCGCACTGCGCTTGCGTGACACGTGTCACCCCCACAAGCGCTTGCGCTCAATAATTGGCGCAAAGCGTCTGACAAGCCACTGTCAGATAATTAATGCACTGCATTATTTACAGAAGTGCCAAGCCCAATTAAAAAATACCTAACATGCCTAATTAAATGCAATGCATTATTTTAAAGAAGGGCAGAGCCCAAACAGATGCTCTGCATCATTTATAAAGGGACAGAGCCCAAATCAAAAAGGCCTAGCAGGCCAGAATAAAATGCAGTGCATTATTAAAAAAGGGGCAAAGCCCTAGCACAGGCCTAATAGGCCAAAGATAAATAAAAACGTTGAACATTTTTCAACTGGACTTAGCCCAATCATGGCCGTAAGTCCTCAAATTAAATTGACTGAGCAAGACTGCTGTCACGTCCCGCTTCCCAGAGTACGCTAGATTGGGCACGTGACATAGCCAACCATGCTACCTGTGGGTATGAAGTATCCATCCACAGTCACATTACGGCTATAGAGATATCAAGAACAATATAAAACTGTCTAAAACATGTTCATAATCCAGAATAACATGAGTCAATAATAAATAAATGCGGAAGCAAATGATCCAATACAAATAACTGAAAAGTGTGTCCCATAATGCGGGCTCACATCAGGAAATAAATGCAGGAAATAAAACTAACTACTACTAAACTCACAGCTCAGCCTGCTGGCTGAAGTACTCCTGCTCGGACTGCAACAGCGGTACGGAATCTGGGCCATGCAAAACCCAGACGTCAGCGCGTCATGTCATCAAGTAATATAATATGAACAGTGTAGCAGGCAATATAATATAAACATGAATACAGCAAGAATAACAATAATATGAATCATACCAGTACAGGGTAGCGTGCAGTGGGTAAACTAAACTGTTCTATCAGGTTTTCTATTCTAAAGTCTTTGAAATCAATTGATGAATCATCGATGTAACTCAATAGTATCCCGTGCATGCCCGGGACCACGGTCAAGACCCTCGGGGCTTAATCCGAGACGTGCCGCTAGGCAGTAACAGGTAGCAGGATAGGCGAGTGATGTCAGCATCATCACTCCGGGGTTGGCCTGGCCCGTAAGACTGATCAGAACAGATATCGAATTGTTGAGTTACAAGTCAGGTTTCACCTTTGATTTCCCCATACCCCCAAGTTATGTATGTCAAGTCAGGTATTCAGTAGTCAAGAACTAATGCCAACACAGGATCAGGTAAAAGCAGGTTTGTCTGGATAGACAACAGGAACGGTCCATGAGAACTACATGTTATGTTTGTTGGCATTAGACACAAGATCAGGTAACAGGTAAAGCCATGGTACATCAGGTCAAGCCAGGTAATGTATAAAGGTGTCATGTCATGTCAAGAGTGTACGGTACCATGTCATGTCAAGTAGGAAGTATAACAGGTCATGTCAGGAAGCACAAGATGTCATGTGGGTGCTCATAATCAAACTAACATAAGCATGTGTATAAATAAACAAGCATGAGTACTATCAGAACAATAAACTGGAACATGTAATATGATATGCAAATAGATATAATTTCAAGAATATGGATGCACAATTATCGATTAGGGTTACATTTATAGTTCCAATATTAATTAAGATGCAATTTATTAAACATGGAGTGTTAATATCACATTATTATATAGTAATGTGATCTATGGATGCAATTATATGTATCTTAAATGCGATGGATGCAAACGGGTATCCGAAAAGTTATAAAACTATAAAATGGTAATGTGGGATGTACAACTAAGCAATATGTGATATAAATATTGATATAATAATATTAATATGGATAGCATATTCAAAGCGATTAATAACTATAAAAGTGGTATTGATTAACCATGCACAAGAAAGTTCCGTTCAGAAATTCAGCGTCACCATAATTTGTAAAATAGATTAAAAATAACAAACGTTCTCCAAAAGGGACGTGTCTTATACCAAAACAAAGATAATTCAATAAGGTTTTCAGTTTTATAAGTATAAGCATCTCAGGTTGTCCCTACAAAAAGTTATGAACATTCGAAATTGAAAGTTTGCTGCTGGAATTTCCCTAGACAGCAGTTTGGAGATATTTTCATTTTCATTTTATGTTATTTAAACAATTTATTTTGTAAGTAAATATTTCATAGAGTTATAGTATTCTGAGTTAGATTCTTAACGAACTAAAGAACGTATACTAATTATTTTTCTATGATTTATAATGAATTTTATACGGTAAGGTGTACAGTAAATTTCAGATTTGTTGTATCCGCTTTTTCAACGACGTTTCATGTGTAAACTATAATATTTTAAATATATAATATCATAAAATGTAGATTATAAACTAATTAAAGATAATAATAAGAAATATTATGACGATGTATATTTTAATTGATATGGATGCAGTATAATGTAATCTAGTATGTCATAAGATAAGTTTTCATGATCTAGATTTAATATGATATAAACGGATGCAAACAGAACATCGAAACGTTATAAAATTAAACATGGGGCACTAGATTTAAACTATAGGTATGGTATTTATTTAAATAGGTATAAAATGAATTATATAGCATATAGCAAGATTAACTTGCCTCGATGGGTCGCGAATCGGGAAAACGGAACGTTAACCGTCGGCGGGGAAAACTCGCGACCGGCGTACGGTTCACGGAATGAATCCAAACGACGAACAAAGAAACCACACGGGTCGGGGTACCTCGTTGGAACGTCGAGAAGCATCACCGGCACGACGGAATTCCGGCAACAAAAGAACAGTTAAAAAAAAATGAGAAACGAGACATGAAGCAAGAAGAGAAAGAATGATAAAGAGAAGTACGAGAGAATATATAAGAGAGAGAGAGAGAAAAAGTGGAGAGAGAGAGAGAGAGCGAGAGGGAGAGAAGAGGGAGAGAGAGAGAAAGTGGGGCCCATGGGGTTAAAGGGGAGATTGCGATTAGCTGAGAGAATAAATTGAGAAGGATATAAAAGATTGTAAAATTATTATATGGTTAACTTAAAGATTTAAAAGATAGGTAATGAACAGTAAGATATCAGGTTAGTTAGAAAAATATATGCGATGGTTTTAATAATATTAAAATTTGGGATTTTGGCGCCAAATAAAATATTTCCAAATCGCGCCCGGGTCGAGTCTAAAAATTTGAAATTGAAATAATAGGATTTTAAGCAGGATCCAAATTTTAAAATTAAGTGTTTTATGATTAAAAAGCATACCCCCAAAACGGACACACGTACGTGCACGTAGCCATCCAAACTCGTCCGTTTCACTGAACGGGACGAGAACACAATGCACGGACGCTACCACGAGGCTAGGGGTGTCATGTAGGCCAAGATGAATATTTTCAATTTTATTTTAGATGCTAAAATTTGTTATATGTAGAAATGACTTTGCCGGGTAAATTTTACAGTAAGCAATAAACAAGCAAGTTAAATGAAATGAGTACCACATTATGCTCAAACAGTAACTGAAAATAGTAGTATTGGGCTCGGGTGTTACATTATACCCAATTACAAAAAGAATTTCGTCTTCGAAATTCCAAGAATACAAAGATAGATAACTACAAGAAAAGGTGAGGAAACTTCTGCCGGATTTCATCTTCTCGTTCCCAAGTGGACTCTCCATGCGAGCGATTACCCCAAGAAACAAGCACAAGGGGGATAACCTTGTTCTTAAGAACCTTTTCCCTTCGATCCACGATTTCAATCGGTCGCTCCTCAAAAGTCAAGTCTTCTCGTACTGTTAGCTCCGAATGATCCAAAACGTGTGTTTCATCTCGAACATACTTACGGAGTTGAGATACGTGAAACACATCGTGCACATTTGCCAAGGACTGTGGTAACGCCAAACGATACGCTACCTCACCAACACGCTCCACGATCTCAAGGGTCCAACGAATCGAGGACTAAGCTTTTCTCGACTTCCAAAACGAATCACCGCTCTAGTCGGTGATATCTTCAAGAATACCAAATCACCCACGGTGAACTACAGAGGTCTTCTTGACGTATCAGCCCAACTCTTCTGTCGGTCCTGTGCTGCCTTCATATGATTTCTGATAGGGTTAACCTTCTCAACTGTCTGCACAACCAAATCTGGTCTCAATAATCTTCGTTCACCGACATCGTCCCAACAAACAGGTGAACGATATTTACGACCATACAAAGCTTCAAATGGAGCCATCTGAATAGTTGTCTGAAAACTGTTGTTGTAAGACAACTCCACCAAAAGTAGATGATCCTCCCAAGACCCCTTGAAGTCCAACATGCATGCTCTCAACATATCCTCAAGAATTTGGATCGTTCTCTCCGACTGACCATCAGTTTGAGGATGATAAGCTGTGCTAAACTTCAATCGAGTCCCCAAACATTCCTGTAAACTCCTCCAGAAGTGTGATAAGAACCGAGTGTCCCGATCGGACACGATGCTCACCGGTACTCCATGCAATCTTACAATCTCCTGCATGTACCGCTCTGCCAAAGTCTCTGTTGATTGACCAACCCGAAAAGGAATAAAGTGAGCTACCTTGGTCAATCGGTCAACAATTACCCATACTGCATTGTTTCCTTTTGGACTCCGGGGTAAAGCCGTCACGAAATCCATGGTTATATGTTCCCACTTCCACTGAGGAATCGGAAGTGGTTGCAATAAACCAGCAACCCTTTGATGTTCAGCCTTAACTTGATGACACACCAAGCACTTTGACACAAAGCGAGCAATCTTCCGCTTCATGCCCTCCCACCAGAAATGCTGTCGAATATCTCGGTACATCTTTGTGCCTCCTGGATGTAAAGAATAAGCTGAACTGTGTGCCTCCTTCATAAGCTCTTCACGAACATCACCCTTTGGCACACACAAACGGCTACCATACCTCAACGAACCATCTTCGTGGATCAATAAATCTGTTCGTAGCCCGGCTTCAACCTACTCTCGAAACTTTTGCAGTCTAGGATCCTGCGATTGAGCTGCTTTAATATTCTCGATCAAAGACGAATGTACTTGCAACTGCAACAACTGTCCCGTAGAATGCGGTAGCACAACCTCCAAGTCAAATCTTCGAAAATCTGCGACGATCTCCTTCTGCGTAGTTAATACCTGAATTACTGGTAACCGACTAAGCGCATCCGGCACAACATTAACCTTCCCCGGATGGTACTTAAGATCAAGATCGTAGTCAGCCATCAGCTCCAACCATCTACGCTGCCTCATGTTAAGCTCCTTCTGTGTGAACACATACTTCAAGCTCTTAGGATCTGTAAAAACTTCGACTCTTTCGCCCAAAAGGTAGTGTCTCCAAATCTTCAAAGCGAAAATCACAGCCGCAAGCTCCAAGTCATGAGTTGGATAATTCTTCTCATGGGTCTTCAACTGTCTCGATGCGTATGCTACAACCTTCCCATGCTGCATCAAAACACATCCCAATCCTTTCCCAGATGCGTCGCTGTGAATCAGCAATCCTCCGGAATTGTCTGGCACGGTCAGAATAGGGGCGGTTATCAACTACTGCTTCAACATCTCGAAAGCTAACGCACACTTATCCGCCCATACAAAAGGTACCTCCTTGCGCGTAAGCTTGGTCAACGGCTCTGCCAGACGAGCAAAGTTCTCCAAAAATCTCCTGTAGTATCCGGCTAATCCAAGGAAACTTCTTATCTCAGCAACATTCTTTGGAATAGGCCAATCTCGAACTGCTGCAATCTTTTCTGGATCGACGGCAATGCCATCGCCAGACACAACATGCCCCAAAAACCTTACTTCTTCCAGCCAAAACTCGCACTTACTCATCTTCGCATACAATTTCTCCTGTCTCAACGTCTGCATGCGATCTTCAAATGCTCAGCATGCTCTTCAAAACTCTTCGAGTAAACCAGAATATCGTCAATGAATACCACAATGAACTGATCCAAGAACGGTGAAAAGATTCGGTTCCTCAAGTCCATGAATACTGCCGGCGCATTCGTTACTCCGAAGGGCATCACTAAGTACTCGTAATGTCCATACCGAGTTCGGAACCCCGTCTTGCAAATATCTTCTGTTTTCACTCGGACCTGATGATATCCAGATCGCAAATCCAGTTTCGAGAATACCCTCGCGCCACTAAGCTGCTCAAAAAGTTCTCCAATACGAGGGATAGGGTACTTGTTCTTAATAGTCACCCGGTTTAATTCTCGATAGTCGATGCACATCCTTCTTGTGCCATCCTTCTTCTTTACTAGAAGAACTGGAGTTCCCCAAGGCGAGTTACTGCTTCGAATCCAACCCTTTTCAAGCAATTCAGCAACCTGTTTCTTTACTTCTTCCAACTCTACTGGCGCCATTGGATAATACGCTTTAGATACTGGCGCTGCACCAGGAATAAGATCAATTGCGAACTCCACGTCTCTCCTCGGAGGTAAACCCGATATATCTTCAAACACGTCCATAGAATCACGAACAACAGCCGGCTCTTTACTTTCATCACTTCCATTGATGCAAGAATATTGTTTGTCGGCCTAGCCCTAAACTCGACCGGCCCGACCGAACTGCTTCCTTAACGCAACTGTTGTCTGCTGCAAACTCCCTTTCATCCCAGCTAAACTCTGCTGCTCTTGGCTGCTGCAAGTATTTGTGAGAAAGTGGTCAAACCCAGGGAGACAATCTGCCTCTGGATGTCCACGTCCAGTCTGCGCATGAATCTCCGTGCCCTGTCTGCATCGTTGGCAACTAAAGGTCCAGCGAAACTACTGAGTCTCGTCCATTCTGCTACATGCACATCTACGGGTGCTCCCTTCTGCTTTAGTCCGATGAACTTCTCTTCCATTTCCTCCCGTGCAGTCCGCGGGAAGAACTTCTCCAGGAAACTCTTAGAAAAATCCGCCCACTTGATCGGTTTGGGCAAGCGGGTCTCCTCAACAAGCCACCATTCTCGGGCGTAGTCCACTAGCTGAATGCGTACCACAACAACTTTTTTTTCATCTGGAATCTATGCCGCAAAAAGCAAGTTCTCTGTATCAACTAGCCACTGCTCCACTGGCAACGGCTCCTTTAAACCAGTAAATGTAGATGGACCCAACCGCCTGAAATCTGCTACGGTCCCTACTCGGTCAATTGGTCTAGCTCCAACATTGTTCACAGACTGCTGAACGATCTGCAAACCTTCCCGAAACGAGTCCGCTTGCTGCTGGATCAGCTCGGTCTGTTTCTTTGATTCTCCAGCATTCCTCTTATCACTCCAAGCATGGCGGCTTCGTCCACACGCCTCTGGTATGTCTTCAGTTTCTTACCGGCCATAATCCTGAACTCAAAATACCCAACATTAGAATGATGATAGATTTTGAATATAGATCAAGGCTAGAACTCCAAGATACTTAAATAGAGTACCGTATTGTAACTATGCCGCGGTATCATAGCCACAATTACATAACTCCATCCAAGTCGCCTAAGTCTTAGAGATAACAAGGAACTGGGTTTTCGAATCGATATGCAAAGGAAGTTTGCACATCGTAAAAGATATAATCAGGAAGAATGTGATTCAAGAATGGTAAAACGGTCAAGGTGGCAGGACATGTTTCCTAAACACGGGTATTCTGATTCGTGTATTGGGTACAATACCCAACTACAAAAGAATCAACCCGACTATCCTATGGCTCTGATACCAAAAGAACCATGTCATGCCCCGCTTCCGAGAGTACGCTAGATTGGGCACGTGACATAGCCAACCATGCTACCTGGTTAGAAGTATCCATCCACAGTCACATTACGGCTGTAGAGATATCAAGAACAAGATAAAACTATCTAAAACATGTCCATAATCCAGAATAACAGGAGTCAATAATAAATAAATGCAGAAGCAAATGATCCAATACAAATAACTGAAAAGTGTGTCCCATAATGCGGGCTCACATCAGGAAATAAATGCAGGAAATAAAACTAACTACTGCTGAACTCACAACTCAGCATGCTGGCTGAAGTACTCCTGCTCGGACTGCAACAGCGGTACGGAATCTGGGCCATGCAAAATCCAGACGTCAGCGCGTCATGTCATCAAGTAATATAATATGAACAGTGTAGCAGGCAATGTAATATAAACATGAATACAGCAAGAATAACAATAATATGAATCATACCAGTACAGGGTAGCGTGCAGTGGGTAAACTAAACTGTTCTATCAGGTTTTCTATTCTAAAGTCTTTGAAATCAATTGATGAATCATCAATGTAACTCAATAGTATCCCGTGCATGCCCAGGACCACGGTCAAGACCCTCGGGGCTGAATCCGAGACGTGCCGCTAGGCAGTAACAGGTAGCAGGATGGGCGAGTGATGTCAGCATCATCACTCCGGGGCTGACCTAGCCCGTAAGACTGATCAGAACAGGTATCGAACTGTTGAGTTACAAGTCAGGTTTCACCTTTGATTTCCCCATACCCCCAAGTTATGTATGTCAAGTCAGGTATTCAGTAGTCAAGAACTAATGCCAACACAGGATCAGGTAAAAGCAGGTTTGTCTGGATAGACAACAGGAACGGTCCATGAGGACTACATGTTATGTTTGTTGGCATTAGACACAAGATCAGGTAACAGGTAAAGCCATGGTACATCAGGTCAAGCCAGGTAATGTATAAAGATGTCATGTCATGTCAAGAGTGTACGGTACCATGTCATGTCAAGTAGGAAATGTAACAGGTCATGTCAGGAAGCACAAGATGTCATGTGGGTGCTCATAATCAAACTAACATAAGCATGTGTATAAATAAACAAGCATGAGTACTATCAGAACAATAAACTGGAACATGTAATATGATATGCAAATAGATATAATTTCAAGAATATGGATGCACAGTTATCGATTAGGGTTACATTTATAGTTCCAATATTAATTAGGATGCAATTTATTAAACATGGAGTGTTAATATCACATTATTATGTAGTAATGTGATCTATGGATGCAATTATATGTATCTTAAATGCGATGGATGCAAACAGGTATCCGAAAAGTTATAAAACTATAAAATGGTAATGTGGGATGTACAACTAAGCAATATGTGATATAAATATTGATATAATAATATTAATATGGATAGCATATTCAAAGCGATTAATAACTATAAAAGTGGTATTGATTAACCATGCACAGGAAAGTTCCGTTCAGAAATTCAGCGTCACCATAATTTGTAAAATAGATTAAAAATAACAAACGTTCTCCAAAAGGGACGTGTCTTATACCAAAACAAAGATAATTCAATAAGGTTTTCAGTTTTATAAGTATAAGTATCTCAGGTTGTCCCTACAAAAAGTTATGAACATTCGAAATTGAAAGTTTGCTGCTGGAATTTTCCTGGACAGCAGTTTGGAGATATTTTCATTTGCATTTTACGTTATTTAAACAATTTATTTTGCAAGTAAATATTTCATAGAGTTATAGTATTCTGAGTTAGCTTCTTAACGAACTAAAGAACGTATACTAATGATTTTTCTATGATTTATAATGAATTTTATACGGTAAGGTGTACAGTAAATTTCAGATTTGTCGTATCCGCTTTTTCAATGACGTTTCATGTGTAAACTATAATATTTTAAATATATAATATCATAAAATGCAGATTATAAACTAATTAAAGATAATAATAAGAAATATTACGACGATGTATATTTTAATTGATATGGATGCAGTATAATGTAATCTAGTATGTCACAAGATAAGTTTTCATGATCTAGATTTAATATGATATAAACGGATGCAAACGGAACATCGAAACATTATAAAATTAAACATGGGGCACTAGATTTAAACTATAGGTATGGTATTTATTTAAATAGGTATAAAATGAATTATATAGCATGTAGCAAGATTAACTTGCCTCGATGGGTCGCGAATCGGGAAAACGGAACGTTAACCGTCGGCGGGGAAAACTCGCGACGGGCGCACGGTTCACGGAATGAATCCAAACGACAAACAAAGGAACCACACGGGTCGGGGTATCTCGCTGGAACTTCGAGAAGCGTCACCGGCACGACGGAATTCCGGCAACAAAAGAACAGTTAAAAAAAATGAGAAACGAGAAATGAAGCAAGAAGAGAAAGAATGATAAAGAGAAGTACGAGAGAATATATGAGAGAGAGAGAGAAAAAGTGGAGAGAGAGAGCGAGAGCGAGAGAAGAGGGAGAGAGAGAAAGTGGGGCCCACGTGGTTAAAGGGGAGGTTGCGATTGGCTGAGAGAATAAATTTAGAAGGATATAAAAGATTGTAAAATTATTATATGGTTAACTTAAAGATTTAAAAGATAGGTAATGAACAGTAAGATATCAGGTTAGTTAGAAACATATATGCGATGGTTTTAATAATATTAAAATTTGGGATTTTGGCGCCAGATAAAACATTTCCAAATCGCGCCCGGGTCGAGTCCAAAAATTTGAAATTGAAATAATAGGATTTTAAGCGGGATCCAAATTTTAAAATTAAGTGTTTTATGATTAAAAAGCATACCCCCAAAACGGACACACGTACTTGCATGTAGCCATCCAAACTCGCCCGTTTCACTGAACGGGACGAGAACACAATGCAAGAACGCTACCACGAGGCTAGGGGTGTCAAGTAGGCCAAGATGAATATTTTGAATTTTATTTTAGATGCCAAAATTTGTTATATGTAGAAATGACTTTGCCGGGTAAATTTTACAATAAGCAACAAACAAGCAAGTTAAATGAAATGAGTATCATATTATGCTCAAACAGTAACTGAAAATAGTAGCATTGGGCTCGGGTGTTACAACGGCTCTCCTAAATCAATTTACATCCGGTTCAAGGGTACATCTCCGAACTCCTTTTACTCCTATCGTTGTAATCCTTCAACGATGTCAGAGAGGTGACGGGTCCCAACAACCACAACATATTCTCAACTGGACTTAGCCCAATCATGGCCGTAAGTCCTCAAATTAAATTGACTGAGCAATACTGCTCTCCTAAATCAATTTACATCCGGTTCAAGGGTACATCTCCGAACTCCTCTGACACCTATCGCTGTAATCCTTCAACGACGTCAGAGAGGTGACGGGTCCCGACAACCACACATCGATACGGACTGCGGGGTCCTTAAACTCGTGGACCGAAACGTCCTTAAACTAATATTCGTCCCGAAATAGGAACGTTGGACCGAAACGTCCTTAAACTAATATTCATCCCGAAATGGGAACGTTGGACCAAAATGTCCTTAAACTAATGCTCGTCCCCAAATGGGAATGATGGACCACCATGTCTCTAAACTGAAAATCGACCGCAACGTCATTAAACTAAACAATAGAGCCAATTGATCTTTTGTCGGATCTAAACGATCCCGTTAAGTTGATCTTAGTCTGGAGATTAGGCTAACGTATCCTTAACAAAAGTTTAAGTTGATCTTAGCCTCAATATGGCTAACGTATACTTAAACTAAAACACCAAACCCAAATCTAAGTAAATACGGATTTGGACTAATCCACGTCCTACGGGCGACGGCATCACTTAGTCTCCGTATACAATCCACGGGCAACCACGAACAAAACAAACACACACGACACGAAGTGAACATCTGGAGAAAAAGAAAGTGGCTACCGCGATGCGGTAGCGTAATTAACTGCAGAGGCTTGCGCCTGCAGGGAAGAGCGTCCCCACAATCAAAAACCCCTCAAGCGAGGGGGAATCTGATGAAGTCTGCTACATCGGCCGCATACGTCTAAACCTCCGATACACGGTGCCATAAATCAACTCGGCATCTTCGGAGAGGTGGACGGATAAAACCAAATAGCATCTGTCCCGAATTTCAGGCAAGACGTTTACCGCGTCTCCGCCGCGTCATTCGGAGGGGAACAGATTCTGGCATGCCCGGTGGGATTTTGGTTCAATGATCATTGTTCTTGTTTTTAGATCAATGATCTATTCAGAAGAAGTTCTTCTTTTTTTTTAAAAGGTTTTTACCTTCTTTCCCCTCTTGAGTTCTTCTCCCAATTCTTCAGAGTTCTCTCTGTTTTGTTGTTTTTAAAGTTCTTGATGTTCTTCCTCTATCTTTCTCCCTTTTGAATTGGGGTCTAGGGGCCTTTATATAGTGCTCATTAATTTGTTAAATTTGTTCGGGGAAAAAATTTCTAGGGACGCGAGCCTTCTCTTTCACTGCGGACACGCGGTAGGATCCACGTTAAGACCGCAGAAACGCGGCTGCATAGTGTCTTCAGTTCGTGAAAATTGCTCTGTAAGTTTCCCTCTTTCTCCTATGTAAATCTTGATATATCTTCTGCAAATTTGCCTGCAGGAATTCTTTGCGCTTAAAAATCTTCCCCCTTCCAAATAACAAATCTTGTGCAGGATTCTTTGCGCGCGTTTAAAATAAAAATTGATTGCAAGAAATCTTTTCTGTTTTGCATATCTTTTCTCAACTTGCAATAACAAATTTTTTTTTTGATTGCAAGTGATTTACTGTTTTGCATGTCTTTAATCGGATTTTAAGGGGCTTTTGACCAATTCAGATTGGGTGGGGATTCATCACCCTTCCCAGGACCCCAGAAATCACATAAGGCATTTGCATTGACCATTCTTAATTAAAAAATACTAGACTCAGCCCTAAGGATTTCGAGCTCAATAGGACAAAGGACTAATTATAGGCATCGACCGTTTATCCTAACCTGACTTTGCGGTGTCTAGGCAAGTGTGTCTAAGGCAAGTGGTTACTTAATTAGGACCGCTACTTGTAGCGGGGAGCCTCCCACTTACCTGGCACTTACCTGGCCGCAATTGGCGATGAAAAGGCGGTTTGAGGTCCTATTTCTAGCCCTTTGGAACAGTTAGGAGCTGTCTAGCTGACCTAGGTGACCCTAGATCTAGGCCTGATTGTGCATTTGTGGTTGATCGCATTTGTGTCAAACTCTCTTTTCAAAAAAAAAAATCTTTTTGCAAACAGTTCTAAATAAAGAGAAAAAGGAAAAAGAAATTTTTTTTAAAAAAAAAACAACTTGCAAATTTTTGCCGCTAAGAAATCCTTGCACCACCTACCTTCTTTCTCTTCTCTTTCTTCTATCATGGGTACCCCACTTCATAAATCTCTTGCCGAACTTTGGTATCCCGAACCTAACTTTGCGTCGTACGTCAATTGCTTCGGTCGATTTAAGGAAGATCCCTCCGTGCCTAAAATTCTTTGAAAGATCAAATAGAAGCGTCTAGGAGAAACAGTTCGACTTTTCAACCCACTTTGTGTCAACCAAGTCAACCTTTACCACCTTCATATGTTGATACCACTTTTTCGAGTCCTGTTGAAACTCCTAAGCCGATGTCTATTGCTGAGCACATTGCACATTCTCGTAGCCGATCTTTCACCCCTCTCCACTCATCTAGTTCTAGGGATCCACAAGGCTATTCACCTTTTTATCCACATGTTGACCCTATCCCTGTCCAACCACCCACTTCCTACCAGTCCTACCCGACTTTCCCACCTTCACTAGACAATGTTTTTGCACAGCCTTTTGGGAGTTTCACGTATCCAAACAATTTCGAATCTTTTACCGAAACCCCTTCACCACCCATGTCTAGTTTGGAACAGTCATTGGCAGCTTATATTGCAGCAACAAACAAAATGACTAGGAATGTGGAAGCGTCCATGTCCGCCCTTATGCAACCTAGTGAACAGGCAGCTAGTTTTCCACTAGTTTCAAATTTTTCAATGTATGGTGAGGCGGTTGGACAGAGTGAGAATTTGAGAGGAGCGAGTGAGTTCTACACATTCCCAGATCAGACCTACCCATACCCACTTGAAACCCACAACTCCGGTATTCCATCGATTGTCCCAAACGATTCACAAGTTGAAAATAAAAACGAGTTGTGTGACTTTGTAGTGCTTGATTTGCCAGATTGTGAAGAACCCCTTTCGAGTGAAACCACTTTCGATCTTTACACCTCCAATCTAGAACCTGAATTGATAAACATCCATGCTTTTGATGAGGTGTCAGAAAACATTGATTTTCACTTGATTGAGGATATAGACGCCGGGAATATTTCGGATGATGAACCTGTTGATTTGTTTGAAATTTTATGTCCAATTCATCATCCCGAGTCATTAGATGTTTCTCCCGAACCTCATAGGCGTCTTGATTTTGATGATAATGGCATGGATGGGCTAACTATTGAGGAGACTTATGAGGATAGTATTGAGGAGAGTCTTGAGGATAATATTGAGGTTGAACCATTTTTGTTTGATGTGTCGGATTTTCCAATTCAGCCTCCTGAACCTTTAACTGTTATATCACCCTCCCTCCCTTCCATCGTTCCAACCACGCACAAGATCACGCTTGACGACTGTGAGCTTGAAAACTTTTCCTTTGAATCTGACACATTTCTCACAGCCAATGACACTTACGAGTGTTTCACTTTTTCAGACGATGTTGAAGTCTCACCGCCCGAGTTTGAGTCCTTTACATTTTCAGATAACTTAGTCGAACCATCAGACTCGGTTGCTTACAGTTGTT
Organism: Agapanthus africanus; assembly: GCA_030015575.1. Taxonomy (NCBI): domain Eukaryota; kingdom Viridiplantae; phylum Streptophyta; class Magnoliopsida; order Asparagales; family Amaryllidaceae; genus Agapanthus; species Agapanthus africanus. The sequence continues at coordinate 373,107,571 of JASDDO010000006.1, forward strand.
TCGAACCATTGATGGAATCCTTCAAGTTCGAGACAGATTACTTAGGTCAGAATAACACTATCCCTAATTCACTCCCTTTCGTCCTTCCTATCGTTCCGACCGTACAAGAGACCGTTACGCTTTCATCTCCAATACCAAGTTCGACGTACCCATGCGTTCTTGCGAATCTTGAGGGATTTGACCCCATTTCACGACAAGTTGATATATTAGCACAATCACTTTTAACACTTCGGTCATCACAAATTGCGCTAATTTACTCACTCGAGTTACACCCTCAAGATCATACTCCACTTCTTTCTCTTTTCCTCCATTCTCCTCCTCCACCGAGACCGTATACCGTTTCTATCTCCACACGGTCTCATGTGCTTCTCATTTCTTTTCTTTCCATTCCATTCTTTCACCAACTCTACCATTACCACGATAAGATTTTTGAATGGTTGGTGCTAACCTTTGGCTTGTGTAAGGCCAAGCTTAAGTTTGGGGGGAACCTTGTTGTATATTATTTTGTTTTTTCTTTTAACAATAAAAAAATAAAAAAATAAAAAAATTTATAAATAAATAAACAGGGGAGTGCCGACATTCTCAACCCTCTTGGTGTAGCATGACAGTGAGGACACTGTCAAGTTTAAGTTTGGGGGTATGCTCGGTACGTTTTCTTCCTTCGCATTCATATGTACATTTTGCATTTGCATACTTATTTGAAAACCCATAAAAATTTTAAAATTTTAAAAATTATAAAAATAAATGTATTCAATTTTGGTCGTATTTTGACTTGAGTTTGACAAATAGGTTAACTGGCTAGGAACAACTAGATTTTAGACTTAGTAAATTAAAAACCTTAAAAATAACCTTTATTAAATTTTAACGGTAGAAAATATATGTCTTTGTAGTTTATTTAAAAATAGACAAATTTTGAGTTCACTTCTTGGGCTAAGTCGAAACGAAGGAAAAGTATTGATATTTTTATTAGAGTATAAGTTTGAAAAATAATTCCTAGCTTAAGTCTAGATTCTGAAAATATATACCCTACAATTTGCACAAACACGCACCTTGAAACTTGGAATAGTAGAGGAGACATTGAAATGCTCTTGTCTAAAGTCCTTAGTACGAAGAAAATAAAATAAAAAATACAAGTGTGAATAAAGAAAGAAAAAAATGAACACTGGTTTTTGTGATTACTTAAGGCTGCAAAAATAGAAAAAAATATTTAGCGAGGGTGCTTCATCACCTAGTGCCTTAGACCAACTGGTTTGGGAGTCACTGCTAAAAAGCCTTGGGTGTTGCAAGACTAGGAATTATGCTTTAATGTGCAAACACATCTTGTAATCGGTTGTTGGTACCTCAAGAAGTATTAACGGTCGCATGCAGGATGTGTAAGCAAAATTCATTTAAAAATTCACCTATTAATAAGTACTTTGGATAACGGACGAGAGTATGATTGCTTGATTTGAATTTCCAAGTGTAGGGGTGATCTATACACACACGCAGGGATATGTGATTGGAGTTTAGATGAGAGAAAAGAATGAAGAATAGAACTTGTATCTTCAGTAGAGTTGATAAAAAATCATAAGTGGAGATGAAACCCTAGAAGGAAAACTTAAGAAATGCCGAAAGCTAAGTAAGTCTATAGAACATGTATAATCTTAAGTTAGATGATGAGGAAGTGTGAAGAATGTGGGTGGATAATTTACGAGTCGACGATAATAGAATTCGCTGTTAGAAAACCTAATTGGAGAACAAAAGTCGAAAAAGCCAAATTGATAGGATTTTGTGGGTAGTGTCCGCTGAAAACCCTCAGGAGACAACACTCCTTCTAATAGGGACACCTAGAGGTTTAACGGCTTGTTGCACGAGCTCAGTGCAATCGCGTTTCCCTGCGAAAGTGCGGTTAAGTTTTTGTAGAGAATAAAAAAATAAGTTTGCTCGAGGACGAGCAAAAGATAAGTTTGGAGGTATTTGTTCATACCATAATATTGCATTATTATATTCCCCATTCTTATTCGTTTTATAAATAAACAGGTGTTTTTGACCCATGTCTGCTATATAGTACAGGTTACAGGTTCTTGGATCTAAAACAGTGAAAAAGATAAAAGACAATGCAAAAGTGGAACTACAACCAACAAATAGAAGGATCTTGATCAAGCCTATATAAAAGATAAAGTCCACAAAGTACAAGGCAGTGCAAGGTCCAAGATTTCGTCTCGAAGCAACGGTTAAAATCCACTACATTATTCACTGGAGATCTGGAAGCCCAATTGAGAAAAGTACAGAAGAAATAAGAAGAACAAAATTACCAGAGCCAGCCCAAGAAAGATGAAGGCCCAAGCCTACTGTTGGACCGCGGAACCGCGGCCAAACAGGGCCTCGAGCCGCGGTTCCGCGGCCGTCCAGAGATCTTGATGGAAATAAATTTTACCATAATTTTAAGACGGCTTTGACTAGTCAATCTAGGGTTATTTTGGTAAATGTAGACATGCGGGTCAATTGTAACCTAGGGTTTCTATGCCTTATAAATAGAAGCCCAAATCATTGTATTCTTTTCATGCCTCCCTATGTCTCTTTCTATGAATAAAATTTAGAATTCTTTTGGAGAGCATCGATGCCTCTTTTCATATCATGAATTCAGATCTGACAACCCTGTGTTGATGTTTGGAGAGAGCCATCAGTAAAGTAAGTAGGTAATTTCAATTCTTGCCCTAGATAATTTTTCATTCTCTGCCCTAGATAAATGTTTTTAAATTCCCTAATGAGCGAGTAGTCTCCTCGCTTGTTAGGGTTAGCTTTGGGGAAGGCTTTTGAGAGATGAGATCTCTCATCCCTTTCTTACCCATCACATATAATCAATAGGACTCCATGCATACACGCACACACCGCGCCCTACGGCACCCTATCCCTCGAGGTAGCAGTGATACCGTAGTATAAAGGCCCGGTTGCGCGCGTTTTCCATGAAGGTTAGGGTAAGGATCTCTAAAGGAAGGACAAGAACCTAGAGGAAGGAACACCTTCCCGAATGGATCTAATCCCCTTTATTGATAATTACCATAACTCCTCTTAGATCCTAATTTAGGTATAGAAAGCGTTGAGATTTATTTACATTTCCAAACCATTCCTAAACCTAACCCTAGCAAGATTTAGATCTAGATAATCTTAGTATAGATAGATTTAGTTTTTAGATTTAATAATCAATCCGAACACCCATCGGAATTAATTCGTTTGAGCGACTAGGAAATTCACAACATCCCTGTGGACCGACCCATACTCACCGGCTAGCTACCAAGCGACGCCGTTCTTGATTGCGGTTAATAGATAGTTTTTGAGATCAATCAAATGGCTTCGTTGCCGGGGATCGAACCCGGGTCACCCGTGTGACAGGCGGGAATACTCACCACTATACTACATAGCATCTGCCCCGAATTTTAGGCAAGACGTTTACCGTGTCTCCGCCGCGTCATTCGGAGGGGAACAGATTCTGGCACGCCTGATGGGACCTTTTCCTCTTTCCACTCCACACTTCATGTGTCGTCTTCGCGAACGAATCGCGGTTTGTTAATGGTTGCCTTTGGATTTTAAGTTACTAAGATTTGGTCTTTTGCCTGGCGCAGAAATCAAGCATCAATGGCCTCCAACTGCTCGAGCTGTTCAAAGTGCCAGTGCAACCAACGCTCCACCTCACCTGGAGGTGTAGCTTATGGGCCTCAAGCAGCCTCCATCCTTGCCATGCCGGTAGAACAGGTGACCCAGGCCACCACCGGCCTGTTTTTCGAAACCATAATCTCGCCTGCAAGCTTCACCATGCCAGTGCCCGCACCAGAAGCGAACAAGAAGTCGGTCTTCGATCGGCTCACAGCTACAACGACCCCTTTCAACGGGTCGGCCAATATCAAACCGGCAGCCTCTGTCTTTGCCAGGCTGAGCCAGACCCCTGATGGGCCCGCCAAGAAGCCCATGAACCCTGAAGTGGTCGTCCTGAGGAAGACAGCCACCTCTGCTCCTGAAGTCGTCAAGGCGGCTTCTCCTGTTAAAGAGTCGGTCTTTTCAAGGCTGACCATTCCAGCTTCTGCTCCTACTCGAGGGTCTGTCTTTGACAGACTGAACATCGCCACTCAAAAGACAACATCAGTCTTTAAGAGGCTGGCACCAGCAGCGCCTCATTCGGACAGGGGGCAAGATGAAGCTGTCCCTATCGCCGAGCCAGTCCCAACAGCTCGACACGCTCGACGTCGCCACTGGCGCCGAGTAAGGAAGGCCGGGGGCAACTCCCCCTCAGGGCTAACTCCACCTGCTCCAATGGTGGAAGTTAATGCTGTTGTTCCAACTGGGAACAACTTTGAACCACTTAGGAGGGTACGTAAGAACTCTCCAACTGCTATGCTAAAAAGATCTCCTCCACCTGTGGAGAGGGTTCTGGAAACGAAGCTGGAGCAGCCCCCTCAGCGGCTATCCTCCAAAATTTATAAAGTCTGGCGGAGGGTTCAAGACTCCGTAATTGAATAAGGTCACTCTCGTCAGCAGAAAAGGGCGAAAGTGCAAGAAGAAAAGAACCGTCCCGTCAAACAGCAGAGGACGACAACAGCCAGGGTGCCCACTGCAATGGCCCCTTCAACTTCAATGGCCCCCAAGAGAAGGAGGCCGGAGAAAATTCCCACGCCTGCAGCAAATGTCAAAGGCGGAAAGCCCAAACGCCCTAAGTCCGGGGGCATTGTAGTCCATACTGTATACATGGCGTCGGGAAAGGAGGACAGTCGTGCATCTACAGGTCATAGACCGCTTACACGGTCAGTGACCAAAGCTCAGGAGCAACAGCAGAAGCTCCAGGAAATGATGAATGCGATGGCCGCGCTCACTGGGCCAAAAGAAAGCCCCGAAGCATCCTCGGATCAACGCCAGGAGCAAGAAACTGACGCTGAATTCCTTCGTCGGATATTGGAGAAGAAGGATAAAGAGGCTGCTGAACAAGCGGCCAACATAAAGCGAATGACCCTCCTGTTCCAGGACATGGTTATGATGATTCAACAAGATCCTCCTTCTGAAGAAGATCCTCCGATCGTCCTTGAAGACGACAGGGGAGAAATGTCAAATCCTCCACCGGCTCTGTCAACATCTAAGGAGGAGACAATCTCCAAAGCTGACTTGGACGAATATATAGCTCAGCAGATCCGGGTTCATCTGGCGACTGAGGCAACCGGCCAGATCGTAAAAACGGGACGACCATATCCGAGCTGGTATGATCAAATCAAGTACCCGCCGGGCTATATAATACCGAAATTTCATGTCTACAAGGGGACGGGCAATCCCCACCAGCATGTTGCCCAGTTCAGGGCGCTTTGCGGCAACACTGGTGGTGATGATAAATTGTTACTTCGCCAGTTCGTTGGTAGCTTATCGGATACAGCATTCGAGTGGTATTCCGAGCTCCCAAATGACTCTATTAAGACCTTCGCGGAGATGGAGCTGCTGTTTACCTAGCGTTTCGCAAGCGCCAGCGAACGCACCCCGATAACGGCATTGATTAATGCCAGGGTGAAGCCAGGTGAAACATGGGTGCAGTACGCAATACGGTGGAGGAACTTATGGTCAAAATGCGAGCAACGCATAGAAGAGGCTCCGGCAGTGGGTATGTTTGTGGGAACCCTTGATCCGCAAGCGACCATCTCGCAATTTATGATGTTCTTCAAGCTGACTACCTTCCAGGCCCTGATCGACAAGCTAGCGCAAATGGACCAGATGGGCCATAGACCTCCCCCTCCAAAGCCGGACTCTCGAAATGAGAAGGGGAAGGGAAAAGCAATTGTTGTCGCTAATGCTCAACAACAGCCGAGCAACTTGAAACCGGCTGTCCGTCAAAATAATATGCGTCCGCACGTACCCCTTAAGGAGAGGCTAGGACGTCCTTACTCGTTTCCTCGAGATAAAACGAGAAGATTATTCGAGCTGGCCTTGCGCAACCGACTCATAAATCTGCCGGATCCAAGACGTCCGTCGCAGCCAAATGATGTCAATGAGCCCAACTACTGTCCCTATCATTGAGTACTGGGTCATCCGATCGAAGATTGCTACGTCTTCAAAAATTAGATTGAAGACCAGTACCAACATGGCAAGTTCGCGTTGTTCGACAGATGGAAGGTGAATCCGCCGCAGCCTCACACCCCTAAAAGAATGAATACACCGGGGGCAACATGCTCCCTTGTTGAAGAAGCTCCATGGGAGGTCGTACTATCAGCTAAAACAAAGAGGATGCTGAACGATCTTCAAACATGCCCAGCGATCGAGTGGAAGAACCCGTTGGAGCCTCAGATCATTGAAGGGATGTTGAAGTCGCGTCCAACTCCAAAGACCGATGGTGGTGGCCCAAGCACTCACAACCAGCCGTCAAAATCTTCAAAGAAGAAGAAGAAGAAATACAAGAAGCCCGTGAAGCCTGGCGACAAGCGCACGGACTTACAGAAACAAATTGACGCGCTGGAGGAATACAACCAGAAAGCACGGACTCCCATTACGCTCCAAGAGTTCCCCAACCACTTCTTTCAAGAGGAAGATGAGGGAGACAGTTCGTCGGATGAATCTGAGGAATACGTGGCGAGCTATCATATGATCTCCCATTCGTTTACAAACGATAAGGAAACTCCTTGTACTGAAAAGCTGGCGACAGATCCTGAACCGGAAGTTCTGGGGCCATCGGATGAAACAATTGACGCATTCCTCAACGGAGCTCTGTTGAAAAGTAAAGCTGATCGGGAACGCGAGACGGCTATATTTGAAAGGGCCAAGCGCCAGCGACTTGATGAAAGAGCTGAGACACTCCCGCTGGAGCAAAATACATTCATTGCGGATAAAAGCAAATTCAAGACGAGGAAAATGTTTGCTAAGGCCATATCAATGGGTATCAAGTTACCATCCTCTGAAGGAAGCATTACTGGTGAAGTGGAAATGCACCCCTCTTACTGCTTATATCATCGGAAGATTTCGCACCCCACTGAAGAGTGCAAAGCTTTCAATAGATGGTGGCAAGGAAATGTTGCTCACCGACAACATTTTAAGCGGGAAAAGCGCAAAACTCATCGGGAGCGGAAAAATACGACCGAGGGGCTTAACAGAACTACCGGCAATTGTCGCATGGTTAACGCCGGGGGATCGCAAGTGCTCACATTCGGGAGCGATTCTGACGAGGAGCTGGCTCTTAGCCCCCTCTTTACAGAGTCCACCTCGGGAAAAGAAGAAGAGCCGAAGGTCTGCGAAAATATCCGGCTGCGTAATCGGACGCTACCCGAAAAGAATCTCGGACCCTCAAACAAGAAAGATAAAGGGAAAGAAAAGGTTTGTGAGGATATCGCCCTAGATGACCAAGTCATGGAAGAGCTAGCCGCCAAGGACCCGTCGAAGAAAAATAAGGTGGATTATAACGTTCTAGCGCATCTGAGGAAGCTACCTTCGCAGCTCAGCATTCTTGACGCCCTTTTACTATCAAAAGAGGCGAGAGATTCGTTAATCAAGGCACTACAGGAGCTAGAGCAATTCCAAGCTTTCCTGGCTGAAGAAAAGATGAAGGATGAATTGGAGGAAGTGCACACGGCCGATATCACTTTTGGCGATGAAGACCTTCTCCTTGGGACGTGCGAACACAATCGCCCCCTCTATGTCTCAGGATACTGCCACGATATAAAGATAGGCAAAATCCTGGTCAACAATGGATCCTCCGTTAATCTCCTCAATGTGCGGGTGTTAAAAGAAATCTGCGTGAGCGTCCAGCACCTTACTCGGGACAAGATCACCATCTCCGGGTTCGACTCCCAATCATCAAGAACTCTTGGGTCTGTGATACTGACGCTACGCTTTGGGCTACTCGTCACGGACATTAAGTTCCATGTCATAGACGCCAAGACATGCTACAATGCTCTGTTCGGCCGACCATGGTTACATGAGTATAATATCATCCTTTCTACACAGCATCAGTGTATGAAATATTTTAAGGATGGTCTCGAGTATACCGTGATGGGAGAACTGAACCCGTTCTCTGTGAACGAAGTCCGCAAATATGAAGATGCCAAATACTTTTTACCGGATTTCGAAGACACGGAGAGGTGTCACAAGCCGGAGAACAAAGCTAATGCCACCATCCCTGTCTTCGGCAGTGATACCGAGGAGGAAGAGGAGATAGTTTATTCGGGTCCGCCCCAATACAACAATCCGGGACCATCTGCTCCTACGTTGATCTTTGGTAGCGACTCGGAAGATGAGGTCCATGCTGTATTCTCTGCTCGACCTTCAATACAGATATCCGCTGATGAAGAGCAAAGTCTACAAGTCGCCATGGTTCCACCTAAACACCATAAAGAACTGGATGCACTTGATATCTACAGTGTAGAGGAGCTGCAGACGTTCTATGTCCCTCCCAGGCGAGAAGGTGAAAAGGCAATTCTATTCTACAGCTCTGAAGAAACCAAAGTGGAGAAAGAAATCTGGCACGGCGCGGATCCTACGCTTGACAGGCTTCAGCCCATCCGTCTGCCCAGATATTATAGAAAAGGCTTGAAGAGGCTGCTAAACCGCCAAGGGATTTCCTTTAAACAGACCGTTCGAAAAGCCAAATTCTATGACAGGGTCTGGAACGTTCCCGAGACTCAGCACAAGTTGCCTAATGGGAGAATGGAAACAATCGGGCTTGGATACATTCGGTCCAAGAAACGAGAGCTGCTCCGTGACTGCTACGTCGTGCATGACATCGATGAAGAAGCGGATGCTCAATGGGAGGACGCTTATCCTGAACCAGTAAAAGTTCCTGATGTAAAAGTGCCCAGTCCGTCGTTCGAAGAACAGATGGACAAGCTTATAAGGGAAGCTGGCCAAAAAGTCAGAGACGATCACAAACGTGAGATGGCCATCTACGAGAAAGCCAAAACGCAACGCCTCCTCCAACAGGCCGTGAAAGATGAAAGTGCTGTTCCCTGTCAACCTGTTGTAAAAAAGGCTCGACACAGAGGCAGAAACAAGGCGAAACGCGAAAAAGGCGCTCGACAGCAAAAAAGTGCGACTAAGAAGCCACGCAAGCGGGAATCGAGCGGCCCAGATCTGTCCCTTGTAAAGAAGATGAGTCGAGCATACTCTTTTCCTCAAGACAAGATAAAGAAGATACTTGACCTGGCTATAAAGCACCAAATGCTTACGCTTCCGGAGTCCAAGCACCCCGAACAAGCAGGCGAAGTCTCACACCCGAACTATTGCTCTTATCACCGAGTAATAGGGCACCCTCTCGAAGACTGCTTCACCTTCAAGAACTGTGTCGAAGATCAGTATCAGCTTGGCAAGTTCGCTCTGTCTGACAACTGGAGGGTAACGCCGCCACAGAAGCACGAACCCAAAGCCACGAGAGCAGAACCAACTCCACATTGGTCTTGGAAACGAATTCGTACTTATCACATGATAATGATATCAAAGGAAGAGCCCGAGAACATGGATGACCTTCCCTGGTGCTTCGAAAACAGCAACGACGAGGTGATCTCAGAATTCCCACCAGCGCCAAAAGAGCTGGAGGATGGAATACATACTACCGCAGATAACCTTAAGAAGATTGATTTGGGGACGGCGAAAGACCCGCGACCGACATTCATTAGTGAGCTGCTGTCTGAAGAGAGGATGACTTCATTAAAAGACCTGCTTATGCAGTATAAAGATTGCTTCGCATGGAACTATTCCAAAATGCCAGGACTAGATCCAGAGATTGCTGTGCATAAATTGGCGATATCCCCGGATGTTAAACCAATCAAATAAGCACCGAGAAGAATGCGGCTCGAGCTTGAGATGAGCATCAACGCCGAGGTCAAGAATTTGATCGACTCCGGCTTTATCTAGGAGGTTCAATATCCTGAATGGATCGCCAACATCATCCCCGTGATGAAGAAAAATGGGACAGTGCGCATATGCGTGGATTTCCGGGATCTCAATAAAGCTTGCTCGAAGGACGATTTCCCAGTGCCAGTCACCGAACTGATGATAGACAATACGTCCACTCATGAGGTTTTCTCCTTCATGGACGGCTCATCAGGGTATAATCTGATAAAGATGCATCCCGAAGACCAGAAGCACACCGCCTTCAGGACTCCGCTAGGTATATTCTGCTACAAGGTAATGCCTTTCGGTCTAAAGAACGCCGGTGCCACCTATCAAAGGGCCATGAAGAGGATCTTCGATGACCTCATACATGAAATCGTCGAGTGCTATATCGACGACCTCGTGGTGAAAAGCAGATCATACGAGGAACATCTCGAGCATCTGAAGACCGTATTTCAACGCCTTCGACAATACAACTTGAAGATGAACCCTCTCAAGTGCGCATTCGGAGTTTCCTCAGGCAAATTCCTAGGATTCATCGTCCGACACCGAGGTATCGAAATAGATCCGTCAAAGATCAAGGCGATCATGGAAATGCCTCCGCCAAGGACTCTCAAACAGTTGCGGTCTCTCCAAGGGAAGCTCGCGTATATATGACGATTTATAGCCAACCTTTCAGGAAAGTGTCGTCCTTACAGCCACCTGATGAAGAAGGGAACCCCGTTCGTCTGGGATCATAAATGCCAAGACGCACTGGACGAAATCAAGCAGTACCTCCAGAATCCGCCAGTGTTGGCTGCTCCGGTCAAGGGAAAACCCCTCATTCTTTATACAACCGCCCTCGAAGGTTCCTTAGGCGCATTATGGGCGCAATAGAACGATCAAGGGAAAGAAAGAGCACTCTACTATTTGAGCCGAGTTCTACTGGGGGCAGAAAGCAACTATTCCTCCATTGAAAAACACTGCCTCGCGTTGATCTTCGCGATAACAAAGCTCAGGCACTATGCGTTGGCGCATGAAGTCCGTCTCATATCGAAAGTGGACCCCCTTAAATATTTGATGTCAAAGTCCATATTGACGGGGCGACTCGCTAAATGGGCCTTACTCTTGATGGAGTTCTCAATAACCTATCAGCCTCTCAAGGCAGTGAAAGGCCAGGCAATTGCCGACTTCCTCGCTGAACATCCGATACCTGCCGATTCTCCTCTGAATTGCAAGCTGCCAGACGAACATGTGTTTGACGCGATCGACGGTGGTGATACCCGATGGGAGCTTTATTTCGACGGAGCATCTTCCATGAAAAAGCGCAAACAAAGTACGCCCATAATCAAATCGGGGGTAGGCCTTATCTTCATAACTCCACAAGGGGGGATAATGCGCTTTGCTTTCTCCTTAACAGAGCCGAGGACAAACAATGAAGCCGAATACGAAGCTTTGATAGCAGGCCTCGAGATCGCCATCGACATGGGAATTGAAAACCTCCTCATATACGGAGATTCCCAACTGGTCGTTAGTCAAGTAAACGACGACTACCAGACATGCAAACCAAAATTGGTGAAGTACGGCGAAAAGATGCAACAATTGTTGACCCAAATCCCTTCCTACACTTTGGAGAACATACCGCACGCGGAAAAAAGCAAAGCGGACGCGAGAACCTCGATGACGTCAGAATTGTGGTACAAAGCCGTCGGGTGCTTGCCCCAGCAGAAATATCTCCGGAATCATCCGAAGAAAAGGGAGCGACTGAGCAGATGACCCTGCAAATAAAAGATCAGGAAAATACCGAGGATTGGAGAGAAGTCTTTATAGACTACTTCAAATACTGTCGAACGCCCGAAGATGCGTCCTCAAGACATCAGCTTATGAAACGAGCTCTGTCTTTCGCCTTAGTCAATGATACTCTGTACAAGAGGTCGTTTGATTCTCTGTGGTTGAGATGCCTGGGACCTAATGAAGCGAAAAGAGTCGTTCGGGAAATTCACGACGGGCTTTGCGGTTCTCACCAAGCGGGCACGAAGATGAAGTTGAAAATTAAACGGATGGGCTACTATTGGCCCACGATGATTCAGGACTGTCTTGAGTATGCGAAGCAGTGCCACTCATGCCAAATTCATGGGGACTTCATCCATCAGCATCCAAATCCACTACATCCAACGGTGGCTAGCTGGCCGTTCGAAATGTGGGGAACTGACATAGTCGGCCCCATCGAACCAGCATCGTCCAGGGGACATCGTTTCATCCTGGCGACGACTGAATACTTCTCCAAATGGGTAGAAGCAGTACCGTTAAGAGAAGTGAAGACGGAGAATATCCTCCATTTCTTCAAGACGCACGTCATTTACCGGTTTGGAACTCCGCGACGAATCATCTCTGATAACGGGCCAGCCTACAAAAGCCACAAGATCAGTCGCTTCGCGCAGCAGCATAATATAGACTGGAGATATTCCTCAGTTTATAATCTGCGAGCTAATGGTCTAGCCGAGGCCTTCAACAAGACCTTTATAAAGATCATGAAGAAGACGGTGTCCCGAAATAAAAAGGACTGGCATGAAAGACTGCAAGAAGCTCTCAGGGCGTATCGAACTACGTTCAAGACAGCCACGAACACAACGCCGTACGCGTTGGTATTCGGTACAGAAGCAGTACTCCCCATCGAGATAGAGTTACCCTCTCTACGAGTGTCAGTCCACTACGAGCTGACGGACGAAGAAAATGCTCACCTTCGGCTTGAGGAGCTTGATGCCCTTGATGAAACCCGACTCATAGTGCAACAAAATCTGGAGGCCTATAAAGAAAAGATGACGCGCTCATATGAAAGATTGACCCGGCCGAGGACATTCCGTCAAGGTGAACTCGTGCTAGTGGTCAAAAGGCCTATGATCCCCAATTGCGCCAAGCGGGGAAAATTCGAGCCAAACTATGAAGGCCCGTACATCATAGACAAGGTCTATCAGGGTGGAGCCTATCTACTCATGGATATGCACGGTGAAAGGCCTTTCAGGCCAATAAATGGTCGCTTCCTAAAGAAATACTATGCTTAGCGAGTTACCACCTAGGTCAATGATAGATGACGACGACTATGTCCGCTCGCTATCTTCCTAAGCTCAAACTTTATAAGCAGTAGCCAGCCTTCTCCTGGACGGACCGAAACATCCTTAAACTAATGGCGGACCGAAACGTCCTTAAACTAATGGCGGACTGAAACGTCCTTAAACTAACGAAGGACCGAAACGTCTTTAAACTACTACCGCAGCATCCTTAGGCTGACGAGATGAATAAAAATATATATATATATAAAAAATATATAAAAAAAATAAATATAATAAACGGTATGTCCATAAGCAAAATGAGCACGGATGAAAACCCGAAAGGGCTCCGTGAGTAAAAACAGCAGGGCTACCGGCGAGTGTTCGTGAAAACCCGAAAGGGCGCGACCTCGTAAAAAAAAAAGAAGAGAATAAAAAGAATTAAAAAAACGGTATGTCCATAAGCAAAATGGGCACAGATGAAAACCTGAAAGGGCTTTGTGAGTAAAAACAGCAGGACTACCGGCGAGTGTTTGTGAAAACCCGAAAGGGCGCAACCTCGTTAAAGAACACTTACAGGGTCCTCTCGACCTTGTAAGGAGAAACCACCCGCGTGAGATCCTTACGACTCACAAGGGAGCAACACACCTAGGGATCCCCACGATTCCTAAGGAGAAAATACACTTGCGAGATCCTCACGACTCGTGAGGAGAACTCTCTTATGGGACCCTCACGGCTCATAAGATTTGAAAGTCTTAAGTTACAGAGACCTAAATCTGTGCTTAAGCAACCTCCACAACCTTCGATATTGCCCTACAAGTGGTTCAATTCTGACCCTTGTATACGATCCACGGGCGCGAATAAACATTTCCCTAACTAAGTCCCATCCGTGACTGGGGATATGTACGCATGATGAACAACCCTTATAAGTCCTCTCGATTTACAAGGAGAAAACCCTCTTGTTGGATCCTTACGACTTACAGAGGAACATACACTTAGGAATCCTTACGATTCCTAAAGAGAAAATACACCTACAAGATCCTCACGACTTGTAGGGAGAAATACCTTCGTGGGACCCTTACGGCTCATGAAGTCAGAAGCCTTAGCCGATAGGACTTTAACCCTGTTCGCTAAGCCACCTTTGTTCGACATCAACAGAGGCAAATGATGATTCGCTCATGTCAATATCCCAGTTGTAGCGGTGCTGATGCCGAAACCGGTGTCTAATTCCAGGCTTACGGCGAAAAGCCAGCAAGCCGCACATGCATACAAAATAGCCGAAATGATGGGGCAACTTGCAATAAAAAGCAACAAGTAAAAACGTATGCATATAGAACAGCCGAAATGATTGGGCAACTCGCAATAAAAAGCAGTGAGTAAAAGTAAAATAAATAGCCGAAATGATTGGGCATCGTGGGAAATAGCCAAAATGATTGGGCAATCGCGACCTTCGCGATATAAAACCTGAAATGATAGAGTATCGCGGAAATAAAGCAATAATATAAAAAAAATGATGAAACTTTTGCCCTACAGGTGAGATCACATCGATCCCTGTATACAATCCAAGGGCACAAACAAAGACGGAACCATACCTTCCCAACAGGCTCCGCCAGAAAGCAAAGCCAAATCTCGACGGTTCACCAACGGCCTAGAGACAACCGCGACATTCGTCTTGATGCAACAGACGCAGTGCCAGCAAACGAAGCGAAGATCAAATGCCTAGCTTCACGGTTCTGACGGTAACTTACATAAAACCTGAAAGATCACCACAAAATCCTTCGACTCAGGGAAACCAGTGTCCTTGACGAGAACATCCTGATTCGCGTCGACCCGCAGAGAAACTAGTATCTTTGCAGGAATACATCGATTCGTTTCAACTCCAGGGAAACCAGTGTCCATGGCAAATACCTCAATTCAGGGAAACTGGCGTCCTTGATGAGAGCCTCTTGATTCGCGTCGGCCCGCAGAGAAACCAGTGTCTCCTTAGGAATACTCCGATTCGTTTCAACCCCGAAGAAACCAATGTCTTCGGCCAAATCATTCGACTCAGGGAAACCAGTGTCCTTGACGAGAATATCCTAATTCACGTCGACCCGCAGAGAAACTAGCGTCTTTGCAAGAATACATCGATTCGTTTCAACCCCAGGGAAACTAGTGTCCCTGGCAAATGACTCAATTCAGGGAAACTAGCGTCCTTGATGAGAGCCTCCTGATTCGCGTCGGCCCGCGGAGAAACCAGTGTCTCCGCAGGAATACTCTGATTCGTTTCAACCCCGAAGAAATTAGTGTCTTCGGCCAAATCATTCGACTCAGGGAAAACAGTGTCCTTGACGAGAACATCCTGATTCGCGTCGACCCGCAGAGAAACTAGCATCTTTGCAGGAATACATCGATTCGTTTCAACCCCAGGGAAACCAGCTTCCTTGGCAAATGACTCAATTCAGGGAAACTAGCGTCCTTGATGAGAGCCTCCTGATTCGCGTCGACCCGCAGAGAAACTAGCGTCTTTGCAGGAATACATCGATTCGTTTCAACCCCAGGGAAACCAGTGTCCCTGGCAAATACCTCAATTCAGGGAAAGTAGCGTCCTTGATAAGAGCCTCCTGATTTGCGTCTGCCCGCAGAGAAACCAGTGTCTCTGCAGGAATACTCCGATTCGTGTCAACCCCGAAGAAACCAGTGACTTCGGCAAAATCCTTCGACTCAGGGAAACTAGTGTCCTTGACGAGAACGTCCTGATTCGCGTTGGCCCGCAGAGAAACCAGTGTCTCCGCAGGAATACTCCGATTCGTTTCAACTTCGAGGAAACGAGCATCCTCGGCAAAATACTTCGACTCAGGGAAACCAGTGTCCTTGACGAGAACACCTCGATTCGCGTCGACCCGCAGAGAAACTAGCGTCTTTGTAGGAACACCTCGACTCGTTTCAACCCCAGGGAAACCAGTGTCCTTAGCAAACTCCTCAACTCAGGGAAACTAGCGTCCTTGATGAGAGCCTCCTGATTCGCGTCGGCCCGCAGAGAAACCAGTGTCTCCGCGAGAACTTCCTGATTCATCTCAACTTGCAAGATAAAGCCTTAGGCAGCAGGGATTAAAAAACTTGTTTCCTGAGCACTGGGACCTTGCAAGTCGGTCTAAAACGGTCTCTTGCATACTATTCACGGGTCTCACTCTCCAAAGTCGAATCTCGACAAGGAGGGAAACAACCGCTTACGGGTCCTCTCGACTCGTAAGAGAGAAAATTCTCTTATAGGATCCTTACGACTTATAAGAGAAAACGCACTTAGAAATCCTCACGATTCCTAAGGAGAAAATCCACCTACGAGATCCTCTCGATCCGTAGGGAGAAAAATCTCTATGAGACCCTCAGTACTCATAGAGTTGAAAAGTCTTAGGCAGCAGATCTGAACCTGTGGCCTAAGCCATCGCTATCTCTTGAAGAAACTAAGATGCTTACTCTATTATCTGTCAACCATGTTTATTAAGACAGCATGCTGATAATAAGAGAAAGGGAGAAAGCAAAAGAGCATACAAGACATTGCAAAGAAAAAGTGTGTATCTTTATTTATTAATTCAATCAAGTACAAGGTGAATCGTACAAAAGAATAAAGAATGGATACATCTTATTCGAAAAAGAAAAATTTTACAAGTATATTGATACAAAGGCAGCTACTGGAAAGGAAGCGTCTTAAATAGCCCTATCATTTGTTCGCGCACTTCCTTCCATGTATTTTCCTGACCGGCCACCACCGCCAGTTCCGCCTCCACGTGAGCCCGTTGCTATAAGAAGGATGCAAGCTGCTCCTCAACGGCCTGCTGAGCTGCTTCGCGGCCTTGGGCATTACGCTCGGCAGCGTCGAGTTTTTGCTTCAGGTTCAGCCCATTTGAGATGCGTTCCAGGAGGCCATCGAAGATAGCCTTCACTTGGGCAGCGTTAGCCTCAACCTCAGCACGCAGACGAGCCGTCTCGCTCGAGGTCTTTTGGCATTCCCTCAGCCGTAAAGCCGCTTCTTATTCCAGGTGACGGAAGTAAGAAGCGCTTTGCTCGATCCATGCTACTCTTTGATTGCTTACGGCTAAGGTCTCAGGAGCAGGGCGCATAAACTCCGACTGATGCAGGCGGACCTCGATTTCCCTACAGTGGTTGACCCAAAGCTCGACGACGCCTCCATCATGAAAAGTCACAAGCACCGCCAACATCGGGTTAACCTCCACAGCGAAATCCGCAGCAGATGGGAGAGCGTCTGCGTCAAGCTCCTCGACGTATCCGCTCAGCATGCCCAAACTCATTACAACACCCTTTGAAGACGGATGTCTCAGGAAGGAGCCTGCCGGCATTATGACGCGAGACTCAAAAGGCGCCGGGATCGGAACGACAGCTGAAAAAATAAAATACGATTAAATGACAGTTCAAGAAATACAAAAAAAGTCATTGATGAGATAGTTTACTATACCAGCTGTAGCGGGCGGCAAGGCCGGAAGGGCCAGTGGCGCGACCGATCTCTCATCCCCTCCTTCGATTTGTAGCACTGCAATCAGGACAAGGAAAAGTTAGAAATAATTCCATCACTAAAAAAGAAAAGACATCAGTTGGAAACTATACTCACTAGCGCCACTGGAGGAAAAAGCGAGTTCAGATGGGAAGGAGAAGTGTGGGTGTAACACCTGATAGAGATGATCAAAAAGCACTCCTGAAAAGACACAATAGTACGACTTTAGTACATAAATTATGCGGCTGAAAGATAAAAGTAATAGGTTGCAAATCCATACCTTCCAACATATTTGATGGTACAAGGGAAGGCTGAGAGGTGACCACCGCCAAGGCAGTAGTTGATGGCGCTCTCTCGAGCAATGGAGCATCAGCACTGGCCGCACCTGCGTTAAAAACAAAGATAAACTTGTCAGAAAGGATCGCAAGATATAAAAAAAATGGACAATAACTCGAAATTTACCTGATGAGCCGCCAGCCGAAACGGAGGCGTCTCCCTCCTCTATTGATACGAGTCCACCTCCCGTGGCCTCATCACCGGACTCGACAGGGGCTGTCGTAGTACTCGCCCGACCAGGAGACGGCGGGGGACCGTAGACGGGGAGAGCAATAATTGGAGCATTGCCAGACTCTTGAGAAAGAGCGGCTGGTTCGTCCCCAAGAGTCGTGCCCTTCTCACCCGCTACTTCTTCGGGCTCGGCGGTCGCCATTGTCTCATCCGCCGTCACCATGGGGTCGCTGGTCTCAGGCGCCTCGTCCGCCGCTGCCCTAGGCTTAGTTATAGCGGTCGTCTCATTTGCCGCCACCTCAGGCTCGGCATCAACGACCTTCTCTGGTGCAGCTCCCTCAGCTCCCAGCTCAGGTTCAGCGATCCCGGCGACGTTGCCCACCGACGGCTCGGGTTCAGCCGGTTCCTCTTCCTCTGTCCCATTAGGTTCGACGATTTCCGTCTCTCCTTCGGTTGGACTTGGCCCTGCAAGACGAGATATATAAGAACCGACAAGTTTACAATTCTTACAACAAAATTTTGAAAGATACATCACCTGAGGTAGACTTATCGTTAGCACCCCGAATTGCACGCGCCATCTGTCTGCGAGCTGTGGACAAAGCGACCGGGGACTCTTCCAAGGGAGTATCAGCATGAGGGACAGTACTTGGTCCCGCTCCCATGGCCAAAGCAGCCCTGCATGCCTTCGCTTCGCTCCTTAGCCGCTTTCTCTCCTCCCGAGCTGTTGAGACAGACCTCTTCAAAGCCTCCTTCATTGAGACGTCCTCGTCCGTGAACAGGGATGCCTCCAAATCCTTCAAGGCATCCCTCGTCGACTTGTCGAGTTGAGGCTCTCGCGGCAGCCCCGAAGAGACTGGGACTTCAGTAGCGGGCCCGGGGAGAGTCCCCGCATCGGCTGGCGCAACCCCTGCAAAGATACAGAAGAAGAAGAGTTAGATCGACCATAATAAAAGGAGAATAAAGACTTAATGAATTGAAATATACCAAAGCCCAAGGATGCTCTGAGTCGTTCCTCCTCTTGAAAAGTTTTGAGGGAGGCAGCGATGGCCTCTTCAGTGGTGATGCCTGTTTAAAGAAAAGAGTGGAAAAGCATTAGTCAAAGACAATAATAAAGATATGATGCAACAAAAAATGCGACTAGTAATTACCCGATTGCGCAAGCTTAGCTAGCCACGCGTCGCGCCTCGCCAATCGCTCTGAAGCTGCGATGGCGGCCGCCAGGTCCGTGTCATCCGGCGGCATAACTAATCTCCTGTTGGTCCCATACTCACCCAGGCCCTCGCTATAGGGAGCATGAGGTTCTTGACCGAACACGACGTCATCAGAGAGGATCGACTTCTTCTTCCTCTTCTGCCCACCAGCCCTGGGTGCACCCGGGATCGACTTGCGCTTTGCAGGCACCTTGGGGCGGCGGGTCCCGATGTCCGCACCCACACCAGACTCTGGCGAAGCCACAATTACCGTCTCCACTGGAGCACGGGGCGCTGGTGGCGCATCCGCGGTATCAGGAAGCGGCAATCCGCGTGGAGGACTCAGCACACGCGGTGGTTCGGCTCTAGCATCTTTCAGCGGAGGAACTACGAGGGTCCTTGGCACCAGAGGAGCTTTGCGGTCACTGCCGGGAGGCACACCCTTACGGTCGACCAACAGTCGCTTTTCTTCCTTTATAACGGCGCCCGTCGAATGATTGTACCATGCTGTATATGTATTGAGGATTCGTGGGGCGCAAGCCGACTCGCTGATGAAAAAATGAGAACCCGTATTCAGACGCATGAAATGATGCAGCGCTCTCTCCATCCCTTCTTCAGTAGCAGCAGGTTCCAGTAAGAAAGCCTCCAATGGTACCCCTTGATTGTAGCTCAGTTGCTGGGCGAAACGATGCGGGTTGTATCTCATAAAAAGCGCCGCACCGTTGTGCCTAAACACCAGGAAGCCCGATCTGATAGAATATAGATGGAGGGTCTCCCGGGCCGTCAGAACTGAGGCCCCATCTTTGAAAGTGTCTTGCAATGGCCGCACTGTGGTGGTAGACGCCTTTCCAATGGTCAGCACTTTGTCAATGAAAGACATCCCGTCTCCAATGGTGTGTGGGTGAAGGAGCAAACCCCTGGCATTCCATGGCGATGGAGTCACAATTGAGGCGCCGATCAGTCGTATAATTCGAGGGAAGCTGCACCTGTCATAGAACGAGGGCCTTTTGTGCATACCGAAGACGCCTAGGGTATGTAGCTCAATCCATGATATGAAGTAATGCATCGAGAAGATCACGTGCAGTACTCCAGGCTCATTAGCATCAGCCGCTTGACTAAGGCCGTGATACAGGTGTGCCAAACCGGCGATCCCGACGGCCACTTTTACCCCAATGGTCATCCGGTGAGCTGGATAAAAGACAGAGGGCCTCATATGGCGAGAATGCATCGGGAGCGCAAACCAACTCAGCCATAGCCCAAGAAATCCTAAGAAGAACGCTTCCTCGTCCATCCCAGGGGCTGCAACCTCCGCGAAAGAGACAACCGGAGAGTTAGGAAGGAAAAAAGCCCTTTTGATCTATCTCCTTCGCTGGCAGGTTGTCCAAACCTAAACCGAAAGGGTCATCAAGCGTGGCGAATTTGGCAGCTTCTGCCGAGAGAACGTTTGGGTGAAGGAATTGGGCGATGAAATCCTCGAAACTGACCCCGCGGCTCCCACGTTCGATAAAGAGGGCCTCGTAGATGTTCAACACTTTGATCAAACTTGGAAATTGATGTTGAACAGCATTCTCCGGAGTGAGGCCCCTTATTGCCGGCTTAGCACCGAAGACATATTCGTCTGTAGGAAGCAGCTCCTCATAGTGCTCCCCTATAACCGGTAAGCCGGAGACCTCTGTGAATTCCTCCAAAGAAATCGACACTTCCCGGTCCATTGCGAGGAAAGTGTGAGTAGGGATGTTCCACTGCTCCAAAAAGGCCTTAAACCACCAGGTGGGAAGCGTGGGATATTGGAAGAGGAAAACGTAAACTGCAGTGTACAACCCCAGCCTCATCAACTGTGGCTTCTTCGCTGACAAAATGTAGCGAGCCCATGGCAGATAGCCGATCGGATGGCGGGGGATCAGACCTATGTTATATGATTGCCCCCAAGGTCGCGCCTCGCCTTGACAAATACGGCGTCCCAGGATATCCAAAACCATAGGAGGCTGAACCGGAATTGCATCTGTAGCAGGATGAAGAAGGCCCTTTGAAGTCCAATCGACCATCTCCACGGCATACTGCACCGGGGGTAGGCTGGCATAGTGGATCGCCGTAATAGGCTCTGATGGTACTGCGCATGAAAAGCTCTGTCGACCCATGATAATTTGGTTGTACCACGACCCCCAAAGGTGAAGATTCTTATATTCGGGGTCGTGGTCCCTGATCATAGTCAGGACCTCACGGTCTACGGGTGCTCCGGGGAATCCTCCCTCTGAACGAACAAATGGGAATGAGGTATCGAAAGACATGTTTCCTGCGGAGGGACAAAAATTAGCCGTCAGTGTTGTAATTCCAACGCTTGACGTTTTAAAAAAAAATTAATTAATTACACCACTCTGCAATACAGTAGGCAGGGGACCAAATGGGGACCCACAAAATCTGGATGATAGTGCATCAGTTAATAAGACAGCCCCATCATTGGATGAGACTGTCAATTAATGAAGAGACCCTAAGAGAATATTCTCATTAATAGGAAATCCCTAGAGACAAGGAGAAAATCTCCACTTTCAGAGCAAAGCTCTGTCACAGAGTGACATTTGTCAAACTCTGGTCTGAGGGGAATAAAATTTCCTAAAATGAGCCTAGCTCTGTAATAATGATGGAAAGATCCATCAAAAGAAAAATTTAACTCTTAAAAAGAATTAAAAATTTTGGAATCTTAAAGATCCATGAAAACTCTTAGGAGTTCTTCATTTTTAGATAAAAAAGATCTACATTTGATCCATGAGCAAAGCTCAGTTCATGGGTTAAAACCCATGAAACAAGATCTCTGTAGATCTATGGATTTTTGAGAGCAAGGCTCTGTCGATGAAACCCCAAAGGGGTTTTCTTTAGATCAAAGATCTATAAGAGCAAGGCTCTGCTAATTAAATTAAATTAAATTTAATTTAATTTAATATAAATTTTACCTAAGTTGTTCTAAAAATCTGAACTCTGGAGTTCCTGGAAAGAAACGAGAGCAAGGCTCTAAAATTCTTAAACAAGAGCAAGGCTCTGAAAATTCAAGTTCTTAAAAAAAATGGTAAAACATTTTCTAAGGACCAAGGGTCCAATTTATAGGCGCCTGCGCCCCTTCAGCTCACCCGTTGATCCAACGGCCAAGATCTTGCCACCGCTGCACTCACGTGCGCGCCACGTGAGCGCAATGGTGGGGGGGCATTTGTTTCCCCCAATCAGAGCAAATCTCTGTTTGAATTTCAAAAATTCAAAAATTGAAGCAACGCTTCAAATCCCGTGCGCTGCGCACAACGCGCCACGTGTCAGAAGTTGATACGTCAGCGCAGCGCCCAAGGCAGCACGCCCAATCAGAGTAAGGCTCTATTTAAAACAAAAATTAAAGGAAGCAACGCTTCAGTTGCGCAAGCGCTGCGCTGCGCGACACGTGTCAGCGCAGTTGCGCTGAGCTGTGCGCTGACACATGTCAAGCGCTGGTGCATCTGCGCCAAACAGAATTAAAATTCCAGTAAGATCTTTCTGTTCTTGTTAAAACAAGAAAATTGTCTTCTGTAAAACAGAAGCGCTTGAATCAAAAATCCAACGGTGGGGAAAATTCCCCAAATCTCTCAGAGAATGATCTCTTTAACAAATTTAACAAATTAATGGGCACTATATAAAGGCCCATAGACCCCAATTCAAAAGGGAGGAAGATAGAGGAAGAACATCAAGAACTTCAAAAACAACAAAACAGAGAGAACTCTGAAAAATTTGGAGAAGAACTCAAGAGGGGAAAGAAGGTAAAAACCTTTAAAAGAAAGAGAAGAACTTCTTCTGAATAGATCATTGATCTAAGAACAAGATCAATGATCTTCAATAAAAAAATAATAATAAATAATAACGGTGCCTTGCACTTTTTTATGAACCATTGGTTCTGGAGTCTTAAAGATACTCAAGTTATTGAAATAGTGCCTTGCACTTGCAAAAACTGCATTGTTGCGTTCCTGGGTTGGCGCAAGCCACCAGAGAGCGCCACGTGTCAGCTCCAGAACCATTTGCGCTATGCGCTTTTAAAAAATAGAGCATTGCTCTTTAAAGTTGGCGCAACTCACCAGAGCGCGCCACGTGTCAGCAGCGCAACAGCGCAGCGCACTGGCGCAGCGCACCGCGCTTGCGTGACACGTGTCACCACCACAAGCGCTTGCGCTCAATAATTGGCGCAAAGCGTCTGACAAGCCACTGTTAGATAATTAATACACTGCATTATTTACAGAAAGGCCAAGCCCAATTAAAAAATGCCTAACAGGCTTAATTAAATGCAATGCATTATTTTAAAGAAGGGCAGAGCCCAAACAGATGCTCTGCATCATTTATAAAGAGACAGAGCCCAAATCAAAAAGACCTAGCAGGCCAGAATAAAATGCAGTGCATTATTAAAAAAGGGGCAAAGCCCTAGCACAGGCCTAATAGGCCAAAGATAAATAAAAACGTTGAACATTTTTCAACTAGACTTAGCCCAATCATAGCCGTAAGTCCTCAAATTAAATTGACTGAGCAAGACTGCTCTCCTAAATCAATTTACATCCGGTTCAAGGGTACATCTCCGAACTCCTTTTACTCTTATCGTTGTAATCCTTCAACGATATCAGAGAGGTGACGGGTCCCAACAACCACAACATATTCTCAACTGGACTTAGCCCAATCATAGCCGTAAGTCCTCAAAATAAAATTGACTGAGCAAGACTGCTCTTCTAAATCAATTTACATCCGGTTCAAGGGTACATCTCCGAACTCCTCTGACACCTATTGTTGTAATCCTTCAACGACGTCAGAGAGGTGACGGATCTCGACAACCACACATCGATACGGACTGCGCGGTCCTTAAACTCGTGGACCGAAATGTACTTAAACTAATATTCGTCTCGAAATGGGAACGTTGGACCGAAACGTCCTTAAACTAATATTCGTCCCGAAATGGGAATGTTGGACCGAAACGTCCCTAAACTAATATTCGTCCCAAAATGGGAACGTTGGACCGAAATGTCCTTAAACTAATGCTCGTCCCCAAATGGGAATGATGGACCACCATGTCCCTAAACTGAAAATCGACTGCAACGTCATTAAACTAAACAATAGATCCAATTGCTCTTTTGTCGGATCTAAACGATCCCGTTAAGTTGATCTTAGTCTGGAGATTAGGCTAACGTATCCTTAACAAAAGTTTAAGTTGATCTTAGCCTCAATATGGCTAACGTATCCTTAAACTAAAACACCAAACCCAAATCTAAGTAATCACGGATTTGGACTAATCCACGTCCTACGGGCAACGGCATCACTTAGTCTCCGTATACGATCCACGGGCAACCACGAACAAAACAAACACACACGACATGAAGTAAACATATGGAGAAGGAGAAAGTGGCTACCGCGATGCGGTAGCGTAATTAACTGCAGGGGCTTACGCCTGCAGGGAAGAGCGTCCCCACAATAAAAAACCCCTCAAGCGAGGGGGAATCTGACGAAGTCTGCTACATCAGTCGCATCCGTCTAAACCTCCGATACACGGTGCCATAAATCAACTTGGCATCTTCGGAGAGGTGGACGGATAAAACCAAATAGTATCTGCCCCGAATTTCAGGCAAGACATTTACCGCGTCTCCACCGCGTCATTCGGAGGGGAACAGTCCTATAGGCCCTGCGCACGTCAAAGAAGACCCCCACCGGGGAAACCCCTTTTAGCCTCTGCTACGGGACCGAGGCAATGGTCCTAGCGGAGATCGGGCTACCCAATCATCGGGTCTAACACTTTGACGACGAAGCAAACACCACGGCCCTCCGGACCAACCTAGACATCTTGTTAGATAAACGAGACCGGGCTCAGATCAGAGCGGCCACCTATCAACAGCAAACCGCCCGATACTACAACGCGCGAGTCAAGCGCCGCTTCTTCAAGACCGGAGACCTGGTCCTGAGGCGAAACGAGTTCGTCGATCAAGGCAGGCTGCATAAATTTTCCCCGAAATGGGACGGTCCTTTTCTCGTCTCCGAGGTCCTTCCCGGCGGAGCCTACCGCTTGCAAGATGCGGACGGGCGCAAGTTTCCACGACCCTACAACGCTGAAAAACTCAAGCTGTACCAGTGAGGAGAACATCTACGAGTGTGTATTTCTTCTTTCACAAGGACAATGTAAACTTTTCTAAAGTCCTTTCTATTTAAACAATAAGAAGGGAATGCTAGGACATTGCAAATAGAAGAATTTTATTCATTCAAAAAGGTACTATGGGCTCCTCAGCCTTACGGAAAAAGAAAGAGTTACAACAGAGGTGGAACAGGATCGAGAAAGTACTCCTGGTGATACTCGGAGTAGATTTCCGTTAGCCGGGCCCTAGCCGCTGCAGCCCGCTCCTGCCGACGCTGCACGCGGACCTGGGACGCCACAGAAGCACCCGACGCTCCGCCCTCTGAGCCTTGGCCCACGACGTACCTCATCTTGAAACACTCTAGAATCAGAGCCAAGGATCGATCGTGCCTGGCTTTCGAGATGAGGCCGAACACGAAAATCAAATGCACCTTGTCGAGCGCCTCGTCCAGAAGCTCCTCAGTGAAGGGGTTGTCCAACCCCTGGAGCCTTCTCCAGATCGCGTGCATCAACATCTGAAGCAGGGACGGCCGCTGAGGGAGAAGCCGACCGAAGTGATCCTCGAGGCGTTAAACCACTCCCCGTACCCTTCCTCGGCCAAAGATTGGTCGTACAAGGAGACATCACCAAGGGTGATGATCTCTTCGATCAAATACACACGCCCAGTCATCTCGAAAGAAAGCGGTGCCGAAAGAGCTGCCATCTCCTTCCCTATTTATAACTTCAAACAGAATCTTCAAAGACCCGGATTCTCGCGCGTACCGGTGCGAATCTCGGGAATCACAGCAACTACTCCAATACCACACCGCCACATGGTGAAACTGACGCGGCTTCCCGAAACATTTTTCCTTCCCCCATACGTTCCTGACACGGGTTATCCATGACTATTACCTTTCCCGATGCTCACACGTCGGGAGGGTCGGGCGAATCCTTGCATGACTGAGCAGCTTTCCTGCTTGGCCCGTCCTTAGCAGGCCTCTTATGGCCCCTCCTGCGCTAAGGATCAAAGCCCTCATCAAGAGGCAACCAGGCTCGCCCTTGCTCAGTTATCCCTAGCTGGTAGTTCGCTACCCCGTAACGTGAGGGATCGAAGCCCTCACCAAGAGGCAGCCGAGCGGCTACCCTGCTCAGCTATCCCTGGCTGGTAGTTTGTTACCCCGCAATGCCAGGGATCGAAGCCCTCGCCAAGAGGCACCGGGCAGT
The DNA here is from genome assembly GCA_030015575.1 of Agapanthus africanus. Lineage (NCBI taxonomy): Eukaryota > Viridiplantae > Streptophyta > Magnoliopsida > Asparagales > Amaryllidaceae > Agapanthus > Agapanthus africanus. The sequence goes on from JASDDO010000006.1 coordinate 373,133,923, forward strand.
AACCCTGCTCGGACCGTCCTTAAGGATCAAATCCCTCGCCAAGAGGCACAGAGCAGCGACCCTGCTCGGCCGTCCTTACCAGGCCACTCACGGCCCCTCCCGCGCTAAGAATTAAAGACCTCATCAAGAGGCAACCGGGCTCGCCCTTGCTCAGTTATCCCTGGCTGGTAGTTCCCTACCCCCACGACGCCAGGGATCAAAGCTCTCGCTAAGAGGCACCGGGTAGTAACCCTGCTCGGCCCGTCCTTAAGGATTAAAGCCCTCGCCAAGAGGCATCGAGCAGCAACCCTGCTCGGCCCGTCCTTAGCAGGCCACTCATGGCCCCTCCCGCGCTAAGGATCAAAGCCTTCATCAAGAGGCAACCGGGCTCGCCCTTGCTCGGTTATCCCTGGATGGTAGTTCCCTACCCCATGACGCCAGGGATCAAAGCCCTTGCCAAGAGGCACCGGGCAGTAACCTTGCTCGGCCCATCCTTAAGGATCAAAGCCCTCGCCAAGAGGCACCGAGCAGCAACCCTGCTCGGACCATCCTTGGCAGGCCACTCACGGCCCTTCCCGCGCTAAGGATCAAAGCCCTCATCAAGAGGCAACCGGGCTCGCCCTTGCTCGGTTATCCCTGGATGGTAGTCCCCTACCCCACGACGCCAGGGATCAAAGCCCTCGCCAAGAGGCACCGGGCAGTAACCCTGCTCGGCCCATCCTTAAGGATCAAAGCCCTCGCCAAGAGGCACCGAGCAGCAACCCTGCTCGGCCCGTCCTTAGCAGGCCCCTCACGGCCCCTTCCGTGCTAAGGATCAAAGCCTTCGCCAAGAGGCACCGGACAACAACCCTGCTCGGTCCACCCTTAGCAGGCCTCTTACGGCCTAACCCGAGCTAAGGATCAAAGCCCTCGCCAAGATGCCCCGAGCAGAAACAATGCTCGGCCAATTCTTTGGAAAGCACCAACCTTCCTGCAACAAAGGTTCCCCCAAACTGTTCAAGTAAATGATCACCACCTCGACTCTGGGGGCTGGAGGACACCGACCTTCTTTCACAGCGGTTAACCGATAAGCACTCGAAGGGCGATCGTTATCTAAAACATGGGACATCGACCTGCGGCCTAACGCTTGATCAAGGTCAGAACTGACAAGCTCAAGTACTCACACAGGGAAAGCATTGTCACACAGAAGAAAAAGGCTAAGCTTCATTCAAACTTCCAAAATCTTTTACAAGGTACTTTGGGCTACCCAGCCTTACTAAATTGCCCGGAGGCATACAAAAAGAGAGAGAAAAAGGGAAAGCCAAAAAGTTCAGACCGCAAGCCCGCCTAGACCTCACCTTCCTCGGTACCATCCCCAGGAGCCAGGGGTTCCGCTCTAGCGGAATCCCCTCCCTCATCACCATCTGCCGGAGGCATGACCACCGAAAGTGGGACCCGAGCGCGGAGCTCACAGTCGGCAAACCCCGGAAAATGCGCCTTGACGGCATCAAGAGCTTCGTGCTACACAATGGCAGAGGTTTCGCCGAGGTCAGCGTAAAACTGGTCCGACCCCTTGTAATCGGCCACCGTCTTTCGAGCTCGAACCTCGGTAACCTTCGCCGCCTGAAACGCAGCCTCGACATCCCGTCTGCTGGCATCCCTCGCCCTTTTCACTGCTATATAGCGATCGGACAACTCCGCCAACTTAGCCTCGATGGCTCGGTGGGACTCACTTAGCCGGTGATAGGACTTCCGGCACTTTGAGATGGTGAGCTCCACGGCGGCCAATTGGGCTTCGAGGACGACCATCCTTTCCCTCTCCAGACGCAGCTCGGGTCGCAGGTCCTCGGCCTCCGAAGAAGACTCCCCCGCCAACCTCATAGCATGGGCATTCCCCTCGCCTTCCATGCGATCAACGAGGGCGCAGTGCTGAAGGACCTGATGAAAAACAGCAGAGAGACTTAGAGACGCTCGAACTGAGAAAAAAGGCGCTTAAAGTAACACATAAGGGAGTACGTACCTGCATCGCCTCCTGAGCTATAGCTGCCACTTAGGCCCTCAGGGTCCCCCGCGGAATCTTGCCTTCGGCCAACTCTTCCATATCAGCGAGCAGGCTGGCAGCAACGGAAAGCCCGGACGGGACTACGAAATAGGCGTCCCCCTCCTGCACAGGAATTCCCTCGGGAATCTCAGTCGGTGGCGTGCGAGAGACCATCTTCTTCCTCTTAAGAGGAACCTTGTCTTCGTCCTCTTCCGCTTCCCCTATACGGGGTTCGGAAACCCGCGGATGCCTCTGGCCGCTACCGCGGCAATCATCGGGGGCTCGGGTCAAGGTGGATATCCCCATCGCCGGGGGCTCCCTTGGTGCGGAACTCGGGTCAGCCCGAGGCACGGCCATGCCCCCGGCTCTCTTCCGGGATAGGGCACCAAGGGCACCAAGAATCCTGGATCGACCCATTTGTTCTGCCGGGGAGGGGGGGAACATGCACGACTCAAAAGAAGAAGAAGCAGAAGAAGAATAGGAAGAATCTACAGGGGGCTACCTAGACTCTACCCGATCTATTTCTACAGACTCTTCACAAGAAGGCATCTAACCTGATGGAGAAGATAAGTCATCGGAAGAGAAAACGCAGAGATCCAACCTAAAAAGGAAAGCGCCGAACTAATGGGACTCTGGACGAGGAAATTATATAGAGGTATGGGCCCTGATGAGGACCCCACCCCTATTTGTAGCATCTGGCGTACACATCCAATGGTGACAGTCATCTCCCGCCGAAACGACTCATTGCATTCGATGGCCACCATCGCTCCACCTGTCGCGCGCGCATGAATCGCATCCCATCGGACGCCGGAAATCTGCGGCCCGTCGCGTCAGCCAACCAGCACCAGACACGTGGGCTGTCGCTTTGGTGAGCGTACGCATGATCCGGCGCATCCTCTTTAATGCAAGATCTGGCCCCTGATCCGCTGAGGTCATCAAGAAAATACTGTTGATTGCCCGGGAATGCACGCTTACGATATTTACGGAAAGGAGCTCACATCGAGTGACCCGGCAGACCACTTTCGACTCGACCCGTGAACGGGTCGGGACGAGAGTGGGGGCTAATGATGATGCTGGATATCGTCATTTCCCGGATCGTGACAGATGATGTGTCCCGAAGCTAGCAAGAAAAGACCAGGAACGGTACGTCGGTAGAATACCCCGGGTTACGGCCCGTGGACGTGGCCGACCTTCTGCTACCAACCATACCACACCTGTGCCCGCCTTACAAACAACCGTTGGCTCCCCTCCGAGCCTCCTGCATGATTGTTCGATGTTTTATGTGCGCTTTCGCTTTTAAAAGATAAATCAAAGAATATTAACCGCAATCAAGAACGGCGTCGCTTGGTAGCTAGCCGGTTGAGTACGGGTCGGTCCACAGGGATTTTGTGTATTTTCTAGTTGTTCTAACGAGTTAATTCCAATTGTGGTAGGATTGATTATCACTAAAAACCGAAATGAATTTGATTAGGATTAAAACCTTGCTAGGGTTAGGTTTAGGTTAAGTTTGGAAATTCAATATTTCTCACCGCTTTCTATGCCCTAATTAAGATCTTTTAGGTGTTAAGGTAATAATTAACAAAGGTGATTAGCACGATCGGGAAGAAACTAGGTTTCTTGCTCTAGGTCCTTGTCCGTCTTTCTTAATTCTTACCCTAACCTCCATGGAAAACATACACAACCGGTCTTTAACTACGGTATCACCGCTACCTCGTGGGATAGGGTGCCGTAGTGAGCGGTGTGTGTATGTATGCATAGAGTCCTATTTAAAATGTATGACGGATAAGAAAGGGGTGAGAGATTTTCATCTCTCAAACCTTTCCCATTCCTAACCCTAACAAGCGAAGAACTACTCACTCATTAGGGAATTGATAAAAAGAGACATTTTTATGATTTTAATTCAATAACCTAATTAACTAAACTACGGCAGGTAAATAAAATTGCTATCTAATTAACTAGGGCAGATAAATAAAATTTATACTAGGGCAAAAAAGAAATTAAACTAAGGCATAGAAAAAGAAAAGAAAAAGACTTACTTTTTATTCGATACATTCTTCAAACATTTACAGTGAATAAAATTTTGAAATTTGATAAACAAAACGAGGTATATTCCAAAAAGAGCTGTAGGGTTCGTATTTATAGATTATAGAAACCCTAGGGTTACATCTGATCCCTATTTATATTTACAAAACTACCCTGAGAAGCCTAGTCAACGCACCGCCGCCATCGACAAATTTGCACCGACACGTGTACTGTATGGCCGCGGATCCGCGGCCATCTTGGAGGCACTTGGGCTGAAATCTTCTGGTGTTCTTTCTGTTGCTTTTTAATTAGTTTTTCTTCACTTGGTTCTTCAGAATGTCTTCTAGTTTCTTCCAGATTTTCACGGTGCATAATGTCGTGGACTTTTACCGTTTGCTTCATGTTAAAGTCTTGAATCTTGTGCTACCTTTGTGCAATCGAACTGTTTGTTGATTTTCGTTTGTTCCTCAAACTGTAGGCGGCATGATAAAGATTCTTCTGTTTGTTGGTCATAGTCTCACTTTTGTAGCGTCTTTTCATCATTTTCACTGTTTTGTTCCGAGAACCTATAACCTGCAACTATGTAGCAGATATGGATCAAAAGCACCTGTTTATTTATAAAATGAATAAGAATGGGGAATATAATAATGCAAAATTATAATATGAACAAATACCCCCAAACTTATCTTTTGCTCGTCCTCGAGCAAAACTAGTTTATTCTCGAAAAAGCCTAACCTCACTTTCGCAGGGAAACGCGATTGCATTGAGCTCGTGCAACAAGCCGTTAAATCTCTAGGTGTCCCTAGTAGGAGGAGTGTCTCCTGAGGGTTTTCAGCGGATACTACCCATAAAATCCTATCAATTTAGCCTATTGACTTTTATTCTTTAATTCGATTTCTAGCAAGAAATCTATTATTTTCAACTCAGAAATTATAATCCCGTATTTTTCACGCTTCCTTATCATTTAACTTAAGATTATATATGTTCTGTAAATGCATTTAGTTTTTAGAATCTTTTGAGTTTTCCTTCTAAGGTTCTATCTCAACTTAGAAATTTTTATCATCTCTATTAAAGATATAAGTCCTATTTTTCATTCCTATCTCTCATCCAAACCCTAATCATATATCCCTACGCGTGTGTATGTATCACCCTTACACTTGGAAATTCAATTCAAGCTCTTATACTCTTGTCCATCGTCCGAAGTACTTTTAGTTGGTGAATTTTTAGATGAAATCGCTCACACATTTTTCATGTGACCGTTAATACTTCTTGAGGTACTAACGACCGATTACAAAACGTGTTTGCATATTAAGGCGTAATTCCTCGTCTTATAATACCTAAGGCTTCAGCAGTGACTTCCAAACCAGTTGGTTTAAGGCACTAGGTGATAAAACACCCTTGCTATATATTTTTTACGCCGCCTTAAGTAATTACAAAACCAGTGTTCATTTTTTTTATCTCTCTTTATTCACACTTATAATTTTATTTTCTTTCATACTAAGGATTTTAGACAAGAGCATTTCAAGGTATTCTTTACTATTCCAAGTTTCAATGTTCGTGTTTGTGCAAGTTGTAGGGCATATATTTTCAGAATTTAGATTTAAGTTTAGAAATTATTTTTCAAACTTATACTTAAATAAAAATTTCAATACTCTTTCCTTATTTTGACTTAACCTAAGAACTGAACTCAAAATTTGCCTATTTCTCATCTCAAATCTCAACCGTTCACCCCCGCTGGCAACAAGATCGACGGAGTATAAAATCTGAGGAAGATTCCGACTTCCATTAGACAGCTTCTTTTTGACCGAACCAGAAGAGATATCATCAGTGTTAGCTGACCGCCCCATTCCTCAATTACAGTTTTTTTCTCATACCACGGAGACGACACAACATCCAGCATTTATTGATGACTTTGTTTCAGCCCAAGTTATGAAATGGGCCTAAGCTTTGAGTTCGATCAAATGTTTGGCAGGCCTATAAAAAAGCCTAGACCAGAACGCATCCCAACGTTCTGGGCCCCATCCGCGTCCAAACGCCATTACCCTTTTCGCTCGCTTTTGCCTCCTCCGCGTATTCTCGCATTCCGCCAAAGCTCCCAAAAAATCCCCTAAATTCCCAAAGTTCTATGCCCCTCCTCGCACTTCCCCAGTCAAAATTCATTTTATCCGAGGGGCATTTTCGTCCTCTCGGCCAAAATTCATCAGCTCACGCCGTTGCCGGCCGTCTCTTCGGAGCTTCGCTATCTGCCACCAGTTAAGTGTATGTCTCGACCCATAACCCGTTAATTTTCTTGTTTTGGATCTATCTGTTGATTATTTAATTTGTGTAGTGGGTAAATTGCTAATGCCTAAAACTTGTTCGATGAATTGCTCAAGCTAGATATTTTCTTTACAATTCTAATTGGGGGGCAGCAGGACAGTGAGGGAATGCGTCAGCTAGGGTCCATGTAATCAGGATATTTTTAGTGGTTTATTTCATATTTCAAATAAGTCAATATCCATGTAATCCGAATTTGTGTTGATTTGTGTTTGAATAAAAGACTATCTTTATTATCACTCACTGCCCCATATCCGCGCACACCTGGTTTAGTATCCTCAAGCAAGTTTTTTAAGCTTGAGATTCTTGAATTGGTGGAATTGATTATCCAAAATCTTTAAGACAGGTTCCTACTCGGCTTCTTCATGTTGGCACCTGCTTTGACAGCAACCTGAAGTCGTTTAGAGGGTAGTGGTTTTTTGCACGCGCGACGAATAGGGATGTAAATGTTATTGTATGGTTAAAATCAATCCGATTTGAATAGTGTAATTTTAGAATGAGGTTTTAGAGATATCACTAGAAATAGGAAGGGATGATGACTTACATAGTTTGAAATTTTAATTTTTTGAGAGCGAACTTAAATTTTTTAAATGGAATGATGATGTGGATATCTATCTTGAAGAGATAATTGGTAGCATGATTTTACTCATTTCTTCCGTTTAAAAAGAGAGACCATGAATTGATAACACGACTTGCACCTTTGGAGTTTGTATTATAAGAGTAGAGATATGGAGGCTTAAAATTTTGTAGGGCATATTTGACGTTTTTTTTTTTGGCTAAATTGCATAAATGTATCCATGAACTATCACTTTTTTGCTATTGATTCCATGAACTAATTTAATTACAAATAAGTACCATGAACTATCACTCCCGACCGCAACTAACTACTCTCAAGTATAGAAACGCCTACACAAGTTAAAATAAACAGTGACATCATTAAAAAATGATACATTTTGACCATTTTAACCTTATCTTCCTCCTTTCCTCTAGTTTTCTTCCCTTCTTTCTTCTTCCTCTTAACCATCTTCTTTAACCCATCCATTTAAATCCTTTGAATCTTTAAATTTCTATATTTTTTAATCCCTAAACCCTATAAATCTCTAAATCCATATTTCCAAAATTCTAAAATCTAAAAATTTCAAACACCTCTTCTTCTTCCTCATCCATATCTCAAAACCTTAGAACCCATCCATTCAGATTCTCTGAATCTATAAATTCTAATACTTTTTAATCCCTAAACCCTAAAATCTCTAAATCCCTAATTCCAAAATTCTCAAATCTAAATATTTCAAACTCTTCTTCATTCTCCACACCCATCATCTCAAAACCTAAAAACTCATCCATATAGATCCTTTGAATCTTTAAATCCCCATACTCTTTAATCCCTAAATCCCCAAATCTCTAAATCCCTAATTCCAAAATTCTCAAAATCTAAAAATTTCAGACTCTTAAAATTCCTAAATTCTAAACCCCTCTTCATCTTCCTCATCAATCATTTCAAAACCTTTGAACCACTAAACTCCCTAATCTCTAAATTTCCAAACCCTAGGGCCTCTTTCCTCCATTATTCTCTATTACTAAGCCCATTACCCCTAAAATCTCTAGACCCTAAAATCTCGAAAGTCTAAAATTTTTGAGTCATCAAATTTAAAATCCCTAATTTTTAAATTTTTAAAACACCAAAACTTAAATATTGAATTCTTTAAATTCCCAACTTTTGAAATCAACAACCTCTGAATCTTACATTCCCTGTTACAACATTGCTTTAAATTCTTACATGCCCAGTTACAACTGGGGGTGTCAAATCCCTTCGAAATGTGGTGACATAAGTTGGTAGTATCCATCATTAGGATTAGTAATGGGCATTGAGCAAGAATCAGGACATTCGAATTTGTGCTTCCTTTGGTGAAGAGGTGGTTGTGTGTTAAAGTTGAAATCTTTACGGTTTGTTTTTAGGACAAAGGGTCTGCTGTCCTCAAAGATCCATGCATGTGATGGTTGATTATGACTTTCGAATGTTTGGCTACAAATATGTTTCAGTCAAGCTGTCGTGTTGCTGGCATGGACAGTGCTGGCTATGAACCATAATAGTTTAAGTTTCACATCAAACTGAAGCAGGCACATGAACATTAAATGAATTTGGGCCTCTACGATTAGGTCACAGTTGCGCAATGATGTCCAAGACTTGATATCAATTTGTTTTTTTTGAATTTAATTTAGAGGTAAAATCGATCCTCTGTTTTCCATGGATAGATACGTTATTCCGATTTCGTATACAGTTTGGAGAAACTATTCTAAAGGTTATAAACTTCTACTTTATCACTTCGTCAGCTAAATGCATACACATTGAACAAAAATTATAACTTAATATACCGTGTTGTTGCCGATTTACTAGTATCTACCTTAGATGAAGGAATTTATGTGTCTCATGTATACATCTGTATAATGCTCAAGCAGCCATCTGTTTTAAGCTGTGTAGAATGATATTAACTATAATCAATGTGGTGAGAAATTTTCCCTCATCTCGGTATCACCTAATCTCCTTCTTAGGCTTGCAATTTACATTAAGAAAAGGAAAGGATAGAATCTATTTTCTTTTTTTACGTGCAAACTGTCTTTTGATTTGTGGTCATATTAGATGACCATAGCTTGATGTGGGATGCAATGAGATTTGTATGATAGGTTTGTGTGGTTCTGGTGTTCTGTACATGTGAAATTATTTATGACTCGAGGGCTTACTGTCCTTGATTATAAGATTAAGGCAATGATAAAGACCTTATTATTTCATCGTTTTTTCTTTAGTTTGAAAGGCTTGATTGAGTTTTGCAGCAGAATATTAAGAAGATGGAACAAATCTTAATGAGGATCCGCTTGGATAATTACACGTCTCATGAATTTAATAATTTTTTTGTAACTTATGCAGGAAATGATCCGTTGAGCTAATCTTTGGTGGCTGAACGGGCACATAATTATGCATTAATGTTGCTGGAAGCTGAGGTTGGGAGTGAATTACTTGGCACAAAAACACAAAATTAGTTGGTGCTGAAATTCGCTCAACCGCATCGCTCGCCAATTAAGAAAGCAACTGGAAATAAAACCTGTTCCCTAACAAAGGGTAAGAAAGAGCAACAGATACTACAAAGTTTCATGCTCATCTTATACAAAACGAGAATATTTCACCTGATCAATCCCACTTTAAATCATCAAAGAATTCTTTATCGTTGTTAAAAGAAATAAGAATTATCATAAAGTTCATAGACAACGGGACATCGGCAAACATAAATAATGAGCAAAAGGAATTAATCACAGTGTTCATAATTGGAAACAATTTGAACAAACAGATAGAACCAAGAACGCAATACTATAAATTGTCAAGATCAGATTCCCCACAGTACATTCATTAACAGTATAAATATATAACAACAAACTACAAGAGAAGTTTGTGAAGTAATTAAACCGAGGCGCTATGGTCTTGGGTGCTTTGGGAGTGGAGAAGGATGAGTTTTTACTCCACGGTAATCCTCATTCAGTGTTAGCCCTACGCCATCACCATCTTCTTTAGTTTTGAAACTCTGCAACCAATGGTAAATCCTTAATCCTTTTATAAACAAAATTCAGAAACTTCAAATATAGATAAGTTTCATAAAGGGGTATAATTCAACACTAACCTCAACTTTATGCCGAAGGAACCGCCTCGCCAAAAACTGGTCATTTTTGCTCAGAGTTGGAGAGTATAGAGGATGAACGGAAAGATAGAAGGGTAGTGTGAGAACACATAGGATGAATACATAAACGAATCTCTTCATTTTTAGTGAATTGATGAATTCTGAGTCCTATTGGCTATGAGTGAAGAGATATTAATAGCTTGAGGGGTAAGCATTTTAATGTGAAGGAAAGAGACGAGGAGCTGCCAATAATTGAGGCATTGGAATTTGGAAGAGAACATGGCTACGGGCATTATCTGAATCTTGGTTGTATCCATGGAAAGTGAAGCATCATAATACTACCAAGTTGGTCTTTATTGCAAATGTCTTTACTAGTATCTGGGCCATTGTTTCAAAAAAGCCTTTACAAAGCTCTCTTTGCTGTGTTATGAAGCGTTATCGAGAGAATTTATTGCATGGTTTATGGGGTAAAACTCTGATACGTGAAGCTTATGCTTTTGTCTTTAGAAATCCGAGTGAACGTTTCAGCATAAAGCCATTCTAGTCCTTTTTAAGCTTCAATGCGTCTGTCTTCTACTGAATTATGAGGATTTTGATTAAGTGACATTATGGTCAAATTTTGTTATTTTACGTATCGATGCATTTGTGACTTCCTATTTCTGTAACCCTCCTACGATTATCTAGGTACAGATACTTTATTTGTTGTTTCATCTCCTGTTATCGTATTTATTACATTAATAATGAATGTTAGTTTTAAGTTAATATTACTCGTTGCAAAGTGTTTTTCGTCATCATATTGAGATAGGAATACGCGTTGCTTGTTAGGCGTATTACAGATTTCCCCTATCTAGGGTATTCAGGGTTTATTGATTGTGGGGATCCCAAATCTCCGGCAACCACGAATTAAGCTGCCGTTAATTATCCTTCGCTTTTGGAGCGAGAGAACCTCTGATTAATAGGCCAAACAGATCATGCGGACTCAATGTGCAGTATGCGTATATGTGTCTTGAGTGTGTTTTGGGCATATCGGTAGTCTCGCAGAGTTTATGAAGGTCCTGCTATCCGGATAGTTGGCTGAGGGTCAAGGGGGCTAGCAGCCCTCTTGCTGGGTCCAGGACAACGTTCCATTAGAAATTTTTTTAAGGGGAGAAGGCTTTTGAGTATGGGGCGTGTCGATTTTAATCATTTTTCTTTAGTTTGTAGAATATTTATAAGAAAGACAGAAGTGATGGATGCGCATGTGCTACGTGCGCACTTAGTAAAGTGAGCGCGTGACGAGATGCGCACATGTCGAGGTGCGGACCTGGCAGGGTGCACACCTAGAAAGGTGCGACCCTGGCAAGGTGCAAGAGTTAGGAGCCGAAGGGTCCTAAATGGACCAAAAGGTCTAGTGAGGTACGCACTTAGGGAGGTGTGCACCTATCAGGATGCAAGAGTTAGGGGCCGAAAGATCCAAAATGGACCAGAAGGTCTAGTAAGGTGTGCACTTAGGGAGGTACGCACATAGCGAGTTGCGCACCTGGGCCAGTAAGCACTTGGCAGGATGTGTACCCAACAAGATATGCATCTAGCCAAATGGGCACCTAGCGAGGTGCACACCTAACACAGTGCAGGCAAGGGTCGAAATCAAATGGAGCTACGGCCACAAAGACAAATTTTGATGCCAGAAGATCAAAAAGAGGGCTTTTCCCCTCTTTTACAAGGCCTCGGGATATGCGCAGGTGGGTCTTGACGTGGGGTTTTCCCTCTTCCTTCTCTCTGTTAGATCGTGAAGAGAGAGATGGAGAAAAAGAATTTGCTCATTTGTTGATCTTAGCGGGAGATCCGTGTTCCTCTTGATGGATTGGTGGTCGAAATTAATTTTGTTTTTGAAAAAGAGAGGATTTATCTTGGATTTAATTAAAAAAAGGAGGAAGAAGGAGATCTTGAGAGAGAGCGGCACAAAACCCTAGAAATTTTTAGGAGAGAATATTCTTCTTTATTTCATCATATGATTGGATTTATATAACTTTTGCATTTCATTTGGGCTTTTGGGCTTTTATCAATTGCCCTTTTTCCTATTACATTTATTCATAAAAAAAACTACATTAAATTTATTTGTCGCATAATTTTCCTTCTTGGTATGGAGCCAGCTTCACTTGGGCTCGAACTTGGCTTGGGTCCACTTGGGGGCTGACTCTGACCCTTTAACTTGTCGACTTTCTGACTTTGGCTTTTTGGACAAGGAGTGTAAAATTTGACTCCAACACTTGATATCTTTTATATATACAAGCACACATGGTTTAAAATAAAATTTAGATTCATGATGCTCTACGCTTTAAGCATATTTCCAGGCATTGATCTGACTACTTATATCTTGATTGCTGGAAGTTGGATGAGTAGGCGGGTAACGCTATAATTTGATTTCGAGTAAAGAGGCAGTTAACTTTCGCATTGAAGTAGTTCAGAGGTTGGGCAGTTGATTGGCAATGTGTGAGCTGGTGTGGGGCAGAGTTGAGGCATCTACATATTAAGCTAATGGAGTCATGAGAGGTTATGATGCACTGTTTAAGGGTTGGAGACAAAATGAGTGAGGGCTCACACTGCTTGTTTGTTCATTGAAGCCTTTGTCTTTTACCAATCAGAGGAGCCCTAATCGGCATGGCCATGACATCAAGGTATTTGAATCTGTCCAAATCTTTGTTTGAATAATCTTGATCTAGTCTACACCCTCGCTTTTGGCAAATAATTGTGAAGAACACAAGGATGTAGAAATATGTGATGGAGACAAATATTTAGATTCCATTTTGTACCGCTTTAATATCTTCCTCCATTTATGATGCGTGTTTATTTAAATTTTAATCTGTCTATTTTTGTTTTAATCCTAGTTTTATTGCAGGGTGCACGGAATTTAACTTATAGTAAGATAAGGGCTTAATTTTTTTTGTTGATGATAGAGGGCTCCTGAAACCCACAATTGCCGGTTCCAAGTCCGGATGAGAAAGGATAAGGGTTGTGGTAGGCCTGTGACAGCCAACGTAAAACTTTGTCACATTCTATAACATGAACCATAATAAGAATATCGTTGGGGCGTCCCTTACTCAGCGACGCGCTACATCGGATCCCGAGTGCAGTGTTAAGTATGCAGGGGCTTCTAGGTCGTCGTCCGGAAATGACGCGCTGCATCGGACCCCGGGTGTAGTGATAAATAAGAAAGGGTTTCATAGGATCCGTCTAGTTTCTTGGAACAAATGTTACCTTACGGGTAGACTAACAGAATTAGTGGAGGTGATGATTAGGAGGAAAATTGGTATTATGTGTTTGCAAGAAACTAAATGGGTAGGTAAAAAGGGCAGAGTCATAGAGCCTTAGGGTTATAAGCTTTGGTATACGGGTAGAGATAAAAATCGTAATGGGGTAGGTGTAATCATAAATAGACTGTTGCTTGAGGATGTAGTTGAGATTAGAAGAAAAGATGATAGAGTTTTACTGGTTAAGCTTATTCTAGGTAGGAAGATCTTTAATATTATTAGTGCTTATGCACCACAGATAGGTCTTGATGACGCTAGTAAGCGTCTATTCTGCAAGAATTTAGACGAGATGGTGCAAAAGATACCTAGTGGAGAAAAGTTATTTATTGGTGGTGATCTCAATGGATATGTAGGTACTAGTCGTAGTGGGTTTGATACTATCGATGAAGGTTTTGGTGTTGGACAAAAGAATAAAACAGGTAGCTCGATTCTAGATTTTGTCTTGTCTTATGACTTGATCTTAGCAAACACTTGGTTTAGGAAAAGAGAGTGTCACCTTAATCACCTTTAGGAGCGGATCAAGTATAAGTCAAATAGACTTTTTTCGAATGAGAAGGATAGATAGATATTGTTGTATCGACTGTAAGATAGTGCCAGGTGAGAGTGTAACCACTCAACATAAACTTTTAGTTCTAAATTTTCGATTTAGAAGAGAATTTAAGAAGATTAGACGTAAGGTAGAACCTAAAATTAAATGGTGGCGATTGAAAGAAGATAACCAAAAGGTTTTTATAGATCGTATAGTTTAAGATGCGGGTTTGTAGTCTGAAAATGATTTAGACAAAATATGGAACAAAAGAGCTAGTTGTATCAAAAGAGTAGTTAGAGATCTACTTGGTGAGTCGAGAGGTGGTGCTCCACCATCCAAGGACATATATTGGTGGAATGAAGAAGTAAATGTTGCTATTAAAATTAAGAGAGATTCTTATAAAGAGTTGAAAAAAAGCAGTGATGCAGAGAGATTTGAGAAGTATAAAATGGCTAAAAAGAAAGTTAAGAAAACTGTTCGAGAAGCTAAAATTAAGATTTATAAGGAGTTGTACGAGAAGTTAGACACTAAGAAGACTGGAAATGATATATACCGGATTGCTCGGATGCGAGAAAGAAAAACTAGAGACTTATGAGCGGTGAAGTGCGTCAAAAATGAAGATCATAAGGTTTTAGTTCGAGATGAGAATATCAAGGAAATGTGGAAAGACTATTTTGACAAATTATTCAATGAAAGTTTTACTAAGAATTTGGATGGATTTGTCATTCAATCTCAAGATATAAACCGTGATTTCATGCGTAAAATAAGACTGCCCGAGGTTAAAGAAGTTTTGAAGAGAATGAAATCAAGAAAAGTGGTTAGTTCAGACGGGATTTCTATCGAGATTTGGAGATGCTTAGGAGAAATATGCGTTAAATGGCTGACAGATCTGTTTAATAAGATTTGGCAGTCTAAAAAGATACCAAATGAATGGAGGAAAAGTATTCTTATACCTATCTACAAGAATAAGGGTGACATTCAAAGTTGCTTAAACTACCGTGGAATAAAACTTATGTGTCACACCACGAAACTTTGGGAGAGTGGTTGAACACAGGCTAAGAAAGGATGTTAAGATAATAAAGAACCAGTTTGGGTTCATACCTAGACGATCGATGACAGAGACGATTCATTTGCTTCGTTAAACTTGTCGAGCGTTTTCGAGAGAGGAGAAGAGATTTGCATATGATATTTATTGATTTAGAGAAAACGTACGCCAAGATACCTAGAGAGGTATTATGGGGGACAATGATGAAGAAGGGGTTTCCGTTAAGTACATTGATATAATCAAGGACATGCACGATGGAGTAGTGGCAAATGTCAGAACTTACGGCGGCCTAACGAGTGATTTTACGATTACAATTGGTTTATATTAAGGATCTGCATTAAGTCCATTCCTATTTACCATTGTGATGGATGAGTTTATTAGAACTATCCAAGATGAGATACCTTGGTGTATACTATTCGTTGATAATATTGTTCTAGTAAATGAGACGAAAGCAGAGATTAATGCCAAATTAGAGTTATGGAGGAAAACGTTGGAATCTCGGGGGCTCAGATTGAGCAGTCCAAGACAGCATGTATGCATTGCAAATTTAGCAAACAGAGAAGTCAAAACCATATTTGTATAACATTGGAAGGGCAAGAGATATCACCGAGCGATCGGTTTAGATATCTAGGTTCTGTCATCCAAAAGGATGGGGAGATCGATAGCGATGTTAATCAAAGAATCCAAGCTGGTTGGTTGAAATGAAGGAGCGCAACACGGATTTTGTGTGATCGTAATTTTCCGTTAAAGTTGAAAGGGAAGTTTTATCGGAGCGCTATTCGGCCTGCCTTATTATATGGTACAGAATGCTGGGCTCCTAAGAAGCATCATACACAGAGGATGCACGTAGTGGAGATGCGCATGTTTCGTTGGATGTGTGGTAACACTAGAAAAGATAAGGTGCGGAATGAGGATATTCATGCAAAAGTTGGTGTAGCACCTGTGGAAGAGAAGATGCGGGAAAACCGGTTAAGATGGTTTGGTCATGTGCGACGCAGACTTATGAAAGCACCGGTTCGACGAATAGATACTTTCGATATAGGAAATGTCAAAAGGGCGAAAGAGAGACCGAAGAAAACATGGGTGAAGGTGATACGAAAAGATATGGTTGCCAAAGGCTTCAATGAAAGTATATTGTTCGATAGGAGTGAGTGGAGACGGAGGATTCATGTGCTGGACCCGGCGTGATTCTCATGTTGGTTCATGTAGCCTACCCCATATGCTTGGAATAAAAAGGCTCAGTTATTGTTGTTGTATGGAGGGCTCCTGAATTTTACAAAACTTTAGTAACAGATGCATGAACCGTGATTAATCAAATAAAACATGTTGCATTTAACAGAGAACTTGTTCAAAATTTACTTACATGAAATTATGTTATCATTAAACTGTGCCAGAATTTATTGGAGTTGACATGCTAATTTTGTTTTCTTCTTTTATGTTCTTTTTATTTTCAGTAGGATGCGGTCCATTTATTTTCAGGACTGTCCCCGTGGATTCTGCATTCAAACTCAAACTTCTTCCTGGATTTCCAAACAAACAAAGGTATCAATATTTGATTTTAGCATTTATAAGTTGATGGGGATCAACCTTGAGAAGTACAGGCTTCTGAATAAGGTGAAAAATAAGGAGAAACTCTATATGATGATTATATATAGATTTGATAAAAAGATCAAAGGGTCAAATATGTTCTCAAGCTGAAATTCTTTCATCCATCCTTGTGTCTTAAACAAATTAATTGACCGTATATACTCATATGAGTATCGACATTTCCCTTATTTAAGCCCATAGGGCCTGAACCTGGTTAAAAGTATGTCATCCAAATTTATTTAAACTCCGATAAATTTGATATGCTTAAATTCTGTAACAAATGATGGTGTTGAATGGTTACTAGTTAATCGCTAAATTACAGGAAATTTTTTTGTTGGGGCCTGCATAGTATGACATCAAACTTTTTTCCCTTCAAACGCTGCATTTTGCTTCTATTTTACAGTCGTTTGTTTTTTCTTCTATTCTCATAATATACTTAATCTTGCTCTTTTTTCTGCCGCTATATTACTATAATTGCACATCAATATATTCACCAAAGTGCTATTTCGAGAACAAATGCTATTATAGAGATGGGAGATATGACCGTCGAAATGAGAAGCAAATTGTATTTATGAAAATATAGGGGGTGATATCTTTTGCTAATATGCTATGCATGGTCCAAAACGATTAAGGTTTCCTGCAATTTAGTGCTAGTTAATTGGATTAAGTAGTCATATTATAATCTCTGCTCCTAGTATTAGTACTTATATATATTGTATGGAACCGGCCTTATAAGTTCTATGCTCTTGATGGGCCTTATCCAAAAAGTTGATCCAAACAGGATTACGGGTCCAGGATTTTGTTGAGATAAATTTAACTTTAGTATCATGAATCTGATGTATCTAGATACCAATAATGTACCGATGATATTGAAATTCTTTGGTAATGCTTCTTTCTTACTAATTTTTTCGTTGTTTACGTGTTACTGTTTTCTCACCCACGGTGGAGATATAAATATTAAGATTTAAGGACCTGTTTCGGTCAGAATAAGAGATCCAAGGCTTTGAGCCTGGTGACCTTTTTTTGTGATTTTACATGCAAGGTTTTTAGGATCTCAGTAGTTATATTTGCTGCCTGAGTTACTTCTAAATACTTAGTACTGGTAATGGGGCTGTTTTCGCTGAAATATAAAAAATGTATCTAATAATATTTTGCTTTTTACTTGCTGTGATGGATAAGAATTGTTCGAGGGCATTTTCAATAAGCTCTCCCAACATAAAAGGATGCAATTTGAAGATGCTCAGACACAGGTTATCCTATCATTTATATTAGTACGGGTATAGACATTGGATATACTTGCTTCATTCATTAATAAATGCCGTTGTGTTGAGCTAAATGTTTTAATCTTGAAACAATGACTTAACATGTACCGGTTTTGTAACTATGGTGATATAGTCATTATCTAAGGTGTTGGTTAAAAAGAGTACAGTACTCCAGTATATAGTCCAGTACTTTCAGTATTAAAATTCATTTAGTTCAGGTTTTGGGAGTATGCTTCTGAAGTTTGCCATGCTATCCTATATACATAATGTAAAGGTATAGAGAGGTGACAGAATTTTCAAAATACCAATTTTGCCCTCATAAATTTTGGTTTTTCCACCTATTGCCATCTGTCCCATCTCCTATTGGTACCTGTGTCCACCTCTTGCTCTATTTAAGACAGAGCACTTCATCCTCATTCTCTATTCAAAAGAAAAAAACCAAAGATAAAAAGAAAGTTGAGTGAGAGGAGAGAAAAGGCCTTTAAGACTCTACCGATCTTCTTTTTTTATTTTGCATTTCTCTCAATGGTTACCGTTCTTAATGGTCAAAGAGTACAACAAACCGCCATTGCTTCTCTTTCTTCATGTAAAACTAACGCCCACTGCGTCGGATACCGACGGTATCGATCCTTTCGTGTGCACCCACGGATACATTGAAGACTCTGCCCAAGTGATCATCCCATCTTTCGATGGCTTTCATGATGGTGAAAAATTTATTTTGGATGAAGTGCCTTCCTACAAACATCGCAAATATGTAGTCTCTCAGTTACTTTCGCTCGAGAATTGTCGTAGTTTTGCTTGCTGGGTGGTTCGTCATGCATTCCTTATCCAATATCAATATCGCATGTATTTTGAAACGGAAATCAGCGAGTTTGTTCATGGAGCCGTGGAGATAGCAGATAATAGGTTTCATATAAAGGTATATAGGTATATGTTTGTACTAGAATTGATAAGATGGTGACAATCAAGAGACTGTGCACGCGAAAGAGACAAGGATTGAAGGACGAGAATGTCGATATTTGTACTGTGTGTTTTGAAGAAATTGAGATGGATAGCAACGGTGATTTAGTCGAACGAGTGCAGTTGTGTTGTGATCATGCATTCCACATGAAGTTCATTGTTTCTTGGTTCAAGAAAAACTCATGCCTGCTATGTCGATGTGAGGAGCCATGCCAAATAACTTAGGATCTCAATATTAGTTTTTCTTTATTGATCGATCGTCTGTTATTTCTGTTATTTTGATATGTAAATTTCGAAGAAGAATGCACAATATTAACAATTATGTTTTCTAATATTTTCAATTTGTTTAATATGGTTAATATGATGATCATATGATACATTTTATGGATATATAGTATAAATCACTTAATTTCCTAACTCGGTTGTGTTTTTGCAATTAAATTTGACAAATGACGGAAAAAGACAAAATTTGAGAAGGTGCTAGCGTGCAAGTGTAGAAAAAACTCAAATGAGAAAGAACAATGAGATTGTCAATTGGTTTTAATGGATACTTCTTTGGTTGGAACAACAAGCTTATGATCATAATTCGTAACAAGCATAAGTAAGAATTATTAAACCGAAAAAGATAGTAGTCATGAAAAAGGAGAAAGACGTTACCATGTGCAAAAGAACTGTAGAAAAATAGGGGCGTTATCGGTAGAAATAGGACAGATATGATAAGTAGGACGGAATAGATCAAAAGAAAAACTGCTAAAAATAGTAAGTTGTTAAAACGAGAAATTAATTATTTGATTGCGTCCCAAATTGATTCTTGATGCTGCCTGTCAAATCTTAACTGATCCGGGTGCTGATTTCATTCCTAATTCGAAAGTCAAAATTTGGAGCAAATTTTTGACCGCGATTTCGGGGTCCTAAACGATAGATTTTTGCGATTTTGAGAGACGTCAATGTGCCTGTGGCATATCGATTGATCCAGACAATTTTGCGAGATCTTCGATTTGGCTGGTGAAACACGCGAATCGGACAAGATTTGACAGTTTGGAATTCTCGGGTTGAACTAGACCCGACGTGTTTTGGATCGGTCGAGCCGCTCTAAGTAGATTGGGGCTGCATCAATAAGGCATAATACCAGCGTATAGACTGAGAAGGGACAAAGGCCCACGTGTAAATACATGCAGTCGAAAAATAACGACGTTAATATTAGTTATGGTTTGACAGAAAAAAAGACATTAGTCATGATGGCCAGAAAAAGGACATTAGGCATGATTTGACAGAAAAGTACATTAGTCATGACGGACTGTGGAAAAATAGCGGCGTTAATATTAGCTATGATTTGACAGAAAAAAGACATTAGTCATGACAGACTGTACAAAAATAGTGACGTTAACATTGGCCATGATTTGACAGAAAAAATGACATTAGTCCTGACGGATTGTACAAAAATAGTGACGTTAACATTGGTCATGATTTGACAGAAAAAAGGAAATTAGTCATGTCCACCTCCTATTGCCACATGTCCCATCTCCTATTGGCACATATGCTCTATTTAAATTAAGGCACTTCATCTTCAATCCCTACAGAAGAGAAAGGGTAAAAAAATGGTAAGACAGAGATATTTTGCATATCTCAATGGCACAAAATCTTGATGCAGAATAGTCGTTGCCTCTCTCAATGGTCAAAGAGTATAACAAACCGCCATTGTTTCTCTTCCTCCATGCAAAACTGACGCCCACGTTATCGGATACCGACGGTGTCGATCCTTCCGTTTGCACTCACGAGTATATTGAAGACTCCGCCCAAGTGATCATCCCCTCTCCCATTGGCCCTCGTGATGGTACAAAGTGTATTTTAGACGAAATGTCATCTTATAAGCATCGCAAATATATAGCCTCTCAATTACGTTCGTCCGAGAACTGTCGTAGTTTCGCTGGTTGGGTGGTGCATCGTAAATGCCTTATTCAAGATCAGCATCGTATGTATCTTGAAATGGAGATCAGCAAGTTCGTCCATGAAGCTGTGGAGGTAGCAAATGCTAAATTTCATATCAAGATATATGTTTATACTAGTGTTGATAGGACGGTGACAATTAAGAGATCGCGTAAGCGAAAGAGACAAGAGTTGAAGGACGAGAATGACGATATTGTTTGTGCGGTGTGCTTCGAAAAAATTGAGAAGAGTAGCAGTGGTGATTTGTTCGAAGGAGTGCAGTTGTGCTGTGATCATGCATTCCACATGAAGCGCATTGTTTCTTGGTGGTTCAACAACAACTCATGTTCGTTATGTCGGTGTGGAACCATGTCAAATAGATAAGGAGTTAATTTTAGTTTTTTTTTGTTGATCAACCATCTGTTATTTCTGTTATTTTGGTATGTAAATTTCGAAGAAGAGATGAATAATGTTCACAAGTTCTGATTGTATTTTCTAATATTTTCAATGGTTTAATATATTTAATATGATAATCATATGATGTATTTGGATATATAGCATAAATCACTTAATTTTTTAACTCGGTCGTGTTTTTGTAATCGACTTTGACAAATGACAGAAAATGACAAAAAAATTGAGAAGGTGACAACATCCAGGTGTAGAAAAAACTCAAATGGAAAGGAACAATTATATTGTCAATTGGCTTTAACGGATACTTCTTTGGTTGGAAAACGTGCATGTTATGGTCATAATTCGTAACAATCATAATTAAGCATTATTAAACATGAAAACACATTAGTCATGATACTCTTTTTTAATTGGTAAGTGGTGCAGCTCTGATTTGGGATGCGGTACTTCTAAACTAATTTGAGAGGAATTGAAGGAATAGAAAGATGACAATGGCAATTTCGCTAAATTAGGGTTTTATTTAATCAAAATTTTCCTCTTACAATTGCAAAATCGAAATCACACCTAATTTGCTAATAAAAGAAAAAATGTTAAAAATAGAAAAACTGCTAAAAATAAGGCAGAAAACCGAGTTCGGGATTCTTGGATTGAACTAGACGCGACGTGTATCAACAAGGCATAATACCAGCGCATAGATTGATAGGGGACAAAGGTCTACATGCAAGTGCATGCAGTTGAGTACGTATATGAGGAAAAACATTATCTGGTACAAACATGGCAGAAAAAGGACATTAGTCATGATAGAAGAAAAATAGTTTTAACGATAGAAAAATAGTGACGTTAACATTAGTCGTGATTTGACAGAAAAAGGACATTAGTTATGATAGACTGTGGAAAAATAGTGACGTTAATATTAGTCGTGATTTGACAGAAAAAGGACATTAGTTATGATAGACTGTGGAAAAATAGTGACGTTAACATTAGTCGTGATTTGACAGAAAAAAGACGTTAGTTATGATAGACTGTGGAAAAATAGTGACGTTAATATTGGTAGTGATTTGATAGAAAAATGATAATAGTCATGACGGACTGTAGAAAAATAGCGACGTTAACATTGGTCGTGATTTAACAGAAAATGGACATTAGTCATGATGGACCGTAGAAAAATAGTGTTAACGACAGAAAAAAAAACTTTAGTCATGACAGACTGTAGAAAAATAGTGACATGAACATTGGTAATGATTTTATAGAAAAAGGATATTAGTCATGATTGAATGTAGAAAAATAGTGGCGTTAACGTTATTCATGATTTGACAGAAAAATGACATTAGTCATGACGGATTGTAGAAAAATAGTGACGTTAACATTGGCCGTGATTCGACAGAAAAAAAGACATTAGTCACGATGGACTGTAGAAAAATAGTAACGTTAACATTGGCCGCGATTTGACAGAAAAAGGACATTAGTCATGAT
Source organism: Agapanthus africanus (assembly GCA_030015575.1). Classification (NCBI taxonomy): domain Eukaryota; kingdom Viridiplantae; phylum Streptophyta; class Magnoliopsida; order Asparagales; family Amaryllidaceae; genus Agapanthus; species Agapanthus africanus. The sequence goes on from JASDDO010000006.1 coordinate 373,156,405, forward strand.
CGACTGTAGAAAAATAGTGTTAATGATAGAAAAATGACATTAGTCATGACGGACTGTAGAAAAATAGTGACAGAAAAAGGATATTAGTCATGACGGACTGTAGAAAAATAGTGACGTTAATATTGGCCGTGATTTGACATAAAAAGAACATTAGCTATGATCGACTGTAAATAAATAGTGTTAACGATAGAAAAAGAACATTAGTTATGCAGACTGTAGAAAAATGGTGACCTTAATATTGGCCGTGATTTGAGAGAAAAAGGACATTAGTCAAGATCGACTGTAGACAAATAGTGTTAATGACAGAAAAAGGACATTAGTCATGACAGACTGTAGAAAAATAGTGACGTTAACATTGGTAATACAGAAAAAGGGCATTAGTCATGATAGACTGTAGAAAATAGTGACGTTAACATTGGCTGTGATTTGACAGAAAAGGACATTGTGGACTCTAGAAAAATAGTGATGTTAACATGGGTCGTGATTTGACAGAAAAAGAACATAGTCATGATGGATTGTAGAAAAATAGTGACGTTAATATTAGTGATGATTTGACAGAAAAAAGGACATTGGTCATGGTGGCCAGAAAAAGGACATTAGTCTTGATTTGACAGAAAAAGAACATTAGTCATACTGGACTGTAGAAAAATAGTGACGTTAATATTAGTGATGATTTGACAGAAAAGGACATTAGGACTGTAGAAAAATAATGATGTTAATATTAGTCATGATTTGACAGAAAAATGACATTAGTCGTGATGGATAGAAAAATGACATTAGTTATGATCTGACAGCAAAAGAATATTAGTTATGATTGACTATAGAAAAATAGAGATGTTATCGGATATAAACATGACGGAAAAGACAAGTACGACAGAAAATGTCAAAAGAAAAATAAAATGAAGAATAAAAACACGTTACCAGATGCAAAAAGACGATAGAAAAATAGAGACGTTAGTGGTGATGAGAAATAGTAAATAAAATAAATTTATATGATAAAACCAAAATATTTTATCAGAAATTTAAAAAAATAAAAATGAATTGAATTTGTTTTTGTCCCCACTTCCTATTGACGCCATACCTTCTCATCTCCTTTCTCTATTTAATCCAGTGCTCTTCATCTTCTTTCTCACTTGAAGAAAAAAAGGGAAATATTGAAGAAAAAAGAAAAGAAAAGAGAGAAAGAGAGTGATCTCATTCTTACCAAATTCCGGCCTTTCCAACACTTTTGAAACTTAAATTCTTGGCTTGGATTCGTTTCAAAGCACCATAGCTTCAGTAAGCATTTTTACCTCTTTCTTTGTTTTCTTTTTCAACATATATGATCATGAATCAGGATGGTTTGCACAAAACTTTTTTTCCATAACTAAACTTTTCTTTTCCAACATATTATTTTTCATTCTTCATTTAGTATTTTTTTAACTAATGAGAATATTTTTAAAAGTTGTTATTATTAATGCAATACTTGACTTGAATTGATGTTTTTTCCATTTGCAGGAAAGTGTTTGTTTGATTTAGTCAACAACAAAATTGGAGTAAAAACTAAGATAACAAAAAATCTATTATTCGAAAAATTCAGTATTTAAGATTTTTATTTATTTATGCTTATATGTAGAAGTAAATTATTTGTTCTTTAAATTTAAATTTCTATTGGTATCTGTACATTTTTCCATTTAAGTTATTAATAAATGATGTGACATATTTGTTGTTATTAGTTAATCATTTGTATTGATCTCTATAATTGTTTCTATTATGATATTATCTTTTGTCTTTTTTTAGCTATGCATGGGAATAAGTTAAAACGCATTCGCAAATAGTTACCAGGAGCACAAAAATCAACGTAAACGTGAACATGAAAGAATGAGATATAAAAAAACAATCATCCAACACTAACACTAAAAATGATGAATTTTCTTTCAAGCGAAAGCGAGAGACATTTGATTTTGGCATCCCGCACTTTAAAAGATCATTAGAACAAATTCCTAATCTTTCTGCCAATATTGAATCCAACACATTTTTGATAGATAATGATACCGCTTTGTATCATTCTACGAAAGTGGACTTTTTGAATGATCACCATATAGTTAATAAAGACATTCATCAGGATTTGTCATGCAGTAAAAAAAAACGATAATGATAGTAAGAGCACGCTTCATCCTCATTATATATCCCTATAAAACACAAAGTTTTATTTAATTTTACTTGAATATTTAATGTTAACTATATTTAAAGAACATATTACTCAAAAATCTTAAATTTTTTAATTTTGTTGATTTAGAAATATTTTACATGTTTTAAAAGCTATAAGATTATTTTAAATAAAATCCTCCATAAATATTATAATATAATATATGTCATTTTTTTTTATTGCTGATTAAATTCTAATGTGTGTTTTATAATGATACATGATAAAACAGTTTTAACGATAATTATTTAACAGATTGACGTAGTCGTTTCCATTATTTGGGATCTTCTACTGAAAAATGTTTTAGATGTGATGCAATTGTATGGAAAGAATAAAAGGCCAGAACTAATGAGAAGAAAAAAATAAATTATTAACTTTGTTGCAAGAGTGGAAGAGTTTCTCTGCCTATTCTTGAGAAGACACTTGAAATGATAGACTATTTATTGAACTATCAAAATGTTTCTGAACAAGCTAAACAATTTCGGGAAAAAATTCGTTCGTTTAACTCTATGTTTGCTTTTACTTCTATTGGTGGAAAGATAGATTATCAAAATTTGAAAGGAATGAGACCATATACATTTCGAATTCATGGACACAACTATCATAAAATAGGTTCATTGCTACCGGCTATCGGAAGTCGACCGAGATATGTACAGCTTTATATATATGATACCGAGCATGAAATTGAAAATCGAATTGCATCTATTGGAGATAATTGTAATGCTATGGAATATGATTCAGAAACTGTGAAAAGTTTAAAAGAAATGTTGGATAAATACAACAAATATATTAAGAAATTTCGATGCGTACGTGATTGGTATGAGAACAATAAGGATAAAGAGTTTAGTTTGCGCATTCTAGATGATAGAAACCATAAGGGTCAACAATATAATAGACCAAATTCGATAGAAATAGCTGTTTTGGTGATTGATGATGAATTTTTTCCTTCATCTTCTCGAGATGTTATTGTCAACGATTGAAAAAAGGATATCAAAGAATTAGTGAGATTCATCCAGCATACATGACATTACAATATCCTTTATTATTCTCACATGGAGAAGATAGTTAGCATAATTATATTGAAGATAATAATATGAAGAGAAAAAAGAATAAAGTTTCAATGAAGGATTTCTATGCATTTAGATTACAACAACATTATCATGAAGGAACAATATTATTGAGAGGTGGAAAATTATTATAACAATATATAGTTGATGCTTATGTGTTTGTTGAAGAGAATCGTCTTGGATGGATTCGTAATAATCAAAAAACTTTACGATGTGAGTTATACCAAGGCTTGCAGGATGCTGTTGACGATGGTGATAATGATTCCCACACAATTGGTAAAAAAATCATTTTGCCTTCATCCTTTACTGGAGGTCCACGATACATGATTCAAAACTATCAAGATGCTATGGCAATTTGTGCATGGGCCGGGCTTCCGGATTTATTCATTACTTTACATGCAATCCTAATTGGAAAGAAATACATGATTTTTTATTGATTGCTGGTGGTCAAAGTGCATCTGATAGGCCTGATATTGTTGCCAGAGTTTTTCACTTAAAATTTATGCAGCCTCTTGATGATTTGATTAAATATAAATATTTTGGACGAGTAATTTCTGGTAGATTATTGTCATTATTTGTTGATAAATGTTTTGTGTATTGTTATATGTTTCTATTTAAAAGTTTAATTTTTCTATTTATAGATCTATCTGTGGTAGAATTTCAAAAACGAGGATTATCACATTCTCATATCCTTATTACATTGGAAAGTTCAAAAAAAAAATAAAACTCACAAAGGATATCGATAATTTAATTAGAGCTGAACTTCCTGACATTAAAATGGAAGCTTTATTTCATGATTTGGTAGTTACCCATATGATTCATGGGCCATATGGTACACATAATTCAAAATGTGTTTGCATGAAAAATAATAAATGCTCAAAAAAATTCCCTAAAATGTTCACTGGCCATACTATTATTGATGAAAAGGGATATGCAATTTACTGAAAACGCAAATTAAGATCCTACACGGCAGATAGAAAGGATATTGACAACTGTTGGGTTGTGTCTTACAATGCAAATCTGCTACTAAAATATCAATCCCATATTAATGTTGAAATATGCAATCATAGACGAGCAATAAAATATCTATTTAAATATGTGAATAAATGATCTGATTTTGCAACAACTATCATTCATCAAAATGTGGTCGAAAAATATGACGAGGTCAAATTATATTTAGATTCTAGATATATTGCAGCATGTGAAGCTTCATGGAGGCTTTTCGAATTTAAAATAAATAAACGTCATCCTGCCGTTGAACGGTTGCAGTATCATCTTTTTGGTGAACAAATGGTTTTCTTTAGAGAAGATGGAAGTGTTCAAGAAATAATGGAGTCTGAGCGAGCTAAGAAAACAATATTAACTGAATGGTTTACGATGGATCTTAAATTTGAAGGGTTACCCTAGCGCCCCGGCCATGTCACGTGGCCAAATGTGGAACAAAAAAATTTCTTACGAATGAAACTTGGCGCTAGACTAAACCCCAAAGCGGATCTTTCCATAAAACTAACTAGCTACACTAAGAAAGATATCTACTATGATAGAAACCTCACCAAATAAACCAAGTCCTTCGGTCTTCGTTCTTCATCATATGCTCCAAGTGGCCTCCTTGAAGTTGTTCGATCACCAACTCCGGCTCCGTCGGTCCTTCGGGATCGAGCTTGTTCTCCGGCCTTGCTTTGTCGTAAATGATCCACCTGAGGGGTATGATATATGGCTCTAGCTCTTTGCTAAATATCAAAAGAGCAACTAGAGAACTTGGGATGCTAGTCCAAGTAATCTAGGATGTAGTTTTGGAGTTCTAAGTGTGAAGCTATCTCTTTCTTGCCTCTTCACTTGATTCTCAACACATGAGAAGGTAGTGAAGATGAAGGTGGAGGAAGCTAGAGAGGAGGGAGGAGCTTGGAGAGAAAATGGAGCTCAAGAAAATAATGAGCAAGCATGAAAGAGAAATTCACACTCCTTGGTTTTGTGTATGAATTCTTTCAATAAACAATAGCAACCATACTTCAATAGTAAACCCAAAATGAATTATAAATTCATTTGTTCACTATTGAAGCATGGTCACTCCCATTCCTCCCTCACCTCTCACTTTACACCTAATTTCCAATTATGAAATAAAAGGAAAATTCAAAATGAGGTGGCCACCTTCTAGAAGGAAAACTGTAATAAATACGGATTTCCGACTACTGTACAAATATACCGGCAATCAGATAAAAATCCGAACGCCCAAAAGAAATAGAATAACACGAAGAATGTAATACTAGAATATACATATCGAAATACATACATGTAAATTATTAAATCAATACATGATTTAATAATCCGGCTCAAACCCTAGCCGGCTAGTATTACCAACTGTCCGATCGAAAGTCCGAGTACAAAGTACATCAATCGATCGAACCCTGCACGTATCCAATACGGCAACTACACCATTTCGCCTGAATCAGGGAAACCCTCTGTGTGGGACTCTAAAGACTCGACAGTACTCTGGCAGTGGGTTTAACCACAAGCACGTCAGCGGCACTAGCTATACGTAACGGCTGCCCAGGTACCTGTCGAAAAGGAAGGCCGACGAGCAAACTCATCCGGATCTCCTACCGAGCCTATCCGTGACAATATCCGTACAGTTCGGTCTCTTCGTCAAAGAGTATCGCATACCGGGTCTAGGGGATGGTGAACGTCAGACCCTAACAACCTGATAAGTCGTGCCGATGTGGCTCAGGACCAATCCGGGAAACTACTGATCAACCTATCAGTAAATCCCAAGTGTCTTGGTCAAGGTCTTATGGTCCTGACCAATCGAATCACAGTGCGATATCGACTCCCTATACCGGGAGAGACGAATCCCCGACAATCGCTCACTGCCTTCATGTGGCTCGGGACTGAACCCAACCAAAACCTGTTTGCACGACTCAGTAGAACCGTGGTAGGGTAGTGATCAAAGTTCAGTGGGAACTCACACGAGACAAATGCCGATCTCGGGTCCAAAGACTAACCTGTACACATGTCACCTGAGAACATCCATCTGACGATAGGTATAGTACCATATGGAAGTTCTCGGCGAGTTCGTCCAGTGTACTCACACCCAGTGAGCACCTGTATACGATCTTAGGTGCATCAGACCAATGGCTGCGGGACCAACCATCCCCCCGACGGGGTAGAAACGTACACACTAGTCTACTCTGGAGTATCAGTGCCCAGTCTCGATACTCACGCGACTGGGGACCATTTAAGGATGTGCTTACGGACTACCCTGCTCCCACAAGTATGATCGCCATCACAACGCGGGTAGTCAAGCAAGATCCTAGGGGCTTTATCAACATGTGACCGCAATATGTAATAACGAGTATGACATATGCTATGTTAAGATAAAGACAAACCACTATAGTATACCACCGTATCGAGTCTTTATCAATATGTGCAAGCTAGATATAACAACCATACAAATAAATACACATATCCCGATAAAAACAAGTCAAATAATATACTATAAAACTGAGCAAGATTGTTCTGTACATACATATCCCTAGTATCCATATGTATACATATACAATACTGGCCTCTAGGGCAGATGCATCCAGCAATCTCCCACTTGCACTAAAGGCCAGTGATTGGCGTACCGAATACCCAACGTCTGCTCTAAGGCCAGCTGCTGGCGTACCGCATACCCAACATCCCAAAAAGTCGCTCGAACTGTGCTTGAGGGAGGGCCTTTGTAAATGGATCCGCCGTGTTGTCTTTCGTATCTACTTTCCGGACCTCGATCTCCTAGCGATCTACGATCTCCCTGATCAGGTGATACCGCCTTAAGATGTGCCTGGATTTCTGATGGGACCGTGGTTTCTTCGCTAAAGCTATAGCCCCATTGTTATCACAATACACTGGTATCGGATCAACAATGGACGGAACCATCTGAAGTTCAGCTATGAACTTCTTTATCCAGACCGCCTCTTTTGCGGCATCGCTTGCAGCAATGTATTCAGCCTCCATCGTCGAGTCTGCGACGGTATCCTGTTTGGAACTCTTCCAACATACCGCCCCTTCGTTGAGGGTAAACACAAAACCCGAGACAGACTTGCTGTCATCCTTGTCACTTTGGAAGCTTGAGTCGGTAAAGGACTCGACCCTGAGGTCTCCATTACCGTAAATCAGGAACATCTCCTTAGTCCTTCTTAGGTACTTGGGAATGTTCTTTACTGCTGTCCAGTGGTCCTCACCTGGGTCTGACTGATACCGGCTCACCACGCTTAGCGCGTAAGCTACATCTGGTCTTGTACATAGCATCGCATACATTATAGATCCTGCCGCCGAAGCTTAGGGTATAGTGCTCATGCGAACCCTCTCCTCGTCAGTCTTGGGAGACATCTCCTTGGAGAGGGTGATTCCGTGCAATGCGGGTATGTTACCGCGCTTGGAATCTTCCATACTAAATCTCTTTAGTACGGTCTCTATATACCTGGACTGTGAAAGTCCCAATAGTCTCTTGGATCTATCTCTGTAGATCTTGATCCCCAGAATGTACGAGGCATCACCTAGGTCTTTCATAGAGAACCTTTATGATAAGAATAGCTTGACCGATTGTAGCATAGGAATGTCATTTCCTATCAAAAGAATGTCGTCCACGTACAAGACTAGGAAGACAACAGTTCGTCCTACAATCTTCTTATAAATACAAGGCTCATCTTCGTTCTTGATGAAGTCAAAGTTCTTGACTGTCTCATCAAAACAGATGTTCCAGCTCCGTGATGCTTGCTTCAATCCATAAATGGATTTGAGCAGCTTGCACACCTTCCCGCTGCTCCCACTGTCTACAAAACCTTCTGGCTGATCCATGTAAACGCACTCTTCTAAACTTCCGTTTAGGAAAGCCGTTTTTACGTCCATCTGCCAGATCTCATAGTCATGGAAGGCAGCAATGGCAAGCAGGATCCTAATGGATTTGAGCATAGCCATTGGAGAAAAGGTTTCGTCATAGTCCACTCCTGGTCTTTGACGAAAACCTTTTGCAACGAGTCTAGCCTTATAGGTTTCCACCTGCCCATCTACACCAAGTTTCTTCTTGTTGATCCATTTGCATCCAACGGGTTTTACCCCAGGTGGAGCAACTTCCAGGGTCCATACTTTATTGGTGTACATGGACTCCATTTCAGATTGCATAGCATCCAGCCACTTATCAGAGTTCCTACTGATAATGGCATGCCTGAAACTAGTAGGATCATCTTCTTCCAAGATGCAATCCTCTCGATCCCCATCTATGAGAAAACCGTAGTATCTCTCGGGCGGATGAGAAATCCTACTAGATCTGCGGAGTGGCTGAGGTTCGTCGGGTTTAACTGAATCTAGCGGTTCCGCCAAATCTTCAGTTATAGTTTGTGTCTCTGGAATTTCATCCAGTTCTACCGTACTGCCACTAATATTTTTAATAAGAAATTCTTTTTCCAAAAATGTGGCGTTTCTGGAAACAATAATCTTCTATTCCTCTGCATGGTAGAATAGATACCCATTAGAATCTTTTGGGTATCCCACAAACTTACACAAAACTGACCGTGCCTTAAGTTTGTCTGGGGTCTGCTTTTTGACATAAGCTGGGCAACCTCAAATCTTAACACGTTTAAGATACAAACTCTTACCACTCCATATTTCGTACGGAGTTTTAGGCACGGATTTGGATGGAACTTGATTCAAAAGATGTGCTGCTGTTTGAAGTGCATATCCCCAGAATGAAAGAGGCAACTCAGCACTACTCATCATGGAGCGAACCATATCCAATAGGGTACGATTCCTCCGCTCCGATTGGTCTGTGGTGTATACGGAGGAGTAAGTTGAGAGAGAATTCCATTCTCTTTTAAGTAATCTAGGAATTCCGTGCTTAAATACTCCCCTCCTCTATCAGATCGGAGGATCTTGATACTTTTGCCAGTCTGGTTCTCTACTTCGTTTCTGAGTTCTTTGAATTTCTCAAAAGTTTCAGATTTGTGTTTCAAAAGATACACATATCCGAACCTAGAGAGATCGTCAGTGAATGTGATGAAGTACGAGAACCCACCCCTTGCATGTATAGACATTGGACCACATACATCACTGTGTATGAGCCCCAAGAGCTCTGTTGCTCTTTCTCCATGTCCGGTGAACGGAGATTTGGTCATCTTTCCTTTGAGACAAGATTGACAAGTTTCATAAGATGAAAACTTGAACGTATCCAAAAATCCATCTTTATGCAACTTACTCAGTCTTTTCTCTCCGATATGACCAAGTCTACAATGCTACAAGTAGGATTCGTTCATATCTGAATTTTTCCTCTTGCGTGTGTTTTGTATATTGAGCACTGTATTCTGATTTAGAACATAGATACCATTACACAGTGTACCTTCTGCAACCAGTACCTTATCAAGGTAAATGTTCATGATATTTCTATCAAGAACAAAGTTATATCTGTAGGGTTCCTAGGCACTCTCAAGAGGTCTCACAAGGCATCAACCATGCCAATTTCAAATTTTACGGTGCCGGGAAACCCTAAACTACGGATCGTTGGCTAGATGTCTAGGCGAAAAAGAAACTAGTTAACAACTTAACTATAGTTTAGACGGAAATACAACCTTTGTAGATCCGGTGCTCCACCTCCATAGCTCCGCAACGAAGTCCCCTCGCTGTCCAAATGAATTCCCGGGCTCTAGCGTCGGCTTCGTCGGAGAAATGGTGAGCTAGGTCGTCGATGTCCATGCCGAAGATGATCTACGTCGAGGCATCGCTAGATCAAGCTCCAACTTCACCAAGTCAAGAAACTTGTGAAGAAAACACACTTTACTACTTGGCAAGAGGTAGAGGATGAAGAAATAGGAAGTGAGTAGACTTTAGAATTGGATTTCGCACTCATTTTCATCAATCACCATTGATGAAGTGAAGGTTTCTTCATTGAAGAAGATGAAGAAGAAGATGAAGATGATTATGATAAGTTATTAAAAATAGAAAAGAAATATAATACTTATCATAACTTTAACCATGGTAAAGTGTAGAGAATTAACTTTAGTTAGGTGGAATGGTTAGGGTTAGAGAAGAAGACAAGAATGGTTGCTTTGGTCAAAAGTTGCATGAAGCTTGAAGAAGCTTCTAAGAAAGCAACCATTTGTTTTCTTTTCTCATTCTTTTCATCCAAAAAGAAATAGATAAATGAATGAATAAATAAATAAGCAAATAATAAACCCTAACCATTTCATTAACCAAGGTTTAATTTTTTATACTTAACCAATTTTACATGCACCATCAAACATGATACAAGCATGTGCACAAAATCATATCACATATATAATACGCACATCCGAGCGAGAAAATCCATTTAAAGTGAACCGATACTAGTTAATGCAAAGTAATATATCAAGTATATAATTATGCATTAAATCATTAAATCAACACTTGATTTAACGATCCGGTCATATCGCATATAACCGACTAATATCCAATGTATCGATTTATCGAATCTATCTTCGATTCGATAACTAGGTTATATCGCATACAACCATTCGACACATTGTTCGCGAGAATGAAATACGGTATCACATACACACATTATTCTCGGTCCCGCACATATCTCATATGCGCTCCTATTTCGTTTCGCTTGAGCCAGGAAACCTCTGTGTAGGACTCTAAAGACTCGTCAATACGTCGGCAGCAGATGATGATCATATCAAACATCCACAAGCCGCAAGCGGTCTGCTAAACGTAACGGCCACCTTGGTATTGAGCGATCAGAAGATCGACGAGCAAGCCCGCTCACACTCCAGTGAATCCAACCAGTAACACTACCGTACAGTCCGGTCTGATCGTCTGATATGTCGCATATCTCGCCTAGGGGTGGTAAACGTCAGACCCCAATAGCTCGATAAGTCGTATCGATATGAGGTCTATAACAATTCGAGAAACTACTGGTAACACTTACCAGTAAATCTCAGCAACCCTGGCCAGGGATTTCCTGTTATAGCCAATCTAACACAGTGCAACATCAACTCCCTATACCGGGAGAGACGAATCCCCTCCTATCGCTCATTGCCTCCATGTGACTCGGGACTGTACCCAAAAACCACCGTTTTGCACGCCCTCTTGGACGTGGAAAGATGGAAATCAAAGCACAGTGGGAACCACACAAGACTCTATGACGATCTCGGGTCAACAGACTACTCTGTACCAGTGTCACCAGAGAACTGCCATCTGACGTATGGTATAATACCATCTGGGAGTTCTCGGCGAGTCCGTCCAGTGTACCCAGTCTCTACTGAGCACCCGTATATCTCCTCTGATGTCAAACACCAATGGATATAGGATCATCCATCGCCCATCTGTATGGGTCGAGAAGGTACACGCTAGTCTACTCTGGTATATCGATGCCCCGTCTCGATACACCCACGACTAGGGACTTTGAAGGATGTACTTATGGACTACCATGTCCCCACTAGTATGATCCGCATCATAGTCCAGGTAGTCAAGTACAGATCCTAAGGGCTTTACCAACATGTAACAGGGAGACATCCATTGTACACGTTAAGGTAAAGATTAACCAGATAGCATACTATCATGTCGAGCAAGAAAATCCTCCCTATATATGTCCCAGCATCCACTACAATATACATCCTATGTATAGTAATGGCCTCTAGGGCATACATATAACTAACAATCTCCCACTTGCACTAGGGCCATCTGATAGCAGTGGTTGCAGTATCTCATACTCAACCATCCCATAAAAGTCTCTCTCTGGGAACAGGCCTTTGTGAGTGGATCCGCTGTGTTGTCCTCTGAGTCTACTCTCCAAACCTCGATCACCCTGGAGATCAAGCATCTCCATGATCAAGTGATACTGCCTTAGAATATGTCTGGATCACTGATGGGACCGGCGTTCCTCGGCATAAGCCACAACTCCATTGTCACACAATGGGAGGAACATAGTTCATCTCATGAACCAATATACACCCAAACAGCCTCTTTGGTAGCATCTTAAGTAGCGATGTATCCTGCCTTTATCGTCTAGTATATCACGGTATCTAGCTTGGAACTCTTCCAACATACCGTCCCTCTACTGAGGGTAAAGACAATGCCTGCGACTGACATTCAGTCGTCTTTATCACCCTGGAACACTTCCAGTGATTCTCCCCAGAATCGTTTGATATCATCTCACTACAACTAGTGAGAATCCTAACATCCAATTAAATCTATCTCATAGATCTAAAACTCAGGATTTAGGAGGTATCATTTTGATCCTACACGGAGAATCATTGTGATAAACGGAGATTGATCGAGCGTAGCATAGGAAACTCCTTCCCTATCAAGAGTATGTCATCCACGTACTCTACGAGGATTACCACCATACTCCCTACTACCTTTTTGTATATACAAGGTTCATCTACCATTTTGATGATGTTAACTTCTTTGACTACTTCATCAAAACAGATGTTCCAACTCCGCGATGCCTGCTTTAATCCTATAAAGCATCTTGCACACGTTTCCGCTGCTCCCACTGTTTACGAAGCCCTCTGGCTGTGTACTTATAGACGCACTCTTCTAAAACATCATTTAGAAAAGCAGTCATGACACCCAACCGCCAGATATCGTAGTCATGGTATGTAGCCGTGGCAAGTAGGATCTGGATGGACTTAAGCATAGCCACTTGAAAAGGTTTCATCATCATCCACGCCTGGTCGATGACGAAAAGCTTTAACAAGTCTAGCTTTGAAAGTCTCAACTTTTCCATTTACACCAAGTAATCTTCTCAAGATATACTTGCTCCTGATGGGGATTTAACCCTTCAGATATCGCAACCAAAGTCCATACTTTGTTGGTGTATAAGGATTCCATCTCAGATCACTAAACATCCAGCCATTCTTATAGAGTCTCACTCCTAATGGCCAGTTCGAAACTAGTTGGGTCATCATCTCATGACGCAATCCTCGCTCCCACTGTCATAGAGAAACAGAAGTATCTCTCAGGTGGGTGAGTAACCCTACTAGATCGGCGGAGAGGCTGAGGTTCATTGGTAATTATTGAATCCTTTGGTTCTGTCAAATCTTCAGCTGCAGTTTTGTATAGCTGAAACATTTCCAGTTCTACATGACTGACCTTGTCTCGAGCTTGTCCGGATTTTGCTTTTCAGACATAGGCCGGACAACCCCAAATCTTAACTAACTTAAGAAATGGGCTCTTCCTTTTTCCATATCACATATGAAGTGGTAGGCAACTGATTTGATTTGAACCCTATTCAATAGGTATGCAGCTTCTCAAGCGTATAACACCCAAAAGGAAATAGGTAACTCAGTATTACTCATCATAGAGCATACCTTATCACATAGGGTGTAATTGCTCCACCCCGATATACCATCGTGCTATGGTGTATACAGAGGAGTAATGCTGAGAGAGAATCTCATTCTCCTTTAGAATAGTCCAGGAATTCCATGCACAAGTATTCTCCTCCCTGATCTCATCATAGGACATAATACTTATACCCGTATTTTGGTTCTCTACTTCTCGCTTATATTCTGTGAATATCTCAAAAGGCTCGGACTCATGTTTCAACAGGAACATATGTCTGAATCTTGAGAGATTATCAGAGAATGTAATGAAGTACAAAGAACCAGTCCTGGCATGTGTAGACAGGGGACCTTACATACATCAACATGTATCATCCCAAGAGTTCACTAACTCTTTCTCTGTTTCCAATAAACAGAGCTAGTGTCATTATATCTTTGTGACATGACTGGCAAGTTTCACAAGATGTAGATTCAAACTGATTTAAATATGCATCTACATGTAACTTCAGCTAGCCGGGTCACATTGATCTGACCTAGTCTACAATACCTTAAGAAGGATCCGTTCATTTCTGAACTCTTCCTCTTATGTGTGTTCCATATACTAAGAACTGTAGTTTGATTTAGAACATCAACGCTTTTAGATAACGTGCCTGAACCGATCAACTTTTGATATAGGAAATGTTCAAAACATTATCCAACAATACAAAATTATATCCTTTCTTTACTAATAAAGAGACTGATATGATTTTGTATATCAGGTTCGGTATCTAATAACATTCGTTCAGAATCAATGTATTGGTAATACAGGGTGACAGTGACCAACAGACTTGGCTGCAACACTTGCCCCGTTTTCTGCCTCATGAAACTTATCACCCGTTCTCAGTTCTCTACCTTTCTGTAGCCCTATGTAACAGATTACATATCTGGGATCCTGATCTGGTATCACATACCCAGGACGTAAAGGACACTGAGAAACAGTTCTATATAATGAACACACCCGAAGATGATGCATCATCATGCACTCTCCTCGTTTGGGCGGCACGGGAAATCTGGTATTCCCCAATTTCCTGTTCTGTCTTATAACAATTATAAGTTGGAGCGGGACCAACGTTCCCCAGCTCAGTATAACAAGCGGGTTCGGTCAAAAATCTGTATTATTATCTTGATTAAGGCGTGATATGGTCGCTACCTGGAGAGAGAGAGAAGAAAACACTCAGCGTGCGCTCTTACAAGAATAGATTGGTTTTTATTTTATCTAATCAGGATGGCTCCCACTGCTTTTTATCAAATCTTCCTTCAAACCCTAAAAGGAAAGACTAGCCGGGATTAATTACACACTACAAGTTCGCCAATCTTTCAGCCAGGCCAGTGTCGGTACTTTGAGGGAGGTCCCCCGTGCTTTCGCACGAACCTAATTAATGTAAACCTCGTTTTCCCAGAGGCGTAACCCCGTTGACACCTTTCTAGACACCTACTTGATCGGCTAATTGTAATGTATAAAACTCTCCCAGGAGTAACTCTTACTCGCAGCGGGTATCGGGATCCAACTATCTCATAGAAAGTATGCAATCTCATTGCAAATTTCAACACTTGAAATTCCCGATAATATTTTGCCCCTAACGTGCTATGACCTTGACGAAAGCCAACAAACCATAGCCCGCTAGTCAAGTTCAACCCGTACATTTCTTGATTGAATTAAACCCACCCGCACGACCCTTGACGAAAGCCAACAAAGCCGCACGACTACCCTAATCCAATCGCATCGTATGCTGGCAGATAAGCAGCATATAGCTACCGCACACTGCACCTTGACGAAAGCCAACAAATGCAGCACGAATACTATATACAACTTATCTGAAATGACGGAGGGCTACGACAGGTTTTTCTGAAAACCTATTGCGTAATGAACTTGATATCGTTGTACAATCAAATGATTTTTAAAATGGAGTGCTTTCGAGGCTTTTCTAGTTTTGCTAAAGGAGTCACTCCCGGTGAAGGGATCGTCGGTCCTTTCCTCGTCGAATGAGGTGCTGGATATATCATATATATCACTATGCAAAGCAAAAACTCTTAAAAGCAATCAAAAGACAAACCGGGTGTGTAGCATCTGCCAGTTATTGCTAAAGGAGTCACTCCCGGTGAAGGGATCTCGGTCCTTTCCTTATCGAATAAGGTGCAGGATATATCATATATACCGCTGTGCAAAGAAAAAACTGTAGCTACCTGTTTTATTTTGAAATTCGATTCTACAACATCTTAGGTTTCTTTTACTTTCATTAATCACATTAATGAAGTCCCATCATTTAAGTACCTAAACATCACAGATAAATACGACGTACACTTATGCCATCCGCATTCGCCTCGATGTCCCCTCGTGCACCGTTAGGTTAGGTAACTAACGGCAGAGCGGGGCAGGGCTAGCGCGGGTGTAAAACATAAGTAACGTCTATATAATATATCATATATACTATATACTGTATCTATCACAGAACATCACATGATCACATCACAGATATCGCAGCAGAAGAATCATATGAAATATTGGATATACTAGGACGTCCGTATTTTCAATACGAGCCAGTATAAAACACGGATTCCACGGTCGCGATGAATAGCCAAACCCACACCCCTAGACCCCTACGAGAGCGGCAAGCAACCCTACCAATTCTAGAGTTAGGAGACCCGGACTCGACTCCTCGAGTTGGTCTCCCACTGGACTCCAGAACCCGGTTACATGTGCTCCCCTCCTTGGGTCTATCCTAGTGCGGAAAAGTAAATAATATACAAAGGGTGACATCTTCCGCAACCTGGAAGTGCCCCAATAAAAGAATATTACATACAAGTTTTTACATGAATGAAAATGAAAAACACTCATCTCACATAAAAACCCCCCGGCTATTCAAACACGACGATCCAATATAACATATCCAGCAACACATAACATCACATGTCATCAACGTAAGTAAATATGTCCATCCCAATTGTCGTTGATATATAGCAACGAAACCGGCGATATCACATATTACACTTACGGTCACAGAAAAGAAAGTGTAAAACTACAACAGTTGGAATCCGCAACCACCTCAGACATCGCATGCCTGACCAAATGAATTCTTTAGACATCGCATGCCTAACAATTATAAACCCCGCATTTTAGTGTCAAAATCGAAAACACTTTTCAATACCAAGTCGGGTAATTCAACAAGATTCCCGACATCCTGATCGAATGCTCGTCGCAAACTTTAGTAGGCGGCCGCACCCCCGATACCGTCGACGAAGTGCACCAAGGCGGAACACCGCTACCGCGAGCACCCTGACGGATGCTTTCGGCTACGGGGTTCTCCTACAGTCACTTGGTCGGGGCTATAGAGTGAGGCTGTCTATTAAGTTTACCCGGTGAGTATCCGCGTACGCTACGTGATTGCGACGGACTTTTGATCACATCAAAATTCCGTGGCAACCGATCAAGTGAGACTAAACTGCTATGTTTATAACATTCATTCAGTTATCTCATAACTTCTTGTGAATTCCAATTATTGTATCCCATTCCGGATAAATAGAAGATGTCAAACTTTCCGATCGAACAATCGAACACCCAATTTTTCCCGATACAGATCAACACATGAAATAAGTCTAACAACATGCAGTTCGTGCCTCAGTACCGACGGTCCAGCCGTAGAAGGGTCAAGCCAACGCCTCACATGTGGCACGCCGTACTGCCCCAAACCCGAAGGTTCAAAGGGCAGTTCAAGACGGTCACATAATCGAGTTAAGGTTTGTTGTCTTCTAGAGGGTCCATCGCGTTACTTGCACTACTTAGAACGTCGTTAAACTACGGAAAAATCCAACACTTGGAAATTTCCCGACAGGGGAAAAATTGGGTATTTATATCCGGTCGAACTTTTTAACATATTCTAAAATTTATCCGGAAAGCCACATAGACAAAATTTGATACTCCGATCGAAACACCGAATCCCCAAAACAACCCCAGAAAATTCAACTCTTGAAAAAATATTAAAAATTCCCAGAAAAATCACCACTGGAAACTAAGAATTACTGTGCAAAATAATTTAAATACTGTGGCCGTACGGCCGCGGAACCGCCGCATGAGCTTTGCTCATGCCGCGGAACCGCGGTGGGATAGTTGAATTAGGCCGTCGAATTTCACCGTAACTCTTAGATATTCCTGATGTGTTTTCTGCATATTTTTAATGTGGAAAAATCCCAGAATTTGGAAAAAGTCCAGAGAGCTATTTTGGGTTCTAGTTTTCGGTTCGATCGGACTTCAAACTCCGTCTAGACTTCGTCTAAGGCTCTAGCTAGGCTCTGATACCACTGTAGGGTTCCTAGGCACTCTCAAGAGGTCTCACAAGGCATCAACCATGCCAATTTCAAATTTTACGGTGCCGGGAAACCCTAAACTACGGATCGTTGGCTAGATGTCTAGGCGAAAAAGAAACTAGTTAACAACTTAACTATAGTTTAGACGGAAATACAACCTTTGTAGATCCGGTGCTCCACCTCCATAGCTCCGCAACGAAGTCCCCTCGCTGTCCAAATGAATTCCCGGGCTCTAGCGTCGGCTTCGTCGGAGAAATAGTGAGCTAGGTCGTCGATGTCCATGCCGAAGATGATCTACGTCGAGGCATCGCTAGATCAAGCTCCAACTTCACCAAGTCAAGAAACTTGTGAAGAAAACACACTTTACTACTTGGCAAGAGGTAGAGGATGAAGAAATAGGAAGTGGGTAGACTTTAGAATTGGATTTCTCACTCATTTTCATCAATCACCATTGATGAAGTGAAGGTTTCTTCATTGAAGAAGATGAAGAAGAAGATGATGATGATTATGATAAGTTATTAAAAATAGAAAAGAAATATAATACTTATCATAACTTTAACCATGGTAAAGTGTAGAGAATTAACTTTAGTTAGGTGGAATGGTTAGGGTTAGAGAAGAAGACAAGAATGGTTGCTTTGGTCAAAGTTGCATGAAGCTTGAAGAAGCTTCTAAGAAAGCAACCATTTGTTTTCTTTTCTCATTCTTTTCATCCAAAAAGAAATAGATAAATGAATGAATAAATAAATAAGCAAATAATAAACCCTAACCATTTCATTAACCAAGGTTTAATTCTTTATACTTAACCAATTTTACATGCACCATCAAACATGATACAAGCATGTGCACAAAATCATATCACATATATAATGCGCACATCCGAGCGAGAAAATCCATTTAAAGTGAACCGATACTAGTTAATGCAAAGTAATATATCAAGTATATAATTATGCATTAAATCATTAAATCAACACTTGATTTAACGATCCAGTCATATCGCATATAACCGACTAATATCCAATGTATCGATTTATCGAATCTATCTTCGATTCGATAACTAGGTTATATCGCATACAACCATTCGACACATTGTTCGCGAGAATGAAATACGGTATCACATACACACATTATTCTCGGTCCCGCACATATCTCATATGCGCTCCTATTTCGTTTCGCTTGAGCCAGGAAACCTCTGTGTAGGACTCTAAAGACTCGTCAATACGTCGGCAGCAGATGATGATCATATCAAACATCCACAAGCCGCAAGCGGTCTGCTAAACGTAACGGCCACCCGGGTATTGAGCGATCAGAAGATCGACGAGCAAGCCCGCTCACACTCCAGTGAATCCAACCAGTAACACTACCGTACAGTCCGGTCTGATCGTCTGATATGTCGCATATCTCGCCTAGGGGTGGTAAACGTCAGACCCCAATAGCTCGATAAGTCGTATCGATATGAGGTCTATAACAATTCGATAAACTACTGGTAACACTTACCAGTAAATCTCAGCAACCCTGGCCAGGGATTTCCTGTTATAGCCAATCTAACACAGTGCAACATCAACTCCCTATACCGGGAGAGACGAATCCCCTCCTATCGCTCATTGCCTCCATGTGACTCGGGACTGTACCCAAAAACCACCGTTTTGCACGCCCTCTTGGACGTGGTAAGATGGAAATCAAAGCACAGTGGGAACCACACAAGACTCTATGACGATCTCGGGTCAACAGACTACTCTGTACCAGTGTCACCAGAGAACTGCCATCTGACGTATGGTATAATACCATCTGGGAGTTCTCGGCGAGTCCGTCCAGTGTACCCAGTCTCTACTGAGCACCCGTATATCTCCTCTGATGTCAAACACCAATGGATATGGGATCATCCATCGCCCATCTGTATGGGTCGAGAAGGTACACGCTAGTCTACTCTGGTATATCGATGCCCCGTCTCGATACACCCACGACTAGGGACTTTGAAGGATGTACTTATGGACTACCATGTCCCCACTAGTATGATCCGCATCATAGTCCAGGTAGTCAAGTACAGATCCTAAGGGCTTTACCAACATGTAACAGGGAGACATCCATTGTACACGTTAAGGTAAAGATTAACCAGATAGCATACTATCATGTCGAGCAAGAAAATCCTCCCTATATATGTCCCAGCATCCACTACAATATACATCCTATGTATAGTAATGGCCTCTAGGGCATACATATAACTAACAATATCCATCTTTATCAAGCAAAGAAACTGATATGATGTTGCAAACCAAGGAAGATACATAGTAGCAATTGTTCAAAATCATAGTGTTGCCATTTGGCAACACTAGGTGATATTCACCGACGGCTGCAGCATTAACTTGTGCTCCGTTCCCTACTCTGAGGGACATATCACCAGGTCCAACTATCCTACTTTTTCTCAGTCCCTGCAATAAATTACAGATATGAGATCCTGATCCGGTATCTAGTACCCAGGAGGTAGGACTGACCGAAAAACAGTTCTCAATAACAAGAACACCTGAAGAAAATACAACAGTATGTTTCTTCTTCGATGGGGTTATCAAGGAATTCAAACTTTCCTCTTTCCCTTGCTTATACTCATGACCGTTGTCATAAGTTAGAGCCGAACCGACGTTCCCCAGCCCAGAATAAGAATTTGGATCGGTCAAGCGATACATTTTATTATCTTGATTAGGGCGTGAAATTGTTGCTACCTGGAGAGAGAGAGAGAGAGAGAGGGAAAACACTCAGCGTGCGCTCTTGCAAGATTAGATTGGTTTATTAATTTATCTAATCAGAATGGCTCCCACTGTTTCCTCAAATTCTTCTTCAAACCCTAAAAGAAGAACTAGTCAGGATTAATCGCACGTCACAATACTTGCTTAACCTCTCAGTCAGGCCGGTGTTGGTACTTCGAGGGAGGTTTTCCAACGCTTTCGCGAAGTTCCTTAATTAAATAACCTCTTTTCCCTGGAGGCGTAGCCCCGCTAACACCTTTCTAGACACCTACTTGGTTTATAGCATTGATTGTTAAGTGTGATAATCTCCCGAGAGTAATCCTACTCATCAGTGGGATCGGGATCCAACTATCATTGTGTGATGCACTAGATGGAATCCACTCTAGTCACCACACTTCAGAAGGTATGCTAAATCTGCAAGTTTCATGTATATTTGAAACTCCCGATGTGGTTTTTACCCCTAAGACCCAAGTGACCTTGACACAGTCAACAAATCAAAGAGTCCTAGTCAAGTTCAACCCGTCATTATCTTGATTGCATTAAACCCATCCGCATAACCCTTGACACAGTCAACAAGGTTACACGACTGTCCTAATCAATCGCACTGTATGCCACAAATAAGCAATACTCGGCTACCGTTCACTGCGCCTTGACACAGTCAACAAATGCAGCACGAATACTAAGTATAATTTATAAGAAATGACGGAGGGTTACGGCTGGGTTTTTGGCGAAAAACCCGTTAACGTAATGAACTTGATATCGTTGAAGGAACCTGAGTTGTTTTTAGAAATATATAGTGGCGAAAACCTTTGCTAAAGAGGTCACTCTCTGTGAAGGGATCTCGGCTCTTTCCTCGTCGAATGAGGTGCAGGATATTCCAAACTGAATACCACGACGCAAAGCAAAAATAGTCGACTATATTGAAGTTATTATCCTGACGCAAACTTTTACTCAAGGGGTCACTTCCGGTGAAGGGATCTCGGCCCTTGCCTCGTCGAATGAGGTGCAGGATATTCCAAACTTAATACCACTGTGCAAAGCAAAAGAGAACGTCTGTAATGTCAGTTTTTAAAGCTTGGTTCCAACAACATCTTTTAGGTTTATTATGTTGCATTAATCAAAATTAATGTTGTCCCATCATTTTGTAACCTATCACACCAGAAAAGAACGAAAATAAAATGTACGTATATGCCATCCGCATTCGCCACGGGGCCCCGTCATCACCCGTTAGTTTACTTAACTAACGACAGAGCGGGGGCTGGACTAGCGTGGGTGCAAAACATATACAACATCTACTAGTATATATATAAGTATATATAACATTCGTCCCAGGCATGATAATAAACAACATCACAGATAACATTACAGAATGGTGGATAATCTTGGAGCCCCGGGTTTCATTTGAGCCGCAAATAAAACCCGACGTTCCCGGTCTTGTGGATAGCCTGTACAATGAAAACCTGTACCCCTACGAGTGCGGCGAATAGCCAGCCAGTTCTAGAATGAAGCCCCCTCCGTCTTAGCGCCTTGAGATGCGGGCTTGTTGCCTTCTAGAACTCGGCTATTCGTGCACCCCATCGCGGGGTAATCCTAATACAGAAAATGAAAATAATATATACAACCGGTGACATCGACCTCATCCCGGTCGTGCCCCAAAATAATATACAACCCGGCAAAGACGGCAGTCCACATGTCGGACGCTCGCCCCGCAATAACAAATGTACAAATGAATCTAAACTGTATTTCTAACATTGCACCACATGCTATCCACCACGACAATCCAACCACAATCACAGCACAAGCACACAACATCAACGCGAATGTCACGTTCGCAAAACCCGTCTAAAAGAACATATAGCAATCAGATGAGTTTTACCGATCGAGTGATGTTCCCGGTCGCAGATAAAAGTGAATGTACTGATAATAAAACACGTATCTTAAAATTACGATCGACTAAACTTTCCAAGTGGGCCCCAAGTATTAAACAAACACTGTAACAAATCTGGGCCCAAAACGTAATTATTCCAGAAACCACAATTTCAAAAAAATGAGGCCCAGAAGAAAATTTGACCACGTGGGCCCCAAAACGGCCGCGGATCCGCCGCCAATAGGGGGTTGGCGCAGCGGATCCGCGGCGGTTTAGTGGGATCACGTGACAAGTTTTCTTCCGTGGTCTTAGAAAATCCTGCATGATTTTCTGAGAGCAAAAAATTGATTTTTCGAGCACTTTTAAAATCGACAGAAATTGCAAAAAAATGAAACGCGGTTTTTGGAATTTTCGGTCGATCGTTATTCTAAACACGTTTGAACTAGCTAGTGTAAGTTTTATGGGTGTCTCTGATACCATGAAGGGTTACCCTAGCGCCCCGGCCATCTCACGTGGCCAAATGCGGAACAAAAAAATTTCTTACGAATGAAACTTAGCGCTAGACTAAACCCTAAAACCGGATCTTTCCATAAAACTAAATAGCTACACTAAGAGAGCTATCTATTATGATAGAAACCTCACCAAATGAACCAAGTCCTTCGGTCTTTGTTCTTCATCATATGCTCTAAGTGGCCTCCTTGAACTTGTTCGATCACCAACTCCGGCTCCGTCGGTCCTCCGGGATCGAGCTTGTTCTCCGGCCTTGCTTTGTCGTAGATAATCCACCTGAGGGGTATGATACATGGCTCTAGCTCCTTGCTGAATATCAAAAGAGCAACTAGAAAACTTGGGATGCTAGTCCAAGTAATCTAGGATGTATTTTTGGAGTTCTAAGTGTGAAGCTATCTCTTTCTTGCCTCTTCACTTGATTCTCAACATATGAGAAGGTAGTGAAGAGGAAGAAGATGAAGGTGGAGGAAGCTAGAGAGGAGGGAGGAGCTTGGAGAGAAAATGGAGCTCAAGAAAATAATGAGCAAGCATGAAAGAGAAATTTACCCCCCTTGGTTTTGTGTATGAATTCTTTCAATAAACAATAGCAACCATACTTCAATAGTAAACCCAAAATGAATTATAAATTCATTTGTTCACTATTGAAGCATGACCACTCTCATTCCTCCCTCATCTCTCACTTTACACCTCATTTCCAATTATGAAATAAAAGGAAAATCCAAAATGAGGTGGCCACATTCTAGAAGGAAAACTGTAATAAATACGGATTTCCGACTACTGTACAAATATACCGGCAATCAGATAAAAATCTGAATGCCCAAAAGAGATAGAATAACACGAAGAATGTAATACTAGAATATACATATCGAAATACATATATGTAAATTATTAAATCAATACCTGATTTAATAATCCGGCTCAAACCCTAGCCGGCTAGTATTACCAACTGTCCGATCGAAAGTCCGAGTACAAAGTACATCAATCGATCGAACCCTGCACGTATCCAATACGGCAACTACACCATTTCGCCTGAATCAGGAAAACCCTCTGTGTGGGATTCTAAAGACTCGACAGTACTCTGGCAGTGGGTTTAACCACAAGCACGTCAGCGGCACTAGCTGTACGTAACGGCTGCCCAGGTACCCGTCGAAAAGGAAGGCCGATGAGAAAACTCATCCGGATCTCCTACTGAGCCTATCCGTGACAATATCCGTACAGTTCGGTCTCTTCGTCAAAGAGTATCGCATACCGGGTCTAGGGGATGGTGAACATCAGACCCTAACAACCTGATAAGTCGTGCCGATGTGGCTCAGGACCAATCCGGGAAACTACTGATCAACCTATCAGTAAATCCCAAGTGCCTTGGCCAAGGTCTTATGGTCCTGACCAATCGAATCACAGTGCGATATCGACTCCCTATACCGGGAGAGACGAATCCCCGACAATCGCTCACTGCCTCCATGTGGCTCGGGACTGAACCCAACCAAAACCTGTTTGCACGACTCAGTAGAACCGTGGTAGGGTAGTGATCAAAGTTCAGTGGGAACTCACACGAGACAAATGCCGATCTCGGGTCCAAAGACTAACCTGTACACATGTCACCTGAGAACATCCATCTGACGATAGGTATAGTACCATATAGAAGTTCTCGGCGAGTCCATCCAGTGTACTCACACCCAGTGAGCACCTGTATATGGTCTTAGGTGCATCAGACCAATGGCTGCGGGACCAACCATCCCCCCAACGGGGCAGAAACGTACACACTAGTCTACTCTGGAGTATCAGTGCCCAGTCTCGATACTCACGCGACTGGGGACCATTTAAGGATGTGCTTACGGACTATCCTGCTCCCACAAGTATGATCGCCATCACAACGCAGGTAGTCAAGCAAGATCTTAGGGGCTTTATCAACATGTGACCGCAATATGTAATAACGAGTATGACATATGCCATGTTAAGATAAAGACAAACCACTATAGTATACCACCGTATCGAGTCTTTATCAATATGTGCAAGCTAGATATAACAACCATACAAATAAATACACATCCCGATAAAGACAAGTCAAATAATATACTATAAAACTGAGCAAGATTGTTCTGTACATACATATCCCTAGTATCCATATGTATACATATACAATACTGGCCTCTAGGGCATATACTTCCAACAAAATTTCTTCATGCGAGAAATTATATTTATGTTGAGCTTCCAAATCACTTTATTGGGGACAGAAAAAATTTATGTTGGAAGCAACGAAAAAGAAGGAAAGCGATAGGTAGATTACCTTATGTATATCCTGTCGCTAGTGAAAGATATTATCTCAGGATGTTGATAATAGTGAAAGGAAGAATTAATTTTATTGATATGAGAATAATTGATGGTTTTGAACATGAAACTTATAAGGCTGCATGTATAACACTTGGACTTCTTGATGATGATAATGAATGAAACATAGCATTCCAAGAAGTGTCTAATTAGGCTACGACTAATCAACTTCGTCGCATATTTTGCACGATGTTGCTATTTAACGAAGTTATGAATTCTCGAGAATTATGGGATTTACATTGGGAGGCCATGAGTAATGAATATGAAAGACGTTTAGAAAATTTGCATCCTGATTTAAAAATTGTACTCGGTAATGAACAATTAAGAGATTTTGCACTTCATGATATAGACGTGATTTTGTCATATAAAAATAAAAACTTGAGAGATTTTCCATTTATGTCAATACCCTCTCCTAACAATTTAAATAAGAACAATAGATTGATATTTGAAGAGCTAAATTATGATACTTTTGAGTTGTCGAAAAAATCTATTAAATTGGAATGTGATTTAAATGATGAACAAAGAAAAATCTTTGATGCGGTTATAATTTTATGCGAAAAAATATCTGAAGGCTATTTTTTGTGTATGGAGGTTGTGGAACTGGCAACACATACTTATGGAATGCAATTTTAGCGAAGTTGTATAGTAAGAAACAAATCGTTCTTGCGGTTGCATCTTCTGGTATTGCTTCTTTGTTACTACCCGGAGGACGTACAACACATTCAAGATTCAAAATTCATGTCGATTTTCATGAGTTTTTATCTTGCGCAGTATCTCGCCAATCTAATCTTTTTTCTCTTATCAAAGAAGCAACACCGATTATTTGGGATGAAGCTCCGATGATAAACCGCTTTGCATTTGAAGTCGTAGATCGAACTTTCAAATATATTCTATCAAATATTAATCCACAACTTGAGAATAAACCATTTGGTGGAAATATTGTTGTTCTTGGTGGTGATTTTCGACAGATTTTACCTGTCGTTCGTAAGGGTAGGAGACAACAAATTGTGTCCGCTAAATTATATAAATCATATTTGTGGGATCAGTGTGAGATATTTATATTGACAAAAAATATGCGTGTCCATACAAATACGAGGTCAGAAGAAGACAGCGAAAATTTTGTAAAATGGCTAATCGATATTGGTAATGGTGATGTTAAAGGAATTCAAACGGGCAATGATTGTGATGATAATTGGAAGAGATTTCGGATTCAATGTTATCTAATCACAGACTTAGTATTAGTAGATTAATAAATGAAATATATACAGATTTAAATGATAATTATCAAAATCCGCGGTATTTGGATTCAAGAGCAATACTTGCATGTAGAAATGAAGAAGTTGATGAAATTAATAAGAAAGCCATATCTCAAATTAGAAAAGAAAGTCGAATTTACTTGAGTGCAGACACGAAGGTTTCTGTTGCTGATGATTCTGCTTGCAATGATATTTTACATACAACGGAGTTTTTAAATCCCTTGATATGTTCTGGATTGCCTTCTCATTCGCTTGAACTTAAAGTAAATACATCGATTATGTTACTTCGTAATTTAAATCAAAGTATTGGTTTATGTAATGGCACGCATCTTATCATTAAACAATTAGGTGAAAGGGTCATAAAAGCAGAAATTATGACTGGTACAAATATTGGAAAATGTGTGGCAATACCAAGAATAATTATGTCAGGTGATAATGAAGATTTCCCTTTCGTCTTTAAACGGCGTCAATTTCCCGTTCGTATTGCTTATGCTATGACTATAAACAAAAGTCAAGGGCAAACCTTGGGAAAGGTTGGATTATGTCTACATACACCAGTTTTTGTTATGGGCAATTGTATGTTGCGTTCTCAAGAGCTAGATTTGCTTCATCCTTAAAAGTTTTTCTAGAAGAACAAATTGACATTCCTAAAAATTGTATACAAAATGTTGTTTATAAAGAAATTCTACAGAGCGTTCTTACAAAGGTAAAGATATATAAGAACTATATACACAACAAATGAAATCGAGTATTAATCCCAATATTGGAAAGTATCGCTCTGATTTAAAAATACTTTTACAGTAAATTTATTTTTAAATCAGAGTATTACTTTCCAATATTGAATTAATACTCGATTTCATTTGTTGTATATATGTAGTTCTTACATTGAATTTTATGTAATATATGCATTCACTTGATCTATTCATCTTTGTCAGATTTTTTTATATCGTGATATTTATTGTTATTGATTTATTTTTTTTATTTTCTGTGTAGGATGGAAAAGAATAATTCAAATGATTGTGATGGGAATATATTCTTGAATGAAGAGTCCGTACTTTTTGAAAATTTTGAGGATGATGTCAATTATCAATACAATAGTAATGATGGTAGGGATGACAGTGATGGTGATAATCTTACCATTGGGGAAATAAGAAATAAATGTATCAATGATAAGAAACCTCAGAAAAGAGAGCGTGACATTTTAAAAGGAGAGCAAATATTGAATAAACGTGGAAAAAAATTAAATTGGTTCATGAGACGAAAAAGGGTATGAGTTTGTACAATATTATTTCAAATTTTATGTTTTATTATATTTGGATTTTAATGAATTACTTACATTTTATTGTACATGTCACTTTCAGATTTGGAGGATCGCGACGACCGTGTTATTACTAATATTCAAGCTCATTGTGCAGGTGAAAACAAAGGAAAATTTGCAAGTAAGAGAGCAAAAGGATCATGGAGACAAAGTTAAAGTAGTAAAAAAGAAATTGCTCCTGTGACCCTTTAAAGAAGAATTATAAAAACGGTATGTGTATACCGATTATCTGTTTTATTTATTTATAAAAAAACTTCGTTCTTATTTTACTAACGTATTTTCTTATACTAAAACACAAAGAAACCAGTAGCCAACATGAAACTAAAAGAAAGAAAGAGAAGAATCTATCGACTTTGATTTCTGACGAATCTTATCCAGAAAGTAAGAAGAAAATTCTACCTACATCTTTAGAGATCACCACTTTTGAAAAAATTGTAGAACGAGGTAAATTGTATAATATCAAGGTACGTATCACGCGATTGTATTATGGTCAATTGTATCCAAAGCCATCAAACTCGCTTACATTTATGGCTAGAGACGAAGAAGCGAGTTGTTTACGACAACAATTATCTTTTTAACGCAAATTTATTATTTAAATATTAATTGTATCACTTTATGCATGGTGTTGAATGGAGGTGTTAGTGGATGATTTATATGCCGATAAATGGGAAAACATGATATTGGTTGATAAAGTATACGTGATAAAAAATGTTGTGACTTTGATAACCAGTAAATCTATTAAAGTTTAGGAAAACATATGGCAATTACCATTGACAAGACAATCAGAGATTGATGAAGTTTCTGTGAAAGAAATATCGATTGGCCGTACTTATCATTTTAAAATGTTGTGTAAGGTACGCGATCTTGCGCGTAAGTCTAAATGTGTTTATGGTAAGATGATATGTACTCATAACCGTTAATCTTTTTAATTTTTTACTATAAGTCGTTACAACATTTATATATTCATGACCTTATATATATATTATGTGAATTGCAGATATAGTAGGATATGTCGTTGATGTGTGCCATGAACATAATCTCTTTAAAGTTTGAAGGTACAAGTAAATTAGTTGAAGTATCACTCATTGATGATGGTTGTTACGAGAAACCGGATACTTTAACGATCTGGGAGAATTTTCTGACAAAGCACATGAGTATTTTTGGGGAAGGATACACTGATAGTTTCTTAATTACCGCAATAGCTGTACGTGCTAAAGAATTTAGAGATAAATTTTTTACTTGCACTCATAGAATTTTTGCTTTTTAAAAAATAAAATTAAACTTTAGTGGTTATCAATATTTATTAAGTTTTTATAAGTATAGCGCTATTGATATGGTAAATGATGCAATTATAGGAAGGTACATGTTAGAAACAACAGGCTTTACGAAAATGAGATTTAAAGCCGATGGTATTCTCGAAGCAGAACGGCTGATGAGATGGTAGTATACGATATATTTATTATATTTCGAGTGTTAGATTTTTACATTTGTTAAAGGCAATGTTGATAAGAGTGTCATGCTTTTAGGGTTCGATTTGATCTGCCAACAAAGCAAATTGGGTATTCGAGACAAGTAGGAAGCAACAACAATAATGTAAATCAAACGGTAGAAACGTGTACCATTGAACATTTAATCAATGAAACAAGAATTTGTCCCCCACCTAATACGGTATGAAATGATAATTTATATGTAATATATAATATATATAATTTAATATCAACATGTATTTAGCATATAATCTAAAGTAAGTTATATTTTTATATTTTTGTTTTATTAAAAGGGTTTATTTATCTCTATACTTCTATATAGGTTCTGGATTTTATGGTTAATGTCATAATTATTTACATTTTTCCCGATGAACCATGCTATGATGTATGTTCTCAATGAAAGCGAAGTGTAAAGGTATAGCCTGGGCAAAATTATACTTACTTTTTTTCGGATTGCGGGTATATGGTGTCAGATTTTAGAAAAATGTATTTTTTTTAAAGAAAACCTTATAGGTTGCCGAATAAAATTAATACATAATATTTGATCAATATAAACATATTGTAGGTATCGAATTAAAGTAAGAATTGAGGACAAAACTGATGAAACAAATATTGTAGCTTTTGATCAGTAAGCTCAGACTCTTCTCTATTATCCACTGGATGATATGATGTAGCTTTATTCATCGGTAAGACAGATTGTTAAAATAATTTCAAATGCAACATAATAATCAAATGTATGTCTAACAATTCTTTTTTCGTTGATGCAGAGTAAACATTCGTATGACTATGAGAAACATCTTGATAAGTGTGTATCCATTACATAAGATAAAGGCAAGAGTGACTAATAATAATCATAAATTTATTCAAAGTGAAGGATTTATTGTCAATAGTCTGAAAAGGGTTTTCCGTCAATTTTATTAAGCTCCAGCTTTGGAGCCAACTGGAAATGGTGGTGGTGGAGATTAGTACTAAGTTAGGGTATTTATATAATGATATTTAATTATGTATTATTGCTTCCGGTATTTCAGTATGATATTGTATAATTATGTGTGAAGTTGTGGTTATTATAAGGATGTCTATGAGAAACCTTTTGTCATCAATCACATCTACCAGCTGTTACATTATTATAAGTTTAGAAAGTTCCAATGGTGTATCCCAATAAAAAAAGAAAGAGTAACAAAAATTTACAAGCAATTCTCAACACATAAAAATTATTACAAGTAGAGTAAAGACAACAAACACTGAAAAATATATAAATGCAGATCGGCAAAGTAATTTGGAAACCCATGCGATTATCTTGCCTATAGTCCAATTCAAGTTCGATTCTCTAAAAAGTTGGATCAAAGAATTATGAGAAATCAAAACCAATCCATTAAACCACATCCTCTCATCTAGCAAGCAAATAACAATTATCGACTTTTTTTTACTATCCTTGCGATGAGCATCACTACGCTTACCATCATTACGAGTAACCCAAAGAAAGATCAATCCAAAAACAAGTATCATCAATATTCGAACAATAAAAGAAAAGAACAAGCAATGAAGAATCAAGAAAACTAGAGTGGACATAATTTGAAAATTCTAAATAATTACTTACCTTTCCCAGATGAGATAAAAATGTTTTTAAAGTTAGATTTATCTCACCTATCGAGATTGAGAAGAATGAAGCAAAGGGTTTCTTCTTTTCTTTGATTAAGAAACTGGGTGGCATGAATGCTGGAAAAATCAAAAATCAAGTTTTATCGAGCTGAGGAGAATAAAAATCAGTTCTTAGAGTTAAAAATGTTAGCTTTGAAAATTCTCTTTGCGGATCTGAAGTTATGAAGCTTAAGTTTGCATATTTGATTTTAGCAACAAAAAATTGTTGAGAAAAAATACAGATCTAATGATTTATAAAGCAGGAAAAATTACAAAAATCCTCAAGCTTGGGTATTTGGTTGCTTAGAAGAGAGATCGTTAAGAGTAAAGACTGGATCTGATGATCACAATATTAGAGATGACGAAAATTTTAGCAAGCCAATTGTTTTTGCTCATTTTATGCTTACCAATATAGATCCCAAGGTTGAAAAACTCAGATCTTTTAAAATACTCAAGAAAAATGATGAAAAATTTTAAAATCTGAAGTTGGGGTAAGACGAAATGGACGA
This sequence comes from Agapanthus africanus, assembly GCA_030015575.1. Classification (NCBI taxonomy): domain Eukaryota; kingdom Viridiplantae; phylum Streptophyta; class Magnoliopsida; order Asparagales; family Amaryllidaceae; genus Agapanthus; species Agapanthus africanus. Next base: position 373,187,941 of record JASDDO010000006.1, read on the forward strand.
AGAAAAGGAGCGATGAATGATGTCAGTGTGGAGAGATCATCTCTACTAAAAGGATTTTTGAAGATCGGTGGAAATTTGTAGACTTTGGAGTTCGATGAAGAAAATGAGAGATGAAGATATTTTCCGACTCTAGGGTTTTCTACAAGAAGCCTAATTCTTGCGATGTATATATATCCCTTTTAAGGGCCATGGTGTATGGGATAAAGCCCACTTAACATTTTTCATAATAAGATTCAGCAGGGTCTACTCCCGGTTTAATTAAAAGAAAACTTGAGTTGTAAGACCGTTTGAGAAAAAGAGAGCTTCTTTATTTATCAAAATTTTGATTAAAACCTTTTTAATGGCAAAAAGTGAAGATTGCAATGATTTGCAAATAAAATGGTGAAAAGGAGAAGAAAATTGAGATATGGGGTTATTTTTTAATTTGAGAAAGTGAGTGATAGAGAGAGAGCATATATTTTTCTCTCTCTTCCGTCTCTTTCGATCTATTTAGTAAATTCTAACTCTCTTCATCTGTATATATAACCTATATTCGGGCGTTGATGTATTGGGCCTGGTCCACAAAATCTATTATTTTTTAATAAAATAACTGGGCTTTCCCAGTTTCGTTAAAAAAATGGTAAGAAAGTGATGAGGAAGCTAATTAAGACTAAAAACTCTATACTTCTATATCGGTTCTGGATTTTATAGTTAATGCCACAGTTCTTTACATCTTTCTTGATAAACTATGTTATGATATATGTTCTAAATGCAAGCGAAGTATAATAGTAAAGTTTGCGCAAAATTATACTTGGTTTTATTCAGATTGGGGGCATATAGGGTGATGTTAATTAATAATATAATTTTTTGTGTATAAACTCATGTATTTTGTGTTGCATATCATATAAATATTTATTAACTATTTAGATTACAAGAATTAGTTTATGCCATATAAAATATAATTTTCATGGTAAGTGATTATCTTGAAATAGGATGGTGTGATTTATTGTTTTATTTTTTATTTCTCAACATTTTAACTTAAGATATAGATGTATCTTACAGCGTCTGAACGTAAAAGTAGTAATGCTATTATGTATATGTGCTCTTTGATAAAGTTAGCTATAGAGGCCAGTTATTTTGCAAGTCTTTCAATATGTTGCAGAAATTTATGTCAATTTTAATTGTATACATATGATAAAATTGTGTGAATATAGAGTACCATATAATATTAAACTTGATAATAATTAATAGTAATTTAGAATTTGCATATAAAAAATATCATATAATATTTAATAGAACAATAATCAATAATAAGTTGAAATTTATATATATTAAATTAGTGAAAAGCTATTCATCTATTATTTATATTTTTTCTCATATTAACATCATCTATATTTTCTTTATTTTGAGACAAAAATATAGAGCAAGATACCTTACTCATAAAACTACATTAACAAAAAAAAATGTACATTAAGGAGTTCAAATTTAGGTAAACAGATGAATCCATATTTGTACATAATTCGCTAATAAGGAGATAAAGTGAAGAGTGGATCAATTGTCATCGTCCACAGCTAGCAATAGTTACAATATTATAAGCCTAGAAAGTTCCAATAGTCTATCCAAATAAAAAAAGAAAGAGTAATAGAAATTTACAAGCAATCATTAACACAGAGAAATTATTACAAGTAGAGTAAAGACAACAAACGCTGAAAAATATATAAATGTAGTTAATAGATTTGAGCATTGGCCTTTTTGGAATTTCATCTTTCCCGGCCAAAAATTTATAAAATTGTATGACAACAAAATATGATTAATAGTTCCTTTATTATTCTAAATTTTTCTAATACATTTTTAAATGAAAACTATGAAATATTTTAAGATTGTGTTTGTTCTATTAAATTTTCCAATTGAAAAAATTTGTAACAAAATAAATCTAAGTAATATGTGACTTCGAGTTTTTAATTTCAGAATGAGCATAAAAATATATCAGAATGCATTTGAAACTCTATATTATGGGAGGATATAATTACACAATATCACATTGCAAAACCCTCAATTAAACAATTAGTTATAATAGATATCTAATGGCGTATTCAAACTAGAATTAATTCGTAACTCCATACCTCCACTTAAACAATACCTTTGAAGTCGCGTGTTTTTTGTGTTTTCGGAGTTGCCTTACCTCCAAATGATCGTTATACACAATTAACAATCGTTACATTATTATATACCTAGAAAGTTTCAATAGTCTATCAAAATAAGGAAAGAAAAAGTAACAGAATTTTACAAGCAATCATCAATACAAAGAAATTATTACAAGTAGAGTAAAGATAACAAACGCTGAAAAATACATAAATACAGTAAATGGATTTAAGCATTGGCCTTTCTGGAATTTCATCTTTTCCAACCAAAAATTTATAAAATTGTATGACAACAAAATATGATTAATAGTTTCTTTATTATTCTAAAATCTTCTAATACATTTTTTTAAAATAAAAATCATGAAATATTTTGAGATTGTGTTTGTTCTATTAAATTTTCCATTTGAAAATATTTGTAACAAAATAAATCTAAACTGTATGCGACTCTGAGTTTTTAATTGCAGGATGAGCATAAAAATCTATCAGAATGCATTTGAAACTTTATATTATATGAGAATATAATTACACAATATCATATTGCAAAACCCTTAATTAAAAAATCAGTTATAATAGATATCTTATAACGTATGCAAACTAGAATTAATTTGTAACTTCGTGCCTCCACTTAAACAATATCTTTGATATCGTGTGTTTTTGTGTCTTAAGAGTTACCTTAACTCCAAATGATCGTTGTCCTTTTTTGTCCGTGAAGGAAACTGTCACATCCCGCTTCCCGGTGTACGGTGGAGGGGGCGCGGCGAGGCCCGCTGCGTGTTTGCTTTACGTATTTACTCAGAAGTAAACACACTAAGAGTATCTAAGCAATATAAAGTAAGTGCACACAAGAAAAATGACAATAGATGTAATTGAACAACAACTTTATTTATTAAACATTCTTTTACAAGTATATCTGGAAATGTAAATACATGGATGGAAAGCAATGCCTAAATAATGACATAACTGAAATGAAAATATGTACAAGTAAAGTCTAGTGCTCAAGGCCTTCTGTGTACTGCTCTAAGTGCTCCAGGCTGGTCTCGATCTCAGGTGCGTCCGATCCACCTGACAACATTCCAAAGAAGAAGAGAGAAATAAGAATGTCGTCAGCGAACAATCGCTCGGTAAGTCCTAAAGATAGGGTGAGAAGAATAGACAGAAAGAGAATATAACTTATAATGTTTGATTATATTGTTAACGCTGTTGTTTGTAACTTGGTATAGAAGATGCCAGTGTATACGAGAGGAGTCCAACTTACACCGTGGACTTTGATAACCCGTAGTACAAGGCTCTGTCGAAAATACCACGGAACAACGGCATGGATGTAATTACGTCTTAAGTGTCCACCTCGTGCCACCTTTAACATATTCCGTACCAGTCTACCCCTTATAAACCTCGTAATGTCTTATTGTATTGATTGGTTATATAGATGGATGACTGATTGCATTGTATTGTCTTGTAGTAAATGGATGACTTGCCGAAACCATGATATCAGTAAATGGAATGGATGTAAACGGATAGTCATGTAAACGGAATATATCCATGGTTCGGTTTGGTCAATATAGATTGATTTAGATTGAATAGTCGGATTCATGGATTCATGTTGTATTGTAGTTTATACTTGAATCACATTTAAGTCAGATTAATTTCAGATCATGACTCAAACCGAGTCAGACTTTTAAACAGAATTGAAATCATGATTGTTTTGGAGTTATCGGTAACTGCTGCACATGGACAGTAGGATTTGTGTTTTTTTCAAAAACAATTATCGTGTTGATAACACCATTATTAGATTGTCTATCTTAGATAGGAAAGCACCCATATCTCTGGCTCCCCGGGGCTCAAGAGACTGGTCCCGCTTAAACCTATATTTACTAGGGTCTTTATTGTAATTTAGTATAACTTGAGAGGGTTTTATGTAAAAATGGTTTGATATAATTTTCAAAATACAGCTCAAGCATTTAATTATCGTATTTAGGGTTTTCATAGATGTGTATTTTATAAAAGTGAAATTTCTAATGAGTAGAACCTAGTTTTCATAATATATGGTATTTTATTAAAATATTGAAATGTGTTGTATTGAAACGGTACTTTTATGTAATTGTGATTCCTATGATCTGAAAAAAAACTTGGAATGTTTATATAATATAATTAAAATAGATATTTTGATAATAGTTATATATTGAATAAAAATAAATTTTATTTATTTTTGTAGAAATCTCATTTTCTAAAGAAAAAATGTATAAAAATTCCATTGATACCGAATGCTCCTTGCGGAGGTCTGCATCTCGCTCTACTAGGTCCGAGGACGTGCGATAATCCGCACCATCCTGAACGGGGTCCCCAAAAGTGGGTTGTAGAGGCACAATTGTAAGGAATTGTTTAATACATCTTTTTATAGAAACGGTTTTATAAGTTGATGGTATTTATTTGCAAAGTCGTATTATCCCATAACTATGTTCCCAAATTTCTATCGTGCTATGTTAGAGATGTGTGTTGTGATGAGCTAGGTTATTACCTTGTGAACTATTTACGGGTAAAACATGCATTATGTTGTTTTATGTCGGGAATGAAGTTTGTGGTATTTTACTGTAAAACTACGATAAAAATTGCATAAAAGAATATTTTGAGATGAAACGTCTTTTAATAGATTTGTTTATGTTTGTTAAACAATATGTGAGAGTATGGAATTTTATTGATTAAGAAAAGTATAGTTTTATAGAAAAAACCGAATCGGAAGTCGGATTAACTCCGCTTCCATCGGGTTTTAGAATTTAAAGTTTTTAGAATAGAGAAAGGGAGGGGAAGAGGGGACTTACAAGCTAGGGAACAAGAGGAGGAAGAGAGGAAACTAATGAAGGCTTCGGGGCGTCGTTTCGTCGCCGGAAACTTTTCTGAACTTCGCCGGAACTTCGCCCTTCGCTAACTCCACTTGCACACAATTAGGACTTGAAAGTTTTTGAGAGTTTTGGCAGGGAAATTCTGAGTGAGGAGGGGTGAAATATGGTGTGGTATTTATAGGGGAAATTAGGGTTTAGGGGGTGAAAGAAATGCATTAAAGTTTGCATTAAATGGGTGATTCAATGTTCTCTGGAAAAATACAGAGAAGATAAACAACCCAGGGGAAGTGGGGTAGCTTAAGGGGTGCTCGGGTGAAGAGATAGGGGGCATTGCCTACGGGGGGCCCGGCAGCGCCAGCAATACCGACGGTTTTGCCGGTCGGAAACCGGTGGGGGGGCTCGGATTCTCGCCACATGTCATGGTCTGTTGGTATAACCTAGTGCACGTGTTTGTTTATTCTGTGTCCCTTCAGTTTACATGTAGTGCACGTGTAGACTCATGGGCTTCTAAAAGATTAAAAGAAATTTTAATAAAAAGATAATGTGGCTGATAGGATTTGAACTCGAGTGCTATGTTTCAGCAGTGCAAGGCCTTACCAATGAGCTACAAGCTCTTTCTTGCTGTTCAAAAACAAAACAAACTTATAACTCGTGCTCAGGCTCAGGTGTCCCTTTCTGTATTTTGGAAAAATTCAGTACAGAAAGTTATGGTTTTTTACAGAAACTTATAACGCTGATTAGACAGTTGATTGTTTGCATAATATCATATATAGATATATCAAGAAAAATGAATGATGGGATAGATGAAGCTAACATTTCTAATTCATCGTAATCGCATTCCTTATTTTCGCGGTTGAAGCACGTTTGATTGTCTTCTCTACCATTAGACATCATCAAGTATTATCTTTTTCAAATATTTTTATTTGATTTACTCAAGTTACGATGATATCAAATCAGTCAAATCATACATTTACCAGAATATTCTTTATTGAGAATCTTTCGCATGCAGAGTGCAATTATGATATGATCTATAAATGCATATACTTCATCCATTCAATCATGCGTTTTTTACATTCCTATGTATATATGACATGACATCAAAACGAAGAAAAATGCATAATGGGACACATGAAGCTAGCATTTCCAATTCACCATAATTGCATTTCCTATTTTCGCGGCTGAAACACTTTTTGTTGTCTTTTCTGTCTCTAGACAACATAAAATATTGTCATTTCCAAATATTTTTGTTTAATTTACTCAACTTATGATACTATCAAACCGGTCAAATTATATTTTGTCAGAATATGTTTTATTGAGAATTTTTCACATGCATAGTGCATTATGATATGAGCTATAAATGCATATACTTCATCCATCCAATCATGTGTTTTTCTTCATGCATATTTATATATGATATGATATCAAAATGAAGAAAAATACATGATGGAACACATGAAGCTATATATTTCCAATTCATCATAATTGCATTCGCTACTTTCTAATTTTAAACTTCAAACTCACTTGGTGACTCTTACTCCTACCAGGATAATTATAATATTGAACTTATATATATATATAAACCATGATCATGCATTTTTTCACAAATACTTGTGCATGGCTATTTCAAGTACTCAAGTTGTCCATGATAAAGCTTAAGCTTTGTAACATTTCAGAAAAATATAGGTATACAATTATTTCATTCTACTAAAATTCATTTCCATACTTATATAATATTCATAAAATAATATTCTATATTTTTCTGAAATGTTACAAGCTTAGTCCGTCGGTAATGTAGAAAGGCCATAAAAAAGTAAGACGTCGACCGTGACCTCTTTTCCACAAGATATGCTCATCGAAATAGCCATGCAAGTCGTCTCCAAGTCCTCGGCTCCTTTTGACGATGTTAAAAACCTACGTGCAACGTAAGCATTTATTATTTTTTATAATTTCAGAACCAACATACGAGTTATCTAATGTCGTTTTGTATGCATTTTAGATGTAAGAGTTTTTATCGGGTCTCCAAAGATAAGATGGTCGGGCGTTCAATCCCGGTGATTAAGGAGTACTTGAGAATATATTGGTGGGAAAAGGTGCATGTCTAACTTTGCTTCGAAACTGTGCAAATAGCGGAAATCTTGATGCCAACTTCATTTTTGGACTGGTAAATAATTTGATTTAATACATATCTTGCTTCCCCTCGCTCTGTCGATACCATTCCTTCCATTCCCTATCTCCTTGCCTCAAGGATTTGATCTTCTGTGATATATATATATTGTCTAATTCATCGATATTGGGTTTTACTTTAAACCTATAGGAAGAGATATACAACTTAGGAAGGATGACTTTAGGCATGGAGTATCTCAAGATAGCGATGACCGGTAGCCACTTTGCAGCGTCATGCGTGGTCGGGATCATATTGTTTTTGATGCATATACACGGGCATACGTCATGGAAATCCTGAACAAAGTTTCTTGCATTAATCTTTTATGCGTTGGTCATGAAGTTAAAGAGTGCACGAGGTCGGGCAATCCGATAGTAGACAGATGTAGAAGAGATTCTTTGCAGATGAATAAAAGGTGGACGAGGGTGATGTTGAAGATGAAGCCGAGATCTCCTTGCAAGGATAAGCTCTGTAGAGGGATTGTGAAGGCAAAAAGTGATGGCTACTGGGTTGATAATGATCAACTTCCGAGAGCGTTTTGCGGTCAGTTTTGCCGATGGATGGACGAGTGCTATAAATTCTTTGAAAATTAATCCCAATGGAAATATTGCTACCATCTCTTAACTGATTATGTTTTCGAAGTTTTTTTAAATTTTTAAGTTTCAGAAGTATATGTCATATTTGCTGGATAAGATGTTGAAATCTGTCACTTTGTAATGATTCATTTTTGTAAGCAAGAAACCAATATCTCCTTTTGTTGCTAAATATAAATTTCATATCGTAACCGGTTTTAGTTTGCTGTTGAATGATGATAGTCTCAGGAGAAAACATTGAAATCGGAAATATTGACGCTATTCATTTTTTATTGTGTTCTTCACCACTAAACAACATCAAATATTATCTTTTCCAAATATTTTTATATACTATCAAATCAGTCAAGTTATGTTTTGTCAAATCTACTTTATTGAAAACCGTTCAAATGCAGAGTGCATTATGATAAAAGTAAGAGTTCAAAAAGTAACACCTTATTAACAAACTAAAATGATATACTTATTAATATTCTATTTTGCTATTATTTTTTGAACTCTTACTCTCCTATATAAGGTCACTTCATTTATTTTCCAAGTATTCCACTATATTAGGCTGCTGTGAGATTGTAAGTTTTTTTTCAGTTTGTTATTTAGTGTTGTTTTATTTTCTGATGTAATACGGATATGGTAATGTATTTTGTCCATATTTAGGACATGATTTTTTTGCTTATAGTATACATCTATTTCAATGAAATGGATGACTAATAATGTGCATTTCCTTAAAATATCTTTATGCTTTCACATTTTATATGTTTAGCTTAAATAAATACCATGTATCTTATTATGCTATCGTCCATTAATACTTTGCATGTCTTTTCAAATCAGAGAAACAAAAAAACACATATTCTTAATTCTAATTTAAAATAAAATATAACTTATACTCTCTTAAGTATCTATTAATCATTGAGTATAATCAAGATAAGTTGAGAGTGCGAGTGACTAAATAGAATTTAAATTTGTATCTGAAAATTACTTCATCATTTTATTTTCCTTGATTCATTCTTTCCCCGCGCGCTGCGCGGGTACAATGCTTGTTATGGTATATCACTAGAATCCTGAATAGTTGCTAGGATCTCTTTGTCTGAGGTTTCTCTGAAATTGTACATTACTTGTTCTTCGTCGTCTTCCTAGAAATGATACACTACTTGTTCTTCGGGAACTTTTTCATTACTCAATAAAATCATGATATTTAGTCCTGCTTTTACCTCAAATAATAATAATAATAATAATAATAATAATAATAATAATGCATTAGTTTGCATCCATAGCAGCCCAAGAAACAACAATTTACAACATTTGAAAGATAAAACTATAATATGCTTTCTTCCTCGTACAAATTGACATGTCATATGGCACATGGGACTCACAGTCAGTTACAGTAGGTACAGATAGAAAAATTATTCCCTATACCGAGTGTAATACATCCAGGCTTGGGGAAGAGAGGGGGGAAGGATTTCAGGAGCGTGTAAGTCCGCACTTCTATTTATTCTCTCTCTTATCCGTAGATGTATACGGCCGACATAGGGCATAAGGAATAATTTCTGGTACAGCTAACCCCAAAGCTTAATTATAATTTAAGCCAATCATGTGAGGATGCTTGTTTTGTGGATCTACGAATTCGTTTACTTATACAACATGTACTTTTTAAATCTAAAATGACCAAAGACATGGAAGTTTTTTAACATAATATGGGGTATGTGGAATGCTCATGTAGTATACATTATATAAACCCCTATGAAACCATTTGAATAACTAGCAAACCGTAGAAAGATTGAGTGAAAAAATGGAAATGGTAGAATCAGGCATGGTGGTTCCTAGCAAAGAGACCCCAAAGCATAGCATCTGGCTCTCAAACCTTGATCATATCAGTCCAAGAGAGCATACGCAGACATTCTTTTTCTACCGATGGCCCGGCGGTGATACCAACTTCTTGGAGGTTGAGACCTTGAAGGCCGCGCTACGCGAAGCCCTGGTGCACTTTTATCCATTGGCTGGCAGGCTTGATATAGGCGAAGATGGGCAGGTTGAGGTCAGGTGCACCGGTGAGGGAGCTTTGTTTACAGTGGTTAGATCGGAACTGGATGTGGATGATTTTGGGGGATTTGTGCCATCGGAGGAGTTGATGAAGGCATTGTTTCCGACGGTGGAGTCGTCGTCTCAGCCGCCATGCATGTTGCTTCTGGTTCAGATGTGTGCTCCCCGACCCTACACACACACACACACACACACACCCCGACACACCGTTTAACCATAAACTCTACTGTAATAACTTGAATCGATTGCTGAAAACATGGCTTTTTTGGTTCCTCCCTTTTTCTATACCGTTATTTCCGACGTCGTCGTCGTCGTCTCAGCCGCCATGCATGTTGCTTCTGGTTCAGATGTGTGCTCCCCGACTCTCCCCCCCCCCCCCCCCCCCTTTAACCATAAACTCTACTGTAATAACTTGAATCAATTGCTGAAAACATGGCCTTGGTTCCTCCCTTTTTCTATACCGTTATCACTTCTCAATCTCTTAACTAGGAAGTGTACAATGCACCAAAAGATGGAATCGTGGAAGTTTTTGTGGGCCATTTGGATAGGTTTGCTATCCATGATCCTGATTCCTTTCTCTCTCATGACCAGGCCTTACGTTTTTCTTGAGGTATTTTTTGACTTTGCACTCCATATTCTTCCGGTATTTCAGGAAAAAAAATCATAATTCTAATATTTATATGTACCCGTAAACATTTAGGTTTTCAATATTGCGACGCAGCTTTTTTCACCCCTAAGGGCATGTTTGGATAGCTCCAGTCTTATAGAATTTAGATCAAGATTCTTTTCCCCCCAATGAATTAGGTCAATCTCTCAAAAGTGATTGTTTGGATGCTAATTTTAAACATTAATCGGGAGGCTTCAAAACTCCCAAAGAGGGCTATTCCTATGGATAAAAAAATTAGCTCAGAGATAATTTTTTTAATCCTCCCTCTCTCCTATATTCTTCTTCCTTTTTGAGAAATTTTTATTTCTATCATTGTATCTTATTTCAGTTTTGATAAAAAAAAATTCTCAATCACTTTTTCCTTCAATATATCTTCTCTTACACTCGTTACCTCTCTACTCCTTTTTATTTTCTTAAATTAGAAATGGGATTTTGAGATGGGTTGTATAGAATTTTGAGATGAGTTGTATTATAAAACAAATAATAAATTGCTTATAAAAAGAATCATGAGAGAAGGTTCTCAAGTTGATTTAAAATATAAAAAAAAAGAAAGAAAGTTGAATCGTGGAATTAGAAAAAAAAAGTATTTTGAAAAAGAATATGATGGGTTGAAGTTTTTTTTTTTTGAAATGAATGGGTTGAAATTGAGAAAATAAACATGACGATAGATTGTGAAAATTAAGAAGAAAATTGAAGAAGATGATGATGTGTTGTGAGAAATTATGGGATACAACGAAGATAATAATGGGTTGTGAGAATTGAATAAAAATTGAGAAAGAAGATCGTCACGTCCCGCTTCCCAAAAAACGAGAAACGAGAGCGACAAGTTCGAAACGTATTCATATTGAGAAACACTCTTTTTCGACATGAATAAGCTAAGCGTCTATATAAGCAGTTTAGGATATTATAATACAAGAATTTTAAGCTTATAAAATATCCAACAATATTTATAACAGTCCAAAAACAATAACTGAATACAAATTCGAAAATTTAAGGAACTATAAAAGGAAGATAGCCTTCAACAAAAGAAAACATACTTACTAAAAGGAAAAACTAGAGTTCGGATTGATTTGAAAGATATTGACTGTCCTCTTCAGTTGGTATCACCTCATACCTAGCCTCATCGCCTGCCCCAATGTCGTCTGACGACATTCCCAAGAAAAGAAAATAATAAAACAGGAATGCCGTCAGCGAACTAAAGTTCGGTAAGTCCTCGTTTTATATAAAAAAAATATTTGCAATGAAACATGATATATATAATACTAGACATGAGAATAACTGTGCACAGTAAACTGTAATATGTTTGTCAAATAAGTAACATGCATTAATCAATACAAGATAATTAGAGCATCACGACATTCGGTATTTCAGTGCTATTTACTATAAGAATAAGAATAAGTACAAGCACACATAAAAATATAAATTTAAGCATAAGCATATGTATAAGTATAAATATAAGTATAAATATAAGCTTGATTGTGGGAGTTTTATTATGTAATCAGGATATTCCGTAATGCCACAAAGCAACAGCAACACGATATTCACGAGATTTAATATATATATATATATATATAATGTACCTTTTTT